>OW386549.1:31672665-33011516 GCA_936435175.1 Glyphotaelius pellucidus
CAAAGTGGTATAACCGCAGTTTGAAAGAGGCTGTGAAAGCTGAAACAGCTATCACAATAATAACAAAATAAATAAATTGCAGAACTTTAAAATAACATAATTAAATTTAATAAAAAAAAAAAAAAAAATGGAGTGTAACGAATTAAACACAAAATCAGTAAATGAAAATTCATTACCATTGAATAAAATAGCTAAAAGCATGTGGGTATATGCAATAACCCAATCCAACATTTTAACAAAATTGTCTCTCCGAGGGTTACCAAATTTTTAAACCAGTCTTTTTACCTCTCTTTCAGATTCGGGATTACTTTTTGTGGGCATTTTGAAATAAACAATCATGTGAGTTTTATGAATTTTATTATTTATTTAAAAACACGAACTCGACGATCCGAGACGATCTAAATATTGAACCACTGCTACTCTTCATAAAAAAATCGCAACTGAGGTGTCTTGGGCATGTACTAAGAATGCCTGATGACCGAATTCCAAGGAAGATACTAAGTGCGATTCCAGAGGGTAGACGCCCAGTGGGCCGCCCCAGACACAGCTGGTCGAGGCAACTCCAGAAACTGTGTGAGGAGAGGATGGGACTGCCACGGACGGAGGCCGAACAGTCAGCACAAGACAGGGCGTATGGAGGAGCCTTGTCGATGCAATGGATCCTCAACCCGAATAGGATAGGGGGATAAAGATGATGATGATTTAAAAACATGTTTTGAACTATCAAATTTTGTAATAGTAAATGGCTCTAATTGTGTAAATTGACATTTTCTAGGGAAGCACTTACTCCACCCGTGTCGGAACCTGTGAGTTCATTCAATACAGCAAGAGAAATTCAACAGGATTATCTGGAAATATTTGGCTGCACTGACTGGAATAAGTAAGAATTTTTTTGTTAATGTATTCAAGATAACTGACCATGTTATAGGTGCACCTCGTTTAGGGGCCTTTCAAGTATTACGTAACACAATTTGGGGGGGGGGGGGGGTTGTAAAACGTTAGTGTGGTTCGAACAACGCGTTACGTAACATGTATTTCTTTAAATTTAAATAAAAATTTTGTGAAATAAAATCTTCCAAGTCGGGAACCTTTTTCGTTTATGTTTTACGGGGAATCCCTAGATTGTACTGATCGTCATTTTTATTTTGTTCTCCCAAGATGGCAACCCTTTCGTTTATGTTTTACAGGGAATCCCTCGACTGTATTGTACGTCATATTTATTTTATTTTAATTGTCAAAATCAAACCAAATCGGTAAAAATAGTCACTTTGGTGTTACGTAACGCTTAGGAGGGGGAGGAGGGGAGAGGGTACAAGAAAACGTTACAGCGCGTTACACGGGGGGGAGGGAGGGTCAAAAATCTCCAAAAATTGCGTTACGTAATACTTGGAGATGAATCGTATCTTATATACTTTTGAAAGTAGCTATAACTTTGTGGTTATCCATTATAAATAAGTGAAACGATATTATTTTATTAGAACCACTTATATATTTTATTAACGCCAACCGGTTTCAGAACGACCGTTCCATCATCAGGGCAAACGTATAATGACTTGACAATTACAAAACAGTTGTTGAGTTCACTGTATTACTAAGTGTTGTATTAGGGGTGGGGGCGTGGCTAGGGATTAATGAAGAGTGGGTAGAGGAAACAGAACAGACATTGAAAGGGAACATATCTAAGATAGGACTATAAGACAACATTTTTGTTTAATGATTATGATTCATTATCATTAAGGGTTTATTTTTTTATGTATTTATAAGGCTTATAAGTTATCCAAGCGTTTTCCTTTATTATTAATATGAAGAATATATGTCCTTGAATTATTTTTTAATAAATATAAGTCATCATATGTTTACCCTGATGAAAGAACGGTCATTCTGAAACCGGTCGGCGTTTATAAAAATATATAAGTGGTTCACACAAAGTAGTATCGTTCCATTAATTTCTTATATATCTATCAGTCAAACTCAATAATTTATTATTTATTTATTTCATTTAGGAAAAAAAAACACATCAATGCTGTTCAGTATTCACATAATTTTTCAGATTGGTTATTTAAAAATGAACATTTGATGCAAATACATAAAATGAAGTGGGTTTCACCGAATACTTTCTTAGATACGTGTAAATATGGAACGCTTCACGAAAGAACAACGCGTTTTTATTCTTAAAACTCATTATGAAAATTGAGAAAGTTTTACTGAGATAGCTCATAAATTTCATGTAATTTTCTTTCTTCTTGCGGGTTTTTTCCTTTGGAAAAAAATCTGATCTTATAATTTCAAGATAATGCAGATCAAAATTGACCATGCGACTTTTTTTATTTGGGGTTCTTTGATGTCACGTTTCTTTAGAGGGCAGCGCTAAGAGCTTGCCCGAAAGTCCGCAAGATGGTGGCTGGATTTCTTAGAGGTTAGTGCTCCAGAGGGACGGGGGCCGAGGTGCAAGAGCTTCCACAAAACTAGGTGGGAAGCAGATCTCATTTAGCTCCCAGTTAGGCGAACTACTCGCAGTCACAATTTGTAATACGCGAAGTATTAAATAAATCCTAGATTAACATAAAGAACTCTATTTTATCCCGAAGAACTAATCTCCTTCCAAGACGAGTTGGAGAACTGTTTGTGTGAACACATCATTTTATTAAAGCAATAGTTTGCAAAGATAACCGAAGTGCGCATTTGCTTGACATTTTATTCCATGCGTAACCGAAACTTTCGTACTTTACAACAAATAAAAATATTATTGTTTGACACGTGTTTAAATTTTATGATTGTTTTGATGTAATAAAACAACTAGCTTTGGCTATATGTATAAATGATATGGTAATTTTTTCATATGTTTTATTTTAGATTTGATGAGTCAAATATATTTCTCATAAAGCAGAAAATAGCCTTTGCTGTTTATGGCTCACCGGGTACTGAATCTGGAGATTTGTCTTCTGCAAACTCTAAATCTACTTACGGCTACAGTGCCGAGCAATTGGAAAGAGTCCTGCCAATATATGAAAAAATACACCAGTTTCGTAAGTATTTACGCGCGATATATTATTTTGTTGTTGTAGTATTTTATAATTTCCCTAGTAGTTTGTATTATATTTAAATTTTATAAACCAAAAAGACCTCAGCGTCTACCACCAGCGAAAAGTTTAATGTTGCTTGAAGACAATCATTTACAAATTTGTCGGCTCGTCTGTACGGCACAGGACATCCATGGAAGTCTAAAGATCGAATGAATTTGAACGGCTTTGACACTATTATTATAACCCATGTTTTTTATTCACAGAAAAGTATTCTGCGGATCACAAGTCAATTTTTATGTCAATTATGTTTGTGTGCTGCGTTCCGGAGACAAAAGGTGTGACCAACAAAAAAGCGTACGAAAAAGTTAAGTCGGACAAAATTAACGTTAGTCCAGTGTTCAGAATCAGAAAGTGCATTAAAGTGAGCAGTCCGTCAGGTAAGAATAAAAAAACTCCTTGAATGACTATTTTATGACACTATTCATCAACTAATCTACAAACCACAAAATTTCATCGCTTCCAAAATGTTATGAGTTTTTGAGCCTATCGTAAGTGAACTTTTTATGAATTCGTTGCAATTAAACTTTATCACTTAAATATCTCCAAATGTCAAATACTTAGATATTCTCGAATAAAAATCCAGTGATCTGTAATTACAACATTGATAACAATTCTCTTGAGACATTAATATAAATTACAGACCTAGGCATCACTTTTCAATCAAATCTTTCATTTGGTATGTTTTTAGGTTTTCACGGCCAAAAAGTATTTTTGTTATTGTTTTTGGGGTGTTATGCCGTGTTTCGCTACCTCCTTCTTTAGCCAACATTTCGGACAGCGTTACAGTGTCCATCATCAGGGCAGATGAGTAAATGATATTGGTGAGAGTGTTTACTTATGTGTGTCGAAGCGATACCGTGCTGCCAGCTCCATTTCTCTACGAGCTGGTGTTAGAAAAAATTCAGCATGGTTTTTTGCGTTTAGCTTTGGTGTAGCCGTCAATTACTGGATACCAAGAACTATTGAGCTTAGCTCATTAAAAATCTTTCATTTGTTAACCACAAAACAGAAATCTGCAATAAGGGCTTAAAAATGTTGAGATTTATAACTAGGCTAACTTGAAACTTTAACAATATAAAGTATATTAAACTATTATATTTTACTTATGTTAGAAGTCAGTTGGAGTAAAATACTCCCGCCTGGAATCCACATTATAATACTCACGTACAAACTGTTGAAAGAATACAAAACAAATTCTTACGTTTTCTAAATTTTAGAATAGGTATTCCGGCAATTATGTTGAACTATAACACTCTGTTAAATGGTATGAATATGTTCAAATTGTCAGACAGAAGAATTTTCACTGACTTGGTATTTCTATATAAAATTCTAAATTATTTAGTTGATAGTCTGGTATTGCTTGAACTGATAAGCTTCCGGATACCACAACGTAATACCAGAAGTCAGGATTTATTTCAGTGCGTAAATTCTGGGACTAACTACCATATGTATTCCTCTTTGCCTAGAATACTAATGGAGGGGAATAATTATACCAAGTCAGTGCATATCTTCAATTAATCTTTAAACAAATATCAAAAATTGTTACTGAGGCAATTCAATTATGAACAATAAATACTGTATATTTCTTATTATTTATGTGTAAAAACCCTTAAAAAGGACATTAATAAATAAATAAATCAATAATGTCTGACAATTTTTAAAATTGTTTTTTTTTCAGATAGCCGCACTGGCTGTTGTATTTTTATTGATGACATTGGCAGAGTCTATAAAAATTGGTGGCTTTATTTGGAGAATAACAAACAACCAAAAGGATACATCGTGGCACCTGCTAATGGGCGTTACCACGGGCGCATTGTCGGCGTAAGTATCGAAATTTAAAATTTGTGTGTTGTGTATTTAAAATTGCATTAGCCATGTTTAGTAAACAATTCTGAATTGCTAGAAGCTTTCCAAACGTCTTCTTCCCAATTTTTTCTCATCCCCACATTCTTCAGCTGTTTCACAATTTCGGAAAACATATAATTGTAAATTATTTTGCAGCATCTCTTTCGTAGAAAGATAAATGTAGTGGAGAAGCACTGCAGTTTTGTAAGTCGGTGGTCAAATTGATAAGGATTAGGCTGGTGAACATTATCCGATATATTTCGGTCTTAATGATTCATCCATGGTTTTTTGGTTGCTTTCGAATACCTCCTCAAAATACTTCATCCGTGTTTGTTTTATTTCTTCCTCAATCGTCAACACTTTCTAAATTTTGTTATTTCATAGCTTCCATGCATCCTCTTTCTGAATAATTCCGGAAGCTTTTTACCTCCTCCCGCAACAGTTTAATGTTGTCTTGTAAGTGATTTGTCATATTGATTCCCTCTTCTACGTGCTTTTTTCATTCTTCCATTCCGCATTTGGTTTGTTTTTCTCATTAGTTAGCAATATTACATTTATTTTAAGTAACATGATCCGTAATAAGTAAATACAAGAGAACCTATGTCAGTTTTGGTAATTTGATTTAAGTACCAGAAATTACTCAATAACGTCCTTCATCTGATTGCTATGGAAATTTATGACAGCTGATCTAGATTTCAAATTGTGGCCTAATTCAGTAGTCAAAATATTGTTTCTTTGTTTTTAACACCAATAAATCGAAAATCAATCTTCATTCCTGAGCGATTCACAGATTCGACGTAGACATTTCTAGCATGAAGACTCAGAATTTTTCTCCTTTCCCAGGATTTGGTCCACGTGAACCTGGACGTTGTCCTATCTCCTGCCTCCTCCATGTCTAGCCAGGTGCGCGAGATGGGCGACTACGTATGCACAGGCGTGGCCGTAGGTACGGTGGGCGTGCTGGCAGTGTCCATGTTCGCGCCCATCGCGGCCGGCGTGGCCGTGGCGACCGGAGTGGCCACTGGGGTCACGGGCATCTATGGTCTGTTCACCTCTTCCGGGCACCTCGTCGACAGGAAAAAACACGATCAGGTTTAGTAGGATTTTTAATTGAGAATATGTTTTGTACCTAATACCACGCTCTTTATCCACAGTGTCTATATTTCCTGACCATTATTTCTGGAGAGGAATTGTTTTTGAAACTGGTTGACATTGATTGTTGTGTAGTAAATTGGGCATTTTTGCCAAATTTTGCAAATGTCAGCATTTTTAAGCTCTCCATTCCGATTCTTTCAATTATGTTTCATTTATAAGTTTCCACCAATAACAGAATGCAGGAAGTTGGTTCTTATTTTCACTTCAGAAATTTTTGGAATAACTACATTCATAAAAATATATGTACCATTGCCCAGAATGTTAATTGAGGATAATAAAGTGGACATCTTCAATTTATCAATTAATAAATACACAAGATTTTTATCTAAGTATAATACAGTAAGATATGACCAAAGGGGATAGGGTCGAATTAGCTCAGTTGTAGAGCAGCGTCCCAGCAAGACTAAGGTCTTGGGTACAGTTCCTAGATGCAACCGCATCTTTTCTGATTTTCTATTTCAAATTTTCGATTAAGAGTGTGTAATATAGTCTTGAGTGATTAAATATTATAATAAAATGTCATATTTGTTCCAGAGCGTTAGCATAGCAGACCCGGAAGCCAGGAGTTGCTGGTTGAACCTGGGGGCCAGTGCTACTGGAATGGTAGCCGGAGCTTCTACCCGACTCTTGACTAAAGCGGCTAGCAAGGGGGCTACCATAGCCATCGTAAGAAATCATTATTGTGACACTGTGCTCGTTTAAAATGAATTACGTTTACATTTTAATTCAAATATTTTTTTCCCTTATTCAGGGTTTCCGTTTGGCCCACAACTCTTCAATTTTCATGGCAGCTCTGACCAGCGGAGCAGGATTGATCAACACTATAAGCAATTGCGTCATCAAGGTAAAATAAAAACAAACAAATTAAAATGTCTATTAAAACCAACACTTATTTATAATTGAAGACTCTAAAACTTGAGCTACTCTAAAACGAAACCTTGAAACAGAAGAATAAAAAAAAAAGATTTGGTCCCCTTAGGAATTGAATCCAGGACCTTACCCTTGTCGGGAGCAGACATGTTATTAGAATTCAATTGTTCAAAATCAATTCTTCGAAATCAATTGTTCGAATTTCAGTTTTTCGAAAGACTAATTTTCGAACAGCAATTGGCAGAAAGACATATTTTTCGATTTTGTTAATCAACTTTTAAAATATATATTTCATTTGTTTATGACTACTTATAACGAGATACTTTAAGACGTACCAGTTATGGGTTAAGTTAGGTTAGGTTAGGTTGTACGTACTGTATACATACTTATATCAATTCTAAAAACTAATGCTTCGGTCAATTGATGTTCGAAAAACTGAAGTTCGAAAAATTGCATTTCGAACAATTGCAATTCGGTCAATTTACCTAGACCCAGCCTTGTCAGGGCTCTGCTCTAACCATTGACCTAATTCGACCCTGTCCCTTTTAATCATATCTTACAGTATCATACTTCGACTAAGAACTTCCAACATTTGTCATTTTCGTTTGAGAGTCGCTAAAATTGTCTTCAATGAATAAATATTACGATTTGAGATTTTACTAATTAAGTCATTAAAAAATGGTAACACTTTTATTCAAACTTTTCCTACCCTTTCCATACGTGTTTTTTATTTGTTCACAGTATAACAAGACGAAAGAGGTTCCCACTTCTCTGGAAATATTCCAGATTGCTTCTTCTATTCTATTCCTCACCAACTCAATAGTGTCGAACAAAATGGCCCACACCATCATTGAAGACACTCAAAATTCGCAGATATCAACTTACAGAGAATCGCTGCGATCCAACCGCCACAGGTGAGATTCATCTTTCCTGCCATATTTTAGTGTTCTAGTTTCCGTGCTAAAGTGATTTAACTTCACAATAATGATAATTGGCTAAATTCTCAAAATTTTAATCGTGCATTCAATTGACTCTTCATTTGACTACGTATTTATTGTCTTATGTTTTATTTGTAGAAAAATTTACGATAAAATGGTGGCTGAAACTCGGCGAATCAATGGCAAGGCTAGAGGCAACATGGAAGTCATCAGGGGCATTCAGAAGATTGAAAATAAGAATCAATTTTTTCAAGACACTCTGCGGCTGAACAAACAGCTCAACCAACATAATGTTCGGATCGCTATGAAAGACGGGCAAGCTCTGCTGAATGGGGAACACATCATTAATCCACAAGAGTTTTATAGCCTAAACCCGCAGGCTAGGGCTACCTACCTGAGCAGTATTGGACCTGCTAACCTGACAGTCAGCAACGTGTCCACGAATCTCGTAGTCGACGTTCAACCTCCATCGACTTTCTATAAAATTGCACTGACAGCAACGACAACTGTCGGTTTCTTACTGAAAGATTTCCCTGATTTGTCGGTCGCTTCAAGTGACGATATCTTAGAATACATCGCGTTGAAAATCTGCTCGTTTGTTAATAATACACAAATCTACGAAAAATTTGTGCAGATATTGAAAAGGCTCGAAAACATTCTTACCACACTTACGCTTGAGAAACTCCAGGCCTTGGGTGTGTACGGAAAAGATTTGTTTTTTAAACTCTTTGGCATCGTTTATGATTATTTAAAGAAGATTTGCATTGACGATAGCGCTATCGCAAGCTTTATAGATAAATTGTTTGTCTATGGTGAGTTGGATCAGAAATTTATTCAGAATTTATTGAAGTATTTTCAGGATATATTGACTATTGAATATCAAAACAACGTTGCAAGTGGATACGAAAGCACATGCCCCATTTGCAACGGGTTGACTTTTTCTAAAGATTAAGAAAAATATATTAAAGTGCACGCATGTTGATGTAATTTACAATTTACAACACTTTTGCGGCTGCCTCTAGTTGAAACCTCCATTTTTGCTAATCTCCTGATGTGACAGGAGGGTTTTTTTCCACACTGCTGGCCAATTGGTTTTTTATGTATGTTTTTGGTTATTGGCTGTCTTTCTTCCTTCATGATTCTTGTCATGAGCGGTCTTTCTAACGGGGCATGGCTCATGGTTTCGCACCTGGCTGACCCCAGTTTCTTAAACAGCTATAAAGATTCTTCTTTCCATTTAAAACGAGTATCCTTTCACATTTTTGAAAAGAGCAGTCGCAGTCAGTACAGACTTTATGAGCTCTACAGTCCAGCTCGGCAATGGCTGTACGGGTTCTACAAAATTCCAGACATCAGATTTGGGTTTTTATCGACGGAAGCCTAGATTTATATTGTTTTTGGCGTAAACCAGCGTAAAATGTGTTGGTCAGGGTGATTCTTCGCGTTGACGCCCATTTATGACAGCAATATTGTGACATCAGAATTAGCAATGCAGAAGATTCTCTGAGTATTGCCATAGTAAAAGATCACTTTCCAGGGTTCAAAGATTGCTCATGTTATGTTTAAATTGTTCAGCAATCTAATCTGATTACTCGTCTTCTCCGAACCTTTCTGTATCCCTTTCCCTTCCCCTATCTCTTTCGCCTGTCTACTACTGTCCCGACATTGGGGCTGCCGTAGATCATAGAGTCAATAAATCCAAAGAGCCAAACTCCTGTGTGTCTACCAATCCTAAAACTAAGGCACTATCTCCAACAAACTCATTTTCATGGAATAAAAATGCTCTTTTTAAAATTTGTGCCAATCATTGTTGTGCCAAACGGGCAGTTAATAAATTATTATATACCATGCTCACATATTTTAAATTTATTTGCATCATAACTACTTTTAATGTCTTTTTGCCTTTAATTGAACGGTATTTAGAAATGAGTCTAGTTTAGTGATAAAAGGTTTAATAAAATGCTTTAATTAAATTAGTTTGCAGGTATCTATCATTTTAATGCTGTAATTTTTTTGCAATTACTGTTTTTTATATGCTTATTTTAATTTTAGACGGGAAAATACAAATTCTTTCCTTATCATCAATTTTGTAACTACTTATAATATAATATTGTACTTTTCATGTCATGTAATTTGTAAATATTTTTATTTGGTTTAAAATAAGTGGTATGTTATAAAATGCTAAAAAAACTCTCACTAATGAAATGGTTGTTGATATTAATTGGAAATTAACTTCAAGGACTATAGTAAAAATGATATATTATTGTGAATGTGTATTTTAAAATCACCTATATGTACTGTATTACTTTTATGTTTTGGCCGTAAATAATGCCTAATGCTAGTGGAAATGTATGGCGAGTGATATGTTGTAATACTCCAAGCCAAAAACGTAGGTGTGACACTAGCATAAGAGTTATGGAATGGTTACTATTTGAACATTACTTAAAATATGATAAGATAATAAATATTATGTTTTTGGTGAATATAAAAAAGGTCATACTTTACATACCTAATTTATTAATGTTTTGAGATCTTTATTTTAATTTTATGATCTTTATTATAATTTGTTCTAATTGTTTAAATTTGTTAATCAACGGAAGCAATCTCCCGAACCGGCCCTCCATTGATATGCTTGGTGTAACTCTCAGGTACGGGGGCTCCATCAAAGCCAGAGTAAAGTAAACCTCTCAAAAACTGGTACTGTACGGGGCCCGCAGATACTTTAATAGTACAAAACTGCTAACCCTGTACAAATCACAAGTGCGCCCCATGGTCGAATTTGGCAGCCACCTCTGGTCTGGAGCCCCAAAATACCTAAAAAAAATACCCTCGACTCTGTGCAGAAACGGGCGGTCCGCTTGATAGATTCTCCCAACTTAACAAACGGATTACAATATTTAGAGCACAGGCGTCAGGTGGGAATGCTGTCCTTGTTCTACCGGTATTGCAACGGAAGATGCTCCGAGGAACTAGCGTCATTGATCCCCTCGGCACCGGTGCATAGTCGGGAAACACGCCAAACACGCGCCCAACATTTGTACACGGTTGACATTAGTCAAATGAGAACGGGTCGTTTCTACGACTCGTTCTTGAGTTCAACAGCTCGGCTGTGGAACGATTTGCCGGCCTCTGTGTTTCCTTCCTCCTACAACATGAGTCTCTTCAAGACCCATGTTCACTCCTTCCTCTCCTCAAAAACACCCTCCACACAGCATCTTCAAAGATGACACAGGTCCCGAGGGAAATTATTTTCCTCAAGGCCTCCTGTGTGGAGTTAATTTTTGTTTCGTTTCGTTTTTACAATTTTTCTCAGAACAAGAATATTGTTGGATACAACATTCTTCCGGGCAAGGGCTCAATTGTATAGTTTGGGAGCTTTAAAAGCTCTTAAATCATCTGTGATTAAAAATAATGCTTATTTTAAAACGTCAGCAAAGCAAAATAATAATAATTGCTATAACGAAAGGTGTAATTCCGAACAAGCAGGTAGCGAGCAATCTGGCGTTATTAACCCAAGGGGAGGGGGCACATTAGGCGCGGTAATGTCACCATTATCCTTATGGAACAACTTATTTGCGCCTTGAAATGTGGCAGGTGTTTTACCTGAGGATGCGGTAACTTTTTTCCACCCCTCGATATTTTTTGCAACTTTTCTCATCAAGGAGGAATTGTTTTGTCCGAGAAAGAACGTCTTGAAAAAAATTGTGCGGTTTTGCGTTTGATCCAATTCAAAAACTGGTGACCTGACAATTGGCCATCGAATTAAGATTATTAAAGATAAAATTATAATTCAAAATTAAAAATAAACTTAGTTTTTACCACTTTTATTGTTTACAAAACCAACATGTTTCGTGAGTTAAGCTCACTTCTTCAGGGTTTACAAACTAAATTTTGAATTAAAATGGTGCCAAAAAATAAGTTTGCTGTATTTGAAGAAATAAGATTATAATTTTTCGTCCATTACGAATTGCAAACCTAAAATCGACTTAAAAAATATCCAAAAATGATTTGGTATGGATATGAATTTATTTATAGTGTCGATTTTTCGTACTTATATGCTGTCGTAAACAGTAAACAGACAAGCAGTTTTTACCTTGGTGCATTTGAAAGAAAATGAGTGTTTAATTTTTGTTATTCGGCGGTAGAACCTCTCTGGATACCCGGTGAGACGGTTTTGTTTTCTAGCGGAGGGAACAGTAGCGACATTTCTCTAGGAAAAACCTGGATCAAATGCCTCACTCATTGTGCTGGTGACACCTGGATTTGTGATTATTGCAAATATTTTAAGTTCCTTTTTATATTTGACCAAAGTTTCTAAAGTATCTCATAGAAGTTATGGTTAACTTTAGACGATTTTTCTAGTGTTTCATGTTTGGCGTACTTATTACATAATTTGTTTATGAGAAATTACAGTTCTTATAATTAATACACATAATACAAACAATAGGCTAACCTTTAAAATAAATTCTATGAATAAAGAAAATAATTTGAATTAATCTGGCGTTTATAAGATTAAATGTAATGATTGCTAGCATTTAACATAGGTACCTCCCCCTCGCCCTCCACAAAAGTTCATGTTCCCTGACCCTCTTCTATTTTACCTATAAGTACTGTGTAGTTTATTAAATATGTTTTATACACCTCTGATGAAGGTTCAAGTTGAACCGAAACCGGTTGGTTAAAGGTATAATAATAAAGTAGTTGTTTTGTAATGCTAAATTGGATCTCGATAGGTTTGTTCTGTTTCACATGGCGAAGGCCAGAATTCAAATCTATTGGAGAAATTCACACACTGGATGCCTACACTAGTTGATAACTGCCCGCTGACAGCCGTCGTCAAGGAGACGAAAAGTGTTGAGTCTTCCCATCGTAACACTTCTGTCAACATCTTATCGTTTTTTATCGTGACAAGCTAATTGACTCGCAAGGTGAAAATACCGCCGCTATTCATCTTAATCGTTATAAAACTGACTGTGACTGCTTGTGGTTAATTCAGACAATAGCCGAATCGACCACGAGGGATCTCAAACCGGTCAAGATCGCCAAACTACTGTAAGTTACCCTTGTGAAATTACCTTTGCTTTGTGCTGCAGAAAACATACAAAATCGAGATCCACAGGCATAGCTCATATAGAGTAAACATTACGCTCCACTCTAATCCATATAAGTAGTATTCAAACAAAGTTATTTTATTGTAAACATTATAATTACGTTTATCCACAAAATGTTTGGTACATGTGAAAATTTATTTAAATTACAATAAGTAGGTACCTACCGATATAAAATGTATTGTTTCATATTAAAAAACGAATTCTTTTTACTCGTCGAAATAGAATCAGTTCGTATTGAAGAAGCGTCGAACGTCATTCCAGTACTGTACCCCTTGCATCTGAGAGACAATGTTATTAACTCTTAAGGGTAAGTTGGGGTCGTAAACTCTGTCAGCTCCTTACGAGCAATGACGGAAAGGGGAGAGTGGGGTAATCATCAGCTTTAGGGGAGTTCGGTTCCCACGATACTCATAATATTTATCGCCTCGTATACTGTTTGTATCGCCTTATAAAATTGCGATAAACACCGTTTTTTATCAGGGTGATACGATACTAAATAAAGCAGTTTGAAATTTGCCACAACTAGACACACTTTGCCACAAATTTGGCAATAGTTTATTATTATTATTTTTGAAGTAAAACTTCTTTAGCCCCGTTGGAGATTATAAGCGGGGAGGAAACGGAAATGACTCATTGCAGTACCTACGAAGCGTCAAACTGCGCTCATTGGCTGCTTCGATTATGATCTCACTTTTCAGGGCTCCTATTGGTTGAGATTTGAAAAGGAAATGACGCATTAAAGTACCTCCAAAGCGTCAAATTGCAATCGTTGGTCGCTTTGATTATGATCTCACTTTTTAAGGCTCCTGTTGGTTGACATTGTTTTGGTAAAGTTTCGCTTCTACCACGTGTTAACTGCACTCGATTTTTTTAACATTATCTTCACAAATCAGGCAATTAGAAAAGAAAATTGCAACAGGGCCTTTCATCTTTGAGGATGCTGTGTGGAGGATCTTTTTAGAGAAAGGAAGGAGAGGATGTTCTGGGAAGGAAAAAGGCGGGATGAGTAGGAATGTGGGGGTCATTCATATAGTTTCTTACATATACAAATATATTTAAAATAAGGAATTATTATTTAATTTGTCCAAAGGAACGTCGCTACTTCGATGACTATTCTTTTTTCAAACTTTCGTTAGGCAGGTTGGTACCAAAATATTGAAAAAATTCGAGTAAGAAAGTTCTAAAAAACATGAAGATTTCCCTTTGATAAAATAATCTTTACGGATCTATTAAAATGGCTACAATCTTGAAATGGAAACGGAATATGCAGACCGACGAAATGCAAAACGGTCAAGTTAAAACATTACTTCGCTAAGCTCAGCCTCTAATTTTCAATGAATTTAAAAGGGCAAACATGAATTATTTAAATTTTAATTCCAGTAGGACTTTCTAGAAACGTCGCTTTGCACCGCAGTAGAAGGGATAGATTAGTACACCTGGAAACATCAATTCCCAGATTCCTACCTATCCCTCATACCTTTTTCCTTCCCAGAACTTCCTCTCCTTCCTTTTAAAAATTTTCTAAGCATTTGTCACCCAAGAACGGGTCTTCATTCCTTCCTCCTCTCAGAATTTTTTTAATATTTTTATTTTTATATGAATACCGCACACGAGTCCCAACTACTCCCGTCTGGAGCTAGTGAGACTATGGTAAAAGCAATTGGGCTGAAGGTAGTGGGGAGGGGAAGGAGATGGGGAAGAGGAAAATGGGAAGTACCTGGCTATTCAGATCTAGTCACCAAACACGGCTAAAGCCATTTTAAGCAACGTTTCAATTCTGAATGGAGTCTTACACCAGGGCGATACTAAGAGTATCTTTCACTCTGGAACGTACCGCAAAATATACTTTATATTATTTTAAATGAATAAATTGTGAAACAGCACAAATTATTCAAATAAAATTTATTTGCCACCCCGCGACCTTCGGAATGCGAGTCAAGAGCCTTACCGCTGGACTACACCAGCCTCCCTCGAAATACCTCCCCACAGCTCCCCAAAGATGACGCAGGCCCTGAAGGGAATAATTTTCCTCAGGCCCTCCTAGAAGCTGAGGTAAAAAAAACTTAATAAAACAATTTGCAGAGATTTGTAACAATATTATTTTGGTAAATTTTATTACGATAGATGAAAAACCATAACGTAAAAAACAATAATATGTTTTGTTTTTTGAAGAGTTTTATTAAATGTACATTTGTAACTTAAATTTAATTTTTCCACGACCGGTTTCGATACAACCGTATCATTCACGAGCAGAATTAAAACTAAATGATACGGTTGTATCGAAACCGGTCGTGGAAAAATTAGTTAGTTTTAATTCTGCTCGTGAATGATACGGTTGTATCGAAACCGGTCGTGGAAAAATTAAATTTAAGTAACAAATGTACATTTAATAAAACTCTTCAAAAAACAAAATGTCTAGAAATTGTTACATAGTTAATGCCCAAGAAATACAAAAAAAAACAATAATATGTTCCTACATTAATGTAATTGGTCTACGGTGCAATAAAAAATGTGAATAATAATGAATCTCACCACTTTTGAGGTTTGCCATTAAAATCCAGAATCATATAAACCGAATTTCAGAATATAATCCTGCTAATAGCCGGAATTAAAACCACATTCAGCCCCATCACAGCGCACACATATTGTGCCAAGCAGAGCGTATATTTTGCTAGCATTATACCCAAACTAATGCATTTTATTACAAAATCATATTGCTTGCTTGGCTGATTCGCGTGGATAGGTTAAAGAGAGAAAAGTAATTTTATGATAAATTATTTTAAGAAAATAATACTAATGAATTAAAAGAAAAAGTGAAAAAGAAAAAGATAAGTAGAGAAAAAAAAATAACAGTCGCAACTACGATCTTTTGTCTTAACGGGGCTAACAGCTCGTCACCTCATTTGGATAGGGTTCTAACTGACATTTTTTTTATAAAATGACCTTTGAATGCCAAAGCATTTATTTTGCTCATTTCTATACCCAAAATAATTTTCAGAACCATCCGTGTTGTATTTTCGTAGATATATATATGACAAAGTTCTAACATCAAGCATTTTCAATAATAATTCATTTCAAGGTTCTAACTACACTTACACTCTCTATTTGTCTTGTATCTGACAGTTGAGCTTAAATGCTAGGCGCATTATGGTTCGTCACTTCATTTGGATAGGGTTCTAACTATGCCTTATCATTTTCTAAGGATTCTAAGTTTGCAAAGACGAATTTTCGTAATTTTCTTAATAATTTTAGTTAAAGTGTTTTTGTTTATCGTATTTTAATGGAAAATATTTAAATAGGATGTGGGCCTAGCTTGGAATTGCATTACTGATAAGTGCAATGAATTATTATGCCTTAGCTAGTTGCACACGGTTCTATTTGCATGTTTAGGTATGTTCTAAAAGGGTAAATATACATCTTATTTAAATACTTTCCTTCAAAATATGTCCAATTAAAATATGTTCAACAATTTTCAACTTCAAAATCGGAAATTGGTAAATAAGATGAGAAATCATCTTTGCAAACTTTGACACCTCATATCTCAGAACAAGGTGAAGTGAAGTTAGAACCCTATCCAAATGAAGTGACGAGCTGCCGCGGGAACCATTTATTGGATAACCAAAACCTCTGCCATAGGTCACCCTAGGACATAAAAAGGGTGCCCGGGTTCGTGGGATGAGGTTTGCTCGGATCTTGGCGGCGGATGCATCTGTCCACCACATGCGTGGTAAGCTGAATCAGAGAGATTGACCCCCAAATACCCCTGATACCTTTTTCCTTGCCAGAATTTCATCTCCTTTCTTTCTTAAAAGGATCCAGGATAATTATTTAATATCTTCGACTAATATGACATCGACAAAAATGACTTAATAATAAGAGGATCCAATGGTTTGTTAAGGCGTTTGTCCAGGTTAAACCTCGATGACATTGAGCAAATTTACATGCTACTATCTTGGAAATTCACTATCTGTTAGTAAACGCGCTCAGTGTCACCGTATTACTTGCTAACTAGCAAATTGTGGACAATCTACGAAAAAAGTTGAAAGGTGGTCAACTTTACTCACTACTCGCTAGCGTTTAAAGATGGCGGCCTACCATCAGTTGATTTCGTAACTGTCAGAATTTGTTTGCACGGGAGTCGTTTTTCTCGCTACTGGCTAGCGTGTCGCGCTAGCTGCGAACTTAAGTTTTCTATACAATGTCGACAGAATTGCTTGGCGCGGGAGTCGTTATTTTAGCTGCTACTGTAGCTACTGAACGAGTAGACAGTTTTGTGTGTCATCATGACAATCTCACTCGCCGATTCACCCACTTTTAAACTTACCGGCTAGTAGCTTGTAAACTCGCTTAATGTAATTGAGGCCCTAGACGAGAGATGCTGGGTTCGAGTCCCAGTTGCGACCGTTAATTTTTTTAATTTTTCTGTGTCCTTTTCTTTTTCTTATCTTCGTTGATATACCACAGTTTTCTTTCACTTTTTTTTTTTAATTTCCATGTGCAGATACTCAAGTATTCGATCAGGCCACCTAAAAAAATTAAAAATATTATTTGATATAACTTATCTCCCTTCCATTCTGAACTTTGAAATCCAACCACAACGTAGAGATTTCATAAAAAGAATTTATCTAAAATAAAGCATCGCAATGCAGCTGAGATATTTCCAGAAATTATATTATTATCTTTAAGCTTTGGCCTGGAAGTCACGCCACATTCATGAACACAGATTAAGGTTTAAACTGTCTAATTCCTGAAATTATCAAGCTTAAAACTTAGTTGAAGGTGGAGCTTAAAGATAAACTAGTGGCTAATATTAACAGCTAATATTATATTTTTATACTTGATAATTATTTTAACTAGCAAATAACTAACCTCCAAGGGCCTTCGCTCATGGAGAAACCAAAAACTGGTTGGCAACTTAATTCACGGCGCAACTCAAATTTATGATTTTAGTAGTTATGTCAGCTGTTTAATTTATTAATAATTTAACAATTATCAACCTTGATATTTAATAAAATTTTATCAACCTCTTGAACAAAATCGACATTTTCCTGCTCTGACATATCGCAAATTACTCGCAAACTTGACAGGTCGTGAGGCGTAACCATAGCAACCCGTCAACCTGGCTACTGAAACGCGACTAGCAATTCTAGTTGGGTTGTTCTTCTTTTTAACCTACATAACTTATACCACTCTGTCACATTTCCAACCAAAGTGAGGAATTTTTTTTTACTATAAAAGAATTCTATCTGGATCTCAGAGGGGACATTGTAGAAAAGGGGGAGGAAGGCCTGAAACGCCTATCGGGGGTGATAAACACGAGCTGCGTGTATACCTATTTCGAATGACAACCCGCGTGACAGAATTAACGTACTTACACATCAGTTGTAAGAGACAATTTTTTGAGATTTTTAAAAATATTTTATTAAAATCATAAAAAATAACAATCGCTGTTACTTGACAGGTTTTGGAGTTTAAAAAAGTTTTATATTTTATGTCGTCATATCATTTTTTGTAACATTATAGCAATACGCAAGTCGAGGTGGCGGGAGAAAACTGTGATTTGTATGAAATACACTTCCATCAAGAGGATTTACAACTCTGTATCGTAATTTTTACTACTACAATAAAATAATATATTTTTTTAAACGCACAGTAATTATACAATAATAATATTGGTAATTCTGTTGAATTTTTCTCCACTAACTGGTGGAGACAATTTTTTGTTGGTTAAAAAGGAGAACAACCCAGTTGAGTTTAACAACGGCCTCGTCCTTGATAACTGGTATTTAACAAGTTGCCTGTGTGCAGACCGCCAATTAAATTCGAAATTTTTTTTCTTGTGGATAGCGATTGAGTTGCCAACTGGTTTTTTCAGTTGCTCCATGAGGGGATGGACTAAGAGAGTGGAGAGTGGCAAACTCCACTATAAATTCACTTAGAATTGCAATCTGCAATCCTGCTAATCGCTTTATTCTGTATCAGCCTGGTGAGTTGTAGTCGCCGATTGCCGCGACTCAAATGCGACAGTAATAAAAAATAAAGAATTTAATAAAAACAAATATTGCGTTTCGATGATAAAAAACATGGTGAACATTGGACGTTGGAAGGGAATCTGACTCATCTGGATTTCCCACCGCTTTCTCTTGTTGTGTTATTATGTCGCCAATAATCACTTGGCCGAGCACATGCACCAATCTCCGTTTGAATTGGTATTAAGAACTGAGAGATCGACTCTTTTAAGAGTTGATCATTGCACTGGTTTCTAACAGACTTCTTTAACAGCCGATATTGAATGCACCGAGAGTTCACTTTGGATCATAGCACAGCACATAGCGGACTCAATCTTTCACAGGTGGTCATTGCTCACAGAAAGGATAGGTTTTGATGGTGCGAAGAATGAACAAAGGTCACAAATTGAGTCAAAATTAACCTCAACCAAACTCATTTAGAATAGCGACGAATGTAAATATATTCAACTGTAATTTCTCTAATTCTTATTAAAAATATAATACACTTTCAGCATCAGTTCCTCTAGACCAGTGATTCCCAAAGGGTCCAGATGGACCCCTAAGGGTCCACGGGAGACCCGACGGGGGTCCACATAGGCGCGATAAAGAAATGGGGTGTCACACGTTGTAAGTGGGGGTCCACGAACTAGTTTCGTTGAGACCCATCCCGTGCCCTATACCCATATCCCATCCCACCCCCATCTCATATTCTATTACGCCCCCCTCCATAATAGAGCAAATGGTGTACAGCGCACGTTATTTTACCGGCTATGCGTGAGATCTTAAAACGCCCAGCTAGGCAAGGGGGAGCGTAATGGGATATGGGTGTACTGTACTGGGATGGGAACATACCCATACCCCCCCTCCGTCCCATATCCCATTACGCCCCCTCCGTCATGGCAAATAGAATCTCGAATACTGATCCATTTTGCCCCCGTTTGAAAAAGTCGTAGATCCGGTAGTGCTCCGTTGTGACAGATCACAACCTCGCCATTCAATATTCAGTACAACGCTTGTCGAGTTTGGGGAATATGGTAGAAATGTAGCAGCAGGGGGTTCACCGTGATCAGTAAAATTTTGAAAGTGGTCTACGAGAAAAAAAAATTGGGAACCTCTGCTCTAGACTCTAGTAGATATCACCATGCCCTTTAAAACAGGCCACAGATTACGATAACTTGTTCAAAATTTAACTGAACCACACTCAATTACTATTAAATTAGAATGTATAAAAACTTAACTGCGATACCACTAATTGCAATCCAAATTAAAATATACTCTCAGCATCAGTGGGTCAAGCACATAGAAGTCGGTAACTTTACAATTTCGGATCGAAAGGCGTAACTTACGACAATTTTGTAGGGCCTAAATAGGATATCGATATACGTTGGCAACACTGGAGGTTTTGTTTTATGAAATCACTCCGAGACGTCAAACGTAAACAATTGCGTAAAAATATTAATAATTTGGCAATGTTGAATTGAAAGTCTTACCTAAATATGTATTGGCAGTCTGCATTTACTTTTTGACACTAAACGAGAGTGAATTAGTTAATAGTCTTTAGTCATATTTCATTCACTATCGTTTATCAAATAAAATGTAAATTGTTCGCATCTTTTTTTTACATGAACTCCACACAGGAGGCCCTGAGGAAAATAATCTCCCTCAGGGCCTGTGTCATCTTTGGGGATGCTGTGTGGAGGGTTTTTTAGGGAAAGGAAATAGAGGGAAGGAAAAGGGTTTAGGGGGTGGGTAGGAATCTGACGTTCAGTGTGTCCTGGTCATCCGCCTCCAAGACCTGTAAAAACCTTACCCCATGAACCCGGGCACCCCTACTAAATCACCAAACGTAGCGAACCGTCTTAGTTGCATTATTTAAGTCTATGGATCGCGTTCACGACTTATTTCAATTCTAAGAGCTTTCTATTCTATTCAATTCCAAGTTCAATCCGCTAATTAAATAAGCCAGTAATTTTCATTACGAACGACATTATTCAAAAATATGTATTTATTGACAGCAAGCCGAAACATATCTGATACCATGGAGGAAGTACTAAAATTAATCGTGCTCGTCGGTGTTGACCGTGCTCGAAAATATTGATAACCAACCATAGATGACAGATTTAATCGATATGGTATTGATACAAGGTTTTATCGATCATCCCTGCTAGACTTGCTGGTAAACAGGTAGTGAAATATCACCAAAATGCTTTTTTTTACCGGCCACAGATTTTACCCGTACTAATACTATCAACATTAAACTAAACCAACCTCAATTAGAATTTTAACAAATGAAACTAAATTCAACCGCAAACTGTGATCCCTCTAATTGTAATCCAAATTAAAAGTCACTTTCAGCATCAAGCTCTTTAAAACCAGCCACAAATTACGATAACATGATCAACATTAAACTAAACTAAACTCAATTAGAATTGCAACAAATGAAGAGAAAACTCGACTGCAATCCCGCTAATTGCTTGCACCAACATCACACGTCATTTTTGATGATAGCCACGATTCTGCTGCTCATCTCCCGCAGCATCCTTTTGTCGGGTCATTAGCCCGACCGCAGGCAGATGGCATCATCTGATGAAATCTGTGAATTAGTCCTTCCCAAATGAGGCACATTATTCTCACCCCCGCCCCCAACCCCACCCATACTGCCGGCTGGCTTTGGCCAGAGGTTGTCAGGGATTCTCCTCGTTAGGGGGCGATAAGAACTGAAATGTGGTAACTTGAGCTTAGTCATTTTTAATGTTGCATTGAAACGGAGTACGCTGGATGTACCGTCTTCAAATAAATAACCAACAAAAAGAGTTAAATTTGAACAAATTACTTTGTAAAACACCACTTATTTAATTAAAGTCATTATAAATTAACAATTTTAATTTAATCCTGAAGAAGAAATCATTTGGAATGATTTTAGGTTTTCACGGCCAAAAGTATTTTTGTTGTTTATTTTTGGGGTGTTATGCCGTGTTGCGCTACCTCCTTCTTTAGTCAACGTTTCGGACAACGTTACAGTATCCATCATCAGGGCAGATGAGCAAATGATATTGGTGATAGTGTCACTATCACCAATAACATTTGCTCATCGGTGATGGTGTCACTGTCACTATCACCAATATCATTTGCTCATCTGCCCTGATGATGGACACCGTAACGCTGTCCGAAACGTTGGCTAAAGAAGGAGAAAGCGCAACACGGCATAACACCCCAAAAATAAATAACAAAATGAAATCATTTTTTGAAATGATGTTAATAATTATTTTGATTAAACAGGTAATTTGAATTATTATAGTTTAAATGGTTCCATGCCAACTGAGAATAAAGTCAACTCTACACCTCCTCGAAAAGTCATTAAAAGCTAAGAAAAAAATGATTTTAAATTAGCCGATAACCCTAACCTAACGTAACCTATTTAACCAATTTTTTATATATATATTTTTTATCACTCTAAATGACTTATCTGAGATGGTTCCGAGTTGGTTTCATTCCGAGTTGTCCGGTCACCAGATAAAATGACGCCACAAAGTCAATTTGCGTACATTTAAGATATAAAAATTGGTTATTACGATTGATTATCAATAAGGGATAACGACATTTTTTAATGTGAACACCGCACAAGAGTCCCAACTATTCCCAACCGCCTAGAGCCAGTGAGACTAGGGCATCCCCAAATGGGGTATGTTCTAAGGCTAAAGGAGGCGGGGAGGGGAAGGAGATGGAGGAAAGGAAGGTGGGGGAAGTACCCGACTATTTTGATCTTTTTATGTGGAACCTACCTGTGAGGTATTCACATAAAAAATTAAAATGGAGTCCTCTCCCGTCTGGAGCCAGTCATGGCGTCTATGGTGTGATGGCACCAGTCTATGGCATCCCCAATTGGGGTAAGTTATGAGGGTGAAGGTTGAAGGGAAGCGAATTTTATGGGGAAGAGGAAGGCGGAAAAGAAACTGGCTATTCAGAACTGGTTACCAAACACATCTAAAGCCATTTTAAGCAACGTTTCAATTCTGAATGGTGCTCTTACATCAGGGCGATACTGAGAGTATATTCTACTCTCAAACGTGGCGCAAATATACTATATATTGTTTTAAATGAATTAATTGGAAAAAACACAAATTAATCAAATAAAAATTATTTGCGCAAGCCCAGGTTCGATCCCGCGCGTACTGATTGCAAGTCAAGAGTTTTACCCCTCGACCACGGAGGCCGTCATAGATCTGGTCACCAAAAATGGCTAAAGTCGTTTCAAGCAACGTTTCCGAATGGTGGTTTTACACCAGGATAATACTGAGAGCATCTTCCATTCTGGAACTTGCCACACATGTACCTTATATTATTTTAAATTTTGTTAAATAACACATATCACACAAATCAAATTTACTTGCCAGCCAGGATTTGAACCCGCAACCTTCGGAATACTAGTCGAGAGTCATACCTTTTGACCATGGAGGTTGTCAAATGAGGATGGAAACATTAAAAAAAAAATATCTTAATTTAGGTCAAAATGTACCTACATTATTCCATGGTCATATTTTTCTTAAACAAGGCTGAATATTAATAAAGACAAGATCTACCAAAGTCATTGTTACATAATTCTGTAAATTTATTATTTTGTTTGTGGCTTGAAATTCAGCCACATTTCAATTTGAATTTATCAAAATAGTGGAACATGCTTTAAATACAAGACTAACTGCTAATGGACTAAAGGAAGTACTCAATGTTGACATTGAAAATGATCTATTTTTCCCTGTTGCAATATTCAATCATACACGGCATTGTAGGATGGGCGGATGCATTTATCAAGTCTATACAAATAACTCAAAAATAAACTATTACAGCTACAATGTGTAATATAAGTTATTAAAAAACCAAAAAAATATATATCCGCAAATTTTTCATACTGAAAACCGTGAAGTATGTTTTCACCACTTCAATGATTGCTAATTCACATTGTGGCGTCAATTTTTTTTACATAAACTCCTCACAGGAGGCCCTGAGATAAACAATTTCCCTTGGGGCATAAATCATCTTAGTGTGGAGGGTATTTTTAGGAAAAGGAAGGAGAGGAAGTTATGGGAAGGAAAAATGTATGAGGGGTGGGTAGGAATCTGCGGGTCAGTCTGCCCAGGAGTGACAGACGTATGAATCCATTCATACGTGCAAGGCGATGGATCGAGAGAGTCCGGCTGGAGAACCCCATGAACCCGTGCACTCCTGCAAAGTCACCAAACATGGCGAACCACTTGGAGTGATCTCTGGCAGGGGCTGGTTACCTGATTAATGATATGTTTTCTAAGAAATGAGAAGTTTCGATCAATCAATAAATCGATACACTATCGCAACGTAACTTGCTTCACCAAAATAGATCGATTTATCTACTTGATTTAGATATACATCCAAGTGACAAAGCGATAACAACAATTTTGATAATAATAAAAGACAGATATTTTAATTCTAGGATTTGTGAAGCTGATAATTTATGCAAAGAACATGTCGAAATAAGGTCCGCTATAATTATGTATATTTTTTCACGAATTACTCGTAATTGACTATATTATGTTTTTTTTTTTACATTAGCTACATACAAAAGGAAAATAAATCCCCTCTGTGCCTACGTCATCGTTGGGATGCTTTATTGGGGTCCTTTTAGGAAAGTAAGGAGAGAAGTTCTGGAGAGGAAAAGGGTAGAGGAGTGGGAAGAAATCAGATAATAAAACAGCGCTAATGTAGAGTTTAAGATATTTAGGATATCTTTTTTATATGAATTGCGCACAAGTGTCCCAACTGCTACCAGCCATCTAGAGCCGGTGAGACTATGTCATTCTCAATTGGCGTGTATTGTTAGGCTATCAGGGAGGGGAAGGAGATGAAAAAGAGGAAGGTGGGAAGTACCTGGCTATTCATATCCAGTCACTAAGCACTGCTAAAGCCATTTCAAGCCACGATTCAATTCTGAATGGTTGTTTTACACCAGGGCGATACTGAAATATCTTATATTATTTTAAATGATTGATTTGCGAAATAACGCAACTCGACCAAATAAAAGTTACTTGCACCCGCCGGGATTTGAACCCGCTAACTTTGGATTGCTAGTCGACATTCTTACCCCTCCACCATGGAAACTTAAAATCATGATACGTCCCAATAATGGGACCTTATATGGGACGACAATATACCCTAAAATATATTCAGAATCCTAACGACGAAGTAAAGAAGCCTTGTATACAAATTGCGACTCGCGACCCGTGTATTGGACGGACCTACTGTCGAATTTGCCTTATCAAAGAAAAGAAGAAGAAGACAAATAATGTGGGAATCTTAACGACGTAAGTGAAAGAAGAAGAAAGCGTTTAAACAAATATATGTCCGCATATTAGACGAACGTACGGTCGAATTCGCCGTAGCGGGTCTGCAGATTCGACCATTCCGCCGCGTTCATTTTAATTAATGATGAAGAACGTGTTACAAATATTTAAGATGTTTCTAAATGAATACCTCCCGAAGTTAAAATTCATCGTCTAGAAAAATAAAATCTGGTGCTTACCGCTAACTTTATAGTTGAAAAAACTGGTTAGGAATAAAGTTTTAAAATAGTTGTATGTAAAATATGTTAATGGTAAGGTATTGTTATTATTAATTTTATTTAAAAAGAACTTACATTCCGAGGTATCGGTTGGAGTAAAAAAGTTATTTTAGTTACGAATTCGCCGGAAATGATTAAAATGTGAGTTTTGAGCAAACAAAAATTATTAGGGTTGTGTACCGCCTTAACTGTTTCTCTATAAAGCCTACCACGCGCTCATTACCTCTGCCTGAGTATGACTTGAAAGTATTATTAAGGCGTGTTGACTTTTGTTACCGGTAAGCTCACAGAACTGTTTCTACTAGTTTATAAGCATTTCACTGCTCAATAGCAGAGTTAAACGAAAACAGCCTGCTAACCATGTCGCCAATTATATTCACAAGTTCGTGAGAATGTAGAAACTAATTTGTGGTCACGAAAGCGCTCAATAAATTTGTCCAGAAACAGACATGGTGTTTCAAACTAATTTCCTAGAATTTTACACCATTCTCAGAACAGTTACATTTAAAAAAACATTTTTAACGAGCATGCACACATCTTAAAAAAATGCTTCTTAGTTTGAAAATAGTAGGGAATGTGATTCTTACCTCTGAATTGCATTCACTGCAATGATTGTTAAATTGCCTGTTGATCACAAGAGATTAAAATACAGATATTGATTTAAAACAGAAGGAAAACGTTCAGTGGATTGGCCTGGCTAAAAAATGGATAAGCAACTCCACATGCGGTGCGAAGATAAACAAGAATCTGTGTGATGAGAGACTGGGTTTTTTAAACTTATTTTATAGAACCTCACACGGGTGGCTCATGAGGAAAATAATTTACTTCAGAGACTATTAAATATTTGGGGATGCTGTGTGGAGGGAAGTTTCAAGGAAAGGATGGAGATAAAGTTCTGGAGAAAGGAAACGTGTATGAGGGGTGGGTAAGAACTAGAGATCAATGTGTTCAGGAGTGACCTATGAATTCATCCCTTCCGCTGTAGTTACAGGCAAAGGTCGAGAGAGATCAGCTGGAGAGATCAAAGAGTCTCCTCAAACCGGCCTCTCCCGGTCTGGACCGCAACGCAGCAGGTGGGCAGGCGCATCCGCCTTTAAGTCCTAAACACACCTCTGATGAACACGGGAAACCTTGCTTAGTCGCAAAAGTAGCGAACCACTTGGGGTGATTATGGCAAAGGTGTTGGCTGAACCCATACCCTCCTCCCAAATAGCCTAATATGAACGGAAGCCTCTTGCCTCTTATGACATCTAGGGAGAGCCAAGAAGATGCAGGGACGTCTTCTTGGCTCTTCCCGGCTCATCTTGTCTCTTTAACTCTAATAGTCTCTTCTCGTATCTTTCAGAATCTTTTGGTATATTCTAGGCTTTTTTTTAGTTCTTTGTGCTTCTTCTAGGCGCAACTTGGTTCTTCTTGCAACTTCTCGCATCTTATTGCCCCTTCTAGGCTAGTCATAGCTCTTATTGCATCTTCTCATCCCTTTTTATCTCGTCTTGTGTCTTCTTGGCTGTTTTAGAATCTTCCTACATATTACTACTTCTTCTTGTCTCTTCAAGATTCTTCTTGGCTCGTCTTGTCTCCTCTTGGCTTTTTTAAAATCTTTTTACATGAAGGGTTTTGTCTCGAAGTCTCTTTTAGTTTTTTTTTGGTTACTTCTCGCCTCTTTTTGGCTCATCTTGACTCTTCTTGCATCTTCTTGTCCCTTTTATTTTTCTTCTGTTCTCGGCTCTTCTTAAATCTTCTCCTTATTACTGCTTTCTTTTATCGTCTTCTGGTTTCTTCTTGGTTTCTAAAATTCTAACCGCTCTTCTTAAATCTTCTCCTTATTACTGCCTTCTTTTATCGTCTTCTGGTTTCTTCTTGGTTCTTCGTATTTTTTTTTGGCTCGCCTTGACTCTCATTATATCTATTCGCATTTTTTTGTACTGTCTTGTCTCTTTTTGGCTCTTATTAAATCTTTTACTTCTTACCGACCTTTCTTATCTTTTCTAGGTTGTTTTAGTCTAGTTTTGGCTACTTTTTGCTTGTCTTGGCTCGTTTTGGCTCTTCTGAACTTTTCTAGGATCTTTTTAAAGTCTTAGGAATCAATTTAACACAAAGTAGGGAGAAAAACACCTTTCTCCGGGCATACCAGACGCGCCTACAAAATACATCTCTTGGCAGTACAGTAGTAAAAGTCTATGTACTCACAAGTAGTTAGAGTCTTAGAATATAAGCAGATAGATACTCTTGAAGGATAATTGAGTTTAAGCATAATGACATTATAATTAAATAATTTATTGTAAATGTACCCCAAAGTGTGGCGACATGGCGGGCGATAAATACCTCTGTCACCTCGCGACACCCAGCGCTAAATCTTTCACCGTGTCTTCCTTAATTCTGTCATTTAATTAAATTCCAGACCGATATGTGAGATTAATCACCGGGTTATTCATTCCTGAAATTCTAACCGAATTTCCAACACCACTCCTTTACTCATTTGGGAGGGAGACACGCCATGGTGGTACGCGTGCGTCAGTGACGAGAAACCTAATTATTTTGCAAGGCAGAGTGGTAGATACTTTCAGTATTGCCCTTCGTGAAATACCACTACTTAGATCTGAATGGATCACTTGACCTGAACCACCACAAAAATCAAAACGTAGCTTGAAATGGCTTTAATAGTGTTTCGTGACCAGATATGAATTTCCAGATACTTCCCCATTTTCCTTTTCCTCATCTCCTTCCTTCACATTATAAGCCCACCTGAGGATACCATAATCTCTCTGGCTCCAGACGTTAGGTAGCAGTTGGGCTTTTGATCCATTACTCATAAAAAAATATGAAAATTACAACGAAGAAATTCCAACTGCTTGCAACAGAGTAAAAGATAGCTACCCACATTCAGTTTCGCCCCGATGAAAGAAATTTTAGAGTCGAAAAGTTGCTTAAAAATGGCAATAAACGTGTTTAGGGAACAGATCTGAATGATCAGGACCTTCTTTGCGTCTCACAACATATACCAATCGAGTGGGACAGTGCGCCAGTTGCGGAAGGAGGCGACGGTGGTGAGTAGGGGAAGTGAGGTAACGGGGAACATACTTAAAATAGTGGTGCAGGTAAAATTTAATTGGTTATCAATGATTGCAACCTTTGAATTTCTTCTCAAAGCTTCTAAATTGTTAAGTCTTATTCCATTTTAGTGTAAGACTTTATTAGCTCCTGCATTGCAGTTAAAAGATTTTTCTTTCTTATAAAATTATTCCCAAAAAAAAAAACACTTTTCCTACCTCGAGCGTTTCTAGACTCCGTTTGCCAAGCGATTTTTATGTCTATTACCTATATTTGTGGAGATATAAGGCACACTAAGAATACATACATTTTTGTCTTGTAGCTTTCTCTTTTAAGACGGTAAAAACTTTCTTTGCAATTGTACGTTTGGAATAAATGAAAAGTTCCCTTACTTCATAAATTTCACACAAACGCAATTTCTGCTTTGAAATTATGGTTAACGTTTATGTCAACAGTTTAGGTACTATAAAAGTGTTATTAATTAAGTGATTTAGTAGGGTGTATTGGCAATCATAATCCTAATGAATCTTTGGGAAATAGCCCCCACAGTGAAAAGTGTGAAGCTAATAAGAAACAGCCAAACCCTTTGTTGACATTGATCGAGTTTTGAGGTTAGGCCTGCCAGTTGGACACCCCTGAATTAATAATATCAGCTACAGGGGCGGGGGCAGTGCGTTGTGTATCACAATCTCATATTCGTGTGGGTCGGGTTTGGTTTCTAACGTGACAGAACACGGTTTCATATACAAAGTTTACAACTCGGCGCCGCTTTGATGCGATTTACATAATAATGTACAAGTAGACTCGTTTACTTCGCGCTAACTAACCGGGTAGGATCTGTCACGAACTTGGGGTAGAAGCAGGGCCGTGTTTAAGTATTTTGACGCTCTCCGTGTTACAC
Organism: Glyphotaelius pellucidus; assembly: GCA_936435175.1. NCBI lineage: Eukaryota > Metazoa > Arthropoda > Insecta > Trichoptera > Limnephilidae > Glyphotaelius > Glyphotaelius pellucidus. The sequence continues at coordinate 31,702,217 of OW386549.1, forward strand.
AAAACTTTTTTGACTTTTTTGTGTTTTTTGGCGAACGATGTAAATGAAATTTTGGTCTCCGGTGACTTTTTTTCAATTAAAACTTTTTTTTTACCAGGTGACCAGTGAGTTACCAGTGACGATACGTGAAAGATTTTTTTGGGAAGGGCAGACTACGCCATTGAAGAATACAATCATCACTGATACCCCTTGCCTTGGTCATCCAAAGTGAATCTTAGCAGTGAGGTTTGTGTAGGTCTTGGCAGCTGATGCATTTGCCCACCTACTGCGTGGCGGACCGGATCGGGAAACACTGGTTGAGGGAGACCTTTCGAAATCTCTTGCCGGACTTTCTCGATCCAACCACCTACTGCGTAGCGGACCGAATCGGGAGAGACACTGGTTGAAAAAGACTTTTGAACTCTCCAGCCGGACTCCCTCGACATAACGCCTTGCACCGCAGTGAGAGGGATAGATTCATAATTCCATCACAATTGTAAACTTTGACTCACAGATTCCTACCCATCCCTCATAACTTTTACCTAAATCGACACTCCACACAGCATCTCCAAACTGAGAAACGGATTTTTTCCTCAGTGCCTCCTGCATGTTTTGTAAGAAGGTTGCATTGAGGCGCATATTATATGATATATAATATTTTAAAGCAAAGAATAAAATAATTTAAAACTATTATCCAACTTATTTTTCACTCAAATGCAGCCGCCTAAAAAAATTCGCCCTGTGCAACTTTCTAGGTTGTTTAGTTCTAACTACGGCCCCCGTTACAAAGCATTCGGTAAGGGGTGCGGGTTGCGGGGCAGCAGCATACAGAAAGACTTAAATCTTTGCTTTAGTTTTGTACACACGTAAATATTAACAAACCTTATAATACACCCGATGAAAGTTAAACAAAGACTTACCTCTGAGGTACGGTGGAATTAACGCGCGTGGAATTTTGTATTATGTAATATCATTAAACCTGTCAATAATGACGGGGAAAATAATCATTATTTTAATTAATATTGAAAATAGATTAAAACAATAAAAAATAGAGACCGTTAAAATTAGATATTTATTCATGTCACATTGAGATTTTTTTTTTAAATTTTAAAATCACAGAAGTCTCTGAGGAAAATAATTTCCTTCAGGGATTTTGTCGTCATTTCAATTTGGAAGGCGGGTATGGATACCGCCACCCCGGAAACCATTTTTTGGATAACCAACACCTCTGCCATAGGTCACTCCAAGTGGTTCGCTACGTTTGGTGTCTTAACAGGGGTACCCGGGTTCACGGGGTGATGTTTGTCCGGATCTTGGCGGCGGATGCGTCTGCCCACCAGCTCGTGGCAGGCCGGATTGATAGAGAATGGTTGAAGGAGTCCTTTTGACTTCTCCAGCCGTACTCTCTTGGAACGTCACCTTGCACCGCAGTGGGAGGGATGGATTCATACGTCCGTCACTCCTGGACACACTGAACTCCAGATTCCTACTCTTTTAATTCTCAGAACTTCCTCTCCTTCCTTTCCTAAAAAGATTCTCCACATAGTATCACTAAGATAGGACTGAGAGGAATTTTTACCATCAGGGCCACCTGTGTGGACCTAATGTAAAAAAAATCTTTGGGGATGCTGTGTTTAGGTTCTTTTTAAGGAAATGAAGTTCTGGAAAGGAAAAGGTATGAAGAATGGATAGGAATCAGTGGGTCAATGTGTCAGAAGTGACGGATGTATAAATCCAGCCACCCACTGCGGCGCAAGGTGATGTGTCGAGAGAGTTCTGTTAAAGAGCTTTAGATCTTACTCAGCCAACCGACCAGGCCCGCCATGCAGTAAGTGAGCAGACGTATCCACCTCCAAGGCCTAGACAAACATCACTCCGTGAACCTCTGACACCAAACGTAGCGAACCACTGGGATGACCTATGGGAAAGATGTTGGTTATAATGAAATTGAAGAAATAGTGCAAAATATTTTTAAAAATATGCTTGTAAAAATTATAAAAAACACAGTTAGTTTCCGTCATAATATTAAAACAATATTACACTAATTCTTCATTAGAAAGTGTAATTCCTCAGCATAAGAAAGGAGTGATTTTATAAATTAATTTTTAGAGTTTAAAAATCCCTGCATGAATAATCATTGAGTCCGTTATATATGAGAAAAAACTTAACTGTTTTAATCATTGAAGACAATATTAGCGACTGTCGAACGAAATTTGGAAACAGAAAAATCAGAAAAATATTCGGCCGCATTCAAGGATTAAACCCTAAATCCTTGGCCTTTCCGGAGCTCTCCTCTAAGCACTGATATTTTATTAATAATTCGACCCTATTCTCTTCGGTCATATTTAACTGTATCATAATTTGACTAAGAACTAATAACATTATCTTTATTTTCTTAAAACATATTTTTATGGGCTACCATCCGTACCAAAGATATTGAAATATAAGGAGATGGGCTATCGGCAGTTTTTACTGGGTGGAATTGTGCTTCCTGGTGTCGCCGATATTTTTAACCAATACTGCTGCGCACCTTAAAAAAATCGACTGAATGAACGAATTCTTTCCGTATTCAAACTATATTGTTAACCAATACCACTTTCGAAAAATCAATAAAATTCCGTTTTCAAACTAGCACCATTAGACCGTAATCCGCCGATAGTCAGGCGGACGTCATAGCTTATCTCGTTATATTTCAATATCTTTGATCCGTACGCAAGATTGCACGATTCTGCGCGAACTAAATGCAATTCAGATAGTGTCTTGGATAAATTTATCCATTTTTGTTTTAAACATCCCTTCCAGGAATTTAATGCAGGAAACCCAGTATTTTTTTTATTGATTTGCGGTGACATCTACAGGTGGCGCAATAAATCTTAAATTTACAAAAAAAACGTTTTTTTTAATGTTATTCGAGATTCGCACAAAGTGCAATTGAAGTAACTTTTCTAATTATTATCTATGGTGGCTTGTTGGACTATTTTTTCTCGCAGGGCGTAGCGTAGTGGGACACTACGACAGTTTCATTCGTCCATCAATCCTAGACACACAGATTTCCACCCACCACTCATACTCTTTTCTTTTTCAGATTTTTTTTCCTTCCTTTCCTATGTAGACCCTCTACACAGCATTCTCAAAGTTGACTAGATATAGAGTAGACCCTGAGGGGAACTTTTTTCCTCGGGGCCTCCTGTGGAGGGCTAACGTAAAAAAATCTGCACTTTTTTGTGAAAAATTCAGTTTACAATATTACAAAAAAAAAATATATTTTTTACATTAGCTCCACAGGAGGCCCTGAAGAAGAAAATCCCTCGTCATTTTTGAGGATGCTGTGTGGAGGGTCTTTCTAGGAAAAGGAAGGAAAGGAGGTTCTAGTAAGGAAAAAGGTGTGAGGAATGGGTGGGAATCTGGGGATCAGTATGTCCAGGAGCGACGGACTTACTAATCCATCCCTCCAGCGGTAGGCAATGGGTCGAGAGAGTGTGGCTAGAGAGGTCAAAGGACCTCCCTCAATCAGTCATCTCGATCGGGCCCACCACACAGTGGACAGGCGCATCCGCCACCAAGACTCAAACAAACCTCACCCCATGAACCCAATTGATGATGGATGATTAATATCACATTCAAATATAAAGACAACCACTGTTTTTTATTGCAATTTAAATCATTTTTTCGTTATTTAATGTTTATACTGCTATTTAAATATTTATATTTACACTATTCTGTTTATTTTACCAATTGATATAATTGTTAATGAATCATAATTATTATTATACTTATATACCGTTTGAAAATATACCATGCTGTAAATATTTTATACAAGCGGGTACATATTGAAAATGTATAATATTTTCAATATGTACCCACTGATGAACTCCACAAGTAGTTTAGCAGGTTTGAACGTTAATAAAAATAAAATAAAAACCTTTAACTCTAAAATCCCATCGGGACCAAATAAATATTTCAAATTACGCTACTAAACATTGTGCTACGATTAATTGTTTGTGTAAAAGTGTTGTTTTGTTGTTGACAACAACAAAACAACAAAAAAAACACTTTTACACCCATGCCCTTAAAAAGTTTATTTCTCAATAACCCACACACAAGAAAGTTGACTACTGGTGATTTCCCTATATAGATGGACCTAGCAAGCTATCGTCGTATCTTTTCACGCTGGTTGAGAAAGTGTTAAATATTTACCCACTATTTTCGCCTACGCGCCCTTAATTTTCACCCTCTCCGGTTCCAGGGACGGAGTCTTAAACGCGGCGATAAATTACGACCATCGGAAATGTTACTACACCCCTGGGAAGGGAACAGGAAACACAGGATCTGTAAATTATCAGACCCGTAAGCTTAATCTTTCTACGTATATATATAAATATATTTTTTTCACCTGAATTCAGACCCTAACAATAGATATAGAAGCAGAACTTGGCTAAAAGGGTTGCTGAGAATATCAACATAATATATTCCCTTTCTTTCTTCTTTTCTTCTTTAGATATGGGCGGTTTAATGGGTGTTTTGGTTGCCACAAATAACGAAACAAATGACCCTTTCAACTACAAACAGAAAAAAAAGTTATTTCTCACGTTAAAAAAGAAGAAAAACCAATACGTTCACAATAATATTGAATTTTTTTATAAATAAATGAAACAATATTTTTTGTTCGAACCTCTGTTTATTTTATTTACGCCGACCAGTTTTAATTCAATTTAATCAATAAACAAAAAATATTATCTTGTTGTCCTATCTTAGACATGTTTCCTTTCACTGTTCGTTCTATCTCCTCTCCCCACTATGGCACTAATATCAAGGAACACCCCGATCCCCATCACAAAATTTAGTAAAACAATGTGCTCATTTACTGTTTTGTCATGTCAAATTATTATATGTTTGCCCTGAGAAAGGAACAGTTGTTCTGAAACCGGTCGGCGTAAATAAAATATAAGGTGATTTTTTCAAAGGAATATTGTTTAATTTATTTATAATCAAAAACCAAAAAGTTATAGCTACTTTATCATTGAAGAAGAAGATAACACTTATAATCTAAACGAAAATATGAAATAAAACAAGACACAGAAAAATAGAAAAAGACAATGGTCGCAACTGGGACTCGAACCCAGACCTCTCGTCTAACCGGGACGTGCGCGTTATCCGATTTCGCTATTGCCACCTTCTGTCAAACCATCGTATTTGTCAATCTCATATTTCAAATATTTAGAATCAACAATATTATCTTCAACTAGTTCTAGAGTCCCAGTTGCGACCATTGTCTTTTTCTATTTTTCTGTGTCATGTTTTCTTTCATATTTTCATTTAGATTATAAGTGTTATCATCTTCTTCAATGATATATTACGTTGATGGGAATAACCTTCAAAAGTTATAAAAAGAGAGTTTTTCTTATAAAAAATTAGTTATAGCTACATTCATAAGTTATTTATTTTGTATTTTTGAAGGTTCTATTAAAAAACTGACGAAAAATACTTTGTTTTTTACAGGACGTGCTGCTGTAAGTTTAATTTAAGATTAAAACTTAAATTTACATTGAAAACAGCAACATTTTAAATGTGTTCATTAATATTGTGTTCTTATAAAATTGTTATAAAGGCAGTTATCTTACAGTTTTCTGCAATAAAATCCACAAAAATACAATTTGTCAAGAAAATGAAATATAAATAATAAACGCTTTTTAAATAAAGCAATATAATTATTATTATTTATTATTTTAACTTTATGAGTAAAACCTCAAACTGTAATATTTAATTAAATGAAGACATTATGAGCGAAACTCAATCAAAAATCTGGAAACAGAAAAATCAGAAAAAGATATTGGCACCTCTGGGACTCGAACCCAGGACCTCCCTACTTTCCGGGTTGGGCGCTCTTATCCACTGAGCTAAGGTGTCGATATCCAATTCGGTCACTTTTAACTGTACCATACTTCGACTAAGAACCACCCATATTATCTTCATTTTTCTTAACGCATATTTTTATTGGCTGCCATCTTTATGAATGATTGCAAGATTCAAATCGAACTAAATGCAATCTAGATGGTGTCTGGATAAATTATTATCCATTTTATTTAATGTGCGACATCTATTGACTCTTCTGCAAGTCTGGGATGAATATTATTATTTATTATTTTAACTTTATGAGTAAAACCTCAAACTGTAATATTTAATTAAATGAAGACATTATGAGCGAAACTCAATCAAAAATCTGGAAACAGAAAAATCAGAAAAAGATATTGGCACCTCTGGGACTCGAACCCAGGACCTCCCTACTTTCCGGGTTGGGCGCTCTTATCCACTGAGCTAAGGTGTCGATATCCAATTCGGTCACTTTTAACTGTACCATACTTCGACTAAGAACCACCCATATTATCTTCATTTTTCTTAACGCATATTTTTATTGGCTGCCATCTTTATGAATGATTGCAAGATTCAAATCGAACTAAATGCAATCTAGATGGTGTCTGGATAAATTATTATCCATTTTATTTAATGTGCGACATCTATTGACTCTTCTGCAAGTCTGGGATGAATATTATTATTTATTATTTTGACTTTATGAGTAAAACCTCAAACTGTAATATTTAATTAAATGAAGACATTATGAGCGAAACTCAATCAAAAATCTGGAAACAGAAAAATCAGAAAAAGATATTGGCACCTCTGGGACTCGAACCCAGGACCTCCCTTCTTTCCGGGTTGGGCGCTCTTATCCACTGAGCTAAGGTGTCGATATCCAATTCGGTCACTTTTAACTGTACCATACTTCGACTAAGAACCACCCATATTATCTTCATTTTTCTTAACGCATATTTTTATTGGCTGCCATCTTTATGAACATTTTATCACAGTTAACGATCCCAACCCTCATCTTCCTCATTAACTTCAGCCTCACAACTTACCCTAATTGGGTATGATAATATAGTTCCACCGGCTTCGAAAAGTCGAAAGCAATTGCGCCTTAGTGCGGTATTCGCGTAAAAAACAGGAATCAATTATAAATATCATCCAAAGCTGGTATCATAACTAATTAGTTGAGAGGCATTAATCCAAGCGGAGCCATAAAACTTCCATTATAACATTCTTTACTCAGCCAAGTTTTAACAGGATTTCTCCATACTCGTAATTATGTGATAATATTACAGTTTTACGCGTAGAATGGCGGTAGGAAAGGCTGTATGGTTCTACGGGGACGTATTAAGGGCTGATTGCTCCATCTAGAGGGGTAGTTCATTAAAATGAAGCTAATATAGCCTGTAAACGAAAAGAATTAGTCCGTTGCTTGAATCAATAGCAAGAACTCAACGGTTAACAGGTTTTTTATGTACGTTGAACATTCTTGCTTATCGGAAAAGATTTATGTGTATGTTTTAACATTTTGCTGTGGCTCGTATTGCACTGGAATTCATCTCTAGTAAAAAATAATTTGCTTCCTTGACAAGTATTATATTATTTTGTAGATTAGTAACATCGTGGTAGTACAGGTTTTGGTTAAAACCATGCATTCATGTATGCATCTTTAATATTATGTGGTCATTAGTATAAAAAGTTAGAGCAGTTAGGGTTTGTTAATTAGAAACTTAATCATCTTTTGAACAAACAATCTTTTATTTTTATACATTCAATCATTTAAAGAGTCTTACGCAAGATCTAAACATTAGCTCTATAATATAAAAGCCCATCAAGGCATTGCAGATTAATAAAGAAATGAACTAATTAAAATGCTGTAAAGTGACAAAATTCCTACGTATGAACCGATTTAAAAAGAATTTATTGTCTAATGTGGCAAATTTAGTCAGAAACTCAGAAAGTAAACCGAAATGAAAATAAAACGATTACAATGCCGGCTTCTAGGAAAAAATAAGAGTTCCATTTTCATAGCTGGATGCCAGACGGCTCTTAAAGAAGTAGTACCAATAAAGTTTCTCGATTAGTACCTAAGCTCTGGCGTAATCAATTTTACGCTGATTTTTGATCTGGAATTTCTAGTAATTATGGTTGTAGGCAGATAGGTTATAAGAACTGCTTAACAATACCTCTAGGTCCCTTGACATTTTAAACATTGGCTTTGAAGGTTTCTCCTTCGTTGGTTATCTTCATACGTGACAAACAGGTCCCAGGCTGTGGCAATGGGTGGATTTTCTTCCATCTGGAAAATTATCACTTCCGGTGTACCTCAGGGGTCCATTTTGGGTCCTTTGCTTTTCTCTATCTATATAAATGATATTACGACATGTTTTCACAACTCTCAAATTTTACTATTTGCTGACGACATGAAGATATACCTTCCTATAAGCTCCCCGGACTGTTCTATGCGTTTACAAGCAGATCTTGACCGACTGACGGATTACTGTCTCAGAAATAAACTTTTTATTAATATTTCTAAATGTTGCAAAGTTACATTCACACGTAATCGTGTGAAAATACTGCATGATTACACCATTTCCGGATCGCAGTTAATAAATAAAGATTATACATATACGTGACCTCGGTGTTATTTTGGACTCCAAACTTACATTTGAAAAAAACTTTGATAACATTGTCACCAAAGCAACAAAAAGTCAAGTTTTTGTACTGAGAACATGCAAATTTTTCAAAAACACTAAGACTTATCTGATTCTCTACAATTCACATGTTCGTCCTCACCTGGAATACTGTTCACAGATTTGGAACACGCGCTATATTGTTTATGTTAACAGGTTAGAAAGAGTTCGGGAGCGATTTCTCAAATTTCTCAATTTTAAATCATTCAACATAAATATACAACTCTTACGACGAAGTCGAGAAACATTTTCGAATCACGAAACTACTCAACAGGAGGCTTGTCGCTGATTAGATGATCCTCTACAAAATCCGGAGTGGCTAAACAAAATAAATTTCCACACGTCCATTCGATATAGTAGACAAAATACCCTTTTCTATATTGATAGATGCAACACCTATTCCAATCAAAATGAATTTATGCAAAGGACATGTAACTACTATAACAATAAATTTTCAAATATTGACAGTGCTGACATATTTACTGCTAGTTACTGTCGCTACAGAACTTCATTGTATAACATTCTAGGTGCGAATAACACATATTCATGACGATTGAATTAATTGTATCTAATATTTTTATATTACTTGCGTAGCAACTTTCCCTTATCCCTCTCCTCCCCTTACCCTTCCTAGCTCAAATCCCTATTTTGCAGTCTATTTCAGTTATAATCACACTTATTTTATTGTTGTGTATTGGTTTAGCATTTGTTGAATTCAGATTTGTACTATTATTATATTTTTTAAATTGCATTTTTCTTAAATATTCTAGTTTACATTCAGTTAGTCTTCTTTCTAAATACCTATCTGTGAACATTAATAATTGGTCTGTTTTTTTTATCTTCCTCTTATGTTTATTGTATTACTAAGACTGTTAATGTTCTTTAAATAAATAAATAAATAAAGAGTAATTTAAGGCAACAACTCTAAAATATGTATCATTATAAATTTTTTCGTTAAAAGTTATGAATATCTTATGTGTATTGTAATAGGATTACGTAAATCTGTAATGCACAGAAAAAAAGAGTAAAAAAATTAGGATAACAGACAAATGATCCACAAATTTAAATACTTATTTTTCAAAATGTGGTGTCAGATTTTTCTCGAGAAACTCTGGCGAAGTTAGAAAACTTCTACATAGTCAGATTTTGAGACACATAGACTTATCTTTTGTCTTCCCTAATTCAATTACAATTAAGTAAACGCCGCGTTTGTCATCGGATTCTTCAAAAAACTAGACAAAGCGTCTCTTAATCAATCACGGTTTCTTCAAATAGCTGTTTCTTCTATTTGAAGTCGACAAAGAAACAAGAACAGATCATACAAAAGTGATAGCACAAGTCAAAGGCACGAGGCAAGAACTCAATAAGTAAATTAAATATACTTAAGTCAAATTATAATGGATGAATAAAGCTTTCACATCAACGAACGTTAAAGTTTGTTGGTGACAATCGGAAAAGTAAATAAGCTCCAAAATTAATAGCAGGAATCCAATTCAGTGAACTCTTTTTGCTTTTGGTTTTGTCGTTGCAAAAAATCTTTAGGTATTTTCTTCAGAAAATGGGGGGAAATAATTTTTGTCAGTATTTTTAATAAATAATTTGATTTAATTAATTTAACGAAACGATCAGTATCAAACAGTACTAATATCCTTCCGTCTGCTGACCTGACCCTCGTGACTAGAACCCGACTTCAATTGCATATCTGACACCACGTTTTACGCGCCGCGTCACAAATAACATCAGTTTTCGTGGAATTTCAAGCAAAGTTGTAATTCGGGTTATAATTTAAGAATCTGTCAAAAGATGTCGCTACTTCCGTCAGCGGATCGTATGTGGAAATTGCCCCCCTAGGTATTTGTACTACGGATTTATAGAATCAAAGTATCTTTCCGGATATGAAATGGTAGGGTTTTCAACGGCTAGTCGGATGTTATTAATAGCCTTGCGTCTGTACGGTTGAAATTTAAGAATCCGACTTCGAATACTCTCGGGCCTTATGCAAAACCATCTTCGTACTTGAAGTTTGTTAAAAAGATACTTTTTTATAGAACCGAATTCAAGCAAGAAGCCAATAATGCAAAAGATGGCGCCACTTACGTTAACAGCTAGCGCAAGGAGCGTTGGCTAGCAGGCATAAGTACTATTGGATTCGTACTTTAGTCTTTCAAGGCATGGCCCAACAATCATTTTTTTAACAGAGAAAAGGGTCAGAGAAAAGGGCCTTTTGTCCCGGAGCTCTGAATGCAAATATATCAAAAATTCGAGAAGTGAATTGTATGATTATTATCGTTACTGACAGTTGTTAATAATAATACCACATTGTGATTTCTACCACGCGTTTATATATATTATAAGTAACGTCACTGCCTGTCGCAGTTACTTTATCCCGATGACTAGCTGTCACTGGATCCGATTAACCAGCTATTTTTGGAAACAATTCTTATCGGTTTTATAAACGGGGCGAAACCGCCTGCAGGGTCTAGCAGCAAACACCTAGTAATTATAGGTGTTTTAAATCCATATCATAGATCAAAGAAACATGACATCAGTGGTCAAAATGTATTTATGTATATTTTATTTCATTCTTTATAAATGTATCAAATGTTCAGTATTTATTTTTTTTCTCAGTACCTATTTATCTTTTCACACTCGTTGAGTAACCGTAATTTTAATTGAACGTACACTGAAATCATGGGCTGTGGATAATTGTATGAGTAAGATTATTTCTGGGGCTTAATACCAGAAGTGCCTACGTCAAATTTCAAAATTTCTCAGAGAGGACGATTGTTTATCAATTTCTGGACGTAAAAAATGCTGAAACAAAATTTTGACTTCTACATCAGATAGACCACAATGTTATCAATCTAGAGCACCCGACGTAGGTATCCGTAGATATCAAATAAGGGAGATTTTATTTCTATTAACTTAAATAAAATACTAAGATTCACTTAAGTACATACTTCTATCATTAACCATCAAAATTTACAGATTTTGTGGAACTGAAATTTTAATTTTTTTATTTAAATAATATTTTTAACTAACTAACCACCACGCCGTTTCCCCGCAGGGGTAGGCAAAGAGGATGGACGGCCAAACAACTCGATCTTGGCACACACTCCTTGCCTCGTTCACATTCATACGTCGTCTCATACATGCTCTTCTATTTTTCTGACTATTGACATCTGATAATATTTTTATTTAAACGAAAATACAGTTTTCACTGTTGTGTCAATTGTAACTAACTACATTTTTCTTTCCAAAATCATTGCCAAGTGGTATGTTAATCTGTCAAAGTTTAATTGTGCTTTCTGTACGTAAAACAGCTGTTACACAAAGAAATGCATAGCAAAACTTCGGTTAACTGTCAACACACATCTTTTTAACAATATCGTTTGTTATGTAAAATCACTGGTTTACTTGTGAACGGAGGTGAGCTTACGAAGCTCTTCGAATTGAAAGCAGTCGCATACGCGATCGATGGCTTAGAGAAACGAAAGTTGTTCAAATGTAACTACTTGTGGCTAGAGACCTCATTAATTAACTTCAAAAGTTTCAATACGATTTTAAATTGACAAAATTTAATCGCATTTTCACGTAGCTCTTTGATATTTAGGAAAGTAAATATGTTGCCATATAATATGATTTCTTATATGATTTTTAACAATAAAATTTGTGCTCGGGATATCGATATAAAATCGTCGGAAGTTAAGGCTATAGATCTGATATTGTAAAGTGATCAATTTTTACCGTGCTAGACCCCCAGGGTCCTTTACAAATCGTGACAAATTCAAAAAACCATATTTCAGGAAGTTTAAACCAGGGCAACGTATAGCTCCAACTACGAGTACATTTCATTGATAAATAATAAATTGTCTCAGTTAATTTTCGATTTCGGCCATCTAACCGGCAGCGATTTTTTCAGGGAGAATCGCCTCCCAATTACTCAATACAATGAAAATGAAACCTTTTGTTTATTTCACAATGGTTGTGTTTTTTGTTTATTGTTTGTTTAGGGAAAGACAAAACAAGAAAGACCAAAGAAACGTCAGAGATAATTCCTAACTGTCACTTACCATCACCGTCACAAAATACAGAGGGACGAATGACACAAAAGGAAATATTTTTGGAAAATGACGACGAAATAATTCTTGGACATCAAATAGATAATAATTGCTGATTTCACTAAATCAAAAAATGTTACTTAACCTTTATGTGACCGAAGGAGTTCCCGGTCATGTTTGCGTAATACGACACTTTTACTTTAGAAGATCTCTACTTTTGTCTTTACTTTATTTTAGAAGATCTCTACTTTTGTCTTTACTTTAGTTTAGAGGATCACTACTTGAATTTCTTTAGCCGTGTTTGGTGACCAGATCTGAATAGCCAGGTACTTTCCACCTTCCTCTTCCCCATCTCCTCCCTCTCCCCACTACCTTCAGCCTCACAACATACCCCGATTGGGGAAGCCATAGTCTCACTGGCTCCAGACGAGAGCAGTTGGGACTTTTGTGCGGTATTTATTTAAAAAAAAAATGTTCTTACTTTATTTTGGAACATCACTACTTTTATGTCTTTAGTTTAGTTTAGAAGATCACTACTTTCTTGTCTTTACTTTATTTTAGAAGATCACTACTTTTATATCTTTACTTTACGTTAGAAGATCACTACTTGTTTATCTTTACTTTATTTTGAAAGATCACTACTTTTATGTATTTAATTTAGTTTATAAGATCACTACTTGTGTGTCTTTACTTTATTTTGAAAGATCACTACTTTTATGTATTTAATTTAGTTTATAAGATCACTACTTGTGTGTCTTTACTTTATTTTGGAAGATCTACTTTTATGTCCTTACTTTATTTTATAAGATCACCACTTCTATGTCTTTACTTTATTTTAGATGATCACTAGTTTTTTGTACTTTACTTAGAAAGATCACTATTTATACATCTTTACTTTCCCTCGACGAAAAAATAATAACTAATAAGTTAATTTTAACTAGTACATGAATCCAATGGCAAACAAATAAGTAACAACAATATTTTAACAAGTACACGAAACCGATGGCGAAAAACTAAAAAAAAATTCAAGTAGATGAAATTGACAATCAAAAAAATTAGTTACAAAGTACTTACGAGTAGATATATAAAGAGAGTATTGCTGTGTTTGTAGTGGTTATTTTTAAACAAATCTATACTTCTGTATGTAATATAAATCTAATTTTCTGAGAAAGATGAAATTTTGCACACTTGACCTTCAAAACAAGATAAAAAGTCACTGTATATGTATTTTTTTTAATCTGCTTAAAGCACGGGCAACGTCGGGGCATTCAGCTTGTCGTAAAATAAAACTCACAAAAAAAAAAAAATGTCCTGAAATTGATACTTATTATTGTTGATTCAAAGTGAAATCAATACTAACTCAGTACTTATTCGATCACCATAACACGGGCATGTGCCTAGCATGGTGGTCGAAAAATCCCCAATTTATGTAACAAACTATTAAACCGAATAAAGAAAACTTAAAAAAAAAAAAACTAAATATTGGTTCACTATTGGCACATTGTTAAATCATTATTTAATCATTGTTATCGAAGTTTAAACAATATTATTTCATTGTTAAATCAATGTGAATTCATTTTCAAAATAATTAACAACGTAAAAATATTTAATTATTGAATTACAAAGAGAAAAAATATTCAATGAGACTCAAAGTGATTCGAAAGATAAACCTAAATAGAATAACGAATCGAACCGAATCGAATCGAATAACTTTATCATCGATTATGTCCGTCACTATAATGACGCGGACGCTTACACAATACCAAACAGCCATGTTGTCCGATCCCAAATAGCAAAGTTTATGGGCTCTAGATCGACACATTAGGATTCCCTCAGCGTCCTACCAAGACCATTAACATTTATATGTCCTGTTGGGGATGTTTCTGTTTGCAGAGGGTCATTAAGGGGACAAGTGTGGGGTCAATTGAAAGAAGTGACTCATTTAAGTGAATTAAAGGGTATCATTGCGTGACCCTTAATCTAAATCTTTCGTCAAAAGGCGAATTTTGGGTGATTGTAATCTACCCACAAATTAAAATAAATCTTTATAAGTTTCCAGCTAAATAATTTTATGTAGGTCATCTTAAAACGTAATCTTAACATATAAGGGTTGTTCTTCTTTTTAATCTACATAACTTTTGCCACTCTGTCACATTTCCACCACTCCGTCACATTTTGTTTTTACTATAAATGAATCTCTCTAGATCTCAGAGGGGAAATTGTAGCAAGGGGGGAAGGAGGCCTAAAATGTCTGTTGGGGGTGACAAACACGAGCTACGTGTATACCTATTTCGAATGAAAATCCACGTGACAGAAGTGTTGTACGACATAAAAAATTGTTGGAGACAAGTTTTAAAAATATTTTATCATTCAAAATAATAATCGCTGTTACTTGATAGGTTATACCTTTTGGAGTTTAAAAATAGTTTTACTTGTCGTCATATCATTTTTTTGAAACATTTTAGAATACACGCCGAGGACAGCTGTTTTGTATGAAATACACTTCTTTCACGAGGAGTTACATCTCTGTCACGTAATTTTTGCTACAAAAATATAAACACATTTTTTAAACACACTCAGTCGTTACGTCTTTAGTACAGTAGACTTTAAAGTAATTATACAATAATAAAATTGTAACTCTGTTCAATTTTTTCCACTAACTGGTGGAGACAACTTTATGTAGGTTAAAAAGGAGAACGACACATAAAAATAAATATTTCTTTGTTTGTCCCTCATGCGTTCCTAAATCATTCACGCGATTGTGATGAAACTTTGGGGATTTGATGTGCGCATGCCTGCAATGGTTTCTATATATAACAGTGAACTCTGGCGTTATGAAATTTGTTTTAAAAATTGTAAAGGGGTGGCGGAAGGAGAAAGGGCAAGAATGGGAAAGGACACGCAGTGAGAAACAATTTATTTAATTAAGTGGAATTGCAACGCATGTCGGGAAATCGCTAGTATGTAATAAATATTACCTCTACGACAGTGTTTCTTAACCGTTTTGAAAGAATTGCCCGATTTACCACAGTAAAATTATCCAGCGCCCGTGAAATATAAATCAGACAGGATCATCAGAAAAATCAAATTAAGCATCAACGATTTTATTAAAACCAATTCATAAGAAGATTGTTAATTTGCTTTTTGAAGTATGCGAGACTGTTTGCATAGATATCTATGTGGTCACATTATGGTGAAATATGTGAGACTGTTTGCATAGATATCTATATGGTCACATTATGGTGAAATATGTGAGACTGTTTGCACAGATATCTATATGGTCACATTATGGTGAAATATGTGAGACTGTTTGCATAGATATCTATATGGTCACATTATGGTGAAATATGTGAGACTGTTTGCATAGATATCTATATGGTCACATTATGGTGAAATATGTGAGACTGTTTGCATAGATATCTATATGGTCACATTATGGTGAAATATGTGAGACTGTTTGCATAGATATCTATATGGTCACATTCATTGGAATTATAGAGACGACACATTCGAGACAGTGGATTGAAGTATGCAATATTGTTATAAATAATTCAAGATGGAATGCATTATGACTCCTTCAATTACTGACTCTTTAAGGCAATATTCTAGCCTAGAAAAAAAAAAATTCTTCATACTAGCAAAGTTTAAATATTCAAAAATATCTCCTTACAGGACTTTCCGAAATTCGCATTATTTTAAAAGTTATAACCATTTTAATATGGTTTAGATGGAATATAACCAGAATCTGAATAGAACAAAATTTTAAAAGCATTTTTCTCAAAACCACTTCTTTCGAGACGGTTTACACCATAATATATCAAGTTCTACGAAACCAATTTTCTTGAAATTTGATGTGAGCTTTTTCCAAACATTACTCTATGGCGGGAACTAAGACTATAACAAAAATTTCATTTTTTACTATTTTTTTAAAATTTGGAAAGTCAAAAAAACTGGTAAAAAAAATCTTTTTTATTTCAGACAGCCGCCATTTTGCGAAAAATATATTTTTTAAATTTTTCTTAGTTCGGGCCATAGCCGCATTTGTTTGGATTAAGAATATTTTTTTTTTGTTTTTTTTTTAGATTACTAGGAGGGTTACAATCGTGTCAACCAGGGCGCGCCATTTTTTTAAACCTTCCACTTCAAAACCCTGTAACTTTTAGAATTAAGAATTTTTTAATTTTTTTTTTATATATCTTTAAAATTTGATCAATATTTGGTAAAATAATGGCTTGTAAAAATATTATAGTTTTTTTTTTTAATTGCATCTGAAAAAATACCTACAATTCATACTTTTAGGCTAGAATAACTTAAATTAATTAATAAAGATGAATAATAATAGAAATAAAACAAAACTTATTTTAGATCTACCACATACATACTTACTTGCTCCCATTCAATTCCGCAACAATAAGTCATAGTATACGGGTATCTTATGATTCCGGGTTTTCCGGGTCACAACAATAGTAAAGTTCAGTTTCAACAATAAGTACCGCTGGTGATTGTCAGTATAACAGTTTCTCTACAAAGTCTATGAAAACAATAATCCTTGCGGCCAGTAAGTTACCCGACCCGGACTCAGTTAGCAACTAGCCGCAACAGGTTTTGCTAACGGCTTAAGGTCGATTTTGAAATTAGAATTGTTGAAATTATTATTGAAAGTTTAAGCGGAACCTGGCGGCCAAAGGGGAAACTAATCCATTCAACTTGTGTCGTATTCAAGTTTGGAAAAGCGAGGATTCTGGATTGAGAGTGGATGTCCATTTCAAATAAATATTTTTGAATTTTAAATCTACTATTTTAATGAATTAATTAATCTATTATTTTTGATGTCAAAACTTCTTTAGCACGGTTGTGATCTGAAACTCGATGAAACGTAAAAAAGCGACCCTAAAAAGTGACCAACGTATCCATTTACAGGATTTAGCTGCGAGAGAATAAGATAGTAAAATCGGTCTCCCCACTCTTGTCTACTTTAGTTTTCTGAAGATTTCACTTCTACCGCGTGTGAATTGTACTCTGATATTTTTTAAGTGAAAACTTCTATAACATCGTTGTGTTTTGAAACTCGATGAAACGAAAAATAGCGACACCAAAAAGAGACAAATACATCTATAGGATTTAGCCTGCGAGAGAATGAGATAATATAGTCGGTCTCCTCTTTGTGCTGTGCTTCGTAGCCTCTCCACTATTTTCTTTTTTAGTTTTCTGAAGGTTTCACTTAAAAAAAAAAACATTAAAAATATTACAAAGTGTGGCGATTAATTTGTTAAATAAAACAAACACAAAAACAATTATTTGTTCATATGAAGCAGATACTCTGTGATGTGAATTGCATACTCAAATTTTTTTGCCGCCATCTTTTTTTTGCATTTTTTTTATCAGAGGTTACTTGTTGTTGATGCAAAAATATCTGTTTAATTAACGATTCACCATACTGACTAAATTTACGTAAAATTTTAGCAAATCTGTGATCGATTTTTATCAATTTAAATGAAAACAAATTACATTGTATACACCACTTATTTGATCAAAATATCAACACATTTTGAAACCCTCGAAATCTTCGTCAAGATAAAATGGAAACTAAAAGAAACAACAATAAAAAACTAGTTTAGAAAAATAAGTACCTATAGACAAAACAAAAATAACAAAGTATAGCGATTAATTAGTTAAAGGTTACAAAAAAATGTATTTATAATATAAAATTATTTACGAATATTATGTAATAATTGCAGACTTTTCCAATAATTTAATTCACTTGTGCTTTGATTTTTTGAGGCGTCCCCGAATTCTACTTCCATCCCAATAATTGTATTGTTTCTTGCAATATAATAGGTACATGTATTATGTAATACCTATATTTGCTTAAGTTGGAAGCTGGGATTTCAAGCCAACCAAAAACCATCGGTAGATTTTTGTCATTAAAAATATTTTAAAATGCATATAATGTTATAACACCTTTCTTGGAAAACTACATCCTGATATACCGCTTTAAATGCGGTGCTTACTTAATTGTGTCACTAGATACAAGACTAAACTTTTATATTCTATCTTCTTCTTCTATACAGGATGTTCAGGGTTGTAGGTAACTTATTGAAACTAATTACAAGTGATTCCTGATATTATTTGGAGTAAAAAATGAACATCAGATTTTAGTCTCCGGTGACATTTTTGATGTTTTGTTTTTTGTTCAACTGAAAACCATAAAAAATCTGTAAGTTTTGGACGGTTAGAGGCGGGTTTAATGGGTGGGTGGTTACTTCCCTGAGTGACCAGTTAGGTGAAAGAATTTTTGTTTGATTTTGAAGAAAAAAAAAAGACCGGGCATCAAAAAAGTAACCGGACCAACATTTCATAAACAGTTTTTTCTCCAAATAACGTCAGGAATCATTGGGTAAAGTTAGTCAAGTACGTCCTTTAACACCCGGTATAAATTAAATGTGTGTGTCTTATGGCTTATGAAAACTACCAAATTCATTGTTTTTTTTCATTAGTGCTAGGACAGCTTAGAGTGGTTTAAAAGATAGGGGGATTTCGAAGTCCAAGGAAGACATTCATCAAATGATAAAATGAGGCGTACGTGATGAACTGAATGGGTTTAAGGAGAATGGTTCCATGCCAACTTAGAATAAAGTCAACTCAACACCTCCTTGAAAAGTCATTAAAAGCTATGAAAAAAATAATTTTAAATTAGCCGATAATCCTAACCTAACGTAAGCTATTTAACCAATTTTTAATATATATTTTTTCATCACTCTAAATGACTTGGTTGAGATGATTCTGAATTGGTTTCACTCCGAGTTGTCCGGTCATCAAGGAGAATTTACGACGTAAAAGTGAATGGTAAATGAAGCCAAGAAAGGTGTGGCACGCTTAAGTCAAAGAAATAATTAAAAAAACAAACTTTTTCAATTCTTTACCTTAATGTAATTTCCTCCTTAAAAATGCACCCAGTTTACAGGAACACTAGAATTCAAAACCTCCAAACTCCAACTCCAAACTTTACAGCAAACCATTAATAACCCCGAATAACAGACATGTTAGCAGGTACGTATAGAAAAAAGTTTTTTTTGTGTTTTTAATTATTTATTTGGCTTTCACCCATTAAGGGTGATCTTGGACGTACACAGTTTCTTAAAATTAGTAACTAATTTTTTTAGTTACATTCTTGTACATTAACAGTACGGAGCTGATATTTTAAGAAAAAAAAGTAAAACAAAAACCTACGTATAATAGTGAGCGTTCGCGCCACTTTGAAAGAACACATTTATAAAAAATTTGCTTAATTTTTTTTTAAACAAAATTGTCGATGCATCGAATAGACAAATTTATACAACAAACGAGAGTAGACAAATTTGCATATAATTATAAAAGAATGTCTTAATATAAACAGTACAGAGCTGGTAATATAAAATATGATATATTATAATAAAAACAAATATAAAACTTTTTTCCATTTTAAGTTAATCGACCGTAACCGGTTTCAGCTCGCTAGAGCCACCTTCAGACAGACCAGTCTGAAGATGGCTTATTTTTTTTTTGTTTTTATTATAATATATTATAATGGATTCCACCAAAAATTGTCAGTTTCAAAAATAGAAATAATAAAAATATGAACCTGTGTACAATAATAACTGGGGTTCTTCGCCGTTTACAGAATAGATTTTTCTAAAATCTGCTACATTTTTTTAAAACTAAAGATAACATTAGACAAACCTATATTAGCCATTATAGAAAATGAGTGAAGCCAAATATTCGGATGATTATACAAGTTGTTCTAACATACAGAGTTGGTATTAAGAGTAATTTCAAAATTGTAGACTAGGAAGATGTACAATCCCAAAAATAGGAACCTGTACAATTGTACAGAATAATGCTGCAATAACAAATGCTTCAATTAGAAAAAAAGTTAATGATGTATTATTTAATATTCTACTGGGTTCTCTCTCTGGGTAGATTATGTAATTTCTGGAAAAGGTTTGTGTACAAATTGAACAAAAAGTAGAACGCTTCCATGAAAATTCTCAGTGTTTTTACCACAAAAAATCTTAATGAGTCATTTAAATTAATGAAAAAAATTATGTAACTTCGTTTAATAGTGTAATTCTAACATGAAATTCCTTGTAGAGTGCTTTATGCTTTATGTAGCATTTAATGAATTGCAAATATTCAAGCCTAGAGACTTCTATGAAGGGTAGAGAAGTAATTAAATATTGAAAGGTGTCGTAAAAAGTTTAACCGTACATTTCCGTTTTTATTGCCGTGGTAAAACTTCGCTAAGATTGTTCCTTTACCATTTTATGTATGAAATTCATTACACTGCACTGGAATTAATTAAACCCTTTTCCAGTGGCGTGCATCCTCTATTTTCCGTTTTATGAATGTTCTCAAAAATAAAAGTGTTAGGCTCGTAATTTTAACAGATATTTTTTAACCGTTTTCAAATTCACCCGTTGCCTGCAAAAGGTGCAAAAGAGTAGGAAAATTCTGAAAAGTTCATGCAAAAAATTCGTGTTTCCGTATACGAAAATACCGAAGGATGTTTAACTTTTTGCGCTGGTAGATAGCAAAGTTGGAACAAAGCAGAAAGTTGGCTTTATGTTGAGCAAAAAATTGCGTTTGTAAAAAAATATAAAATGAATACATTAAAATTTTAAGTGTTAATATTACTACTCAACTTATAAAAACACAGTTTACTTATGAACAAATTCTGCTGTGTATTTTTTATTACGTGTAAAAGCTGTTTTGCCTTCCGAAGGCATTATCAAAATGCTGTGAAGCCACTTACAGATATATATCATCAAAGATATTGAAATACAAAAGAGATACGCTATGATGTCCGCGCGACTGTCGATGGACTACTACCTAATCGGAGTGGTTTGCATACAAAAAGAATTTGTTCCTTTCGTTGATTTTTTTAAGGTTGCATTAGTATTGGTTAACAATATAGTTTGAATACGGAAAGAAATTCGTTCATTTGTTTAACGTTCATTTAGTTTATTCGTTAATTGGTAAACAATTTCGGCGACACCCGGAAGCGCAAAAACTGCGAAAAGCACATTTCTTATATTTCAATATCTTTGGATATCATACAAAGAAAGTTGTGGATTATAATCCCCGCAAGTAAATATTATTAGATTTATTTGTGTTATTTCAATATCAATTCTTTTAAAATGATACAAAGTCTATTTACGGCAAATTACAGGATGGGAGAAACTCTCAATATTGTCTTGTGATCTCCTCTCCTGCCCTACTTCCCTCAGCCTCCAACACCCCAAATGGGGATGCCATAGTCTCAATGACTCCATACGGTTAGGAGCACATGCCCTTGAAACAACTAGCTTTTATCAGATACAGTCATGCGAAATTGGGCTATAGTGTGGTGCTACCTTAGAGTTTAATATCGCGTAACGTTGCTGAATCAGATACGAACATGATGGTTCCACCATCACAGTTGATCCGCCGACAACTGACCCCCGGCATACTTACATGCAATATGCAGAGGATTTAGGGAAAATACGGTTTACCTAATTACACAAAATATAACTTAGTGTCTGCAAAAGGATGTGCGGAGAGGATGCACCGCCGAATAACAAAGTATAAAACATATTTTCATTCAAATACATCAAGGAAAAATCAACTTATCTATATTCTGTGTATACCGGCGCGTACGTACAACAAATTCACACTGTATATAAGTAAATTCATTTGATATTCATACCGACTTATTATTAAGGACATTTTTGAAGTCGATTTTACATTTGAAGATCCTAAATATTTCACGAAAAATTGAAATTTTATAGTAAACTAGCTGGTGCGTTGAAATGCAATGAAATAAATTATTTATTCCTGCATTTTCTTTCCGATGCGTCCCCGTTCCCTTTCCCCGTCCACTTCTCCCCACGTTCCCTTTCCACTTTCCACTCTTTCCACGCCTTCCCCTCCCTCATCATCCCTCCCGCCAACCCCACCTCCTTCATTACACTCTTCCCTTCATGCCTCCCTCCCAGCCACTAAAATATATAAAACACCCTCATTTTCATTTATACAAATTTAATTTTAATTTAATTTTAACGCTAGAGCTTACCATTATATATAACATATAACCTTCGTGGGCGTGCGCACAATAAATCTCCTAAGTTTCATCGCAATCGGATGAACGGTATGGCAGCGTATATAACATACGAACAAACAAACAAAAATTGATTTTTATTTATAAGATATGACATATTTAATTGAAACTTCGACACATTTAAAACCAAATTAGTCCACCATTTTTAAGATGTACATAATGAATGAGAAATCATTTTATTCAATTCGATTTTCTTTAGTTTGTTTTTATTCTAGATGCAAACAACGAGTAATTAAGTAAAACATTGTTTTTCTTAAATAATGTTTTTGCTGCTCGTAGATACATGAATTGTACCTACGAGTTCTCTAAAGTTATCCAAGTGGATTTAGCATTAGTTATATTCTTGTTTATTTTATTGAGTGTAAGCTTTATTTATTTATTTTGTAATCTTTTTTATTTATGTTATACTGTTGTTTTAAAAGAAATTTGTATTTGATATGTAAAAGCCCTACAGGGCGTCAATAAATAAATAATTTGGGGGGGACAATTGTCGGCGGATAAACTGTCGGGTCACCGAACTTGATGATAGAGCAGTTGGGACTCCTGTGCGGTATGTAGGAACTACCAACATTAAAAAAAAATAACAGGAGTAACCGCCATCAATCAACATAATGAAATTCTCCATCCACCAACACCAAACGAGGCGACATAATTTAACAATAAATAATATCAAAAGAAAATTATCCCGGACCCCTAAGAAAATTTCAAAAATTTAAATAAACCGCCGGATTTTTCAGCGGGCGTACAAATACTCATTTGCAAGTTAATAGCTTGCTGTGAGCATAAGTTATTTTCGGGATTTCGAGGATCATTTTTCAGGGAAGAGATTGCTCGAGTGGCTTGCCTGAATTCAACTTTTAATAAGGGATCACCAAGCCTCTTCCCGGCTCGGAGAATTTTATTTGGGGGCTTATATTATTTCAGGGGTTTCTAAAAATGTGATTATATAAGAGTTATTAATAAACTATTTGCTACCCTTGAAAAATCGGAATGTGAATTGTCAAGATTAATCTGAACTTCTGAATGTGACTTGCCAAGATGTAAAATCTTAATGTGACTTGCCAAAATGAAAAATCTGGATGTGACTTGCAGAGATGAACAATCTGAAAATGACTTTCCAAGATGAAAATCTGAATGTGATTGGCAAAGATGAAAAATCTGAAAATGACATTCCAAGATGAAAATCTGAATGTGATTGCCAAAGATGAAAAATCTAAATATGACTTTCCAAGATGAAAAATCTGTATGTGATTGGCAAAGATGCAAAATCTGAATATGACTTTCCAAGATGAAAAATCTGAATGTGATTGGCAAAGATGAAAAATCTGAAAATGACTTTCCAAGATGAAAATCTGAATGTGATTGGCAAAGATGAAAAATCTGAATATGACTTTCCAAGATAAAAAAATCTGAATGTAGCAAAAATAGCAAAGACGTAGTGGTAAAGACACTAGCAAAGACGTAAAATATGAATGAGACTTGCAAAGATGAAAAATCTGTTTGTGATTTGTTAATATGAAAAATCTGAGTGTCACACTGAAAACACTGAACGTGATTTGCAAAGATGAAACGTCTGAATATGACTTGCCAAGACGAATTGCAAAGATGAAACGTGAATATGACTGATTTGCAAAGATGAAACATGTGATTGGTTAAGATGAAAATGTATTTTGCAAAGATGAAACATCTGAATATGACTTGCCGAGATGAAAAATTTGAATGTGACCAGCCCGAAAAAATTAATGTGACATGCAAAGATGAACAATCTGCTTGTGATTTGTTAAGATGAAAAATCCGAATGTGACTTGTCAACATGACAAATCTGAATGTGATTTGCTAAGATGAAAAATTTGAACACGAATTGCCAAGATGGAAAATCTTAATGTAACTAGCCAAGACAAAAAATATAAATGTGACTTACAAAGACAACAATCTGTTTGTGATTTACCAAGATGAAAAATCCGAATGGGATTTGCTAAAATGAAAAATCTGAATTTCAAGGTGAAAAATCACATCAAACTTTTATAAAAGTTCTTACTTTTGATTTAATATTACTAAAAAATTACATAAATCATCATTTTCACTTGTTATTTCACTTATAATTTAAATTCTTCATTTTATAAAACTATTGAGAACCGCTGGGTTATACAGTCTAGAAGTGAAACAAAGGAATCGACACAAACAACTGTAGGAAATATTAATTTTGAGGGATAAGACGGATAAATGTTTTTCCTGGAGTTTGGTTAATAAATTAAATTTAAGATGTAAAATTATTTTTACATTACACTTAGAATGAAGAACTTTCTTTGAATAAGCTAAATCTGATAAGGATTTATAAAAATAGAAGCTTTTCCAACTAAATCTGAACTCCTTTACAGTTCACGTGTCTATAAATATTTAAACACCAGATAACGTAGATATTTTGTTAATTAAGGATAAAATATGTTCATTTTAGTGTTTTGAAGATAGTTTTACTTTACAAAAGTTGAGATTATCGGCCTTGTTAAATTCTTTTTTTACGGCCTCTGAAGTTGGTTACAATCCTTGGCTACGAATTTGGGGGTCACCTTCACCTGTTTGTCAATCGGTAAGAATAAACAGGGGATCATCATCTGTCATCTTAGGGGATACTGTGTGGGGGTATTTTTTAAAGAAAAGGATGGAAAATAAGTTCTGGGAAGGAAATAAGTATAAGGGGAGGGTAGGAATAGGTGGAGGTCAGTGTATCCAGGAGTAACGGACGTATTTTTTTTACATGAATATCGCACAATAGTCCCCCCTCCCCCCCAGGAAAACGCTTTAATCACAAAGCTATTGATACTTGATTAAGGCCGCACTCTTGAAACGCACGGCGCTGAAAAAGAAGAAGATGGAGAGATATTTTTTTTTTTTTTTTTTATAGTTAATACCGCACAAGAGTCCCAACTGCTCCCGTCTGGAGCCAGTGAGACTATGGCATCCCCAATCGGGGTATGTTGTGAGGCTGAAGGTAGTGGGGAGGGGAAGGAGATAGGGAAGAGGAAGGTGGGGAAGTACCTGGCTATTCAGATCTGGTCACTAAACACGGCTAAAGCCATTTTCAAGCAACGTTTCAATTCTGAATGGTGGTCTTACACCAGGGCGATACTGATAGTATCTTCCACTCTGGAACGTGCCGCAAATATACTACATATTATTTTAAATGAATAAATTGTGAAATAACACAAATATCAAATAAAATTTATTTGCGCACGCCGGGTTCGAACCCGCGACCTTCGGATTGTGAGTCCAGAGTCTTACCTCGGGACCACGGAGGCCGTCAGATATGTAATTACGAGTGTTGGACAGAGCGCGCTAATATGTTAAGTCGTGGAATAGCAGCGAAAACTGCGAAAAAGCTTAATAAAACATGACTCGTTTAAAATAGAGCAAAAATCTCGTGGAACGTATCTTAAGTGTCATTTAAAGAAACATTGTGATTTTTTTCACGAATATAACTTGTAAAATAAAAGAAATAGACTTGTTTAAAATAATTTTCGGAGCATACTTTGCGATTTTTTTCTATCGAGGGAATTTCATATAATTTGCGTTTCGGCGTGGAACGTATCTAGATATTATTTTCAAAAATAACATATATTTTTTTAAGAGCTTAAAAACTTCAAATGTTTAAGGGAGATATGTAAGAAATCTGTCGAAATACGAATAGTAGACCCTTAATTAAGGACCTGAGATTGGTACCCAGTTAGATCCATTACATTTTTTTTCTGTGTCTTGTTCTGTCGCATGTGTCGTTTAGATTTATTAGTATTATCTTCATTTTCAATTACTTTGTTGTGAGATGTGTATAACCTTCGAAATTTATTTCAATAATTTGAGTGAAATAAGTATTTCAAAATCTGAAAACCCCGTATTGGAAATATTGATTCAAGCTAAGAATAATGCAGTTGACCTGGAAATTCCAGACAGCTCCAGTTTGTCCATTTTATATGGCAGGGTTTAGCGTTTGAGGGTTTTGTTACTACAGACTTAAGATAAATACACATGCATATGTGTATTTCAAGTGATGCAATGAGAATACTAGGTTTTATCTTGAGAATGGGGGCAAATTTTAAAAGTATGTTAACATTAAAACATCTGTATTGCTCACTAGTACGAAGCAGATTAGAATACAATACCTCTGTATGGTCACCATACTACAATGTTCATTCTCAATCATTGGAAAAGGTTCAAAACAAATTTCTTCGGTACATCAATTTTAAAATGAAAATTCCAATCGAATTTATAAATTATAATTACTTGCGCGCTGAAACCAGACTTCTTAAATTATCAGATAGAAGAGTGTTAATTGATTTATTATTTTTATACAAAATTATAAAATCTTTAATTGACAGCCCTAATTTGTTGGAACTAATTTGCATTAGCATACCCGCTAGACAAACTCGTAGTAAAGATATTTTTAAATGCAACAATAAAATCAACACTAATTACTCTATATACTCACCAATTCCAAGAATCCATAACCTTGCGAATAAATACTGCGAATCTATAGATATTTTTAGTATTGAGAGTTTTGAATGTTTCAAAAATCAATTAATCTCGATTCTATCTGCTAATAATTAACTTATTATTTTTTTGTTTTTCTCATAAAATATTTTCTCATCTAAAACCTCACCAGTAAAATGTATACTTACTTTATAATATTTTTGCGGTTCTATTTACACTTTGTTCTATGTCAGGTCTTATTATTAATAATATGTATAAATATTTAAAGCTGAATTATTTTAGTTTTTTGTAAGTACAACTTGTACTATTTCATTTCATTTCTTTTTTATGTTGTAATATTCTTTACCTAATGAGTCAATTGCATTCATATTTATTCTGTTTTATTGATTATGTAATACATGTAATTAATATTGTTAATTATATATTTGCTTCTTTTCTTGTAAAAGCCCACTAGGGCGTTAATAAATATAAAATAAATAAATAAATAAATATATATGGCGGATAAAATCCAACCTGCTTTTTATACTAACAACAAATTAAAAAAAAAAAAAAAAACTATACATTAAATAAGTAGGACAATGGTGATTTTTTGAACAAATCTGGGGTTTATAAATTAATTTGTAACCAGATAAGTTTCTAGATTTTCACGGCCAAAAGTATTTCCGTTATGTGTTTTTGGGGTGTTATGCCGTGTTGCGCTACCTCCTTCTTTATCCAACGTTTCGGATAGCGTTACAGTGTCATGTCGATGGACACTGTAAGGCTGTCCGAAACGTTGACTAAAGAAGGAGGTAGCGCAACACGGCATAACACCCCAAAAACAAATAAAGAAAATAATTTGTAATCATTGTAACTTTCATAAAGGGAAACATCTAGAAATTTTAATACCAGGGAAGGAGCATCTAAGTAAATAATTATTATTATTCTGAATTTGTCAACAGCATTTAGAAAACCAATCAATCTTTTGATGTGAATAAAGGGTTTAAATTTTTGCATTCAAACACAAGTTTTCAAATTTTAGAAGTTAGAAAGTTTTAAGAGCCAATTAAATATTATTAATAACCAAATATTTTTGGTGAAATTCCATTATAATAAAACAAATATAAAACTTATTTCTACTTTAATTTATTTGACCGTAACCGGTTTCTAAAGCTAGCTTTAAATGTAGCTTTTAAAGCCATCTTCAGACCACCAGTTTGAACCCAAGCTGAAAGTTGGCTTTATCCAGTAGATAGAAATCGATTACGGTCAAATAAATTAAAGTGGAAATAAGTTTACAATTACTCGTTTCTGCGTTTTAGCGGCACGCACATTGTAGAACACTTTCTTTTAAAATCTTTATTGATTATATTTGTTTACTGACTAATTATCCAATAATAACACAGTTAAAAGCATATAATCCGAATAGTTCGGAACGTGTACTTAATTGGGGACATCAATATCAACATACTAAAAAACTTGGCAGAAACACCAGCAATGTGACTACTAACTACTCTTGCTGCATAATGGACTGATCAGTGCAGTTAATATACCAACAAAATTGGGATATAACGAAAACGCTCAATATGTATTGATCACATCATGATAAAAACAATTCAAGCGTACGATACCGCCGTTCACCATTCCAATATTACTAACACACTATTTAATAATTATAATATTTGTATTTTATGTGAAAAATCACCTCAAGGGCGCTGTACAAACTTACAATATATTTCTTAAATCTAGAAAACTACAAACTAGACAAACAATTAAAACAACTTATTACTAAAAATTGCATCCACCGGTTCATACTCAAATATATGTACAATGACTCGACCAATGAACGCGATGATTTTTAAAAATGCATACAGGACCATACTTACCTGGGAGGTCGCTTGAAATTTACACTTGTTTATTGTCTATTAAGAAACTTAGATATAGTTTGCACGCAGAGGACATTTCTCACAATTCAACCACAAAATAAACATGTACTATTTAATCTTAATTTTAACTTATGTATATTAAGATGAAGCTTTACGTGAAATCCTATGTAGATTCATCTTTACGACGAATCGGTTTATAGTATGAATATTAAAAAATATGCTACGGATAAATTGAAGATTTTACTAGCTTTTCTATGTATTAGAATTACAATAATATTATTATTTACGTAACAAAAAATATTAGCGTAAATCAATAAAAAAATTATTTTTGCATGACTTAACTAAGAAGTAGTAAAAGAAACGATTTTAAAAAAATACCCCTTTATGGCTAAGACTATTTTTGAGGTTTTCATGTTTTAACTTTTTTTCATCCTTATAAAAAAAACTATGCACAAAATAAACAAAAACCACTTTTTCAAGATTTTTCTTTTTCTTGTAGGCATGAGAATCAAAATATTTCTAGCGTTTATATTTCTCTTAAAAACACAACTGTCAAAAAATAGTAGAAATGAACTAATGGTAGGTACTTAGCTCCAAATAAGCTACACCTGAATAAAGCAATGACAAATTGCACGCAAACATTATTCATCAGTTAATATTATAACTTCTGAACATGATTCATGCAACATCATAAGCTTTTCTAGATTAAGTGTAGTCTAGCCCTAATGAACGCGAAAATAAATATATATTATATGTATGTATAATATATATTATTTATTAATATTACAAAATTTTCAAGCCAAAGCAATATTTTTTTTAATATTGTGCACAACGTTTTATTTCATTTTACTTAATTTTGCGTTTTTTTACACAAGAAGCTCGGAGGAAAATGATTTCTTATTATTATCCATACTAATATTATAAATGCGAAACTGCTCGAGTTTGTTTATGACCTTTTCAGGCATTAACCAATAAAAAGACTTTAAAAATTCATTCACCAATAGAAAGCTAAATTATATGCGCAGACTATATGTTGTATATGATGGTAAGCTCTGGCGTTATGAAATTATAAATATTAATATATTATATTTGTTATACGTTTTCTGTCGCTAACAAAAGCAAGTGCAAATGTCAGAAAAAATCATTCCCATGGAAACAATGTTGATATATTTGTGGGCTCTAAGCTGGTAGGTACTCAGCCCCTGGTCAGCTACTGCCCCAGAAAATTCAAATATTAGAATATGTTTTGATTTTTTTGGACAAGCTGGAATAAATGTCAGTTAAGAGTTCCTACTTTAAAAATATAATTCGTAACGCTTATAAAGACTGAATAATAAATAGTGTAATTTTGTATTATATTAACAAACTTCCAAATATTTAATTAAAAATAAACATCCAAAATGTTTGTAAGCGCTTAAATTCCGAACGAATGAACAAAATTGGATAATTCTTTTTTTCTTTGTGAAATTTAGGTGGCAGGCTAGATGTTTGAAAACTGAATGTAAGGGAATAAAGGTATGAATTGCGGGAGGGGGTGGGGTGGGGAGGAGGGGGGATAATTGATAAGTTCAACCGCTACAGTAATTTTCTGTAATACCATGCCATGCGAGCGAAGCCGCGGGGAAAAGCTAGTATGTACATAAATTTAAATAAATAAAAAAAATGTGTGTTATTCTGTAGAGTTTAGTATTATGTTAGTCGGCAGATAATTGTTTGATAAATTCCTTCAATTATTGTAACCGAATGAAAACGGGTAATGCAAGCGTAGCGTCACTCATTGTAATATAATTTATGACCTTTAAATATCACCTTTACACGGTGCAATGCAATTCACAAATTGTCATTCTAGAATATTCCATATTCCAGCCATTGTGGGTGCAAAGTTCAAGGGTTCCGAGCAATCTGAACACAGTGGCGTGGCGTGGGAACGGTGGAGAGGGCGAGGGCGAGGGCATAAATAAGGGCGCCGCTCGCATGGCCGGCTCGCTTTGGCGACCTAACGAATTTCATTTCCCGCACAATGCATCATTATGCGGACCTGCGGTTGCCAGTGGCGGCGCGTGGTATTAACCGCCCCTAGCACGGTTTATCTTCATTTTAATGGGAGGTGGTGAAATTTTATTAAGCTTTATAACTTCTGTATTGTAGAGGTAAGCCGTCAATGACAAGGTTTATAAAACTGGGACAACGCTGTTGCGTAGGACACGTACAGCTATATTTGTTACCAAATGACATGTCCTCAGAAATTCTTCTATTGTGGTCAGACGTATAATATATACAAATTTAGAAGGAGAAAACACCAAGCTCTGTTTTCATTTAAAAGTTTACCCTAGACGCTCCCGTGCAAATTGAAATAAATCTGTAAATTCTATATAACCACCAAATCGCTAAACAAATAAGCCGATAGAAAGAAAGTCCGGTTGGAAAAGTCATCCTCCCGATCAGGCCCGCCAGTTGCCGTCAAGTCCTAGACAAACCACACCCCACGAGCCTCGCGTAAAAATTATTTGTAAAAATAAAAAATAGTTCATGTGCTAATTATCAAAATACACAAATAATTATATTATACTGAAAATAGAGAAACTTGTGGCCGTTGTTCCCAACTTTGCGATCGATCAATCTGAGTCTCCGATCAGCTAAGTGATTTGTTTAGTAACGCTCAATTCGCCTGTTGGTCGGAGAGTTACGTTGGAAAGAGCGTATTTGTGCATTTGAGGAGTGTTGAGCCAAAATTTCGGCTCCCAACAGTTGTTGATCAGTAAGATTGGTTACAACGGCCGTTAGTGATAATTACGTTTTTGTGTAATTAAACGTGTTTTTTTGTTTCGTATAATGCGGTAAATGAAGTTTATAAGAAAAAAACCATCGGAAAACGATTTGAAAAACTCTCGCTATGTTTACGTTAAAATTACATAAATTTTTCTTTAAACGAAAACAAATCACTTCTTAATTATCACTTAATTAGCAATTGAAATAACACAATAATTTTGTTTATAACCACGATTTATTTAATTTTTCCACTACCGACCGGTTTCGCTTTACATAAGCTTCATCAGGGTATAAAAATGAAACTGTTCAGTTTAATTTCAATAAATAATGTCAAACCACAAAGTTACTGCTTTCTACAAAAAAAAACTTAATTAGCACTTCGAAACACCACTTTTTTAATCAAAATCGTCTACATGTTTAAAAACAAAAGGTTAATAAGGTCAGATTGTTAATATTATCCCGATGAAGAAACTTTTGGTTTTGAAACATGTAAATAATTTTTCATAAAAAGTGGTGTTTTCCAAAGTGTTTTGTTTTCATTTAATTAAAAATGGCGCCTGAAAGTGAATTTGCAAACATTGAAGAAATAGATATTTCTCTTTTTAAAATCATCTACTTTCAAAACAATATTACATTGGGGAAAACGCTTAAAAGCAGCGGATCTGCTTGAAATTAAATATTGAGGGTTCATAAACCAGTAAGGTGGACGACAATTATTGAGAAGCCTAAGGTCAGGTGGCTAGATGATGTTAAGGAAAACACTGTGGCTTTCGGTAATTCTGAACAAGAGGGAAACAGCAATAGGCTAGTAGGATTGGAATTGTTTTCTGGTGATGGCCGAGAATCTCCAAGTATAGTAACAGTACCTACCTACCTACCTAAGTATAGTACCTGGTTCCTTCCTAAATTAAGTTTTATAACTCATCGGAATTGCCTTAGCAAAAAGTAAACAAAATAAAAAAAAGTGTTCCCGCATGGAACGCCACGCTATCAGTTTCATAATGTTACTTAGACACATTATTTATTTATTTATTTATTTATTTATTCGAGACACAAACAGGATATTTACAGAGCATTATTTTGGTTAATGTATAACAAATTAAGATACAAATATAAATATCCCTAGACTAATGTGTCTACAGTAATAACATTTGCGTAATTCACAAACACATGAAAAACAATGTAAGTATTTTTTTACATAATTTAGAAACTTAAATAGAAAATTTGAAATACACGATAGCTACAAAATATTTAAAGTGTTTATTAAAAATAATAAAACAACATTAAAATTATTATTTTTTTTTTTCAGTTGCACAAATCATGGAGATATTTCTTAAAACAAGTAAAATTATTCACAAAAATATCTATTATAGAGTGTGATTTAGTGAGATTGTTGTATGATCGTGACATTCTAGATATGGGATTAAAGTATCCCGTATTATTTATTACTAAAAATTTCGGTCCAAAATATGTCAAATTTTCTGGTAGATTTGGGCCTGGCGTATAAATTGATTTCATTGACTAAGTTACTATCTACTAGGTTGTTAACAATTTTATAAAACATTAAGAGGTCATTTATATTACGTCTTTTAACTAGACTCTCTAAATTGAAATGTGTAAGTCTTTGTTCGTACCCGTCTAGAAGATGGTAGACACCTGACCGGTAAGACAAAATCCGTGTAAATTTCCTTTGGACTGATTCAAGTCTAGATACCTGTGAAATATAGTGTGGATTCCAGACTGTTGACCCGTACTCAAGAACACTACGGATCAATGAATTAAAGAGAATTATTAGGCTATTCAAATTCTTAAACAGTTTGGTTGATCTTACAATGAAACCAAGTAATTTATTTGACTTACTCACAATGTATTCAATGTGTTGGTTGAACGTTAGTTTGTTGTCAAATATAATTCCTAAATCTTTTATCGACTCAACTGTATCCAGATTGTGACCACATATGCTGTATGAATATAGAGTTTTGTTGGTGTTCTTGGTGAAATTAATAACTTTGCACTTAGGTATATTTAGTTCCATTTCATTGTCAACACACCAGGTAGATATTGTGTTAAGGTCTTGTTGTAATAGTTCACAATCGTCCATAGATTTAATTGCTTTATACAATTTGAGGTCATCAGCATATAGAGAAAAATTACAGCGGAGTTTATATGTAAGGTCGTTAATAAAGATCAAGAAAAGCAAAGGTCCAAGGTGCGATCCTTGTGGTACACCCGACGTAACTGATATTGGGGAAGAGGTAAAACCGTTAACAGTAACTAATTGACTTCTATGTGATAAATATGATTCTAACCAACGAAGCAGATTTCCGTGAATGCCGATTTTATCCAGTTTATTCATTAAAATAGGGTGACTAACTTTGTCGAAGGCCTTACTGAAATCGGTGTACACGGAATCTACTTGTGTTTTTTTATTCATCGATTTACACAGAAAGTCCATATACTCGAGTAAATTAGTATTTGTGGATCTTTTAGATACAAAGCCATGTTGGAAAGGACTAAGTATATGTGTTACGTGATTAAAAATGGTTTTGTATACAATGGACTCGAATATTTTGCCAAAACAAGATAAAAGGCTAATAGGACGGTAGTTAGTTATATCATTTTTACTGCCAGATTTGTGGATCGGAATAACGTGGGCGACCTTCCACAGATCCGGAAAAACTCCATCGTTCAGACTTTTGGTGAATATTTTGTGTAATGGTACTGCAAGTTGATCTGCACAATTTCGAATAAATAGTGGAGGAATTCCATCTGGGCCGGAACCCTTATTGATGTCAAGAGTGTTCAATTTCGCTTTGACCTCGTCTAAAGTTATTTTGATATGAGACAATGGATAATTATAGAGTGGGGAAGAAAGTTTAGAGTCACTTTTAGAATTAGATGGTGAGCTAAAAACAGAAGAGAAGTAAGTAGGTAAGAGTTCACATATATCTTCACCATTTGTTGCTGATTTGTCGTGTAGATGCAGATGATGATTAGATGCATGATTAGATAGGTTTACACGAGCTTTTCATTTTTTTGAATATTTCCATTTAAGTCTGGCTTTAGTACCAACATACTCTGCTTGTATTTTCTATTGGTTCCATGACAATTCAGAATCAATTCAACTCAATCTCTCTTTGAAAAATCGTTAAAAGCTATGAAAAAAATAATTTTAATAAGCTACAGATCATACGCAAATTTTGAGACCTGGGCATTCAAATATAAGGCAATTCTTTTTCTCTTCTTGAAGAGCGACACAAACTGTTAGACGTTTACACGAGCTTTACATTTTTTTTAAATTTTTACCATTTAAGATTGGCTTTAGTACCTACATATTCTGCTTGTACCTACATTATCTGTTAGTTTTTTGACAACTCAGAATCAACTCAACTCAACACCTCTTTGAAAAGTCGTTAAAAAGCTATAAAAAAATAGGCATGATTTTAGGTTTTCACGGCCAAAAGTATTTTTGTTATTTATTTTTGGGGTGTTATGGCGTGTTGCGCTACCCCCTTCTTTAGCCAACGTTTCGGACAGCGATACAGTGTCCATCGAACACGGCATAACACCCCAAAAATAAATAACAAAAATACAAAAAAATATTTCTTCAAAATAGGCATATTTACTTTGTGGCGTCATCATTAATTTAATGAAAAACAAATAACTTTGTGTAAAACATAGTTTTCGAAACATGTTGATATTGTTAATTAAATAGTGGTGTTACACAAAGTTATTTGTTTTTCATTAAATTTACAAAAAAATAATTTAAAAAAGCCCGTAACATAATTTAACGTAACCTATTTAACGAATTTTTTCATCACTTTTCAAAGGAGGTATTGACTTAAGTCGATTCTGAGTCGTCCCGTCACCTTATCTATTATACGAGTACCTTATCTATTGTACGAGTCACCTTATCTATTATATTTAGCTTCTGACGTGGTATGTACTGTAATTTCCCCGTAATCTATCAAACATGGTACAGCACCACTTTACAAGACGTGACCCTCACCACCTGCACTGGAAAATCTGTTTGCCCAAAATGTAGGGCATTCAGACCCAGCCGCCCTTTTCCTCGTCGAATTCTGAAATAGTTTATCTCGTTGTCTGGCGGCGCACGGAATCCGGACATAAATTAACCGGGCGTTGTCGGACCTTTTGTTTTTTAACACTTGAACGGTCCGGGCGGCCGCCCCATTGTAAACACGAACATGTCCGGGAAACAATGGCGGGGCACACCTGAAATTACTATGGCGGATCTGTAGGAGGAGAAATAATTACAACGGCGATTTTTAGTGTTTTTTTTCGGTTGTCTTCGATTTAGATAATTTTAACGTTTGTAACGGCCATGCAAAACGCCTTGAACGAAAAATTAGTTGGCTGACTTTTTTTTTTACATTAACTCCACACAGGAGGCCTTGAGGAAAACAATTTCCCTCAGGGCCTATTTCATCTGGGATGCTGTGTGGAGGGTCTTTTTGAGGAGAGGAAGGAATGAACATTGGTTTTGAAGAGACCCATGTTGTAGGAGGGAGGAAACACAGAGGCCGGCAAATCGTTCCATAGCCCAGCTGTTGAACTCAAGAACGAGTCGAAAAGACGAACTAATAGTGACAAATGTCAACCGTGTAATATGTTGGGCGCGCGTTTGGCGTGTCTCCTGATTATGCACCGGTACCGAAGGGATCAATGACGCTAGTTCCTCAGAGCATCTTCCATTGAAATACCGGTAGAACAGGGATAGCATTCCCACCCGACGTCTGTACTCAAAGATTGCAATTCGTTCGTTAAGGTGGGAGAATCTATCAAACGGATCGCCCGTTTCAGCACAGAGTCGAGGGTATTTTTCAAGTATTTTGGAGCTCCAGACCAGAGGTGGCTGCCAAATTCAACCGTGGGGCGTACTTGCGATGTGTACAGGGTTAGCAGGTGTGTACTATTAAAGTATCTGCGGGTCCTGTATGGTACTGTAGTTTTTGGGAGGCTAGTGGAGACTTAGCAGGCATGCCCAGATTCATAGGGTGAAATTTGTCTAGGTCTTGGCGATGGATGGTTTTGATCACCTACTACGTGGCGGAACCGGAAGAGACTGAATGAAGGAGACCTTTTGTCTTCTCCTGTCAGACGCTCTCGACCAATCGCCTTGCACCAAGATGTGAGAGATAGATGGATTTATAAGTCCGTCATTCTTGAAAACATTGAACACCAGATTTCTACCCGCCCCTCATACTTTTTTCCTTCACAGAACTTCCTCTTTCTTTTCCCTAAAAATACTCTCCAAACAAAGATTAAATTAGCCATTAGTGTGGAGATAATGTAAAAACACCATTGAAAAATTACGAAATATGACTTTACTATTCAAGATAAACCCAAAGAAATTTAATCAAAATAAATATATTTCATAAAAAGTGTTTAGTATCATTGATAACTCTAGTTTCAGTGTTATTAGAATTAAATTACACTGGCGTGAATTTCACGTACAATTATTATACTGCCAGAAATTACATGTGAAAAAAATTAGTTGGGTTAAGTTTTTTTGAGGTGTGTAATTCAAGTAATTGCATTTTAAGAAGGTGTAATTCGTAATGTGTAATTCTGGCAGTGTAAGATTGGTACGTGAAAATTACTCATGTGTAAATTCACTATAATGTAACTCCCTCGTCGACTTCACCGTTGTAAACGAGCTAGACAAAATCTCACACAGAATCCCGCTGCAGTCAAGTCCCTCAAGGTCTTCCCCGACTAATTGAATTTAGTGCCAGAAAAGAAGGGTAGTGTCGTGGGTAGTAACTTCTCGTACTAATTGCAAAGTAAGGTGGTACATCGTAGCCACGCGAGGTCATTGAAAACTTAAGAGAATGTTCCAGCGAAGCTTCGAATAATGTATCAACTCCGGGGAAAAGGGTTGTGTGGAGTGCTGATGTTTCCTCTGAAGAACAATACTTATCGGATGATCGGTAGTTTCAATGATACACTGTTCGTTAGGTTACGAATCGTGTTTATTATCGCCTTATTTACAATTAATGTTTAACTGGACTTTTTTTTTAAAATTAGCTACACACAGGAGGTACTGTGAAAAATTATTTCTCTCAGGGCCTGTGTCATCTTATGGGATGCCGTATGGAAGATCTTTTTACGGAAAGGATGGATAGGAAGTTCTGTGAAGGAAAAAGGTATGAGGGATGGGTAGGAATCTGGGGTCAGTATGTCCAGTAGTGACGGACGTATGAATTCATCCCTCTCACTGCGGTACAAGGCGATGTTTCGAGAGAAGACAGCTGGAGAAATCAAAAGGACTCCCTTAAGCATTTGCTCCCGATCCGGCCTGCAATGCAGCTGGTGGGCAGGTGCATCCCCCGCCAAGACCCGGACAAATTTTACCTCATGAACTCGGGATGGATGGATGGATAATGAATGCTTTGTGTTTATCTGAGGCAGGGGAACTACTCACTGAAGGTGCTCAGCTGTCGATTGGATATCATCGGCTATTTCCGTTAGGTTATTAGACCCGAAAGGGCAACAGTTGGCTCTCGCACATAGCACAACTTTACTGAGCTATTTTAAACACATACAGTCTTAATAATAACAAAACGCTCTAACGATCGTTAAACGGCATATCTGTTGCTCGCCCGATGAACGGCATTTACATCATTACTAATAAAATTTTCACGAGATTTTTTAGTAAGGCTGTGCAAAACTATCGACGTCAGTTGAAAGACAGAGAAATTATATAAATACATATTCATATACACTACATATTTTTAACATTCGCTTCACGGAAGAAGTTTTGAGGAAAACCATTTCCCTCAAGATCTATGGGATGCTGTGTGAATATGTTTATTTTTTAAATGGATGAAAGAATTTTTGAGCAGAAAAATATGAAAGGTGATTAGGAATCTGGTGGGCCATTGTGTCTAGGAGTGACATTCGTGTAAATCCATATCTCACACTAGTGCAAAGCTATACGTAGGTCAAAGAGACTTTTCCTTGGCGTCTTCCGATTCTCTCACCATCAAATCAGGAATCTCTGAAAATCACAAGGCAGAAGTGTAGGTTATCCAATGGATGGTTTAAGCAGAACATAAGCAATGTTACCTACTTCCTAACAGAGCTTTATTCTTCCCCTCACTTGTAACTATCATGCCCAAAATTTTATTTTATTAAATGTTGTCTACTTACATAAATGTTACTTATCCAAAAGTTATTTAGTTAAATATTACTCACTTAAATGTTACTTTTCTAAATGTTATAAATGAACACAAATATTTCGAAGATTCATTTTTATTTATATAGATAGATATTAACTACGACGCCTGAAATAAAATTTTCCGCAAATATATCAACATTGTTTTGCTGACCAAGACAACGATTTGTTTTGCTTTTCGTCTGACGTTATCAATAACTCGCTTTTGTTAGAGACAACAAACGCATAGTATTTTAATATTTATAACTTCATAACGCCAGAGCTTACCATTATATACAGCCTAAATTACTCGCATATAATGTGGCTTTCAATTGGTTAAATAATTTTTAAAACCGATTTACTCATTTAGGTGTGAAAGCGTAACAAACAAACACACGAACTTTCGCATTTATAATATTGGTGTAGATAAATATATTTTTTCATTGTTGCAGTTTTGTAATATTTAAATAACGTAGTATTTATTTTTGATTTGTAATCTGTACAACTACATTATGTCCTTCTCATTTTTGACTGTTTTACAAGCTCACTAGAGCTGTCGTTTTTATGTTGTTGCTACAACTTATACTATGTTATATTACGTAAAAGCCGAATGGCCTTAAAAATAAATAAGCCTCCGTAAATATTGATCAACTAAATGTTTCTTACCTGAATTCTTATAGTTTCACTGGTTCCGGGCATTTATAAATGTTTCTTACCTTAATTCTCATAGTTCCACTGGTTCCGGGCATTTATAAATGTTTCTTACCTAAATTCTCATAGTTCCACTGGTTCCGGGCATTTATAAATGTTTCTTACCTAAATTCTCATAGTTCCACTGGTTCCGGGCATTTATAAATGTTTCTTACCTAAATTCTCATAGTTCCACTGGTTCCGGGCATTTATAAATGTTTCTTACCTAAATTCTCATAGTTCCACTGGTTCCGGGCATTTATAAATGTTTCTTACCTAAATTCTCATAGTTCCACTGGTTCCGGGCATTTATAAATGTTTCTTACCTAAATTCTCATAGTTCCACTGGTTCCGGGCATTTATAAATGTTTCTTACCTAAATTCTCATAGTTCCACTGGTTCCGGGCATTTATAAATGTTTCTTACCTAAATTCTCATAGTTCCACTGGTTCCGGGCATTTATAAATGTTTCTTACCTAAATTCTCATAAATCCACTGGTTCCGAGCATTTATAAATGTTTCTTACCTAAATTCTCATAGTTCCACTGGTTCCGGGCATTTATAAATGATTCTTACCTAAATTCTCATAGTTCCACAGGTTTCGAGCATTTATAAATGTTTCTTACCTAAATTCTCATAGTTCCACTCGTTCCGGGCATTTATAAATGTTTCTCATCTAAATTCTCATAGTTCCACTGGTTCCGGGCATTTATAAATGTTTCTTACCTAAATTCTCATAGTTCCACTGGTTCCGGGCATTTATAAATGTTTCTTACCTAAATTCTCATAGTTCCACTGGTTCCGGGTATTTATAAATGTTTCTTACCTAAATTCTCATAGATCCACTGGTTCCGGGCATTTATAAATATTTCTTACCTAAATTCTCATAGTTTCACTGATTCAGGGCATTTATAACGTTTATCAGCTTTACCACGTTAAAAATGTGGCTGTCTACATTAATTTGTAATACTAGGTTAATCTAGAAGCCATAAATTTGTAGCTTCTAATAAAATGATTATCTTGTAAGTCAAGAAACTTCGTACTCAAAAGACATCTTCCTGAAAATCTATTATATCTACGAAGCTTATTAATTCGGGACTCTTGATAAAGTACGTTTCAAACGGCTTAAGATTACAGTGATACCAAGTTCCCAAGTTAAAATGACTGATGAAGGTTGCGCCACTCTGAAGCATCATTATTATGTAAATTGGTGTACCTACCTGGAAAAGGCAAGTCAAACTTTCAACTACTTTTCCACTGAATGAACATAATTATTAACCTTCGCCGCTCGGAGCTTTTAAAGATTTCACCGAAAAGTTAAAAGTTGGGGGTTTCGTGGAGGGGTGATTCTCCTCCTAGAAAAAGTTAAGTTTCCTCCCAAATTAAAGAACACATTTTAAATAATTGATGATTCGAGAAATTATTTATTTAGCTAAGTGAGTTAGTGAAATGGCGAAGATGTTGGCATTTAAAAGTTATATTTAAAGGCCTTTTCATTTAGTTACCTTGAATACAAGTGAAATCTCGGATTTAAGATTTTAAAGGAGAAACATTGATAATTTTAAGAAACTTATTTGTATATCAATTCCTTAAAAAAATTATGGTTATTAGGAGGAATATAAAACACCAGAAATATTTCGATTCTCACGCCTTCAAAATTTGAAATCGAGCATCTTATTTACACGAGGCAAGTAAGCGAAAAAGTGATTTTTATTTATTTTGTGCATAATTTTATAAGCATGAAAAAAAGTAAAAACATACAAAACCTCAAAAATAGTCTTAGTTAAAAGGGGTATTTAAAAAAAAAATAGTTTTTTATGCTACTTCATATTTAAGTCACTAGAAAACTTTGTTTTAGTGGTTTACGCTTATATTTTTTGTTATGTTAATAATAATTTTATTGTAATTCCAATACATATAAAAATGGATGTAAAAGCTTCAATTTATCCGTAGCATATTTTTTGATGTTCATAATGTAAACCGATTCGTCGTAAAGATTAATCTAAATAGTATCTTAATAGGGTTTCACGTATAGCTTCATCTAAATGTTTTTTTTATTTAACCAATTAGTTACCTACTTAGTTACCCATTAATTACCTCTATTTTTTCTCCTTTAATAATCAGCCTTTTTAAGACCCGCATTTAATACATCCTCCTCCTATAGTCCTACCTTAACCCGCCTCACAACTCTGCCAAATCGGGTGGCGTTACAATTTCCATGTTACATTGTGCAGACACGAGTGCTCTTGGGGGGTATACCATTAAATAGTTACCCCAACCATCTCAGCCCAAACTCTCCCACCACTTATTTTTACAGTTGTGTTTATATCTGTACTAAACTTGCATGTCATTTAAATTTTTTGCTTACTTTGAATCCTAACAAAGGAGCCATTGTTTCCAAAACGTAATGATTTGTATCATTAAAAACTAGGGATGTACAGAATTTGAACAATTCATCAAATTTCAAAACTAATTATCAAGTTCCGTAAAGATATTATTCAAGTTCCCTTTTGGTAATATTATTGAACAGTTGCTACAAATAAATGAAATGACAACATAAGTGAAACAGAACTTGAAAATTAACTTTAAATTTGATGAATTCTTCAAATTCTGTGAAGAGACTGGAACCAAGTCAATCTGTAATCGCAAATAAATAATGTTACCCAAATTCACTACAAATTCAAATAGTTGACTGTAATTAAATTTTTTTTGGTGGACTTTAATGCTGACATAAAATATTCTGGATAATAATATGAAATTGGCCAGGATCTGGCTTACCAAACGTCATTCGTTTGTGACAATTCCTTCCTCCTGGTCCTGGTCTAACAGCCTGAAGG
Organism: Glyphotaelius pellucidus; assembly: GCA_936435175.1. Classification (NCBI taxonomy): domain Eukaryota; kingdom Metazoa; phylum Arthropoda; class Insecta; order Trichoptera; family Limnephilidae; genus Glyphotaelius; species Glyphotaelius pellucidus. The sequence goes on from OW386549.1 coordinate 31,744,770, forward strand.
ACACCTCCAGCAATTATCACTACAAACCTTTGAGAAAACAAAAGAGTTATTGTCGATATAATTAATAAATGAGGGATTAAAGTCGCAGCACAGCAATTAATAACAGACTTCTTTAACTTGATGCTGAATGCGACGAGAGGTTAATATGGACCATTGAAAGCAAATAACAGTAGTAGGCTGACATATTGTTGTAATTTTTATTCACACTGGTCAGAGTATTGTTGCCAGCTCGGGAAAGTTATGTGGAAAAATATAATAGGTAAGAATGCAAAGGCACATATCTAAGGAAAAGTATGCATATTTGAGTCAATGGCGTCATTATTATTTAATTTAAAATGGTGCCAAAAAGTACTTTTACAATTGCTAAAGAAATGATTTGAATTAAATGGTTCGACAAACCTTTACCCAGAAAATCATCGTAGATTTAACCAAGCACATCTTAAAAACACGCCCGTTAAAACAATATTTATAGCAAACGCGAAGCAATAACGCCTGAATTGTGGAGGTGTTACGCGAACAAATATGAAAAAGTAAGACCCGCTTGATTTTGTTCGGCCCACTTGGCAGGTATTGGCTCAATATCGACCCGGGAAGCATCTTCATACGGCGGGATATTTGTATGCTAATGCCGCTCTGAACCGCGTGAATATTTCATACCTTCTGATAGATAAATCATTTCAGGAGAAGCAGGGTATAGCCCGGTAACCTGAGTTGAATCTCACCCCCGAGATTCTGCATTCCTGGGAGCGCTACATGTATTATGGCCGAGATGGGCTTGCGCACTGCATTTCAAACTTCTGAAGAGTAGCAATATAAATTATTTATGGAATACACAGAAGACCCAATATTTTCGATATGTAGTAATATTTATCCACAGGAGCGTTTTTGGCTACATTTTGACCAACTTGCAAACACCCTCGAGCGCTCGCTGGTCAAAATTTGGCTAATTTGATCAATATCACCAGTGGAAGGTTCATAATTGGCGTAATTGACTGTTTGATTGTTATATGCATGTATAATTTAAAATTTGATGTCAACTTTCCTAAAAATAAATAAATATCCCGCGAAAAACTGATCGTATGATCGTACGATGAACTCACATCTGATGTCAGCGAAAATTTAATGATCATTTGTTATTGGAATGTAATTCTGAAGGTGAATCTTTTTTTTTACATGAGTTCCGTACAAGAGGCCCTTAGGAAAACAATTTGCCTCAGGGCCTATGTCATCTTTGGTGATGCTGTGTGGAGGGATTTTTTAAGGAAAAGAATGAGAGGAGAGTTCTGAGAAGGAAAAGAGTTTAAGGGGTGAGAAGGAATCTGGGGTTCAGTGTGTCTTAGTCATCCGCCTCCAAGACTAAGACAAACCTCATCGCATGAACCCGGGCACCCCTGCTAAATCACCAAACGTAGCGAACCATACGTAGTGGGGGGGAGTGGAGAGAAGTGTGAAATTGTGTGACAAGGCGTACGGGGGGGGGGGGGTCATCAGCTTTGTGACGTCACATGCAGTCAGGCTTACCCCAGATGACAGGAATTTTCCGGATATGTCCGTCTGATTTTACAAATTTTCAAAACAAAAGAAAACAAAAATGAAACCCTGTGTTCTTCCCCACATACTCTCGCGGGTTTGTAAAACCAGGCTGACACCTCCGCAGTATCCCATTTGGCCCCTCCCCGCACGCGGAGAATTCACAAAAATATCTCTCTATCCCAATCGACATAATTTATGGATGGCCCCTTGAGGTGACCTATGGCAGAGTTGTTGGTTATCCAATAAAGGTTAACGAGGCGGCGGTACCCATTTCCGCCTCCCAATATGTTAAATAAAAAATAAATTAAACCTGAAACAATTTTTTTATTGGTTTATCGGCAACACCCCGATTCAAAGTCAACATCTGGACTATAACACAGATGGATCATCATGAAAGACCAGTTTAACGTTTACATTTTAACCATCTTCAAATGCAATTTGAAACCTTGCAACACTGTACATCAAACCAAACTCCACCGAGCATCAAACCGAGTGCTTTTTAATTCAAAATGCACATATTGGAAGATAAAACCACCGCTGTGAGCCTTGGAAGGCTTTCGCGGCTTTACGACCGGTAAAATGGCTTTCGGCGGATAGATGAAGATTCCCCTAATGAATGTAGCCGATATGGAGGACCCTCCACTCTCTCATTAAGCGAGCGAGGTCATAAAGCACGCCAGACGATGTCATTATATTTTTATGAAGCCAGATTTCTGAGACTAAACCGGGAACCTTCATTGCGATGGTTCTATTTATTTAAGGCTTCATCTTTATGTTGAGCTTCTACTACTGGCGTAGAACGGTTAGAAATTTAGTGGTAGAACCGAATTTATGCATTACTAGTAGTTACTGGAGTAACGACCCAGATTTGCCCGAAATTTATTGTTAATTTTTGTGAAATTTAAAAATAACGTTAAGCTGGTTTTGCTTATCGATATTTCAAAGCTCGACTATTATCTTCTAATGGAAATGAAATAAAGAAGGAAGTTGAGTGAAAAATATTTTGACTTTTAAAAACATATACATGTAGATCAAAAAATATCGATTACAGAATTAATTTAACGTTCTTAAAAAATGATTAAAAAGCTTTGAATTATAAACGCTTCATGATTGGTCCAAAGAATTCTGACGTCATCTGTACTTCGGTTTTTACGGTCATTGGAATGTCTATGGTGCATCTCTTTCTATTAGATGAGATATGGTTTGTTTGTGATGAGAGAGATATACGCCAAAAAGTTTTGCTTGCTAACTTGTTATGAGTCTTTTTAGTTTAAGTAAGTGACCATAATATACAAATCTATACAAAATAATAATACTAAATCTGTTGAAAAAACTACATACCATGTCAGAAATTTTAAACTGACAAAAACAATTTAAAAAGGTAATTTGTATTTTAAATTTACGCCTATCAAAATGATTTTTTTCTTAATTTTTATTTTTTATTTCGTATTTCATTATATTTCTACGATAAACATAGTAAATTTATTTTTTATTGTTTTTCATTTTCTCACAAATAATTTCCCTAGTTGCCTCTAAAATCATGATACACTAAAATTATAATTTAAAGCAAAAATAAATAAAGTAGCTCCGTAACATCCGTAATAGATATTTGATATACTTTTTGATTGAAAAATTAACTTTTGATTGAGTTTATTAAAAGACCATCATGCTGAGCTCTCACTGTTCATGAGTCTTTGGATAGAACTCCTCTAAACAAACAAAAGTTTCAACATAAATTTTTATCAAAGCATTCTTAGCAATTATTAAAAAACAAAGCTAAAATTATTTAGCAATTATTAACAAACAAACCTAAAATTACACGAATGCCATGGAAATAATATACAATGTTACTGCCCCGTCATCGAAAAAACACAAAATATTAAATATCTTGGAGTGATAATTGATGAAAATCTTAGATGGGACCTACACATTAATCACACATTAACGGACCTACACTCAAAGGAATTACCGAAAAACTCACAAGCCTCATATATTTCTTTAAAAATCTAAGAAATGTGGTAAATAAAAAGAATATGAGAAAGGTCTACTAGGCATTGTGTCATTCTCGAATTGAATATGGAATCATAGGATGGGAATCTGCTACACATAGTACATACACAATTTGAATACGATTCAAAAAGGAATCATAAAGACCATATTGAAAGTACTCATTAGAACGCCTTCAATTGAAATTTTCAATAGCTTTTTCAAATATATGCCAAAAATATATTATTTAATCTTTTCAAAAATACTGAATCCTCCACCAGACCGTGTATGCATAACACTAGGTCGAATAAAAATGATATAAAAAACTTTCCAAGTTACAAAACCACATTCGGACAAAGAAACCTTACAGACTTTGCAACAAAACTTCATAACTTCCTTCCCCAAGACATAAAACTTATAAAAAATTCTAATGTATACAAATCAAGAATAAAAATATGGCTGAAAGAGATCAATGAAAAAACCCTAATGGAGACACTAAAAACGACATAGAAGACAAATGAAATATATTTAAATAATTTTAGTCCGCCTAGGCACAGGACCCCCTAGTGAGGAGGACTAAGAAATATAATATTTAACATTAAATTCATCATTATATTTTGTATGTACAATTATTTTATATAGTCGCTAATAAAAAAAAAATAAATAAAAAAAAAGATTTCAACGTAAATTTTTATCTAGGCATTCTAAGCAATTACTAACAAACAAAGATTTCAACGCAAGTTTTTATCTAGGAATTCTAAGCAATTATTAACAAACAAAGATTTTAGCTTAAATTTTTATTTAGGTATTAGGCAACGAATATTAAATATTCCTTGAGAAGACACTCGAAATTAAAACTTTTAATTGTTTGTCTAAGATGGAAAGCCTACTTTTAGCCCTAGAACTAAGTAGAAGTGCCTTACAAAGTGAGCAGTCTCGTTCCAAGATTAAAACGGAGTATTTGCTCCGAACGAATGCAAATACGAAGCTCGATGTCGAATTTCAATTTGGATTGGTACCATTTTAGCAGTGCCTCGATCTAAATTCTCGCCGGAGATTGCCCTAAGACGGAACAGACATTGTGTGCACCAATACACGGTGTCTGGAAACTCGTAGTTAAAGCAGCAAACTGGTGAAACTTCATCACAAAGAGAGCCCAAAAGAAATGTCCTTTTTAAATATTAGCACCAAGTTAACATCATGATGATCACCGTTAATCTTTTAAAACATTAATTTATTTCATTAAAACAATGTGTGCAAATGTGTGAAGAATCACGGGATATTATAAAACCAGTTTTGAAAATTATATTGAAAATATTTTTCTGTTAAAATAACACAACCCGTCTTTTTTTAAATATGAATACTGCACAAGAGTCCCAACTGCTCCCTGGAGTCTGGAGTCAGTGAGACTATGGCATCCTTAATTGGGGTATGTTGTGAGGCTGAAGGTAGTTGGGAGGGGAAGGAGATGGGTAAGAGGAAGATGGGCAGTGCCTGGCTATTCAGATCTGGTCACCAAAGAAGGATAAATCCATTTCAAGCAACGTTTCAATTCTGAATGACGGTCTTACACCAGGGCTATTGAGAGTATCTCCCACTCTGTAACGTGCTGTAAATATATTAAAAATTATTTTAAATAATTTAATTGTGAAATAACACAAATTAATCAAATAAAATTTATTTGCCAAGCTGGGATATGATTCTGCGGCCTTCGGATTGCGAGTCAAGAGCCTTACCGCTAGACCACGCCGGCAAATTATTATTTATACAATCATTTTTAATTTTGAAAATGACACTTAAATTCTAAGCAAAAATTAGTTCATTGAATAGTGTGCATCACAGATAACCGAAATTAGTATGTTTGATGATGATTTTATGAAATAAAATTTGCCGGATTTGGTGATCAGATTCGAATATCCACGGACTTCCCTACCTTCCTAACCTTCATCTTCTTCACCTCCCCACTATCTTCAGCCTCACAACGTAACCCTATTGAGATGCCATAATTTCATCGGTACCTGACATCTGGAAGCAGTTGGGACTCTTGTGTGGTAATCACTTGAAAAAAGATTTTTTCTGGTCAATAAAAATTAAAGATGTTAAGTTCAAAACTAAAATCGTCTTAAAAATACCTACAACAAGCTTTTGCCAGTTGCTCTCAACCAATCGGTAGGCGTTCAGCATGGGCAATTTACCGCTAAAAGGGGACACTGCTCAATTGGGGTTCGTGCTATTCGGGTTATGTAAGCGATACATTCTCTCTGCACACCCCTTCGGTGACACCATGTTTTATTTTTCCTAAACCGACTGCATATTGCACGTTTTCTTGGGGGCTATCTGTGGGAGATCAATTATCATGGAATGAGTAAAATCAGTGAAATGCTCAGATATGGAGAAAGAGTTCAGAACGGCAGAACAGATGTTCTATCACAACATAGCATTACAAGAGGATTGGTGTTATTGAATAACATTTATAAAACATTGGATATGCTTAATAAATCATTAAATAAACTTGAAAGTTTATTGCATTTTTTTTCCTAATGTAAAATATGCAAAAAAAATAATGAATAAAAAATGAATTATTTATAAAGAAATAAATTGATATTTATTGTGTGCTCAAATTACAACTTTTGAATGAGTCGAATTGTAGATATTATTTGAGTATTATTTGCACTTCGTCGAATTTTGAATTCGAAACCAGATCCAAAGATCTTATCGTATTTCCACGAAGGTCGTCGAAAAGCCTTTCCCTATTAGCACAGCTTCGCTCTTTCCCGTTAGAACATTTTTTATTTAATTATTCAATATTTGCGTAGAGTTATGGCTCGCGATTCCAGCGACCAAATTGGAGCGACTGCAATGTTATACTTTTCATGTTGAATACTTTGGATTACATAATAAATGTGTGTGAAGAAATCTGTACGGATTGTAAAAAAAAACTTCATTTTGGCAGTCAAAAATATTTCGATTCGATCCCTTGACCTTCTCGCAGATAGTGGTGTGAAATGAATTTCCTGAAAATCAATCATTTAAGCCGCCGCTACCCGAATTTCTACCGATTTCTTATATAATGAGTTATATGTATGAAAAAATTCACAGTGTTTCTTTGAACGTTGTTTTAGACAAGCCGCACGAGATTTTTGCTCTATTCTAAACGAGTCATGTTTTATTAAACATTTTCACAATTTTCGCTTCAATTTTATCGTTTGAAATATTAGCGCACTCTCTACAACATTCGTAATTACATATATCTCCATCTTCTTCTTTTGGAGCTCGGATACGGTTTCTTAAACCCTTAAGATATTTTACGCAAAGTACTGAATATTTAATAATTGCTCTTCAAAAGCAGCGACACTGACACACGGGAAAAGCGCGGCAGGGGATAAAAAATTAAGAAAATTACACTTCTGATATATCATGACAAACCGGTTGTTAAAAAAAATACACTTTTGATATAGCACGACCAACCGGTTGTTAAGAAAATTACACTTTTGATATATTACGACCAACCATGGGGTGAGATTTTTCGTCTTGGAGGTGGATGACCAAGACACATTGAAACCAGATTCCTACCCACCCCTTAAGCCTTTTTCCTTCCCAAAATTCTCCCTTCCTTCCTTTCCATAAATAATCCTCCACACAGCATTCCCAAAGATAACATAGGCCCCGAGGAAAAATATATTCCTCAAAGCCTCTTGTGTGGAGCTCATGTAAAAAAAACCGATTGTTAAGAGAATTACACTTTTTATATATCACGACCAACCGATTTTTAACAAAATTACACTTTTGATATATCACGACCAACCGATTCTTAAGAAAATTATACTTTCGATAAACCACGACCAACCGGTTAGTAGCGTAGAATTTATTAGTTCTCACTCGGACGGATTTGATCCACTTCTAGTTTGGTCCTCCTTCATTGAACAAGCCACATTTTCCACATTTAATGATAGAAATGAAAGGATTTTCCAAATTCTGAGATAACTTGTTTACAAAAGTATGATAGCACTTATGGAAAAAATTAATAAAATTACACTTTTGAAATATTGAAAGAATAAATAAACTGGGATTTTTAATTTATTTATTATGTGATACACCAAGTATGTTGGGAACGAATTATTAATTAAACATTTAGGGACTTTAGCCTTGCGGGCCAGAAGGGACAACTTTGATTTTATTTTAGGTCTCATTTTTTTGTTTTCATATTTTTTAATTGTTTAAATTACTATAACATTGTAACAGTAATAAACATAATACTATGGCAAAAATAAAATAGTAAAATGTACATTTTCAAGGCTTTCTACGCCAATTAAGAGAGCTTACTCTTGAGCTTGGTGTAGGAGTTATTTCATAATTATGTAATAGAGAACAATAAATATAATCTCAAGTACTGGGATGTTGTAACGTTAATAATAGTATGGCATTAAATCGAGTTACAGCATTTCAATTGGTGATGTTATGTTTGTTAATTTTTTTAATAATTATTTGACCTTTTCTTAAATGATTCAAAATCTATTATTTTGTTTTACAATTTTGTTTTTAATCTGTTTTTTGTCATAAAATATGTTAAAAGTCTTCTTTATTGACTGTGTAAATATAATTATTGTTCATTTGTTGTGTTGAAAATACAGGAATTTGGATGTTATGTTTATGCCTTAAGTTTAAATTATTTGATTTTTTTTGAATATTTGTAATATTGAATCTTCTTTATAGAGGTCTTCAATGTTTGTTACTTCGAAAATTTTGAACATTGTTGGTGAAAGGAATGTTGGTTGTTTTTTGAAACTACTTTAATAATTAGTTTTTGTACCACCTTTACAGGACTTACAATTTTTTCATAATCAATGATTCCATACTGAATTAATGATTAGACTAGTACGTAGAGCTTAGACTTTTTTGGATTATTTATCTTAATCTAATAAATATATAGATACATTTTCTAATGCGCTTAACTTTGCGGGCCAAACCTGGCCCGCGGGCCGCCAATTGCTGATCGCTGCTACAGACTATGAGAGAAAAACTTCGCTGATAAATAGTGCAAATCCTGAAAAAAAATTGTCAAAATGTTGCATCCCAAAAAATTATTTTATAATTTATAATCTTCTTAGAAGAGAGGATCTTGTTAGAAGCAGAGTAACTAGATAACAGTGTTCGTTAACCTCTCGTAGTATTATTCAATTACCTCGTAAGATAAAACTTTCCTTTCAGCCGGGCTAACGTGATGGAGGACTTCAGCGGTAATTTACTTCGGAGCGGGAATTAACATGGGAATCTTCCTTACAAAAGGCAGTAGAGAATAATGTTCAAGTACAATTATTATTTTTGCTCAATGTGCAAGGAAAAGTGTCTTAACTCTGGCGGAAAATAGCAAAGATCTGTGGCCTGAAAGTTAACAAAAATAATTGCTGTACATAATAATTGAATACTGCACCCCCATGTATGGAATCCGTTTAACAGTATCTATAAAGACAATATTGACAGCATTCAAAAGAAATTTTTGCATTGTCTTGAGGAAACTGGGCGGCATCGTGTCCATACAAACGTATTTCCCAATTTTCTCTCTGGATTTTGTAAACCAGTGGAAATTTTTTTTAATATAAAATAAAAAGCTAGCGTGTTGGTGTGTTTTCCTTTTTGCTTTAAGGAAATGAAGTAGAAGTAGTTCATGGAAGGAAAAAAGGTATGAGGGGTGGGTGTGAATCTGAGGATCAGTGCCTACAGAAGTGACAGACATATGAATTCATCCCTCTTAGAGATTCTGCTGGAGAGGTCAAAAGGTATCCCTCAACCTGTTTGATGGCCGGCGAAGTCCAGCGGTAAGTTTCTTGACACGCATTCCAAAGGTCGCGGGATCTAATCCCGGCTGGGCAATAAATTTTATTTGAATAATTTATATTTCACAATATATCAATTTAAAATAATATATATTATATTTGCGGCACGTTCCAGAGTGGAAGATACTCTCAGTCTTGCCCTGGTGTAAGACCACCATTCAGAATTGAAACGTCGCTTGAAATGGCTTTAGCCGTGTTTGGTAACCAGATCTGAAAAGGCAGATACTTTTCACCTTCCTTTTACCCATCTCCTTCCCCTCCCCACTACCTTCAGCCTCACAACATACCCCAATCGGGTTATCCAAAAAAATTATTCCCGGGGCGGTGGTACCCATACCCGCCCCCTACATTATGGTAAAATTAATAAATACGTAAGGTTAAATAAATAATGAAAATTAAGTAATTCACAATAATTAGGAATTTAAGATATTCCCCTTACCTACGATACCTTTGTTTGGGAACATGTATGAATTTAGAATAAAATATATGCCATCATCCCTGCCTACCCCTGAGGAGAAATAGATTAACGTATTTGTTTCATCAAACAAAACGTTCCACAGTAATTCAAATATTTTGTTTCGCAATAATTAACCGCCCAAAAAATAAAGCAAAGCCTACATTACAAAATCACTTACAGCACTAATTCCATGTCCTAAAAGCACTTACGCATACATTTCCCGACCCAATCCACGTAACAAGGTGTAGGGATGGTCTTATGCTTACCCCCTTCCACTGATCAACCCCCTCTTGGAGCCACGTGACTCGAATGGAGCCGAAGGGCCACCAATTTGTACAGAGGGTAAAAATCTTCCACGTAAACACTTTACCCAGAAGCCGACATAATTCATTTACTTCTTTTACGTGATAAATTGCCCTAATGACGGGAGGTCAAAGTGGTTTTTTTTTGTTACCGTATTTGCTTTTACTGGCTTTTCCGGTATATTTTAAGTCGTTATCTCCGAAAGACCTTAAGTGGCGAATAAAACTTTTTTAGAGGTCTCATTGTTATTGAAATTTATTTTTTAATAGTGTTTAAAGGTTTCTCTGGGGTTTTCAGAATTTTAAATTCTGTTAGCGCAAAATTTAAATGATAAAAAGAACATTACATAAATTAAGCTGTTTTTTTATTGAAGTATGTTTTTTTTAATAAATTTAAAAATAAAATATGGTACAAAGTAAACATACAAAGGGTCTAGCTTATTTCTTACAGCTAACCCAATAAACAAAAAGTGGAGTACGTATTATAATAAAATGTATAGAGGTATTAAATTCATGTAAAGAATTCGTTAAAAGTGTAGTGATATTTGTTTAACATGGATGTTTTCAGTTATTACTTAAATTGAAGTAGGTCGTGGATTTGTTTACAGTCACGTGGAAGATTGTTATATACTGTAATGGCCATATGGTAAGGTTCTACTTAAAAATAAGTTTGCTTCTGGAATTAATAAGTTTTCTAAGGTTACGAGTATCAACTAATAATTATGCAAGTGTACATCGTGTAAAATATAAAAATTAATTAAATCGATAAAGTACCCTGACAAAATTAATCTCGTATGATAAAGGCGCAAATATCGAATTAAAAATTGAAATTTATGAGGTCCCTAATATTTAAAATGTTATTTAAACAAGTAGATTCTATTTATATCTCTAATATCCTTTCTTTTATATTAGAGATATTAATAGAATCTACTTGTTTAAATAACGTTTTAAATAGATTTTATTAATATTCCTAATATCCTTACTATTTATATCCTTTTACAAATAGATTTTATAAATATTTATTTATTTACGCCTTGATGGCTTTTACTCGTAACATTGGTAAATTATACATGAGCATCACAACGTACAGCAAAATATAAAAGGTAAACAACAATCACATAGTATAGTTATGGAGCAGTGTTAAGTGAATTTGTTACTGTTAACAATTTGATATTCAAGGATTGTTGCATAATATCTGCATACATATACGTTTTTTAAAGAAAACGGTGTTTTTATAAATAAATATGTCAACAGAGCAAGTTTCATTCCCCACACGATGTAATCTCTGAAGACAAGAGTTGAACATAAAATTAGTGCGAGAAGCAACTGTATTAAATGGAGCATGGAGTCTAGTGTTGTAATTATTGGGTACTTGATAATTTATCATATTCACTAGTTAAGGGTTTTCCAAATATCCGTTGATGATTTTAAATAATAATAAAACATCACAGATTTTTCTTCGCTGTGATAATTTAGGTAGTTTAAGTAATTGCATTAAATAATTAAAATTAAAATTTTCTATTGAAATGTTAAATTTATAATTTAAATGCCTTAAAAATCTATGCTGTACTCTTTCAATTTTATGTTTATTCTACAAAGGCGACCAGAGAGGGGAATTATATTCAAGAATGCTTCGGACTAGTGTTACGTGCAGCGTTTTGAGTGTATTACCATACTTCAGGTCTTTGGACGATCTTAATACAAAACCGAGACAATTAAGTGCTTAATTCGTGATTGCATTGTGGGGAACGAATGTCATCTTGTTATTGAAAACGACACCCAGATCTTTTATTAATGTTACTATAGAAAGATTCACATTGCTATTATGAAATTAATTAAAAGAGTATTAGATGTTTATTTAGAGAAAAACTGACAGATTGAAATTTGTTTATGTTTAAAAATAAATCATTTATGTTACACCAATTATACAATCGATCCAAGTTAAATATCCCTTTTAAGTGATGATCGGACAACTCTGAATCGTGAAACTTCAACACCTCTTTTGAAAAGTCATTAAATATGATGAAAAATTTTTTTTTAAAAAGGTTGCGTTAGGCTGGGGTATGGGGTATTTTTCTTTTTTTCCATAACTATTAATGAATTTTCGATGGGGTATTGAAATTGAATGATTCTGAGTTGTCATGTAACCATTTTATACATCAAATTTACAAAAATTCAATACATGACATTTATTTTATGATATTTCGTAGTTTATTATTTTTCATCATACCAACATGTACTTACTTCAGCACACATATATACATTATACACCTATAATTAATTATTTAACTACTAACTAATTTAATTAATATTTAAGTACTATGCATTTATGTACACTTCCCTTCCGTACTCACGCAAATGTTTCTAATGAAAGAGAGTAAATAATCTAATATTTAAAATTATCATCATGTACCGTGTAAAACAAATTATTAAAAATAAAAATAAAAAATCGTTGTGATTTTTTGCAACATCCCATATCCGTGAAAGCTCTCCCTATTTTTAGCCTTACCTTATACGAGTTTAGGTTTTCAGTCATTTAGTAAATATCATTAGCCATTAAAAAGGTCGGAAGTAAGTCTACACGGCTTTACACTTAGACCAGTCCATTTGCTCGTGGGCACTGTGGGCAGCCCACTGTGATGTTCTCTTCCATCAATCTGCAGCATCCACCTACAAAAAATACACTAGCTTGGAGATTCCTCATAAAGACAAATGGTTTTTTCACTTGGGCAATCTTTGGAAAAATACAACTAAACGTTTTGTAGCAAGTGTGGAGAAATCAAAACACCGTTTTCTGAATTACTACCGAAATAAAACATACTTGGTGACCCGACAGTTGATCCTTCGACAATTGATCCACCAAAATGATATTTAGTACAAAATTATAATTTTTTGTACATTATTTACCAATTTCAAATGTAAACGATATTCAGTTCGTCTTCAAAAATAGCCCTTATAATAATTTGGTATGAATATCAAAGGAATTTATAGACAGTCTCGATTTTTTTGTACTTACGCGCTGGTACACACAGTAAATAGAGAAGCCGATTTTTCCTTGATGCATTTGAATGAAAATATGTTTTATTCTTTTGTTATTCGGTGGTACATCCTCTCTGTTCATCCCTTTACGGGGTCGCTTAGTAATATTTTGTGTAAATTTTTTTTTTTTCCAGGTTTTCCATAAAACAGTTATACACCAAATTATTATGGAGAAGATTACAAAATTTAAAAGAAAAAAGAGAAAAAAAAGTGCATGGGGGCAGTTTCACTATATTGTGAAGTATGTCAAAAGATAGTTACAGAACTATCCGTAGGTGACATTGAAGATGTCGATGCTCAATGCAGAATAGTTGAATTGCTCTGTTTAATGGCGCATTCTGATAGGGGGAATAACGTATAATGCATTTTCCCTAAAGCGACTGCACATTGTATATAAGTACGCCGGGAGACTAAATTGTCGGCGGACCAACTGTAATGGAACCAACACGCATACTTCCCTTTATCAAGCTTTTAAGCTTTAAAAAGATTCAGGTTACTTTTTTAACCCCTCAGACTAATTTATTTGGTTTTCGGAACAACCACACAGGTCTCATAGAAATTGTTTTGTCTCCCTTATACCATGGTTAGAAATGGGATATTTATTTATTTAGTAAGATGTTTTACATTTAAATACATTATTTATGAAATGTTTTGACTGTTCAACTAGGATGATTCCCGTTTTAGAACAGTCAAATTAAGATTAGTGTGAACATATGGAAGATGATTTGTACAAAAAAGAGGGAAAATCGAGGAAATAAAAAGAAGAGAAATAATAAAAAATAAAGTAAGAAAGTTTAAAACAAAGTAACCGTTATTTGTATAGCATAGTGTTAGAATAATATTAATTTAAAAAAAAATGATATACATATAAACGGTGATACAAAGAGAAAATACCACCTTTCTATTAAAATCTAACAATTAACAGAAAAATAATAAAAATGTACACCTTTATGAATCATAAGTTTACGGCCGCAATGTTAAAAAAAATTGGTAATTTTTTATTAAATATTTTTAGATGAAACAACAAAAAAGTGAATTCACGATAACGTTTATAATACATTTGCCTTTTAGAATACTTTTAATCTAATTCTACATCGCATATTTTGTTCGGTTTACTATTTGTTCTGGTAGACAAAAAGAAATACACTCCGTCAAATGAATTGCATTAGATCGTTTTCTGTAGAATCAATGCATTTTTTCTCTCACAAACCACACAAAAAATTTCCTGAATTATTAAAACGAAAAACTGAATAGAATGCATGGACGCGTAAGTAAAAAGCCGGAAATTAAACGTGCAAAAGTATTTTTCATTGTTTAAGCCGCCGCGCGCCTTCTTTGTGGTTAGTTCGTGTGTTTTAAACTTACGGTCCCTTTTACCAATCTAAAAGACCATTTTTTTAAATTTTTTTAAATTTTTATTTTTATTTTATTTATTTATTTTTTTAAATATTTACGGACACGTAATCCATAAATAACATAACAATAACACGAATAAAAAAAAGAGATGACAATGAAAGGAAAGTACATATAAATGAAGAGCATTGACGAATTATAATACAAAGAACATATAGAAGACTACAAATCAAAGCTTGAGGATGGATTTAAAAGACTTTGGATGAATTTAAAAATAACACATTTCGTATCGACTGCCGAAAGTCATTTAGGCTAACACCAAAAAAATTGACTATATCCCTAAACCTAAATATCCCTAAACCAATGCTTTGACTTGCGTTAACAAGTCTCGACATTCTGGATAAAGGAGAATGATATCCATAATTAGTAGAATGTTGATTGAGGAACAGCAATTCATTATTTCGGAGTCTACGGGAAGGGATGTTAAACAAAGTTGAGTTGTAACAAAGCAGGTGTGTCAGTAATACTGTTGATAATTTTGAATATGCAAATTAGATCAGTGTCCTTTCTACGTTTTTCTAAAGAAGAAATGTTTAAAGTTTGTTCAATTTCATCATACGAGTACTCGCCTCTTTCAAGTCCTAATCTCCAAGCAATTCCTCGTAGGAAGCGATGTTGTACTGATTTGATGTGAAAAATATGGACAGCATAGAAAGGAGACCAAAAGTTACATAAAAGTATTTGTAGCAAGGTGTGTGCACTGTGCACCCCCTAATACACACTTTATTTATGATCACGGTGTGTGGTATCTCAGTGTTTGCCCATTGACATTTGGGCATTGGTTGTATTGCGAGCCCTGCAGTATTTGAAAATGCAACAATTGTTAATCCTGCACAGATTCAAATCAGGAGATTTGAAAAGAAATTCTTTATGCTACAGCCCAGAGCTCTGGGCGGTCCTCTCGACCGCAACACGACGGATCTTTTTTTCTGAAGATAGCTACGATTCCGATCATCATTCTCGCCATATTGGGAGCTGACTGGTAATCATCCTGGAGGGATGATTGGCATCGAGAATCGTCCGCCTTTACTGCTTCTGGAGGGTCCTTATAGCTGGGAGCCGATTGCCTGGAGTCTTGCCCATCTCACGATGTGAGATACGTTTTCAGAAAAGAAGATTTCATCATGCGTCCTTTCAACTACCCAAGGTATCAACATAAAATATTTAAACCTAAGCAAACCCTCTGCCAGCCATAGTTTTTGTTAGGATGATATTTTAATTTTAATATATATTTTTGTATTTAACATACCATATTTTCTTGAAATTCATTAACCTACTCCTTACATCTGCCATGCGAGTCATTTTTGCTCATAGTAATCTACCTTGTACATTATAGCCATCATCATCATGACAACCAGCCGCTAAGATGATATTTGGCCTAAGCCATCTAAATTATAAATATCTTATCTCGTAGTCACCACTCGCTATGATTAAATTCACTAAGCGAAGTTCTGATTGACTGAGTGTAATGTTGTAATGTATTATTTCACGAGTACACCGCAAAGTTTTTTTTTTATTCAGTGGTCCAATTTGATACGCCAGCATCTCATTAAAAAAAAATTTAAAAATAGTGAATTATTAAAATCATTTAATTTGATACTTAAAAGAATTCATAACGCTCTCGATCTTGAGTTCAACGGCTGTGCTGTGGAACGATTTGCCGGCCTCTGTGTTTCCTCCATCCTACAACATGGGTGACCAATATTCATTACTTCCTTTTTACAAAAAAAACCGAGTGCAGTTCACACGCGGTAGAAGTGAAACTTCATACACACACAATCTCAAACAATAGGAGCCTTGAAAAGTGAGCTCATAATCAAAGCGGCCAATGTTGCCAGTGCGACCCTTTGTAGGTACTGTTCGTAGTATCTCATTCTCTCGCAGGCTAAATCCTTTAGATTCATGTGTTTGTCGCTTTTTAGTGTCATTTCCGTTTCATAAAGTTTCAAATCATAACGGTGCTAAAGAAGTTTCACTTCAAAAAACCTTTCACACAGCATCTCAGATGACGTAGGCCTTGAGGGAAATTATTTTCGTCGGGGCCTCTTACGAGGAGTAATGTAAAGAGAAAAAAAAATGTCGTTCACAGATAGCGTGAGATTAATTATTTTATAAAAAAAACGCTTTATTCAGGTTATGCTTTAAAATATTACTTAATTAATTGATTAATTAATTATTGGCGCCCGTGCATAAGCAATGTGAAAATAAAAAAATGTTTTTATCCATAAACAATCTCAAATCCTTCAAAAAAGGCTAAAATATCCAATATTTTATTGAATTACCGATTGTATTTGTGAAACGGAATATTTTGAATTATTTTTACCCTAAAATATATTCAGAACTTAACGATGTAAGTATAGAAGCCGTGTATACAAATTGCGACTCGCGACCCGTGTGTTGGACGGAGCTACTGTCGAATTCGTCCTATCAAAGAAAAGAAGAAGAAGACTAAAAAAATGTGGGTTTCTTAACGACGTAAGTGAAGAAAGCGTGTAAACAAATATACGCCCGCGGTACAGCGTATTAGACGAACATACGGTCGAATTCGCCCTAGCGGGCCTGGAGATTCGACCTTTCCGCCGCGTTCATTTTAATCAATTTTAAAGTACGTGTTACAAATATGTAAGATGTTTCTAAACGTTTCCCTCCCGAAGTTATTAATTCATCGCTTAAAAAAATAAAATCTGGTGCTTACCGTTAACTTAATAGTTGAAAAAAACGGGTTTAAAAAAGTTTTAAAGTTGTACGTAAAACATATTAATGAGAAGGTATTGTTTTTATTAATTTTATATATAAAAAAACTTACATCCCCAGGGGTCTGTTGGAATAAAAAAGTTATTTTAGTTACCTTTTCGCCGAAAATGATTAAAATGTGAGTTTTGAGCAAACAAAAATTTTTTGAGTTGTGTACCGCCTTAAGTGTTACCTTAAACACTGATCATTCTTACTGTTAAACTCATCGTCAAATCAGATACAAGCGCGTCAGCAAAATACTCCCTGCTCATTTAATAATAGATATACTAATGATAATTCTGCTTTTTACTACCCCTAATTCCGGAACACCCAAAAAGATATCACTATAATCGGATCACAAGTCAATGGTATATATTTATTACAAGTCTTGAATTGATAACGAACCTTGGTACGAGCCATTCATCCAGAATTAAGCACATAATTCTATCTCGGGCAAAGTTCGGATTAATCGAGCATGCAAAGCAGATCAGTCAAATTATCACCCTTTTAATATGAAACGGGCGATGTATATCACCGACCTCCGTCCCCTAATCTAGGCTGACCCAAATCAGTCAAAATGGCAGGGACACTTTATCTGCTCGGGGTGTCAGCCCCGATTATAGAAAGTTTCATCAGGGATTATCTTGCGAAACGGAGCCTGATGGATACGCCGTGTTCCATACTGTCCCTTCGTTAAACTAACTAACCTACCCTCACGTCGTTTCTCCGCAGGGGTGGCCAGATAAGATGGAAGGTCACACGTCTTAATTATTATTATGATAATATTATGTAAAGCGTGGTTGTGTGGGGGTATGCTACATGCTACCCGCCTTTTATAATCATGCAAAGAAGTTTATTTTTTAATATTTCATTATAAACACCCGCTGAACTACCAAAGCAGTTGTTCGTCAGGATAATTTAACAATACAATAAATATATTTATTTTAATTCAATATGCGTAATACGCATTATTATCTTTTCTATATTGACAAATGGATTGCGATCTTTAGAGCACAGGCGTCAGGTAGGAATGCTGTGCTTGTACTACCTGTATTATAATGGAAGATACTCCGAGGAACTACTATCATCGATCCCTTCGGCACCGTCGTTGGGAGCATAGTCGGTACATAGTCGGGAGATACGCCAAACACGCTCCCAACATTTGTACAGAGTTGACATTTGTCACTTGAGAACGGGTAGTTTCTACGATTCGTTTTTGAATCGAACCATCTCGGCTGTGGAACGATTTATCTTCTACAAAATGAGCTTGTTCCTTCATCCCTTCTATAACATGGGCTCTTGACAATCTATGTTCACTTCTTCCTCTCCTCAAAAAAACCCTCCACACATCATACCCATAGATGAAATAGGCCTTGAGAGTAATTATTTTTCTAAGGGCCTCCAGCGATGTGTTAATGCTAAAAAAGTTAAGTTCAAGAACTGTTCATTTTCAAAATTGTAACTACTTATTGGAACTAATTATATTATCAGATATCAGACATGCGATAAACTTGGTAAAAAAATTATGTTATTAATTAATTTATTACCAAATTATGTATTCGTAACGCATATTTATTTGGTTCAAATGTTTGACAGATGCTAAAACTAATAATGAATTAGGGCAAAGATACGTTACTGAGACAATTCATGTGGTTTCACTGAACTAGGTTCAGTGGACATATTTTAGCGGCCATTATTTGAACGGCTATCCTTTTCATAAATGGTGTAATGCAATGTAACTACACTTTCGTTTGATTAATATAAATATATCGCTTCTTATTAAAGATGTCGTAATTTATCAAGGTAAGTAATATTCGAAATGTTAATTTCTTATTTTGAAAGGTGATGTCCCTGAGGCAAACATTTCGTAATAATTTAATTTGCATACCATTTGTTTCAAACCCACGACCTTTGGGCTTAAAATGATCTTATCACTATGCGATTTTAGTTACTACATATGGCGTCACGTCGTCTTCATTCTGCATTTAATTGAACACGCCATTTCTAAAAAAGGACTTAAACCAAAGCCTTGGGGGACTCCAAAAAATCAATGAAAACATTAAATCCCCTGTCAAAATCAAGCGAGCATTTTAGAAGAACGCTATTTGCACGGATAAAATATTCCTTTCCGACAGCGCTTTGTTTTACTAAAGCGCCTCTTAACTTATTTACAGCCATTGAGCGTCCGTGTTTATCTTTTTCCAATTTTCCATTATAATTTTACGAATTCAAGACAAAGCGTTTTCAGCCTAAAAGCTGCCGCGGAGAGGGCAGAATTCAGATAAAAATTAATAATTGAGATTTAACAATAAAGTATAATGATATTAACGGAAAAATAATGAATCCATTTTAATGTACCAGGTTTATTTATATTCATATTATACAAATTTTTAGTTTTTTGATCACGATATTTGAATACCCTTACTATTACTATCATAATGCCCCTACCTTGACACGCCTCATAACGCTGTCCTGCCTAGTGGCTACATAGTAGTGTGGGCCGCAACTGTATGGCGAAAAAAAAGGTCTTATTTCCTTAGGCGCTAGTGATAAAAAGTTGTCTTTGCATCTAAAACATAAAAAAAATTTAGTTTAAAAAAAATCAAAAAATATCCAAAAGTTCCGCAAGACCTCTGAAGTTTGATCGTTTAAATGAAATAATAAAAAAATTCAAAAAGTTACAGAGTGTTGAAGTGGGGGGTCTCAAAAAAATGGCGCGCCCTGGTTGACACGATTGCAATCCTCTTCAATCAGAAAAAAAAATTAATTCATACCACGAAGAAGTCAAATTTATTTTTCGCAAAATGGCGGCTATCTGGCGGCTGAAGTAAAAAGACAGTTTTTACCAGTTTTTTTTACTTTTCCAAATTTAAAAAAAAAAGTTAAATTTTTGATTTCATTATAGATTTGGTAGGGGTGATAGAGTAATGTATAGAAAAGACTCACACCAAATTTCAAATAAATTGGTACAGTCGAACTTGAGATATCGTGTCAACTGTTTCGAAAAAAGAAGTTTCGAGAAAAATGCGTATAACGTTTTGTTGTTTTTAGATTCTAGTTAGATTTTGTTTAAACCACGACGCTAAAATGGTTATAAAATTTAAAATAATTCGAATATCGAAAAATCCTTTTAAATAAAATAAAATCCTTGTTATATCTAAACAAAATAAAATAAAATCCTTGAATATCTAAACTATTGGAAAATGATAAATATTTTTTTTCTAGACTAGAATACCCCCTTTAGTTGAACTAGACTCGACTAGAATACTGTTGAGAATCGTGATCCCTACTCCAATTTCCATGGTGGACAAGGCTCCTCCGCTCCTCGTGGATTTGTGCTGTGAGGAGAGCCAAGTACACCACCGTACCGAACGACAGTGATACTTGGTCACTTCAGGGCATTGGTGACCTTCGCTTCTTTTGCCAGTGACTATGAGCTTCTCGAAGTTGGTGTCTTCAGAATAATAAGCAACGTGTTCAAAGCAGGGTTGTTATGGATGCAAAAAAATTGACTTCCGCAAAAAATATCAACAAATCAAACAGAATTAATTATACAACAATAATAAATTAGTATGTTTTTCCAATATGAATTAAATAAAATCCGTAAAATTGAGCCCCCACAACAATGGACATCACGAGCATTGGGGGTGAAATAGTAAAAAAAGATGTAAAATTACAATAGTATATACCTATCAGCTAACTTTGTTATAAATATTTACAATGTGTTAAGTAGTCATGTGCAATGGCTGGTTATAGAATTTTTACCAAATCAAATTAACTTAAATTTTATAGGATTAACGTTACCTGGAAATTTTATGAATAACATTACTTAGTTTTCCCTTTCTTTACAAGCCGTTACTGCCTACTAAAATTTAAAAACACACTCCAAACACTATTTACTTGTCTGAATTCCATAACCAAGAGCGTGGTCGATATTTATTTGTCAAGAAGGTTCCGGCAGACGATAAAGCTCGTCTTGAATTATTTCAGGTCGTTCACAAGTGTTGAGATATAAACTGAGATACCGTTTTGTTTCCGCCGTTAAACTCTTTGTGTTCGCAGGACTTGAATCTAGTAAATTATTAAGACTAGGGAGCATGTTAACGAGGCTTTCGCATCAAGGATCACTTTTTATCGACATCTTTACGGCGAGACAAAAAAGGTAACGTTCAGGTGTAAACTTTTTGGCAGTCGGTGCATTTTTAATATGGTGTTGTTCTTGCTAACTTCAAGTCTGTCACTGTCGATCGGAATTCTCTTTTTTTCTTTTCCTATCAGAGTTTTGATGTCTTCAGAGCAATCTTTACTCCAATATAAGTAGATCTGGCAATTATCAAGCAATTTGTTTTAGTTGTTAATGGAGGGTTTAACAAAAATTAAAATTAAGGCGATCCACCTCCACGTGTAACATTTGTAATCGGATGAATCAATTACACCTTACACAGACGGAGATAAGGTAAAAAAATCCCACTTATGCCCTTGCATTCCAAATTTCCACTGATTTATAAATTTTTAATAACGTTTTATTTTACAAACATATTATTTATAAAGATCGTATCTACACTTTTGCCGAGACGAAATGGTAATAAATTCCTTTGATAGAATAAAATTGCAAAATAAGTGATGTTAAAAAAACATCTACCTTTTTAATCGAATCACTTTTTAAATTATTTTCAGTACTAAATGTCGATGACATATTCGAGCAAGCTTCCATTATAAAAAAAATGTGTAACGATATAAATGCAAAGACTATCAATTTTTTTACAAACAAATGAGAAATGGAAAACAATTTACTACACCTAATTTTAAAACAACTCAAATGTAAAATCAATACATTTGCCAAGCGATAAAAAACTATAATTACCTTCCTTTCTGAATTGCGCTGCATCATCAAACAATCAGAACTAAATAGAAAAAAAATTGAGTTAAAAAAAACTTACAGTAAAAGGTAAATATTTTGTACAACCTTAGTGTGAATCGTGACTCTCTTGCCAGGCACAAGAGTTCCTCTTTTCTGATAAGGTACATGACCTTAAATGTAATATTTTGTAGAATATATTTGTTTTTTTTTTAAATTTTTTTTTAATAAATAAAATGGTACAAAGGTTACATGTTCTTATACATTAAATAAAAAATTTCTTTCGAAAATAAATTAATTAATACGTATTACTCCTTTTTTTATAGCAGAGCTCGAGTTAAAAAGGCGGAGAAAACGAATGTAAATCACAATTTAACAATGTATATATGATATTCATATTATTTATAATACAATAAAAAAAATGCTCCGAAATACATTCAAAACACATTTTGCTTTGTTATACAGGGTGCGGCAGCAAAACTTCCTTTTTTTAAATGCGCGCCATTCAATCGGTTGATGTCGTAGCGGAGCATTAATGGCCTCGTTCGAGAGGCGGAACTATATAGTATTGTCCCGACACAGTTTAGTCACCATCATCATTTTGGAAGCAACTTTGAATTTTTCGTGAGCTAATTATGATTATAAAAAAATATTTCTTATCTTGCCTTCCGTGCAATATAATGAAAAATAAAATAATAAAAAAAATCGTTAATAACTCCCTTTAAAGGATAATAATGTTAACTTTAATTTGATGAATTTGTATTCCGACGTAAACATTGTAACTTCTATTAACATCCATCAAAATGCTTCCTTTAAGTAATTTGTATTTTATATTTCAATTTTTTTTTAATGTTCATCATTTACTTACAAATATTTGCTCAAGTTGGCACTTAAATGATGAAAAATTAAAATCTTTCATGGCCTATAAAATAAAGCAGCAGATACCCGTACTAGATTTTTAATAATAGCTTTTGATTAAAAAAATAATTTTTCAGTTTGATTGGGTATTATGGCCTTAAAGATATGTATGAGACGATGTATGAATGTAAGTGTGTGCCAAAACCGAGTGTTTTGTTGGTCCATCCTCTCTACCTATCTATGCGGGAAATGGCGTTGAATAAGGCAGGCGCGATGATGGCATCACCTTATAAGGGTTAGAGTGAAGCTGAATGTTCACTCTTTGCGAGAGCTACGCCTGTGGATATCGATGATCCACAGTCTTCTGAATCAAATAACAAAGGTTGATCACAAGAGTACTTACGATAAATTGACGATCTTGCCCGGAATGGGAACCCTCGTGGTCAGTATTTGGTTTTTGTGATTCTGGATGAACCACAGGTAGTCACGGTCGGTTAATGATTGAGATGAATAACGGCGGCAGTATTTTCACCTTGCGAGTCTCGATTTATGTCACGATAAAAACGGTATGTGTTGACAGTAGCGTTGCGATAGGAAGACTCCAAATCAACACTTTCCGTCTCCTTGACGGCGGCTGTCAGCGGGCAGTTAGTAGGTACTCCGTGCAAATTTCACCAATAGGTTTGAATTCTGGCCTTTGCCAAGTGAAACATAACAAATCTATCGAGATTCAATTTAGCGTTACGAAACAGGCGTGCTGGTTAGTTAGTTAAGGTTTGTATGAAACGTGGCGCGCATCAATTCCCTTTAATGCAATGATCTTGATGCAAAGTTTTAGATCTAGTTTAAATACGTGTAGTAGAAAACTGCTTAAATTTTTTATAATGAACTAAAATAATTCTACTTTTTTGGTATTGAAGAAAGAAAATTGATGTCGTACCCAATGTTAACTGATATTTTGTGCCTCGGAACGTGGTCCAAAGAAAGCGGCTTTTGCTTACAGAATTGAGACGAAACTTTAAAGCGCCTATTGTCATATTTATGTAAGTAATTTGACAATAATGGGATTGCGAATTTCAAAAGAATAAATGTATCTTCCAGAATTTCAGACATCGAATTCAGATTGTCAAATCTGCTGTCTTAACTCAGGGGGAATGTAAACATAAATAAATTCTAAATTACTTTAATAGCCTTTTTTTCCGTGTTTATTTATTTTTTGACGTTGAATTTATTGAGCATTATATTTTATTAAGTGCATATATTTTATTTGAAGTATATTGTGCATAAGTGCACAATATACTTCAAATAAAAAAATTATGTTTATAAGTTTGAGTGACATTTCTCTCTTACTGACACAAAAAATATATATTTTTGCTATTTAACAATGTGTAAGTAACAATGTAGACAAAGCTGTTTTTTGCCTAAATGTTCTATTGTCACAACTTTTGAATGATCGACAATCCTTTTTCTTTTTGGCAAATAATTGATCGGATTTTTTGAGATACACTAGCAAGTAACCTATTTATCTTAATTGGTTACCTAGAAATAAATAAATTCTCTCAAAGTGACAACATTGGAGTGGAAAGTACGTGTAAAATAGTTTTAAAACCTGTCGGTTTTCTCAAAGAGTCGGCAAATCTGCTGTTAATTTAAATATGAAAATGAATCACCAATTGTTAGTAGTTCGAAAAGGGACAAAAAAATAAAAAATAATAATTGAAAATAAGTTATTAATCGTCAGAAATAATATTTAATAGCAAGCTTTGAGACCCCACGGAGAGCGATAGAAAACCGATCACCTGCATTTTATATTGACGGCCTAGCCCATGTTGGGAAAATCAATATAATTTCAATAAAATCATAGTATATCTATTAACTCAATAACCCCCAATGTGGTATAAATTAATCATAGTTTACGGTATCATCGTATCAGTCAGAAGATGGCCATAGCGGTAACGGGCAAATAAAATAAGCAGAAAATTGTTTTAATATATTATTTTAATAGAAGTAGAAATAAAAATATTAAGAACATATCCGATTTCATTTAAAAACTTATTTTAATAAAATTAAGTATTATCTTTAGGTTAAAGAACAAAGTTTAAAGTTGTGCAAAAAACATGGCATAAAACTAATCAAAATATTTGGATAGAACCCCGTTGCTCTCAATTTAGCTGATTTTCAAAGCAAAGAGGTTACTGGCTAAATGCCTCATGTTTTTGCTTAGAATGTACATAAACTTAAAGATAATTCATAAAAATAAAGGGATCTTCGGTTCGATTCTCAGTTACAAACGTTGCGTTTTTATATTGTGTGTCTTGTTTAGTTTCAAGTTCCGTTTAGATTTATTAGTATCATATTCTTCTTCAGCTATTAAATCTTAAACTTCAATGATTAGATCTTTGGTCGTCCAAAGAAAATTCATTCAAATTTTCGAAAATTTCAAGTATTCCCAAACCTAGTGATCCAAAATTTTAGCTCAACACTTCTCACAACCAACGCACTCTCCGACCAACAGGCGAATCGAGCGTTACTAAACAAATCACTTAGCTGATCGAAGACTCAGATTGATCGATCGCAAAGTTGGGAACAACGGCTGTAAGTTTCTCTATTTTCGGTGTAATATAATTTTTTGTTTATTTTTATAATTTGCACATGCACATTTTTTGAATTTTTACTCGAGGTTCAAAGAATGTGGTTTGTCTAGGACTTGACGGCGAATGTGTTTGCCCGCCTGGTGGGCCGAATCGGGAGAGACTAGATGATGGAGACCGAACCTAGACTTCTCCAGCCGGACTTTCTTACCATCGGCTTAACTGTTTAGCGTATTTTGTTTTATAGAATTATTTCAATTTGTACGTCTTTGGGAACGTCTAGGATAAACTTTTAAGGCCCGGTAGTACCCGCTCAAATAGAAGAAGAAAGAGATATATGTAAACACTAATGTTAGAGAGAGCGCGCTTATATTAAAAACGATAACATTTAAGCGAAAATTGTGAACATAACTAGTTTAAAATAGAGCAAAAATCTCATCACTGAGTCTAAAATAGCATTTAAAGAAACTGGCTTTTTTCATCGTTGATGATTGATCGATCGAAAAGATGGGAATAACTTTCTTGAACCTCATTATCTAAAATTCAAACCAATGGTAGATTCGTTCCAAGAGCACATTACGATCCCAGCAGTATAATTTTGCAGGTTGACTAAAATTATTGAAACCACATCTTTCGCTTTCACGGTTAGTTCATTAACCACCACTCCACGGATTATACCAAGCTTATCAGAGACACACAATTAAAGATAGTCCTGGTTAAAAGACTCTTTCATTTTAATATTATTTGTACATTTTGTTCATGCATGTATTTTCATTAAAAATCTGTTGGTTATTATTTCCGGACGCGATTCGAGCAAAAAAGCGAAGTTCCTCGGCTGCGGACGTTGTGGTCCGCGTAGCATGAACATTTTTGCATAAATAAGCGACCGAACGTGTTTGACTTTATCACCGTAGCTCCGATAATAAGCGCAGAATGGGAGAGAAGCAAAACGAGCAAAGCAAAGCAAGCCAAATAAAAAGCAAACAAAATCTAAAGCCAGCAGAATAAGCAAAACTCTTTGCTGCAAACGGAGCCATACTGCCACTGTCATACAAATAACAAAAACTGCAGAGAGAAATATTTTTCAATCTCGCAACACCGGGACTGGGACTGGTCTATTTAATCTGGATTTTTTTCTTGTCTTGTTTGCTTTGCGAAAAAATTAACTGTGTATCGAAAAAAAAAGGATAAAAACAAACTTAATGTTTTACATATTTTATGTTTTTGAAATATTTACATTAAACTTTTTGAAATCTCTGGAGTTGTTCGGACTTACGCAGAGTTGTTCGAAATCAAATGTAGACAGTAGTGATTTTATTCTTATTTTGAACGTCAAATATTTATTCAAAATTTCATTAAGAAGTATCAATTGTTCTTCTGGGGTGAAAAAAGGGGTGGAGAGATTTTTCGCAATCTCATGTAGAGAGTGACTTTCGTCTTGTTTCAAGGTCAAGTGTGCGAAATTTAAATCATTTCAGAATAAGATAACTGTAGTTTTCTATTAAAAACGAAACTCCCCACCGCACTATGAAATGGCCCGGAACAAGACCGTCTCATAAATCGAAAAACGGTTCATTTTTTTTAGATATACCTATAGCGGTTTCAATAAGATAAATTATCGTTGTAAGATAATTTTTTTGTTTGTACTTTTGTATACTTAAAATAATGTCAAAGTACGGGTTCAGGCTGAGATATTTAATTGAATCAAAATGTGAAATATTTTGTGGTACAAATTTAAAGCATTTAAGAAAGTTTATATATAACTTTTTATATATCACCGTAAAGTTTGTTTTTTAAGCTTTAATAATATGTTTTTTAATATTTTATTTTCAAATAAGAGTGATTTATAGGCCCCCTTTAAGCAAATAATACCGAAATCAGATTTTGACAAAGGTTAGGTAAACTTTCAACCAGTAGCGGGTTTAGCCTTTTGGATATAAAAAAACACTTTTATATAATTTAAACCCTTTTTTATTATTTTTGTGAAAATAATATTGCAAAGTTTTTGCGGCTTTTCTTTTTTATCAGAAAATTTACTTGTCGCAAGGATAAAATGTTTTTGAAATGACATGTTTAATATCAAAATATGAATAATTCAATAAATAAAAATATGAAATATGAAGATTGTTTAGTTCTAAATCGGCACACCAAATTTTATTTTTTAATCGGAAAGCCTTTCGGAATAAAACTGTAGGTTTGTATAAAAAAAACAGATCCACCCACGAACACTCATCTTTTTACCTACAGAAGCTAGTAGAAAATCTAATTAACATGGCTTTTACTGCAAGGGGCGGAAAAGGGGAAAGGGGTGATTTTAGAAAATGTTATGTAAGCTGTGACCTTTCCTTGAATATCAGGTGTGCGAAATGTTACCACTCTCAGAATAATCTACAGATTTGTCTAAAAACAAAACCACGCCGCCCGGAATCATTGAAAAAGAAAATAATAAATTTAAATGAAACACAAAAGAGAACGAAACGAAGAAAAGAGACTCAGAAAATAAAAAAAAGGTGAAGGTTGCAACTGGAAATTGAACCTTCTTTTTTTGTAATAATAGCTTTATTATTTTATTTCCCTCCATAAACACAAGCCCTGCTTATTTATGGGGTTACATCAAATACATCTATCATAATTAATAAGTAATTAATTATTGTATAAAATTTGTTTGTAATACATGTATCTTTTTTGACTAAAAAAAAAATATTTAAAAAAATTATTTGATAATGTGGGTCCTACTAAGTGCTTTACCTGTGCTGAGGCCTCTCATTTACAATAATAAAAAAAATTAAGCGATGCATTTTAACGTACTTATTGAAATAAAAATTCAGGGGAAATAAAATAAAATAAATAAAAGAAATTTTGAAAAAATTCGGCAAATATTATTAACACCTTATATGTGTTTGTCTCTTTTTAGTGTCACTATTTTTCGATTCATCGAGTTTCAAATCACACGGCACTAAATAAGTTTCAACTTCATAAATGTTTAATCCTGTAGATTCCTTAGTAGTGCAGCGGTAGGAAGATAAGAAAATGACTATTTTATATTTTTTATAATAAAATAAGCTTTATTCCTCCCTCACGTAACCACAATGCTCTCAAATGTGCAACACGCCCGCGGGCCACGTATGTTTTACAAGGCAACGTGAATTAGGGACACGTGCGCCGCGCGGACGGGCAACAAGGCTCCGCGCGCACCGCACGTTGTGGGGAATATTCCCCGCAAGCCATCCCTTGGCTTTACGCTCGTCCGCACGACATAGTATTACGTGTCTTTTCTGTCGTTCAGAACGTTCCAAGATTTCACTATTTGTAGGGCATTAGCTGCGAGTCATAAGTTATCCATCAGATTTATTCATCTTGAGTTAGCTCACATCATTGTGCGTGCTAATAATTTGCGAAAATAAATATATATTATATATCATAACGGACTTTTTATAAACTTAACATTAATGATTGTGTAAGACTAATTTAAATATACTTTAATTAAAATTAAAATGTTAATTAAAACAAAATTTAAAAAATATGTGGTAAATCAGGTAATTAGGGAGGCTTATTTTTTTCATTAATCAGCTAGCCAACTGTTAGGACCTTCGGTCATGGAGAAACCGAAAACTGGTTGGTTACTCAATTCAACTCAATTTACGGCGCAACTCAACTTTACGGATTTCAGTAATTATAATCAGCTTGTAATCATTTATCAATTATCAACCAAAATAAGAATATAATAATCGAACAGTATTAACAGGGTAACGTCTGCTTGGTTGAATTTCAGAACCCGCCTTCGAGGGCATGTCTGCCATCGAGCCCTACGCGCCGCGCCACATAAACATCTGTGTACGTGAACTTTAAAAAAAAGCTACAGTTGTAATTTGGTTTTGAAGAATTCGTCAAAAGACGTCGCCACTTCCGTTAGCAGGTCGCACGGAGACGTGCCCCAGGCATGTATAAGTGCTATGAATTTATGAATTCGTAATATTTCCCCGGATAAGGAAAGATTGACGGTTATACTCAGTTGTGAATTTTTATTTTTATTTTTTTATATTAACTCCACACAGGAGGCCCTGAGGGAAATAATTTCCCTCAGGGCCTATGTCATCTTTGAAGATGCTGTGTGGAGGGTGCTGTTGAGGAGAGGAAGGAGTGAACATGGGTCTTGAAGAGACCCATATTGTAGGAGGGAGGAAACACAGAAGCCGGCAAATCGTTCCACAGCCGGGCTGTTGAACTCAAAAACGAGTCGTAGAAACGACCCGTTCTCATGTGACTAATGTCAACCGTGTACAAATGTTGAGCGCGTGTTTGGCGTGTTTCCCGACTATGCACCGGTGCCGAGGGGATCAGTGACGCTAGTTCCTCGGAGCATCTTCCATTGTAATACCGGTAGAACAAGGACAGCATTCCCACCTGACGCCTGTGCTCTAAAGATTGCAGTCCATTTGTTAAGTTAGGAGAATCTATCAAACGGACCGCCCGTTTCTGCACAGAGTCGAGGGTTTTTTTCAGGTATTTTGGGACTCCAGACCAGAGGTGGCTGCCAAATTCAACCGTGGGGCGCACTTGCGATTTGTACAGGGTTAGCAGTTGTGTACTATTAAAGTATCTGCGGGCCCTGTACAGTACGCTCAGTTTCTGAGAGGCTAACTTAACTCTGGCCTCGATGGAGCCCCCGTACCTGAGCTGGTCACTTAGAGTTACACCAAGCATATCAATGGAAGGCCTGTTCGGGAGATTGCTTCCGTTGAAGGAGACTAGATTATCATTCCGATCCCTTTTAGACGTAATCAGACATGATTGGGTCTTTGAAACATTAAATTCGACGAGGTTATTCTTACCCCAAGAGAAAACACTCTCGAGGTAACCGTCCATTCTTTGTTTCAAAGCCCTCCGAGCCATTGGGATTTGTGAGCCCTTTGGAGGCTTGTCAAACAAAAAGCTATCATGGACTGTACTGTCATCCGCGTAACAATGAATCGGTGCACATGTCAAGAGGTCATTGATGTGCAACAGAAACAAAGTCGGAGACAGAGCCGATCCCTGTGGGACGCCAGCATTTATCGAATGCGAGGAAGAGGTGAAACCATCAGCAACCGCCTGAATCGACCTCTCCCTCAAAAAGTCGGCAATCCACGTACACAAGGAAGCGGGAAGTCCGTAAGAAGGCAGTTTGTTGACAAGCCCTCGGTGCCAAACCCGGTCAAAGGCCTTGGAAATATCCAGTGCAACGGTTTGGGTCTCACCAAAGCGTTCCAGGCACCGCCCCCAAACATGTGTCACATACGCGAGAAGATCACCGCACGAGCGGTTCCGCCGGAATCCGTATTGACGGTCGTTAATAATTTTGTTCTTCTCGAGGTATGTGAGTAGTTTGTCGTTGACCACACGTTCCATCACTTTTGACAGAACAGGTGTGATCGCTATGGGGCGGTAGTTGGCCGGGTTAGAGCGGTCACCTTTCTTTGGAATAGGGTGAATGATCGCTTTTTTCCAACCAGAGGGCACAGACCCAGACTTCAGGGACATTTTGAAAAGCTTCGTCAAAATTGGAGCTATTTCTGCAGCGCACCTCTTCAATATCAGGGCAGGTATTCCGTCAGGCCCACTAGCTTTATTAACATCAAGCCCTCGTAAGACTTGGAGTACATCCCGATGCCGAATCCTCAGCTTTTTCATACGAAAACCGCAGTGAGGAACCGACGGCGGGATAGCACCTTGGTCATCGAGGGTCGAGTTTTCCGCGAACATTTTGCCTAATAAGTTAGCCTTTTCGGCGGCGGTATTTGCTAGAGAGCCGTCAGGTCTGGTAAGAGGTGGCAGACTGGGTTTGCAGAAATTGCGACCTATAGAGCCCGCAAGCGACCAGAACGCTCTGCTACCATGCGGGCAGGCAGCCAGCTTTCTGCTGACCTGCAGGTCGTGCTCGAATTTCGACCTATTGATGATTCTCTTACTTTCCTTTGCAATTTGGTTGTATAATATTCTGTTTTCGGACGTTCGAGATGTGTTGTAGGCTTGGTAAGCCGCGTTTTTTCGTCGCACTGCTTCAGAGCATTGTCGACTGAACCACGGCTTTGAGCCCACACCAGTTTCCTTAATAGTGGATTGGATGAAGCCATCCATCGCGGACGTGATGACTTCACCAATTTCCTGGGCACATCTTGAGGGATCCGAAGTCCGAAAACAGACAGCTGACCACGGGAAAGCATTAAAATGTGCCCGCAGACCGAACCAATCTGCAGACCTATAGTGCCACACTTTTCTTTTCAGCCTCTCGTTTGGCGGTCTGAAGGTTACGGGGATTGATGACGTCACCAGGCAGTGGTCCGACGATCCTAAAGGCGCTGTGACGTCAATCTTGTAACCGTGTGGCACAGTGGTTAAAAACAGGTCTAACAGATTAGAGCGGTGAGACTGGACATCAGGAACCCTTGTAGGCTCCTGAACCATTTGCTCCAGTCCATGGCAAAGGGCAAAGGACTTCGCTTGTCGTCCAGCCGAGTCTGTTGATCCCGAGAACTTCAACCAAGGTTCGTTATGAATATTGAAGTCCCCCAGGACCACAAACTCTGCCGTAGGGAAGCGGGGCAAGAGGTCATCAATAGTGTTGCTTAAATGTTTGAAGAGCTCGGACGTGTCCGATTCGCTAAGGTTAGGTGAGCGGTATAAACACGCATAAAACCTTACCGTACTGGCAAGATTGACGCGCACCCACATTACGTCGAATCTGGAGATTTCCAGATTCAACAGACGCACACAGTTGACGTCAGCTCGACTGTAGAGACACACACCTCCCTTGGGTCTAAATTTGCCTACGAGGATGAAGCCCGGGCAGTCCAGATAGGAGGCGTCTGGAGGCTCGGCTATCTGCGTTTCGGAGAGGAAGAGAAGGTTAGGACGTTGGGAGAGAAGATGGTGGTGGAAAGAGCTTAAGTTTTTGTGCAGGCCGCGAATGTTGGTGAAATTCACCAACAGTTTTGGCCTGCACCGGGGACTCCTGCTTCTCGCCGTTGTTGAAAAGTTATTTTTGAAAGTTTGTAAGTTCATTTTTATTTTTGTTTTTATTTTGTGTGTGTGGAGTGGAAGGTCGGGAAGGAAAGGGTATGAGGGGTGGGTAGGATGCTGGGGATCAGAATTTCCAGGAATGATGGACGTATGAATCCAACCCACCCACTGCGGTGCAAGGCGATGGGCAGGGAGAGTCCAGCTGGAGAGGTCGCCCAATGCGCCCCAAACGCTGCTGCTGGGTCCCCTCCGGTCACGAACCGGCACAACAGCAGCGGCGGGGTTTTTCACTCGTTGATGGGGCAGCCCACCCTCAGTCGTGAGCCTGAGGGTCGGGCCCCTGTACTACCGAGCGGCCCGGACAACGGTAACCGGTTGTAAAGGGTCTCCCTCAACTAGCATCTCCCAATCCGGCCCGCCACGCAGAAGGTGGGCCGACGCACCCGCCATCAAGACCCAACCAAACATCACCCCATGAACCCGGGCACCCCTGCTAAGTCACCAAACGTAGCGAACCACTTGGGGTGACCTGTGGCAGAGGTGTTGGTCATCCAATAAATGGTTCCCAAGGCGGCGGTACCCATACCCGCCTACCAAATTAAAGCGACTATAAATTCATATGACGTCATTGCCTGTCCCGGTGACTAGCTATCGCTAGATGACAGTGAATCCGAGAAACGGGCTATTTTTGGAACCAGTTCCTATTGGATTTATAAAATGGTCACCAAGACTAACTGGGTGAAGCGCGAAGTCGAACCAAAAGCCGCTCTCAGGGCCTAGCCGCAAAGACTAGCGGAGCGGGTTTTTAACTATTTATTTATTTATCAAAAGTATACAATACAGAATATAGTATATTATATAAAGCATTGTACTCCCAGGAGTTAATAAACTCATTGCGGGAATGATACGCATTACATGAAACATATAGCTGTATGTATTAAATGGACATATGATGGGGACATACACAACATTATTATTTCAGATAGTCATTAATAAGATGAAGTTTGAGCATGTTAGTTTGGGTCTTTTTACATTGACTTGCACGTTTGATCTCGTTGGGTAGTTGATTATATTTTGTGTGAGCTATGTATTCTAGGGATCTTAGTCCATATTTTGTTGATTTGACTTTTGATATAAGAAGTTTGTTAAATTAAATTTTATTTAACTACTTACTTAATTTTTTAGCCTCCTCCTGAAGAAAATAGACATTTTTTTTTGCTCTGACATACCGCAAATTACTCGAAAACTTGACAGGTCATGCATGAAGCGTAACCATGGCAAACTGTTAAACTGAAACGCGACTAGCAGAAATATAAAATAATATAATATAACATTTCAATCACTCCCCTAATAAAGCAGATGCTAGTGCTTAGGAGAGGACAACTATCTATTTTCACATCTATTTAAATTTAGAATATTATTACAAACACTATTAGTAATTTTATAAGAATATACCACAAAAGTAATACAAATAAAGGTAAGTTATAAATGATAAGCTAAAACATAATATCTAAACACAAATAAAAGTTATGAGTTGGTTCTCCTGACCCTTGGTTTGCCGATTGCGCGCCCAGGACGCGCCATAAAAAAAAAAAAATTTGAGATGCGATTTTAAACCTTATGTATAAAGAAAATGTATGAAGGACAAGGTCAGAATCGCTTGGGGCATTCTTGTTCTTGACGTAACAGATATAAGGAACACACCTAGCCTCTCAAATAATCATCTTTGCACATATCTATGACTTTCGAAATGACATTTCTGCCGCGACTTGAGCTGTCAAACTTTGAGCGTCGCATGTCATGAAAAGATCGATAAAACTATCAATTTGTCAAATAAACGCAAGTAATATTATTTGTAAGCATAGTTTATTGTTCAGGGAACGTGTTTCGGTAAATATTATATACGATAGCATAAAATAAATCCGCAAAATATTACGTCAAATTCAAAACATCGCGAAATTTTCGAGTTTCCTCCCGTGGCATTTAAGAGGTTAAGAGAATTTTCAATTTTTTTTTTTTGTAATTTTCATAGTATACCTACGGGTAATTTATTGAATAAATCTATTGAAGAATGTTAAGACTATTATATGACTAACCTTTACACCACGAAAACTTTGAGTTGTTACGATATTAAACGAGTTCATATATTTTAATACAACGCGTGTGCTAGACATCACTATACAACTTGCTGAATATTAAATATGTTGATTATTTTCCTCTAGCGGGCATCAGAGAACAGATACGCATTTCCCAGCATCATAAGCCTAATGGACCGTGTTTCTTATCTCAACCATCCTCACCTCAACCATCTCCCGTCATTCCAGCCTCTTAATGGCTAGAGATACCGTTTTTTCGTTGAGAAAAACGTATCTTCCTGTTTTTATGCGCTCCGGAGAGAAAATATAAATATTTGTAAGGGAAATAGAATTTTCACACTAAACTGCGCTCACTTATCTAGATTTTTACAGACACTCTGTTTTAGTACGGTTTTGTTATAATTGTTACCGATTTATTCTTTCAATTGAGCGTCAAGATAAGTTGAAATTTGTTGCTTGTTAACAGTTAAAGAATTAACACGTAAATAGTAAAGTATTGTTTTATATAACTCAATTTTTTTGGTATTACTGAGTTTTGAACCTTCCTACTTAGTGATCAGAATCAACCGCGTTACCGACCGAGCCAATCACGAGTTGGTAAAGACGTCATTATTTCGTTTATTAAATGCTTTAATTTCTTCATTTTTCCGAATATGCGTATATATCCGCTTGTGTGTGCATGCTTGACCCCAAAAGCTAACAAAATTAACAGCCCTGAATCATAAATTTTAATTTGCCAGCCAGAAACACAAGGTCAGTACTACCGTTTTATTGTTGCAATACTGCGACCATGGCCCATTTCAATATACCATTACATAGAATTCAAAATTTAGGCAATATGTATTCGCATAAAAACATAAGGAATGACTCGCTGATCAAATTTAAACACGAAATAATGAAATCATTTATCCATAATTCAAGTACTCACTAAGGAAGTTCTTTGGAAAATTTGTCAAATAAATATACCTAATATATTTATACCATATCTCTACGTATAGTATTGTATTAATGCATCTTTATAATTTACTGTATGATTTAAAGTAATTTTATAAACCATCACAATTATTAAAAAAAAATTTAAAAAAATTTTTTCATCATTATTACCAAATTACAAACAATTATTTCTTTCACAGATTTTCTTAATTTTATTATTTCATTGGAAATAACTTATAATATATCTTAACTTATAATATATTTAACTTTTTATATACCACATTTTCAACGTACCTCTTAAGTTAAGTTATTTGCACATATATCATATTTAAATATATTTTTTCATTGTTGCAATATTATAATATTTAAATAAACAAGCTCACTCGAGCTTTTTTTTTCATGTCGTTGCTATACATTATCTACGTTATTATGTAAAAGCCGAATGGCGTCAATTTTTTGAATAAATAAATAAATAAAATGGTTTGTCATTGACAACGAGTCTATTTGCTGAGTTTTAGCTGGATCGGATGTTGGGAAATGGATTAATTTCCTCTTCCAAGATTCCACGCCATGGGTACATTCATTCAATCAAGAAAATAAAAGTGAAGTTCAAATAGATGAAATTAAAAATGTAATTTTATTTTTACTTTTTTTTGAAACGTAGAAGTGGAAAAAGAAAAATGCATAATAAAGAAAAGGTAGGAAATAGTCCTACATTCATAATTCAATATTCGTCGAAATCATAAAACAAAACTTCATATTCATAACTGAGCCTGCAAATGCAAAAATTTTATTCGTTTTAATTGAATGGAAACTGGAAAGAAAAAAATACACACTAATCCGTTGTTTTACAAAGAATTCCTCCAAAAAATACAAGGCACCGCCAGGAACCGACCCCGGGTGCAGTATGCGGGTTGCCCTGATTGGGAGCGCAATATTTACTGCTGCAGTCAGAGTCGGAATGCGCCCGCTTACTCTGTGACACGGGTCACCTGGAACACCGGCTTTTTCATTGGAATGGATTAACCCGAGAGCGAACTGTGGAATTATATTTCAGAAGAAATTTTAGAACTGTGGATTTGTACCCCTTTTGTAAATGTGATATATAAAAACACAGCACAAACTTTAAATTTGTACTTCTGGGATATCTCCGCTTAGAAGGATGTGGCAAGCGGAGACGGCTCTTGACTGTTGTTGTAAATTATGTGAAGGCTGAAGACAAGTAGTGCAATGCACAAATGCACATACCAAGGAACCATCTCTGATAGTAAGGATAAAAAAGATAGCGGACCAATAAAATGCTTTTATAGAAAGATGAACAGCTGCGCGGCCTTTTTCGCACAAAATAAAATTGTAGGTATGAGGTCAAAATTCTCAATCAAATTGAATTATTTCGACTTAGCGTTGCAAAGTCCTGTTTGAACGTTTTGTATTTTGGCTGTCTGTAAGTTTGTTTGTACGTTCCTTTTGTTGAGAATCTTGTTATTATCATTGATTGGAATTAATAACAACCCTATTTTTTTAATATTAATCCTAAATTAGCTCCCATTGTCGTGTTAATAATATTGGAACATAATGTATCCTTTAATTATTAATAATACACGGGGTGTTAAGAGACCTAATTGATTTACTTTAACCATTGATTCCTGACATTGATTGTTTGGAGTAAATAGTGGAAATCAACGACGGTGACATTTTTGACGTTTTTTTTCAACTAAACATAAACAAATAAGTAGATATTGACAGACAGGGTGATTGGTTACTCAGCTGAGTGATCAGTGGCAATATTTAGAAGAATTAAAAAAAAAAATTAAAAATGGAAAAAAAAGACATAAAAGTCGCCGAAGACCAAAATTTCATTTACATTTTTTACTCCAAATAATGTCAGGAATCACTGATTAAAGTAAGTCAAGTACGACCCTTAATTATTTATAAAATAATATCTTGTAGTTATAAAAAAAATTATTTGGCCAATATAATATTAAATCATTAATTTTTTTTAATAATTTAAGTGTGTTCAAATTCAAACAAAACAAATTTTTTTGTTGTAAACATACTTTTTTCAATCTCAGTACTTTATTTCGGGATTTTGTTATATAGTTGGACGGTCTGGTATATGGATTTCTCTGTGCTTGATTTCTTCTAATTTTATAATTATCTAATATGCTCCCTCCCACAACAGATTCACTCCTTTCTTTCCACATCATCGCCAAAGATGGCGTTCGGTGTGGAGTTAATGTAAAAAAAGTATTTTCTATCTCAACAAAAGAAACAGAATGATGAAAAAATACTTCCTCAAATCACTACTCAAAAAGAAAAGTGATTTTTCCCAAGACCATCCAACCTTTCTATCATAATACGGATATACATTATGACAAAGAAAATTATCCATTTCATGCAAAAGATAAAAAATTTCACCCGAGTGGATAGGTCCAAATTTTGGCAAGGGTGTGGAACTAATGATACGTAAATAACAAGGTAAATATGGCAAACTGAACTTATATAATATATAATATGACAAAGAAAAACCTTTTTCTTACGTACGTTGACAAACCTTTCAAGCTGTTTGTTTTTAGTTTTTGGGCCAAGTTTGTAAGTTTTTATACAAATTTAATTGTTTGTTCTTTAGGTCAGCAGTTGAACATTCTGGTGACACTTTGCTGTCTTTCATTTTGACTTTGTAAGGGTTTTTTATTATGTAAATACCGCACAAGAGTTCCAAACTGCTCACAAGTGTCCGGAGCCATTGAGATTATGGTATTCCCAATTAAAGTATGTTCTGAGGTAGGAGGTGGTGGGAAGCATTATTTACGGCTGTTTTGTTAATGATTTCTGAACAAATTTTGGAATTTTCCAAAGTATTTTGAATGATCTTATTTTTGAAGATATTGTAAAAAAATACCATTGTAATAACTAGATAATTACTTTTTAGATTTTTAAATTTGAAATAAACTTTAGTTTTTAAAAATTTGCATATTTTAAGCTTCGAACGCTGAAAAAAATTGAAAAAAAATCTTACCAAAAACATTTTTAATCAAAATATAGAAAAAATTTTAAAAATTCAAAATTAAAAAAAAAACATAGTCCTTTTATTTAATGAATTTGGAAAGAAACTGTTACCTCACTTTTTATCTCGTTCAAACAATTAAAAATTGAAAAAAAAAATAACAAATATTCCAAGAGAGTAATGTAAAAATTCTGACACTTTGAATTCATTTTCGAACCATTTAAACATTGATAACTCGAATTTGGTATTTATTTACATACGTTATTAAATAATATTACTTTTATGGAAATTTTATTAAACTTAAGTGGATAAAAAATAAATTCTTCGAAATAACGTATATTTTTACGTTAACGAAATTAAAGCAGCAACAGAAACATTATGAAACCACAGAAACTGACAAAAATATCGCAAATAATAGAAATTAGATTATTTTATGCTAATTTTATAGTGAATCGATCATAAACGGAAATCATGTTTAAGAAAATTAAATAAAATCATGTTTAAAAACATTGAACGCATGAAATTTCCCACGTCACAAAAGAAAATAACCGCAAATTTATTTGAAAAAAGACGGCTGCCGCATGCTCCAAAAGATGGCCACGCATGCGTAGATCAAGCAAAAACAATTCAACTTACATAACACTTATTTGTAAAGGTGTAAAAATGCAGTTCACCGCGCAAGCTGCAGATATGCCGTTAAACGATCGTTAAGACGTTTTGTTATTAGTAAAGCTGTTAATATACATACCACAAATAAGACACTACAAAGAAACATATCATCAGGTACCCACCATGAAATAAATTCAATAATTGTAAATTGTATTCTCCACTATAACTATTGTTCTATTTGTTTTGTTTATAAATAAATAAATAAATGCAGCGTCCGATTGTAACAGTTCAACTTGTTACCCCGTTTATTTGTATGTTGACGATACAAAACACCTTACTCTATGAGTTTGTTGTTGTTAACTTCGGACGGGACAGTGGCGACATCTGGAGGAAGACGGGAGAGCGGTCACTCTACGGATTTACTGGTGAAGGAAGGAGGGTCTGGTCTCCGGCTGGCATGCGGACATCGTGGATTGGCGTTAGTTTCCTTTATACTGGTTTTAAATAGGAGTTTATGTTTTTTTAATGGTCATGTCATTGAGACTGACCTAGGCGCCCAACATACTGTTTGAAGGTTAGTTTTTGTTGAGATTATTATGTTCACACATCGTTGATCCCTATTACTTTTAAAGTGACTTGCATATTTTTCATTATCCCAGGAGATTCCTCTTCATGGAACCCTGGACCATGTCCTGAGTTTCGATGTTAAAAACATTAATCCTTAAATAGATGATAGCCTCATGCTCTACAAACTGTTAATGATTACAATAAATATTAAAAGTTGAAATACTGTTTCATTCACATGTCCCTTATATTTTTTACTGCGCACATGGATGTCGCTAGGAAGTGGAATGAGTATTAATTTGCTAAAAGAATAAAAACAGTTACACAGTGTTTTTTTAGGTATACCATGGAAAAAAATTCAACATTTTAGTCCACTTGAGGGTTACCTGTAGAGGCGGGCATCAATCAGGGACACTTTGTGTACCTGGGCGGTCTGCCCACCGAGGCCAGCCATCCATAAACGTGCTTTTTTGCCCTCCCTGTAACTCCGTCCCCTGCTCTGCCGATGCCGTTTTGTGACGAGAAAGGATTACTTTAAAGTCTGAGTTATTATAACTTCTGGTCTCTGACGTATTTGATTAAAAGTTCAAATGAAATTTTGATTCATTTTTCGAAAAAAGAACGATGCCAACTACATCTTGCGTTAGGCAGGGCTTTCCTGCTTTCATTTCCAATTCCAATTCCGTTTAATCTGCACTTCACAGGTTTATAGTTTGTATGATGATTTTAAGCATTTGAAACCATTTTTAACTCGTTTATATTCTGTCAGAGGGTCAAAATATGTCTGCTTTGCAATAAAATCAAAATAAATGGAATATTTCGGAACATATGCCAAAACTAAAAACTGTTTTTGAAAGGTGATAAAATATGATTTTAAATTTTATAAATTGAAATGAACGTATAATTTTTGCAGTATAAAAATGTTTGCCTGCAAACAAAAAAAAATTTAAAAATGGCTCACCATACGTTTTTTACAATTAAAATTATTAATAACGAAAAAATGAAATAAAATACATATTTTATCAGACAAATTCAATTTGGGAGGCGGGTATGGGTACCGCCGCCCCGGGAACTATTTATTGGATAACCAACACCTCTGATATAGGTCACGCCAAGATCGCTACACCCAACCACTTGGGGTGAACTGGTTCATGGGGTGAGGTTTGTCCGAGTCTTGGCAGCGGATGCGTCTGCCCACCAGCTGCATGGCAGGCCAGATCGGGGGAGAATGGTTGAGAAAGTCCTTTTGACTTCTCCAGCCGTACTCTCTCGGAACATCGCCTTGCACCGCAGTGGGAGAGATGGATTCATAATTCATACATCCGTCACTTCTGAACACACTGACCTCCAGATTCCTTCCCACCCCTAATATCCCTTTCCTTCCCAGAACTTCCTCTCCTTCCTTTCCTAAAATGACCCTCCACACAGCATCCTCAAAGATGACATAGGCTCTGAGGAAAATTATTTTTCTCAGGGCCTCCTGTGTGGAGATAATGTAAAAAAAATACTATTTATAATGTGAGGTATTCGTATTAGTAGTCGTTTAGTTACTTGAAGGATGCCGGTTTCATAAGGGTGCGGTTTGTCTAGGTCTTGACGGCGGATGCGTCTGCCTACCTGCTGCGTGGCAGATCGGGAGAGACTTTTTGATTTAGTCATTTTGACCTCTCCAGCCAATGGCTTGTTGCCTTGCACTAATGTTTTGAGGGAACAAACTGACCTCCAGATTCCTATAACCCACCATACCTTTTTCCTTCCCAAAACTTCTTTACTTAAAAAACCCTCCACACAGCAACCTAAACGTTGGCACAGCCCCGAGAGAATTATTTTCCTCCAGGCGTCCTACCAAGAACTAATGTAAAAAGAGGTAAATTACTGACTGCATCTAATTATCTAATTTTGAAAAACTCTGCACGAAGCCCGTGAAACGCCGGTCACTTCAGTACGTTTAGCTAAATAAAATCATCGTAACAAATTACAGGTAGCTAAAAATAAACTATTTGAATTTTTTTCAAACCCATAAATAAATTTAAAACGCCTACGTACCTTTCCTTAATCTTACCTTCAGACTGAAAAACATTAAACATTCGTCTAAAATAGCTGCTCCTTGTATCAGACATTTCGGTACTAAATAAATCGCGAGCTTATCTGCGAGATTTTCTGATTAGCGAGTTAATTAAAATTTCACTGAAACTTTCGGCGTTTTTTTGTGAAAAGATCATTAAAGGCCATCTCGCGTTGAAAGTTGGCAACTTTGGCGGATGTAGCCGAATTAACGCAGTTAATTTTGCGGATCAAAGTATTAACATAATTACACTCGACTCGGCTCAAATACCGGCCCCTTTTTGAAGGCAGTTTTTTTTTTAAATTTTGTTAGACCCCTCCTAACGAGATCGTTCCTGATTTAGCTTAAATATTTATTTTGTTTCGATAGCGAAACGTGAAAATGTACTGTCGTTTTTTGTTGCTTAAAAAGAGAGTTGCTTAATGAATAACTTCTACCCAGTATCAAACAAAATACACTGACTAATATTTACAACAAGTCCACCAAATCTTGTCGTAAGGAATTACTGAACTGATCGATGTCCCTGGACAACGTTTGAAGGGATCAGCACACTTAACCAAGTCACATCCTATCGATGTGACAACACTTGACCAGCACTCTTAAGCAAGTCACATTCTATTGATGTCCCTGTACAATACTTGAGGAGACCAGTATTCTCAACTAAGCCACATTCTATCGATGTCTCTGGAAACTACTTGAGCGGATCAGTAATCTCAACCAAGTCACATTATATCTATGTCTCTGGACAGCACTTGAAAGGATCAGTACTCTTAACCAAGTCACATTCTATCGATGTCTCTGGACACTACTTGAGCGGATCAGTAATCTCAACCAAGTCACATTATATCTATGTCTCTGGACAGCACTTGAAAGGATCAGTACTCTTAACCAAGTCACATTCTATCGATGTCTCTGGACACTACTTGAGCGGATCAGTAATCTCAACCAAGTCACATTATATCTATGTCTCTGGACAGCACTTGAAAGGATCAGTACTCTTAACCAAGTCACATTCTATCGATGTCTCTGGACACTACTTGAGCGGATCAGTAATCTCAACCAAGTCACATTATATCTATGTCTCTGGACAGCACTTGAAAGGATCAGTACTCTTAACCAAGTCACATTCTATCGATGTCTCTGGACACTACTTGAGCGGATCAGTAATCTCAACCAAGTCACATTATATCTATGTCTCTGGACAGCACTTGAAAGGATCAGTACTCTTAACCAAGTCACATTCTATCGATGTCTCTGGACACTACTTGAGCGGATCAGTAATCTCAACCAAGTCACTTTATATCTATGTCTCTGGACAGCACTTGAAAGGATCAGTACTCTTAACCAAGTAACATTCTATCGATGTCTCTGGACACTACTTGAGCGGATCAGTAATCTCAACCAAGTCACTTTATA
Source organism: Glyphotaelius pellucidus (assembly GCA_936435175.1). NCBI lineage: Eukaryota > Metazoa > Arthropoda > Insecta > Trichoptera > Limnephilidae > Glyphotaelius > Glyphotaelius pellucidus. The sequence continues at coordinate 31,788,063 of OW386549.1, forward strand.
TCTATGTCTCTGGACAGCACTTGAAAGGATCAGTACTCTTAACCAAGTAACATTCTATCGATGTCTCTGGACACTACTTGAGCGGATCAGTAATCTTAACCAAGTCACATTATATCTATGTCTCTGGACAGCACTTGAAAGGATCAGTACTCTTAACCAAGTCACATTCTATCGATGTCTCTGGACACTACTTGAGCGGATCAGTAATCTCAACCAAGTCACATTATATCTATGTCTCTGGACAGCACTTGAAAGGATCAGTACTCTTAACCAAGTCACATTCTATCGATGTCCCTGGACATCATTTGAAGGAACTAACACTATGAAGGCAGCATTTTATAACTGATCCTTGTCTTGACTCGACAACACTATTTTAAGGTAGGTTAACTATTGTTTTTTAATCCCAAACATCTTCCTGGAAGTTTCTGAAAATACTCTACCAAAACGCTACCCTCGTTTGGACAAGGTTTAAACTAACTTTTTTTTTTCAAAATTGTGTTGGATGCAAAACTATTTCTTTTGTCATTTTTAAGCAAAATAATTTTCAGAGCCATCTGTGTTGTATTTGCGTAGATACTTGAATGATGAAGTTTTAACATCAAGATTTTAAAGGTTCTATTTATTTTTTAAGGAAATGTAATAAACGCTAGTAGTACATAAACAAAACAAAAAAAACATCAGATTAGTCAACCTTTCTACTCTTCTCTTCCTCTTTTCCTTTTTTCCCTCTTTTTCCTTTCGCCTCAAATAATATCGTTCCACTAGCCTTTGGCAGTATTTTTTACGCGCGTCACATAAAAAGGTGCTTATTTTTAGCCGGTGCTTGTAAAAAGTAATTTTCAATTATTACTTTTTTAATCGATTCCCACCCCAATCCAAAAGCTACAAATTTCAATTACGAGCGGAAATTTAGAGAGCATGGACTTACAATAATTTGCATAGTGAGCTCTACTTTATTTGGCCGGGAAACGCAATAACAGCAGGAATAACAGCGACGGTGTAGAACAGCAATGGTAGAGAACGCGGTCAATTCCATCAATAACCTATTATCTCTCTCGCATCTGCTGTTGTCTGCGAACAACACACAATCAGAATACTTAGCAGCTAAAGTGATTGCAATTTTGATTATACTGGCAGTAAATTGACGGCAAGGGTTGCCACAATTAAATATTCAAAATTAAAAATTCAAAAATTCAAAAAACCATTTATTGCACAAAAAAAAACGGTACAAAAGGTGTAGCTTATAGACGAATTCTATTTCTTACAGCTAACCAAAAAATAAAAAATATTATAAACCAAACAATTACATGTTTACAATTACACGTGAGAAAATAAAAACTAAAGATAAAAATGAAACATAGTTATTTTACATAAGGTATTCATTAAGAGTATAATGACATTTGTTTAGAAGAAATGTTTTTAGTGATGATTTGAATTTGAGTGTATCTTGTATTTGTTTAATGTTTTGTGGAAGGTTGTTATACACTTTAATGGCCATGTAATGTGGTCCTTTTTGGAACATTGTTTTGTTTGCTTTTGGTATTAATAAGTTTTCTGTGAACCTTGTAGCGTAATTATGTGTTGAATTTTTTTGTGGGAACTTGACCGGAGATGATCGCACTAATATGCACAACTCCATTATATATATGTCTGTGACTGTCAGAATTTTCAGATTTTTAAACAAAGGTCTACATTTTTTTTTTTAAGTTCGCAGGCGTCGGGTGGGAATGATATTTATGTTCTACAGATATTTCAATGAAGATGCTCTGAGGAACTAGCGTCATTGATCCCTTCGGCACCGGTGCATAGTCGGGAGACACGCCAAACGCGCGCCCAACATATGTACATGGTTGACATTTATCACATGAGAACGGGTCGTTTTTCGACTCGTTCTTGATTTCAACAGCTCAATTATGGAACGATTTGCCGGCATCTGTGTTTCCTCCCTCCTACAACATGGGTCTCCTCAAGACCAATGTTCATTCCTTCCTCTCCTCTAAAAGACCCTCTACACAGCATCCCAGATGACATAAGCCCTGAGGGAAATTATTTTCCTCAGGGCCTCCTGTGTGGAGTTAATGTAAAAAAAAGTTTCAACCGCGTTTTCGGGTTTGTTCAAAAATTTTAACACGAGGAAAATAATTTTTATCAAGACTTATGTCATCTTAGGGAATGCTGTGTGGAAGATCTTTTCTCGAAAAATAAGGAAAGGTTCCGGGAATTAAAGGGGATGGGTAGGTATCTGGGGGTTAATTTGTCTAGGAGTAACGGTCGTATGAATCCATTCCTCCAACTGTGGTGCAAGAAGATGGGTTGAGAGAGTCTGACTGGAGAGGTCAAAAGACCATCCATCAACTAGTCTCTCTCGATCCGGCCTGACACGCAGTAGGTAGGAATATGCATCTGCTGCCAAGGCCCGGACAAACGGACTGACGGCCTCCGTGGTCCCGAGGCAAGACTCTCGACTCACAATCCGAAGGTCGCGGGTTCGAACCCGGCGTGCGCAAATAAATTTTATTTGATTAATATGTGTTATTTCACAATTTATTCATTTAAAATAATAAATAGTACATTTGCGGCACGTTCCAGAGTGGAAGATACTATCAGTATCGCCCTGGTGTAGGACCACCATTCAGAATTGAAACGTTGCTTGAAATGGCTTTAGCCGTGTTTAGTGACCAGATCTGAATAGCCAGGTACTTCCCCACCTTCCTCTTCCCTATCTCCTTCCCCTCCCCACTACCTTCAGCCTCACAACATACCCCGATTGGGGATGCCATAGTCTCACTGGCTCCAGACGGGAGCAGTTGGTACTCTTGTGCGGTATTAACTGTAAAAAAAAAAAAAAAAAACCTCACCCCATAAAACCGGCACCCCTGCTAAGACACTATACGTAGCGAACCACTTGGGGTGACCTACGGAGGTGTTCGTTATCCAATAAATGATTCCCGGCATGTGAAAAAATTAAGACTTAATTTTTTTTCTTTAAGCCGACTAAAAAATGTGGCTATAACAGGTAACATTTTGTTATATACATGCCAAATTTAGAAAAAAAGGTAAGTATGGCGGTACTTTGGATAAAAATGGTTTAAAAATAATAATGTACTTAGCTTGAAAACCGAAAAAAATTAGTTAAAATGAAAAGATCTATTCTCGATAAATGTTTTGTGTTAATTATTATATTATAGGTTTCAATATTTAAAAACTGACAACCCTTCACCTGGAGGGGTGGCCCGATAGACAAATGGCGTGTATGAATGCACGATTGCTGCCAACTAATAATCGTGGTTTGTTTGTTTCGCTGATCTATTCGCCAGGGTTTAGAGCTTAGGGGTTGAATCATGTTACATTGTTTAGAACAGAATCAAAATTCGGAATTACGCTGAATAATTAAACACATTGTCCAGAATGCAATGGTGAAGTTACAATCATAATTGCTATTCCATTTATTATGTTTGTAAAAAATACAGGCTGGATGTAGAGAGACTGGTTGAGAGAGATCTTTTGACCTCTCCGGCTAGACTCTCTCGACCTTGCACCGCAGGGAGGGTGGATTCATACGTCCGATCTCCCAAACACATTGACTCCATATTACTACCCACCCCTAATGCATTTTGTCTTCACAGATCTTCCTCTCCTTAATTTTCCTTAAATGACCCTCCACACAGCATCCCCAAAGATGACAAAGGCCCTGAGGAGTTATTTCCCAGGGCCTCATGTGGTGCTAAGCTGAAAAAAAAAATTAAACGATATCGAGATGCTTAGAATGGAAAAAAATATGTAATTTTTTTTACATGAGCTCCACACAGGAGGCCCAGAGGAAAATAATCTCCCTCAAGGCCTTTGTCATCTTTGGGGATGCTGTGTGGAGGGTTTTTTTAAGGAAAGGAAATTGAGGAGAAATCTGTGAAGGAAAAGGGTTTAAGGGGTGAGTAGGAATCTAGGATTCAGTGTGTCTTGGTCATCCCCCTCCAAGACCTAGACAAACCTCACCCCATGAACCCGGAAATTGGGGAATTGGGGAATTGGGGAAACCTTAAAAAGTTTTTCGCTCCCAGAAATCTTATCTCATGTGACCCGTAATATTTTAATGTTATAAGGGAATTAGTTTGATGTTAACCTAGCAAATAAAATCTGCGATGAATTCAGAGAGGGCAATGAAATAAATCTTATAAATAAAGAATGAATTAATTTTATTTAATCGTAAACATTTATATAATTAAAAGAAAAACTGGCTTGTAACTGTCAAATCGTTCATTCACAGAAAGCTAAAACATTAATTAATTTAAAGATATTTCATTAAAAATTCATTTACAATAATTATAAATATTCTGAAATTATTTAAATAGGCATCCAATTACTCGTACATTCCTCATAAATTCATGACTTTGGATTTGGAATTTTGAATTTTACGAATTGAACGGCAGTTGGACGTTTGATTTTGACACATGTTAAGCGGATGGGCAGAGTTTGGAATTTATTATTGAAAACCGTAATAATCATATTAATTAATTACAGTAATTTAATCCAGATGGTATGCGGGGGTGGCACAATGGCATTGTTTATATTAAATAAATAGGATATATTCTAAAACAAATCAGTAACGAACAAAATTAAAGTTATATTTTGTAAGTCGGACAGTCGGACTAATAGAACATTTTCTTTGAAAAACGTCTCTTAGTTCAACTTTACCATCAGTTCTTGGAGGAATTCCATGGTATTGAATGTTATGAAAACCATTTTTTAGATTACTATTTGTGATGTAACCTAGTGAGATTGTAATATTCGTGATTAAAGCTAGTAGGGTTGTTCTAATTATGATGTAACCAAGTTAGATTGTATTAATTTTGAAGTAATCTAGTGAGACTGTACTATTTGTGATGCAAACTAGTGAAATTGTAATATTTGTGATGTAAACTATTAAGGTTGTTCTAATTATGATGTTATTTGGGAGGCGGGAATGGGTACCGCCGCCCCGGGAACCTTTATTGGATAACCAACACCTCTGCCATAGGTCACCCCAAGTGGTTCGCTACGTTTGGTGATTTAGCAGGGGTGACCGGGTTCATGGGGTGAGGTTTGTCTAGGTCTTGGAGGCGGATGACCAGGACACACTGAACCCCAGATTCCTACCCACCCCTTAAACCCTTTTCCTTCCCAGAACTCTCCTCCCCTTCCTTTCCTTAAAAAACCCTCCACACAGCATCCTCAAAGATGACATAGGCCCTGTGGGAAATTATTTTCCTCGGGGCCTCCTGTGTGGAGCTCGTGTAAAAAAAAAAAAAAAAACTAGTGGGACTGTACTATTTGTGATGCAAACTAGTGAGATTGTAATATTTGTCATGCAAAATACAATGTTTTTTTAATTAAAACATTATTATCATAATTATGATGTAACCAAGTCAGATTGTATTAATTGTGATGTAAACTAGTGAGACTGAACTATTTGTGATGCAACATAGTGAGATTGTAATATTTGAGATTTAACCAAGTGAGATTTTAATTGTAATACAACCTGGTGAGATTGCACTATTTGTGGTGTAGCCTGGTGAGGTTGAACTTTTTGTAATCTAACCTAATGAGATTGCACTAATTGGATATAAAATATAATATTGGAACTGAAAAATTCACATGCAATAAAATAGGTACGACACAGAATAGATGCGATACAGTATAACAATGTAATATTTTAACAGAAAATTATTTTGATTCTAAACATTTTAATTAAAAGAAAAAAATTATTTGCCACGCCGGGATTCGATCCCGCGACCTTCGGTTTGCGAGTCAAAAGTCTTACCGCTAGACTGTCTTTATACATAATATAAATATATATTACAATAAATCAAATATAATAAAATAAATAAATAAACTCCCAGATTTGGAGCACGTCTGCTTTTTTTTTAACACCTCACAAGAGTTCCAGTTACTCCCGTCTGGAGCCACTGAGACTATCATCCTCAATTTGGGTAGTTGAGGCTGAAGAAAGTGGGGGAGAGGAAGGAGATGGGAAAGAGGAAGGTGGGGAAGTACCTGACTCTTCAGATCTGGTCACCAAATACGGCTAACGCCATTTCAACGTTTCAATTCTGAATGGATGTCTTACACCAGGGCGATACTGAGAGTATCTTCTACTCTGGAACGAACCGTAACTTTATTGTACAATATTTTAAATTAATTAATTGTGAAATTACACAAATCAATCAAACAAAATTCGATCCCACACGCCGGAATTCGATACCGCGACCAGTTGTAAGTCAAGAGCCTAACCATCGACCACAGAGGCCGCCTACTGTGAAAGAAAAATAAAAACAATTGAAAACGCAAAATAATTACCAGAAATATAATCGCACACAACATACAACCACTTTGTAATATAATAATAAAAGTGGTTATTATTATTCTCTGATGTTGCGTGATTTAATAATAACAATTCCTTTTTCCAGGATTTGTGGAGGATAGTGCAATCCCACCCGTCCCACTCAGTTATAAGAACATAAATAGAAAAAATAATAAAAAAATAATTATAACAAAAATAAATAATTTATTATTTTGCCTTGAGTGAGCTCGGGCCCAACGCTAATTCCGCAAGGAACGCTTGGTGCTGGAAGACTGCGGTCACCACCACGTTGTCGGAGGCCGTTAGTCGCATCCTGGCTCCAGTGACCTGTAAAAACATGTATATGTACAACCTCTCTCCATGGCTACTAATTTGTTGATACATTTTTTGTTTTGTAATTTTTCGTTTTATATAATTTTTCTGTTTTATGTAATTTTTGGCTTTTATTACTTTCTTATAAATTTAATTTCCTTATTACATATTATGCTCTCGCAGTAGAGGTAAAGTCACAAAAAGGAGATCCATAGTTAATTTTATTGTGGCTACATAATACTTATAAACAAACTGAAAAAATGTAAACTGTCAATTTCCAAAAATTAATAAAAAAATAAAATAAAAAAATAAAATAAATAAATAAAATTATAATATATTTAATTTTTTTTTTTTACTTTTATGAGTAAAACCTCAAACTGTAATATTTAATTAAATGAAGACATTATGAGCGAAACTCAATGACTGACACCTTAGCTCAGTGGACAAGAGCACCCGCCCGGAAAGTAGGGAGGTCCTGGGTTCGAGTCCCAGAGGTGTAAATATCTTTTTCTGATTTTTCTGTTTCCAGATTTTCAAGATAAAACAAAATAAGCATAATATTTCCTGTATGGGCGTTTGAACCCTCCATAATTTAGGCATTGTTCAGTGTTCAGTTCATAGCAGATAATTGGCAGGCCACTCGCTTTTCAATAAAAATCGATCAACGTAGATAAATTAGCAGCTCTCTGGAACGTTGATTTATTTATCGCGTTTTTCCTGACAATGCAACCGAAAATTCTGTGCGAGCGCCAGTGGTAGAAAAGCGTGTTATTTTTTCATGAAACTTTTTTTAATCATTTGGAGATTAAGGCAGATTAACCAAGAAAAATGTATATTACTTTTGTTTGAATTTAAAACCAAATAAAAATTCAACCGAAAGCAAAATTTCATTACCATCATCATCATTAACATAATTTTTTTATACCCCCAAAACGAATACCAAACAAATGCAAACTCACAGCAGTTTCATTGGACCTAGTTCATTCAATCTTTTACCGAAAAATATTCAAGTGACAACTAAAGTTCCTCATTACATTGTAATTATGAATTGACAATGCAGATGTTAAAGCCGTTGTTTGTTTATTTTGTATCACTTTATGTTTCTCACAAACATTTCACTTATTATTATACTATGCACTTACTATTACACTTACTATTACACTTACTATTACAGTTACTATTATACCTACTATTACGCTTACTATTACACTTACTATTACACTATACACTTATTATTACACTATAAGCTTACAGTTGAACTGTACACTGTTGTATGCACATTTTGTGCAATCTGTTAAGACAAATTTTAATCATGATTTTACTTTATTTGCCCACTATTTGTTCTTTCAAGGTGTTACCCTTAAAGTGTAATGACATATCGTTATGTGTTTGTGTTATAAGATTAAAGGGAGATGTAATAATGAGCCTTTGTCGGGCTCGGGTGTATTCTGCTAGTCAACTTTGATTTCCTCACAGGAAACCTTGGACGCCAAACCCAGTCTAATGTCTGGGTATGTCAACCAGCGGAGAACACGGTACTCAATTCTCAGAGTGTGGGCCATTGGTTTTCATAGCATTCCTGAAAAGGCTGTACAAGGAATCTACATAATAAAACTAAACGATTGCGTGTTTCCTTCATATAAATAATGATCTATTGTGTAGACCACTGTTTCTCAAGGTGAGGCGCACGCACCACTGTCACCGTATGGCGAGGCGCAAATAATTTATTATAAACATATTTGTTTAAATAAATCTCATTTGTCGACAAAAAAAATACAATAATACAACATTGACTTTTCAAGACTAAAAAAGATCGCAACATTAACGCAAATGTCAGCACGGCGCACGTACAATTTACTATACGCTATGTCAATCCACTGGCCATTAAACAAAACACAATGTATCTTAAATATGAATCTGACATCTAATCCTGGATACCTAACTAACCAAAACAGATCCAATTTCAAAGATATTATCAAAACGAACTTATGAGCTGGTTCACACTACGCTATCAAATATAAAAGATCATAGCACGCCAAATAACGCTCTCCATACAATCCCTTCAGACCGTTCACACCTAAGCGTTTTTAAGCGCAGATCAATCATAGACAATACACATCTCAGGCGTTACCGCTCCAGACGCGATATCCCAGAAGATAACTCTCCCCTTCTCCGACTAAAACAGGAGAGGGGGTCATTGTAATTACGGAGCTGCCTAGACCCGTGGATGACAGACGTCAAGTTGACAGATTTCAGTACAAAAAATATGCATTTCGTTGCCGCTCCCTAATTCGACTGACCCCCTCTCCTACCACAGGAAGAAATATTTGATAGCCTCGTGTGAAAGGACAAAATATAAGCGCTCGCGAATCAACAGATATCTGCTCGCAGATATTTATTTATTTATTTTAGGAACATTAACAGTCTTAGTAATACAATAAACACAAGAGGATGATAAAAAAAACAGACCAATTATTAATGTTCACAGATAGGTATTTAGAAACAAGACTAACTGAATATAAACTAGAATATTTAAAAAAATAATAAGAGTGCAAATGTGAATTCAACAAATGGTAAACTAATACACAACATTAAAATAAGTGTGATTATAACTGAAATAGACTGCAAAATAGGGATTATATTATAGCTCAGTGTGAACTAAGCATATAAGTTTGTATTTTTTCAATGGTGATTTTTTCGATGATGTTTGTCTTACTTTGATTACATTAAACGTAATATTGTGTTATCACTTGTATTTTTATTATAAGCTGCTCATGTTATTATTTTTATTATAAACTGCTCATGTTTTAAAACGCCTGCTCTCAACATAGGTTTTTCTGATGAGACAAGCATAGGATATCACAAATTGTAAGTCTAGAATAATTAATAAAGATGAATAAATAAAAAAAATTAAAAAAATTGGTTGTCTGTAAAGTCGCTTTGCAGACAATAATTTTATGTGATAACGTCATATAATTACGATAAAGTGGAAGAGAGATAGATGCATCACAAGCCGAACGCTTAGGCCAAACGCTTGTTTGAATGAATGCACGCTCAGGTGAAATGTGACAATGAGTTCATCGATGTATGAGACGTTATCACGTCAAAAAATACGTTAATTATTAGCGATTATTCGTAATTAATGATAAGCATGGTCAATGATAGGCACAAACATCCAACAAGTATTATTTTATTAAAAAAGGTTGAGAAACACTAGTGTTGGCAGTAAAAAATTGGAATATGTGCGCAATCAGCGAGGGTACTCAAAATGTGTATTAACTAAATCAATGATATTAGCATTTCAATCAATGATTTAACATTTTTTTTAGTGCATATATAGTGAGTATTCGTTCGTGCACTGTTCTTGAGCATTTAATGCTGTATTTTGAAGATGACCACGAATTCAACGCAATTCTGAGATATGTTTCAACAGTCATTGAACAAACAAGGAGTAAACACGTGACAAACATAAAACCAACGTGTAACGAGGATGGAGCATGCGTGTAGTAAGCGCGGAATAAACAAGAAACAAACATGGAACATACTTGGAGTAACACGGAACAAACGTGAAACAAATATGCATCGCATATGGAACATAAGTGGAGTGAACACGGAACAAAAATAAAACAATTGACAACAACAACGACAACGACAACGACAACGACAACGATAACGACAACGACAACGACAACGACAACGACAACGACAACGACAACGACAACGACAACGACAACGACAACGACAACGACAACGACAACGACAACGACAACGACAACGAAAACGACAACGACAACGACAACGACAACGACAACGACAACGACAACGACAACGACAACGACAACGACAACGACAACGACAACGACAACGACAACGACAACGACAACGACAACGACAACGACAACGACAACGACAACGACAACGACAACGACAACGACAACGACAACGACAACGACAACGACAACAACAACAATAAAAAACAAACAACAAAAACTGCTGAAAATTGGTTGAATTGAATTGAACTGAATATTGAGCATCGTGCTTGTTTTTTTTTTAAATAAGCTCCACATAAGAAGCCCTGAAGAAGAAAACAATTTTCCTCGGCGGCCCATATCATCTTTGGGGATGTTGTGTGGAGGGTCCTTTTATGGAAAGGAAGGAGAGGAAGTTCTGTGAAGAAAAAATGTATGAGAGGTTGTTAGCAATCTAGATGTCCTGATAATTCCTCCCATTAATGTGCTAACCTACCGCTTTGCCCACGCCGAGAGAGAGGACCGTTTATTCTAGCCAGGTTGTTATTTATTGTTATCTTGTGACTGTCTTAACCATGTCATGTGCCCTCTACTTCAATAAACCTTGTATGTCAGACCACCCTTTTTCATTGGATACAGTATGATTGCCCCTTGTTTGCCCGGTCGAGCGTAAGGCACCCTCGCCGACCCTGACCCACGGAAACAACTACGCTGGCAACCCACCGTAGCAAGTATTATATTAATTTTAAATATAATGCACACTCAAGGATATCCCTAGGAATAAATTGACTTAGTATATTATGTTGTAAATGAATTTATTTTTAATTTATTTAGATTAAATTTTGTGAAGGCAATCTTGGACTAGTACCTGGAAGGCCAATATGAGTGTGCAGCTTGCCATAATTGGTTCCACGAATATTGTGCTAGAAACCACTATAAAGGTAGCAAGAATACAATTTTTCCATTTTTTAATATTTTTGTACTTGAATGAAGATACGGTATTGAATTTATTTTTAAAATGTTAAATTTTGTGTAAACTTTAATTTTTAAATATTTTTCAGTTATTTGTCAAAAATATGATTGGTGGTCCTAAACTTACTCACCTCATGTTGGGGACGTACACGAGGTACCCGCAAAGCGGAAAAATGGGGAAACGTCATGGATGCCGACTTACCTTATTTCTTCCCTTTTCCGCTTTAATTTTGCTAGTTTTGCTAAAATACTACAAACTCGTGAGCTCACTATGACGTTAAAGTTTCGATACGGCCCCTGGACGCTCAATATTATCGTCAACATATTGCACAACATATTGCTAGAGGACACACATGTTGCAATATTATTGTACAATAATATAGTTTACAACTGAAACTTCTACAGTCAACATGTGGAAAAAATAAAGCATTTGTGGCCATTGCTTTGGTCATAGCTTTGAAGAAGAAAGAGAAAAAAAACTCAAATATGTGAAAGAAAGGTTAAAAACAAAGAAATAAATTCACTCATGAAAATTTGTTAGATGAACTAAGAACATGTGAACAAGCTGATTCGTAGCCATCTCGATCATAAACCTATATCTCACTATGATGTTCATTGCTTGACTGCGTAGACAGAAATGAGCCATTATTGTGCAATATCACCCACAGACAATTCAATATTTATCAGATAAGATCATATTGCACAATAAATATCTATAATAACTCTTTTTGTTTGACTCAATATATTGTGCAATCCATCACTTAACCCACAGACGGCCAACATTATTGTTCAATAAACATTATTGTGCAATATATTGACCATTATTTAGGATAACTTTTTATTTCCATCTGAGTACTATAACACATGATTACTCTTAGTCAGCATAAGGTAGGTAGGGAGCAAATGAATTTGAATGTAGAAATTTAATTAGATAAAATTACAAGGATCAACACTTCTCTTACTGTACCAATGAAGGGCTCACCTAGTGTGGTGTTATATTTCCATATAAAAATCCATGCAATAGCTAAACAGATCTAACCTGCATATTCAATCAGTAAATAAAAAGAGCATTTCACAGTTAACATCGATTCAGCGAACATCCTGTTATTTACGACAGAAAAATAAACCATCCTTTAAAATGGCCCTACTGATGAATGGCAATGTTTATTTATTTATTCACGCCTGAAGGCTTTACAAGCATTGATTATAATATGTAAGTTGTACAAAAAAGTAAGACAATAAGGGTGATCTCACTTTTTATCTCGTTTGCACAATAATAAAAAAAAATAATTCCCAGAGACTATATTTCCACTACTCCTACAAAGCTTTCGCTGCTTTAACAAGTTAGACTCTTCCTGAACACTCAAGGATCAAGTTCATATGTGCCCTGTTGAATTTATAGTATTTGTGCGGGCTCCACTAATTTGTCCCGTACACACATTATAAGGCAAATGCATAAATAGGTACATAAAACAATGATTACAAAGTGGCTCTAAGTGACGAGATCATCAGATATAAATTCTAAAGTTCAACACATGTTACATATTTATGACACTTACATAAAGAAGATATATTAAATCACCATCCTAGGCGGCTGCCTGTTTCATGGTGACCAATGGAGTAAAGTTACGTTGTACTAAATTTGAAGTCTAGTGTGAACATATGGATTTAGTATAAATGACGCTAAAAATTGGAAAAAATTATAGTAAAAAGTAGAAATTATAATAAAAAGTAGAAATTATAATAAAAAAGTTGAAATTAAAATAAAAAGTAGAAATTATAAAAGAAAATAGAAAGGAGAATAGAAGTAAATTAACATTAGATTATAAAAATGTACTTGTAATGTAATAATGGAATAAATTTTTTTTCATTTTTTAAGTGTGGGTGCATGCAAGCACACATGCATTTATAGGTGCACACATCTATACATGTATATACACACGCATACATACATACTCCTATATAACACATCCTCACACATATAAACAATATATACACCTTTATCTGAGTACGAGAAACAGGCTACTAACATTATCACAATCACTCATCAAAAAGTCCACAAGCGCCTTCCTGAAACTGTCGTATTTGGCTATTGACTTTATTTCTATTGTTAAATTATTGAAGATTTTAGGAGCAAGAAAGTTAAATTGTGTGTGTGCCATTGAGGTTTTTGTTGGTGGAAAAATATAATCGGATTCGTTGGAATTTCTTGTATTGTAGGTTGATTCAAAAATATTTTTTTTCGTATGTTTGATTTGTAATAGGTGGATATGTTTTTGACGTATAAGGATTTTATATTGAGTACTTTGAAGTCCTTAAATAAGTCCTTCGTGGGGTGAATATAGTGTACTTTGTAAATAGTCCGCATTATCAATTTTTGAGCTTTTATTAATAAGTATTGATTTGCAACACAGCAGCAGGCAGTGTTTATACAGAATATGCCACCCAACTCTCATCGAAAGCAAAAAATGAAGGCTCCAAAATAATTGTGTTCGGAGTTTGAAGTAATTACGCTAGAGATTTGTTCTCTTTTTTTCATTTTAAAATCACTCTCACAACAAACAATATGAAATAATAATGATCGTTCTAATTGATACCGTTGGGGGACAAAGCAAATTGCTAAAAATACGAAACAAAAGCGACTGACTAACGCAACGCCTTTGTTTCGCTTTTATTTTGACTCAAAGGAAATAATATCGGCAAAAATTACACCAGGACTGTGAATAATTGAAAACCCTTTTTGTTCTTTTCGGATACAAAAACCTCGCTTTAATGATTTTTTCCCTAAAGTTGCGGAATGTTAATTTTTTATACGGGCGAAATTGAGGACACAGGTGGAAGAACGAATTAACATCCGTTAGGCTGTTTTTTACCTGCGTTGCTTATTTTTTTATAATGAATTCATTTCTTCTCAACAGAGAGGTTCGAATTTGCAAAATTTTCAAATGAACCTGAAGTTAATTTGGCTAAAAAATACGTGCTTTTATTAAACATTACTCAATCTTTTGTTATGTCATTTCAAAATATATTTTTCACAACAGTATTTTGTTAAGTTTAATTGGGGAAAAAATCATTTTCAACATAGGAAGAGAAAATCAGCAAATTGAAATTTTATTTTCTATGTGCTGAGACGGTATAAAAAATTGAAAAAATATATTTTTTGTAATTATTTTTTTTAACGCCAGCTCCACATAAGAGGAAATAAGGAAAATAAAATTCCTCAGAGCCTATGTCATCTTTGGGGATGGTGTGGGTGGAAATGTGGAATGTCTTTTTAGGGAAAGTAGGAGAGGAAGTTCTGGGAAGGCAAAAGATATGAGGTGTGGGTAAGAATCCAGGGATTAACCTGTCCAGTAATGACGGACATATGAATCCATCGCTTCCACTGCGGTGCAAGGCCGAGTGAGTCCGATTGGCGAAATCAAGGTTAGGTCTTTCTCAACCAGTCTCTCCCGACCAGGCAAACGCGTTTGCCACTAAAACTTAGGAATATTTCATATTCAACTTTAATTTTTTGTATACATCCTTAGTACGTAGTCAAGTCGAATATAACTCTTCGATCTGGTCTACCCATTTCAAAATACATTCAAATTCAATCGAGAAAATTCAACATAAATTTCTAAGATACAATAATTTTAAACTCGGTATTCACATTGAAAACATAAACTATAATTACTTTATGAAAGAATTAAATTTATTATGACTCTTAGATCGAAATATTATATCCGACTTAATATTTATGTTCGAAATTGTAAATGGTAGAATAGACATTCCTGATTTAACTAAGCTCATTGAATTTCATATACCCACGAGAGCCACTCGTTCTAAAATCCTGTTTTAATGCTACAATAACCTGACTGAGTATACGAAACACTCGCTTGTACCTAGATTACATGAAGTCACTAAGAGATATGCAGATGTGGCAGATCTATTTAACTGAAGCTAGGTACAAGAAGGCTACACTTTCAAATATTTTCAATCTTATTTGCACTATAGAATTTTATATGTAATTGCATCTCTGGTGTCATTTCTTAATCAAAAGCCACAATTAACTCTTGTACTCTTTTTTAATATTTCTTATTGAACTATAATTTTGTGATAGGTAATTTATTTATTTATTTATTTATTTATTTATTTATTGATCAACGCCCTTTTTCGGGGCTTTTACATTTTAATGGTCATAAATACAATATTTATTGTACATAACTGAACTGCTTCAGTAACAATATTTTATATTTGTTTAAAGATAAACTGAAGATGTCCACGGACTT
Source organism: Glyphotaelius pellucidus (assembly GCA_936435175.1). Taxonomy (NCBI): domain Eukaryota; kingdom Metazoa; phylum Arthropoda; class Insecta; order Trichoptera; family Limnephilidae; genus Glyphotaelius; species Glyphotaelius pellucidus. The sequence continues at coordinate 31,803,704 of OW386549.1, forward strand.
GGTGTAATTGTTTCCTTCCGTTAGTATTCTGGGTAAAGAGGAATACATATGGTAGTTAGTCCCAGAATTTCTGCACTGAAATAAATCCTGACTTCTTGTATTACGTTGTGGAATCCGGAAGCTTATCAATTCAAGCAATACCGGACTATCAACTAAATTATGTAGAATTTTATATAGAAATACCAAGTCAGTGAAAATTCTTCTGTCTGACAATTTGAGCATATTCATATTATTTAACAGAGTGTTGTAGTTCAACATTATTGTTGGAATCCCCATTTTGAAATTTAGAAAACGTAAGAATTTGTTTTGTATTCTTTCAACAGCTTGTACATGTATGTTATAATGTGGATTCCAGACGGGAGAATTGTACTCAAGTTGACATCTAACATACGCAAAATATAACAGTTTAATACATTTTATATTGTTGAAATTTCTAGTTAGTCTAGTTATAAATCCCAACATTTTTAAGCCCTTATTATATACATATACCTAATCCGTGTTTATGGTATATGTATACCGGTTATATTAAATAAATTAAACCTTGACAAATGTAAACACCCCATGAAAGCGAGCGCATCTGCTAAGTCACCAAACTTAGCGATTGTGGTGACCTATGGCAGGGGTGTTGATTGCCTAATAAATCCCGCCTTCCAAATTGAATTGAATTCTACGTGCTGCATCGGTATATTATTATTTTATAACTCAGTGTAATTTATTTGAATATCATTCCAACACTCACGTGGTATTCTAACAATGAATTTATTGTATAACATTACGTGCTAACACAATTGTGAACAACTCAGTTGTTTTAACGGTAGTTAACATATGCTAGAGGTGTTCATTAACTGGCTTGTTAATCTTGTAACTCATTGCGGTTGAGTAAATCTCTACTATTAATTTGTTTGTGTGTAATCATAACTGAGTCAACAAATGAATATCGTGAATCAAATGAGTATGTATATTTGACACGTCATATTGTTAACAATTATTACATTAAACCGCCGCGTTCTGAATTTCTACCGTTTTTAACATACTTCTTGTGAACACTTTAAGTTTTTAAGTTTCTAAAAAAGTATTTGTTATCTTTGAAGATAATATCCCTACATTTGCCATGCCGAAACGGTAATTATATGAAATTTCCTCGATAGAAAAAAATCGCAAACATGCTTCGAAAATTGCTCTTATTTTACAAGTTTTATGTTTATGAAAAAATTCACAGTGTTCTGTAAATGCCATTTAAGACATTTCTTACGACATTTTTCTCTATTTTAAACGAGTCGTGTTTTATTAAACATTTTCACTATTTTAAACTTAAGAGGGAATAACCAGACAAACCGGAAATATGTCATTTTTAAATCAACTTTTAGAGTTATTGACTCTTTCACAAAAAATTATAAATTGATTTCGAATGACTGTTATTTTATCTAGTGAAGGTATTTTATTAAATTTTGATAAAATGTGTTTATTTTTAGTACAATAAGGTTTTACCGTAAGTCGTTGGCAGATTTGTTAAATTTTCAAACAAAATTTTGTACTTTTTTTTTTTTTAATCATTTATTCCAGATCTCGGGGAGGGTGGTGCAGTCCCACGAGTTCCATATTATACATATATAATAATCAAGTAATGATAACAAGATATAAAAAGGATACATAAAAAAATATTTACATGGTAAAAGAAATGAAAAAGAAAATAATAACAATAATTAAAAAAAATATTTTTTTGTTTTTGTTTAATCTATGTCCTCAGGAAGTGGATCCATCGCTTGAAGAAGGGACCCTGCAAGAAGTGGAATGCTGCCATCACAATACTATTTTCGCTCGAGGTTAGTCGCGTTCTGTAGTTGGTGATCCGTTTTTTCATTAGTGCTCGGAATCCGGGAACGCACCCTTCTTCAAACATCTCGGTGGCACTGCAGACCAGGACAATCCAAAAAGCGTTCGATATGAATTGTTGTACTGTACTTCCATTCTTTTTAGTGATGCTTTCTTAAAGTTGGTCCACATCTCCGAGGTATATAGACTCGTACAGTACGTATTAAAAAGTTGCCTTTTTGCACCTGGGCTACACTTGTTGAATCTTCGAGAAATCATATTTGCCCTAATGCACAGTGATCTTCTCTGTCGCTCAATATCCGATTCATCGTTGAAGTCCGTTGTTATGATGTGTCCTAAGTATTTGACCTTGAATTTTTCAGCTATTTTTGTATCGTTTAGGCTGACGGATAATACTTTTATGGTGCCTGCGCCTGATTTGAATACTATCAACACAGATTTAGTTGGGTTGTAGACCATGTTATATTCAGCAGCGTATTCTTCGCAAATCTTTATCAGCTTTCTCATTCCTTTAATGCTTGGTGACAAAATTACCATGTCATCTGCGTAAGCAATGTTATTAACGCAGGTTATTATACAACATACATTTCAAATCATATAAACATGCAGTAAAATAAATCAATAAATTATTTGGAATAGCTATTGTTCAGAATTTTAATTTAAGTTCAAATAAAATCATAAAAAAAAATATCCGCGCCCTTGCATTGTGACGAAAATACTTCAATTTGTGAATTTATTTACGGTCTTACAAACTAATACATTTAAAAAAAACACATTGTGATTTTGCTTAGACATTATTGAAAAATTATAAATACTTATGATCAATCAATAATTACATAAAGTACATAATTTTAATTGTTTTATCATCACGAGTTTGAACATTTTGAATGTGGGTATTTATTAAAGCAAATTAGTCATTATGTTAAAATGCTGGTATGGAGAATAATTAATCTTTCTCATCGGAACCGCCCTGTACCGCTGCAAGGGTACAATCAAAAGATCATCGTTCGACGAAATTTAAATTCTCGGCCGATGGTTAATGGCCCTTAAGGCAGTATTCCAGTCTAGAAAAAAAAATCATTTTTTTTCTTCATATTTCCAAAGTTTAAATATTCAAAAATATCTCTTTTAAAGGATTTTTCGGAATTCACATTATTTTCAAAGTTATTACCATTTTAATGTCGCGGTTAAGACGGAATCTAACCAACATCTAAATAGAACAAAATTTTAAACCCATTTTTCTCCAAACCACTTTTTTTGAGACGGTTGACACGATATCTCAAGTTCTACTAAACTAATTTACTTGAAATTTGGTGTGAGCCTTCTCTATACATTCCTCTATGGCGGAACTAGAACTACCTATAACAAAATTTCAATTATTTCTATTTTTAAAAAAATTGGAAAGTCAAAAAAACTGGTACTTTTATTTCAGACAGCCGCCATTTTGCGAATTTTTTTTTTTTACTTTTCCTAAGTTCGGGCGGTAGCCGCATTTGTTTGGATTAAGAATTATTTTTTTTTTAGATTACTGGGAGGGTTGCAATCGTGTCAACCAAGGCGCGCCATTTTTTTGAGACCCCCCCTTTCAATACCCTGTAACTTTTTGAATTTTTTCGTTCGACTCTTTTTTTAATGGATTCTTTAATGCTCAAAAAATATTTGATAAAATAATAGTTGGTAAAAATAGTATTGGTTTTTTTTATTGCACCTGACAAAACACCTACAATTCATGCTTCTAGACTAGAATACCTCCTTAAATATTATATTTTTTTAACATTAATGCGCTCCCTCTAACATTCGTATTCACATATCTCCTCTTCTTCTTCTTTTTGGCGCTTACTGTAATTGCCATTGGGATGTGCATTGATAATATTAACACTCCAATTAGAAATGTTCAAAGCAATGTTTAGTTGTTACTAGGCGGAGATGCTTATAGTGAAATAACAGAATACATAATGAGCAAAATAAAATATAAGACATAATTAGTACAGTACAGAGAAAGATAAGAAAGAAAGAAAGAAAAGGCAAATCAGTGGATGAAATTTTCTATCTATACACCCATACAATACACGTAACAAACGTTTCATAAAATGGAAATATTTATTTGCCCATAAAATATTTTATTTTAAATTCATAATGAAAACATTAAAATAACTATTACAAAATCATCGGCGATGATTCAGAAAACAATAGTGTTAAATTATTAAAATCACATGCAAAAATTAAAATCAATTTCCAGAATCAAATTATTATTTAAATGTTTTTAAATGAAACTGTTATTCAGATTCGATTAAATATTACAAAATTTGGGATGAAAATGTGACCTATATAATCAACCAAATGTGACAAAAGTGATGTTAAGCTTCGATTTCATGGAGCGAGTTTACAAGCTACTAGCCGGTTAAAAGCGGGTGAATCGGCGAGTGAAATTTTCATGATGACATACGAATCTATCTACTCGCTCAGTAATGACAGTAGAAACTAAAATAACGACCCTCGCGTGAACCAATTCTGTCGACATGTTGTAGAAAACTTGAGCTCACAGCTAGCGCCACACGCTAGCCATTAGCGAGAATAAAGAATTCCGCGTAATAACTAATTCTGACAGTTACGAAATCAGCTGTTGGTGGGCCGCCTTCTTGAGGCACACGCTGGCAAGTAGCGAGCAAAGTTGACCACCTTTCAACTTTTTTCGTAGATTGTCCACAATCTGCTAGTTAGCTAGTAATACGATTACACTGAGCGAGTTTACTAACAAATAGTGAATTTCCCAGCTAGTAGCCTGTAAACTCGCTCAATGCCATCCAGGCTTTACTGAATTCCAATATCTAACTAAACTAAATAAATAAATAAACTGAATTTTTGACTGCCACCAAAAAGAATATTGGAAAGAATTGTATAAATTTTAATAACATTTTGAAAATGTTTTTTTTTTTATGTGCAGAAGATCCTTCATAAAATTATTTTGCTGGGTGTTAGGGACGTACCTGAAAAACTTCAACCGGCGATTCCCGATCTCATTTGAAGTAAAAATTGTTAACTAAATTTTAGTCTGGTATGTTTTTAGGTTTTCACGGCCAAAAGTATTTTTGTTATTTATTTTTGGGATGTTATGCCGTGTTTCACTACCTCCTTCTTTAGCCAACGTTTCGGATAGCGCTACAGTGTCCATCATCAGGGCAGATGAGCAAATGATATTGGTGAAAGTGTTTGCTTATGTAAAAAAAAAATTTTAGTCTGAATTTTTTTTGTGCTTTGAAAAAAAGTTTTTTTTTTCAAATTCACACAAACAACTTACACGTGTCATCACCGGTCACTCAGTCGAGTACACGCCTAACCCCCTGCCCGGACCCTAAAGGCTTGGTCGGACTAGGATTGCGGGCGAGTACCTCGCCACTTGACTGACCAAAAAGCGTTCACATTACGATCGAGTAGAGTATTACTCTACTCTCTAATACACTAGTGAGTGGTGCATTGGAATATGAACGAGCTGCAACGCAATGAAGTAAATAGGCTAAGTAAACTGATCGCAATTAATATTTTAGAAGAATTGGAAGAAAAAATTAGTTAGGCGAAAGTGATAAAATTTTGAATACGAAAATGAATTAATAGAAGAAAAAATTAAAGAATTTTAGAGTAGCATCTTCACTCCAAGGAGACGACATTTTTGCGACTACTAATGAACTCTACTAAAACGACGGGTTGAGACTTGCTAAATAGTTGAGCCAATGGACATGGTCGGGGGCGCAATTTGCTTGAAAAAATAGAACAAAATGGATTGACTCTACTAAACCACTGACTAAACGACTCTTCTAAATTTATGATGTTCGAACATTCCTAGTTACTAAACCACTCGCCATTCGATTAAACTACTAGCCTGATCCGAATGGGGATTAACTGTGCAATTGGTTTCTACTGATAAAAATCTATAAAACCATCTACATGTTCTACTCCAAATAAACTCGGAGTTTTTAGTTATTTAGTTAAAATAAGCCAGGTACGAATCAATGGATGGGAAGGTGCATATGAAAAAAATTTAAGTCCTGTAAAAGTGATACAAAAACTAATTATCAGAGTAATTTAAAAAAACAACCAACATTCCCTTCAGCATCATTGTTAAAAATTTTCGAAATACCAAAAATTGAAGACCTCTATAAAAAAGATTCAATATTTTAATTATTCAAAGAAAATGTAATCAAAAAATTTAAACTTTACTTATCATTAAGGCATAAATTTAACATTCAAATTCCTTTTCAACACAACAAATGCACAATAACTATATTTACAAAGGCATAAAATATTTTTATGGTCTTTCCGAAGTATAAAAATAAATTACAGATTTCGTATCATTCAAGAAGAAGGTCAAAATTATCCTTAAAAAGATAACAACCATAACATCACCAATAAAAATTTTATAACTTCATTTCATGCCATATTAAAAATTAACGTTACAATATCCTACTACTTAAGTTTATATTTATTTATTAATTTATTTAAGGAAAATAAACAGTCTTAGTAATATAATAAACATAAGAGGATGATAAAAAAACAGACCAATTATTAATGTTCACGGATAGGTATTTAGAAACAATACTAACTGAATGTAAAATAGAATATTTAAGAAAAATTTAAAAAAAAAAACAGAATTTAGCAGCAATGAAAAAAAAATAATGATATTACAAATCTGGATTCAACAAATGATAAACCAAAACACAACAATAAAATAAGTGTGATTATAACTGAAATAGACTGCAAAATAGGTATTTGGTTTGGGAAGGGTAAGGGGAGGAGAGGGATAAGCGAAAGTTAAGGGAAAGTTGCCACGCAGGTAATATAAAAATATTAGATACAATTAATTTAATCATACAATCGTAATTTATTTATTGTACACTCTTTTTACAATTTTTATATAAAATTGTGTTGTAATAATGAAATAATTACGAAATAACTCCTACTCGAAACTCAAGAGCCAGCATTCTTAATTAGCGTAGAAATTCATTAAAATATGTATTTCACTATTTTGTTTTGCCTAATATTATATTCAATGCTACAACAATGTTATAAATTAAACAATAACATTATTCCGTAGTATTATTCCGGAAGCACAAAAATGGTCAATACTAAAACTGGGCGAAGGCTAAATACAGATTCGATGATGTTCAAAGTTTGCCCTGTAGCGAGAATTTTATGTTAAAAAAACATATTTTTCCCTGTGATCTCAAATGAACTGTAATAATCGATTTGTTTCTGTGTGAATACACAATTAATAATATTTTTCCCCAAAATTATAAAACAAAGGAAAGTGAAATGAAGCATAATCCGATCCCTCCGCCATTTATAAAAGTCAGCCGTGTAACGAGCCAATTAAGCCAAATGCCTTTTATTGAATCATCAAGTTTACGCGTCGAATTAATCTCAAACCTCTTTAATCCGTTTCGCATCAAAATGCCCCCCGAAAAAGTGAAGAAAGCAAATACAAGGACCTTAAACTTTATGGGCCAATTTCGTGTTCTGTTTAAGTCCCTATAAATATCGTATTTTCCTTTCTGGGGAGCTCGTTAAGTCCTACGAGAAATTCGGCCCGGGACTTTTACTGTTTTATTTCCTCGGGAAGTTATAACTCGGGAATAAAACAGTGTTCGCCTTTTCGGCACCTCTTCCTCCTCGCCGAGGACATTTCGTTTTAGCATTCTATTGGACTGTCGCGAAGTGTGTTAAGAAGATACTTTGTTTTTAAGGCGTGTACCGACAGAGCCTACTTGATGCAGTGTCGGATTCACCCATAAAAGAGACCTCAAAATATGGCCTCGTTTTTGTTAACAACTCCATCTTCTTGTGCCTCGAGCCGGGTTCTCTGTGTAGAAATTCTTGTCATTTGGAAATTGTTATGGTAGTTGGCAGCCAGATAATATTTTTGAAGTATTTTCACAATGTGACCATTTAGTTCCAGAGGATAACAAAATAATGTGAAAGTTCCATGATACCATATAATGTTAATATTTGTTTTTTCTCTTGCAAAAAAATTTGCTATTTTCTCCTTCTTGCGATCACTCTGGAAAATATATGTGCTGCCCGGAATAGCTGCATATCTCTGCCCTGCTCTATCTTGTGCTGCCCGGAATAGCTCCTTCGCACTTCTAATGCCGGACATTTGTCTCCTCCCAGGCCCTCGGCGACCCTCTATTTAAATGTATCTATACTTTTTAAAAATTTATTTTATTTGTTTTATAATTTTGATACATGTTATATCTGATTGTATACAATGACAATATGGATTACATTGTGATTCGGTGCTTTACGAACTGTTAAATTTATGATTTTGGTTATGTTGTATTTTAGTATACTTGGAATTGAAGCGACTTACCGATATCTCCAAATTGCTGTGTCTCTTTCTACTTTGCACTGAATTTGTCACAGGGAAGATAAGTTAGTTTGTAAGAAAAGGAAATGGTGATATTTGCTTTAATAGTGAATGCGTACACGGAATGGCAATTATAGTGGTACGGTTAGCGGAGTTTAGCATTGCAGTTTATTATTGCGATGCAGTTTATAAGGACTTGCGTCCCTTGCGGCGAGATAAATTCAACTCATAAATATACCAAACCACCCACACAATATGCAAGGCGATGGGTCGAGAGAATCCGGCTGGAGGGGTCAAAAGTCTCTCTTAACCAGCCTCTCCCGATCCGCTATGCAGTAGGTGGGCAAAAGCATCCGACGCCAAGACCTAGACAAACCTCACCCCAAATACCCTGGCACCCCTGGTAAGTTGAACCACTTGGGGTGACCTATGGCGGGGTGTTGGTTATCCAATAAAGGATACACACCACACCACACCCGCCTCCCAAATTGATAAAAACTACTATTACCGCCACAGCAAGCGAAAATTTTGCGTATGTCGTGATGGTGGACTTAGACAGTCGAGGAATTAAATACACGTCGCCTCAACGGCTGGGTAGGATCCAACGCAATGCCAACTTGGCCACTAATAGGTCAAGACACCTTAGAAAATTTTTCTGAATTTTTTCCAGTATTTCGTATTTTTGCATTTTTGTATTTCGTATTGGTTCGTGTCCCAGATGTGTGATGTGTGTAATACAGAGTGTTATTCCTCGAACCAACATTTTTTTCACTTTCATTACGCACATTTTTATTGGCTGCTATCGTCATTTATGAATGCAAGATTCAACCAGAACTAAATGTTATCTAGATCGTGTCATGGCAAAGCATAGGTTCCGGGTTCGTATGTGACCGTATCCTTTTCAGATTTTTCTGTTTCATATTTTTAATTGAGTTTCGCTAATATTTTCTTCATCAATTAAATATGACAAATTGAGGAATAACTCAATAAAAATATATGTATTATTATATTTACAGTCACTGTGTTATAAAAACCTAAGTCTTTCAAATTGGGAGGCGGGAATGGGTACCGCCGCCCCGGGAACCTTTATTGGATAACCAACACCTCTGCCATAGGTCACCCCAAGTGATTCGCTACGTTTGGTGATTTAGCAGGGGTGCCTGGGTTCATAGGGTGAGGTTTGTCTAGGTCTTGGAGTTGGATGACCAGGACACACTGAACCCCAGATTCCTACCCACCCCTTAAACCCCTTTCCTTCCCAGAGCTATCTTCCCCTTCCTTTCCTTAAAAAAACCCTCCACACAGCATCCCCAAAGATGAAATCGCAAAATAATTTCCCAAAATTTTATTTGATTAATTTGTGTTACTTCACAATTTATTCATTTAAAATAATATGCAGTATATTTGCGGCACGTTCCAGAGTAGAAGATACCATCAGTATCGCCCTTGTGTAAGACCACCATTTAGAAACTTTGTTTGAAATGGCTTTAGCCGTGTTTGGTGACCAGATCTGAATAGCCAGGTACTTCCCGACCTCCCTCTACCCTATCTCCTTCCCCTCCCCACTACCTTCAGCCTCACAACATCCCCGATTGGGGACGCCATAGTCTCACTGGCTCCAGACCGGAGCAGCTCGGATTCTTGTCAGGTATTCACATAAAAAAGAGCACGTGTTATAAGTCCTACTGTAGTCTCACTGCGAAATTATTTTCATCCACTGTACTGGAGAATACAGGCCCCAGTGCGTACTGTTTTATGATATTCTCTGGAGAGAATAGAGACCTTACGGTAATAGCTTTTACATAGATTGAATAAACAATATTTGGTATCCAAACAAAATCTTAATCGTGACAAATTCAAGTACGGTAACCATATTATCCCTAAAAAAGAAAGAGTTAAACGGTCATGTTATTTAAGATATGTTTCCAAAAAAGGAGAATATTTACGATCTACTTAGATGTTTCACATCAAAAATGATTTTTTCCTCCGCTGGCGGGCAGCTAGAAGCAGTAAACCGAGCAAGGTAGGGTGGAGGGTAGCGTGGGCCGAGGGTAATGGGTCCCTCGAGGGCCGTACAGAAAAGGGTCAACCTGCCATATATTATTGTCTTGGAAAAAACGTGGAATGGTCCGTTCTCCCGAGTCCGCCACGGCCCTTGTAAATAACACTTGACTTGTGTCGGGGCAAGTTGAATGGAAACAATTTCATTTAATTGTGCCTTACCTACGCGAAACAAATAATATATCGCCGGGCAGAGCAGTGGGCAGGCAGGTAGAAGAGGTAGGGTAGGTGAAATGCCGATTTTGTAGAAAGTTTGCTGTTAGAGTATTTGGACGTGTTTTTTTTTAAATGAAAACAAGGGAGGGTGGCTATGACACCTTCGATGAGAGTATTTTGAGAGGGAAAAGAATTGCTGGATTACGTGTTAATTTAACAAAATCATAGTAAACTGACTAACTAACCATTACGTCGTTTCTCCACAGGAGTACCTACGCAATTCGGTCTCTTGCACACACTCCTTGCCTCTCACATGCATACATCGTCTCATATTTATTCTTCCATTATTCTGACTCTTGACAAGGCCCGATTCAATTATCTGATTCACTTGATTGTGCCGTGTTTTTCTCAGGCGTCTCCGATGTCTTATACCTTCCATATTTGAGTCATGCATTTTTCTTACACTCCCAAACCATGCCCATACCATCTGTGCAGCCCAAACTCAAATCAGCCTTGCATTCTTTGCGGATCTTCATATTTCTCACACATTCAGCCGCCGCTACCCGAATTTCTACCGATTTCTTGCATATCTCCATTGAACATTTGAAGTTTTTAAGCTCCCGAAAAAATATATGTTAGTTTTGAAGATAATATTTATACAATCCTCACGCCGAAACGCAAATTATATGAAATTCCCTCGATAAAAAAAAATCGCAAAGTATGCTCCGAAAATTTTTATTTTCACGCCTGTCTCTATTATTATTATTTGACAAGTTATTTGTCCGAAAAAATTCACAGTGTTTCTTTGAACGTTATTTTAGACAAACCCACGAGATTTTTGCTATATTCTAAACGTGTCGTGTTTTATTAAACATTTTCACAATTTTCGATTCAATTTTATCGTTTGAAATATTAGCGCGCTCTATCCAACATTCGTTATTACATATCTCTCCATCTTCTTCTTTTCGAGCTAGAAAACGGCGCATCCATACATGGTTTTACCGTAAATACGCCTCAAAGATCTCATTTCTACAGCATTCAGTCTACTTTCATCCTTTCTCTGCCAGTTCCTCCTCACAGGAGGACTCCCCAAGCATAGTAAAATCTTTAAATACATTTATAAAAAGTCGGTTTATTAATGCACTCAAAACTCAGTACATAACGCTAGTCAGCAGCTTGAATAATTCGCCTCTCTTGCCACCTTTATACAATATTCATTCACAGAACATTGAAAGATGTTCAAATCGACAAAAAAATTTAAGGCAAATAAATTATGAATAACAATTTCCAATAAATAATCTAAATACAGCAAAACTAAACGCCAAAATCACATCCACTTTATCATTTATATTACTGATATGCTCGGGGCCGGCATTATATCATACCGTGCATTATTTAGAAAATGCATACGGATGAGATTTTGTACCTAACTTACGTAATGCACTTTATTCATTCTTATTGTATGACTTTTGTAAATGGTAAGTAGTAAGGTGGATTAATACTTACCTGTTAAATGATCCAGATTTTTGGTGAATCAATAATCATAGAACATAACAGTTTTTGTCGTAAAACGTGAATTTCTTCTGATGTTTGGTGACTTAGAAGAGTGCCCGGATTCAAGGGGGTGAGTTTTGTCCGGGTCCTTGCGGCGAATGCGCCTACCTACCGACGGTTGAGTGAGACCTTTTCACCTCCCCAGCAGGAATCTCTCGCCACATCGCAGTGGGAGGGATTGATTCATACGTCCGTCACTTCTGAAAACTATGATTCCCAGAATCCTACCCACACCTCATACCTTCTAAAAAATTTCTCTCCTTCCTTTCCCTAAAAAGTCCCTCCACACAGCATCCCCAAGTGTATGTCTAGGACTTCTTGTATGGAGCTAATGTAAAAAATTGCTTTAAATAAATAAAAAAAAACTTTCTAATTTTGCATTCTTAATTTTTGCACATGCGTTCGCTTGCTAATCCGTCAATTGAAATAAATTAAAAATTGCAACTAAAAAATTATAAGAACATTATTGTAGACGTTGTGTCAAAGAACATTTTTGTGTTATTACATAATCAAAGTTTTATACCTATATTAGGAAGGTACCCATAAAAAACGTATGTGACTTTAAACCGTTGTCTTGCTTTATGGCCAAGTATGAAGATTTTAGAATACAAAATGCTTGCTATTTATGCACAAAGGAAAAATTTGCATTTGAAAGGGCTTAAAAAAAACTTTAAGCATAGAATATTTTATTTCATGTGGATACGTGTGAGTCCCAAACGTCCAGTAAAAGCTCGGAGCAAGTAAGATTATGGCATCCACAAATGAGGAGTTTTTTTAAATTTTTTTTTTATATGAAACACCGCACAGGAGTCCCAACTGCTCCCGTCTGGAGCCAGTGAGACTATGGCATCCCCGATCAGGGTATGTTGTTAGGCTAAAGGTAGTGGGGAGGGGAAGGAGATAGGAAAGAGGAAGGTGGGGAAGTACCTGGCTATTCAGATCTGGTCACTAAACACGGCTAAAGGCCATTTTAAGCAACGTTTCAATTCTGAATGGTGGTCTTACGCCAAGGCGATACTGATAGTATCTTCCACTCTGGAACGTGCCGCAAATACACTATTTATTATTTTAAATGAATAAATTGTGAAATAACACAAATTAATCAAATAAAATTTATTTGCGCAAGCCGGGTTCGAACCCGCGACATTCAGATTGTGAGTCGAGAGTCTTGCCTCGGGACCACGGAGGCCGTCGGAGGAGTGTTTATAATTAAAAAAAAAACTATTGTGTTAATCGTTACAATGAGTTTTGACGGCCGCCATGGTCGAGGGTTAAGGCTCTTGATTCACGATCCGAAATAAATTTAATTTGATTAATTTGCTTTTTTTTTAACAATTTATTCATTTAAAAGTATCATTCAAGTATCTTCCAGAGGAGAAGACATTATCAGTATCGCCCTGGTATAAGACCACCATTCAGAATAGAAAAGTTGCTTGAAATGGCCTTAGCTGTGTTTGGTGACAAGATCTGAATAGCCAGGCATTACCCCAGCTTCTTATTCCCAAATCCTTCCGCTCCTCATTACTTTCAGCCGCACAACATACCCCAATAAGGGATGTCATAGTTTCACTGTCTCCAAACGGTAATAGCTGGGATTCTTGTGAGGTTATCACATAAAAAAAACCATTTATTATATAAAATTTCTTATTTTAACATTTTGGAGATGTGTACCAAAGTTTTGAGGTTATACAGGGTGTAATCCCGAAGAATTTTTACCATCGATTCCTGGGCATATTTGAAGTAAAAAAAATAAAGTCATTTTTCTGTCCGGAGATTTTATTTTCAATAAAAGCAAAAAAAAAATCAATCACACATCGCCAGTGATCACATTTCTTCAAGTTGCGACGGGATCACGTGATGCGCCGGAAGTTTTGTGTGTTATCGTGTTGCTGGAATGGGACGAAGCGCTTAGCACGTGACCCGCTAGGCTATAATCGACTACTCAATTACAACTTGTAATGGAAATTTCTTTATTTATTTTAAATTGAAAAAAAATGTTATAATCGGACAGCAAACAGCTTAATGTTGTACTCAAAACATGTTTAGAAATCGCAGGTTAAAATCCTTCGGGTACGTTCTGTTACACTGTGTATAAAGTGAAATTTAATGTTACTACTCTTTTAGAAATTTCATTTACCATTTACCATTCCCCTTGCATGCTTTGGCTTTGCTAGAACATTTGTTCTACCGTGTGATTTTTTTTTATTTTTATTTTTATTTATAAACAGAAACAAACAGTGCATTGGTTAAAGTGGTGAAAAACAATTTACAAATATTAGGTAAGTATATTTCATGATGGGTACCTTTAACATGTTTCTTTGTAGTATCTATGTATATTAAGTAATTACCGGGTGCGTAGTGGGTAGATGTGTGTGTGTGTATGTGTGAGTATGTATGTATGTGTGAGTATGTGTGATACATTATGTTAGTTGTGGTGACGACTACGGCTGAAGTTTTAAGGGGCGCAAAAGCCATGGCATTCTGATAGGATTGGGCCGTCAATTAAACCTTATTAAAACTGTTCTCTCTCCACCCATCGCCTTGCACCGCAGAGGGGGGGATGAATTCACACATCCGTCACTCCCGGATACACTGACCCCTGGATTCCTACCCACTTCTAATATCTTTTCCCTCTCAGAACTTCCCCCCCCCTTCCTTTCCTTAAAAATATCTCTATACAGCATCTCCAAAGATGACACATGACTTGAAGGAAATTATTTTCATCAGGGCGTCTTACGTGGAGCTATTGTAAATAAAAAAAATCATCGAAATCAAGGTTTTGTATTTCCCAATTTCCAACTCATGAATTTACTTATCAAAAAAAGCAAAACGTTTTGTTTTTTATTATTAATTTATTTTATAAGTTCTCCATAAAACAGTAATACACCAGAATATAATGGAAAAGTTTACAAAATTTAAAGAAAAAACTCTCTAAAGGTGATATTGAAGATGTCGATGCTCAATACAGATTCATTAAGCGGTTGAATTGCTCTGTTTAATGGCACATTTTGATAGGAAGAAGTTCTCGCTTTCGGAGCGTAAAAATGTGCGTGGGATCTCCCACGACGTGTACGCGTTAGGGACGTATAAGTTAATCTCCTTCAACATAGGCGGATTCAGTATAATGCCAGAGATAAGCATAAAAAAAGTGTTTAACTAAAAACATTTTTCGGCGGGCTTCTGATGTTTTAAGATCGAGCAATCATGTTAAGAACAACGATGGAAACAAGAATGGGCAGTATGTATATTCCTTCATATACAGGTAACGCGTAAACCTTTTTTGAACTCTTTCTATTTGTAGGATATGGTTTTGTTCAGAGGGGGCCTAAATAATGGAGCTATATTCCAAGATGCTGCGAACAAGTGCTATTGTGCATGAACCACCGATGAGTTCCGTGAGTCCTCTTATAGTTATGAAAATGGAGGGGAAGTAGAATATTTTAAGAGTAGACAAACTACTGTTGTATTTCTACATTATTTCGCATTGACCGTTTAAGTGCACGCAGTTCAAGATGTATTAAAATTATTTCGCGTATCTCTTCGAGATTTTTTCAGATCGGCTGTATGTAATAAAAAAATTCAAAGCAACGAGTATGTTTTACGCATTTTCGTCTATGAGCGGAATGAGCTTATGTTTTACAAAAAGCGAGTCAAATTCCATCATGAATTTTCCGCCCAAAGTTCAAAGGCAAGCATCGGCAACTCCGACTTTCTTTTCTCGGCGAAATCCTCAGTGCGCTGCTTTGGAATGGCGGGGGGCAGGGATGGAGGTAGGGGAGGGTTGGGGCGAACTTCAGTGTATTTATAAGGCTTAACGGATTAATGCCAACTTTTCTTTTTGTATCTAAATTATGAAATTATACCGTGAAGTGGGGGAGTGCGTCCTATATTATTCTCTGTGTTAGCTTACGTGCTCCGGGGATTCCTAAACTTTTACGTTGAACCGTGTTTGGTTGGAAATAATGTTTGCAGTTGGTACCTATATAACTTCTAAAATAATTGTAGTTTTGAAATATTGAGAAAACAAAAAATACCCAAAATGACACAATAACTCAAGATTGATAATATATACAATCTGTGCAATCAAGGGACGTACTTTACTTTTTTTATATGAATACCGCACAAGAGACCCAACTCCTCCCGTCTGGAGCCAGTAAGACTATGGCATCCCCAATTGGGGTTGTTGTGAGACTGAAGGTAGTGGTGAGGGAAGGAGATGGGTAAAAGGAAGATGGGATGTACCTGGCTATTCAGATCTGGTCACCAAACACGGCTAAAGCCATTTCAAGCAAAATTTCAATTCTGAATGGTGGTCTTACACTAGGGCGTCACTGAGAGTATATTTCACTGGAATGTGCCGCAAATATATTATATATTATATTATACGAAATGAATAAATTGTGAAATAACACAAATTAATCAAATATAATTTATTTGCCACGCCGGGATTCGATCTCACGACCTTCGGAATGCGAGTCAAGAGCCTTACCGCTGGACTACGCCGGCGTTCGGCTAGCATTATTTGGAGTAAAAAATGTAAAAGGAATTTTGGTCTCCGGTGACTTTTTACGATGTTTTTTTTTTTCAATCTTTTTTTCTTCAAAATTAAAAAAAACAATTCTGCAACATGTCATCACTTGTCACTCAGCCGACTAAACTATCACCCAGACCCTACAGTCCACCACCTACTGTTTGTTTTTTAAATTTGTTAAATTTAAAAAATAACATAAAAATGTCATCGGAGACCAAAATTTCATTAACATTATTTTTCACTCCAATTATGACATAAATCACTAGTTGAAGTAAGTCAATTACGTCCCCTAACACCTCGTTGTTATATGACCTATTATAAATAATATTTTAAGTTTATCACGTATTGTATATGACCCCGCTGATCGACTTTTGAAATTACCATAATTTATGATCCTCCATTTATTATTATTAATAGAATAATTTGCTTTCAAAACCGATGTGTTCAATTTTATAATGCACAGATGGGACTTGACTCATCTACCAAGTTGCCGTGGTGAAACCTGGCAAGCATTTAACAATCATAAAATGTGCACACATCAAAGATACCTGTAGAATCTTGAATATCTCAAGGGAACGTCTTCACTCCTGCCTGTATCCTGCTAATGTTTTATTGTTTCCTTAGCCTAAAATTGAAGCGTTCCTTTAAGGACAGTTCCACGACTAAGTTTATGCGCTTTCAAACCCCTTCGTATTGTCTATTTATTTATTTATTTTAGAGAAATTTGATACATATAATATACTTAATTCATTGGTTAAATTATAAGCTGAAAAAAAATCATACAAAGAAAGGCATAATATTCCATACATTCATCAGTCTCAAAATTCTTTCAGTGAGAGCAATTCTGTGGAACAAAATTATATATCGGCACATAAATAACCCTTTATATATAAACAGGCTCGAACACAACATATTACTCGTTTTAACATTAAAGAAGGGCTAATTGTACCTAAGCATTCAAATTAAATATGGACAAAGAACGTTAAATTACACGATTCCCAGTTGTTTAAATATGTTACCCGCTGAAATTAAAAACTGTGCCCAAAACAAACAATTGGTGAATTTACTGAAGACTTGGCTTACTGAAAGGATTAATTTGTATTAGCTTACAATGACACATTATTCTAAAGACTTGTTATTAATTTTTTCATAATTTTTCTCTTCTCTATATTTCTTTACAATTTTGAATTTTTATTTTATATAATTGTTAAAATGTATCTATTAACTCACTTTAAGGGTCTACTATTCGTATTTCGACCGATTTCTTACATATCTCCCTTAAACATTTGAAGTTTTTAAGCTCTTTAAAAAATATATGTTATTTTTGAAGATAATATCTAGATACGTTCCACGCCGAAACGCAAATTATATGATATTCCATCGATAGAAAAAAATCGCAAAGTATGCTCCGAAAATTATTTTAAACAAGTCTATTTCTTTTATTTTACAAGTTATATTTGTGACAAAATTCACAATGTTTCTTTAAATGATACTTAAGATACGTTCCACGAGATTTTTGCTCTATTTTAAACGAGTCATGTTTTATTAAGTTTTTTCGCAATTTTCGCTGCTATTGTATACGACTTAAAATATTAGCGCGCTCTGTCCAACATTCGTAATTACATATCTCTCCATCTTCTTCTTTTTCAGCGCCGTGCGTTTCAAGAGTGCGGCCTTAATTAGATTTTTAATGTAAAGAACCCGTTAGACAAACTGCTATAAAATTGTTTGTCCGGACTTTTTTGTCTTATATTTGTAAAGTGTGTAAAATAAATAAAACATTGAATAAAATAATTAATTATGGCAATAATTAACATTCCACTGTTGTTGATAGTGAATGATAAAGTGTGACATGCGCATGGGTGCTTTTTTAAAATTATTTTATTTTTTTGTTACAATATGTGAAGGGGGATGGATAGGAGGAACATAAGATTAGGATAACGAGACGAGGGAGGAAAATATATGGGAGGGAGGGGTAGATTGGTCGATCTAGTACGAGTCATGTTACTTAGTTGTCGGTTTATTAAGTGAATTATGTTTTGTCTAACAATGCCATCCCAATTGCAGACTATTATTTAAATATTTTATAATACATGAGGTGTGTTACAAGGTGTAGTGTATTGATCATTCATTGAAGAAGAAGATAACACTTATAATCTAAATGAAAATATGAAAGAAAACAAGACATAGAAAAATAGAAAAAGACAATGGTCGCAACTGGGACTCGAACCCAGACCTCTCGTCTAACCATTGTCTTTTTCTATTTTTCTGTGTCATGTTTTCTTTCATATTTTCATTTAGATTATAAGTGATATCTTCTTCTTCAATGATATATTACGTTGATGGGAATAACCTTCAAAAGTTATAAAAAGAGAGTTTTTCTCATAAAAAATTGAATATTCATCATTCATTTAGTTTCAGCTTCCTTCAATAGATGTCGATAGCTTTGTTATTAATACAAAGTTCTGCTTTATCCCAACAGATGACAGTTGATACAATACGATATCAGAAGAGTACCATCTATCGTCGTTTGCGTCTTAGGTACTAACGGTTGCGACGATGGCCGAAGGCATCGGTGAGATTGGGCGGTCTCCTATAGACCGCTCGCAGCAGCGGCAGAACTACTCACATCCTGGTCGAGTAAGGATGTATGTCCAGTTTAATATTCATTGTAAATATTTACAATAACTAAATACTAAGTCTACTCGTAATCACTCGAACCTATAACTCATTTGGAAGATATTCAACACGTCTAAAGTTATCTTATTATTGAAAATTAGGAGACTTAACACTTAGTAGACATATTTTTATTTATAGGCCATACCCCGGCAATATTCAATCGTTCTCTCATGTCCCAGTCAGTAGCAACTAAATTCTTTTATCTTCGCTTCAGCATTCATGTTTATTTAATTAATTTTTACGTTATAAGCAGTGCACACCAATTACCATTACAACGTCTGAAGTTCTGTCAATAATGTGCATAATTTGAAAAATATCATGTTTTCCATTTATTTAATTAATAATTATGTTTTAAGAAGTGCTCACCAATTATATTTAATTATATTTAATAAATAATTACCATTACAACGTCTGAAGTTCTGTCAATAATGTGCATAATTTCAAAAATATCATGTGTTCCATTTATTTCATTAATAATTATGTTTTAAGTAGTGCACACCAATTACCATTACAACGTCTGAAGTTCTGTCAATAATGTGCATAATTTAAAAAAATATCATGTGTTCCATTTATTTAATAAATAATTATGTTATAAGCAGTGTACACCAATTACCATTACAACACCTGAAGTTCTGTCAATAATGTG
This sequence comes from Glyphotaelius pellucidus, assembly GCA_936435175.1. NCBI lineage: Eukaryota > Metazoa > Arthropoda > Insecta > Trichoptera > Limnephilidae > Glyphotaelius > Glyphotaelius pellucidus. Next base: position 31,823,525 of record OW386549.1, read on the forward strand.
CATAATTTAAAAAAATTATCAGGTGTTCCATTTATTTAATTAATAATTATGTTTTAAGAAGTGCACACCAATTACCATTACAACGTCTGAAGTTCTGTCAATAATGTGCATTATTTAAAAAATATCATGTGTTCCATTTATTTAATTAATAATTATGTTTTAAGTAGTGCACACCAATTACCATTACAACGTCTGAAGTTCTGTCAATAATGTGCATAATTTAAAAAAATTATCATTTGTTCCATTTATTTAATAAATAATTATGTTATAAGCAGTGTACACCAATTACCATCACAACACCTGAAGTTCTGTCAATAATGTGCATAGTTCAAAAAAATACCACTTCGCATTGTTTATATTCGGTGAGTTCATTTTATTAATACGAAGTATTCTAACACCTTTGATCATACAAAGCCTTCAGGAATCGACATTAATGCACTAATGGCTTATGATATCCTCATTTTCTATAAAAGCAATTAGTTAAACGAATTAATGTTTAGCTTGAAAGGTGATCTGAATCTCCCAGAACCCTTTATTAATCAACACAAATTTCAAAACCTTTCAATTACATGTTTTGGCATTTTGAAAGTTTGAGAAGCATTGCTTTACTTTATGAACCTTTTGAGTAATCTACGTCTCGGTCCTCAAGCTTAAGGGATATTTAGCCAGGAAAAGAATCTCATTAACGGTGTAAAAATCTCACGCAAAAAAATCTCAATTTAAAATAAAACTACGTTTTCGGGATTTTATAAAATTCTCTTTCAATATTTTTGGTGGTCAAGGCAGACAAAATTCGCAAACGGGTTTCTTAAAAAAACACTATGTGGATTTACAGAATATATTAAAGGTAGAAGTACTACTTTTCCAATCAAATAAGAATTTTCGTTCGGGATAAATCTTACCAATTGAATTCTTCAGGGATAATTCCTGAATTATAAATGGTATGACTGCCGGCGTGGTCTAGCTGCAAGGCCCTTGACTCGCAATCCGAAGGTCGCGAATTAAAATAATTTTTATTTGATTTATTTGTGTTATTTCACAATTAATTCAATTAAAATAATATATAGAGTGGAAGACACTCTAAGTATCGTCCAGGTGTAAAACCACCATTCAGAATTGAAAAGTTGCTTGAAATGGCTTTAGCCGTGTTTGGTGACCAGATCTGAATAGCCAGGTACTTCCCCACCTTCATCTTGCCATCTCCTTTCCCTCCTCACTACACACCCCTATTGGGGATGACATAGTCCCACCGGCTCCAGATGGGAGCAGCAGAGACTCATGTGCGGTATTCAAATAAATAAAAAAAAGAGGCCGGTTTGGGGAGACCATTTGACTTCTCCAGATAGTCTCTCCCGATAGTCTTGCACCGCAGTGGGAGGAATGGATTCATTCCGTCACTCCTGGACATATCAACCTCTAAATTCCTACCAACCCCTCATACATTTTTCCTTTCCATAACTTCTTCTCCTTCTTTCCCTTAAATAGACTCTCCACACAGCTTCAAAGATGACCGAGATCCTGAACGAAATAATTTTCTTTAGTGTCTGTCTCCTGTGGGGTTATTAAAATAATTTTAAAAAAATGTTTCAAATAATAAAATATTTAACTTCACGTAACTTTTACCCTTTATAAGATAAACCATATAATATCATGCTCCCAACAGACACCGCGCCATCCAAGGAAAAAACATACAAAACCTCAAAGTGTATCCCGGATAACAAGTCCTTTGGTGACGTACCCAACAAACTGACAAAATATTGGTTGGGTTGATGAGGTCGTCCTGTGTAAATATGCCGAATCCTCGCTTGGCCGAACCCGTCTCTAACGTCGACCCCGCCGTAACGAATTACCGGGATATTTCAAGGAGAAAGCTATGAAAGTTGCGGTGGATGTTTGTAGATGCGAACTTTAAATGATTGAACGTCAACATTGAGTTTAGTTTTATGTAAACATGGAAGCGGTCAGTTGTATTTGCTCGTTCGCACGGTCCCCCCTTACGAGTTATCGACATGATTATTTACATAAATAGTGATATGTGACAACATCGGCAATTTGTTTGACTATCACTATATTATTTGGTGTTTACTTTGTATTCAATCGATGATCGTCGAAACAACTAACTTATAATGCTTTGGTTTTACGCAATTAAGATAGTAAGGACTTGTTACGATTTACCTACTCATGTGTCATGAAGACGTAGAAATGAAATATCTTTTAATTCTGGCATTCAGCTTGAAGTTCTTGTTTTAAAGTTATTAATTAACCTGACCGTGAAAGACACTAAAACTCTTAGATATTCAGCGTAACTAATAAAAAGCCTAATGACTTGATGAATATTTAATGCAATTTGTAAACAACAACCGTGTTCCAATTACAAACTGATATTAAAATGTTCATGGTACATACATGTTTACACAGTCAAAGATGATTGATTGAATTGTATGTGTCGCGGCCGAATACCACGACACGAGAGTGTGGACTTTAAATCCTTTTTGTAAACGTAATAGACCATATATCGTGTTTTGAAGGCAGATCGAAGGAGAATCGGTTTGATAGGAAATCTCCTACCTTTTACGGCTTCTGAAGGCTGCTCAGGGTCTTTTCTGGTATCACACTATACTGCACAGCACAGGTTTTAAGCACGACACTATTATTTTATAAAAAAGCGAAACTTTGCGATTATTTGCGATATTTTGCCGAGAGCTACTTGTGACCCATATCACGTTCGAAATGCAATTGTTACAAGTAGGTAATGGGTGGAAATATTGTTCATCATGTAGGTAAGCACATCCTCTTCCTTACTGGTGGAGACTTTGAGGAAAGGAAGAAGAGAATGGATTACACAATGGAAGGACTAGGGGAATATGGAATAAGTTTTTTAAAAACTGTTTCAGAACCAAACAGTATGAATTCCTCAAAGATTTTCGAAAAGTGCCACTTTATCGCTTGCTGAGGATTGGTTTGTACTCTTGTATTTTTAGGTTTTTTTAAGCTGTGAATTGAAGTATGTGTTAGTTCGTTCAAAATTCAACCAAATGTGTTGTTATTTTAATTGGAGATAGATTAACCCTTGTATTTTAAAAAAAAATATTTATAACAATTTGTTTGAAATAAAGGTAACAAAAATATAATTTCTTGAAACTCAAAAACTTTTATTTTTCAATACGAGTTTTTGTGGACATAGTACAAACCAATCCTCAGCAAGCGATATATTTGTTCTGTTTGAAGATGTCGCAAAAAAAGATACCATTTCAGAAACTTAATAAAATTACGTTTTAAATTTTATGTTGGTGAAATACATTAGTATATATAAATTGGAATTATTTTTAATTTATCTATGAAAAAATTTGAAAAAAAAAATTACGTATAATTTATACTCCAAACGTCAAAAATTGTAGAAATTTACAAAAAAAAAAAAATTTTTCTTTAGTGATCTGCAAGAAAAGTTTCATTTCACTTTTTCGGTTCCACAATAAAAAAATAATCATAATTCTTAGAGAAAAACCGAAAAAAATGGATTCATTGTTTGCATAAAATATGATTTTTAGGTTTTGTATGTACCTAAATATGTATAAACATTTTTATTATTTAAATACACCGTCATAGAATTGTTAATAAATCAGGCGGTAAAAGACAAATAAATCCGAAATAAACTCATTTTTTCAAGACAGGAATGCCAGGTGTTAATTTGCTGTTATGCAACGTTGCCAGCTCTATGGGAACACAGTTAATGACATTTTTTATTAGTACCAAATCGAATCTGAGCTTTTATTTCTTTATAAAATGAAAACAAATAACTTAATAAGCACCACTATATAAATCTCTTATGCTGAAGAAGAAAACATTGTTTTTGAAACATGTCATAATGTTAATAAAATATTGGTGCTTACTAAGTTATTTGTTTTCATTATATCAATAATGACGCCGCGCAGTATACTTGCGAGTTTGAAGAAGTTTTTATGTCTTTATTCAATGGGTAACCAAGACAACATTTAACGATTGGGAAGTGTTTGTTTTTATTAGTAAGGCCGATCATTTACTATTACTAATAGTTTATATCGCTTTCGAATAAACTTACAAATCCACAGTCTCAGTGTGACGTCTATAAATAAGATGGAGAAACAGACCTAACATATCTTCTTGTTTTTCCTTGCACTATCCCAACTCATTGCCTAGGTAGGCTGTTGGGTCAATCCCATACGTTATTTCTGTTCAACAAAACAATACATATGTGATTGGCTAAAAAAGTAAATTGAACTGCCGACTTCAAATGAGCAAAACTCATCAAGAATCGATATAACAGAGAGAGTTTTATAATCAGAACTGGACACCAGACGGTTCATAAAGCGGACGAAAAATAATAAATTTAAATCATGATTAAAATTGCGACGAGAAAATAAAGGTTTTCAAAGTATTACCTGTACTTCAAGGGCACATCCCCAAAACAACCATGCAACCAAAATATTTATTATAATTTTATGACTTCCAACGTGTGAGAATGTATGTTATTTTATTATTTTGTAAAGTGCTGAAAAGCAAATTACCTTGTAAATTGCCCTCCGCTGGAAAGCCATAAAAACTTAATAAAACAAACGTTATAAAATATTTATCTCGTCACCTGATATCATGGTAATAAAAAAAGCATTATATTCTCCAGGACATGTTTAAGTATTAAATTTATTATCAAAACCCTACTTTTTATTGGAATATTTAAGTGTTACGGGAATAAATTAGAGAGAGAGTAGAAAGCTTTTATGGTTTGATTATAAAACTTATCGGAAGTGATAAAATCAGTGAGCTTTATGGTGTGTAATTATGTCTTAAAACTCATTAATATTCACTGTCCATTTTCGTGTAGCGAAGTGTTTAAAAACATTGCTGTTTTTTTTAGTTTTCTATTTCGTAAAAAAACAAAGCGATGTGCTTAATTGCGATTATCAATTGTTTGAAATTATTGAGGTAAGATTGTTTATTTACCATAAATGAAGAGCAAATTAAGGCGGTACCCTAATAATTTTTGTTTGCTCAAAACTCACATTTTAATCATTTCCGGCGAATTCGTAAGTATAATAACTTTTTTACTCCAACCGATACCCGGGTTGTAATTTTTTTTATATGTATTTAAAATTAATAAAAATAGTACCTTAACATTAATATATTCTACGTACAACTATTTTAAAACTTTGTAACCAGTTTTTCCACTATAAAGTTAGCTGTAAGCACCAGATTTTATTTTTCTAGACGATGAATTGATAACTTTGGGAGGTATTCATTTAGAAACATCTTCAATATTTGTAACACGTTCTTCAGAATTAATTCAAATGAACGCGGCGGAAAGGTCAAATCTCCAGACCCGCTACGGCGAATTCGACCGTAAGTTCGTCTAATACGCCGTGCCGCGGGCGTATATTTGCTTGAAAGATTACTTTACTTACGTCGTTAGGATTCCCACATTATTTATCTTCCCTTTCTTTTCTTTGATAGGGCAAATTCGACAGTAGATCCGTCCAATACACGGGTCGCGAGTCGCAATTTGTGTACACGGTTTCTTTACTTAAGTCGTTAAGATTCTGAATAAATTTTAGGGAATATTGTCGTCTTAAGTATTTTGCACTACTTTTGTAGTCAAGGGGTAAGGCTCTTGACTCGCAATTCGAAGATCGCGGGATCGAATCGAATAATGTTGTCTTTATTAACGATTGATATATTTGTAGAGTTATAAATTTGTTTTACTTACCTTATATAACCTTAAAAACATATAATTTCTTATATCCCTATGTAAAAAAAGTTAATTTCAATACGATTGACAGAATGACCCTTATACGTTTCACACTTACTTGATTTTGTACGAATGTTAAAAATTTATAACAAAATCTTCTTACTGCATCAAAAAAAAAAATCAAAATATAACCCACAAATTTTAAAATCCAAGCCGTGTGGCTTTGCGAAAAAGATAAATTAATTATTAATAGTACTCCCATCATAATAAACACAATAAAACGCATATTTGTTTTAAATCTACTATTATATTTCCACGTAAACATACGCAAAATCTTTAGTATCAACTTGCATATTGAATCAAAATATGAAGAAAAAAACTTTAGGCCCTTTTCTTTTATAAGACAAAAATTCCATCTTCTTCTCTTTGGTAAATACTTTTTCTTCTTCTTGCCTAAAATGCTTTGCAAAGAATCTCCTTGAAGGAGAAGTTAAACGCCTGTGAGAATAGGAAATGCCTTTCAGAATGAATGAATGTAAAAGCCCGCAAGGCAAACTTCCCGACTTTAAGCTGGGACTGAAGATAGGTGGAGGATGGAAGCAGGGGATGATATTTTGTGAACTTGGTTGCCCAAAACAAGATATATCTCTCTTTGATTGAAATATTTGGTTTAATTTAAATTAAAAAAATTATTATCTTTAAGGGGGTATTCTAGTCTAGAAGCATGAATTGTAGGTGTTTTTTCAGGTGCAACAAAAAAAAACCAATAATATTTTTATCAAGTATTATTTGATTAAATATTAATTAAACATTAAAAAAAGAGTCAAACGAAAAAAATCAAAAGTAAAAAAGTTACAGGGTGTTGAAGTGGGAAGTCTCAAAAAAATGGCGCGCCCTGGTTGACACGATTGCAACCCTCCCAGTAATCTAAAAAAAAAATTTATTCTTAATCCAAACAAATGCGGCTATAGCCCGAACTAAGGAAAAGTAAAAAGAAATTTTTTTCACAAAATGGCGGCTTTCTGAAATAAAAAAAGATGTTTTTGTACCAGTTTTTTTGACTTTCCAAATTTTTTAAAAATAGTAAAAATTGAAATTTTGTTATGATTCTAGTTTCCGCCATTAAGGAATGTATAGAAAAGGCTCACACCAAATTTCAAGTAATTTGGTTTAATAGAACTTGAGATATCGTGTCAACGGTCTCGAAAAAAGTGGTTTGGAGAAAAATGGGTTTAAAATTTTGTTCCATTTAGATTTTGGTAAGATTCCGTCTAAACCGCGACATTAAAATGGTTATAACTTTTAAAATAATGCGAATTTCGAAAAATCCTTATAAGGGGATATTTTTGAATATATCAACTTTGGAAATATGAAGAAAAAAAAATTGTTTTTTTTTCTAGACTAGAATATCCCCTTAAGCGTCAAATGCCAAGGAAGAAAAAATGTAAAATCGCGATGTTTTTACTTTGACGTAATATTTTGTGGGTTTATTTTGTGCTATCGTTTATTATATTTACTGAAACACATTCCTTGAACAATAAACTAAGCATTAAAACAACATTAATTGCGTTTATTTGATGAATTTATGTGTTTTACGATCTTTTTCACGAGAACGACGCGAGAATGACACTAGCCAATCTGACAGCTCAAATGCCGGGAAAAATCTCAGCCGGAGGACATAAACAATTCCATAGAAATTATTCCGCTTCCCTAGGTGTATTCACGGTACTTTATACTTTAAGAAAAAGAATGCCCCAAGCGATTCTGACCTTGTTCTTCATACGTTTTTTTATACATAAGGGTTAAAATCGCATTCCAAAATTAAAATTTTTTGAACATTTTGGCTTGTGCGCCTGCGCGCTGTGAGTGTTTTAACAAGTTACGAGTTGAGTATCATAAAATTAAATAATAAATTATCCACATTGATTCGAAAGTTTAAATCGTCAGTCTGCATAATGGTAAGATAAGAAACTTCATTACTAAGAAAGATTGTTTCAGTGAAATCAATGCATGCAAAGGAAAATGATTAAGTCTTTTGGCGGTTTTAATACAAATCTACTGTTATATTCCGAGACTGTCTATATTAGATTTAGAAAAATTGTGCGAATAGCACGGGCACCGACGGGGACTTCAACTGGCAGCTTGTATTTATTTGTTTATTTTAATTTGCTTTTAAAGTATATAGAGACCTACCGTAGAATATTTTATGGGAAAATTATTTTCAAAATTGGAACTGATTTTTATGAAAAATTTAGATTATATTGTGATTTTTCACGGGATAACATTATTTTAAAAATTGGTAAGAATTTGTCCAGAATTCAGACAAGCGGGGTTTTTTTTACCCGAAAATTATTTAATTTCGATTTTCCGAGAATCCCGCTGAAGAGGTCTAGGTTAGATTTCTTCCAATCAGTCTCTCCCGATCTGGCCTGCCACGCAATAAGTGGGCAAACCCATCCGCTGCCATGACCTCAACAAACCTCCCCCATAAACCCGGCCCCCCCTACTAAGTCATAAAACGTAGCGAACCACTTGGGGTGACCAATGGCAGGTGATGGTTATCCAATAAACGAATCCCTTCTCCCAAATTGGGCCTTTTTTAATATGAAATACCGCGCAAGAGTTCCAACTGCTCCCGTCTGGAGCCAGTGAGACTATGGCATCCTCAATTGTGGTATGTTGTGAGGCTGAAGATAGTGGGGAGGGGAAAGAGACAGGGAAGAGAAAGGTGTGGAAGTACCTGGCTATTCAAATCTGGTCACTAAACACGGCTAAAGCCATTTCAAGCAACGTTTCAATTCTATTACACCAGGGTGATACTGATAGTATCTTCCACTCTGGAACCTGCCGCAAATATACTATTTATTATTTTAAATGAATTAATTGTAAAATAACACAAATTAATCAAATAAATTTATTTGCGCACGCCGGGTTCGAACCCGCAACCTTCGGATTGTGAGTCGAGAGTCTTACCTCAGGACCACGGAGGCCGTCGAAGGTCCTGCGCTAGCGTAACGATAAAACTGCATCAAAACATCCTCGATTACTTTTTCAGCATTGCGCTTAAATAGAAACCCACGACATATTTCCCGGCTCTCACTTTTTGCACACAAAACGTTCCGTAACTATGAAGTCTAATCATATTTCAAGATTATCTTCCTCTTTGTTATGTTACGTTAAGTATCACAACATTGTTTCCCTAATTTATTTGCAGTGTTATCTTAAATGTTATATCTTGTATCTCGAAGCTACCCTTTTCTTGGTATTCGCAGATTGTTTTGTCGTTCGTATTTTTGTCACGTTTAGAGCCGTTATATTTTTTTCTTAGGAAATCCTTATGAAAAAATAAGATCATTCGCAGTAGGCTCACGGTGTCGTATGTATTTTTATTACTATTCGTAGTCCTGCTGTTATTGATAATGACCAGCTTTGACAGATATGCGGTGGAGATACACCATCAAATTTAATGGACATTATTTTTAACGTCTTCTTTATTCTGGTGGAATGGATTCTATGCCTATTTTTGGGAAATATTAAAAGGTTAACGTTGACACTAGCCTCTAAACATGTATTAAGAAAATCAAAAAAATAATCACGAACTATTTATTACTACTAATTGTTTAAAAATGTTGTGAATATATATAATCCCGGCGAGCGTTAATAAATTTTTACTTACTTAATTCTTCATTTATTTCAGAATAATAACGCATTAAAAATAATGTGCATGTTTTACGTTTCATTTCGTTTTTTAAAGAGAAAAACAAAATAATAGAACATAATAGGAAATAAAATAGTACAGAAAAGAGAAAAGTCTTTTTACTTTTAAGTAGTTTGTCAATGGGTGCTTTTAGCTTTGAAAATAAAAATTAAACTTATTTAAAAGAAAATAATATTTATTTATTTTTAATTTTTTTAAATATTTAATTGAAATTAAATTTGATAATTTTATTATCAAGTTCTGCACGGTTGTATGTATTTTGTATTTTTGTAAGAGTTGTTTCGGTTTACCAGACCATTTTCAAACTGTGGTTAAATCCACTGTTAGGCGACTTATTTATAGGATTTTAAACGTCAATTTTCGAAGGTGTCTATATTGATTTATTACCGGTAATAATGGTTAATATGTAACAAAAATTCATACTAAAACACTTGCAGAACTTGATAATAAGACTTTTAAATTTAATTTTAAATAAACATAAAAAAATGGAGTTCTACGAATTAAACACAAAAACAATAAATAATAATAAATTAATTATTTTACTTAGTTTATGTTTGGTGACTAGGTCTGAATAGCCATGTACCCTTCCTCCTTATCTTCTTCCCCTCCCCACTACCTTCAGCATTACATCATTCAAAATTGGGGATGCCATAGTCTCACTGGCTCGAGACGATTGGGAGCAGTTCTCTTGAGCGGCACTCACATAAAAAAATATTATTAATCAGCTATAAGCCGAAAAAGAGTGTATCGACAAATCTGTGAATTTTTTCACATATCATTGTTTAATTATTTTTTATCTAAATGTTTCACTCGACTACAGAAGTATGTAAACAGGTATTTACTAATGGTTACAAGACAACTGAAAACAGTGATTTCTCAACACATTGTTGAAAAGTGATGAAAACGTGACGTTAGGTTGGGTCAATAGGTGAGTTTTTTTTCGCTTTTAACGTATTGTTTTGCCAATGTGTTGAGTTATCTTGGAACCCTGCTTATATTTTCCCATCTGTATTGCTTAATAAATTTATTATTGACAATGCTTTTGTGGTTTATATGCTTACTAGATCAAAAAATATATGCATTTAAAAAAATCATGTTTTTATTACGCTTGCTGATTAGCAGAATTGGTCTAACTTTCCTGGGCAGTTTCTTAAAAATCCGAAATACTTTCCCAAACATGTTGATCAATTTGCACTCCGGCCTTTGCCGTAAATTATCCCGCAAGTATTTTCATGTGTCGGTAATAAAGAAAACTGTAGCACTTCCCTCGCCGGCTTAAGCGTTCGGGTGTTAAGAATTTGCCTACAACCTGGGGTATGCTACACTTTGGCATAGAAAACCCTGGGTTGGTTTTGAAAGAAAAGCACCCCTTTTTACACATGTTAAAAACCATCGCTCGGGGAGTGGAAACACGAACTGTATCAGCCATTCTGAGCCAAGGTGTGAGCGACCGTGCTCAGGCTGAATGACACTTGGGGACAGTGTCACGAACGGTGCCTACGAGATGCAGAGTTGAATCTCAGAGTATTTAGACCTTACCCCAGCACTCGGGGCTATGCTGGGGTAAGGTTATTTATTTAAGTGGCTTTTATTTATCTAGATACTCATTGGACCAAAAATAAACCATTCAAACAAAAAAACTAAAATAGTTGAACAGTTTTGGGGAACGTACGGGGAGTGGAGAAGAGAGCTGATATCACATTGCTGGACTCTTCCCTGATGGGGTCTTCAGTTAAACCAAACAAAGATGGACTTCCAATTAGAAAACCCTTATCGTAACAGGATCCTCCAAGGGATAGGAAAAAAGGGACCCTATGGGACCTGAAAAAAAAACTTAAAGATATGAAATTTAATGAGAGATAGCACATGGGCCCATGGTCAGGAAATGTCAGTGGTTGATATCTATATAATATTATACAAATATTTGCACAAGTGTCAAAATCCAGAGAGGAAATCGGGGAAAACTTTTGTTTTTACAAAATGCCTGCGTTTCCCTGCCGCCTGCGTTTCCCTTAACATTTGAAACAATAAAAAAGGTTTTCCCCGCGACTGTAATTTCAGTTGATTATTTCATCAACCTCCACAAGAATTATCGGTTATGCCAAGATATCTTTATTGGTAAACAATATAAACATATCTCTGATAGGATTTGCCATAATTTGAACCATAACTTGCACTATGAACAATGTTTGTATGGAAAATACCATCCAGTACTTTGTATATCGCAGGTCCAACTAAACTGGTAAAGTCCACCACGCGGGCGGCGGCGGGCCTAATGGCGGGGAGGTTCCGATCTTATCTAGAGGCACCGGTGATTTATGTGCTCACTTATTGGGTGGGTAGAGCCCGGCACCGGGAGAGAGTGCCGGAATGTTTTGCGAGAATATTATGAAAAAGGCATGGGAATTAGAAGCACGGGAATATTAGAATCGTGGGGTACAAGGCGTATGCAGAGACTGGAGAAGGTCGGGTAAAAATACACCGAGGGTTAACAAAGGAAGCTTGCGGAGGGTTTAAAATCAAGGCGGAATTTTTGTTTTATTTGATGATCAGACAAGATATTCGACTGAACGAATCCAGTGGGACCATGGGGCAACCTTTTGAGGAATGCTATGTAGCTAAGATCGGAGCGGGAGTACGACTGTTAAGAGCAGGAGTACGTTGTTAATTAAAAAAAAATCAATTAAACGAAAGATTTGTTTGATGCTGATGTATGAACAAGGATTTTTTAATGTTGGCAGTGTTTGACGAATCGCCACACCGCCGCATGCGCATGCGAATGGAATCGCAGATTTCCAATGACCGTGAAATTTGTAGAACCAAATTTATGCAGCTTTCATCGTCGTCTGCAAATAATTCATAATTACTAGATATTAATTTAACCTACGAGCTTCGAGCCTTCTGATAAACTTTGCGTTAGGAATGTACGTGATAAATAAATTTATTCAGTTTTAAAACTTCTTCTACTTCTCCTTATCCCATTCGGGTCCTCCAAGGGGACAAGGCTCCTCCATGTGGCGTTCATACATTATTATTCCGCCACTCAAAGTACACACGAGAAAGATCTGCAAGCCGCTACGTATTTGTTTACGTTTTGCGCAGAGCCGGCTAAATACCGTCTACCTATTTATGTACGTATCGGCCGGCAATGTACTCGCTAGGCCGGCTGCCCGATAAATAATAATGTCGCCACCTTCGCGAAAGGTCGAGACTCGAGCGTGCATCCACGAACACTTGACGAGTACTCCAGCGCACATTTTGCCAGCGAATGGAAAGTTACTTGGCCGGTCGCTCCTATATAAGGCGGCGCACTAAACAACAAACTAGTCAGTCTCTAGTCAGTCTCTATCCGACGGTCGCATTTACAATCGCCTCTCTACAGCGAACCAGTGTGTAATATCAGTGCCCGGTGCATCCGCTCTCTTCCAGGGCAGCTTCCTTCGTGGACATCACAAGGACTACCTGCCGGTTTCTCCACTCACCGAGTCACCGCCGATCATCTCCGCAACGAGCGTCGAGCAGCGGCCTGGAAGACGAGGTCATCCTCCACCGCCACGGTGTCGAGCATCACGCTGGTGGCTCCACTCACCGAGTCACCGCCGTTCATCACTCCAGGGCAGCTTCCTTCGTGGACATCACAAAGACTACCTGCCGGTGGCTCCACTAACCGAGTCGCTGCCGTTCATCTCCGCAACGAGCGTCGAGCAACTGCCTGGACGATCAGGTCATCTCCGCAACGAGCGTCGAGCAACACCCTGGTGACCTGCAGGCCCATGGCCTACTCCACCACAGTATTACCGACCTGCATCACTCATCATGATCGTGCACCCGCAACGCCTCACTCTACGGCACTTCGACATCTTCATGTTACATCGCACCGACCTCAGCTACGTAGCTCATGATTCAATAAACGACTGGACTCGCAACCAACTCGGATGCCTTTTATTTCTCTCTCCGTCTCTGTCGACACCGGAGTCCGTTCCCTCACTGGTGACCCCGACGAGATTCCGTTCCCTCACGTCCCTGTCTTGCGCTGATTGCTGATGGTCCGGCCTCCGTCCATGGCATTCCCATCCTCTCCTCACACAGTTTCTGGAGTTACCTCGACAAATTGTATCTGGGGCGGCCCACTGGACGTCTACCCTCTGGAATCGCACTCAGTATTTTCCTCGGAATTCGGTCATCAGACGTTCTTAGTACGTGTCCAAACCACCTCAGTTGCGATTTGTCTATAAAGAGTAGCAGTGGTTCAATGTTCAGATCGTCTCAGATCGTCGAGTTTCTTATAGGATCCCATTTCGTAACCCCTGCCACTCCTCTCAATTGCCTCATTTTTTGCCGCAGCTTACACTATAGAGCGTGTTCGTTCGTTTAGCATCCATATCTGGTGGCTGTACGTGAGCGTCGGAAGGTATACCGTCTTGAACACTGCCATTTTTTGTCTTGATGCTGAGCTCGGCTTTCCTTATCACTGAGCTGTAAAGAGGACGCACTGCTTGCCGCAGTTTTAAACATTCAATTTTTTAAATTTATGCCTCATAACATGATTTCATCACAATTTTTCATTATTGTGCAAGAAATTCAAATCGAAGTTACGATTCGTAGCAATATTTAAATACAAAACGTTCTTGATTTTAGGAGTGCTACGAGTATTTTGAATTTGATTCTCACTGAAGTGCAATAATATTTTTCTATAAATCTTTATTATGGGTTCAGACAATTTTTATTTCATATTATAAAATAGCGCAACACCTTTGCACGATGATGTCACTTCTCACTCTGTAAGCTGCCTGAAGTCCCGAAAACCCTTCTGGATGTAAGGTAGAGGCCCCTCGGGAGAGGTTCTCACTCCAGAAGACAGATGGAAATTTGTGTAGAAAACTCCTTCTCTCTCGATTCCTCCTGCCATGCAGCTGGAGGGCAGAAGCATCCGCCGCCAAGACCCGGACAGACTTCACCCCGTGAACCGGGGCACTCCTGCCAAGTCACCAAGTAGCGAACTGCTTGGGGTAACCTATGGCAGAGGTGTTGGTTATCCAATAAATGGTTTCTGGGGCGGCGATACCCATACACGCCTTCAAAAGTGAATTAAAAAATATTTTAGATCAACTGTCCGGGGGTTAAAATGAAAGAGGGATCAACTTTCAGGGGGATCAACTATCAGGGGACCAATTGTTAAGGGATCAATCGTATTTTATGTATGTATAGCTTAGATTATTTTTAAAAAAGCCCATATTGATGACGTATGTAATCTAAAGTACCGCACAAGAGTTCCAACTGCTCCCGTCTGGAGCCAGTGAGACTATGACATCCCCAATTGGAGTATGTTGTGAGGCTGAAGGTAGTGAGAGGGGAAGGAGATGAGGTAGAGGAAGGTGGAAAGTACCTGGCTATTCAGATCTGGTCACCAAACACGGCCAAAGCCATTTCAAGCAACGTTTCAATTCTGAATGGTCTGAATGGCCTTACACTAGGGCGATACTGAGAGTATCTTCCACTCTGGAACGTGCCGCAACAGTAAAACTTTGGTAGTGTAACTTTTGACTAACTACTTCCCTTTTAAATAGTCGATAACATTTAGTTTTGTGTCATGAGCTACAACCCATTTATTTTTCAAAAACAGTATACAACACCTTGCAAAAGCGGTGAAGAACATTTCAAAAAAATTATTTGTCATAATAAAGACATGTTCAACATCCTGAAACATTGATTCGAGTGATCCTCTAACTCCAAACCATAATACACACTTGTGTAGTGTATGAAACATACGTGCGTAGAGTATAAATACACGCGTGTAGCGTATAAACACAGTAACGTGAACATAATAATGTTGGGAGCGGCCACGTGGCACTGGATGACCAATCACCACTGATCGCCGCCCGCGCCGTGACAATATGAAATTGCAAACACATGACTTGGCAGCTTCAGAGAGATGTGACTGTCATGCATCATGCCCTCATGCGTCATCCCCTCACACCCTCATGCCCTAATGCCCTCACGCCTAGTACCTCATGCCCCATATCAGCCAAATAAAACCCATTTAAAGTATTTTAATATTCAAGCACTGAAAATATGTTTTTAAAAGTTATGAGGCGTCGCGCAAGTATTAACTTTAAATTTTTGTTAATAATTCAATGCTGTTGTATTATAATAAATACAATATAATTCACAAAAAAGGTTTATTTAAATAAATAATAAGTTTCAAAATAAAACTCCATACCAAAATATTTAATTTGTTTCCGCCCGTGACTTTCATGCAAACGCAGACATTTCTTCATCAAAGTACAAAATGATTTCCTTTTACCCGAAGATTTTACTCTCAGATCGTTTGAACTGAGATCAATTCGTTGTCGAAAGGAAACTACCATGATTTCAAAGGTCGCGGGTTCGAGTTCCGATGTGAAAAAATAGAATGAATTTATTTGTTCACATGAAGCATATACTTTGTGATGTGACATTATACTCAAAATATTTTTTTTTTTTTTTTTACAGTTAAAACCGCACAAGAGTCCCAACTGCTCCCGTCTGGAGCCAGTGAGACTATGGCATCCCCAATCGGGGTATGTTGTGTGGCTGAAGGTAGTGGGGAGGGGAAGGAGATAGGGAAGAGGACGGTGGGGAAGTACCTGGCTATTCAAATCTGGTCACTAAACACGGCTTAAGCCATTTCAAGCAACGTTTCAATTCTGAATGGTGGTCTTACACCAGGGCGATACTGATAGTATCTTCCACTCTGGAACGTGCCGCAAATATACTATTAAAAAAATGTACTAATATACTATTAAAAAATATATTATTATAGAAAGTGTACAAAAGTTTGCGTTGAAAAAAAAAAATGTACTAATATACTATTTGGGAGGCGGGAATGGGTACCGCCGCCCCGGGAACCTTTATTGGATAACCAACACCTCTGCCATAGGTCACCCCAAGTGGTTCGCTACGTTTGGTGATTTAGCAGGGGTGCCCGGGTTCATGGGGGGAGGTTTGTCTAGGCGGGTGACCAGGACATACTGAACCCCAGATTCCTACCCACCCCTTAATCCCTTTTCCTTCCCAGAACTCTCCTTCCCCTTCCTTTCCTCAAAAAAACCCTCCACATAGCATCCTCAAAGATGACATAGGCCCTGAGGGAAATTATTTTTCTCAGGGCCTCCTGTGTGGAGCTCTTGTAAAAAAAAAAAAAAAATTAAAAAATATATTATTATAGAAAGTGTACAAAAGTTTGCGTCCCGCTTAAACTCATAAACGAGTCCCGGTACAATCAAGGGAGTTATATGGTGTGGAAGACCTCTATCCCCTATTCATGAAGAAGGTTTCCGTTTTTTACCTGAAAGGTGTGCTTTTGAAGATATAAGGGTTGGAAGTTTCGCCTTCTAGAAATTTCTAGAACAGCCCAGAATGTTCGAGAATAATCGAGAGCATTCCACAACATTCCAGAACATCGTAGGTGTTGAACAGTCGGGGCTGGGGTGAGAAGTTGGGTGGTTACTCGGCTGACCCTGACTCGAGTGACCAGTTATGACATACTGAAAAATGTTTTTTGTTTGGTTTTAAAGAGAAAAAAAAACATGTAAAAGTCACAAGAGACTAAAATTGTTTTAACTTTTTACTCCAAATAATGTCAGGAATTAATGGTTAAAGTAAGTCTAGCACG
This sequence comes from Glyphotaelius pellucidus, assembly GCA_936435175.1. Taxonomy (NCBI): domain Eukaryota; kingdom Metazoa; phylum Arthropoda; class Insecta; order Trichoptera; family Limnephilidae; genus Glyphotaelius; species Glyphotaelius pellucidus. The sequence goes on from OW386549.1 coordinate 31,840,616, forward strand.
TCCTTTTAATACCCTGTATACTCGTATAACGAAAGTAAATTTAAAAAAAAAAAATATATACATGGAAAATAAATTTACTTTTCTGGTTTATTATTTAGACTTCTTGTTTTCCTTTTAAAAGATTTTTTATTATGTTAATATAATTGTTTTTTATGATATATTTTAGGTAATTAATCACCTCTCCTTTCTAATATTTTGTCTATGTTCTAATTAGTCTATACTTGTTTGTCTTTTGTTATTTATTATTGACTTATTATCCTGACGAAGAAAACATAGTTTTCGAAACATGTTGATATAGTTAATAAAATAGTGGTGTTATACAAAGGTATTTGTTTTTCATTAAATTAATGATGACACCCCAAAGTAAATATGCCTATTTTGAAGAAAAAATTTATTTGTTTTATTTCACAATTTACTCATTTAAAATAACACACATAATATTTTCGGCACGTTACAGAGTGGAAGATACTCTCAGTATCGGCCTAGTGTAAGACCATCATTCAGAATTGAAACGTTTCTTGTAATGGCTTTGGCCGTGTTTAGTGATCAAGTCTGAATAGCCAGATACTTCCCCAACCTCTTCTTCCCTATATCCTTCCCTTCCCCACTTCCTTCAGCCTCGCAATATACGCAATATACTCCAATTGGCTCCAGATGTTGATTGGGAGCTCTTGGGACTCTTTTGCGATTTCACATGTAAAAAAGTTGATTAAAATGATCATACGGTGCCTTTCTAGAACTTCCAAACTTTTTATCTTTTTTGCAAGTATGAAGCATTTATTATAGTAGTCCCAGAGAGAGATTGTACCTATGTCATCTACGATCGTTCTTTCCTTTCTCACATCTATGAAAATGAAAAACACAGAGAATTTTAGAACGTTGACGTCACGTACGGCTTCTCTCTAGGACTACTATAATAAGCGTTATTTTTTAATCCCGATCATACTCAGCTCAAAACACATCAGCTTGCATTTTTTTAACGTTTCGTTCTAGGTTCAATCTTTTTTTTCACACACAGGAGGCCTGGGGGAAAAAAATAGAGTGTGTAATCTACACGCGGTAGAAGTGAAACTAGAAAGTCGCTAGATGTCGCTTTCTTTTCTTTTGCCTGCCTATTTTAAAGTGGTTTGAAGATTGGACGTTTATTTACAAAAATTAAAATGTTTTTTTTTTTTTTGATTTCGTAGGATTTGAACTCCGTTTGCTCGATATCTATCTCTCCGGCCGCTCGGCGTCTTAACGTTGCGCTACGGGAGGGTCGAGCCGAGGTGCGAATTTAGCGCATTATATTATAACCGACGACATTCATATAATAAATTTTAGTGACGTATTTCTGTTTCACCCGAAAGTCTAATCACTAATGACGCTAAAGAAGTTTCACTTAAAAAATTCTCAGGACCTTTGTCGTCTCTAGAGATGCTGTGTGGATGGTAATTTAGGGAAGGAAGGAGAAGGAGTTGGTGCAAGGTGATGTTCCAAGAAAATCCGGTTGGAGTGATCTAGGATAGGTCCCCTCAACCAGACTCTCCCGATTTGCCGCCAAAACCATGAGAAACCTCACCCTTAGAACCCGGGCTCTCCTGCTTAGCATTCTTAATCAATTCGATTGCTCTTCTTCTTTTAGTATGAAACTCGTTACACCCATGTAGAGAAAAAATCAACTTCATAAAAAAACATTGAAACTTTCACCCCTTTCATACCAAAAGATAAATATCGACCAACAAGCAGTTCAATCTCTTAACATCAAGCCACGTCAAAACACATCAGAAATCACCTGGAACATAATCGCAAGTTCACCGTCACACGATGTAATAAAACCCATCGATTAACCTGCTGGTGATAAAGCTCGCGTTGCTCGGTCGACCACATAACAAGTTGTACTGAACAGTGTGTACTGTGCATACACACCGCGTACACAGTTCCGCCATAGTACCACCACACGATGCCGCGTTGCCGACACGACTGTAGATAAGCCGAGCTAATTAATACCCGTGTGTAAATATGGAATGTTGAACAGGGTTGAAATGACACTGACTTGGTTCGTTACGGAAAATTTCTTTGTGGACGTATCTACGACTGTGATAGGCAAGTTCGTTAGACCAATTATAATATAACAGCGCGTACCCGTGAAAAATCACGACATTTGTAAAGCTGAAAATATTTGCCTCAGGATCATTATTAATTGCATATAAAAAACTATAAATTTTGTGGTATTTCTTGAGCATTTACTATGTAAAAATGGTTAGGAATTGTAATTTTTTTTTGTTTTTGTTTGTTCGAAAAAATAATTAAAATATGTAAATTGCAAAAATTGTGATTTTGGCGGTCTCTTTGGATTAAAAGAGACACTGAAATGTATTGTTCAAAAAAACTGCTAAATCATCATGCTTGACCAAACGAATCAGAGATGGCGCTCATTTGTCCGTTTGACGAAATAATGCAGTTTGAAATGTTTTTTCTTCAAAATAGGCATATTTACTTTGTGGCGTCATCATTAATTTAATGACAAACAAATACCGTTGTGTAACACCACTATTTTATTAACAATATCAACATGTTTCGAAAACTATGTTTTCTTCGTCAGGATAATAAGTCAATAAAAAATAACAAAAGACAAACAAGTATAGACTAATTAGAACATAGACAAAATATTAGAATGGAGAGGTGATTAATTACCTAAAATATATCATAAAAAACAATTATATAAAATAAAATATAAAAATTATTTTAGAATGGGTAAAAATTACATTAACATAATAAAAAATCTTTTAAAAAGAAAACAAGAAGTCTAAATAACAAAATAAATTATTATAAATATAAGTATTAATACGAAAATAAATTTAAAAGATGGCTATTTTTAAAAAACGTTTGGTTATTTATAATATTTAATTTACTATTAACACTTTTTCTAATTTCTAAAATTTCTAAATTATCTAATTGTACACCCGTTGTGTTAGTGTGTAAAATTTTTAAACCTTTATTAATATCAAAAAAATGACCTGTTTCCAAAATATGGTTTGCAAATTCTGAATAATTATTATTATTTAAACATCTTAGATGTTCCTTAACTCTAATGTTAAAATTTCTAGAAGTCTTCCCAATATAAAAAAAGTTACAATCATTACAAATTAATTTATAAACCCCAGATTTGTTCAAAAACACACCTTTGTCCTTGTTATTTAATATATAATTTTTTAATTTGTTATTGGCGTAAAAAGCTGGTTGGATATTATGTGGCATGTTTTTAATTATCAAATTTGAAGTGTTATTATTTAAAAATACAATTTTTCTTCAATTATTATTCTTGTCAACTACGTGTGGATAAACAAAAGATCTAAAAAACTTTTTCTTATATTTTTTGTTTAACATATTATCTATTAATTGTGTAGAATAACCGTTATTTATTGCAATTTGTTTAATTGTATTTAATTCTGTTTTAAAATTTATTAAAGATAGGGGAACATTAATTAGTCTACTTAGTAAGGTATGAAACGCTGCTAATTTTTGTGAAAATGGATGATTAGAAGTTTCATGTATAATGATATCTGTATATGTGTCTTTACGAAAAATGTTAAATTCAAATTTATTATTGACAATAGAAATACTTAAATCCAAAAAATTTAAACTGCAATTTTTTCCAATTTCTAGGGTAAATTTAATTTTTTTGTGGAGTTTATTAATGAAATTTAAGAAAATATTTAATTGCCTATTAGTTCCAGTCCATATACAAAAAACGTCATCTACATATCTTTTCCAAAAATAAACATATTTTAATAATAAAGCACGACTATTAAAAATTTTTTCTTCAAAATTGTTTAAAAATATATCTGCGACTAGGGGGCTAGTACTTGAACCCATTGCTAAACCATCTTTTTGTTTGTAAATAATATTATCAAATTGAAAATAATTTTGTTTAAGAATAACATTAAAAATTTTATATAAATCCTGAGACAAGTTTTTGGAAATGTTTGAAAAATCTAACAATTCTTTAATAATAGATTTAGTTTCTAAAAGAGGAACACTTGGAAATAAGTTTATAACATCAAATGATATTTTCATTGCATTTTTAGGTATATCCAAAGATTTTAATTTGTCAATTAACTCAAGGGAATTTTTTATTGTATGTTTAGGGTTAAAAATTTTGTTATCAAGAATTAATTTATTGATTGTAGAAGCCAATTTATAACTAGGGGCGTTACAATTGGACACAACCGGTCTAATAGGTTTTTCTAATTTATGGATTTTTAGCAAACTGTATAATTTTGGTACTTGTGGATTTTTAATAGTTAATTTTTTGTTTTTAAATAAACTAATAATATTTTCACTTCTGCAAGCTTTTAATGTATCAATAATTTCTTCCTGGCATTTATTGATTGGATTTTTATTAACAATTTCAAAATTATCATTATCTAAAAAATTCAAAGTCTTTTTTATGTAATCCACCTTATTTAAAATAATAATTGAATTTCCTTTATCTGCCTTTGTTATGATAAGGTTTTTGTCGTGTGTAACTTTTGAAATATTGACGGCAAGCTTTTTTTCTTCACATTGTTTATTATTTTCCTTGTAATTATTAGACTTTATGTTTTTAACAATTTCACCAAATTTATATTGATATGAACTATCTTTTTGATTCAGTGCACAATTTATATCAACAGCTAACAATTCTATTTGTTTTTTATTTTCAATTTGTAAATTGTAATTCAAACCTTTTGATAAAAGATTTAATTCTTCTTTCTTAAAAATATGGTTGGATAAGTTAATGACACGATCATGAAATATGGCTATTGTTTTATTATCATTTTTAAGTGTTTTTGAGCAAGAATTTTGGTTTTTATTAACAAAAGTTAAAAAATTGTTTTCTTTATTGTCACTTTCACATGGTAGAGTATTATAAGAACACTGATTTTGGTTTTTATTGTTAATATCAATTGATTTATTTAATTTCTTCATCAATTCTTCCTTCTTTTTATTATTATTATTTATTATTATTTTTATTATTAATACTTATATTTATAATAATTTATTTTGTTATTTAGACTTCTTGTTTTCTTTTTAAAAGATTTTTTATTATGTTAATGTAATTTTTACCCATTCTAAAATAATTTTTATATTTTATTTTATATAATTGTTTTTTATGATATATTTTAGGTAATTAATCACCTCTCCTATCTAATATTTTGTCTATGTTCTAATTAGTCTATACTTGTTTGTCTTTTGTTATTTTTTATTGACTTATTATCCTGACGAAGAAAACATAGTTTTCGAAACATGTTGATATTGTTAATAAAATAGTGGTGTTACACAAAGGTATTTGTTTGTCATTAAATTAAAATAAATGAAATGTTTTTATTTGAAAGTGTTATTGTGACCGGTGGAATAACTGTCACATCATCTTGTGTTTTGAATGTCTTGCAATTTATTGTGATCTCTCTTTTTGTTGTGTAAAGTTGACTTGTGCATTTTTCAAAATTACAAAAATTATACTGAGCTTAATTAAAGTGGATTGAAATTACTGGGAGGCTTCCCACGTTGCAGAAATCAACAATCAAGGTTAGTAATTCTATTTTTTTCTTTGAGATTTTGTCAGATTGCTATTTTTTGTGATATATTGTCCGCGCAAGGTATTACGCTCAGAGATTTCTGGGTTTTTTTACATGCCCCAGGTTCGCAAATTATAATACAAATAATTTCTATAAATTTTGTTAAAACATGAGCCTTGCTTCACAATGTACATTTTTTACTTAATTTATGGTGACTTTATTTATGTGGTACCGGTTTTGACAAATTTGTGTCGTTCACTAGCAATCTTAAAACTGACTTTAAAATTATACAAGTACAGAAATGATTAGATTTTATTTTATTTTATTTTTATTTTATTTTATTTTATTTTTATTTTATTTTATTTTATTTATTTATTTTTTTTTAAATTTATTTATTTATTTTATAAATCAACAAACAAGTCCCGCTAAGCCAATTGCAATTGGCTTGACAGCAGGTGCTTATAATTACCTACAAATATATTTAAAGTTATAATTTACATCTTTTATCTACAGTTTAAACATTTTTTCATAAATTTTATCATAAGTATCAAAATAAATATTCTTTTTCCAATAACCAATTTTTCACCATATATTTAACCTTATTCATAGAATTATGTTGCTTTATATTGTCAGGTAATAAATTAAATATCTTCGGTATGTTGTATTCAAACGTTCTCTGTCCGTACTTATTATTAAATTTCGGAACTATTAACCCGTCGTTACGCGTGAATCTAGTGCTATATTTATGATCTAGTTTCTCTTTATGCTGCGGGGTAAATATATGCTGAATTATAATTTCATACCATAGTATTGCCTTCACAGGTAAAATTTTTGCACTCTGAAACAGCAACGGAGTATTGTGTCTTTGTTTGAAAATATTAGTGACAACTAATAATTTTACAATTGCGTTTTGTACAACTTGAACTTGTTTCAGATTGGTTACAGTAGTATTTCCCCATATTGTTAACCCATATCTTATTATTGATTCTGCTAGTGACATGTAAATTATTTTAAGTGTATCAATTGATAGGAAAAAATTTAATGTGTACATTCTGCTAGCAATTGATCTGAGTCTTTTACAGGTTTTTTTAATATGTTTGTCCCATTTAAAAAAACAATCTACTGTAACACCAAGATACACATATTCAGTAACTAATTCTAAGCTTTCACAATTACTAATTACAGTTAATTTGAATATTTTTGTGGATGCAATTAAAGTTATGAGAAATAATATTAGGATTAAATTGAAATTTGGCATTAGGTGATCTTATATGCATTACTTTAGTTTTTTTAGCATTTATTAATAGCCCTGCATCATGTGACCATTTACAGAGTTGATTAAAGTCAATTTAATTTGATGACGGAAGTGGGAGTAATGATTTGACGGGGGACCGGGGGTGAGAACGGTAGGAGGAGTACACGTAACAAGGAAACATGGTCAATAATTTATTAAAAAGAAAGGGTTACAAATATCCTGATAATATTTGACTACCACCAAAGCCAACGCGAAGCCAACTCAGCCACTGACCGGTCAATAACAAAATAATATCATCCTGTAAATCACCATTATTAACCACATTTTTTTGTTACATTGACTGCTTCCACTGTTATTCCCTCTCATAATCACCACTCCCACTACCCTCAACCAATAAAATCTAATAATTTCTGTACTTTTGTAATGTCTAAGTCAGTTTTAAAACCGCTATAGAATGACACGGATGAGTCGAAACAGGTAGCAGGTAAATATAATTGAGTTACAAAATGTAAATAGTGAAATAAATTCTTTAAAACAATCAATTCTTTAAACTATAATAAAAAAATGGCATAAATAATTAGAGAGATTATCAGATTTGCCATTAGAATGAACACTGTTTGTAAATTTAAAAAAAATCATTCGTCTATTTAAAAGGATTAAGTTCATATCCTTGTTCTGTTTTTTGACCATTGATTTTTACGTAAACGAAAAGAGGCCGTATTTTACTGTGATAAATTAATAGAGTGGATATAAGTTACTAAGACAATGCGTGTGCTTTTACTAAACTACATATGCCCAGTGGACATACCGTAGCGGGCCGCTTACTTATCTATTTCGTTCGAAAACATATTAATTATTTTAATGGCTATCCTTTTGGTTGTTGAGTATTGTGTCGTCTTATTTCAAATATTTATTTTTATATTTAGATTCATTTTGATTAACTTTCTTCTACGGACTCTTTTACTTTCAATTTAAAGTCTGTGTCACATTTTATCTTCATTTTCATTCAACAAAATTGTATTTGTATCAGTTTGTCTGTGCTTTTAAAAGCAAAAAAGGGTCAAAGCATTGCGCCTTTATTGCAAGTTTATCTGAACTATTTACACCCAATTAAAATTAAACCCGTAATTAACACAAGCAATTTATTCCGATTTACTTCAAATAATCATCATTGTGCAATCAACCCCCTTGTTTTGGAAAACGAAAGAAGTCCCAAATTGGAGCTCGATTATGACCGACTCTAGACCGCCAGACCTCCAGAGACCTTCAAGGGATCGTACATAAGTACATCGTATAAGCGATGTTACATTTTTTGTTCAATTATTATAAATATAACATGTCTAGTTTTTTTATAATATCATTGGTTTTTTACTTGTTTATTTTGATTCCTGTTAGAAATTCACCTCTGACAGAACCGGAGCACGATCAAGGGCCCACTTTCCGGTGTGAATGTTCCCGGGAGCCTGCCAAAAGTTTTCACACGTTAATCATACTACTTTTAGCCCAGCTAACAACCCAACAGGATTATGCAGGCACGAATTTCGGTCGTTGCAGCTAGCTTTGCGTTATGCGATACTTTGTAGATAGACAAATAGTGTTAGCAAAATATTATGCGACGTGGATAACATTTCTACAGCCTTATTAATAATGTAGCATATAATATTATAAAATGACACAACATTACTTGTACCACGTATATATATTTTATATTAACGCCGACCGGCTTCGGAACAACCCTTCCTTCCTCAGGGTAAAATATATGCTTTCCTAATATTACAAAAATATGGATAAACACTTATATATTATACAATTATATATTAAGTGTTGAAGCGGGGGCAGATTAGTGAAGAGTGGGGCACGAGATAAAACGAATGGTGAATGGGAACATATCTTAAAAGGGGCTGTAAGATAGTTTTTTTTTTACATTAACTCTACACTGGATTTTTTTTTTTTTTATATGAATACCGTACAAGAGTCCCAACTGCTCCCGTCTGGAGCCAGTGAGACTATGGCATCCCCAATTGGGGTATGTTGTGAGGCTGAAGGTAGTGGGGAGGGGAAGGAGATAGGGAAGAGGAAGGTGGGGAAGTACCTGGCTATTCAGATCTGGTCACTAAACACGGCTAAAGCCATTTCAAGCAACGTTTCAATTCTGAATGGTGGTCTTGCACCAGGGCGATACTGATAGTATCTTCCACTCTGGAACGTGCCGCAAATATACTATATATTATTTTAAATGAATAAATTGTGAAATAACACAAATTTATCAAATAAAATTTATTTGCGCACGCCGGGTTCGAACCCGCGACCTTCGGATTGTGAGTCGAGAGTCTTGCCTCGGGACCACGGAGGCCGTCGTCGGATTGTCGCGTTATCATTGTATTGTCTGTTTTAAACGAAAGAAAAAAGATCTGACGGGTGGGTAGGAATTTGGGGGTCAGTGTGTTTAGGATTGACGTATGAAACCATCGCCCCTGCTGACGCCGTGGCCGTGTCCAATTGGAGAGGTCAAAAGGTCTCTCTTATCCGGCCCCTCCCGATCCAAGACCCGGACAAACCTAACCCATGAACTCGAGCACCCCTGCTAAGTCACCAAAGGTAGCGAACCATTTGTAGTGTCCTATGGCAGAGGTGCTAGTTATCCAATGAATAGTTCAAGGACGGCGGTACCCATACCTGTCTCCCAGTATTTTTTGTTTGTTGATAATACTCATTCTTTTTAAAGGATATCTTAATTTACAAGGCTTCTAAGTAATCTATATGTTTGTCTTATAATTAATTTGTGCAGATTTTAACCATGTATTTTTTTCAATTCAAAACAATGATTGTTATAATTAATGATTAGCGAAATCGGACAAATTATTATTATTGAAACCAAGAATGTTCCTTGATTCTAATATAAAAATTAATACCAGTTTTCCCGAAGTGAAATCATTAAATTTTAGTTTATATACGACAAAGTGAGTCGATGTGATAAAAATATTCTAACATTAAGTAATATTCTTTATCATAATATTGGTAGTAGGTAACTATGATAATAAGAAAAATCTGTAGAATCCTTAAAAAATAACAAATCTCCTACCTGTGAGAGCAAATTATTCGATTGTTCACAAATTTTGTAAATGAAACAGTATGAAAACCTTTTTGATTCAAACCGATTTGTCATTTTGAAGATAAGGAAGGTGTAAAAATAACAAATTGCTTGTATTTTTCATTCCTACTGTGTTGAATAATTTTTAATAAATTTCAGTGTTTTTTTTACTTTTCCGAGCAGGTTATTCAAACCATTTTGCGTCAAATTTACAATTGAATAACATTTATATTACGTGAAGCATTTTTTTTATTTCTCCGCAAAGGCATTTTACTCCATTAACTTTGCCTAGGTATATTTTACCATAAGAGTCCAGAAAAAGTTTCTGAAATATGTTTCGTTTCGCATGCGAAATGATGTAAATTATGTCTCTATGAACCTCAAAACCCTTGATCAACGCAGAGATATCAGAGACCTAGTAATGCTTTATAAGATAATCCACAATTTTATTGATAGCCCTTACCTATTACAGAATATTAATTTCAGATGTCCAATAAGAGTCACTCGATCTCCAGACATATTTTATATTCCTAAGAGCAATGCTAATTATCTTCAAAATGTGTTTATAAGAAGAAGCTGTAGCACTTTCAATAGATTATGCACAGACATTGACATGTTTAACACGAACCTTGCTAACTTCATAAAATTCGTAAAAAGTAATATTCAACGGAAAACTTAATGTTTCATTAATTCCTTATCTTTCTTTTTCAGTTTTCATTTTCATTTTTTTTTTCATTTTCATTACATTTTCTTTTTTGATTTCAGCAGTTTGCAATAAATAACCTCTTCAAAAATGTTACAGTATATATAACCCTTGAAAATACATTTTTTGTAGATTTAAGTGTCTTGTTGTTAAATAGAATCACTTTGAATATCGATACGTTTAACATCGATGAAGCACAATTTAGACAGTAAGCTTTATTGGTGTTAGCCTGATTGTCCTTCATTGATGTTTAAATTGTTCATTGATGCTTAACTTGTTTAAATTGCTAAAATAGCTTGAATCTTAATATTTTCTCTACTTTAAAAACGATTTTAAATTTAAATTTTGTTATGTTTTTAAAGTGAATAAATTAAATTGAATTGAATGTTCGTACATGACAAGAGAGTCGAGAACACATGAGAAAAGAATATGTTTTTAAAAATAGTTCGTGACGGAGTTGGGTTAAATTTCTGGTTTTCTATCCTAACTGCCAACTCCTGCGGGTAAATGGATGGTTAGTTAGTTAGATTAAACATGAAGTTGTTTCCACGCAGAGCACGGTTATCCGGTTATCTGGGCGGACCGCAGAAGCGCCGCGCGCAGTACTGAAAGTTTGCAGAGCTTATCGGCAATATGCAGTTTAACTTGTTTGAATAAACTATTCGATTACACCGAACTTTAATATTATTGGTATCATACATGGTCGAATGTATGTTCCATACTAATATGGTCACCACACGAGTTGCTGATTACTGATTAGGTTTGCTTAAAAAAAGCTGGAATCGGCAATTTATTTACGAATGGATTTGTATATAACAATATACAAACTATGTACTCATGACTTTTTTAATAACATTTATTTTAAATCATCGGCGCTAGCGCCATTTAATATTTTCGTGTCTGTTTTTATTTTTTTTTTAAGCCGTTGTAGTACGGAAAGAAGAAAAAAATTAAAAATTATAATTTTTTTCTAAGAACTCTCTTTTTATAACTTTTGAAGGTTATTCCCATCAATGTTATATATCACTGAAGAAGAAGATAATAATCTAAACGAAAATATGAAAGAGAACTAGACACAGAAAAATTGAAAAAGATAATGGCCGCAACTGGGACTCGAACCCAAAACCTCTCGTCTAACCGGGACGTGCGCGTTTACCAATTCTGCTTTTTACCGATTACCGATTTACCTCTTTTTTGAAATTCGAATTATTTTAAAAGTTGTAGCCAGGATAGAATCTCAACAGAACAAAAATTTTAATCCCTTTTTCTCAAAACTACTTTTTTCGAAACATTTGTCACAAAATCTCAAGTTCTAATGAACCGATTTTACAAAAATTTGGTAAAAACCAACCAAAAATCAAAAATTTGGCTATTTACTATTAATAAAAATTCGAAAAAGTAAAAAAATAACTGAAAAACGTGGCCGAGTATAACGATATTTGTATTGATAAAGATTTTTTTTTCAAATGACACGCTATTTTTCCCCCTCTACTTCAACAGCGTGTAACTTTGTGAAATATATATATTTTTTTTAATTTTGTGAATTCTTAAAATTTCAATAAATAAATTATAGAAATGTATAATTAAAATATTAATGTTTTTTTCAACCGTCAAAAAGCGCCCAAAATTCTGGCTTATAGTCCAGAATACCCCCTTAAATTTATAAAGCCAATAAACAGCTTGCTCTTTCATTCTTGCTAGCAAAATTATTCGTTAAAGGTTTACTTTTACTTTACTAACCTTTTACTTTATTAACCATGACAGCGTTAATAAAGAGCACAATACAAAATACAATCTAAACTCATATTATAAATGCGAAACTGCGTGTACTTGTTTGTTACACTTTCACGCATAAAACAATAAAACGATTTTAAAAATTCTTTCACCAATAAATTATATGCGAGTACTATAGGCTGTATATAATGATAAGCTACGGCGTTATGAACTTAGTATATTTATTTATAATACATTTTCAGTCCCTAAGAAAAGCAAGTTATTGCTAAGCAAAAAAAAATCGTTGCCGTGGAAACGATTTTGATATATTCGTGGGAAATTTTATGGGGAGAAACGATTTCTTTATTAAATGTCACAGCAAAGCATGCCGGGTACCAGTTAGTAAAAATATAGTTTGAAACTGATTCCTTTAGAGAACAAACAATACAAATACTTCAATAACAATTGTTCGTTTGTCGAATTCTAATCTAAAACTAATCTAATTTGAAAGCTATCCGACTGAAATAAATTTATTTACCTTGATATGTATTACGTAACATTATTTTGAAGGCAAATAGTACATTCATTTAATCCGTCGACATTATTTCTCTTTGATAGTTTTCAAGGAAGTTTCTGCAGACGAATAAATTTTCTATTTATAATCAGAGGAAAATGATGAAACTGGCTCAAGAAATTTGATCAGTCTTTGCCTTTGGGGTGGTAAAATACAGTAATAGTTTCTCTGAAAGTTTCATAGAAAATACATTTCCAAAATTAGATAGTCAGAATGCGAGAGAAATTACTGACTCCAGTCGGATGGCAATGAACAGATAAACCCTAGACCTTTCGACTCTTAGGGCCCAGACAGGTCAATGAAATTGTTTATCTGCTCAAGAAAGAAATACGATATCTGAAAACGTTTTATCGATGTACGTAAAATAGGCCCCCACAATACTAATTTATTTTTCATGTTCTTTGTAAAACGGTTATACACTGCACTGATACGATCTTCAATACTTTCAACGTTATGGACATACAACAGCTCTACGCAAGATTCGTCTTAGTTAATTTACACCCGAGCCAAAAATAAAGAACTTCTCCAAACTCCTTTTTCCAAAACCACCTCTGGACAAAAACTCTTCAAATAAATAGCTTGCAAACTATACAATACCCTACCAGCTACGATCAGTCAAACTAAATCCTTGACAAAATTCAAACAAGATAAAAAGATATGGATTGTAAGTATTGGACGTCATACTACTGCAAACATGTGTAAAATAAATCACACGTAGACAGAAATAACAATTTACATACGAACTAATCAATTCAAAGAATAGAATCATGTCAAATTTAACTCCATGAATAGATCAGACAGGATTTACTTCTTTACTTCATATCTTCCTACATTTATGTGATAACTCTTTTTAAAGGATTTTTTTAAAGCCACACTTCCAATCACCTTTCTATTTTAATTGTTTTCAAGTTAATATGTATTTAACCTTAAATATTATTATAACTACGATACATAATTACTAATTACGAATACTAGTCGAACTCTGCGCGGCTCAAGCGCCATTTTGAAATCTACCATCGCTGGAATATCTGTGGAACAGACATACTGGGGATATCACAATTTAAAAAAAGCACCATTTTCTCTACCTTATGGTGGTGTGGAAATGAGTTTACAAAATTATTATAATTATGCGATAAATAGCCCGAAAAAATAACAAAAATTGGGAATTTCACCATTTTTCAGAAAAATATTCACATTTCCGCCACTGTAACTCGTTACTTATTACACTTAAAAAAAAAATTATCGGACAAAAAATATTAGAAATTTAACCTTCTTTAAGTCTTCTTTTCGTCTCAAACAATTTGGTTGTAAAATCAACCATTGCACAGTTATTTTGAATAAACCAAATTTTGGCACCTTCAATCCAAGATGGCGGCTCGAGCTCAACCCCTCCAAGGTCGAAAACTTTTTTTTTTCTATAGAGTCCGAATCTTAATAACATATATCAAAATCGCTACTACTTGACCTATTGCAAGGTGGAGGCCTTTTTTATCCCCCCTGACTGGACTAAAAAGGTATGGGAGCAGTTTTACTATTTTGTAACATGCGTCAATAGATAGTTTGTGAATTGTCTGTTAGATGGTGAATGCAGAATTGTTAAGCATCTGAATCGTTCTGTTGATTGGCGCATTCTGATAGGCAGAAGTCCTAACTTTCATCAAAATACTAAACATAGGTCAAATTGACCTACAACAGTACGATAACTCCAATATGAAGGTGCTTGCCAAGACAACACCGCCGTCTTCTGTGGGCTCTTGGCGGGTACAAGTTGGTTCGACCAATCAGGGTAGTCGAAAGAAGTGCGAAAGAGAAAGCAGATATTTGTTTCCGTATAGGTAAAAATAACCTAGATTGGGCTTCTAAGGATAAAATAGTAATTCCCCAAACAGGGATGCTATAGATCCACTGACTCCGGGTAGTTGTCGAATAAGGTGCACTAACATAGATAATTATCAATAATAACTAGACGTAGGTAGGTACCTACAAACTTCATGTTCAGCACATTAATTACTTTGACATTATTTTTCCTATAAATTCACGTCATTTTCATTTTCATTTTAAGTCTGAAAAACAAATAATCCTCCCCTTAAATGAATTTAAATTTAACCCATTAAACTAGAATTATACGTAATCGGTGTGAGAAATCTACACTAAACAGCCGAGTAAAAATGGAAACAAAAAATCGTCTTTGTTTATTCGATTTACATTTTCACGCCCATGAAAAATTTTCAGGGGCATAAAAATTACCCTTCCCTCGAGTTATTACGGAACAGTCTCGTGGAAAAAAACATCGATCCAATCGTGTTTTTCAGAACGTTTTCCCGTGGATTGCGTCCGTTTATACATGTACACGTTACGCCGCTAGTAAACGGAGTCAGTGCCGGTTTCAAATAGCATTATGTGTGTATAAACTGGCATAAAGCATCGCCGAGTGAGAGATCGCGTGACCGTACCACGTGGGTTTATTGAATGATGCAGTTGAAAAAAGAGACAAGTTCATATTTATTTTTTTATGATTTGTTTTGGGATAAGTAGTGAAGAGTAGATGCAGAAGAATATCAAAAAAATTAACTTAAAAAAATTATTTTTATTTGCAATATTTCAATTCGCACAGGGGGCCTGAGGAAAAAAATCGCTCAGGGCCAATTTCGTCTTTGGGGATGCTGTGTGGAGGGTCATTTTAGGGAGAGGAAGTTTTGTGAAGGAAATTGGTATGAGGAGTGGGTAAGAATCTGGGGGTTACTGTACTATAGTGTAGTTAGAAGTGACGGACGTATGAATCCATCCCGCCCATTGCGGTGCAAGGCGATGGGTCGAGAGAGTTTGGCTGCAGAGGTCTAGGTTAAGTCTCTCTTAACCAGTCTCTCCAGATACGGCCCGCCACGCAGCAGGCGCAAACGCAGTAGGAGCAAACGCACGCGCCATCAACACCTTGACCTTTGGCAGGGGTGTTGGCTATCCAATAAATGGTTCCCGGGTCGGTGGTTCTCCTACCCACCTCCCAAATTATCATATATTGTCCGAAAAAAAGAGAAAAAGCGGAAAAGTAATATAATTGGGGAAAAATTATTTTAAGAATCGTGTGCAGTTAATCTTGTATTATGAACCACTATTTTATAATTTCAGATTGAGATGTATGCTGACTCGCAATTTTAAGCCACAATACAGCACTAACAGAAAATAAATTTACTGAATTTTAAAGTAATGATTTTGGTACATCAAGTCTTTGTTCGTTTTCAGCTTTGTTTAAAAATATTTTTTCCAAGGAATATTGTACATTTTGTACTGAAAGAAGAATTGTTTTTATTGAATGACCCCATGTGGTAATTCCATATCTTATTAAGGATTCCGCCAATGACAGATATATTAATCTTAGGGTATTTGGTGGAACAAAAAACTTCAGTCTATAAAGTTTGCTCACTGTAGCTCTAACCGTGTGCAAACTTTTTTTATACATTTTGCACATTTTGTACATTGCTTTAAAAAATGTATTATCTGTGTATTATTTCATCTGACTTACTTACGTACCTGTCTTATCTGATAACATGTATCAATATTACTTATCTGGAATCGACAATTGAATTGACCTGACATTGTGGAACAATAACTTCAAGGAGCAATCAGTCTATTGAAGTAACACGTGTAGTTATCACTCCCATGATATCTCGGTCACTTTAATAAGGCTCTTACGAAAACTTGTGCAGTGCTAAACCTCGTGATCCCTCAGAGCCGCAATATTGAACCTCAACATAACGTGTTGTGTGAAATTAGGGCAAGTCAGATTCCTTCTAAGTGTTCACTATTCAGCAAGCTATTCCCATAGTTGTGTCATTTTGAAAACCCATAATTTTAGTGACTACAGTCCAATTGGTTTGCTCGTTCAATTAAAGTCAACCTATCTGCGACAACGTTGTGTCATTTATTGCCTTTTACATCAAATTCTTACTGTGATATTCGAACGGCAAAATAATAATAGACAATGAACTGTAATTTTTTTTAAAACGAATGACGAAGAGAGGCTGGACAATCATGCAAACTCTTGTACCCACATTGTCGTCCCTCTTTTGTGCTGTCTCTCTTAGATGTCAAAAAATAAAAATATTCGGCAATATGAGATATGCCACCTTATCGCAATAGCACCCCAATTGCCTAGAGCCAACCCCAATAATATCCCTTGTGAAATCTTCACGAATATTCCTTGAACACGCATTCCACACCCGCAGCACCGGCCAGCACGCGTCAAAAACTCCACCCCTCAGTAATTACACGCTGGCAAAAATATTTGGCGAACTCGTATTAAGTCCGACAAGGTTAATAGTTTTAATAGAGCGCCTCGTTATTATTTTCACTTCGTCCCCCAAGTAATAAATAATAATCCGAAATCATTTCGTATCGTCGTGAAAGGGCGGTGGTGGCTGTGATGATTGACTTTGGATTCGGAAGTTATAACGTTTATTTTGTTGGCATATTTTATTTATTTATTTATTTATTTATAAATAAACGCCCTTTTTCGGGGCTTTTACATATATAGCATAGAAAAAACATTTTATTGTACATAACTGAACTGCCTCAATAACAATATTTTAAATTTATTCAAAGATAAATTGAAGATGTCCACTGACTTGGTATAATTGTTTCCCTCCATTAGTATTCTGGGCAAAGAGGAATACATATGATAGTTAGTCCCAGAATTTCTGCACTGAAATAAATCCTGATTTCTAGTATTACGAAGTGGAATTCGGAAGCTTATCAATTCAAGTAATACCGGACTATCAACTAAATCATTTAGAATTTTATATAAAAATACCAAGTCAGTGAAAATTCTTCTGTCTGACAATTTAAGCATATTCATATCGTTTAAAAGTGTGTTGTAGTTTAACATATTTGCTGAAATACCCATTTTAAAATTTAGAAAACGTAAGAATTTGTTTTGTATTCTTTCAACAGCTTGTACGTGCATATTATAATGAGGATTCCAGACAGGAGAATTGTACTCAAGTTGGCTTCTAACATAACCAAAATATAACATTTTAATACACTTTATATTGTTAAAGTTTCTAGTTAGCCTAGTTATAAAACCCAACATTTTTAAGCCCTTATTACAGATTTCTGTTATGTGGTTAACAAATGAAAGATTTGATTGAAAAGTGATGCCCAAGTCTTTAATTTGCATTAATGTCTGAAGAGCATTGTTATCAATGTTGTAATTAAATATCACTGGATTTTTTATAAAAAAGAATTTTAGAAAAACTAAAATTTAAAAAATCCTAACCACTCAGACCTCGAGCCTTATTCGTCGAAAGGTATAAAATATTTGGGTTTTGCATTAAAATCCAAAGAATATTGAGGTGTGTAGAATCAAATGAAGCAAGCTTCACTTTTTTCAAAAGTGGACTAACAATGCAACTTTGTTAATGATTCACCCTTTTACCTAGAAAAGCAGTTATATGACGTTAAAACCAGGCCTTTTAACGTTTGTATCACTTTGTGAATATAATTATCAAACAGTATTAACCTTCCGTCTGGGTGGTTGAATTTCAGAACCCGACATCGATGCAAACGCCTTAAGCTCCGCGCAAATAACATTTGTGTACGTGGAATTTCAAACAAAGCTACAGCTGTTATTCGGTTTAAATTCAAAAATTCGTCACAAGATGTCGCCATTTCCGTCGGCAGGTTGGTGTGGACGTGCCCCAGGCAAGTATAAGTACTACGACCAATCAATAAAATTTTATACTTATATTATCAAAAATAAAAATTAATTCCTTTCCTAAAACATTTTGTCAATTTGAAACTATGTCACATTCGTTAATGGCCGATTACAACATGTTTTTAAAAATTAATCAATTGTTTGATTATTAATATTCCTCAACGGAAAGCAAAGAAAGGGCAAAAGTAGTAACGATGTGAAGGCCTGAAAAATTAATGTTTTTTTTTTAAATTAATTAGACATTTTATATCGACAGAGAAAAAATATCCAAGTGGAACAACTTAGGAATTTTGAGAATATAATTTATTTTTCCCCATTAATGGGTAAGCTTTTTTCGTTAAACGATTCGAGTAAATTGAAAGTTTTCGCTTAAATGTTATTCTTGGGACGCTGAATATAAGAAACAACTTTTCCACCATTTAATTTACGATTTTGAAAAATAATGATTAAAATATATTTTTTTACATTAGCTCCACACAGGAGGTCCTGAAGAAAACAATTTCCCTCAGGACCTATGTGAACTTTACGGATTCTACGCGGGGATCAATTAAGGAAATGAAGGAGAGGAAGTTTGAGGTACGAGGTTCGAGGTTCGAAAAAAGGTACGAGGGGTGGGTAAGAATCTGGGATTTAATGTGTTCAGGTGTGACGGACGTATGAATCCATTCTTCCCTTTGCGGTGCAAGGCGATGGAACAAAATACCTCCAAAAACTAGACAAACCTCACGCCGTGAACCTGGGCACCCCTGCTAAGTCACCAAAAGTAGCTTGTCACTTAGGGTGACCCTTTCCAGAGGTGTTTGTTATCCAATAAATGGTTCCCGGGGCGGCAGTACCTTAATGAGAATTATGATTAAAATAGCAAAACAGATATAAAAATGCATTAAAATATCAATAATTTTGAAATGATTTTAGATTTTCATGGCCAAAAGTATTTTCGTTAGCTGTTTTTGGGGTGTTATACCGTGTTGCGCTACCTCCTTCTTTAGCCAACGTTTAGGACAGCGTCACATATTTGCCCTGATGATGGACACTGTAACGCAGTCCAAAATGTTGGCTAAAGAAGAAGGTAGCGCAACACGGCATAACACCCCAAAAACAACTTACGAAAACCTCAATAATTCGTCAGAAAATAAAATATCAACTTATTTTCAGAAAATTTTATTACTTATTTATTATGTTGATCTTTTCTTTTGTAACCCTTTCATTTGGTTTTCGCAAGTGCTGAAGGTGTTATAAACCGCATTTACAGACTATACCTTTATAGGCAGTACCTACATAATATTGCGAAGGGACGGAGTCTTTGATCTCTCAGGGTTTTAAGGACGAAACACTTGCTTTGATTAAAGGAGCGAGGTAAAACATTCACGTTAAACCTGGCCAGCGTTACAAATTTAAAGGGAATATATATATGTAGATTGATGGAGGGAGATTAATATTGCTGAATTAAAACCAAGGTTTGGTGGTGAGAATTTGAAGAGTGGAATTGCTTAAATTTGATTAAATTAATGAATTAAAGTTTTCACCTTAGGGACATTTCTCAGTTACCTACGTATGGATCTTTAGATAAGACATTTTCCCCAATGTTAGATGCTCTAATTATTACCCTAGTTAAAGTCCACTATTCAGAATAGAAGTGGCTTGAAATGGCCTTAATCGTTATATTGTCTCAGTCATTGCCCAAAGAAGCGAAGCTAGCAGTCTATAATGAAGTGCTGGTACTTACCATGATGTAAATGAGTGAGGCGTGGAACTGGCAGAGGAAGTATAACTGTAGACTGAATATTGTATAATGAGATTTAAGTAGATATTATTTCGAATTTCGAAATGCCACAAAATAATATTAACCTAAGTGGAAAATATCTGGGTATTTTTTTCAGAAAACAAGCGTGTTTTTTCTACAATTTTTGTGTCTTGAGATAATGTTTACAAGATGGTTATTATTGCATTACATTTTTCAGACATTTTTCAAGGAAAATCTCTCAGCAAAAGCTTATCAAAATAATTATTTTTATGTTCCGAGTTTTTCGTATTAAACGCTAATAGATAATTAAAAAAAAACAATTTTAGTAGAGGAAAATAAAAATTCTCTGGTTTAAGCTGGAATGACAGTATTAAATACCATATTTCACAACAAATCTCTCACAATTTAATTTTACGAACAAAGAAACAGGAAAGTTTACCAGTTGAGTTAAGAAATGAATATTATTTTTCGAAAACTGTGTTATCTTCACTAGAGAAACAACCATATTTTGGTAATTACGTTTTTTTTAAAGCCACTCTCTTTTTTTCACACACAGTGTTATGTATTATACACATTCGGACGACGCACTAGAGTCGTAGAAACGCAACGCGCCACAGTTCAAGGGTGCGTAGAGATATTAGTCCAGAGCGCGGCCGCCGAACGAATATCACGCCGTCGCGTCGCGTCAAGGCGAAAAGGTATAAAAAGGAGAGACGTCAGTATTCGTTCTCTTAAGCGCGCTACGCATTGCAGCATTCGTGTCTACTACTTTCGTTTGACGTTTGACAGAAATGGCGTCTGAACATGAAAGTAATGTTAGATTTGTTCTGGAAGTGAAAAAAAATTCGTGTTTACATAACTTTACATTACCAGAATACGCAAGAAAGGATTTAGTGAAGAAGGCGTAGATTAATGTTGGAAAAAAAGTAATTTGAAATCGTTCGACATCGTGTTAACTCCACGGCTGCATGTGAAAAATGATCAAGTTCAGTATAATTCGGGTAGCGCCGTGTACGGAAACCAGCTTTAAAAAGTAGTACATCTGCAGGGTACTTGTGGTTGTGTCACAATCACGTAGTTTGTAAGTATCTCCATGAACGGAGGGCCTTAGTCGTGCACGCGCATTCAGCACAATTTACTGATGGCCCAGAAATGGCATCCGAGCTTCCGTGATGCATATGACCAGCCTCAATTCATCATGCAGCCATGGTCTTCCCGAGACCTTCGCACTACGACAATTGCTTTTAAGCTCATATTCATCAATGGCATGTGTACATTTATGTTAGAAGAGCATGTTGCTTTCTTTAAGGTACGAAGAGTTAAAAAAAAAACGTTTTGTGGAATAAAGTTGTAAATATGTACCTATAACGTTATACCACAAATTCAAACTAAATTCTAGTAACAAACGGTAATTCAATTATGTCTTCAAAATTCACTTTGTGGCGTCATTATTAATTTAATGAAAACAAATAACTTTGTTAATTTTAACTTATTATCCTGACAAAGAAAACATGGTTTTCGACACATTTTTTTTTTTTAGGTGAGCTCCACACAGGAGGCCCTGACGAAAATAATTTCCCTCAGAGCCTATGTTATCCTTGGGGACGCTGTGTGGAGGGTTTTTTTTAGGGAAAAGGAGGAAAGGGGAGTTCTGGGAAGGAAAAGGGTTTAAGGAATGGGTAGGAATCTGAGGTTCAGTGTCCTGGTCATCCGCCTCCAAGACCTAGACAAACCTCACCCCATGAACCCGGGCACCCCTGCTAAATCACCAAACGTAGCGAACCACTTGAGGTGACCTATGGCAGAGGTGTTGATTATCCAATAAAGGTTACCGGGGCGGCGGTACCCATTCCCGCCTCCCAAATTGGAAACATGTTGATATTGTTAATTAAATAGCGGTGTACACAAAGTTATTTGTTTTTATTAAATTAAATTAATAATAGTAATTCAATTGCCTTTCTAAATGACTTTTCAATTAAAACTATTAAGAATCTTATGTTTTATGTATTTTAAATAATGTAAAATGTGATTTATTTATTTATATTTATTTATTTATTTGCAAAAACAGCAACCAATACATTGCAAAAGCGGTAGGAAAAGATACATAATAATTACATTTACAGTTAATACATTTACAGTTAATACATTTACAGTTAATACATTTACTTAAAACATATGTGTTATTTCACGCTTAAAATTATTGCTGGAAATGTAGAAAATTTCCACATTTCCTGCAAGGCAGCTAATTAACCTAGTAAGTCTTCCCAGGGGCATCACCATTGGTAAGTTCGTTCTGCACCTGGGAAGAATCAAAAGCCTGTGTTGGCGACCTCGAGTGAAATTATCCGGGACATAGAATCCTATTTCAGCCAGAATATCTGGTACCGATATAAAACCATTTAGAAGCTTATAAGCCATCAGCAGTAATGTGACATCTCTTCTGGAACTAAGGCTGCGTAAACCCAGCATTCCCGAGATAAATGCTGTTGGAAAGGGCTGGTTCCGTTTTTTTTTTAAATTTTTCTCGGAACAAGAATATTGTTGGATACAACATTCTTCCGGGCAAGGGCTCAATTGTTCACTTTGGTCAAGTATGTATTTTGACTACAAATCAAAATTTAAGAAATGTATGAAAAAGGCCTTGCAACCGTTCCTCTGAAGGTTTAAGGATTATAAAAGTTTTCCTCCAAACCTGATCTCTTGCAATGCCAAAACAAAATGAACAGTAATAAAATTACAAGAACACTCAACAAAGTTCATACATTCGTAAAATAAATAGATTTTTACGAAACGAACAGAGAAAGGTTTTCTACAAATACTGACAGTGTATTCTTTCCAAAAGTAGTTCCAAATTGGTCTAGTGTGCGGAATTGGTATTAAGAATTACAATCGAAGGCTTCGAACCCATTAGAAGTACCCCTAAGCCGTTAGCATGTGCGAATTACTACTCCTTATTGAGAATAACACTACGAAAGACATAATATTGATAATAAAAATTTTTTAAAAAATTATTAAGTATTTAGGTAATTGAGTAGTTGAGTAACACCAATAAAAACTTCTGTTAGCTAAACGAATTTTAAATTTTATGCCACTGTTAAACAACCTTATTCCAAACATAGTTGTTTATAACATGTATTTAATTTAAAATACGTTTGTTAAACATTAGCGAGTTCCCGGCGTGCGTTGCGATTCCACATAAATAAATATATTGTTTCTCCCTGCGTGTCCTTTCCAATTCGTCCCCGTTCCCCTTTCCCTACCGCCTCCCTCCCTTTCCACTTTCCCCACCTTCCCCCCTCCCTCGACCCCCCTCCCGTGAATCTCCCCCCTTCATTCCTTTCCACCCCTCCCGGATTCTCCCCTCCCCCTCCGGCTACCCTCCCTGCCGGTAAACTACATGAAATGCGCTCATTTTTCAACTCGCGCGCCACCTATTGCAAATTTTTTGTACGAATAAAGTTTCATAAAGACGGAACTCACAAGTGTATAAAGAAACCTTCTCGGACGCGCACAGAACAACTCAAAAAAGTTTCATTGCAACCGGAAGAGTAGTATAGGAAATAATTTCACAACGCCAGAGCTCACTATTATATATAGAAATATATACATGAATTGTTAAGGAACGCATAAGGCGCAAACATACAAACAAACAAGCAAGAAACAAGAAAGCAAATATACATTCATATATAAATAAGAAAACAACAAATAAATAATGATATATAAAATTCCTCGAATTTGTAGACGCGCCCAGTTTTCCTAACTATTTGATCGTCAATCTCGTACCTGTCTATAAAAAAAATCTATTAATTTTTAAAATGGTGTCGTTTTAATAACATGTCTGATGCAATCATTATTTCATCCATGCTAATAACATTTGATTTGCAGGCGTCACAGCGCATTTTTAAACCAAATTAACTTTCCAATCAAC
The DNA here is from genome assembly GCA_936435175.1 of Glyphotaelius pellucidus. NCBI lineage: Eukaryota > Metazoa > Arthropoda > Insecta > Trichoptera > Limnephilidae > Glyphotaelius > Glyphotaelius pellucidus. The sequence continues at coordinate 31,864,877 of OW386549.1, forward strand.
CCCTGGAATTCCTATCTTCGGCAGTTTTGCACCCTGCACGGTTAGGTTAGGTTAGGTTAGATTAGGTTACAACCCCTTCGCTCTGCAACCTTCCTGGGCATGAATAATTCCATACGGGTAGGGGTTGGCCGGGGGCAGCCTGTTGAATTGAAACTTGGCTCCTTTGTGAGAGGGATAATAAACCTTTTTTGAATTGGGTATCAGTATTCATTACACACATCGGGCACTTGTCGAAAATATATTATTTGCGACGGCTGATCAACAAACTGTGTTCGGTATATAACGCGACATTGCCAATTTCAAAATAGATGAGATGAAGGACATTGTAAGTTTTCGCAACTTCTGATTAAATTTTTTTCTCCGTCTTTTGATTAAACGTTTTCACTGGGAAAAAATATTCCTAAAATAAATTCACCAAAAAACCTCATAGTAATAGTTACTCTCCGGCAAGACAGTACCTACCTTATTATTGTGACAATTCTACTTCAACTTCGCAATATTACACTCCTATGCGACGGATTCAACAGTTAGGAAACAAATACTCTGATGTTGTTGATATATTTAGTACATCAATTTCAATATATAAGCATACCTTATTGAAGTTTTTTTTATCAAGTATGTGAATATTTTGATAAAGCTATTTAATTGTATTTTGTCTGCATAAAGAAAAAAGCTATTTTGGATTTTTATATTTTAAATATTTTGTACCTACAAACTGTGTGGATCTAATTCAATAATGTTTTTACTTTATAATTATTTTTGTTCAAGTGTCTTAAACAGTTGTTTCCTACACTATTTATAAGTATAATTTCATAAATATTGTTATATATATATGCATGTAAAAGCCTAAATAGGCGTATATATATATATATATAAATAAATAAATAAATTTATATGAAAAACATAGAATCTTTTTCGTTTGTGTCAGTGAAAACATTCCAACGAATGATGATAAAAACATCATTCGGTGAAAGGTTTGCAAATCCCGCAACTTTCGATTGCGGGATAAATTTTGAATCCCGCGGTATCGCAGGTTTTGCAGAACTTTAATATCAGAATTAATGTCATCATAGCATAAACATTTTTAAAATTATTTTGAACTAGCTGGTCCCCGGCTTACGTTACAATACCATTCAAAGAAATAAATTGATTCTCCCTGCATGTCCTTTCCCGTGCGTCCGCGTTCTCTTCCACCTTCCGCCATCTTCTCCTTCGTCTCTTCCCTCTCCGCAAACCCCACCTCCTCCGTCCCTCTTCCCCCTGCCTTTCCTTCTTGCCGCTAAAATATATGAAAAATACATATTTTCATTTATACTAATTTCATAACGCCAGAACTTACTATTATATACAGCCTATGAGTTATTCTGATGTTAGGGCTATATTATCGTAAAGTTTCATTAAAATACATTTGATAGTTTTTGCGTGAAAGAGTAACAAACACACATACATCCATACAAACTTTCGCCTTTATAATATTATTAAGATAGTAGGACAATATAAACAATAGAAATTAAAAATGAATATTTAAAGGACTTTTTGTGAGTCGATCATCATTGGTACAATTTTTTTTAATTGTAGTAAATATTTTAAGAAGAATTAATAAAAATAAGTTCGTACAAAATATAAAAATATAACTGTCACCGAAAGGATCAGTTCTAAGGTGGGTATGGGTACCGCCGCCCTAGGAACCCCTTATTGGGTAACCAATATATTTGCCAATGATCACTCCCAGTAGTTCGCTACGTTTGGTGACTTAGTAAAGGTGGCCGGGTTTATTGGGTGAGGTTTGCCGTTTCCGCACGTTTCCATCCCGCGACAAAATATCCCCGACAAAATATCCCCCAAAATATCTTCTTAAACCTTACCTAGCCAAACCTAACCCAACAAAAAATGGGACAAAAATAATACAGACATCCTTCAAAGACAATAAATTATTTTTAAAAAATAGTAAAATGGGACAAAAATAATACAGATATCCTGTAAAGTTAGGTTAGATTTTATTTGATATTTTTTTGGAGGATGTTTTGTCCGTAGGATATTTTGTCGGGGATAGTTTGTCGAAAAACGAACATTACCAGATTTGTCTACACCCACTTATTGCGTGGCGGGTCGCATCGGGAGACACTGCTTGAGGAAGATCTTTTGTACCGCAATGGGGGGATGTATTCATACGTCCATCACTCCTGGACACACTAACCACCAGAGTTTTCCCCTTCCCCCATATCTGTTTCCTTCCCAGAACTTCCTCTCCTTAATTTAATTCAAATGACACTGCACATAAAATCCGCAAAGATGATACAGGCCACGAGGTAAATTATTATCGTCAGGGCTTTCTGTGTGAAGCTAATGTAAAAATAACTCCTTCTCTATAGTAACTTAAGATCAATCATCTTTAGCAGTACAAATATTATAAATACAAATTGAAAACCGCTATAGATAGTCCTGTCTCCCATACGTTTAAGGACATTTGTGCACAAAAGCCCAGCAGTGGAAAACATTTCTCTGCCTCCTCACTAGTTGATGGAACTGTCAGTTAGGAGATGTGTGCTAACTAGAAAGTATTTCCCTCTAATCCTTCGGTTCTCAAAAAGGAATATCTTTCTCTTCAAAATCGAAACCAGGCTTCCTAGATTGAGATGCAGCTATGTCCTCCATTCCCGTTACCAAGTTCAGCCCCTTTTTTGTTGTCAAAGATTGACCACCGCGTATAAAAAGCATGTTTTTGATGTAAATTAAGTGTTTTTTTCAATCCAGTGACGAAATCCCGTGGGATTGCGAGATGCGGATTGCAAACCCTAATTTTATGATAATACAGATGCACTCAAACTTTATTAAACGATAATCAATAAAGCCGCTTATCGTGGTAGTTTCACCTTTTTTTACATTAACTCCACACAGGAGGCTCTGAGGAAAATAATTTCCCTCAGGGCCTATGTCATCTTTGAAGATGCTGTGTGGAGGGTGTTTTTTAGGAGAGGAAGGAGTGAACATGGGTCCTTAAGAGACCCATGTTGTATGAGGGAGGAAACACAGAGGCTGGCAAATCGTTCCATAGCCGAGCTGTTGAACTCAAGAACGAGTCGTAGAAACGACCTGTTCTCATGTGACTAATGTCAACCGTGTACAAATGTTGAGCGCGCGTTTGACGTGTTTCCCGACTATGCAACGGTGCCGAGGGGATCAATGACGCTAGTTCCTCGGAGCATCTTCCATTGTAATACTGGTAGAACAAGGACAGCATTCCCACCTAAAGATTGCAATCCGTTTGTTAGGTTAGGAGAGTCTATCAAACGGACCGCCTCCTGTGGCTTACCGGAAATTAGCTTATAAACTTTGTTCCTCTCGAAGACACCCTCGTAACTACCACGCAATGGCTTCAACCATTTTAAGCTTTGATCAGTTGTCGAACTCAGTTAATGATATTCGTAAAATGATTTAATTCGTTACCTGAAATTGTGTATTTATCATTAAAATAACAATATCGATAAACAACCTTGCTAAGCTTTAAAAATACCAATGAATACTACAAATTGAGAATCTGAATGAAAAAATATTGAGATCGCTAAGAGCGGCTTAAAATAGATAACTATTTTCTGATTTCACACTCTCATTCAATGAATAGAAATAAATTGACTCCAAATACAGACTGAAACCAAAACCACTCAACTGAACTTAAAAAAACTCAAGGCAATATATTTTTGTAGTTATTTCTGAAAAAAGATATTTAAAATTCTTCTTTTCTTTTTTTTATATTAACTCTACACAGGAGGCCTTGAGGAAAATAATTCCCCTCAGGGCCTATGTCATCTGGGATGCTGTGTGGAGGGTCTTTTTGAGAAGAGGAAAGAATGAACATTGGTCTTGAAGAGACCCATGTTGTAGGAGGGAGGAAACACAGAGGCCGGCAAATCGTTCCACAGCCGAGCTGTTGAACTCAAAAACGAGTCGAAAAAACGACCCGTCAAATGTCAACCGTGTACATATGTTGGGCGCGCGTTTGGCGTGTCTCCCGACTATGCACCGGTGCCGAAGGGATCAATGACGCTAGTTCCTCAGAGCATCTTCCATTGAAATACCGGTAGAACATGGATAGCATTCCCACCCGACGCCTGTGCTCTAAAGATTGCAACCCGTTCGTTAAGATAGATATAGAGATAAGATAAGATACCCTTCTTACTAAATAACAATCATTTATCAATTTTAATATGTTCCAAGTGGTTCGCTACGTTTGGTGATTTAGCAGGGGTGTCCGGGTTGAACGGATGAGGTTTGTCTTGGTCTTGGAGGCGGATGACCAGGACACACTGAACCCCAGATTCCTACCCACCCCTTAAACCCTTTTCCTTCCCAGAACTCTCCTCTCCTTCCTTTCCTGATAAAACCCTCCACCCAGCATCCTTAAAGATGACATAGGCCCTGAGGGAAATTATTTTCCTCAGGGCCTCCTGTGTGGAGCTCATGTAAAAAAAAAAATGTGAATGAAATGCTCCATACGGGAGATTCCAGTGAGGACATCGTTCATGATCTCTATTTGTTATAAAAAGGAAATTATAAAACATTAATTATTATTCAACAAATTGATAAAAGCGTTTTTTCACTGAACACTTTTTTTTTGATACCGCACAAGAGTCCCAGCTGTTTCCAAGCCAATGAGACAATGGCATCCCCAATTGGGATATTTTGTTAGGCTGAAGGAAGTGAGAATGGAAGTAGTAGAAGTGAGTAGATGGGAGGAGAGAAAAGTGGAAAAAATCCTAGCTATTCAGATCTGCTCAACGAACACTGCTTAAGCAACATTTCAGTTCTGAATGGTGTCTTACACTAGTCCGATATTGAGAGTATCTTCCACTAAGGAACGTGCCGCAGATATGCTGTTTATTATTTTTAATCAATTGATTGTGAAATAACACAAACGAATCAAATAAAATTTATTTGTATGTACGTATTTTAATTGTGTACATGAAATATTTTAGGTTTCCAGAAAATTTAAAAGCAATTTATAGTCATTAAATATATCGATCGGTTAAAAAATTTCATTCAAAAGCAATTGTCATGCTGTGTTGTGCTAGAATATCTAATCTGCCTATGGTATCCTGAAAAATCAGGGTAACGACTACGGCTGAAGTTTCTATGCACTTAGCATTCCAGGAGGAAAGCTTATTCAATACAGTAAATCAATAAATAATCGAATAAAATGATTTTTTTACTTCTTTACCTACATGTACCTCTGTAACCTACATTTACCTCTGTAACCTAGATGTTTACCGCTCTGCTACTGATATCCACGCAATAGACAAAGACAAACTATGAACTGCCTCAGTAGAAGAAGTCGAATTATATTCAATTTATTGGCCGTAAAAACAGAGAAAACAGAAGACCTTTATTCGTTTTACGTGTGATTAGATTTTGACCGCTTGAAAAAGTTCATTGCCCCTTAGAAAGCTCGCTTAAACTTTTACGGTATAAACCCTTTCAAGAGCGTCGTAAAGCTCACCGTTATACCTATTATCCGGGTAGTAAGCGCTGAAAAGTGAAATATTTCTTTCAGCAATTTGTGAACGAAAGTCAATAGGGCAATTTCTTTCGACTTAGTTTGTAAACAACCATTCAGGTGTGTTTTTAATATTTCAATTGAACCATAAAAAAACAGGTAGGAAGAAAAGCTTACAAAGTTGAAGAAAATCATTTTTGTTTCGTTATGGAAATCAAAAGCACAGATGATATTATTCAGACTAAAGTAATGTTGTTGAGTTTTAACGGTTTTTTAAGATTTCGAAAGACATTGTTTTGTTTGTTTCTTCTAAATGAATTTTACCTTTAAACGTGCTAAGCAAGGTGGTGAACGTATAAAGTACCCAAACTTTTCCTTGGTTAAGAATAAGCTTGCGAAGTTAGTATTAAGTATTTTCTCCACGGAAGTAAGGAAAGAGTATCATCAAACAAAGTCCTTGCGAAGTATTTAAAACCGGTGAAGTGCAAATGAAAAGATATCGTGCGCGGAACTCGACGGATACGAGCATAACACCCGTTCATTGTTGATGAGAACGGGTCGTTTCTTCTACTAGTTTTTGGAAGTCGGCTCATATGTGATACGAGTTACCGGCATCTGTTATTTCTTCATCATATATAGACCCGCGTTAATACAGCCCCGATCTTAAACCACCGCAAAACGTTGCAGAACCGGGCGGCAATATAGTTGCCCAGATCTTTATACCGTAGACTCTTGTGAGGCTTCACCATTTTTTTTATCCAATTCTTTGTTTTTGCTCTGCTTTTAATCAAGGAATATAGCCTTCGTGTGATGTGCGCCCTTTAGGTAATTTTTCACAAACACGGCGCTGTTTTAAACAATTTTATTGTAATTTAAAAAAAAAATCGAGTGCAGTTCACACGCAATCAAAGTGAAACCTTTACCGACACAATCTCAACCAATAGGAGCCTTGAAAAGTGAACTCATAATCAAACCGGCTAAATGCAAATGGTTTCAATCTACCTCATTTTCTTAGGCTAAATCCTATAGATATATGTGTTTGTCTTTTTTTAGTGTCATTTCATCAGTCAGTGTAATTATGCTAAAAAAGTTTCACTTCAAAACCTCTTTCATTTTAAATGTGAGGTTTTGATTGCAAGTGTAAAAATAAATTAACGTACTTATTCAAATTTCTAAATTACATTACATTGGTGATGATGAAATTACATGATGGTGATGATGAAATTACATGATGATGAAATTAAGAGATGTAGTCTTCATGTGATGTGCACCCTTGAGGTAATTTTATCGTTATTTTTATAAAAGTTATATCACATCTACAACACGGTTTCATGGCAAACAGGTCTACTCTTACGAATCTCATGATCTATCAGGAAAAATTGTTTAATAGTATGCACAATCATCTTCAAACTGACGTAGTAAGGCTTTAGTAAGGCTTTAGTAAGACTTTAGTAAGGCTTTCGACAAAGTCTCACACAAATTCTCATACATAAATTAAGATCCTCAGGAATAACGGGGAATATTTTGAAATGGTTTGAAAGTTTTCTGCACAAAAGAAAAATATCAGTCAAACTAAATTCACACTTTTCAAATCAGTTCGAAATATTCACCAGAGTTCCACAGGGGTCACATCTGGGCCCAGTGTTATTTTCCTAATTTATAAATGACATAACTACCATCTTTGAAGGAGTTATGATACTCTTATTTGCGGATGACCTTAAAATATATAAAACAATTACGAATCTTAACGACTGCTGTATATTACAATCAAATCTAGTGAGGTTACAAGAGTGGTGCGCCCTTAATGAACTGTTCCTCAATATTGAAAAATGCCAAACAATTACATTTGCGCGAATCAAAAATCCCATTAATTTTCAATATAGCATCAACAACATTTTCCTGAAAAGAGTAGATCAAATCAAGGACCTCGGTATTATATTTGATAGTAAATTAACTTTTGTTCCTCACATTAATGTAATAACTAACAAGGCCATGAAAAGTCTGGGGTTCATCCTGAGGACGGTTAAAGAATTTAAATCACTAAATTCGTTTAAATTGCTGTACACTGGGCTGGTGAGATCAAATTTAGAATACAATTCAACCATCTGGGCTCCATTATATAAGACACACCAACTAAGAATTGAAAGAGTACAGCATAAGTTCTTAAGATTTATTAATTATAAACTCGGTATACCTGTCGAAGATCTAAATTATGTATATTTAATGGAATTACTTAATATAAGCGATTTAGCGTCAAGGCGCGTAGCGAGCGATTTAGTTTGTCTTTTTAATACTTCGAATGGCAGACTGGACGCCCTTGACTTAATCAGTAAAATTAATTTGAGAATACCCACGCGCGATACTCGCTCTAATGCAATTTACCTTGTAACTAATTCTGCTAGTAATTATTTTGTTAACTCTCCTCTGCAAAGACTCCATATACTCGGTAACAAATATTCCTCTATAGACGTTTACCGTCATCAATCGATGTCAAAATTTAAACTCAGTGTATTAGAACAATTAAAATAAATCTATTAATATCATGCACTATATAGCACCTTAATCGAAATATTATGGTAGCTATGTTTCGATAAACACGTAATAAATACTTTTAAAAAGTTTGCTAATTCCAAACATAAGTATTGACAATCCTATCGTATTTCCCTCTATAATTAAAATAACAATCTCACATTAATTTACTTACCATATATTCTATGTTACCTGCTTTGTGTCAACTATTATACTTGTTGTTATCTATATTTTGTATATCTTATGTTATCTTCATTTTGTTTCTTATATTTATATTATGTTTATATTATATTATGTTATTTCTTATATTTTTCCAAACACATGTACTGCACTATATGTAAAAGTCCTATGGGCGTTTAAATAAATAAATAAAAATAAAAAATAAAAAACGTTTTCATAATTGAAGCCTTTTGAATTTCAAAAATGAGGTTTTTTTTGCAAGTTCAAAAATAAATTGACGTGCTTATTCAATTGTCTAAATCGCATTACATAGGTGATGTGCCGTGCCTACCTCACTAGAAAACTGTGTCACTGTGTTGAGAGTAGGCAAGGCTTATAGCAAATGCTTTTTATAAGCAAGCTTATAAAAATAACAACATGATATTGCATTAAAAATAAAAGACGTTCAGCATCGTACCATTGGAAATACCATTATAAATAGGTTTTAATAAAATCGTTGATGTTTGATCAAACTTGGCTTTCGATCGAAAACTTGGTGTCTAACGTATATTTCAAATAATAAGTATGTTACAACCAATTTAAAAAAGTAATGAAATGACTTGCCCATATTCAGTAACCAATACACTGATATATCAAAAACCTTTCCTTCATAATCAACCTAAGTCTTCATTATAATCCAAAAATTAATAACGATTATAATTTTGGCCCGTGATAAGCTCAAATTCATATTTTTCAATATTGCAAATTGTATACACGTGCAAATTGTACACAATATTCCATTAATTCATTTAAAAGCTTTTCTGGCATTAATTACTCACTGGAGTTTTTGTGTTTTAATATTTTTGTGATTTCTAGAACAACGAATAGGATAAGTGTGGTAGCACAGTCTACAGCAGGGATGCTGTCTGTTTCTTCTTTACAATTAAAAAATCTATTTCGAACGAGCGAATTTGTGAAAGCAGGTTTGTCGGTTTTTTAAAGGTCCAGCTTAATAAATCTCCAAGCTAGTTTGATGTCCTTTAACTGCTTCTTAACTCAGATAGCCCTGAAACATTCTTCATGTTTTTCCAATAATATATTTTTGGTTTCATCATGAAAAAATCACAAAGTACCATAAAAATATTACAAAATATTTTAATTGTTTATTGAGCGAAGGACGAATGCGACCAAATACGCAAATCTTGCATACAACCATCAGAAAACCTCAATTCTACCTTCAATGATCTACATTCTGGTGATGAAAATGAGGTACGAATTGAAAATTTACCGAGACCACAGTTTCAAAATGAATAATTTGTGAATATTTCAATTATGACGTATGGTCAACTGATGTCGACATCCAATGTCAGACGTTGCAAATTCCAAAAAATACTTATCAATTTGATACCTGTTAAAATATTTCTAAGGTAGTAAACAAATGGCATATTAATGTCCAACAATCCTACTTAATACAAGGTTGTTTTTTCTTGCAACTTTTGCAAATGGAATATTTTATTATAATACGCGAGCCTGCGGCGTGTAAATAGCCCCAGAACTCGTTGAGCGTAATACTAAAAAATATAATTACGAATTTACCTTGCGCTGACAAAATATCACAAAAAATAGCAATCTGACAAAATCTCAAGGGAAATAACAGAAACACTAACCTTTGTATAAAAATCTCTGCAATGTGAGGTCTCCCAGTATTTCAATCCGCTTTAATTAAGATCAGTACAATTTTTTATAATTTTGAAATACGCACAAGTCAGTTGTCAACTTTACACAACTAAAGTAGAAATCACAATTAATTGCAAGATATTTAAACCACAAGATGATATGACAGTTAATTCACAAGTCACTATAAATTTTTTAAATAAATACATTTAAAACTGCATTATTTCTCCAAACGGATAAGTGAGCGCCATCTCTGGTTCATTGTAGCCGATCATGATGATTTAGCAGTTTTTTCGAACAATACATTTCAGTGTCTCTGATAATACAAAGAGACCGCCAAATTCACCATTCTTGCTATGTATATAAATTATTTTTTAGAACAAACAAAACCAAAAAACAAAAAAAAAATTACAACGCCTAACCAAATATCGTCATCAATTGACCACTCCTCATCATCGAAAAATTCCACAAATGCTTCATTTTGAAATTGTGGTCCGGTAAATTTTCAATTTGCTTTTCATTTTCATTGCCAGAATCTAGATCAATGAGGTGAGAATTGGCCTTTACTGGTTTTTCTATGCATAATGACCCCACCTCCGATGGTCCATGCAGCCCACTAGTAAAATAAGTCTTTGTTATCGGCCCTCCTCTTAAAAAGACTATGCAACTCTGATCTAAAGATAGAAGTATAGCAGCCCTATGTTGAATTTGATTGTTTACTTGTTTTACAGGGTTGGAAATATAATACTCCACAACACAAAGCACACAATAACATCATTCATGGCATATAAATAACACAAAGTTCATGTATGGGAGTAAACTCAAGTTGTTCGGTAAATACTAGAAAAAGAAGCGGAGATATTTAGCTTTTTGTTGAATTAATACCTTTATATTTTTTTATTCTTTCGTATTCAGTGAACCGAGTTCCATTTAGGCTCCGTACTTAAAAGAAGTAGAGGGTTTGAAAGGGTGTTGAGAATGGTGGAGGGTGCCAATATTATAAATAACGATGGAAATTAATAGGAATAAATAAAAATATTTAAGAACCAATGGCTTATTTAAAAAAGAGCAAAAATCTCCTGACAAACGCCTTAAGTGGCATTTAAATAAACACTGGGAATTTGTTTACAGTTCATACCTATAACTTGATAACACAACCAAATGTGTTTTCTAATGATTTTCGGCGCGTACTTTGCGGATTAATACTGACAATATTTGGAGTGAAAAATGTAAATGAAAATTTCGTCTCCCCAATTGGAGTATGTTGTGAGGTTGTAGACAATGGGGAGGAGAAGTAGATGGAAAAGAGGAAAGTGGGTAAATACTTAGCTATTCATATATGATCGCTAAACACGGCTAAAGCCATTCCAAGCAACGATTCAATTCTGAATGATGGTCTTATACCACGGCGATACTGAGAGTATCTTAACCGTATCGTTAGTATCGTTAGTATCGTAGTATTTAATTTCAAAATTTTATTTAATAAAATTGTGAAATAAAATATTTGAAAAAAAATAAAGTGGTTTGGTACCTTTAGTGACTTTGCAGGATGACCGGGTTCATCGGGTGAGGTTTGTTTAGGTCTTAAAGAAGGGTAAAAATCTGGGGGGGTCAGTGTGTCCAGGAGTGACGTACGTATGAATCCATCCCCTCAACTACGGTGCAAGGCGAGAGTCGAGGGATTCTGGCTGTAGAGGTCAAAAGACCTCCATAACCAGGCTCTCTCGATCCGGCCCGCCACGCAGCAGGTGGGCAGACAAATCAGCCGCCAAGACTATGACAAACCTCACCGCATGAATCCGGGCACCCCTGCTAAGTCACCAAACGTAGCGAAGCTCTTGGGGTGACCTATGGCAGAGGTTTTAGTTATCCAAAAAATGATTCCCACGGCGGCGGTACCCATATGAGCCTCCCAAAATGAAGTCAACAAAAAATAATATTACATATAAGTACTTCTTCAATCGATGCAAAATCATTTCAATTGAATTAAAACACATATCTCTTAATCTTCTTCGTGTGCCCTATCAGATCCCCCCGACGTTGGCGATCACTCTGAAAAATGTCTCTCTATTTTGTGCTGCCCGGAATAGCTCCTCCGCACTTCTAATGCCGGTCCACTCTCTTATATTTCGTAGCCAAGACATTTATCTCCTACCAGGCCCTCGGCGACTTTCTATTTTTCCCTTCAATATTAATTGGAGCAAGTGATACTTTTCCCCTCGAAGTACGTGACCAAGATATGAAATTTTCTTGACTTTTATTGATGTGAGCAGTTCTCTATCTGCTTTAGCCTGCCTGAGAATTTCTATGTTGGTGATCATGTCGGTCCACGGAACCTTGAGCATTCTCCGGTGAAGCCATATTTAATCAAAATTAACAACATCTCTCCAAAATAATGGTTTCTTCGTCAGGATAAAATTAAAATTGTTAATAATTATAAACAAAATACTTTTAAATTTATCCTGAAGAAAAAAACATGTTGATGATTTTGAAACATGTTGATAATTTTAAGTAATAAAGTGTTATTTTACAAAGTGATATGTTTTAATTCAAATTTTTAATTATTCATTGATTTTTTTTAACTTTCGCAAAACATCCAGAAAAATTAAACTTATTTATTTTAACTAGCAAAGTCCCAATTGACACTCTTTGAAGTAGTTTTTTGTTGTTTTTGTGTAACAGAATAATATCTGAGGTTAATTAATTAATAATAACCCAAAAAATTATATTCCGGACAAGCCGTCACGAACAGTTTGAAAAGTTAAGAAGAATTAAAAAGCATCCTAAGAATTTTGAACTGTCTTGGCTTTCTAAAAAAATAACAGAGAAGGGGCTTTTTCCATTTTACTTGAGGTTTTATTATTATTTATACGAACGTTTTTCACGGTAATAATTACGTAAAGTCTTTCGCTGCTTAAGTTTTAAACATTCTTTGAATTGCGAAAGCATCTCAGGAAGAATTCAACATTTTAGTGATTCTGCTCATTGAAGCGTGTTTCAGGCTCTGTTTTTTCAGCTCCTGGTTTTCAGATTTCAGGTTTCCAGGACTCAGGAGTCCGAATAAAGGCTGGTTGTACTTCCAGTCGCTGCTAAGTGGATTGCCTTGTTGGCTTTATTTGCACCGTTCCGTCATGAATGACGTCACATCCGGGGCTTTTCTCGATCCACTGGGAATGGGAAAATTTCATTCAAACACTTCTTGTCATCAAAGCTAGAACCTAAGCAAGCCACTCCCACAACAAAAAATACTTAAACAAACCACTGCTTATATTTGAGAACAAAGATTCAATTAGACTTTTTTAAACAGTGTCTTCAATTTGATTGTCCAGAATATTACAATTCACACCTTCACACCACTATATACTAAAACAAGTAGTCCTATTATAGCATTTAAGAACAATTTTAAAAGGTTCCAAGCATTTCAACTGCCTGATTAATAACTCAAGGTTTTGATTTAACTTTTGTGTGAGGTGTAGATGATGCCACAATAAAAGCTACAAAAGCACCACATTATACACATTTGAGAGCATAGATTTAAATGTTCTTTTTTAAGCAGTGTCTTTAATTTGATTGCCAGAGGTATGTATTATAATTTACGCTATCACTCCACTAAATTCTAACACAAGTGACCGTGCAGTATTTAAGAACACTTTCAAAGTGTTCAAAGTGTTTCTTAAGTCTGGTTAAAAGCTTTGGGTTTTAACGTGAATTTGTTGTGAGATGGTTGCAATTTGTAGGTTGTTGAATTGAATCTTTGTTTTGTTCGATTGAGAATTCATTTCCTGTGATATGCGCCGATGCAATTGACACAGCTCACGTCAAGTGTCGAGCCGTTTCCTGTACGGAGCTTTCTAAGTAAGTGCTTGATAAAGCTGTACATTGTTCATTCAAGGAGCGTAAGCGTAGTCTGTTTACTGTTTACATAAGGCTGTTTATTTCGAGAACTTTATTTGCAAAAATAAAATAAAGGCCTTTATCTTTTAACTCGCAATATCGTAATACGTAGAATATGGTTGCGGTAACACGTGTTAGAGAATGTGTACTAAAATGAAAATTTTTGCTATTTTGTAGGACAAAGTTAATGCTTTGAAAAAATTACTTAGGTCCATCGAAGAATCCAGATGCCGCAGAGTCGCTTGAAATGATAATAGCCGTGTTTATTTACAAAATCTGAATAGCCAGATAGTTCCTAACCATCCTTTCCTCTTCTACTTTTCGTCCCTACAACTTTCAGCCTCACAACATTTTTTAACTACCCAATTTCACATCACAGGGAATCAGGATATCTAGCACGGTTGATCAATGTTCACGTCGAATATATTATAAACATTTTTTGCCTTTCTAATAAACATGGTGACAGTTTTATACAATTGATAAACGACCGGGTACCTATGTGAAAACCCATAATATAAAAACTGACTGTATATAAATGTCAGAAATAACCTCGCTTCTTCAGATAACATGATACTTTTAGCGAATTAAAAATGACGAAAAATAATACGAATAATAGTAAATGTATTGAATTTCACTAAAATAATTGTATATTGGTTAATTGTGAATAGAAAATGTGAACAAAAACATGTTTTGAATCACATAACGCAAATCAAAAATGTCATTTTCCGGGAAACTCATGCGCATGGCGCATGCGCCATTTTACCAAAATGCAACGTTGCCAGTTTATTCGCAACAAAATTAAAGACATTTAATATTTTAAATGTCGGAAGAAGGTCGAGTTCAACTGAAACCGGTCGTCGAATATAAATATAAATAAAGTGGTTTTAAACAAAGAACTTGTTTCAACTTGTGTTGCTAAAATATATAATATAATGATAAAAAACGCAACTACTTTGTATTTAATTAAAACAACGAATACACAAACAATTTTGAAGTTTCTAATTATGATGGTTTGATACGGGAATTGTTCTCTTTTTGGAATACAATGATGTTATCAAAATTACGAAATTTTAAACTTGTTTGAATCGGATAATGGTGGAATATTTTAATTAATTTCGAATGAATAGCAAAGAGGGTTAAAGCTGTTCGTAAAAATGGAAAAAAAGCGCACTTGGAAGTAGAATTTTTGCATATCCCGCGGCGGCAGATTTCAGCTGGCCCGAACACGTTAAACCAAAAGAATGACTAGATCATTGATAGATATTGCAGCAGGTTTGCCTGTGCCATATGAAAATGACCTTCTAGTAGTCTATTAGTCTTTTAATCTATTAGTCTATAAGTCTATGAGTCTATAAGACTTTTAGTTTATTAGTCTATTAGTGTATTTATGTATTAGTCTATTAGTATAATAGCCTATTAGTCTATTAGTCTTTTATTCTGTAATGACCCGCTCGCATTGGTAGAGTATTTTAGTCGAGTGAAGAGTATAGTAGTAACTAAACGGGTCCGAACACCATAATTTTAGTAGAGTGGGTCAGTCAGCTCTTTAGTCGATTCAATCCATTTCGTTCTAATTTTTCGGCGAGTAGCGTTCCCCTCCTCGCATCCCTGCGCACTAACATGCGCAAACCCGCCGTTTCAGCAGAGCTCATTTGTAGACGCGCGGAAATATCGTGGCATTGGAGCGAAAATGTTACTCTAAAATTATTTATTAATGCTGCTATTAATCTCTTTTCGTGTCTATAGTTTATTTATTTTCATCTTACTAATTTATTCTTCCACCTCTTCTAAAATTTCACCTCTATTAAGCATTACAATATGCTTATTTAGCGTATTTATTCTGCTTTGTAGCAGCCCGTCAACCGCCGTCATCTTGCAACGGGCGGCGGGCAATAATGTACTCTACTTGAAAGTAATGCGAACGATTTTCGGCCAGTCAAGTGGCGAGTTACTCGCCACTCTTAAGTCTATTAGTCTATAAAGTATTACTAACCAATTGGCATTACATTTGGATGTAATATTGTTTTTTACGTTCCGGTTCCGGTTCCAAATGGTGGCCTGGTTGGTTACTAAGTTTTTATACCGTCAGAGTTCGAGCAATCGTGGTTCTACTACAATCTTTCAAATTGGAATGATCAACATTATGCTGGCGTAAAATGAGGGCCTGTCATCTACGACATGACGATGGTTTGTGTGGTTGCCAGATTAAAATAAAATACATAGCTTTAGTTCATAATTACGCCACCGCCAACTTATAAGTGTAGCACTGTACCTACTAACCTGAAGAAAGATAGGAAAAATAATTGTCATAAATGGTAACATTTCTTTGAAAAAAAATTGTAATTCCTTACATGAATTTAAAAAAAAAAAATTGGGTTAAATATGTTTTTTTTATAATTAAGTAGGTAACGGGGAAAATTTGTTTTTTATTTATAAAATAAGTGAAAATAAATTAATGCTTTTTTGGACATTGCTGTAATTCTGATTTTTATTTGTACACTAAAGATAATCTTGTTCTTTTTATTAAAAATAACCTCACATTATGTGAAATCATTCTATTGCTAAAAAAATTAAATTAAGAGAAAAATGTTGCTTGAGGAAGTGTGGAAAACCATAGCATTTCTCGACTCGGCTACTATCTTAAGTTTGGTTAAGTATTTTGGCCTCAAATAAAAATTTAAGTTTTGTATGAAAAAAGCCGCTCAAACGTTTCTCTTAACCTATTGGTTTATATTCCAATGGCTCAACATTTAGGAAAAGAAATAAAAAAGCTAGGTTAACAAGCACTTTAATGTAATTACATTTTATAGCTTTGTACTAATGAAAATAGTTCTGATATTCCCGGAATTTAAGTTTTTTGAGAAATTCAAACATGTTATAAAACCATAACTTCAGATTTATTCACCATGTTCATGTATTATTATGTGCTAACACAGGCCAGTGGAAATTACGGAAAAATTTAATAATAACAATTACAATATTAATAGTTTATTTCAGAATGTAAGCAGGGGTAGTACAGTACAATATTTATCAGTAAAATATATTTGTAAGATTAGAGAGGTTGATAGTATTTATAAAATATTTGCCACATGACGGTTGACAGCAGGTGAGACTTTTGTGTGGAATTCACATAAAATAGCTCCAATTTAAAAAAAAATAAATTTCATCGAATTTGAATGATTTTCAACATTAGGCAGGAATACGAAGGAATATTTGATATCACGCATGCACTCACCGACAGCTAAACTGAAAATATATTGCGTCGTTCACAGAAGTAAGAACATAATATCCTATTTTTTTCCTTTGAACGGGTGCTTTTACTGTCTTAAAACAACAGTACCATTCTCTGAGGCTCTTCAGTCAGGTATGTCTTTGGGCCTTTGTCTCCCGGCACTCTGTTTTCCTTCATTTGTACCAAAGACATGTGAATATTAGTAGACGAGAACAGATAGGAGAGGGGCACAAACCACTGTAGCTGGACGCACCGGGGCAAGATGACTGTGATGATATGTGATTACTCAATAAATCAATCTGACAGTATATAGGAATCTCGCGTTATAATATCACCATTCAGTTCTTAAAAGTAAAATCTGCTTTTGAAAGAATAGACCTTTTTAAATGGAATCGCAAATTGCTCGCCACGTTATGAACGAATTTGCGAAGTCCAAATACGGCAAAGTAAAGTTCGCCTGTTCTCAGAGTCGAATATTTTTTTGCTGTATTCAGTTAAGACACTTTTCCAAATATTTCATAATTTACTTACCCCAGTAAACAGCGAGGAGCACGCTTAATAAACGCCTACATATGTACATGTTACTAAAACTGATCATATTAAATTATCTGAATAAGCTTAAAATAAAGTAAAATTGTGCTTATCTATGGAATGTAATACGATAATTGGGTATATTCTCTTTTTCACTTCTATTTTTTCACGTTTTCATAGCACAATCCAACATTTTTGCCGTGTTATTTCGTAAAATGTACCGATGAGAGCTCGACGCTGGTTCGCACAAGAATGATGACGTCACATTTAAAAGATTCTAAATGCGAGCCCAGCCGGCTTCAAATGGAACCGGTTTTGGGAGGGGTGTCACGATAATATTTATTTCGATTAAATAAATATTGTCTTGACCTATTTAATTTTAAACTCACCTGGCCGCTGTCGTTTTATTATGATCGCCGTAAAGATTAAACCGCTAGCGGCTAGCGCCATCTATTTCCGGCGGGACTTTTTGAATTTGCTTCGCCTGGGGAGCGGGAGTCAATTCGACCAGTCACTTAAGATAGAGTTTTGTGGATTTTTTAATATGGGATAAACCCTTTTTGATAAAGTTATTTCGAACCGCGAGCCGGATCCTGATGTTTGATCGAATACAAAACACGACCCATTGTAGTGAATCGGGCTTTATCGGTCGCCGGTTTTTGTGACCTTCACGTGGAAAAACCATGACTTTGTCGGAGTATATCTTTTTAATCCTGTCTCGGATGGCGACGTTATTTGCGGGAAAGCACCTTGATGGCCTTGCTTGGCCGCTGCTACCCGTATTTCTGTTTTGACGAATTCCCGGCGGACATAATGGATGAAGGCACCTTCTGGAACTTGACAAATCTCAGGGTACCTTGGTGCGCTCAGCCGAGGACCTGATCGAGGGCGTGGAACCTGCTGCCTGACA
The DNA here is from genome assembly GCA_936435175.1 of Glyphotaelius pellucidus. NCBI lineage: Eukaryota > Metazoa > Arthropoda > Insecta > Trichoptera > Limnephilidae > Glyphotaelius > Glyphotaelius pellucidus. The sequence continues at coordinate 31,883,297 of OW386549.1, forward strand.
AAGGGAAGGGGCCTGGTTTGCAGAAGTGTCTCCTAGAGTCTTCTTACTTTTCTTCGTATTTTCTCGAGTTTACGGCTTGCAGCCCATCGGCGCGCAAAGTGATATCTATTAAAGTGCTTCCGGGATATAGTAGTAAATTAGAATTGGTCCAACAGGTATGTTCTGTCACGATAATATTTGGAGTCCCTTGGAGGGCACCTATGAAATATTTACCTTCAAAATATAGGAGATTTTGTAATTTGCTAAATGATTTTTTTTATTTTATCACAAAATACCCGAAGAAAAAACCTGTATTTCTCTTCCCATAAGCTTGAGAGAGATCATGTTGCTCTGCCGAGAAATGCACGTTACATTTGGCGCTCCAACCTTTTAAAGGTGCTCCTATGAAATACAGTTTTTTTTTCTGGTATTTTCAGATTATTTTTGATAATATCAATATTATAGAGTTGTGTCGCATCGTGTTAATAATTGACTGAATTTGACTAATTTCCGGTTGCAGCCATTATTGACGGCCGAATTAATTATTTCTTATTTGACTTTGGCAGTGTACGTATATTTTAAATAGGTATTTCCGGTTTTGGTGGCAATTAATTTATTTTTGACTTCGTCAGTGTACCTAATTTTCACTCCGTGATATTACCAGTTGTTTTGACTCAAGTAGTACTTACGGACTGTCAAATGTCAAATGTTTTTGTTTGTTATCTATCAACTAATGATCCGTTCGGCTATATTTATCAAGTAAATGCTAATTGAAGCAAATAGAATACTTTAGTAAGTTCGTATCTTGCGTACAGTTAACCGTAATCCCATTGCAGTCTGTATTAAATTATTGTTTTAATAATTATTGTTCCGACTTATTGTCAAAATATAAATCTATCCTGCAGTATACAGGGACATGGGTCCGATTATTATTATAGATCACAATACAGACGGTTTGTTTACATATTACAATTCTGTCATTGTCTTCGGCAAGCAACTTAAAATTTAATTAGTTTGAAATTAAATAATTATTTTTGGAAAATTTCATTACAGGGTGTTCGGTAATTGCAATAGTAATATTAATTTACTTTAAATTAATATATTTTCTTATTGAATTTTTTTTTTGAATTTTTTATTTAAAAAAAAAAATACAAGATGGCGATTCCTAACATTAATGGATCAACTAAAGATGAGTTGACATTACTTTTGGAAAACGTGCATATCGTCCCGGAGTCAACTGTAGCCGCTATGAGAGAACAAGCGCGAGAGTATAATAAAAAATTAAGAGAATGTTCTGACCCGACAGCTGAATCTGAAGTTGAGGGTACAAACAAACCCACTACAAGTACGACGAATATTGTGAATAATTATTATTCAAATGTTAGCCAAAGCCCTTCCATTCATAATTGGGGGGTTAAATTTAATGGGTCATCGGATATTAAAGATTTTTTACTTCGTGTTGAAGAATTATCGAGAAGCCGTCATATGGAGTTTCCTGCAGTCGTTACGTCTTTTTCTGACCTTTTAGAGGGAAGGGCTCTATCGTGGTTCCGTACTATTTATAAAGAATCGTTAACGTGGCCGGAATTAAAGAATTTACTTTTGTTGCGTTTCGACAAAAATATCAGTCAAACAGAGGCTCTCAAAGCCCTCCTCATGATGAAGCAGAGGTACAATCAGAGAGTTGTAGATTACGTTGAGGACGTGCAATTAGCCAACATGAAACTCAACGTACCTCTTCCGGAAGAGCAGATAGTAGATTTGGTGTGTAATAGCTTACTTCCTAAGTATGCTATTGTAATAGCTTATTTTGACGACGGGAACATAGAATCTTTAATTAAAGTTTGTAATCGTTTTGAGAGAAATTTACCTTTGTCGGACTCATCGGATACCAAGGAGGTTTATTTTAAAAAAATGCCTACCTTTAAAACTTCTCATCCAGCCACGTCTTCTTCAAAACATTGTTCTACTTCTTCTTCGTCTGCTTCTTCTACACAATCAACTACTTTTAATAAAAGTAAACTTCGGTGCACATTTTGCAATATGCAAGGGCACATTAAGCCTTATTGTAGGAAGTGGAAGTCGGAATCTAACCGGGATTCTGACAAACGTCAAACTGGCACCACTCGTCCAAATTCAAAAAACTAGAGTGTGGTCCTCTGCATTCTGCATGCAAGGATGCCGGGAGACCGCTCTCAGTTTCTGGCCCGGGTAACCACTTCATTAGGCATGACTTGGACGCAAGCGTGCCGGTGACTGGTTCCGGACAAGATGTTAGACCTCATGCTAATATTCAAATTAAAAATTTAGTTTTTTCAGGTCTCTTGGACAGTGGAGCCTCTGTCAGTTGTTTTGGGGGCTCACTCTTCAAATTTTTTATTAGTTTAGGATTTAAGTTAGAAAGATTAGACTCCTACGTTACCACCGCGGATGGCAAACGTCAGGATGTTATAGGTACTATGCAAATACTTGTTTCATATAATAATATTAAGAAGTATATTAAGTTTTTCATAATTCCATCTCTTTCTTCTGTCATTGTTTTAGGTGTTGACTTTTGGAAGCAATTCGACGTAGCTCCTCAATTGTTTCCAAAAGTAAACGATAGTCATGTCTTTAAAAATATTGTGGGTAAGATTTGTAAAATCACGTCAGCTTCCCTACTGTCTCCCCAAGATAATCGTAAATTAAACACTGTTATAGACAAATTTAAATCTATTTCGTTCGAAAAATGTGGTCTAGGTCGCACGCACCTAGTACAGCACAAAATTAATACAACAGGGGATCCTATTAAGCAGCGTTATTATCCTTTGTCAAAAACTCGTCAGGATCAATTAGAAGCCCAACTTAAAGAAATGTTAGACTTAGGTGTAGTCCGCCGCTCTCGTTCGGCTTGGTCAAACCCAGTTTTGTTAGTACCAAAAAAGGACGGTTCTCCCAGGTTTTGCTTGGACTCAAGGAAACTCAACAGTGTCACCAGGACAGATTCGTACCCATTGCCCTATATTTCACGTATATTAGATAATCTTCGGGGTGCACGATTCATATCCTCTATAGACCTCTCGAAATCCTTTTGGCAAATTCCTTTACACAAAGACTCTTGCGCTAAAACGGCTTTCGTTGTACCAGGGCGTGGCCTTTATGAGTTTGTTAGGATGCCATTTGGATTGAAGAACGCTCCGAGTGAATTACAGCGTCTTGCAGATGTTCTTTTTGGCCCCGAATTTAACGAAAACGTTTTTTGTTACTTGGACGACCTGATTATAATATCGGAGGATTTTGAGTCACACTTAGAATTATTGACTAAGGTCTTTAATCGATTAAAAGAGGCCGGTCTGACAGTTAATCTTAAAAAATGTGAGTTTTGCAAAGACGAACTAAAGTATCTTGGTTATATAGTTGATGCAAAGGGTCTCCGCACGGATCCGGTAAAACTAGAATCAATTAGAACCTATCCTACTCCTATAAATTCTAAACAATTGAAAGCTTTTATTGGTCTTTGTGGGTATTATAGACGGTTCATTAAAAATTTTTCGACTATAGCGGCACCTCTGACAAAACTAACTGGGTCACGGAATGGGGTGAGTAACTTTACCTGGTCTCCGGAGGCGGAAGACTCCTTTAAAAAATTAAAAAAGGCCCTAACTTCGGCTCCAGTAATAAACTGTCCTGATTTTTCGTTACCATTTACTATCCACTGTGACGCAAGTAACGTTGGGATAGGAGGGGTTTTGACACAAAATTTCGATGGAGAGGAACACCCTGTTTCATATTTTTCTAGGTGTCTAAATAAACACGAGCGTAACTATGGCGTAACGGAGCGCGAACTCCTTGCGGTTTTAGATTCGGTCAATCACTTTAGGCCCTACATAGAAGGAGTTCACTTCACAGTGATAACAGACCATTCCAGCCTACAATGGCTAGTATCGTTATCGAATCCCTCAGGTAGACTTGCACGTTGGTCCACCCGTCTCTCCCAATATTCGTTTGATGTAGTTCACAGAAAAGGTAAGTTAAATACTGTACCTGATGCCCTTTCGCGTAAAAACGATTTAGCCGTTTCCGCCCTGGATACTGTTCCCCCTAGCTCTGATGTGTGGTACAATAAATTATTTTCAGATTGTAAAACCAATCCTCAGCGTTTTAATAATTTTCTTATTAAAGATAACTATTTATTACGTCATTCTAAGTCTCGTTTCGCTCTGCAGGAGGATACGGCTTGGAAGTTGGTTGTTCCTTTTGAGGACCGGAACGCTATCTTGTCTAAGGAACACGAGTCGAATGTTTCTTGTCATCCAGGGGTTTTTAGAACATACAAAAAAATTCAACTCCATTATTTTTGGCCTGGTATGTATAGCGATGTAAAGAAATTTGTTAGTAAATGTAAGACGTGCAAAGCACATAAAGTAAATACATCGGCGCCGGCTGGAATTTCTACCAATCCAAAATTAGTCAACAGACCGATGCAAATGTTGTCTATTGACCTTGTAGGACCTCTTCCACGCAGTTACGCTGGATTTATGTACATTCTATCGGTTGTTGACGTTTTTTCCAAATATACTTGGATTTTTCCCCTTAGAAATGCAACCACCAAAAGCATCGTTAAAAACGTTGAACAATTTATTTTTCTTGTACACGGCGTTCCACAAACCTTTGTGTGTGACAATGGTAAACAATTTGTTTCTAAAGAATTCAAACAATTATTAATTAATTATAATGTTCCTATGCCTTATTACAACGCTTATTACACCCCGCAAAATAATGTCGTTGAACGTTATAACCAAACTATTGGAACTGCATTATCTATTTTGACCGAATCTGACCAACGTAATTGGTCTAGATTTCTGCCACAGATTCAATCAGCTCTAAATAATACGGTTAATTTTGCTACAGGTTTCGCGCCTTTCTTCCTTATGCATGGAAGAGAACAAATCATTGACGGTAAATTTCACAACATTAATGTTTCTTCTAGTGTCGCGGACTCTACCTTAGAAAAATCTAGAGGCGAATTTGCTAAGAAATTGGAAGAATTAGCTTTTATTTACGATCAAGTTTCGAATGCGCTGTTGCAAGCTTTTAAAAAGAATGCTCATCACTATAACTTGCGCCGTAAGTCGGTGATATATGAAGTTGGTGATGTCGTCTGGAGGAAAAATTTCGTCCAATCTAGTGGTCCAGATTATTTTTCTCATAAACTGGCGCCTAGATTTGTTCGCAATATCATTAAAGGTAAAATCTCAGATTTAGTCTACACCTTGGCGGATATGCAAGGGAAAGTTGTGGGAAATTTTCATGTCAAAGATATTGTTCGCTTGGACTAATTGATATTATAATTTTTTTAATTTTATTTTAAAACAGGAAACCAATGTGGTGATGTGCAGGATTACCGACCCTTCACGTCATTTCATTTGTTTCTTTGTGTGATTATTCTGCTCACGTGTCTTGAAGTTTGGTACCTTTGAGGCATGTGCTTAGAATGAGCACTACGTTCTAGTTTTTTGACGATAAATACATTATTTACCCTCGTTTAGCTAGAATCTGATCCTCTGATCAGTGGCGCCCAAAATTTTATGTTTAATTTGTATTGTGTCTATTGACCTTAACTTTTAGAAAACTTTATAGTTAGCTACATTTCTTTTAAAATTAAGAGAGTATTCTATACTGCAGACTTTCGTCTTTGTTTTTTACAACTATTATATTATATTATAACATACGATTCGTCACATCTCGATAGTATTATGAATATTGTTATTGTCATTTGCCTTAGAGTTAAGCCAGTGACCTTCCTCAAGTACTTTGGAATTGTATCACTTTTGTTTTTTTCTTTTGTTTTAAAGCTCCCAAGCTCCCTTACCTTTCCAAAGAATTTGAAGAAGACTATTCTCAAATTTTGGCGTATGGGTAAGTTTGAGAAACTTTCCAATGCACGAAATTTGTTCTTGTTAATATTGTTGTTTGTACTTGCTAATTTTAAGTTTAGTTTTAAGATAATATAAGACTATTTTTTTTATGTATAAATTCAAAAGAAAGTAATGCTTCGGCATACTTCTTATTAAGAATTTTCAAAATGAAAATTTGAACTCTACCCAATCATGAGAGAGCTTATAATATGTATACATTTTAGTTTTAAGTATATTCCTTGAAATTATGACTTACTGCTAATACCAGTGTTTTACTTTGCAAGTGTATTCCTAGGGTCAATCAAATGATTTTGATTGTACTTCCCCTTAATAGTGTCGTCTATCTTTGAGATAAGATCGATCACCAAAGAACATGATAAGTTTTGCTTGTTTATGTACAACAATATTTCCCCGAGCAGTGTAAATTGTAAATAATTTTTTTTATTATTCTTTTTGCATTGGTTCAAGTTTACATTTGTTGGTTCACTATGTTATAGCTAGGTATTTTGATAATTTTGTAATTCCTAAGCTTTAAGCCTAACATTCTAGTTTCTGTTTTGCTTTTCTTTGTGTTCCTAACTATATCCTTTATCACCACCTTTGTAGACAGGTTTATTTTTCTATTTTTGAATATCCTGATCTAAATTTTTTTGGAAAATAGGTTTTTTGTATATGTAAACCCTACTTTAACCACTTTGATAGATAGGTTTTTTCTTTCGTAATTGTAAATCCTAATCTGAAAAATAACTTTGATAGATAGGTAATTGATGTGTAATCCCTATTCTAACCACTTATACTTTTAGTAGACAGTTTTTATAACTCGTTCTAACTAAGTCAATAATACATAGGTATTATATATACATTTTTTGATGCGACCTGTTGGACCTAGGTAGATAGAATAGTTACCTTTTCGCTATTAATAAATAGCCTAAATTCAGTGAAGTGAGGGATGGTTGACCACCCTAAAGTGAAGCCTTTTTAATGGCAAAATTTCCTGCTGAAGGAAAAGTGATGCCTCGTGCATACCTATTTGTTTTTATGCTGTTCTCTATTTATGCTAATTTTCTTCTCTTTTAAGGTATTTCTCTTGTTAAAGATGACACGAGAATGGAAGGGTTCGGGCGACAGCCAGTTCCAGCAGCACCCAGTGTCATCAATGCTGTAGGTGCTTGTGGACCACCTATTCTCGTGCTATTTTTTTGTTGTTATTGCATTGTTCATGTCTGTAAACTTAAGTGACTTAGTTTTAAGTTTATGTTTCTTGGTAACTAAATATTAATTTATTTTTTTTTTAAATACCTGTTGGACTTATCTTTAGTTAGTTAGTTTGTTCAGTTTTACGGGCGTGGTTTTCTTGTTTGAGGGCAAACATTTTCGCGGGAAGGGGGGAATTGTCACGATAATATTTATTTCGATTAAATAAATATTGTCTTGACCTATTTAATTTTAAACTCACCTGGCCGCTGTCGTTTTATTATGATCGCCGTAAAGATTAAACCGCTAGCGGCTAGCGCCATCTATTTCCGGCGGGACTTTTTGAATTTGCTTCGCCTGGGGAGCGGGAGTCAATTCGACCAGTCACTTAAGATAGAGTTTTGTGGATTTTTTAATATGGGATAAACCCTTTTTGATAAAGTTATTTCGAACCGCGAGCCGGATCCTGATGTTTGATCGAATACAAAACACGACCCATTGTAGTGAATCGGGCTTTATCGGTCGCCGGTTTTTGTGACCTTCACGTGGAAAAACCATGACTTTGTCAGAGTATATCTTTTTAATCCTGTCTCGGATGGCGACGTTATTTGCGGGAAAGCACCTTGATGGCCTTGCTTGGCCGCTGCTACCCGTATTTCTGTTTTGACGAATTCCCGGCGGACATAATGGATGAAGGCACCTTCTGGAACTTGACAAATCTCAGGGTACCTTGGTGCGCTCAGCCGAGGACCTGATCGAGGGCGTGGAACCTGCTGCCTGACAAAGGGAAGGGGCCTGGTTTGCAGAAGTGTCTCCTAGAGTCTTCTTACTTTTCTTCGTATTTTCTCGAGTTTACGGCTTGCAGCCCATCGGCGCGCAAAGTGATATCTATTAAAGTGCTTCCGGGATATAGTAGTAAATTAGAATTGGTCCAACAGGTATGTTCTGTCACGATAATATTTGGAGTCCCTTGGAGGGCACCTATGAAATATTTACCTTCAAAATATAGGAGATTTTGTAATTTGCTAAATGATTTTTTTTATTTTATCACAAAATACCCGAAGAAAAAACCTGTATTTCTCTTCCCATAAGCTTGAGAGAGATCATGTTGCTCTGCCGAGAAATGCACGTTACAGGGGGGGAAAAATAGGCTTTTATCACTTAGGGCAGGTCAACTCACATGTCTATGATTTGTACCATAAATGAAAGGAGGTACTGTGATGGTTCTTTGCTTTAACCATCAAGATCGCCACTACAACACTTAGAACTGCTGGTATTTGGCTCTTTTCTTTCAGTTCGTTATTCCATTTTGTGGTGTACTGTTAATTTCTCTGAATAACTACACAATTCTGTTGATCGGGAGTTTTGATTATTACTTTAGAGATTACGAATCTTGTATAATATTATCATATCGTATTTACAATGAATATCTAAATGAACTTAACGTCGTAAAGGATTCTCTCGGTTAATCTGCGGCGGGGGAACCGTTCATCGAAGATATCTGCCTATATACTAAACATTATTGGCTATCTTCGTAACCGTTCGGGTATTGGACCCAAACATCAGACAGTTGTCTCTATCAAGTACTTCTACCAATAACAACTTGAGACATCTTAACCATAGAAAGATAAACTTCGTCTTTGCGACGTAAACGAGACACAAAAATTTCTGTTATTTTTATTTCGCAACGTAGCGCGCTGTCTACCTCAGTTAGCTCAGTTGCCGAGCAGAGCTTCGTAGGGCGTCTCTTTCACCACGGTAAGTCCAATAATTACGGAGAAATACATACACCATACGTCCGAAAGACATGTGATTATTTTTTGTGTCACTTTCGGACTTATTCGTACAAATTTGGTTTAGCGAACAAAAAAAGATTATTTTTGTAATTTTTACTCACCATCAAAATATTTTAGTTACAAAATTACACATTCCATCATTCCTGAAAAATACTTTCGTAATGTAGTTATGTGCTGTACTGGCGAATAGGAGCTCCATCGCGAACGGCTGCCACGCCGAGACTAGCGTCACAGAGAGTGCAGCACGGTGAGTATTTGGCGTAAGGAAATCAGGGTGTACGCCAGTGTTAACGGATCATGCTTAAAATTGTTCCTTGCTACCGCATGACCATGGAGACCTTATTTTACGGACACCCCTTGTATTTTTTTGGTAAAGTAAATAGTAAAATTTATATAATTTAACGTTAATTTGAAGACTTGTTAAACATTGAAATTTTCAAATCAAACAACAAGATGAACGGTGCTTTAAATGAACGATGTGCTGTGGGTACATTTAACTTCTAATGCTTTAAAAGTCTCTCGAAGTTGTTTGAAAAAAATACGACAATATAAAGTTCTGGTTAGTACCCGGGGTCTTGTTAGAACTTTCAGATGTGAATGGGTCTTTAGTTTGTAGTTATAGCATCGTAATACTCACGTTATATCTCCCAACTTCTAAAGAACAGTTTACACTCGACTCCTTCCGAGAAATTTCTTACACAAAACAGTTTGTTGACGTTTTGACAACATATTTACGAAAGTTTTTTCGTTTTTGTTTTGAAATTCGTTTTTTTGTGGCTTTCGCGATAGATACTCTCTTCAAACTTTTTTAAGGTTTCATGAAAAGGAATTTTTGCAGAAAAATTATAAGTAGTATTTAATACTTTCATAAATTAACCGCCATACCCGACTTAGCCCGAGTACAGACACATTTTTTTAAAGCATTATTAAGTCATGATAATATTAACGACTTAATTGCATATTTGAAAGTCTTGTAAAATATACCTGGTGATGTAAATGTAATGATGTCGCATGCTAAACATATGAAGAGAAAATTTAAATTTCGTCTTCGATTCTCTTGCACCGGTACAGGGCGGCTAAGATGAGAAAGATTCATAATTCTCCATACCAGCATTTTAACATAATAACTCAATATAGATTTTATTTCATTCCAAATTTGCTTTGATAAATACCCTCATTCAAAAATGCTCAAACTCGTGATGGTAAAACAATTAAATTTATGTACTTTTTGTAATTATTTTTTCATCATAAGTATGTATAAGTTTTTCAATAATGTCTAAACAAAACAAAAATGTAATTTATTTTAAATATATTAGTTTGTAAGACTGTAAATAAATAGACAAACTGAAGTATTTTCGTCACAAAACAAGGACGCGGATCTTTTTTTTAATGATTTTATTTGAACTAAATTGAAAATTCTCAAAAGTGGCTTTCCCATATAATTTACTTATTTATTTACTGCATACTTACATAATTTTAAATGAATGTTATATAGTACAAAATTCTGTTTGAAAATTTAACAAATCTGCCAACGACCTATTGCCATACGGTAAAACCATATTGTACTAAAAATAAACATATTTTCTAAAAATTTTAAAAATTAGTTTACTAGAAAAAAGAACATTCTTTCGAAATCAATTTATATTTTTTTGTGGAAAAGAGTCAAAAGTCTAAAATTTGATTTAAAATGACATATTTCCGGTTTTGTCTGGTTATTCCATCTTGGAATAATTTTACCATTTTTTTTGTTACGTTTATTTGTAAAACTTAATTTTGATTTCTTTTCTGCTTTCAATAATATTATTATTTAATTTAATAAAACAGTTTATTTTTAAACAAGCTCTATTATGTAATTATAAACGAGTAACTGGGAAGTCTTTAAAAGGGTAGAAATAACAATTTTTTTATAGCTATCAACATTTTACTCGGAAATCAATAACGGCGCGTGTAATAAAAATAAAAACAATAAATTTTTCATCAAAGTGCCTGTCTAGAAAAAGTATAAATACATCGTCTATAAGTGATTTAACCACAGTTCAGCCTTCAGAATGCGAAAAAGCTGTCACGTGTCATTAAAATTACACAGCCAAACTTGATGATAAATAAACTGAATTAATTAATTAATATTATTGAATATTTAAAAAAAAACAATAAAAAACTATACAAGTCTAAAAATGTCATTAATAGACTCAACCGTTTCCGGCCAGAAATAAATTAAATGGAATAATATTTAAAATTGTTTTAATATATTAGTGTCGTGGAATCCCACCACAATTGTAAGTATGAAAAATAGAAATATTAACCGAGATTGTTTTTACCGAATTCTCATTACGTAAGTAAGAACATCTGTAAAAATCCAGTATAATTTCGCTCAATATAAAATGCGTTTTATTCAAAAAAAGTAGAACGTAGTGCACTTGTGAAAATTTCTTCCTCATCACCCTGTTTTAAATATGTGTAACGTGAAAAGCCGAAATTTATATTCATTATTATTTCATGGAGTACTTTTAGTACTTCCAACTTTAACTTTCCTCTCTTCTGCAATCTTCATGTGAACATTTAGTTTATTAATTTTAACGTCATATCTTGTTTTCATTTAGCACAGCAATATTGGTTTATATTAAAATAGTCCGGATCGATACCAATGCCCCATACACCCCTAAGTGACAAAATCTGTTCGGCCAGCCCTGTGTCCACTTGCCCCGCTAATGGCGCCTCGCTGACTAATTATGTTTGACTTGCGTCTGTTTATCCACCACCACTCTGTTTGCCCGACGACCAGTTCCAAAACCACAACAATCCTTCAACTGTGCCCGTAAAATACGACCGTATACAAAAAAGGACAAGTAAAGTGATCGAATACAATCGAATTTACAGCTTTTTCTTTTGGTACTTTTTTTGATTGTCGTTTTGCTAGTTGGATTTTTGGAGTCTGTTGATGGGGACAATGGGGCACATCGGGGCATAATACCATTATGTGATAGGGAGGACATGCCCCATTAAGTTACATTTTCAATTTCTCCTCCTTTGTCTCAGCGCCTGCAAAGCAGAACGCAAATATATTATGTACACTGTGAGGTTGTCTTAGTCGATTTGCAGTCTCACGTCCAATAGGTACCTATATACTAAAGTTGTATTATAGTTCTCCCTGTTGTATTAATTTAAAATTTATAAAAGGACTCTTAAATTAGAAAGAAACCTTATTTGAGAATATTTGATAATCGCGTACCTATTAAATACAACACTAGACTCCACGCTCTATTTCGCATAATTAGACAAAAAAATTCAATAGATGTCGCACAATAAAATAAAAATGGATATATTTATCCAAGACACTATCTAGAATGCATTTTTTTTCGGAAAAAATCTTGCGATCTATGTACATATATATATAAAAATCAAAATATGCTTGCTTATAAATATATACGTGAATTGTTTATGTATTGCTACATTAAGCATAAAACATGATTGAAACATTCAAAATTCATTCTTTCCACCCCACGAACGTTTTTGGATAATTTCAACCACATAACAATACATCTGAAAATATTTTTAATCATTACAAAAACTCTTGCGAAACTGTCCAAAATGTCCAATTTGAGAATGACACTTTGCAAACCATCGATTGTTTAATCGAAATTCAATTTTCGAATAAACTCTTTAAATTAATCAATTTACTTGAAGTACTAAGTATGTACAAATTTTAAGCATTTTACAAGTACCTGTGTTAGGCACCAAATTTGATTGATTGTTTTTATAAAATACAAAAATTAATGCTTGTAATATATGACAAATGAAAATTTTAATATTAAAATGAGAAAATCACCACCTGTGACAGGTGGTGTTTAAAAAGTGAATGTACTGGGACTGAATATATGGAACGCGAGAGGGGAGTTAGTGGAATGGGGGAGCGGGTGAGGGGAGAGGGAAGGAGGGGAAGGTGGAGGGGGAATGAGTTAGGGGAAGGGAACATGGGAGGGGAAGGGGTGGCGGAAGGGGAACGGGAAGAATGGGAAAGGACACGCATGCCGGAAAATCGCTAGTCATATATAAAGGTAGCAGACAATAAAAAATATGCGTTTAGCAAATAAAGTTAATATCGGTAGTTTTTAGTCGAAGAACGATATTCAAGGTAAGGTAAGGTCGAATTGGCTCAGTGATAAGAGAAAAGCCCCGGCAAGACTAAGTTCTTGGGTTCATTTCCTATCAAGTTAGAAAAAAAATTGTTAAGTAATATATTTTGATGATAAGCAGACCGGGTAGAGGGAAGTAGGTAAATGGCTATTCCGATATTGTTGTGAAACACTGCTAAAGCTATATCAAATATATATATTTTCTGAACGGTGGTCTTATTGAACCGATGCTATCACTCTATCACTGAAATATTAAACTAGGCGGGAGTCTGGTCCAGCCGAGTTTTTTCTTTCAATGCGTTTTTTCAAAGACAATTTTTTTTTTACTTATATACATTGAACAAGAAATACACTATTGAAAGTTTGATTTGGATATTTAGCGGAGGGTCCTGTCAAAACGACTGGAATCCTTGGAAATCTTTCTCATTCTCTTGCAGGCTAAATCCTATAGATGCACGTGTTTGTCTTTTTAGTGTCGCTTTTTCGTTTCATCGAATTTCAAGTCACAATGTTGCTAAAGAAGTTTTTACTTCAAAAATTATTTTCATCGTGTGACATCATTGGTTGAATTTATTATGTGATGTAAGCTAAAAGATCATCATCTATACTAAAAGGCGTGCAATCTATTGAATGTTAAATTCACGCAAAAAAAATCATTGAATTCCCATCGGACTTTTTGCTTTCCCCACATTTGAATCAGCGTTTTTCGCTGAAGAAACGGACCATAAAAAATCGGCATAAATTTGCCAACTTATCAACTTTCAGATTGCGGAGGGGAGGGGGTAGGATATATTTTCTACCCCAGAGTTATTCGCATGCTTAAAGATCAAAACGAATTACAAAATAATCAGGTTAAATCACTCGTGAAATTTGGAGAAAAGACCCCTAAGATTTGGCAAAGGGAAGCGATTACCGAACTGGAAGGGCTTTCCAAGTTTGATTGATTTCATTTGAATAAACGTATGAAAATAGACGAAGAAAAAAAAAGAGCAATCAAAGTTTTTTACCTATTCGGAATTTCCCCGGGGAACAATAATTATTTTTTATCGAATTTCCCCTAGAAACCTTTTTTAATGGAATATGGGAAAAGAAATCTCAGCTTTATAACGTTATTTATAATAGTAGATACGTTGAACATTATTCCTACTTACGGAAATAAATTGAAATCCTATTATTTCATTTTATAATTGAACATATCCGGTCCCTCGTAGGATTTATCGTAAATACTTTTATAAATTCGATGTGGTATCTTGGATAAAATCTTATTTTTTATTACGGTCTTGGGTTCAGGTAGATTTTTATTATTCAAAAGATTGCATCTATAATATTAATGCTTAGTTCTAGGATAAGTAACTCTCAAGTCAGTATTATTGGTCACTTAGGAGCAATTAAGTTGACCTTTTTTCTCCACTCCCTTTCATATAAGCGCAGCCAATCCCACCGCCTTCACAGACGTTTTGATAAAGTAATGAGATTCCTCTCTGTACATAAATGTATAGGATTCTCCGTTATTCATATTGCTACGTGGGAAAAAAGCAAAAGAGAAAAAGAGTTTACAAAGGGTACGAGTTACATTAGCAATATTTTTAAGTGAAATCATTGTTCAGTCATTGTTTTTTGATTTTTCTAGTAAAAATATCCTCGTTTAAAATGTTCCCGGTCAAAATGCTATCCGAAATAATGTTCCTCGCTAAAACGTTTCCATTTTTTTTTTTTTATCTACACATACACAGTATGTTTACATTGGGTTTTTCGATGTCTTTCTCACTATACCTGTGTCGAGACAGCCTTAGAGGTACATAAATGAACAAATGTTCATTTATGTACCTCTAAGGCTGGTATTTGGTAGTTACAAGAATATTTAAGGTTACATACATATTAATTTGAATACAATAAAAATAGAAAGGTGATTGGAAGTGTGGGTAAATATGTACTTTAAAGAGAATTGTCATATAAATGAAGGAAGTGATGGAGTAGTAAATATGGACAAAGGACAGTAAATAGTAAATCCTATCAAATCTATTTATGGAATTAAATTTGACATGTTTCTATTTTTTTTATTTATGATTCATGGAATTAAAAAAGATAAAATGTCATTATAATGGCACAAGTCAGTCAGAAGGCTCAGTAAGTCCTAATTTAACCAAATGTTCTGTTATTAATTAGTAACATTTTAATAGGGAACGTTTTGGGACATTTTGATCAGGAACATTTTAACTGGTAACGTTTTGGAAGATAACATTATTATCGGCAACGCAGGAATTCTTTTCTTGGAAAAGGAATTAATTTTTTTTTGTGTAAACAATTCAAAGAAAAAAGATTTGCCATTTTTAAATTTCTGACAATAGAAATAATCTTCAATTTATACTGAAGAAAATCAGTTCCGATTAAATCACTTAAAACTCACGAACGGAGGGTCCCTCTTTGTATAACGATATTCTATCCTTAATTATAGATCGTCGCCACTATTTTTAACATTCCACACCATTTTCTACCAAGAGCTAAAAAACTCTTGCTAAAAACTCACAAAAGATCGTTCTATATAAAAAAACATTATATTAGTGAAGTGTTCATTGTTCAAGCTTCTGTTTTTTAGATATGACATGAAATGCCACACGAACAAACAAAATTGATTCACTGAAATTAACGTAAAATTAGCATGCGAATAATACTGCATCCCAGGCATTACGTGTACCATCCTAGGTGTACTAACTTTATTCTCTAAAATATATCTTACTACCGAATCTACTAACTAAACTAAATGGTGCATACTGTTCCGTCTACTTGCACAGTCTAGTTTCTAGGTGTCTGATGTCCCCGCGAGTTTCCGCTTCTTAGTTCATTAGCGAAGGTGTTACAAACATTTGCGTGAGGAACTTTGCACCGTGCAGAAGTTCAACTTCATCTGTGAACAGTGAACAGTGTGCCTGAATGTGTACTCTAGATCAGTGTTCCGCAAACTTTTTGCGTTCAAGGTACACCTATCAAATCAAGAAATTTTAGTGGCACACCAAAGGACAAACCAATGTTCATTAAGTATTTATTTTTTAAATCAATATAAAATGAAAAGATGTTTTATGTTGTTGACAGACTTAGCTATATAAGCGCCATCGTTATTTGGCTTGACCTATTTCAGCTAATCAGTCGCCAACATACCCAATGCTGAAATAGGCCAAGCCAAATAATGCTGCCGTTTTTACTTACAGCTAAGTCTGTCAATGAAAAGTCTGAGCCTTAACTGAGCACAGGCGATCAAAATTTGAATCAATTGTTGATAATGCTGCTCTCATGTCTTCGTCGACCGTCCTCAGGCGTTTTCTTTTTTTTATTTATTCGTAGTAAGAGTTGAAAACCCCAATTCGTATAAATAGGTCGTGGCAAGTGATAAGAGAATTGCAACAGCACGTTTTAAAAGTATTAAGCACTCATTGTTTATATGCTGCCAAAAATTTGCTGGCTCTGTTTCCGAAAATTTTAATTTCCGTCCAGTTTTCAGCTCCATGATTTCTTCTTGCTTGAAACGGGTATTTTATGGATTCCCTCAGCGGCTTCTTGGCTAATCATAATCTTGACAACTTATTTGCAGATAGGTGAAATTAAAGTCTCAGCAAGAGAATGAGGGTTCTTGGATTTAACTAGCTTATAAGCCATCACGTAGCTTGCTTTTTGCAGTTTGTTTGATGTTTTGAAAGACCAAGTCATGAGAGTTACCTGTTTCATAGACTGGTCTTTTATACGTCTTTTTGAACCTCCGATGGTTAAATGTGGTAGAAATTTACTGGACACCATCGAATTACTACCTACAAACAAGACATTTTGTGATTGAGCATGATTCGTCTCCGCAATATATAAAGCAATGACTTGCATAGCTCTCAGCATATTTTCAACCAACAAGCTTAGCTCTCAGCATATTTTCAACCAACATGCTTATTTGATTACTGTCTTGGTTGACTCTGCTTTTTCTGTATGAGCGTGACAATGTAACGTGCCAATATAATGCGGTAAGGCACACCAACTAATGACCACGGTACACCACTGTGTCGCGGCACCCACTTTGCGGAACACCGCTCTAGACTCTAGTGCGCTGATCTGGCTCGCGATGTTGGCAAACTCTCTTCCCCGATAGGACTCTGCTGATACCCACTCCCTGACTGGTGGTGGGGCCTTCACGCCAAACTTCTGAGTTGAATGTGAAGCCGTTATTGTGCTAGTTATTAGGGATAATGAAACTGCATTCATCGCCGATCGATGGAAATCATCGTCTCCTGATAAAGTTTGAGTAGTTTTGAGTGCACAGCAGGTTGTGTGGAAATATCTTACGTTATATCGTATTCTTAAGATATGGCGTGTCTAACAAATTTGGTCGATTAATTCTGCCCACCATTGAGTATTTTTTTTTGGAATAACTTGATGAGTAAAACTTCAAAATGTAATTTTTTTTTTTCAGTTTCAAATTTTCGTTTGGAGTTGCTAATATTGTCTTCAATGATTAAATACAGGGTGTGGCAGCATAAATTCCTTTTTTTAAATGTGCGCCATTCAGTCAGTTGATGTCGTAGCGGAGCGCTAGTGATTTTGTTCTAAAGGCGAAACTATAAAGTTTTGTCCCGACACAGTTCAGTCGCCATCATGCGTTGGAACAGTGAGGAGCGTGCGTTTACCGTTGACGCCAATTTCTCGAACGGATTCAGGAAATTTTATAATTTAGGCACATACCTAAATATTTGTTTTACTTAGTTTTTGAAGATCAAATCAGGTAGGTGACGTCCTAGGCGCACGTCGCGAATCGTAGGCGCGCTGTGTTGCGATCACAGAACATCCGTTCGAAAAGTCTTTATTATTATACCTTATTATTTCTTATACCACTCATCCGACTGCGATTCGTTGTGCGCACGCCCTCGAAGGTTTCTTCATATGATGGTGAGATCTAGAGTTATGAAATTTGTAATATAAAAATAACAATTGGTGGCGCGCTAGTTGTGTGTATTTGATATAGTTTAGCGACAGGGAGCGAAAGCGGGAGAAGGACAAGGGAAAGGCGTGGCGGAAGGGGAAAGAGGGCGCGGGAGAGTAACAGAGGCGCGGACGGGGACGCATGGGAAAGGACCCGCAGGTAAAAACAATTCCTATCCTTAAATAATTATAAAACAATTCGAAAACTTCAAAATCATTCCCATCTGTGAAATAAAAATTTGCCACCGTTTATGCGTTTTTTAATAGTCGCGGCACTATCAAAAGTACGTTTTGAACATAATTTTTTCAAGATGAGTTCGTGATAAACTTATACGACGGAACTCAAATACATAAAGTGTAAAATTACATAAAGTTTGAAACTACATAAAGTGTAAAATTACATAAAGTATAAAATTACATAAAGCATAAAGTTACATACGTAAAATTACATAAGAGGCCATCCATAAATTACGTCACACGAATTTCATAATTTTTTGCCGCCCCCCTCACCCCCCCCCCCCCCGTCCTTGTCACACTGATAAAATTTTTTAATGTTTTTATCATTTAGATTTTTGCATGTGATCTCACAGAGCTGATGACCCCCCCGTACCCCTTAAGGTGGTACGGGGGGGTCATCAGTTTCTCTACTCCCCCCTCCCCTCTTAAGGTGTGAAGTAATTTATGGTTGGCCGCTAAAGTGTAAAAATATATAAAGTATAAAATTACATAGAACACAAAATTACATGCGTAAAATTACATAAAGAGTAAAATTACATACAGTGTAAAATTACAAAAGCGTAAGTGTAAAACTACATAAAGTGTAGAATTATATAGCGTGTAAACTTATGTTAACTTAAAATTACATAAAGCGTAAAATTACATAAAGTATAAAATCAACAAAAAATACAACAATATAAAGCAACAAACAACCCCAGAACTAAGCAGCTTATGAAAAGTTTCCATCAAAAAGAATAAGATGCTTAAGACAACAGTTCTCCTTCGTTTGTGTTATTATTTATACTTATAAAATAAAATAATTACAGTGGAAGCGAAGTTTCCTTAAATGTCGGGAGGCTTGGAGCCAGCGAGCCACGAGTCACTAATTGAGCCAATTCTCCCTGACACAGATACAAAATCTATTTGTTCAGCTTTGCTTTGTAAGGAAATCTTATTTCCGTTCATTTGCATATTGTTTCCAGACGGTCTCGGCTCTTGGAGCTATTTCAATATAGCCATTTTAACTTAACGCTGAAATCAATACCGCTCTGAGAAGATTTCAAATGGTTAAGTTATTAAATTTTATAATAGATGAAACACAATAACGTTGGATACCTTCATCACATTTTTTTTAAAACTAGTTTATGTCTTCACCCAGGCCTGTCGATCGATCGACAAGGATTGATGGGATAACTTTCGGTAACTTCTCATCGGTCCCTAGCATGACTGCAGATCGCCAACAAATAAATAACAGTTCACAATGACTGTTATTAATACATTCGACGTCAACTGTTGTTTGTACGTTAAGCCTCAATTACATTTAGCTAGTTTACAAGCGACTAGCCGATAAGTTTAAAAGCGGGTGAATCGGCGAGTGAGATTGTCATGATGACACACAAAACTGTCCACCCGCTCAATAGCAACAGCAGCAGTGGAAATAACAACCCCCGTGCCATGCAATTTTTTTATTTTAAAGGAAATTTTATAGGAAACTGACAGCTCGTAGCTAGCGCCACATGCTAGCCAATAACGGCTTCCGCCCGAACTAATTCTGACGGACGAAATCAGCTGTTGGTGGGCGGCCATCTTTAGGCAAACACCAGCGAGTAGCGAGTAAAGTTGACGACCTTTCAACTTTTTTCGTAGATTGTCCACAATCTGCTAGCTAGCAAGTAATACGATGACAATGAGCGAGTGAACTAACAGACAGTGAATTTCCCAGATATATCTGGGAAATTATAACAGCTTGTTAACTCGCTCTGTGTCATCGAGGCTTTAGCAATCAGCAGTTGTCCTAAGGAACGATGACAAGTTACCGAAAGTTATCTTGTCAATCCTCATCGATCGACCGTGCTAGGGGGCCTGGGCAATATTATGATAATATTCTATGTACTTGAGATATGATTTGAGATCTCTGAGAGTATTATCGTGATTTATTTTTGGGTTATTATGCCGTTTCAACGTTTCAAATTATCAGAAATAGTATACGGCGAAGGATAAGCATTCTTTTTCTTTTTTTAAATTGCAAATTCGGAGAAGGTACAACTGTTGTGAACTCTCGGCTGTAGTCAATTTAAGAGTACCTACTGGACTCAGTACGCAAAAGGACCTATTTTAATGTCAAAATTCACAAACCAATTATGTAAGCTAACTTGCCAATTCCTCGCTTACATGGTTTAGCAAAAAAATATACAAATAATGTCGACATTTTAATGTAGCAAATTCTATGTTTAACATATACTAAAACAATATTTTTAGGACAACAAATTATTTCTGATAATTTCTAAATTCATCATGTATCAATTTTTTTTTCATATTTATTTATTTTATTACATATATAGTCATACAAAGATACATGCAAACAAACAAATTTTATACCATAATTAATTACATAATGGACGTATTCGATGTACCCCTATAAATAAGCAGGGCTTGTGTGTATGGGGGAGTTTTACCGTAATGGTTTTATTTGACGTGATTCAGTTCAAGTTTTCACTATTATTTTTAATGTGAGTTTTATATTGTTTTCTATTAGTATTCATGTTTCTAATTTTTTCTGGAAATAAATTTAAAAAAATTTAACACTGAGACATTTATGATTTTGCTGTCCTATTGTTTTTTATTACATTTCGGAGTAGGAAGTATTAACGTTTGTCTAAGATTTCTTTTATTTTTAAAAGGATGCATCTTTATTTTGAATATTATCTTTATAAATTTGTAATGTTGCGTGGTAAAAGTGTAATGCATTTAATTTTAGGACCTTAAATTGTTTGAATAAAATTTCTGACGAATATGAAAAGGGTTTTTTAAAACTGTTTTTATTATTAGTTTTTGTGATATGTAAATTGTTTGTGTTTGATTATTATATGTACCGCCCAGTTGTGTATTCGAAGATTGTGATGAAGTGTGTGCTTATCTATGTAGATGCGATACCATGTTGCTAATTCTAGCTCTCTAAGAGTATCCTGGTATTACAGGAAAATTTAAAATGGCTTACTTTTGGCGGAGTCATCAATTACGGGATACCAAGAACTTTTGAACTTAGCCCCGTCGTCTTTGTTAATATAAATATTTTTGGAAATTTCTATTGTCTTTGTAATAAAACATATTCTAAGCGTTTAGGTCTTCCCAGGACATCAGGAACAAATCCAAAGGAATGGCTAGTTTCAAAAAAATATTCGACAATTGGCGGTTTGACAGGATAGCCGAGTCTACAGGCTCGAAAGGGTTCTGAATATCGTACACGAGCTCCCAACTATACGGTGCCAGTGGGGCTAGGGCATCCCCAATCAGGATGCATTGGAGGGGACCCACCACTTTTCCAACGGCTGTGTGAGGAAACTGATTGTTTAACCTCCTTAGCCGCACACTCAAATTCAGAACTCAATTTTTTTTTGTAAAAAGGAAGCTAGATTTATTTTTAAACGAATCTAGACCCTCCAATGTCCCTGCATGCATGATTGTTAGTAAGAGGGAAAAATGTATGCATACTTCCATTTGCAGTAATGAACATGATAAAGACACATCATAGATGTGTTCGCCTGTTAGTTCAGCATCTAGTTAGAGTGAAATAAAAAGAAAATATTTACGTGTAAGTATGATTAAGACCAAAGAAAATATATAAAAAGAAAGATATCGGGGGCAGTTTGTCCCACTATCGCGGGGCAGTCCCGGCGAGAATGAGCGGGCGAGCGGCCTGGCCGCAACGTGCCCAACCACCCGCGTCACTTAGCCGGTTTCCCAAGAATACCCTTGAATAAGTGAATCAGGATGTATTGTGAGGTTGAATGGAGTAGAGGGAAGGAGATGAGAGAGAGACAGGTTGGAAAATATTTGGCTCTTCGGATCTGGTTACCAAACAAGCCATTTCTAGATACGTATGATTCTCAATGGTAGTTTCCGACCAAAATACGTGCCTGTTTCATTTCATAATAATTTCGAGCTTCTGAACAAATATCAGCTATGCGATGTGATAATTTACAGATCCATGCGTTTTGGGACTTTGTTTTGACAGGGATCCCGAAGCGCATTTGTCAAAATATTGATAGTGGGAAATATTTCCATGCAGTGGTGGAGTGTGTCATGAAGTGTTTGGACAGAAATGCAAAATCAATAAATTGATGTTTGAGTTTTTTAGTTAAATAATATTGTTTAATAAAAGCCGTTTTTATCACTGTTCAATTTGGTACCGTCGCCGTCGTCCCGGGAACCGTTTATTGGATAACCAACTCTCCTGCCATAGGTCACCCCGAGTGGTTCGCTACGTTTGGTGACTTAGCAGGGGTGCCTGGGTGGAGAATGGGGTAAGACTTGACTATGTCTTGGCGACGGATGTGTTTGCTCACCTACTGCGTGGCGGGACGGATAGGGATAGAGAATGGTTGATGGAGACCTTTTGATCTCTCTCTCTACCCATTGCCTTGCATTGGGATGGATTCGTGCGTCCGTCACTCCTGGACATGATGAAACCCAGGTTCCTACCCACTGCTCAAAGCTTATTCATTCCCAGAATCATTCCTTTACATTCCATAAAAATACCCTCCACACAGCATCCCCAAAGATGACATAGGCCCTGAGGAAATTTTGTTTTCCTCTGGACCACCTGTGTGGAGCTAATGTAAAAAAAATGGTACTGAACACAGCAAATGTTCGTGAATCTAAAAAATTACCTAAAAAAAGTCTGAACAAAGTGTCAAAATTCTCTTCTTTTAATATAAAATCTTTAATAAGTCTTTTGTTATACTATACCATATTTGGTGATAGTGTGTGAAGGGTAACTTCTTAAAAAAACTATTTTAATTCTTTTTTTCTTTTTTTTTCGATTCGAAACTGCGATATACAGCATGTTAAAAGTTGTACCTGACTTTCTGCAACCAGCGATTCATGGGGTTATTTGGAGCAAAAAAAGACATTTTGCTAAACGATTTTTTTTTAAATATTATAATTTCTTTTGTTTCAACTAAACCTTAAAAATCAATAGGTATTGGACGCGTGGGGGGTTAAGATAGTTCTTAACACTTTGTGTTTGTGTAGCTATTCTGAATTTAAAAGCAATAATTTTCAACCGTTTCATAATATTTCAAAAACCCAGCTGAATTTTTTTTATAAAATTGACCATATTTCATCGAAAATCATAGATGTTGCCTTAAAATATATTTGATGGAAGAATTTTTACTGGAAGGGCGAAGTAGAGTCAGTAAGCGTCTTGCGTTAGCAGTAAATTCCTATTTACTCAAGCAATACGAGCATTAATTCTATTGTTGTCATTCTGTTGAGTGCTTCAGCACACTTCAGCGTATAACAATAAGTAATGCAGAATTATGTTTTGAACAATACCTTTGCAATGTGAATGTTATTGCAGAGTTCAATCAGAGATGCGATTGTTTCATGGGGCACAGCATTTAAAAATATTTGCCTATATATCTTAAAATTCATGTATTTTTTTCACATTAACTCCACACAGGAGGCCCTGATGAAAACAATTTCCCTCAGGGCCTATGTCATCTGGGATTAGGGTTACCATTTAGAAAATTGAAAAGTCCTGACAAAAAGCCTGACAGTCCAAAAAAAGTCCGGACATTTTAATCACGTAATGCAAATATCAGGGACGCACTTCATAACGGTATTTACAAACTTAACAGTCGCCAGATTGCCCATTCTATTGAGTATTTGCGAGTTCATTTTTGCTATCCAAGCTCAAAACGCAAGTGTAGAAAGATTGTTTTCTCTAATGGGAGCACAGTGGACAAAAGAGCGTAATAGATTATCTGTACCCTCCATCGACCAAGTTATTAATCGAAGAAACTCTCGGTCACAGCGTTGTTGATGATTCAATACAACCTTCAAACTATGAGCTGCGAAGAATTCTATAAGAAAACTTTGAATGAACGGGAGCTGCTCCGTCAAGTATCTGGCACTGAAAAATATTAAAATTTATAATTTGCCGAAAACAATTGTGTTAAGTTTTGAAGAAGATGTTTAATGTTTGAACTTGAACTTGTTGATTGTTTGCAACTGCAATTAAAATTTATTGTTTGATCTCCATGAGTGGATTGTTAAAGAAGAATTATATTTTGTTTTTAGATGAGTGGGAAATTAATAAAGATTAAAGACTTCTTTGATATTACTTATGTAAGTTTTATTACACATATTTCATCTAAACCAAAAAATCCGGACAAATTAAAGGGCCGGACAGAAGACTAGAAGTCCGAGGTACATCTGGGAAGTATCTGGGATGCTGTGGAGGGTCTTTTTGAGGATAGAAAGTAATGAACATTGGTCTTGAAGAGACCCATGTTGTAGGAAAGAGGAAATACGGAGGCCGGCAAATCGTTCCTCAGCCGAGCTGTTGAACACAAGAACGAGTTGAAGAAGCGGCCCGTTCTCATGTGACAAATTTCAACCGTGTACATATGTTGGGTACGCGTTTGGCGTGTCCCCCGACTATGCACCGGTGCCGAAGGGATCAATGACGCTAGTTCCTCGGAGCATCTTCCATTAAAATACCGGTAGAACAAGGATAGCATTCCCACCCGACGCCTGTGCTCTTAAGATTGCAATCCGTTCGTTAAGGTGGGAGAATCTATCAAACGGACCGCTCGTTTCTGCACAGAGTCGAGGGTATTTTTCAAGTATTTTGGAGCTCCAAACCAGGAGTTGCCAAATTCAACCGCGGGGCGCACTTGTGATTTGTACAGGGTTAGCAGTTGTGTAGTATTAAAGTATCTGCGGGCCCTATACAGTACGCCCAGTTTTTGAGGCTAACTTACTCTGGCTTCGATGGAGCCCCCATACCTGAGCTGGTCACTTACACATGTTAAATATGATAATGTAAAGATTTAAACTTTTTTGTTAATTTAACAAATCCATGAACTATCGTTAGCAGCTCTAAAGCATCACAATTATTCCGCGTGGTTTTAATATGAATGAAGTAGGTTCTGTAGTTTCACCAAAGTGTTTTTAATAAATTTGTCTTTGGTTGACGTAACCTGGGAGACGGTTGCATTTGAATAGGCAAACAATGGCGCATTAATGTCTGTGAAACAGGATTTGTGATGGTTGGCGAAATGAGAATTGCAAATTCTATGGTGGGATGCACAAGCATTATTCTTATACCCTGTAGTTATTGTGTGCCGTGTGTCCTTCCATAGTTACTCTGCTTTTCCTCAGTTTCCCTCTGCACTACCATATACATCTTCCCCATCTACTTTCCCGTCTTAGTTTGCCACCATGATACTCTCTACATTTTATTTTACTTAAATTTTAACAAGTAGAAACAAATTCCCAAAATATCAAGTCACGGGAAAATTTTTGAAGTCTATTTTAGAAATCTTCTAAGTTGTATTTGTTTGGTAAATTAAATGGCATTTTCAATTCTTATATGAATGATTTTTATTTCATTCCTACTTTCCCTACTCCGCAATACAATTATTTTACTTTACCAATTGTTAATCAAATTATCTACTGCGCTCTACTACCAAACCTGTAAAAACTTCTATTTCTTGGTAGAATTGGATATCCTCGATCTTTTGTGTCGCTTCAGGAAGTAATTGACTTTCGATAATTTTGATTCCTGACGTCTTGATTTTTTTCTGATCTCGGGGAAGGTTGTGCAATTTTAATTTTAATAAACCGTTTCTAACGTAACAATTATTGTGATTGTAGGGATGTAAATTTTTACATATTCATATATTTTATATATTTATTTAACGTTCTGTATTATCAAAATATGTATTTTTAAATAAACAGTCCACACGTTTTCAAAACAAAACGTTTGGAAACATCAATAAGATATCTATCTTTCTAACAAAGTCGAAAACATTTTTTAAACAAAAGATTTTGAAAAAATGTTTATCTTTGAATAAAATATTTGTACTGTGTAAGAGAATTAAAGTGTTGATGATACGGAAAAATGACAATTTCAAGTAATTTATGTTAAAATTTTTATGCAAGGGGTAAAAAAAAAATCATTTTGCATTCTTGGGTTTGAGTTTGATTTTCTCAGAAAATTTGAATTGTAATCAAAAGGAATTTTTAAAATGTTGAAGAACGCCGGCCTGCGGCAGATTCAGTGGTAAAATCTGGAAAAATGAGAAAAATTCTTGAGATGTTTTGTGGACTTTTTGAGCGAACTTTAAAAATTATTTTAACTTGCCAATGTTGTATACTTATAACATTCTTTAAATAAAAAAATAAAAAAAAACATTTCCAAGTTCATTCGTATACCTTTAAATTAATAATAAATGACATCACTTGCGTTTCGCTTGAGATTCTGTGAAATAAAATATTTTAGTCATTTTATAAAATTGTGCGAATTACGATTTTTTAAGTCTTATATATTTGCAGATAAATTTTTGTTATTTAGTAAAAAAAATAAAAATATTATATGATGCATAACGGCGGTTGGTTTTCATCATGACAACATTGTAGTCAACAATTCGTAACTTTCCTCGTACCATATACATAGGTTTCACAAATGTGAAGTGATTATTAGTTGAATGTTGTTCCTCCTTCACATAATCCGTTAATTAATCCGCATTAAAAAATACCAGTCTCTGCCGTTATCCGTCTCATAATGCTGCTCAACCGGGTGGAGATATAGTTCCACATAACTTTACAATGTTTGGACAGGTGTTGCGTACAAAATAAAGTTAGTGCTTATTTTAATTTTAATTTGTATGAATATGTTGAAAAATATTATTATTATTAACAAGTTGTGCTGTGAAATTATTGTTACGCGTGACAGCTATTTCTCCTTCTGAAGGCATTATCATACTAAAGTTAGGCCGCTTACAGACGATTTATTTATATTAATTACGTGCAGGCACTTATAATGAAAAACCGTAGACTTTAATTTTTATAATCTATGCAATTATTGATTTCAGAGTAAAATTTCAGAAATTATTAATGGTCTTTTTTTGTTTAAATTTGACTAAAGGTCTTTAAAGGGGCAGCCCACGGTGCGTGGGCGGTAAACGAATGAATTTTTCGTAATTATTTTAAAGCAAACGAGGAACAGATTTTTATTTTTTTATTTAAACTCTTAGTAAATAAATGAGTAGTTGAAAATCAAAAGGTACTTAACCACCATTTTGACTTTTTTTGAGATTTGAATGCCAACACGTTCTCTTGGATCCATAACTATGTTTGAAATATTATTTTAGTGCCAAAACATGATTAAATTCTTAGTTATAACTTGTTTAAAATCGTCTTCAATTTCAAAACGTACTTAAATCCAAAATCATTTGTATTCAAAACATACTCAAATCCAACAACCAATAAGGGTCATGGAATTGGCAGCCATATTGATTTTTTAACCAATCAATGAGTTACTTTCTGTGCAATGGACACCTTTACAAGAAACACATGTTTTGTGTGTGGTTTTGATGTTGATGTGATCGTGATTTTTGTCAGATATATAAATAAATATATAAATTATGTAATTTCTTCACTACACCTCTGGCAGGGAAATATTATCAAACACAGTTTATGAGTTTCAAAATGTAACTAAATCCACAGACTTCACTTTCAAAATGTATCTAAATCCATGGTTCAAAATCAAAATGTATCTAAGTCCATTTTTAAATATTAAATAACTAATTAATTACCTATCAGATTTATATTTCAAATATGCATTTAAAATGTTTCATTTTACCATCATTTTTACAAAACATATTATTTTATTTTATTATACTTAAATGCTATGAAACAGTTTTCTTGCTTTTGCCAAAAATTTGGTTCGTGGAGATAAGTACGTTTTGATATTCGACTACTCAAATACATATAGTAGACTGCATACAAATTTTAATACACGAATTTAAAGTAAGGTTTGTGGTGTACGCCGCTTTCAACAGGACACTCCGACGAAATTCCTACTCGATGGTTGACAGCGATTATGCCATACGGTTCATCAGAAAAATAAAATAAATATGCTTAGAAACTAGACATATAGATAGACATTATGCTACCACTTAAGGGAATTTCGATATTAAAAAAAATGGCGGACCAGGGAATTTTATTTCCAGCTTTATGGAAAATTTTCATCGTTCAAAAAAAAAGGGCGGCCTTTCATAAAAAGTCCCTACGTGGTGCCATAGAGACTGGATTTTCGAACAGTTAAAAATTTGGTGCGTGCAAATCGGATATACAGTTTTTAAAATATTTTTATTTAGAAAAAAAGAAAGACACATTCCCGGGTTACGAATAGCCTAAGAATGTTTGAAAATCTCCTTCTACCACCACAGTAAGTCGAAAATGTTGCTTGTGTCGTGATGGAGGACTTAGCCAGTCGAGGAATCGAACACGCGACGCCCGGGTGGGAACCAAACGCCATGCCCACTCAACCACTGACCGGCCAAACATATGTTGTCAGTCAGGTTGGAAAAAGGAGTTTTTTCAAGAAAAACGCGTTCAAAGTTTTGCTGAAGAATAATTCAACAAATTATAAACTGTATCAAATAGTTTTACATGAAATGCTGTATCTCCGTCAATTTTACAAATTTCGTGAAAATATTTAGTGAGAGCATTTTTAACAAATGCATCTTGCAGAAGATGGCAAAAAAAATTCACAGCGGCTGGTAGTGCGTTAAGTGTTTTTTTTTCCAAAATCACGACTCAGGGGTTTCGTTTTTAAGCCTAATTAAGTGTGTTTATGATCTCTAATATTAGAACTAATAAAACATATCTAAGAGTGCCGAGCCAATTATAATTTTTTGTTTATTTATCAGTTATCAGTTTTCGGATTATTAGATTTTTTGTGAATCTCCGGCTACTCTAAATGATTGAGCTTACGGCCTTTCTTTTGTTTGTATAACGGATTTGGCTTATCATTATCACTACTGAGTATTTTTATCTAGATTTTTAGCAAATTGTAACTAAAATTTGTAATTACTTTAAGACAATTGACTATTAATTAATATTAGACCATTTGGTAGCTTACTTTAGTTGTCAATAGAGTTGAAAAATTTTAATTTTCCTTTATTTTTAGCGTGGTTTAAATTGACAAATGAAAGACCTCTGATGCAAGCTCCCATAACGTTATTTTTACTGGAAAATGTCCGTTTACACCACACGAAATCCTTTTATTTGAGTGCGGGAGGAGGGTTCATCGCGACACTCATCCGGCCATCATAACTCACCAGAAGGGTACACGCGACACGAGTACTGAGCAGTGAGTAGTGAGTACACCCTTCGTAATAATACCTCTCCAGTCAAGCCAACAATAATGAACGTCATTCTATCGCCACCACCGGTACACGTCCGTCAGTTAAGCCAGCACTGACAAACTGTAAGGGATGAATTTTTTCAGTGCGATGAAAGTGTGTTAAACATGAAAACGCTTGAAAATTACAGATGTTAAATGATTTATTTTACATTAACTCTACACAGAGGTAAATATTTTCCTTCATGGCCTATGTCATCGTTGAGGATCTTTGTGTTGAGGGTCTTTTTACGGAAAGGGAGGAGAGAAAGTTGTGGGAAGGAAAGAGTTATGAGGGGTATGGGACTCAGTGTATCCAAGAGTTACGGACGTATGGATTCATCCCTCTTACTGTATTGCTAGGCGATAGGTCGGGAAAGTTCTACTGGAGAGATCAAAAATTCTCCCGATTCGGTTAGCCATGAAGTAGGTGGGCAGATGCATATGCTCAAGATCTAGACAAACCTGAAAGTTACCAGATTGACCTATGGCAGAAGTGTTGGTTATCCAATAAATGTTTCTCGGGCGGCACTAGCCATTCCTGCTTCACAAATGTAATTTATGTGATTACTGCACACGATTATATCCTGTCGGTTGGGCTATGTTATTCTCGATGGGGTATTTTCTCTACATAACTATGAATACACACCGTTAAAAATGTGCGGAAAATTTAAAGTTTATTTTTTTAATTCAGATCAACGTTCTGAGAAATAACGCTTTCATTCATAATTTTTTATTGATTTAAAAAAACAATCTAAAACCGACCGTAGAAAACGCAACTGACTTGTGAAACGGCTGTCACGGATTTTGGTTAGTGTGAAGATTATTATCATTTTTTTTATGAGAAGTAGATAGGAATGTGTCCAGGCGTGAGAAACGTATGAATTCACCCCTTCCACTGCTGTGCAAGGCAATGGGTCGAGAGACTCCGGTTGGGGATATCTAAATTATATCTGCCTCAAGCAGCCTCTCCCGATCCGGACCGCGACGCTGTAGGTGAGGAAACGCATTCGCCACCAAGACCTAGAGAACCTAACCCCAAGATCCCCGGGCACCCCTGCTAAATCACCGAACATAGCGAACTACTTGGGGTGAATCATGGCGGGGGTTTTGGTTATCCAATAAATAGTGCCCGGGGTGGCGGTACCCATACCCGCTTCCCAAATTGTAAGTGGTCGAAAGTATCAGCCACCCAGGCATTTTAAGTACAATTTTCTTCATAAACTAAACCTCGATCATTGCACAAGCGACAATTTCTGCTTTTTTAAAACGGTCATAAAGAGAAATTAAATATTTCTTCAAAATTCGCTAATTCACTTTGTGGCGTCATTATTAATTTAATGAAAACAAATAACTTTGTGTACACCACTATTTAATTAACAATATCAACATTTAATTTAAAAAAAAAAAAAAATTAAATTCTTTCAGAAATGTGGTCTTTCTTTAAAAAATGCTTTTCTTCATATTATTGATTGTTTTTGTACTATGTCAACATGTGTAACATATTCTCTTTAAATAAAGCATCGTGGTATCCTATACGGTAATTTGTTAACGTCAGGATCCTTACTGGAAGGCATTTGTGAGAGGATTAACCGAATTGGAAGAACCTGGCTGAAGGATGAAGGAATCGGGATCTTGTAAATTGTGACCAAACGTGTGCTTATATTTGTAATGGTTGACGTAGAAGAGATTAAAAAAAATAAGTTTCTTGCGATGTTTTTCAGTCTGTGGTCGTTTCTACGACTCGTTCTTGAATTCAACGATTTGCCGGCCTCTATGTTTCCTCCCTCCAAT
This sequence comes from Glyphotaelius pellucidus, assembly GCA_936435175.1. Lineage (NCBI taxonomy): Eukaryota > Metazoa > Arthropoda > Insecta > Trichoptera > Limnephilidae > Glyphotaelius > Glyphotaelius pellucidus. Next base: position 31,914,459 of record OW386549.1, read on the forward strand.
AACGTGGGTCGTTTCAAGACCAATGTTTATTCCTTCCTCTCCGAGTAAATGTAAAAAAAGGAAAGATTTTACACTGTTTTATATAATTTTGAAAATAATTTTGTTGTAGCGTTTATAAATTCAATATTTCTAGTTTGGAATATTCTAGGCAATAATTATAGTCGGTAAGCGGTGTGGGCAATCCGGTTGTATTTATTTATTTATTTAATTTTGTATGAGACAATACCTAAGTTAGACTCTTTTTAACAGATTGCAGAAATGAAAATTTTACGACATTTCAAACATGGGGATGAATACCAAAATTCTAGACTGCTGAAGTTCGTGAATCACAAAAAAACATCTCCACTGGCATAGCAACATGTTAAAACATATGGACGCTTCGTACGAAGATGTATCATACAGTTATCTACGGAAAAAATCTTCCTTTCAATACTGTGTTTAGAAAACTTAAAATATTTACAGGAATATCTGCTTCTACGTGCAAAATAAAAATGTTCCATTCATCCAAATTATCACCCGGTGAAAAACATTAATTAGTTCGGTGTTTGTATCGCAAAAATGTGTTTATTAGCTCTGACGCGAAACAAAAAATATACAATGAAGTCTATCGACAACAATGCCGGCAGCTTCAATTGAAACTTGTTCTAATTTGCAGTGAACATTTTTACCAATTAATTTACAAAAATGTGAAAATTTAAAATACAAAAGTTCGATGAAAACGAAATATCGATTTAGGTGCGCAGGGTTGACACTTCATAATATCCCAATAATTAAGGAATCTGTTATTTCCCATTGGGGTGTGTTGAAAAAAAGTGACGCGCTCGTTGCTTCGTTCACTTTAGTTTTAACTGTCTTATGGGTGTGGCAACATAACTTCCTTTTTTTAAATGCGCGTCATTCAGTCGGTTGATGTCGTAGCGGAGCGCTAGTAATCTCGTTCGAGAGGCGAAACTATAAAGTTTTGTCCCGACATATTTTAGTTGCCATCATGCGTTAGAACAGTGAGGAGCGTGCGTTCGCCGTTGAGGCCTACTTTTCGAACGGATGTTTTGTAATTGCGACCCAGCGCGCCTTTAGGGTGCGGTAGCATAACTTCATTTTTGACGCGCTGAGTTACGATCACAGAACATCCTTTTGAAAAGTAGACCTCAACGGCATACGCACGCTCCTCACTGTTCCAACGTATGATGACGACTAAAACTGTGTCGAAATAAAACTTTATTGTTCCGCCTCTCGAACGAGATTATTAGCGCTCCGCTACCACATCAACCGACTAAATGACAGTCATTTTAAAAAGGGAAGTTATGCTGCCGGAATTTTTATTTGATTGATTTGTGCTATTTTCCAAATGAATCATTTAAATTAATATAAAGTATGTTTGGAAGATACTCTCATTGTTGCCCTGGTAGAAGACCACAATTCAGAATTGAAACATTGCCTTAAATGTTTTATTTATTTATTTATTTATTTAAACGCCCATAGGGCTTTTACATATAGTGCAGTACATGTTTTTGGAAAAATAAGAAAAACATAATATAATATAAACATAATATAAATATAAGAAACAAAATAAAGATAACATAAGATATAAGATATACAAAATATAGATAACACCAAATATAATAGTTGACACAAAGCAGGTAACATAGAATATATGGTAAGTAAATTAATGTGAGATTGTTATTTTAATTATAGAGGGAAATACGATAGGATTGTCAATATTTATGTTTGTAATTAGCAAACTTTTTTTAAGTATTTATTACGTGTTTATCGAAACATAGCTACCATAATATTTCGATTAAGGTGCTATATAGTGCGTGATATTAATAGATTTATTTTAATTGTTCTAATACACTGAGTTTAAATTTTGACATCGATTGATGACGATAAACGTCTATAGAGGAATATTTATTTCCGAGTATAATATGAAGTCTTTGCAGAGGAGAGTTAACAAAATAATTACTAGCAGAATTAGTTACAAGGTAAATCGCATTAGAGCGAGTATCACGCGTGGGTATTCTCTAATTAATTTTACTGATTAAATCAAGGGCGTCCAGTCTGCCACTCGAAATATTAAAAAGACAAAAGTTTTAAGTTGTATTTGGTGACCAGATCTAAGTAACCACATACTTCCCGTTTTCTTTCACCTCACCACTACTTTCAAGTGTTTTGCTACGTTTGATAACATAGCAGGGGTGTCAGGGTTTATGGGGTTAGACTTGGCTAGATTTTTTTAGATACTGCATAAACTTTGATCATCCGACAGTTAGCCTCCATAAATTATAATTACTGTAAACTTATATTTTTTATGTGTATTACTTACCAATTTCAAATCTAAAATCTACTACAAAAATATCTTATTTATTTATTTAATTAAGGAACATTAACAGTCTTAGTAATACAATAAACATAAGAGGATGATAAAAAAACAGACCAATTATTAATGTTCACAGATAGGTATTTAGAAACAAGACTAACTGAATATAAACTAGAATATTTAAAAAAAATAATAAGAGTACAAATGTGAATTCAACAAATGGTAAACTAATACACAACATTAAAATAAATGTGATTATAACTGAAATAGACTGCAAAATAGGGATTTGGGTTGGGAAGGGTAAGGGGAGGAGAGGGATAAGGGAAAGTTGCCACGCAAGTAATATAAAAATATTAGATACAATTAATTCATGTGTTATTCGAACCTAGAATGTTATACAGTGAAGTTCTGTAGCGACAGTAACTAGCAGTAAATACGTCAGCACGTGTGTCTATAATAAGTTGGTATAGAAATCAAACGAATTTATTTATTGTCGATTTTTTGTATTTGTACTGTAAAGAGACAAGTAGTTTTATTATTGATGCTTTTGAATAAATTTTATTATTTTGTTTTTTGGCGGTACATATACCTCCCTTTACATCCCTTCGGGGATATTCAGTTGTGTTTTGTGTAAGTATGTATATAAATTTTCCCGCGAAGAATGAAAAACATGGCTGCTGCGCTTGCGCAAATTTAGGGAAATTCAATGCAGCCAACATAAAAACGTCATCATGTTATTAGTAGTATTGTAGAAATGCCGTTTAACGGTCGCTAAGCGTTTTTTTTTATTAGTAAGGTTGAAATTGTAGAAATAAATTTGTAAAGCGGTAATTTGAGGTGATTTTCTCACAAAAATGGCGATATAAAATCATTCAACAATAATAATAATTATTATACCATATTTTCTCTTAACCAACCACATACAGTTTATAAGTATGCCGAGGGGTATCCACTGTCACGGAATCGTTTTCTATTAAACTTTTCAAAAATGTGATTAAAAAAATGAAATCAAAACTGAAATCACAAAAAATACACCACTTCTGTAACATCGAAAATGCAATAAAAAACATGTCTGTAAAGTTATCACGAATATATTATTAGTGTATTCAATACAAAGTACAATGTAAATTTGAAGAGTTCAGAGAATTGCATTATTTGATTGGGTTTTTAAACCAATTTACTGGATATGATATGAGTGCATTTTCTCTCAAAAATACATTTTCCGGTTTTCATATTATTATTTGCTGATTGCTCTAGTGAGCTGGTCAAAATCGTAGTAATAAAAACATTATCATACAAAATGAAAATGGTATTAAAATAATATAAATTATTCAGGTTGAAGGGATTTTTTTTCCTAAGAGAAGCTTTTATAATTCCCATGACGGCACAAACAAGACAATAAACGTTATTCCTTATAACAATAATGCTGCAGCTCTTTCTCACACACTAAAAATACACACATACTTTCTACTTGTAAACTTTTTGTACTGATATAATCTATTGTAAACTACACTGAATATGTATTTTCTTAGTTATAATGTTCCAAATTTCACTGAATAAAGATATTATTATTACTAAATAATAGTGAGACAAATAATTTTCATATGTATTTATTTTATTATTCATCCAAAGGAAAAAATAAATCATTTTCTTGCATCTCCCTCAGATGCCGCAAGCATCTCGCAAGAGCGAGATGTTTGCGGCATCCGTAAGAACGGGAACCGTGACGAAACAAAAAGTCGATACAAATTCAAACCTTATCACAATAATGCTGCAGCTCTTTCTTACACATGAAGGCGCCGTATACCCGCTCAAAAAGAAGAAGACGGGGAGAAATGTAATTACGAATGTTGGAGAGAGCGCGCTAACATTTAAAATGATAAAATTTGAAGCGAAAATTGTGAAAATGTTTAATAAAACTCGACTTGTTTAAAATAGAGCAAAAATCTTATGGGGATCATCTAAAGTAGCTTTTGAAAAAACATTGTGAATTTTTCCATAGATATAACTTCTAAAATAAGTGAAATAAAATGAAATAAGTGAATATAATAATAATAATAATTTTCGGAGCATACTTAATGATTTTTTCTATCGAGGCAATTTCTTATAATAATTGGCATTTCGGCGTAGGGAACGTCTAGATAAAAAAAAACATATATTTTTTTTAAATGAATTTAAATCCTATTTAGATTCATCTTTACGACGAATCGGTTTACAGTATGAACATCAAAAAATATGCCACGGATAAATTGAAGCTTTTGTTAGCTTTTCTATGTATTGGAATTACAATAATATTATTACATAACAAAAAATATAAGCGTAAGCCGGTAAAAAATATAAGCGTAAGCCGGTAAAAAATATAAGCGTAAGCCGGTAAAAAATATAAGCGTAAGCCGGTAAAAAATATAAGCGTAAGCCGGTAAAAAATATAAGCGTAAGCCGGTAAAAAAAATAAGCGTAAGCCGGTAAAAAATATAAGCGTAAGCCGGTAAAAAATATAAGCGTAAGCCGGTAAAAAATATAAGCGTAAGCCGGTAAAAAATATTTTTTGTTGACTTAACTATGAAGTAATAAAAGAAACCATTTTTTAAATACCCCTTTATGGCTAAGACTATTTGTGAGGTTTTGAATGTTCGAAATTTTTTTCATTCTTATAAAATAAGTTATTGTACGTAATTGGTTACGTATAGTAGGTTTATTCCGTATTACGATATTTTTCTTTGAAGGAAACAGACAAACCTACATTTTATGTCTCATCTTTTAACTCATTATTATTTAATGTGTTAGAAAAAGCTGAAGCATTATTATGATAAAGATCGTAGGTATATTCCGTATTACTTTATTTGTCTTTGAAGGAAACAGACAAACCTACATTTTATGTCTCATCTTTTAACTCATTATTATTTAATGTGTTAGAAAAAGCTGAAGCATTATTATGATAAAGATCGTAGGTATATTCCGTATTACTTTATTTGTCTTTGAAGGAAACAGACAAACCTACATTGTATGTCTCATCTTTTAACTCATTATTATTTAATGTGTTAGAAAAAGCTGAAGGATTATTATGATAAAGATCGTAGGTATAGTCCGTATTACTTTATTTGTCTTTGAAGGAAACAGACATACCTACATTGTATGTCCCATCTTTTAACTCATTATTATTTAATGTGTTAGAAAAAGCTGAAGCATTATTATGATAAAGATCGTAGGTATAGTCCGTATTACTTTATTTGTCTTTGAAGGAAACAGACATACCTACATTGTATGTCTCATCTTTTAACTCATTATTATTTAATGTGTTAGAAAAAGCTGAAGCATTATTATGATAAAGATCGTAGGTATATTCCGTATTACTTTATTTGTCTTTGAAGGAAACAGACATACCTACATTATGTGTCTCATATTTTGTTTCATCATTATTGTGTTAGAAAGAGCAGAAGCATTAGTATGATAAGGATTGAAGGTTTATTCTTTTTCTTTGAAGAAAACAGACATACCTTCACTTTGTGTCTCATCTTTTGTCTCATCATTATTTAATGTCTTAGAAAGAGCTGAAGCATTATTTTGATAAGGATCGTGTGTTTATTCCGTATTACTTCTTTTTCTTTGAATGAAACAGATACACCTACATAGTGTGTCTCATTTTTTGTCTCATCTTTATTTTATGTGTTAGAAAGAGCTGAAGCATTATTATGATAAGGATCGTAGGTTTATTGCGTATTTTTTTATTTTTCTTTGAAGAAAAGAGATATACCTACATTGTGTCTCAACTTTTGTCTTATCATTATTTAATGTGTTAAAAAGAGCTGCAGTATTATTGTGAAAAAGATCGTAGGTTTATTCCGTTTTGTACCCTCTTCATGCCGTTTCGTAAACGTGGGAATATTAAAAGCAGCTAATCGGTTTAATTGCTTTTATTGAGTCCATATTTGGTCGATAAAAACTTTTATTGTCGGAGTATTTTAGATAATTGTTAGATATTACCGTATGAGGTGTTTTCACCTCAATTTACGAATTAAAGAGTCACATTAACAAATTATTTTATTGGGAATGTGTTAAGTGAGGTACATATTATTGGTTACCGTGATCGCGGGGTATGGTTTTCGACTAACAATTCGTAGGTCGTGGGTTCAAATCCAGAAAATTTTATTTTAATAAATAAAATTGATTGATTTGTGTTATTTCACTGTTAAATCATTTTCAAAGAGTAAAAGGTATATTTGCGGTTCTAGAGTGGAAGACACTCTCAGTATCGCCATGGTGTAAGATCACCATTTAGAATTGAAACATTGCTTGAAATGGCTTTTGCCGTTTTTGGTGACCAGATCTGAATAGCCAGGAACGTTCACAGCATCCTCTTCCCCACATCCTTCCCCACCCCACTACCTTCAGCTTTACAACATACCCCAATTGGGGAGGCCATAGCCTCACTGGCTCCAGGCGGATGGGAGCCGTTGGAACTTTTATCAGGTATTCACATAATACTCGTAAAATGAAACATTCTTTGCGGTTTATATTTGCTATTGGTCGTTTGTCTCAAGTCCTTCAAAAACAGTACAAATATTTTTTTTATTAAAAAAGATTAAAGAACTATAATTTTACTGTGTTAACATATTAATATGTTAAAAATTTACTGAAATTTACAATAAACTAGACAAAAATGTAACTAGTCTGTTCTCAAAAATGTGTGAAATGCTTTTCTGAAAGTATTTCGGTGCTATTCAAAATATCTTATATTTTTCACCAGGTCGATCCAAAGAGATCTAGCTACGATTTTTGAAAGTCACCAGTTTGTAGACATTTAAGTTGTAGGTGTTATTTGTCCTTAAATTTTCCACTGTAAATATCCATCATCTAAAGGACATACTATTTATTTAACCAAACATCAAAATCACCACAAAATCCTTTCCCAATAAAAAAATCACAAATATTCACAAGAAATCAAGCAGCACATAAAAACGTCAATTGATACTATTTAATCTCGCTGTAAAAGTCACCGTATTTCCTCCACTGTGAGAAGGCTCCAGCCAGCAGAGGGTTGGGCGACTAGAGCAATGTAGGTACGTAGATAGAGCCAGGGGGTGTACGCAGTAAGGGCTGGATACAGATTCGAGGATCGCGACGCGTGACGACCGACGTTTATGCTAATCTAACTGTCAAGTAAACCTAAACGAGACTCACGCATACCATACTATATTATGATAGGGTTGACCATGATTTTGCTGAATAATTTTGCTGTGTTTGTGGATGTTTGGATAATCTAATTTGAGGGGTCAGAAGTTTGTTAATGAAAGAGTAAGGTCTGTCATACAAAGTATCAAAACCAAATATATTTATAAAAAAATATTTTGAATTGCTTGCATTATATTCCAACTGTCCAAAGCCAGAGGGATTTTTTTACCCTATTTGTGGAATTTTTTGAATTTGAATGTGTTGACAGGAAAGAAATATTTGGAAGTTTCGTTTTTTTCTGATCTGCTCGCTAAACTTAACCTAACCGCAATGGTAGAGTTGGATTCATAACTCTAACACTCATGGACTTACCAACACCCAGATTCCAAAACACCCCAGATTACCATTTTCTTTCTCAGAACTCTCTTTCCTATACTCAAAAGACCCTCCAAAGAGCACCCCCAAAGATGCTTTGAGGGGAATTATTTTACCCAGAGCATCCTGTGTGGAGCTAAAAGAAAACGTAATCCATTGGTTTGAACTTTGTTTAATTTCTAAATGACTGTCACTAAATGAAGCGTTGTTAAGAGCTTATAAAGACGACATTTGTTGGATTTAGTTGTTAAAACCACATATTTTTTTACAACAGCAATTCAGCCATCAGCCCTTAGGACGGGTTGTTTAAAAAAATTTGATGGATTCATCATATATTTGAAGTTAATTTTCACGTTCTGCGTAAGTTCTATTCAAGTTCTGTGATGATTTCAGTTTTGTGAATCAACTGGTCTATAATGATGTAATAATAGAACTTGAATAGAACTTACGCAGAACGTGAAAATCAACTTCAAATATTTGATGAATCAAATTATTGTCGGATGTTAATTGTGTTGACGACTACCGGACTGAAATCAGTATTTATTACTGAGAGACGATAAAAATTAAGTTATTTATTTGGATCACCCTACGATTATTTTATTTATTTATTTTAAATACATAAACGGCTATACTGCCTTTTTATTACTGCACTTTTGAATATAGCAAATGAAATAATTTTCTGATAAAATATTACATCATGGTTAGGTACTTTACGCTTTTTCTGAAATCTTCACGCAATCAGTTCCAATTTAGAAAAAGATACCGAGATCTAAAGTTCATTGAACCAGAGTTACGCAGAACTCACGCACAATCAAAGTAAGCATTTTTTTATGATTATTCGGGATTCAAACTTTAACCTAAACATTTCAGTTTCATTTCATGACATTACTTTTCATAAATATTATGTATCTTGAAATCAGTTGAAAAATTATGACGCTATCGTCTTTTATTTTTGGGGTATTATGCCATGCTGCACCTTATTCTTTAGCCAACGTTTTGGACAGCTTTCAGCGTCCATCATCAAGGCAGATGGGTAATCCATGCCTATGGTGACGTCTGCCATGATGATGGACATTATAACGCTGTCCGAAACATTGACTAAAAAGTGGGATAGTACAAAACGGCATAATACCACAAAAAATAAATAACGACATTACCCTTATTTTTTAGATGAGCTCCACACAAGAGGGCCTATGTCATCTTTGGGAATGCTGTGTGGAGGGTTTTTTCCAAGAAAAGGAAGAGGAAGAGAGTTCTAAGAAGGAAAAGGGTTTAAAGGGTGGGTAGAAATCTGGGGTTCAGTGTGTCCTGGTCACCCACCTCCAAGACATAGACAAACCTCACCCCATGAACCCGGGCACCCCTGCTAAAACACCAAACGTCGCACTTGGAGTGACCTAAGGCAGAGGTGTTGGTTATTCAATAAAGGTTCCCGCGGCGGCGGTACCCATTCCCGCCTCTCAAATTGAAATTTACTGAAATCTCTAATCAATTTTGCTGCTATTTAAACTTCAAGAAATAAATTGATCTTTTTTACATTTTCAGACGGCGACCTCACAGAAATTCTTTCGCGATCCCATTTGAGGTGAAACCCATTAGTTATGATTTAGGTTCATTAGTTAAATTTGATAAGATAATTTCAAATATATTCTTTCAATTTTAAAGGGTTTTGGCAACCCTGTCAAAATATCACTTGTATCGTTTATGTACCACTCGTCTTGGTGACAAGCGACATCTCAGATGAGTGTTTGACAGTTGACAGTTGACGTTGCGTGAGACGCGTCTGCGGGACGGAAAGTGTACCATTGGAAGGGCTGATTTAGGGATTTCCGATATTCAATACATTCATGCTGATACATTCCGCATATCTTAATCCGAGGGGTTGGCTTTCGAGGCTTTTACGATTTTTGTCAAGTTGGGCTTCAATTCAGTAAAATAAATTTTGGAATCACGGTAATTTTGAGTATTGTAAGAAATTTATTGATAAGAGTAGAATATTCCTACTTTCAATATGTAATTTAATCATATGTTTTTAATATTTATGTTCAAAATTGTAAATGATAGAATAGACAATCCTGATTGAACTAAGCTCATTGAATTTCATATACCCACGAGAGCCACTCGTTCAAAAATCCCGTTTAAATGCTACAATAATCGGACTGAATATACGAAACACTCGCTTGTACCTAGATTGCATGAAGTTATGCTGATGTGGCAGATCTATTTAACTGCACGGAAGCTAGGTACAAGAAGGCTATACTATCAAATATTTTCAATCAGTATTAACTTTATTTGCACTATAGAATGTTATATGTAATTGTATCTCTGTTGTCATTTCTTAATCAAAAGCCACAATTTAGCCGCCGCTATCCGAATTTCTACCGATTTCTTACGTATCTCCCTTAAACATTTGATGTTTTTTAGCTCTAAAAAAAAAAGTTATTTTAGAAGATAAAATCTAGATATGTTCCACGCCAAAACGCAAATTATATGAAATTATTATTTATTATTTTAACTTTATGAGTAAAACCTCAAACTGTAATATTTAATTAAATGAAGACATTATGAGCGAAACTCAATCGAAAATCTGGAAACAGAAAAATCAGAAAAAGATATTGGCACCTCTGGGACTCGAACCCAGGACCTCCCTACTTTCCGGGTTGGGCGCTCTTATCCACTGAGCTAAGGTGTCGATATCCAATTCGGTCACTTTTAACTGTACCATACTTCGACTAAGAACCACCCATATTATCTTCATTTTTCTTAACGCATATTTTTATTGGCTGCCATCTTTATGAATGATTGCAAGATTCAACTCGAACTAAATGCAATCTAGATGGTGTCTGGATAAATTATTATCCATTTTATTTAATGTGCGACATCTATTGACTCTTCTGCAAGTCTGGGATGAATATTATTATTTATTATTTTAACTTTATGAGTAAAACCTCAAACTGTAATATTTAATTAAATGAAGACATTATGAGCGAAACTCAATCGAAAATCTGGAAACAGAAAAATCAGAAAAAGATATTGGCACCTCTGGGACTCGAACCCAGGACCTCCCTACTTTCCGGGTTGGGCGCTCTTATCCACTGATATACATTTTTCGATTGAGTTTCGCTCATAATGTCTTCATTTAATTATATATGAAATTACCTCAATAGAAAAAAATCGCAAAGTATGCTCCGAAAATTATTTAACACAAGTCTATTTCTATTATTTTTCAAGTTATATATGTGAAAAAATTCACACTGTTTCTTCAAATGATATTTAAGATACCTTCCACAAGGTTTTTCCGCTCTAATTTAAACGAGACGTGTTTTATTAAGCATTTTCATAATTTTCGCTTCAATTTTATCATTGAAAATATTAGCGCGCTCTGTCCAACATTCGTAATTACATACCTCTCCATCTTCTTCCTTTTGAACCGGAAAGCGTCGCCTTAACTGTTAAAGTCTTTTTTATTATTTCTTATTTAACTATGATTTTGTGTTAGGTAATCCGTGTTTATCGTATATGTATACCGTTCACATGAGGCCCCTAGAAACAAAAACGGAAGTGTCCACTTTGTTAAATTGTTGGCAAACTAAAAAAAACGTTTAACCAATCCGGTATTCATCAATATGGAAGGAACATTTAATATTATGTAAGTAAACCGGTTTAAAAATAATATTTTGAATCATCTATGTATCTGAATGCCCCAGTTTCTTAAAAAAAAGGCATTTTTTTGATGGACACTTCCGTTTTTGTTTCAATCATTTGGACACTTGCTGTTTTGTTTCACAAACTGTTGGACACTGCCGGTTTTGATTTAAATGACAATTTTGAAGATGTCGCAGTCAATGTAAGACAACAATATTTAAAAGAAGATTGTTTAATAAAAAAAAATGTATGAAATGGAAATGATATGAAATGAAATGAGCTTAAAGTTCACTTTATGAATTTATCAATTTTAAAATGTTTATAAATTCCGAGAAATGGATATTAGATATTTTTTAAATAGTGAAATTATATTCACAACTGAATAGAAAATAAATATAAAAGTTAACTAAATTATAAAATAATACAAAATTAACGGTAATTTTGTATTAGCCTACCTCACGGATAATACGGAACATTCGTGTTGTTGAAGTTCGATACACGGATAATACGAAATATTCCTTTTTTAACTAATAGACAATCAAATATGACATTTGTCGGAAGTACCAACCTTATAAAATAAATTCTCGTCAAAATAAAAAGGAAAAGTACCTAATTTGAATTATTCCTAGGTTGAGATTCAAGCTTCGAAAGCTGAATGTCATTAAAATTTAGATATACATACCAGGTTTTGAATGGTTTTTAAATTTTTTTTTTTTATATATGAATACCGCACAAGAGTCCCAACTGCTCCCATCTGGAGCCAGTGAGACTATGGCATCCCCAATTGGGGTATGTTGGGAGGCTAAAGGTAGTGGGGAGGGGAAGGGATTGGGGAATAAGAATATGGGAAGTGCCTGGCTGTTTATTTATTAAATGTCATTAAATAAATAAATAATTACTTTAATAAACAAGTTGAGATAATGATAACCACACCGTTTTATTCAAAATTACTTAGTAATTACAGCTTCAGTTGCACTTGTAATACTTTAAACGAAACTAGTTGAAATGGTGTTTGCTGGAATTGTTGAATATGTGTAGGAATGAACAAGGTATGGAAGGAAAGGGGATATCCAATCTCTTACCACCGCATGCGAAGGAGTACATAACACAACCGAAATATGGTGAGTTTCAACGCGATACCTTGAGGTAGTTATCGCTTCAACGAATGTTAATGTCTATCTAAAATGATGCTATATACATAGTCGCAAGAAAGTTGAATTACTTATTTTTAATTAAAAAACGAGATTACGTAAAATACAAAAAAACTTCGGGTATGTTTGAAACCCATAAAAACCCCATCAACATTAATAGAGACGACGGAGCTAAGCTCAATAGTTCTTGGTATCCAGTAATTGACGGCTACACCAAAGCTAAACGCAAAAAACCATGCTGAATTTTTTCTAACACCAGCTCGTAGAGAAATGGAGCTGGCAGCACGGTATCGCTTCGTCATACATAAGCAAACACTTTCACCAATATCATTTGCTCATCTTCCCTGATGATGGACACTGTAACGCTGTCCGAAACGTTGGCTGAAGAAGGAGGTAGCAAAACACGGCATAACACCCCAAAAATAAATAATAAAAATACAAAAAACTTGTTTCCAAGGTAGCCCCGATCCTTCTTCTTTCTTCAAAACAAATGCACTCAAATCTGCACTATTTTCTTGCCACTGTTTCAAATTTCAACATAGTTTTCCAGGAGGGAGATGTCATCAGGAGAACTGGATAAATAACATCCCGGTAGGAACTACGCATGTTCACATTTAAAAAAAATTATTATGATGCGTTTTTGTTATTGTTTTTGGGGTGTTATGCCGTGTTTCGCTACCTCCTTCTTTAGCCAACGTTTCGGACAGCGTTACAGGGTCCATCATCAGGGCAGATGAGTAAATGATATTGGTGAGAGTGTTTACTTATGTGTGTCGAAGCGATACCGTGCTGCCAGCTCCATTTCTCTACACTCTCACCAATATCATTTACTCATCTGCCCTGATGATGGACACTGTAACGCTGTCCGAAACGTTGGCTAAAGAAGGAGGTAGCGAAACACGGCATAACACCCCAAAAACAATAACAAAAATACTTTTTGGCCGTGAAAACCTAAAAACATACCTATTATGATGCGATTTTTAATGACAATGGATATTTAATCCGTAGTATATTGATTTATTTATAAACACCCTATTGTGCTTTTACATAGCAAACATAAATAAAAATAATTTATAAATAAAAGACAATAATACTTCTTAAGATGAAGCTATACGTAAAATCCTTTTCAGATAGTATTTAGATTCATCTTTACGACAAATCGGTTAACAGTATGAACATCAAAAAATACGCTACGATTAATTGAAGCTTTTCTATGTACTGGAATTGCAATAAAATTATTATATATATTGGATGTATTGCTTTTATATACATTGGAATTACATTAAAATTATTTACACAACAAAAAATTTAAGTGTAAAACACAAAAAAAAATGTTTTTTCATGATTTAACTGTATGAAGTAATGACAAACATTTAGAAAAAAAATACCCCTTAATAGCTATGACCATTGTTGAGGTTTTGTATATTCTAACTTTTTTTTTTTCTTATAAAATTATGCACAAAATAAATAAAATCCACTTTTTTGCTTTCTTGCCTCGTAAATAGGACGCGCGATTTTAAATTTAGCATTTTTTTTACATGAGCCCCCCTCAGAAGGCCCTTAGAAAAATAATTTTCCTCAGGGCCTATGTCATCTTTGAGGATGCTGTGTGGAGGGTTTTTTTTAGGAAAGGTAGGGGAGGGAGAGTTCTGGAAAGGAAAAGGATTTAAGGGGTGGGTAGGAATCTGGGGTTCAGTATGTCCTGGTCCTCCGCCTAGACAAACCTCCCCCATGAACCCGGGCACCCCTGTTAAATCACCAAACGTAGCAAGCCACTTGGGGTGACCTATGGCAGAGGTTTTGGTTATCCAATAAAGGTTCCCGGGGCGGCGGTACCCATTCCCGCTTCCCAAATTGGCATGAAAATCGAAATATTTCTAGCGTTTATATTCCTCTTAAGTTATTACCATAATAACTGAAAAGAACCCGTTACATTTCTTATGATTAATCATTATTAACATTAATCAGTTTTAATCTTTGAAATATGCAAATAAATTAACAACATGGCTTTTGTCACGAGTCGTGACCTACTTCATTTAAGAAGTGTTTTTGTACAAATGTTGTAATCATAGTTGTTTTGTTATCTGTTTCTTTATCTCAGTGACGGCATTTATGTACACCCTTTACCGACTCAATATGAACCCTTGTTAATTGAGACGGATTCCTATTATCTTTAGGTACCTACTAGGGATTTATATAGAGCAACAATTTATATTGGTTCGTTATATCTTCTATTTTAGTATTCAAATTTTGGTTTATTACCGAAATGATGTGTATCAATATTTTAAAATTGATATAATTTTATTTTTATACTAGTTGTCCTGGCCGGGGTTGCTGTGGCTAACGAAGCACAACGCCATCTACTGGATGGTTATCCAACCTAGATAACCAAGCGTTGTGTCGGTAAATTAACTCACACCGCCATCTGTCAGAAACTTAAGGAACTTACAAATAATTACAAAGTATTGTCCTATAACAAATATTTAATGAACATTTAATTCGCAATAATAAATATTGAGATCAATAATCGGGATAAAAACTATCCTTTCTTTTAAGTTGAACCAAATTACAGTAAATAGATTACATCAAAATCGGTTAAGTAGTTTCGGAGTTTATCTCGAACAAACATCGTGACGTGAGATTTTTATGTATAAAGATTTAACTATTATTTTCAGTTCATTAATCCGATTATTTAAAAAATATATTTCATATTGTATTGTGTATAATATCATGAGTGATTCAAATATTTTTTTTTTTACCCTGAGACTATATTATAGACTAGACTATACATCAAAAATAAATACGTGTCAAAATCGAACTTGTACGTTTTGACGATAATTGTATCGTATTTATGTCAATTTACCTTCACTACTCCATCAATAAAAGATGAATGAGTTCATAAAAAATGGACGAAATAATCTGTTATTTTGTTTCCAAAACGATTTATGATTCAATTTGGTTTATTTATTTAACAGTAACAATTATTTTGTCTTCATCACATCACAACTTAAGTGTTTTTCTATCATCACCATTAAATTAACAAAACACGATTGTATTAGATTTAACAACAAACAATATGAGGTGTTAGAAAAATTTGATAGGAAGGGTCGTGTTGATGTGTTAGGAAGGGTCGCCGAAAGAGATCGCATCAGATGAAGTCACGTGGCATAGTTGATGACGTACAGCGCCCTTGAGATAATTTTTTTTAACAAAAGTGTTTGTCTGATTTGTTTAGTACCGTTTTTTGTCACAAAAAAATCAAAAAGGCAAAATTAGAACCTTATCCAACTAAAATGATGAATTACGTTGCGCCTCGTAAAAACTGTCAATTGTCAGAAAAAAAAACAAAATGGCAATTGCAAATTGTTCAAAATAATGTTAGAACGTTTTAAAATAAATGGAAGCTTTAAAAACTTGATGTTAGAACCTCGTCATACAAGTATCTATGAAAATACAACACAGATGGCTGTGAATTATTTTGGTAATAGAAATGAGCAAAAGAGATAGTTTGGCATAAGTTAAATTTTTTTGAAAAATATGTTAGTTAGAACCTTGTCCAGCCAAGGTGACAATTCGTCATTATTAACTTTTTTTGTAAAAAAACTTGCCTAATAAAGTCATTATTAAACAAGGAATGCGTCGAGCATACAAACCCTCGTAAAAAACAACACTTAAAGGTTTAATACAGGAAACATTGTTTTTGTATTAATTAAGCATAACAGAACAGTAGTAACTTCTCACGAGCCCAACTTCAATAATGGTATTTAACCCAAGTCATGAACTTAAAACATTGTTGTGAAATTGTTTGCTTCATTATTAATTTATGAGACTCGTCGTGACTGTTGGGTGTCGGTGTCACTCAGTACATGTTGGTTGGTTTCGGAGAATTGAGATGTGTTTCATAAACCCTAGAAAGATAACGTGCGCTTCAGAGGCGCCTGCGAAACCGATAGATCGCTTTCTTTTTTTAACCGATGCGTGTACGTGTACAAGCTTGTGTTTCCGAGCCAACTCAGTCGTCGGTCAACACGGTGACCGGACATCTCGGAATGAAACCAACTCAGAACCATCTCAGATAAGTCATTTAGAGTGATAAAAAAATATATATAAAAAAATCTTGGATTCTTCACGGGAAGCGGATCTTTCTCCCAATCCTTTTTCAAATTGACCACTCCCAGAGAACCCGGTCCAGTACTCGGACCCAAATCCGAAACTCAGCGGTCCGAGCCACTAGCGGGTCGGGTGCGGCGGCGCGGCAGTCGCGGCAGTCCGAGCCATTCGCACTCGAGTCCCGGGTTCACCGTTCCGCTCAAATCCGTGCGTCTCGGTCCGAGCCACTCGCGAGGCGTGAACGGGTTGCGCGTTCGAGTTCTTTTGCGGACTCCATCAACAAAGTCTCGCTCCGGTCGAACTCATGCGTCTCGGTCCGAGCCATTCGCGATTCGGGAGTGGCTCCCGGGACTTGCTCCAAGAACTCAAGTACTTTTAAAAGGAAGCACGTCTAAGGGGCCTCCGGCAAAATGCAGAACTTACCTATCTCTAGTATGAATGAAAACCAAGGCGGACAACAACTCACGCCGCTAGGAGGCGCTAGCATAGCATGCTGTCATCAGAATGTATTGTAAAGTCAGAAGCTGGAGGTATGTTACTCGCACTCCTCATACTAAACCGAAAAAAAATACTACGCCAACCCGCCAAGTTATTTAACGAAAAATTCTAATGAATAAGCCAAGGTCGTTAGCGTTAGAGCAATCCAGGGACAGATCGCTTGGTTTCAGACAATAAATTAACTATCATCAAAAAAGGTAGGTACAACAGCCAAAACAATTAATTCTATGACATGTTTAGACGGCGTAAGCGTTGTAATAAGTCACTAGGATTTGTCTACGTAGAATACAGACGATCTACATCAGGTATGCCCAACCTGCGGCCCACGAGCTGTGGAAGAATTATAAGTTTTTTTGTTATTAGATCTCGGACTCTCGAGCTTTAATTTATTGCTTGAAAAGTGCCATGTGTATGGCCGCACTAAGAATTTATTTTATCAATACGTAACACATTTTTTCCGCACATTTCTCAGAAGATCGAATGCAACCGACCTGATTATAATAAGTGGAGGGTGAGTGCAAAGGACACACATAAGAGCGTGTATAGTTAGTTCGCGGTCTCATAATAATTGCAATTACGAACAAAATGTGCAGCGTGATCAGAACAAAATTTATAAGTTTTTTTGTTTTTAGATCTCGGACTCTCGAGCTTTAATTTATTGCTTGAAAAGTGCCATGCGCATGGCCACACTAAGAATTTATTTTAGCAATCAATACGTAACAGGTTTTTTTCCGCACATTTCTCAGAAGATCGAATGCAACCGACCTGATTATAATAAGTGGAGGGTGAGTGCAAAGGACACACATAAGAGCGTGTATATTTAGTTCACGGTCTCATAATAATTGCAACTACGAACAAAATGTGCAGTGTGATCAGAACAAAATCTGATCATTCTTTTCATTCTGTTTACGTAATATGTTATTTAGAGAAATTATTTTGTGCAGCCTCATTATTGCATTTTGCAAGGTAAAGCAAACTGTGAGGTGAACTTAAAACGAAAGGTTTTTTCAAATAGTTTGGTCAAATGACTCTTAGTGGCATAGAATATTTTGATGAAGTGTGTGCTATAGAATTTAGGGAGCATACATTGGTGTAGGTCTTGGCAGAGAATGCATTTGCCCATCCACTGCATGGCGGTCCGGACTGGGAGAGATCTATCAAAGAAGACCTAACCTAGACCTCTCCAGCCGCATTCTAGACCCTTCGCCTTACACCGCAGTGGGACAGATGAATTCATAAGTCCGTCACTCTTGGACGCACAGATCTCCAGATTTCTACCCATCCCTCATACCTTTTTCCTTACAGAACTTCCAAACATTTATTTTCTAAAAATACTCTCCATATTCCCAAAGATGGTATAGGCCCTGAAGGAAATTATTTATCTTTAGGGTCTCTCATGTGGATCAAATGTAAAAAATATAATCATGCAGAATAATATTAGTGTAGTTCACACGCGATAGAAGTGAAACTTCACCCACACAATTTCAACCAACAGGAGCTTTGAAAAGTGAGCCCATAATCAAAATGGCTAATGAGCGCAGCTTGATGCTTCGTAGGTAATGTAAATAGGTACGGTTCTATCTCAATCTCATGCAGGCTAAACCTATAGATGTATGTGTTTCTCTTGGTTTATCGCTCGTTTCCGTTTCATGGAGTTTCAAATCACAACGGTGCTAAACAAGTTTTCACTTAAAAAAATCAAGAGTGTGCAAATCACACACGGTAGAGATGAAACCTTTAGAAAACAGAGTAAACAATGGTGAGGAGGCTACAAAGCACCGCACAAAGAGACACCGATTATACTATGTGTTTGACTCTTTTTAGAGTCGCTGTTTGTTTCATCGAGTTTCAAATCACAGCTGTACTAAAAAAAATTTCACTTAAAAAAAAAAACCAGTTCGATTTCAAAAGCTGTATCATCATTTTAGTGTAAATGAGTTTTACCATACCAGCTATATAAATAGAAAGATATTTACGACATTACGTCTTAAAGCTATTAAAGGATTATTCCTGGGTCTTGAGCTTCACGTAGCACTCTGTTGGCCGCAGCAGGCAGGCAATGGATGAGAGACGCGTTAATCATACCAGCCAGCCAGCACAGATTGCGTTTTCCTGTAAAATAGATGAACGGGGTTAGATTTCAGGTCTGAGATTAATGGCCGCCGGAAGTGGGAGGCTGCGGGCAAGGAAGTGACTTAGCAGATTGGTTCAGACAGGCACATCCGGCTGGTCGCACCGAGGATTACAAGGGAACCGTTTCCGGCCAGTGATGCCTCCCGTCCCCTACAGCCTACAGGACGTACAGCCTATTAGTGGTGTCAGGACAAGACATTACTCAGCTCGCTGATGTCCGATAAAATGGAATGGTAAGAAAAACCACACTGTATACAACGCGAGTAGTAGAGACAAAAGAATCTTTGCCAAAATGATCTTAGTTTACTTTTCATTTATGACTTTTAGCCGGTTTTAGAAAAAATAAGTAAACAAAGATGTCTGACATAATGAACTGTTAGAAGAGTTTCAGCAGTGGCAAAAGAGCCTTAGTAAAAATGGTTTTAGTTAAGTTTTCAGTTGTCACTTTCAGCCGGTTCAGGACACGACGTGTGATCAAAAATGTTTGACTTAAGGTGATCCAATAGTCCAGGAAAAAATCGAAAACGGAATCCACTCCATTTTTTGGGAGGAGTTTAAAAACACTTGAGAAAAATTCTTTAGGAAAGGTTGGAAAAGGTATTTGACTTTTTTTTTAAAGGTTGATTTTGTAAAGGCCTGTAAAAAACATTAACTCCTTTTTTACGCATTGTTTATTGCAATAACAAGGACATTTAAAATTGATTACTCGAAATCAAGCGACGAGGAGTCAGTTCACTTTAAAAATCCAAATTCGTGGAGTGCGAGCCGTGTTGATTGATGACCAAAAACCAACGAAAAAATGCATATTATATTTTATTTTGTGAAGTTCGGGCGTAAATATAGTTTTTTTTTGCAATTATTGTAAAAGAAACTGAATTTGCCACGTTAAACAATAAGACTTTATCCAAAAAGGGGTTTATAAATAGAAGAGTTTGCACTCAAAATTGTTTTTTTTTTATAGACCTAACACTTTATTTTTTTCTAGGCTTATTATTAGATTTATAAAAAGTTGGCCAATATTTTTAAGGGCCAAGATATGTTCTCCACACAGTATTTAATTGAAGCATCTGTATTAGATCCAAGCGATCAAATTTTAAAAAGAAAAATACATGATTTTGTATGGTTTTGCATTATTTTGCATGGTTTCATCTAAATGGACTGGTAGAAGGGTTACGCTAAAACAGCAGCGATAAAAAGCCTTAGCAAAATAACCTTCATTTAATTTCAGTCATGTGTTTTGCTCATCACCAGAATCGCAGTAAAACAGCGACGACAAAACAGCCTGGTCAAAATAAACTTTTTTTAGTTGTAAATTCATGGCCTGTAGTCTATATTAGCAAGATATTGCTTATAACACTGGATTATCCAACATATTAAAAAATAAATAGCAATAAAACAATGTCACATCCCATCCCCAATGCTCACAAGCCTAGCTATATTATGTTAGTATATTTATAAACACCACATTTTTTGAAAATGATATAAAATTGCTATTTTGAATAAACGTGTTTAAAAACGCACAGATGCCTTTTATGAATCTGTAGTGTTACTGGCAAAAAAATCTATTTATTTTAGGCTGTAAAATAAATTCTTGTCTAAAAAATCAAATCCTTGCCGTGTTATCCACACAATAGTTGCAACTGCTCAATGGCAGTGAGGCTAGGGGAATTTTTTGATGCTAAACGACTGCACAATGAGAAATTTCGAAGTTATTTTCTTTACTTTGGTAATTATTGTTTCAAAACACAAATTTACTACTTTTTTGCTATTGTCATGAAACACTGGACTGCATTAATTTAAAAACCATCAGATAAAACCACGTTAGATTTTTCAATTTGGGAGGCGGGTTTAGGTACCGCCTCCCCGGAAACCATCTGTTGGATAACCAACACCTACCTCTGCCATAGGTCAGACCAAGTGGATTGCTACGTTAAGTAGTGACTTAGCAGGAGTGCCCGGGTTCATGGGATGAGATTTGTCGGTTAATTATCTTGGCGACGGATGTGTTTGCCCACCTAATGCGTGGCAGGCAGGATCAGGAGAAACTGGTTGAGGAAGACTTTTTGACCTTTCCAGCCGGACTCTCTCGACCCAGAAGAAGGGATAGATGCGTTCATACGTTCGTCATTCACTGGGCACATTGAACCTCAGATTCCTACCCACCCCTCACACCTTATTCCTTCCCAGAACTTCTACTCTTCTTCCTTTCTACAAAAAGACCCTCCTCACAGCAGCCCCAAAAAAGACATAGGCCCTGATGGATTTTTTCCTTTGGGTCTCTTGTGTGGAGCTAATTCAAATTTTTTTACATACAAATAAAAACTTTTGGTGAATGCTACGCAATATACAAATGTGTGTAATATAATTTCGTTCTTTCGAAATTCACTGGAAGAATTTGAACTAATTTCTAGTAACAAACTCCCATTAACCGATAAATTTACTGCCAACCCGAACTCAAGAAATTACAAAACGTCGCACTATGGAATAGCCCAGAAGAAGACCGTCGCATAAATCGAAAAACTGTCATTTTTTCAGATATATCTGTAACGGTTTTAATAAAAAAAATGATCGATAAATTTTTATCGGTTGGAAATTTGTTTTTTTGTTACTTTGCATATTTAAAATAATGTCAAAGCACGTATTCAGGCTGAGAAATTTAATTGAATCAAATTGTGGAATATTTTGTGGTTTAAATTGAAAGCATTTGAACTAGTTTATATTATGGAGTTTATTATATATCACCGCAAAAGTTGTTGTTAAGCTTTAATTAAATGTATTTTTAATATTTTAGCTTTAAATAAAAGTGTTTTTTAAGCTCCCTTTAAGCAAATGATACCTAAACCAGATTTTGACGAAGTTCAGGTAAACTTTCAACCGTTTGCAATGTTTGCTTAAAACCCCATTTTATAATAAAAACATTTTTTTATTGCGTTCATTAAAAAAAAATTGCGGATTTTTTGCGTAACAACGTCAAAAAACGGTTTTTCCTCTGCTATTTTTTTTTATGAAAATTAACTTGTCGCAATACTAAAAAAAGGATCACTTGTTTTTTAAATCGCATGTTTAATATCAAAATGATAACAATTCACTTAATAAAATTATAAGGTAAAATTCAAAATTATTATTTTACCAAATTCATTTTTAGAAAATGAATTTTATAAAATAAATTATGACAAAACTATACTAACAGACAGAACAATTAGTCATAATAGACCCGATATAGTTTAACATGACAAAATTAAAAAAAAAAACTTATTTCATTGATGTCGCTATTCCAAATTCCTGTAATATTCAAAAATCTGTTTCTGAAAAATTAGAAAATATACAGATGTTGGAAATGAGATTAAAAGAATTTGGCATTAAAATAGTTTAAATAAAAGAATTTGGTATTAATAGAATTTGGCATTAAAAAAATATAACCATTTTTTATTTCGGCTACTGGCATTATACCTAGCTCTCTCATCCAAAATTTAAGGTTATTAAATCTGTCAAAAAATCTGTACATAAGAATGCAAAAATCAGTCATATTTAATACATATAGGATTACGAAAGATTTTTTAAATATTTATATTGAAGGATCAGTAGGATTTATCGGTCCAGTTAGGAGTTCTATCGAGCCGAACCCTCCGATATGAAAATATCTGGAGTCGGTAAATTATTTTCCCATTTGGTCTCTGGTAGGTTGGTAAGTTGTTCTTACAATATTTTGTATTTATTATACTTATATAGTGTAATTGCATAGCGTGGATTGACTAGACGATCATTCGTGGAAAAGTGTGTGGAAGGGTTTAGTTTTTCCTGTGGGGAAGATTTAACCCGGACATAAAGTCAAAAAAATTAGTAAAAGATTGTTTATTTTTCAAACCAAACTTTATTTTTTTATGTTAAGAAACAAAGAAGCTACAGATTTATGAGACGATAATGAGCTTTTGCAATCACTGTGCGCCGCCGAAATTACGTATTTTGACATAAAGTTCGAGTCTCTTCTACCTAACCTCACTAATAGCAATTTTCAACCAAATTGAACCAGTTTGAAAGCTGAAAATTTCAAGTTTACCATTTTTTTAACAATGCATCATTTTTATTTAGTTCCTAGGCACAGCTTAAATTTTTGAATTTTTTAAAAGCCTAAATGAATAATTAAAAAAAATAGCCAATTCCTTCGGGCAATCCAGTGGCAACAAAGTCACCGGGACAAAAAACCGTGTTAGGAATATCTTTGTTCATGAAGATGATTTCATTTTTTAATAATTCATTATTTTAATATAACCGCATGTTTTTTCGGAAAGTTGAAATTATTGTTAGTAAAACTATTTTTACTGCGGATTTTCACTCAAGATGCGTACAGATCGACTTTGGTTGTACGTCTGTATTTCCACTTTGTATAGTTACTCATATTTAAGAAAAAATCTTTTAGGGGATCAACTGTCCATGAAAAGATCAACCGTCCAACTGTCGGGGGGGAGTCAACAGTCAGGGGATTAACTGACAAAGGGATCAACTGTCGAGGGATCAACTATCGGCGGGCCAACTGTCGGCGGGCCAAATGTCGACGGACCAATTGTCGGCAGATCATTATACACATACTCTTGTATTTAAGCATTCAGAGTTATTGAAAATATCAATGAAAATTTGTGTTTTGTTGTTTTTCAGCACAATATAATATTTTAAGGCTCTTTTGCCTTTCATTGCTTAACAGCGGCTGTTTTGTTCCTCCACCGTTAATTAGAATTATTGATGTGAATGTCGAACCGATAATGATTCTGAAGGGTTTCTTTTCCGGTGTCCGGAACTTTGTTCCATCGAATAGACACCAATCAGAAACTTAAAGGATGCCTGCTCACTCTAGGGAGCAATTAAGACTGTGTTTGGAAATTAACGGTAGAATCTCTTGTAGAATTTGTTAGGCAGATATACACAATCTTCTATTCTTAAGTTCTTGTTTTAACTCGATCGTTTTGCATTTTGTATGTCAATTAATTTGTAATTTTCGTTTCAGGTTCAAGATGGTGGCCGTTTAATGGTTCAGTTAAGATAAGTTTCATAAATACAAGAGCGTCGTTGTTATTTGAATTCTTTAAATCGCATAATTTAAATATTATTCTAATCATTCATATCCACCGGCCCATAGAAAGTTTGAAAAAAGAATTATCCGTTGAGATAATTGAGAAAGTGACGTTTCTTAGAACAAATTAGCAAATTGGCATTCCCAGTTAAGGTATGTTGTGAGGCTCAAAGAAGTGGGAAAGGGAAAGTGACGGCAATGAGGTAGGTGGGGAAGTACCTGGCTATTCAGATCTAATCTCTAAACACGGTTAAAGCTATCCCAAGCAATGTTTCAATTCTGAATGGCGGTCTTGTGCTAGGGCAATACTGAGAGTATCTTCCACTCAGGAACGTTCCCTAGACATTCCATATATTATTTTTAATTGTTTAATTGTGAAAACATAAATCAATCAAATGAATTTACTTGCGCACGCCGGGATTTAAGCCCGTTAACGGAGGCCATCAAATTTCCTTATTTGAATTTTAAAAAATGATTCATAAAATATCATCATCATCATCTTCATCCCCTTATCCTATTCGGGTCGGGGACCCACTGCATCGACATAGCTCCTCAATACGTCCCTGTCTTCTGCTGATTGTTCGGCCTCCGTCCATGGCAGTCCCATACTCTCCTCACACAGTTTATGGAGTTGCCTCGATCAGTTGTGTCTGGGGCGGCCCATTGGACGTCTACTCTCTGAAATCGCACTTAGTATTTTCCTCGGAATTCGGTCATCAGACATTCTTAGTACATGCCCAAGCCACCTCAGTTGCGATTCTCCTATGAAGAGTAGCAGAAGTTCAATGTCTAGATCGTCTCGGATCGTCGAGTTTCTTATATGATCCCATTTCGTAACCCCTGCTACTCCTCTCAAGTACTTAATTTTGGCAGCTTTGACTCTAGAGCGTGTTTGTTCGCTTAGCATCCATATCTGGTAGCCGTGAGTAAGCGTTAACGGTATTAAAATTAAAATATATGGTTTATAATTAAGCAATTTTGTTTTTAAGTACTTACTTAAAAATCTTATGATTTCGGTGGAAATTTTGGTTTGATTTTTTTTTTTTTTTATGAAATACCGCACAAGAGTCCCAACTGCTCCCGTCTGGAGCCAGTGAGACTATGGCATCCCCAATTGGGGTATGTTGTGAGGCTGAAGGTAGTGGGGAGGGGAAGGAGATAGGGAAGAGGAAGGTGGGGAAGTACCTGGCTATTCAGATCTGGTCACTAAACACGGCTAAAGCCATTTCAAGCAACGTTTCAATTCTGAATGGTGGTCTTACACAAGGGCGATACTGATAGTATCTTCCACTCTGGAACGTGCCGCAAATATACTATATATTATTTTAAATGAATAAATTGTGAAATAACACAAATTAATCAAATAAAATTTATTTGCGCACGCCGGGTTCGAACCCGCGACCTTCGGATTGTGAGTCGAGAGTCTTGCCTCGGGACCACGGAGGCCGTCATTATGTCATTATGTTAATAATTTTCTCTAATTGATTTATTCAATTAGAGAAAATTATTAACATACTTTGTTTAACGCAAGGTCTACCACTTTTAATAGAACAACTTGTTTAGGGATCAACTGATCACTAAAACAAACGCAATGCCATTAATATTATTTACTTGGTTACTCGGATAGACCGAATTTAATCGGAAAATCTCTATTTGGATTTTGGAAGTTAAGCCATTATCATTAATTTTGGCGTATGGTTAAACTGCGCCATCGACTTGACCATAAAGTTATAATTATTTACCCGATTTGGAATTTCACAAACGACTAGTGCGCCGATAATTAACGTTTGTGGTTTCGTTCCAATACAGTTTGGCTCAAAGCGAATCGTCAATAATTAATTTCATCATATTGTTTTATCATTACAGTTTGTTTAATCTAGTGGACTAATAGTGAGCTAATCAAACACATACAATCACTTATTGTTAAATATTTATATTTTAAAAATTATGAGATAGTTATTAATAATTTAGGAATGGGTAGCGCCGCTCTGGGAATCATTTATTGGATAATCAACACCTCTGCCATAGGTCACCCAAGTGGTTTGTTTGTGGGTCGTTCTTCTTTTTAACCTACATAACGTTGTTGGAAAAAAATTCAAAAGAATTACCAATATTATTTTTATATAATTACTTTTAAATCTACTGTACTAAAGACGTTACGACTGTGTGCGTTTTAAAAAAATAAAACTTACGTTACAGAGTTGTAACTCCTCGTGATAGAAGTGTATTTCTTACAAATCACAGTTGTCTTCTGCCACCTCGACTTGCGTATATTCTGTAGTGTAACAAAAAAATTATATGACATAAAATATAAAATTATTTATACACTCCAAAAGATATAACCTATTACGAAACAGCGATTATTTTTTTTTAAATCTCAAAAACTAGTCTCCTACAACTTTTACGTCGTACGTTTTTTTTTTTTTTTTTTTTTTTTTTATATTAACTCCACACAGGAGGCCCTGAGGGAAATAATTTCCCTCAGGGCCTATGTCATCTTTGAAGATGCTGTGTGGAGGGTGCTGTTGAGGAGAGGAAGGAGTGAACATGGGTCTTGAAGAGACCCATATTGTAGGAGGGAGGAAACACAAAAGCCGGCAAATCGTTCCACAGCCGGGCTGTTGAACTCAAGAACGAGTCGTAGAAACGACCCGTTCTCATGTGACTAATGTCAACCGTGTACAAATGTTGAGCGCGTGTTTGGCGTGTTTCCCGACTATGCACCGGTGCCGAGGGGATCAGTGACGCTAGTTCCTCGGAGCATCTTCCATTGTAATACCGGTAGAACAGGGACAGCATTCCCACCTGACGCCTGTGCTCTAAAGATTGCAGTCCATTTGTTAAGTTAGGAGAATCTATCAAACGGATCGCCCGTTTCTGCACAGAGTCGAGGGTTTTTTTCAGGTATTTTGGGACTCCAGACCAGAGGTGGCTGCCAAATTCAACCGTGGGGCGCACTTGCGATTTGTACAGGGTTAGCAGTTGTGTACTATTAAAGTATCTGCGGGCCCTGTACAGTACGCTCAGTTTCTGAGAGGCTAACTTAACTCTGGCCTCGATGGAGCCCCCGTACCTGAGCTGGTCACTTAGAGTTACACCAAGCATATCAATGGAAGGCCTGTTCGGGAGATTGCTTCCGTTGAAGGAGACTAGATTATCATTCCGATCCCTTTTAGACGTAATCAGACATGATTGGGTCTTTGAAACATTCGAGGTTATTCTTACCCCAAGAGAAAACACTCTCGAGGTAACCGTCCATTCTTTGTTTCAAAGCCCTCCGAGCCATTGGGATTTGTGAGCCCTTTGGAGGCGTCGAATGACAACCCACGTTAATTCTGTCACGTGGGTTGTCATTCGAAATAGGCATACACACGCAGCTCGTATTTGTCACCCCCAAAAGGCATTTTAGGCCTCCTTCCCCCTTGCTACAATTTCCCCTCTAAGATCCAGAAAAAAATCATTTAAAGTAAAAACAAAATTTGACTGAGTGATGGAAACGTGACAGAGTGGTGGAAATGTGACAGAGTGGTAAAAGTTACGCAGGTTAAAAAGAAGAACAACCCTTGTACGTTGGGTGACTTAAATAGGTTCCCGGGTTTATGGGGTGAGGTTAGTTTGTGTCTTGTGCAGCGAATGAGTTTGCCTACCTACTGCGTGGCGGGCCGGATCGGAGACAGAGAAATCTTACCTAGATCTCTCCAGTTGGACTTTCTCGACCCATCACCAGCACAGCAGTGAGAGGGATGGATTCATAAGACCTGGACGCAGTCATCTATATTCCTACCCACCCTTACCTATTATACCTTTTCCTTAATTTCCGTACTTCTTCCCACGTTTTTAATATATTTTTTATTTCATTAGCTTCACACAAGAGGCCCCAAGGAAAATAATTTCCCTTAAGGCCTTTGACATTTTTGGAGTCGCTGTGTGGAGGGTCTTTTTATGAAATGTAAAGGAATGGTTCTGGGAATGAATAAGGTATGAAGAGTGGGTAGAAATCTGGGTTTCAACGTGTCCAGGAGTGTCGGGCTCATGAATCCATCCTTCTCGCTGCATTGCAAAGAGATGGGTCGAGAGAGTTTGACTGGAGAGTTCAAAGATTCTCCCGCAACCAGTTTCTTTTGATCCTGTAGACCTGGACCAGGACAAACCTCACCGCAGGAGCCCGGGAAACCCTGCTAAGTTACCAAACGTGGTGAGCCACTTCGGGTGACCTACGGAAGAGGTATTGGTTATCCAATAAATGGTTCCCCGGGTGGCGCGGCAGTACCCATACCCGCTTCCCAAATTGATTTGTATTTAAAACACTTGAGGCTTATAAATTATCTTATTTTTTATCGAAGACAGCAAACACTTTGTGGCTTGTCATTTTACAGAATGAAACAAGTTCTTTGTTTAAAACCACTTTATTTAAACTTAAATAAAGTGGTTTTAAACAAAGAACTTGTTTCATTCTGTATCTTTTTTTTATTATTATTAAGATGTTTAAAATAAATATGAAATAATGTTTATTTTGAAAAGTGAAAAAATTATTTTTGCAGCCCAATTTTTAGAGTAACTTTAATCGAGCAAATGGACTGGAATAATTTAAGCAAAGTTAATAAGGAAATCATTTAAGTGCGGAATAAATTAATAATTTTATGCAAATAATTTCCACAGCGTGTCTCTTGAAAAACTCGGATAAAGAATAAACGAAATTGAGTACCGGATGTAAAAAATGATTTGCGAGTTTTCGGAATTCAGTCCTAAGGATTAATTTTGGAAGGAGGGTGTGTAGGAATTTGGGAAAAGACTGAAACTCCTAAAACAACCCTTGGAAGAGCCAATAAAATTCGAATCTGAAAAATAATCCACTTATTTTTTTAAATTGTGTTTGTGAAAGAATATTTTTATTTTTTTTTAAATATTTTATGACATTTTATGAACTTCGGTTTTAAGTTGTTGTAGAAAAAATATTTTAAAGTTTAGTATACCTATGCCTACGTACCGGAAATTCGTACTTTAATGTAGAAATTTTGTAGAATAATTGAAATGAACTTTATTTTATTTTTTCACATTAACTTCACATAAAAATAATTTCCCTCCTGGCCTATGTCATCTATGTCATCTTTGTGGAGGGTTTTTGTGAGAAAGGGAAGGAGTGAATGAGTGAGTGATCGTAAAAAGACCCAAATTGTAGGAGGGAGGAAATACACAGGCCGGCAATTCGTTCCAAAGCCGAGCTTTTGAACTTAAGAACGAGTCGTAGAAACAACCAGTTTTCATGTGACAAATTTCAACGGTATACATACGAGTATGTTGGGCGCTCATTTGGTGTGTTTCTCAAATATGCACCGGTGCCGAAGGAATCAACGACGCAAGTTTCTCCTAGCTGTTTCCATTAAAATACCGGTAGAACGAGGACGGCATTCCAACCCGACGCGCGACGCCTGTGCTCTAAAAATTCCAATCCGTTTGTCAAGACAGGAGGACCACCCATTTCTGAACAGATTCGAGGGTTTTTTCTGGTATATTGAGATACCAGACCAAATTCAACCGCGGGACGCACTTGTGATTTGTACAGGGTTAGCAGTTGTGTTATTAAAGTATCTACGGGCCCTGTACAGAATGCCCAGCGTCTGATTAACTCGGACTAATTTAACTCGGACTGAACATAACTTCGATGAACCTCGGACTAATTTAACTCGGACTGAACATAACTTCAATGAACCTCGGACTAATTTAACTCGGACTGAACATAACTTCGATGAACCTCGGACTAATTGAACTCGGACTGAACATAACTTCGATGAACCTCGGACTAATTTAACTCGGACTGAACATAACTGTTTGATAACCCCGTACCTGTTTTTTTTTTGCAAGGTTTAATTTATTTATCATAAATACAAAGTAATACAATATGACAACAAAAAAAATATATTATACAGAAAAAAGAAAAGTCCCAATAAGCTACTTTTTAGCAGTTTGTCGATGGGTACTTTCACTTTGGAGATATATATAAACTTATTTTACATAATTAAATGCAGTTAGAATTTTTGTGTTAGTCTAATACAAATTATTTCTTTCGGCAAGCCAATTTCTCATTGAAATTGATGAAAAACTACAGTGAAATTAAAACATTGATCGAACCTCAAAAATCTAACAAAACTCATATACTTCTTCAAAAAATTACGAAATATCTTGTCAACTAGAGATTTAAGGAGAGTATATTATGCTTTATGCCCCTCTCAATTGGATTATGGAGTATAGGATGGGGCTCAGCAGCATCAAAACACGTAAAACAACTGAAGGTAACTCTGAATTGAATCATAAAGACCATACTAAAGGTCTCCATAAGGACGTCAACAACAGAAATTTTTAAATAGTTTGATGTACCAAGTAAACAGAAATACCAAAAACATTCTGTTACATCACCCCAAAAATGATTCTCAGGTAGACACTTCACATACTCATAAAACCAGACCCAACCAAACAGACATACTAAAACCAAAGTGTAACTCTACGTTTGGACAAAGAAACTCTGAATCTTGAGCAGTAAAGTTTTATAACAAACTCCCACTTAATATCAAATAAATTAAAGCAAAAAATATTAACATTAAGGAAAGTAAATGTTGGCTTAAGAAACTTTCGGAAAATGAATTCACTAATATTCTGAAAACATCGTCGTAGAAGTTTATGGAAAACCTTACCCAAACCATGAAGTTAAACTATAGAAGTATATGAAAAATTATTCAAAATATAGTCCCCCTCAGCTCAGGATCTCCTAGTGAGGAGGGCTACGAAAACAATTTCTATTATATATATTTATGTACCTAAAACGTTTAATATAAAAATGTAAAAAAATACTTTACAGTTACCAAATAAAAAAATAAAAAAACACAGTATTGTCCTAGTGAGGTTAAAAATAAAATTTTGAATAATACCCATCATTTAAAGAAACAATAAACATACGTTAAAGTGATCGCGTTCCTTAAGTTCTTTTCTTAAAAATGTTCATTAATGCAATAGTTTTCTGCATCTCTGTATCGATTTTAAATGAACACTGAAAGGTGAAAAAATACACTGGAAATCAATGAATTGTATCATCAAAATACAGTAAATCAACGGTTGCATCAATAAAACCCAGTTAATCTTTGGAATGCATCAGTAAATCATTGAAACGACTCATTAAAACACAATAAATAGCTGGATTGCATAGTTGGGAATACAATGAATTCACTGTAAATATATTTATGCGGAAAATAATTAATAATGTCTGGTGATGGAATATAATATTATGTTAAATACGGTTAATTTCCTTTGATTTCATTTAAAGAGGATGCGTTCAATTTTTAGAATTTTATTTATTTTCTCAAAAGAAATTTGAAACAGAAAAATCAGAAAAAGATTCTGTCGCATCTAGGAATTGAACCCAAGATCTTAGCCTTGCCGGTGCTCTGCTCTAGCGTCCTGGTTCCAGTTCCTAGATGCGTCCAAATTTTTTTCTGATTTTTCTGTGTCAAATTTTCGTTCGAGAGTCGCTAATATTGTATTCAATGAGTAAACTTTATAATTTGAGGTCTTACTCAATAATTTATACTAAAAATAATGTTATTTCTTCTAAATTTAAGCGTTGAAAAACGAAAATAATACAGTAAATCATTTGACTGCATCATTAAAACATAAGATTTTCCCTGTAAATCCTAGCGCACGAGTTTCCGCGCGGAAAAACTGTCAGTTCCAACCATAATTTATAAAAGTTTATAATGTCCGATAATGGCCAATCCTACCATTTCCTTATTCCAGTTTTTCGAAAAAGGAATAAGTTCGAATCCGCGTTCCATCCAGATAATCGAATCCCCACCACATAATGGAAACTGTTTTATACTTAAGGATTTATTAGAGGGTTCAGAGTCAGTCGGGGTCTGGCACGACCGGGGAACGGTCGCTTTTCACCGTGCGCTCCCGTACGTTCGCTCTACGTTCTCGTACCGAACTCGCTGCAATACTATGAATAATATACTCCTGCCTGGAAAATATACGGCGAAAGGTGTGACGGTATTATGTACGGTTAGGTCCCGTCCGGGAATTGTTACGGCTTTGTCGACGTTTTAAATAATGCATTATCAGTTATGAACACGTGAATTATTCAGGAATGTGAACAAGTGTGCCGCCTCGTTTTCTGTGTCGCACTCTCTCGACCTTTATTGTTTTTTTTTGTGAAAGTGACATGGGTATTAGAACTTGAGTGGAAAACTGTAAAAAAGTTTTTTCGACAAAAAATGTACATTTTCTGGTGAAACAAAGTTGAATTTTGTAATAAATTTTATTATCAGTGAAGAGCCTTGGATTTGGTGAATTTATCGTGGAATGTCATAATAAGGTAAGTAATTATAATTTTGTATAATAAATGACTTCGTTAATTCACTAATTTAGTAGCAAATTTGCATAGACAGCGAGCACGATAACACGGGGGTTGCTTTCAAGTTTTAATGGTTGGGGATTTCAAATGACTAAAATTAGGGTCTTATTGTACGTGATCATCGGATAAGATTATGGTTTTTAAGGACGAAGAATTCATATTGGATCCACTGTCATTTTAATTTTGATAAGCTTGCTTTCTGAGGTATGGACCTTGTTTACAATTACAGCGAAATGCAAAAATCATTTTGCATACTTGGTTGTTGCAATTTTTTTAAATGTTTCATTTAGTAATTTTCTCATTTAAAAAATTATAGCTTGTACGTAGAATTAAGCCAAATAATGTAGACATGGTTACTTTACGCAGATTGATTTATACAAATATGGAAAACATTACTGCATCGAGAATAAGCTGCAATACAGATGTGTACAGGCTCTGTACCCAGTGAGGTGATAATTATAATAATGGGGGCTTCACTAGAAAATATAATAATTTATACACTATGAAAAAACATAATAATTTTGTATTATTGAAAATTGTAAAAAGGATACACTAAGGCCCAATTAACGTTGATTTTATTATAGGTACAAAATATCATATTATTTTTCATTACATTCATTAAATATTCCCACAGGTATAGAATACAAAAAAATGTGAAAAACTGATAAGTTTAAAAAAAAATATATGTATTTATTTATTTATTAGTTTTATTTTAGTAAATTGTTCATTTAAGTTTAGAATTTCCTAATTAATTACATCATATCATATTTCAAACTATATTTTTTCTTGTTTTATATATCTCCTACAATACATTTTGAACTTTCCAGTTGGTGCTGACTTTAAAGTTTCTGGTAGAGTGTTGTATATCTTCATCCCTTTGTATAGTAAACTGTTCTGCTTATTCATTTTGTCCTTTTTTGTAGCCTGATTTCCTTGCACGTTCTTGTGTTATGTCTGTGAATTATGATAATCATAATAATGTGGGCCTCACTGGGCACGAAAAAATATAATATTTTAAAAAGTACTTGTAAAAAGGATACACAATGGCCCAATGAACGTTAATTTAATGCCTGTTTTAAGAAATTAATCACGGGCAAAGATGCATTGTATTATTCGTTATTGTTAAATAATTTTATTATTGGTTAAATAAATTAAATTAATTTAATAATACCCACAGGCATAGAATATGAAAAATAGCGGTAAGAAAGGATTAAAGAGAATAAAATATTAATGTCTAACTCTAACTTGGTTAAAACGGAATATTTCTTATTCAAACAGTTAGATTTAGCTTTATTATCACGAAAAGTGAATGTTTATGTCGAGGGAGACGAACAAATATGTAAAAAATACGTGATTTACTTTTTGTTAAAATTAATTCAGTTACGTGGTTTACATACTTCGCTACGCCATTTTTATATTTATAGACAATCAATGCTGCCAATCATAAAAAATATATTATTGCTATATAAAACAATAATTTATTCATGGTATGAATTTAATGCATTATTGACAAGTTTGAACCTGTATTTAAAAGAGATGAACATGGAAACAAACATGGGAAGAAATCTATTAGAATAATTACATAAACCCTTCTTGCCAAACAAACCCTTCGAAACTTGGTATGTGTATCTTATTGATAGATGACATGCAACTCTGTACTAGAAATTATTGTAAGTAGGTACTTTTTGTTTTTATTTTGACGAGAATTTATTTTGTAAGGTTGGTACTTCCGAAAATGTCATATTGGATTGTGTATTAATTAAAAAATGAATATTCCGTATTATCCGTGTATCGAAATTCGACAAGGAACATTTTGTATTATCCGTGAGACAGGCTTATACATTTATCCATTTAAGAATGTTTATACCCAATGATGACAATATATACAGTTTTATTCGTGAAGGGATTTTATTATGTATTTTAGGTTCGAGGAATGAGAATGCTTTTTGACAGATTGCTTGGTA
The DNA here is from genome assembly GCA_936435175.1 of Glyphotaelius pellucidus. Lineage (NCBI taxonomy): Eukaryota > Metazoa > Arthropoda > Insecta > Trichoptera > Limnephilidae > Glyphotaelius > Glyphotaelius pellucidus. Next base: position 31,949,290 of record OW386549.1, read on the forward strand.
CTTGTTGGAACAGAAGGGTAATTTTTGGCCTTGTTTCTAATATTATGTTTATCTTAGACTGTTTTCATAATTTTTTTTTTAATGATTAACATTAATATCTTTTTAATATAACACTGTTGAACATCAAGTTTATTAAATTCCTTGAAAAAAGCGTCGTTGAAATATCTTGAAGGTAAAGATAAAATTCTACCTTGCTTTAAATTAATTTAGGTAAATATTTTGCTTATGTTAAATGTTTTCCTTTGTAAATTTATCCCTTATGATAAGGGCTTACATTGAAATAATAAATATGGTTTGTTTGTTGTTTTATTATGAATTTATATGTGAAAATGTTGTTTCTGTATTTCAGAATCCTTAAAAATAATAGATCCTAAAAAAAAACAATAATAATAATAATATTCAAAAATCTGTTTCTGAAAAAATTATACAGATTATTATTAGAAAATATACAGATTTAGGAAATGAGATTGAAAGAATTTGGCATTCTCGAACTATAAAAATATTACCATTTGTTATTTCGGCTATTGGCATTATACCTAGATCTTTAATTAAAAATTTAGGCTTATTAGATTTATCAAAGAATCTTTATATAAAGATGTAAAAATCAGTCATATTAAACACATGTAGGATTACGAAAGATTTTTTAAATATTTATATTGAGGGATCAGTAGGATTTATCGGTTCAGTTAGGAGTTCTATTGAGCCGAATCCTATGATATGAAAATATTTGGAGTCGGTGAAGTATTTTCCCATATGGTCTCTGGTAGGTTGACGTGTTGTTCTTGTATAGTTTTGAATTTATTATACTTATGCAATGCAATTACATCGCGTGGATTGAATAGATGATCATTTGTGGAAAAGTGTGTGGAAGGGTTAAATTTTTCCTGTGGGGAAGATTTAACCCGGACATAAAGTCTAGAGAACAATATAAAAGTTTTATTCTAGGATGTGGGGAGGATAGTGCAATCCCACACGTCCCATAGGATTGTACATATTTATATAATATATTTTATAACATATAATACAACAATATTAGAATTATTTTCTTAATTTTTTTTTATTATTATATATTAAAAGTTGCGTCGCATGCTAAGGCGAATGAATGTCATGATCAAAATGTTTTTATTTTTTTTAATTAAAGCTTTCTTCACAAAATACTCTGAAAAAATCTGTGTAACATAGCCCATGTTAATGCAAAAGTCACCTCAAATCTTGATAACGTAATCAAATAGTTAGAAGATGAAATAAATTTCTTGAGTCAAACAGTTTTATGCCTGTAAGTTTTGTTTTTTATATTGAAGAAATTTGCTAAGAAGAGAGCATTGGTATATTATATATACGAAATCCATGTCCTGCATCTCTTTTTATTTTCAAAATTATTCAAAGGCATGATTTAATTATTTACTTTATGAGATTACTGAATACTGATTGTAATATTGAAAAATATCATCATTGAATTACAGATTACTGATTGTAATATTGCAAAATATCATCATTGAATAACAGATTACTGATTGTAATATTGCAAAATATCATCATTGAATTTGTTTTAAACTAACTTCACACAAGAGGGTTTAAGGAAAATAATTTCCCATAGGGCAAATTTATGTCATTTTTTGGAATGCGAAGTGGAGGATTTTTTGAAGGAAAGGATAATGACGAAGTTGTGGGAAGGAAAAAGTTATGAGGGGTGGATAAAAATCTGAAATTGTCAAAATTAATTTTATACACGTATAGATTTGGGAGGCGGGAATGGGTTCCGCCGCCCCGGGAACCTTTATTGGATAACCAACACCTCTGCCATTGGTCACCCGAAGTGGTTTGCTACGTTTGGTGATTAAGCAGGGGTGCTCGGGTTCATGGAGTAAGGTTTGTCTAGGTCTTGTAGGCGGATGACCAGGACACACTGAACCCCAGATTCCTACCCACCCCTTAAACCCTTTTCCTTCCCAGAACTCTCCTCTCCTCCTTTTCCGTAAAAAATTCCTCCATACAGCATCACCAAAGATGACATAGGCCCTGAGGGAAATTATTTTCTTCAGGGCCTCCTGAATGGAGCTCATGTAAAAAAAAAAAGATCACACATTTAGAAAATTTCTGTTCAGCGCTTGCCTGTTCTGTACAATAATTAAACGGAATCGGTCACTGTTTTAATTGTGTTGCTGTCTGAAATTATCTAATTCCTAGAAAAAGAGAAAAATTTCACAGCATAAATGTGATTCATTTTTCAAAATTAAGAATTAAAATTAAAATTCAATTAAATTCAAAATTAAATTTAATAAAATTATCTGACTGTAGAATCATTTCCGATTTAACCTGTTTGTTTAAAATCGTAAATTCAATGTTTGATACTCCTGATTTATTATATGCAATCTCTTTTCATACTCCATGCAGGTCAGTTACAAGACAGTACCTACCATATTATTGTAACAATTCTACATCAACGTCCCAATATTACACTCCTATGCGACGGATTCAACAGCTAGGAAACAAATACTCCGATGTTGTTGATATATTTAGAACATCAATTTTAATATACAAGCATACCTTATTGAAGTTTCTTTCATCAAGTAGGGGAATATTTTGATAAAGCTATTTAAATTGACAAACACATTAACAGTATTTTGTCGGCTGAAAGAAAAAAAAAACTATTTTGGATATTTTATATATATTTTTTTGTATTTTGTACCTACACACTGTACGGATCAAATTTAATCATATTTTTACTTTATAATTATTTTGGTGCAAATGTTTTAAACAGTCGTTTCCTGCACTATTTACGAGTATAATATATATATATATATATATATATATATATTTATTTCTTTTTATTGAAGAAACAAACAGTCATACAGAAAAATGATTATAACAATAACATTCATATGTTGTAGACCAATTAAGTTCCATTATGTTAAAAAATAAAATATTGTAAATATTGTTGTAAATATTTATGTAAAAACCTAAACAGGCGTAAAGAAATAAATAAATAAGAACAATTGGGTCTATTAGTTAGTCCTTACATTCAAGTATAAAAGTGTAACATAAAGGAACCCAAAAATAAAAACAAAAAACGCCAAAAAAGTTCTCCGCCTCTGTACGGCCAAAAATAAATAACAAAACTTTTTCATTAAAATTTCCATGAAGGCAATTTGGACAGATCAGCTGACGATCTTCGCACTTCCATAGAAATTGAACCCGTAACTTCCGTTCCCCAAACAAAGCCTCCTCATCATTTATCTTCATTATTCACAATTTCACCTGGAATAAAAAGATTCCGGCAAACCTTTTATACCTTCGCACATAAATTATTCGAGTCGAAGGTTTTCGCGCTTTCAGAAGCCGGCAGAAGTAGAAAGAATGTTAAAAGAACCGCCCAGGCTTCTCAGTCACATAAAACGTATGACAAATGACAATAGTTCCAGGCATATGAAACGCAGGGAATGGAATGGGACCTGTGAATAAACTCCAAAAAGGGAATACGTGAGAAGCCTGAATAATATTATTGATGTATGTGTGACTTTGAAGTTTTATGAGAACGGATGAGAAAATGAGGAATTATGCAAATATGGAAAAAATACTTTGCGAGAAGTCTATGGAAGTGCGATTGTTTTTATTATTTTCATTTTAATAGCTTACGTGTGAACGGCGCTGCTCTGGGTTATAGATGGTTCGGAGTAAAGTTTAGAGGTGAATTCTAGTAAACTGGGTGTAATATTGTAAGGGGAAAGAAAACTTTCGAGTAACAAAAATGTTTAAGATACGATGAATGTGTGCGCAAAACCAGTCTCATATACAATGTTTTCTTCAGATGATGTCGCACAGTGATCCCAAAAAATCCAAAATCTAACTAGACAAAAATAATTTCCCAGGATATGCGATGCAAAATGCAATGCAAATGCAGAAAAACGAATAAAATATATATAGAATGAGTAAATTATTAAATACAATAATAAATTTGAAAGAACACATCATGGACTGTTAATTTTTTCTCGGCGTAATTTCTCTCCGATTTCAAATAACACCACTAACGATCGAACAGTGTGTACACCCAAAAAAGATGAACCGCAGGGCGGCCGACTGGCATATCCAAAATGTCGTGTTTACAACGTTGCCACGTATCGCGCGTTTTGTTTTAAATTTTTTTACCGATAAGAACATAATACTATGAACTGTTTTCAGTGTTGTGAGTATATTTTTGTACACAAATTATAAATAAAATTTTCAAAATTTTAAGTAACCCCCAAAACACAAAAAGAGCTGATGACCTTGAAACGCCTGAACAGATTTTCATGAATTGTAGCTAAGAACCATCTCGATCACGTCAGCTTTCAACCAAAAAACCGCATCATAATCGGTCCATTCGTTTAGGAGCTACGATACCACAGACAGAGACACAGACACGTCAAACTTATTATAACACTCGTCGTTTTTGCGTCGGAGTTAAAAACATCGTTGAAATATTTTCGTCCAGATAAGGGATATTAATTAGATAATCCAGATAATTCCTCTAAGGGAACTACCGTGTGTCGTCTGGAATGCTGAATTGTATCCGTCAATATTCTTTTAACAGAATTTTCCCTGTCAATAATCCCTTTTAATGGTTATGATGGTTCTGAAATTGTGCAACGTTAATTTAAAACTGATATTTCTCTCTTCCACGTCAAGGTATTACAACCGTTGCATTGCATTGTCAGTTCACTTATTGAAATAACGGCCTGTCATAATACAATTTATGGCCATATTGTGCATTTTAGCAACTGAGTTCAGCCCCCTTCCCTCTTTTTCACCAATTCAATTTAGAACCAAACCGGTGCAGAACTCTAGAATTTCAGATGGCTGTCGAAATTAAGGATTCTGACATAAGATATGCGTTTAGATTCACTCTAACCTCCCCTACCGATTTTGGTGCACCGAGGAGTTATATTCGACTTGACTACGTTCCTTGGATGTACACAAAATTTTTAGTGTTGAAATATTCCTAAAACCTCTGGTATTTAGAAGAATGAAGCCAAGCATTTTCATTCCTTTATTACCGATTGTGTTTATACGGGATATAAAGTTTAGAATATCTTTGGAAACCTTCGGGGCTTGACATCTCTTGTGATAAGTCTGAACTAGAAACTTTCGTAAATGAATGACATCTCTTGTGAAAAGTCAGAACTACATCACACTACAACGTATTTGAAACGTAATAAATATTTGTAAAAAGTACGCAATTATTAAAATGGTTCACAAAAATTACAAATCCGCCATAACGTGACCCCATGGGAAGAAAATTGAAGTAAACAGATTGTTTGGAATGTTCATCGTAAAATAAACAAAAGAGCATCAGGTTTAATGTCTTATCGTGATTGTAGCATGGAGTTCGAAACTTGAATTTGTTGCAGCTTAAGTGGAATGAAGAACTCGTTCCTTTAATTTAACAATTTAAATTTAAAATTCGGAGGTCAAGTTAAAGTTCACCAAATTGTTTCTTTGAAAACTTAATTGTGTATTCATATGTATGTATGTATGCTTCATAACAATTCCGATGACTTATAAAACTCATTTTGGGACGGGAGGAATTTACAAAACTAAGTAGGTAATTAATATTTTAAAAAAAGACATCATCACACAAGTAAAAATAAACAAAATGCGATGAAAAAAAACAAGTGTTCAACCTGTTTAAAGATGCATGTGTCGTTTTTGTTATTTATTTTTGGGGTGCTATGCCGTGTTGCGCTACCTCCTTCTTTGGTCAACGTTTCGAACAGCGTTACAGCGTCCATCATCAGGGCAGATGAGTGCGTGCGATGATGAACAATATGGCGCTGTCCAAAACGTTGGCTAAAGAAGGAGGTTGCGCAACGCGGCGTAACACCCCAAAAATAAATAACAAAAATAATTTTGACCGTGAAAACCTAAAATCATATGCACGTGACTGTCTGAAACCGGCCTAGTTGGAAAGTTATGAAAGTAAAATAAAAAAAGTGGACATAACCAGATGGACATTATAATGCTGTCTGAAACGCTGGCTTAAGACTAAATACTGGCTAAAGACAACTAAAAAATACAGAATGACAATACTTTTGACCGTGATAATTTCAAATCATATCCAAAGAGAAATAAAGTTTAAAAGTTGCTTTTATTATACTTTATTGGGTTTCATTTCTATTTTTTATGAGTATAATTACTTAATAATGAACGGCCGCCCCGAGAACCATTCGTTGGATAACCAACACCTCATGGCAAACTACGTTTGATGACTTGGGTTGATCGGGATCATGAGGTGAGGTTTGTTCAGGTCTTGGTAGCGAATGCGTCTGCCGATCAAGAGAGATCTGTTGAGGGAGACTCTTTGACCTCTCCAGCTGAACTCTCAACCCATCGCAGGAGGAGGGAGTGATTCATACGTCACTCCTTGACACACTGATCTCCCAGATTCCTACCAACCCCTCATCCCTTTCCCTTCACATAACATCAACTCCTTTCTTTACTTAAAACATCCTTCACACTGCATCCCCAAAGATGACGTAGGCCATGAGAGAATTTATTTTCCTCAATATAAAACTGTTGTTAGGAGTAAGGGTAAAATTAAACAAAACTATTAAACTATGCCAAACAATTAAAGATGAATCTAAAAAAACAGATAACTAATTACTTATACTTAATTAAAAGAAATGAAATAATTTCTGTTGCTTATATAAGAAATGTTTAATAACAATTGATTTTTACACAAAAATCTGTAGTTTCAATTCGATTTTGTAACATAATTTCAAAGATGCGGGATTCAGTAATCCCGCATATCAATCCCGCGGGATTGAAATCCCTACTCGAATGTAACTTATATTGGTCTTACAGAATGTCCTAAAGTAGAAATTAAGAACGTCGCTTAACGCCCTTTCTTCTCCCACAGAGATAATATACTTTGCAAACTGTGCAGACCGTGGCTTGAAAAGTGTAACTTTTTTATACCAAGCCATTAGCCTACTATCTCAAACACTTTACTTTCTTAATTAAAATATAAAACTCAATGTTCCTTGTAAAATTCTCGTCGCCCGTAGGTAAATATTTCACTCGGGACTTCGGGGGGGCTCCATTATAATATTGAAAGGCACTAAAAATTTCCATTAAACTTTCCAGCAATCTGGAATATTCAGAAGGGATATTGAAATGGAACTAATTTACAGCTCCCTCCCCTACAGCCTAACTCAAGCCCCAGTATTTCTTATGGAATGGTCCATAAAACTACTCTAGGAGCGGTTCCTTAGGCAAATAGACAGGAGACATAAAATCTGGGACGTTTTAATAGATGATCTCGCACGAATTCTTAAGTGTTTTAACTTTTTGTCTTCTGTTTTATTAAGTTAGCAAAAAGACTCATAAATTTGAATAATTTATTATTTTTTACGTCAATTGTTGTGAATTGCTTTGAATCTGGAACGGTTTTTGTTGTGAAGTGCTTTGAATCTGGAACAGTTTTTGTTGTGAAGTGCTTTGAATCTAGAACGGTTTTTGTTGTGAAGTGCTTTGAATCTGGAACGGTTTTGTTGTGAAGTGCTTTGAATCTGGAACGGTTTTCTAGGGTTAGTGAAGAGGAACTTTAAACATCGTTATATTAGACATTAAAATGCGGTTCTTGCAGGGTTTGATGCATATCATTCGAAGCGTAGGCATATAACACTTGTTACTGCTCTTTCAAGGTGGTTTGCTACGTTAGGAGGCTAAGCAAAGGTGCCTGAGTTCATGGGATAGGGTTTGTCCGGAAGCGGAGGATGCGTCTGCCCACCAACTGAATCGGGACAGACTAGTTGAGGGAGACATTTTGATCTCTCCAGCAGGACTCTTTTGGAACATTGCCTTACACCGCAGTGGGAGTGTTGGATTATTATGTCTGTTACTCCACTAATCCCAAGATTCCTTCCCACCCATTTTCCTTCCCAAGACTTTTTCTCTTCCATTTTCGAAAAAAATCCTCCACACAGCATCCCCAAAGATGACGCAGGCCCAAAGAGGATTTATTTTCTTCAGGGCCCCCTGTGTGGAGCTTATGTAAAACAAAGGATGAATAACACTTTATATTATTATATAAGCTAAAACTCACGACAAGCAAGTTTATTTATTTATTGACGCCTTATTTGACTTTTACTTATCAAATACAAAATTTATTTTTAACAACAATATAACATAAATAAAAAAGATGACAAAATGAATAAGAATAAATCTAATGCTAAATCCACATGGATGGCTTTAGAGAACTCGTAGGTACAATTCATTTACCTACAAGCAACAAAAACATTAAAAAAAATCAAAACACATTAATTTAAACTTTTGTTTGCATTTTTTTTTTTTACATGAGTTCCACACAGGAGGCCCTGAGGAAAATAATTTTCCTCAGGGCCTATGTCATCTTTGGGGATGCTGTGTGGAGGTTTTTTTTGAAAAGAAATGAAGGGAAGGAGAGTTCTGGAAGGGAAAAGGGTTTAAGGGGTGGGTAGGAATCTGGAGTTCAGTGTGTCCTGGTCATCCGCCTCCAAGACCTAGACAAACTTCACCCCATGAACCCGGGCACCCCTGCTAAATCACCGAACGTAGCGAACTATTTGGGGTGACCTATGACAGAGGTGTTGGTTATCCAATAAAGGTTCCCGGGGTGGAGGTACCCATTCCCGCCTCCCAAATTGATCTACATTGAATACGAAGAATAAAAAAAACAAAAGAAAATCGAAATAAAATAAAATGATTTTTTCATTCATTATTTACGTCTAAAAAGTGGTGGACTAATTTGGCTTTGAATGTGTCGAAATTTAAATTAAATATTTCAGCAACATTAATTAGTTCATTGCCCAACCTATGTATTCTTTCTAACACAGAATTCATAGCGAAGTTATTGTTGTAGAATATATTATTCCGCCTTGTATATTTTGGAGGTCTATATGTATAAATAACAAGTTTATAGCGTCAGGGCAATTCTTGAATGAACAATTTTATATAATAAAAGGGGATCAAATATTGTTTGCCTTTCAGATAATTTAGATAAGTTAAGTTGTCCGGAAATGTGCTTAAAATTCATAAAGATCTTTGCCATACAAAAAATAAATTTAACTATTCAAACCATACAGATATATATTAAAATGGTAAGGTCCGTAAAAGCAAAAGTTAACCATTTTAAGAATAATAATTATTATTTTTAAGTTCCATACAAAGTCCCAACTCTACCCAACCGTCTTGTGCCAGGAAAGAAAAAAGTAGGAGGGGCGGGTAGGAATCTGGAGGTCAGTGTCCAGGAGTGACGGATGAATGATCTCACCCCTCCCAATGCGGTGGAAGGTGATGCTCCGAGAGAACCCCGCTGGAGGAGTTAAAAGGTCTCTTCCAACCACTCTCTTCCGATCTGGCCTGCCACCCAATCGGTGGCAGCGCATCCACCGCTAAGACCCAGATAAACCGCACCCCATGAACCCAGGCACCCCTGCAAAGTCACCAAATGTAGCGAACGACTTGGGGTGACCTATTGCAGAGATGTTGGTCATCCAATAAATGGTTTCCGGGTGGCGGTACCCATACTCGGCTCCTTTTTTATATGTATACCGCACAAGAGTACCAACTGCTCCCATCTGGAGCCAGTGAAACTGTGGCATCCCCAATTGGGGTATTTTATGAGGCTGGCGGTAGTGAGGAAGGGTAGGAGATGGGGAAGAGGAAGGTGGGTAGTACCTGACTATTCACATCTGGTTACCAAACACGGATAAAGCCATTTCAAGCAACGTTTTCAATTCTGAACTGTGATCTTACATATTTACTGAGAGAATCTTGCACTCTGGAACGTGTCGCAAATATACTTTATATTATTTTTAATTAATGAATTGTGGAATAACACAAATTAATCAAATAAAATTTATTTGCCACGCCGGAATTCGATTCCGTGACCTTCGGATTGCGAGTCAAGAGCCTTACCGCTAGACCACGCCGGCGGTCCTAAATTGTATTTGAGAGGCGGGTTATATCAAAAAAACTAATCAATAAATAAAAATACATAAATTTATTTATTTTATTTTATTTTAGGGAAATAAACAGTTTACAACTTGATTTATTTATACATGTTTAATATACCTATCTGAATAACCAATAATAGATTTCCTCATTGTAATATTATATTATGTATCTTTAAAATAAACAGTAATCTTACAATAACTAAAGGAAATTACATTATTACAACAGGAGGTAGAACATAATATAAGTCGTTCCACAATATACCATTAAATTTATGCAGTTTTGTACACATAAATACATTTTGAATAGATTTTTTATATTTATTTTCGATACAATTGAAGATATCAATTTCAGAGAGAATATTATTATACGTTGAACACAGTCTTATAAGGCAAGCATTTTTATTTGAATTTGTATTACAATGTTTTTCTTTAAAAATATTACATGAACGTGTGTGCCGTGTAGGTACTTTGAAAAAATATATGTATTTTGTAAGTACTTTTAACATTACAAATCCTAAAATTATTATTACAGGTAATATCCCGTGATTTTTACTGCTGCTGCTACTAACTAAAACAAAATCAAAAGAAATCCAAAAAGACTTCCATTATTTGATCGCAGTCATTCTGTCATGATATAAATTATAGCTGTAAAAAATGATGTTAAGAAAAACATCCAGATGCAAAGCTTCAGATTATTTGCATGTGTTAGGGTAGAATTTAGACATCAAGGAAATGGTACTAATTTGACAATTGAATCAAGGGTTTGGAATAATTTGTATGGCTCCCTTGACATGTCGGATTTGTTTTTTTGTATTTCTGCCTTTTGCTTTATGTTTAAATTGACTTTGATTTATTAGTAACAGTATTTCCAGGATTAAATCACCCCAATTACAAACGCGAAATAAAGAATGAGTTTTAATTACTCAAAAGGGTTTTGAATTGATTTTTTTCCTGGAGTAATTTAATATTGTTTTGGCGTTTTTTAAGCTCGTTCTTTACGAGTGATATCTTCTTTGTGGTTACAATAATTACGAAATAAAAAATGGCTTTATTAATAAAAGAGTAAATAATAATAAATTTAATATATTACTGAAGAAGAAATAACGATAATAATCTAAATGAAAATATGAACAAGACACAAAAAAACAGAAAAAGATAGTGGTCGCAACTGGGACTCGGACTCTTGTCTTTCCGGGATGTGCATTTACCAATTTCGCCATTGCTACCTACTGTCAAACCGTCATATTAGTCAATCTCATATTTCCATATTTTTTTAATACTTTCAATAGTAGTTTTTCGAGATTGCGTGTTTGTGTATTATCGTATCGTTTTTATATAATAAATATCTAACTGGACTTAACGTCCGTTCTTAAGGTGCGACTTTTAAAAAAATGTATGTCGTTCTTGAAGATAATATCTAACATTCCCTACGTTGAGACGGCAATTATATGAAATTCCCTCGGTAGAAAAAAATCGCAAAGTGATCCCCAAAAATTATTTTGAACATGTTTTTTTTCAGTTATTTTACAAGTTATATGTAAGAAAAAAATCACAGTGTTTCTTTAAATACTATTTTAGACAATCCTCACTAGATTTTTGCTCTGTTTTAAAGGAGCCGTGTTTTGTTAAACATTTTCACAATTTTCGCTTAAATATTATCGTTTGTAATATTACCGCTTCGTATATACATATCTCTCCATCTTCTTCTTTTTGAGCGGGTACACCGCGCTGTCCGTTAACCTTAAGCGGGGGATTCGCTCACTAAATACGCCCGCTTGAAGATCGGATATGATTGGCTATCTTCGTAACCGTTTGGATAAAAAAAACAAAAATTATTTAATGCTAACGAACATCCAACAATTGTCTCTAACATATAATGTCACCAATGACACCTCTTGAGACATACTAAAACTACATATAACTATATATTCTTACGACATCTGTTGAGATTCATTGAAAATTCATGTATATTTACAAAAATTATAGCATTAAATAGCGACAAGAGTACAGGTTTAGTTAAGACGACAGTGTATACCAATAACTACATGCTTTTGAGCAGACAGTAAAGAAACACGAAAAAAACTTTATCCAATGCTCAAGCTTTCTTTAGAGAATGTTCAGAATTCAGAAGGTTTTAGACAAGGGGATGCTCAACTAAGGTTGTAGTGTAATGAATACGGAACTACCCCTACATATTTCAAAACATTTATTCACCCCCTCTCGCCCCTACTCCGCCATAGGCAGCCTAAGCCACCGTAGCCGCTACGTGCTACGTCGGCATAGTCGCTTTCAGACAGGGGTCTTGCAATAAAAAACACTCTACGTGGAAAAACAAAACAGCTTTTACGGAAAAACAAACATGGACTGGTGATTAATAATAATTATGAATGAGTAATGAGACAGGCGACTTACATAGCGTTGTGGTAAGTTCTCTGACAATGAGTCCGGAGGTCGGCATAACCTAAAAAAATCATCATTTTGGTTTTCAAAAATTGCGGACTTTGATTGGATAAGCAAGATTTGCTAGTATAGTAGAGAACTCCAGGCCAATTTTTTTTTATTTTTTTTATGAATAAGGACCTTCTAACTTAAATAACTGCATATTTATTTTTATTTTTATAGTAAATTTTAATAGTTAAAATAAATGTCAAAGTTTTAATTTTTCAAGATCCTCCGAAAACCACCGAATCTAGTGTGATGTCATCATGACCAACCCAAGTAGGAATTTTGTAGGGAACTGGAATCAGCTGTTCATTTTTAATTTCAGAATTGAAGCGTTTTACTGGGCAGTAAGATCGTTTTTTGTACAGTTAGAATTTTTGAATATTTTAAATAATACAGATAAACTAATAGAGATACTTTATTTTTGATACTGAATTATTTAGGCCTAAATAATGTTTCAATAAAAACAAAAACAATTATATGTCCGAATCTCTATAAACCAATAACACAGAATGTCGAACGGCTTGCGCCTTACATTTTATTGATTTTTATACAACTTTGACCCATGTGACGCGGCGCGGCGACGTCACGCCGCCAAAATCCAGCAATACCAACTTGACAGGGTGTTTTAATGACACGTTTTAAAATGAACTTTTTAATATATTTTTTAAAACTCTACGTTAAATATTATGTAATAAAACTTATATATTCAGAATCAGCGTATATTGGTCTATATGAACACATTTTTTTAAAGCCATAATATTTTTCACTGGAGTTACTTATTGTAGAAGTAGGATTTCAAATATTAAACTTCACAAATTACACGATTAATTAATATTAAACTAACTTAATGTTAAACTAAACAATTAGTGAGTGTGGCATCAATTTTACAATCCAGTATCAAACAAATTCTAACAAATAAACCTACATTAAGACAATCAATTTTTGGCTTAAGGAATTATCGGATAAAGAACCGACAAGTATTTTAAAAACATCTTCATAGAAGTTATTAAGAAAAATCTATTCAAACTATTTAGTTGAATCATTGACTTCGGGTGACGGGAATAGGTATTTATTGGATGAACAACACCTCTGCCGTAGGTCAACCTAAGTTTTTTTTAGTCTGGCATCTTAGCAGGTTCAAGACACACTGAACCCCTTTTCCTTCCCTTAAATTCCTCTCCTTCCTGTCTTTAAAAATACCCACCACACGGTTCACAGCATCCCCAAAGGTGATACAGAGGGAAATTATTTTCCTCAGGGCCTTGAAGAAGTTGCTGAAAACCATGTATCTAAAAATAAGTCTTCCTCAGCACAGGATCTAGTGTAATATTGGGAATGTTGGGGATGTTATATTGTGGATATATATCAAATCTTCTAGTGAAGAGTACTTAGAAAATTCTCAACGCAATAATGTGATTAAAAAATTATACTGAAATTAATATGCAATACGTTCAAGGTTTGACACATTTTTAATTTAAAAGAAATAGCTTAAGCATTGCAGAAAGCATAGATAGCTCTGCATTTCCTTTCATTAATTCAAAATCTTCCTTTCCTCTTCGTTAATACCTAAACAATTTCTCTTAGGGTCTCACTAGCACCGAACAATGGAATTTTTTAGTACGATTTTCTTTTGAAAAAGATATTCTCCGTGCGCTTTAAGTGTGGTGATGCAAGATCTACGATTTAGTTAAATCAATTATATTTCGTGAAAGAATTTCGACAGCCTACAGAATATTTATGACATGGTTAAAATATGAATTTTCATAATGACGCAATAATATATGAAAGAAAAATATAATTTTGTCCAATCGATTAAATCTATGTGTCAAAACTTGATGATTTTTATGGTAAATGGGTTTTTTATTCGGTTCTAATTAGGATCTACCAGAGGCAATATTTTTTAATTGATGGTTGAGTAGGTAAATAATTAATAATAATGCAATAAAATAAGAACTTAATTGAATTTTTTACGGCGGTCCTGGAGGAGGTCTTTCGTCGATTAGATTGGGAACAATGTGGGCAGTCCATTAACGGTGAAAACATATCACATTTAAGATTCGCGGATGATTTGATAATCCTCTCGCTGACGAGTGCAGGCCTGCAGATGATGTTGAATGAACTAGATAGAAAAAGCCGAAAGGCGGGATTAGTCATGAACACAGAAAAGACCAAACCAATGACAAACGGGAAGCAAGAACCTATCAGGATCAATAACAATCTGATCGATTATGTGAATGAATATGTACACCTAGGTCAAATCATTTCTCCTTTAGATTTAACCACAAAAGAAATAGACAGACGTATTGGAAGTGCTTGGAAACAATATTGGGGTTTGAAAGAAATAATGAAAAACAGTGAAATCAGGATAACTATCAAACGGAAACTTTTTGACACCTGCATACTTCCTGTACTTATTTATGGTTGCCAAACTTGGGCACTCAGAAAAACTCACTATAAGAAGCTCGAAACATGTCAAAACTCCATGGAAAGAAGTACGATAGGGAAAAGCCTGTCCGATAGAATAAAACTTGCAACCATTAAGAAACAAACAAGAACCAAAGATGCCATAAAAACAATACAAAAGCTAAAGTGGAAGTGGTCAGGCCACACAATTAGAGGAAGTGAAAAATGGTCAAAATTAGTCTTGAATTGGTTCACAAGTGACAAGAAGAGAAAACGAGGTAGACCATTTTGACGATGGGTTGACGACATCAAAGCCATAGCAGGTGGTACATGGACAAAAATAGCTAATGATAGACAGAAATGGCGACAGTTGAAGGAGGCCTTTGTGAACTAGTGATATACAGACAGGGAGTCGATGCATGATAAGTGAATATACATTATGTGAAAAGTTTATTATAAATTAATAATATTATGTAATTTACTGTCTGAATAAAGGCTATTGTTCTCTAGACTTTATGTCCGGGTTAAATCTTCCCCACAGGAAAAATTTAACCCTTCCACACACTTTTCCACAAATGATCATCTAGTCAATCCACGCGATGTAATTGCATTGTATAAGTATAATAAATTCAAAACTATACAAAAACAACACGTCAACCTACCAGAGACCATATGGGAAAATACTTCACCGACTCCAGATATTTTCATATCAGAGGGTTCGGCTCAATAGAACTCCTAACTGAACCGATAAATCCTACTGATCCCTCAATATAAATATTTAAAAAATCTTTCGTAATCCTACATGTATTTAATATGACTGATTTTTGCATCTTTATATAAAGATTCTTTGATAAATCTAATAAGCCTAAATTTTTAATTAGAGAGCTAGGTATAATGCCAGTAGCCGAAATAACAAATGGTAATATTTTTATAGTCCGAGAATGCCAAATTCTTTTAATCTCATTTCCTAAATCTGTACATTTTCTAATTTTTTCAGAAACAGATTTTTGAATATTACAGGAATTTGGAATAGCGACATCAATGATATAAGTTATTTTTTTAATTTTGTCATGTAAAACTATCGGGTCAATTATGACGAATCGTTCTGTCTGTTAGTATATTTTTATCATAATATATTTTATAAAATTCATTTTCTAAAAACGAATTTGGTTCGTATTCATAATATGGTACTACATTACGGCAGTCAATCAATTTATGTTTAATTACCAAACTTTGATGAATTATTTTTAAAACCTGATTGTGTCTAAAAGTATATTCGGAAGGCGCTAATATAGAACATTATTATTATTACAATAAAATACTCAAAACCGTCATCAGTGTTAACTTATTACTGATGCAAACAGTCATTAATCTTTAACCCGCGAGCACTTATTTATATTATTACTAAATTATAATAAAACAATCAAGTAAAATCAAATCAACTTTTTATTTTTAATACATAACATTTGTTATACTATAATATTTAAGAAACATGGGAACTAAATGAAGATTAACGCTCGCGGGTTAATATATTCATAGATTATACGCTGAGTCAATGAAAACGTCAATTTAGTTTGTTTTCATCTGTAGTATACATAAAATATGTTTTTATTTACTTTGGCGAAAAAATGTATTGCTTCCATGTTTTTCATGTGGTAAGCTAATTAGTAGGAAGTTAGGTGATAATTCACCTATATTTGGTGTTAGGTTAAAATTTAAACCAAAATATAGGAACGAATAAGTTTTTTTTATTCCACTAATCTGCATGGCATGCACAAATATAATTGAAAATACTAATTTCGGTTGTGACTGTTCGGTTTAATGAACTGTAGAACTTTCGCTTCGAATAAGTTTTATTTTCAAAATTAAAAGTGTTTATTTGGAGAAGACAGTAAAATCCATATTTAATATTATAAATGCGAAACTGCTCGAGTTTGTTTATGACCTTTTCACGCATAAGACAATATAAAGACTTTAATAATTCTTTCACCAATATAAAGCTAAATTATATGCGCAGACTACAGGTTGTATATGATGGTAAGCTCTGGCGTTATGAAATTATAAATATTAATATATTATATTTCTTATACGTTTTCTGTCGCTAACAAAAGCGAGTTTTTGCTAACGTCAGAAAAAAATCTTTTCCATGGAAACAATGTTGATATATTTTTGGGCTCTATGCTGGTAGGTACTTAGTCTACTGGTCAGCTACTACTGCAGAAAATTCAAATATTCGAATTCGTTTTTTTTTTGGACAAGCTTGGAATAAATGTCAGATGAGAGTTCCTATATTAAAAATATAATTCGTAACGATTATAAAGACTAAATGATAAATAGAGTATTTTTTTATTATATTAACGAACTTCCAAATATTTAAATAAAAATAAACATCCGAAATGTTTGTAAGCGCATAAATTCCGAACGAATGAACAAAATTGGATAAGTAATTCTTTTTTTCTTTGAGCTATAGCATTATGAAATTTAGGTGGTAGGCGAGATGTTTGAAAACTGAATGTAAGGGAATGAATATATGGAATGCGGGAGGGGATGGGGGTGGGGTGGGGGGGGGGGGGAAATAATTGATAAGTGCAAGCGCTACAGTAATTTTCCGTAATACCATGCGGGGAAAAGCTAGTATAATATAATTACTAATTTTTTTGTAAATTATAAAAAACTTCAAGGATAACGAAATTATCAAGAATATTTTTTTGTAACATGATGAGAAAAAAATCATTTTTCTGAACAAACGCCATTCCGTGAAAGCTACTTTCTGATAAGATGGTGCAATTGCATTGGCTCCTTCATTTTCCCTCAGGTCCTATGTCATCTTTGGGGATGCTACGTGGAAAAAAAGGAGAGGAAGTTCTGGGAAGTTAAAAATTTTTAAGGGGTGCGTAGGAATCTGGGGGTTAATGTGTCTAGGAGTGACAGATGTATGAATCCATCCCTCACGCTGCGGTGCAGGGAAATAGGTCGAGAGAGACTGGCTAGGGGGAGTTTAGATTAGGTCTCCCTCAACCAATCCCTTCAGGTCCGGCCCGCCACGCAGTCGGTGGACAAATGTATTGGCCGCCAAGGCCTAGACAAACAACCTCACCTCATGAAGCCGGACACGCCTGCTGAATCACCAATTGCAGCGAACCCCTTGGGTGACCTATGACAGGAATGTTGGTCATCCGTTAAATGGTTCCCGAGGTGGCTGTACCAATACCAGCCTTCCAATTCGGCGCACAACGGGAGGAGCGAGAAAATAATTTTCAAGATGGAGGTTTTGCAAAGGTTAAATTTGTTTTAAGCTTTAGTTAATTATTACAAGTTTTGACGTACGAATAACATGTCTTAAATAACAAATTAATTCACCCTAAAGCACTTTATCTTTCACGCATAAAACAGATCTATTACAAAAGCTTCCGTTTCCAGGTAGGTAACATAATAAAGAGTATTTATAATGATGGAATATTTAAGGTTTCCGGAATTAATAAATAATTCAATCCACAAGAATCGAGTTATGAGAGCTTTTAACAAAGCCTTGGCAACACAGTACCTACGCAAAAGTCCGATTAGAAACGCACAAGGTTAACATACTAATATTTTATCCTCCTGGAATTATAAGCCGTAGCTACGCCAAAAGCTACACGAGAAAAGTGTATATTATTTGGTTTATAAAGCTTTGGAAATCCCATTAACTTTATGTTATTATAGAAAACCTTGGCAGAACGTTTAGTTTCTTGGCTACTGGCCAGCAAGTTGTTGGTTCTAAATCTGTCTTACTTTAAATTTAATTTAATTTGAAAATTTATTAAAAATAGACCATAAAACTAGGCTCATATTTATTAAAAATGGTTGTATTCTCTTGGTTTTTTCTACATTTTATGCTATGAAAATTCAAAATACATTATTTGAGATGGCTTTAGCAGTATTTATATATGCTATATTAAGCATAGGAAATCTTTGAAACTTTCAAAATACCTTCTTTCCGTCATCGCGAGGATTTCTGGATTATTACAAAAACTCTTACAAAACTGTCAAAAATGTTACAATTTGAGAATGACATTTTGCAAACCATCGATTGCAAATTAAAAATTCAATTTTCGAAACTCTTTAAATTAATGAGTTTATTTAAAGTACTCACCTAAGGCACCAACCAAAATCGAACACTTTGAATCCAATATTTTATGTATTTTAAATAGGTAACTATGTTAGATATCAAATTTGATTGATTGTTCTTATAAAATACAACAATGAATGTTTGTAATACGTAAAAAATGAAAATTTGTAAAAAAAAAATGCGATAGGTGGAACGCGAGCTGTTTGAAAATCTGAATGTACCGGGACATGTAACGGGAAAATCTGAATGTATAGTGAACGCGGGAGAGTGGAGAGGGTTCGCAGGAGAGGGAAGAGGGAAAGCGGGGAAGGTGGAGGGGAACGATGAGGGGAAGAGGACATGGGAGGGGAAGTGGAGGCAGAAGGGGAACGAGACGAATGGGAAAACTCACGCAGGGAGAAACAATTTCTTTATTAGTGACATTGCAACGCATGCTGGGAACTCGCTAGTTGCTAATAAATTCTGAAAAACAAGGAAGATACCTATTTACTACTAAATCTTCCTCTCCTTTCCACTGTTCCATTTTATGTCTTCCTAGTTTTAGGCAGGTGGACATTTAATAAATAAATTTTTATTACTTCGTTTTATCCTCTGTACCAGTGGTTCTCAACGTGGGCGATAACGCCCCCTGTTGGGCGTTTGAGACCTTCAGGGGGGCGGTAAAAGACCCAGAGAAAATTGAGGGCGTTGGCAGTTGAAAAATATGGTCAAAAAAGATAAACAAAATATGCTAATCACGTACTAATAAAGCAAAGTGAACTTTTATGTTGGTTAGTTTTTGTTATTGTGTGTATTGTAATCATTTTTATCACGTGTGCGAAAAATTAAGAATAGCTACCAAGAGTTTTGGCTGCAGATGTCGATTTCGCAACTGTATCAAGGATTAAGGTCGATTGTTGAACGATTTCTCATAGCATTCCCATCGTCCTATTCACCTGAACGTGGATTTAGTGCTGTAGCAAAGTTGGTAACTAAAAAGAGAAATAGGCCCCATGTGACTGAACGCTTCGACTTACGTTTGTTTTTAAGTTAAATCGAGCCAATTATAAACAAACTTCTTAAAACGAATCAAATTCAACTTTCTCATTAGATAAGTTATAAATTCAGTGTCTTTTCAATGTTAATAAAAATACTTCTCTATGTAATAAACCATCTTCTTCTCAGAAATAGGCTAGGAGTCATATCCTATCTTACGATTACGTAATATTACAGTGTAATTACACTTTTAAATATAATCGTGGCAATAGCTGTTTCAGATTCGCGGCAGATAGCATGTACAAAAAATTGACTTTCGGGAGACCCAGAGAAATCCATGCACCGGTGCCGAGGGGATCAATGACGCTAGTTCCTCGGAGCATCTTCCATTGTTATACCGGTAGAACAAGGACACATACATTTAAATATTGCAAGGGGTGCCTGGATTCATGGGGGGTGAGATTATCTAGGTCTTGGTGGCGAATGCGTTAACCCAACCCACGTACTACGTTGCGGGCCGGATCCAGCTCTCCAGCCGGACTCTTTCGACCCATCGCCTTGACCGCAGTGGGAGAGTCATTCGATCGTCTCTCCTGAACACATTTAACCTAAGATTCCTACCCAGCCCTCATACCCTTTTTTTCCAGAATTTCCTCTTCTTCATTTCCTTAAAACGACTCCCGACACAGCATCTCCAAAGATGGCATAGGCCGTGAGGGAATTTTTTCTACGTGTGATGGTTTCGCCTTCTGAGAGCATTATCAAACAGTTTGAAAATTCAAGTTCAACGAATTAAACTTCATATAAAGTCAAAGACTTTAGATTAAAAAAAAAATTAAGAAAAAGGTTTTTTGTTTCCTCTTAACGTGAATAATTTACAGAAACATAATTTATAGAGGGATAAAATTATTGGTAGATACGTTACATTAATTATTAATGAATTCAATATTTTCTTTAAATCTACCCACATCCACTACCTATCAGGGTAAATATTCATAACGTATCTCATTTAATTTCTAATAACTCATGAATTTCAATCTCCAACTTAAATAACACACCGACCCCAAAACTTCCATGTTTACCAAATCGGATTACATACTTATTAATACATCAAATAAAATCTAATCACCCCAAAGTTCTTCTCGCAGTTGACCCTCTACCCCAAACTTTCGCCTCAAAACATCATTTTAAATGCGCACAAGATTAATTTAGCACAAACTAAGCCGGACAAACATGGCCATATTAAATTCATTGAAGAATTTCGATCTAGTACCTAACTCAAAAAGGTTCTGAATAACATTTACATTTTTTAATTTCCTGTACTTAATAATACAGAACATATTAATGGCAGCAGGTTCAAAATATTTTTTGTATGTCTAAACCATATTCCAGAAGATACTTCTCTCAGAATTACTCTGGTGAAAGTCCCTCAATCTAAATCAAAAACTTGTGTGAAACGGTCTAAATAATTATTTTTTTGATTAATTCGTTCAACTCCAATTATAAGTTTTAAAAATTAATTTTTATTAAATTTAATAATGTTTTTATTAAGTTCTGCAAGTACCTATTTTATTGTGAGAGCTGTTTCGTCTTACAAGGCCATTTTCAAACTGTTTGAAAATGGCCTTGTAAGCCAAAATTGTTGTCACGGTTACAATTACAGACGGCCAGGGTGGTCTAGCGGTAAGGCTTTTGATTCGCAATCCGAAGGTCGTGGGATCGAAACCCGGCGTGGCAAATAAATTTTGTTTCGTTAATTTGTGTTTTTTTCACAATTTGTGTTATTTCACATTCAAAATAATATCTATACAAATATTATAAATGCAAAACTACGTGTGTTTATTTGTTACGCTTTCACGCATAAACCAATAGACCAATTTTAAAAATTCTTTCAGCATTAGAAAGCTTCATTAAATTCGAGTAATATAGTCTATATGTAATGGTAAGTTCTAGCGTTATGAAATTATAAATATATTGTATTCAATAATAATTCATATAAATATATTATATTTATTATACGTTTCTGTCGCTAACAAAAGCGAGTTATTGCTAACGTCAGAAAACAAATCGTTGTCGTGGAAACGATTTTGTTATATTTGCGGGAAGTTTTATTTGAGGCGTTATTTATTTATTTATTTTTTGCGTTAGGCGTTATTTTTATTTGAGGTTTTATTATAAATTATTTGTCGTATTTAATATCTATCTATCTATATAAATAAAAATGAATCTCCGAAATGTTTGTACGCATAACTTCCGAACGACTGCACCAAATTTGTTTTTTTTTTTACTTCCGGTGAGCTTTGGCATTTTGAAATTTAGCTGGCACGCGAGCTGTTTGAAAACTGAATGTACCGGGAATGAATATATGGAAGGAGGGAGGGTGGAAGGGAGGGGTGATAATTGATAAGTGCAAGCGTTACAGTAATTTCACCCTAGTACCATGCGAGCGAAGCCGCGGGAACAAACTAGTATATTATATTTGCGACACATCCCGTTCAAATTTCTAAAGTTTTATTAAATGCGGTATTCTCAATCACACTAACGATTTTTTGTGAAGACCTTCAACTTTTAAAAGTAGTTACTCTAACGCCATAGATGATAACTGTTTGCCACGTAATCCTCGTTAAGAGATGTCAGTCGCGGGAAAATTTGCGAAATCGAATGCCGTCGCTTACACACATCAAAATTATTCAGCAAACGGAGTACAACCTTCTATAATCATAGTCATTTATGAACGCCCATTAAGCTTATATGTAAGTAGTTATAATAACTAGCAAATAGTAAATGGTGTTTTAAGTAGGTAATTAATCCATACCAACTGACATTAACACACGACAGGCACAGCCAAGTAAATGAAAGCCATAGAAAATGACAGAAATTTGACAGCTGATAACGCATGACGGACGCCTTCCGACATCCGACGAATTTTGCCTTTTTGCCATGTCTCGTAACGGTGACATAACACAAAAGATAACACTAAAGTTAGAAAATCACCCTTCAGATCTAAATAGCCAAATATTTCCCAACCTTCCTCTTTTTCTTTACCACATTCTTCTTCTCCAATTATCTTCAACCTCACAATATACTTGATTATTTAGAAATATAGTATTTACTGAGTTTTACTTATAATTTTTTTCAAATATTGCACAACTGAAAAACAACCTTCAATGTATGGAAAATTGTTGTTTATCAGTTGTGTAAAATGTAAAAGACATTAATTATAAAGGGGCAATAGTCACTGCATTGCTGCTATACACGAGTTATATCTTACATTTAATACAAACTAGCTGAAGTACCCGGCGTTGCCCGGGTTTTATGCAGAGTTCAGTAAAATTCAAATTTATGCTGAATGTCAAGTGTGTAAGTTTCTAGACGTGACAAGGGAAAAAGGGTTGGAATGGTGTTTGGTTCTGAAACAGTTTTAAAAAAAAAAAACTTAATCCATATTCCCCAAGTCCTTCAATCATGTATTCCTTTCTCTGCCCCCTTTCCTCAAAGTCTCTACCAGGAAAAGAAGAAGATGTTCCTACCTACATGTGGAAAATTTGAACAATATTGCCACCCAAGCTTACATTACCTACTTGTACAGTTGCAATTTGATAGTGACATGGCTCACAACACGCTCTTTCGAAATATCGCAAATAATAGAAAATTTCATTTTTTATTAAATCAAAGTGTCGTTGCTTAAAACCTGGTGTTGCGCCGATATATTGGGAAGCCAGGATCGATCCTGAAGCGCCATAAGAAGCCGTCAAAAGGTAAGAGACTTCCTCTCAAAACCTAGTTTCCTACGATTGAACTTCAAAACACAATACATGGTCTATTCATCATCAAAAGTCTTTACAGTGCATACATTCTCGTGTTGCGGCATCGGCC
The DNA here is from genome assembly GCA_936435175.1 of Glyphotaelius pellucidus. NCBI lineage: Eukaryota > Metazoa > Arthropoda > Insecta > Trichoptera > Limnephilidae > Glyphotaelius > Glyphotaelius pellucidus. Next base: position 31,973,071 of record OW386549.1, read on the forward strand.
GTGACAAATGGTTTTTCAAAATCTCGTTTAAACGGTGACAATCCTCTTCTTTTAAAGGTCGAGTGTGCAAAATTTCATCAATCAAGAAATGAAATTAATGTAGAATTGTATAAAAAGCAGAGCAACGCCGAACACTCTTATTTATAGTTATAGAAATGTACGAGGTTATTGTGATTAAACATCGATAAAATGTCTACCTGAAAAAAACCAAAAGTCTGCCCGAAAAAAAAAACCCTTGACTCTGTATGGAAACGGGCGGTTTGTTTGATAGATTCTCGGATTGGTATTTTGTGTTTCAAAGGAAGATGCTTCGAGGAACTAGCGTCATTGATCTATTCGGCACCAGTGCACAGTTGGGAAACACGCCAAACGCGCGCAAAAAATTTGTACCCAGTTGAAACATGAGAACAGGTCGTTTCTAAGACTCGTTCTTGATATCAACACTTCAGCTGTGGAACGATTTGCCAGCCTCTGCGTTTCCTACCTCCTACAACATGGGCCTCTTCAAAACCAAGGTTCACTCCTTCCTTGCCACAAAAAGACCCTCCACACAGCCAAATTATTTTCCTCAGGGCCTTCTGTGTGGAGTTAAAAGATAAAAAAGTGACCGTCGAAAATCTTCAACAGAAAAAGGAGTAAAAAATTTACTATGACCTTAGCCAGAGCTTTCAGTTTGTGATTGGTATCATTATTATAGGTATACAAATTTGGTGCTTCAAAGGTAAAATCATATATCTTTAAAAATGCAGGCTTGTTAAATGTTATGTTATGTTAAATAAATTAATATTTTTGATATGGAGATTGTTTTGGTTATTTTGATTAAAGTTCTTCCTGCTCTTTACGCATCGCAAACGGAATATTTTGTTGGATAATTGTTGGAAAATTAGGCACTGCCCGAGTTTCCCCTTGGTTTATGTAAATAGGTAACCTATAAATTTCTTATAAGAGGGGGGAAGTATTAGACACGCCACGTGCGGGTTTTCTTTTAATGAAAGAAAGGAAAATAAATAAAATATGAAAGTCAAATATCAACATGGTACAATTTGGGAAACGAACAGTGAATTTAATTTCCCCTTAGAAAAGGCACTCAAGGTCTAATCCGGAATCACACAAAAGATACCTAACCTAAACTCAATTATATTTTGAAGGCTTATGGCAGTGGAAAGTGATTGGTTAAAGAAAATTGAAAGAGAAAAGAATTGTTGCTTACAAATTGATGGAATGAATTTTTGTCATTAAATTTATCAACACCATTTTGAAATAATATTACGAAGTTAAATTGCTGGAGTAATAAATATTATGTTCAAATCGCACAAGCAAAGAAGAATGACATAATATCACTGTTAAAGTATGTTCCACCGATTCATCACCCATTTTTTGAAGCATTGCTTACAAAAGAAGAATCAGGAAATGCAAGTGATGAAGATGTTGAAGTTTTTGAAGAATGCACTTAGTTCACTTAATGAATTCAATGGAAGAGATTAGTCACATAATACAACCAGCCAAAGTGCACTATCTTTGAACCAACTTACCGAAATCTTCAACCAGAGTGAAATAATTTTTTTAAATAGTTTTTAATAGGTATGTTAAATGTGCTGGAGTAATAAATATATGTTCAAGCTCAATCTAAGCCTTTATCTCAAAAGTAAGCCACAATAGTGATGGTGGTATTTACACAATCAAACCAAACGCAAAACCATTGTTTTCTCAATTGTAAGTTTTTTGACTTAGTTCTATATGGTTTAAGACCATCCAATTTAGAATACACATTGACTGGATAGTGGACATTTTGAAGGAATACCAGATGACAGGGTACCAAAAATTTTGACACAGAGGTTGAACAAGGAAGAGATTAATAGACTTTGTGGAATAGAATTGGAGCAGGACATGAAAAATTGAAAACTGGAGGCGAATCGCAAAGAACTGCAGCCAGTGAATAGCGTCTATAGAGGAGACAAAATCCCGTCCTGGTATTGACCAATTTCATGCTGGAGGCATCTGTAAGGATGATCTTTTAAAAAAGGGAGGAATCAACCTGGAATCTCAAGATGTCTGTTTCATAGTACATATCCTACGAAGTGTCTTTGATGATTCGGCAGTTTTATCAGTAATTTTCGCAAGTATTTAATTTCTGTATTTTGCACTTGAGAGCTAACATTGAAACAATGTATAAGTGAATAATATTTTAAAAGGACAACATTTTTTGCAACACATATCTCACCACGGTGATGAGATTAGAAACCATTAAGGAAATAATTTATATTGTAAAATAATAAACATGGTGCATTGAACCATCACCATATTTCTGAACGTTTTTGACGATTAAGAAAAGGTATTTTAAAAGTGCTGGTGTGATCTTAAAATACCCTAGACAGAAAGGGGAATAAGATTAATGTAGACTAATTAGACTAACCTTCGCTCTACAATCAGCATCATTCAATTTGGGAGGCTGGTGTGGGTACCGCTGCCACGGGAACCATTACTGGATAACCAACACCTTTGCCAAAGAGGTTTGCTTTGTTTGGTGACTAAGCAGGGGTGTACGGGTTCACGATGGTTTGTCCGAATCTTGGCGGCGTTTGCGTCTGTCCTCCAACTGCGTGGCAGGCCGTATAAGAAGGGACTGGTTGAGGAACACCTTTGGACCTCTCCAGCAAGACTATCTCCATCTACTTTGCTCCGCAGCGCGAGGAATGGATTCATGCGTCCATCACTCCTGGATACACAGATTTCTCCCCACCCCTCAAGCCTTTATCCTTCCAAGAACTACCTCTACTTCTTTTCTTAAAAATACCCTCCACACAGCATCCCCAAAGACGACATAGGCCATGAGGTGATTTTTTTTCCTCGGGACGTCTTGTGTGAAGCTAATGTAAAAAAGGAGTTAAATATTATCGGTTTGTAACTAGGCAAAACTAGAGGAAACTCCTATACATTGGTCATATACCTGCCCAATTTACAATCTTTATTCTAGCGTCTAGAGTTCTGTAGGAAGCTTTAGAATAAGTAATAAGGAAGGTATTTGGGTAGACACCGCACCTTTTTGTTTGAAAAAATAATACGTGACTAGTACGGATGCAGACCACCTCTGGGTTGCAATTTGCAGGGTAAAATTTTCTCAAATACCGTGGGATAAATACAACAACCAGATAACCCTGAAATCAGCTTTGTTGGGAAATTTAATCAAGATGGTAATCAGTCTGATAAATTAGTTGTCGTATATTTATACTAATAAGAATAGTTAAATCGTAGATTGGTGTGTTTGGAACCGTAATACTTACATTTTGGAAATGAGAGAATGGCTAATATTTTTTTTATACATTTATTTAAAAGACGGAATGACTTACCTAGTTGTTACGTACAAAATGCAACGAAATTCACAAATTAAGCGATTCCACAAATTTTAGTGCCACAAATAACTAAATCTAGTTGCCTAATTGAAACATGGAAAAACAGTTGTTGTGATAACTAGAGCTACTAAATTATAGAATTAAAAGATTCCGTTTTTTGGAGATACCCACATAAAACATATTTGTATAACTTGATGATTCCAATGCGTTACGGCCTTTTGTTTGTAGCGTTGATAGGGAAATAGAGTTATTCTTAATTATTTTTTACTTGTGGCGTACCCATCGCTCAGGAAGTCGAAACACAAACCTGTAATAGCCATCCCAAGCCAAGGTGTGAGCTATCGTGCTCACGCTAAATGTCCTGGGGAGTAATGTCACGAACGGTACCTCCAAGAAACAGGGTCGCATCTCGGAGTATTTAGACCTTACTCTAGCACTGAGGGCTCTGCTGGAGTAGACCTTCTATTTCCCTAGTTTCTCGTGGGACAAAAAATTGGACCATTCCAAAACTAGAGGCCTTTGGGGAACCTAGGAGTGCTGAGGCCGCCTATGTGGACTTCCTTCGTGGGGCCTGCATAAGGAACTAAGAGGAGGAGCCGCGGAGAGGAGAGCTGAGGCCACCTCCATGAACTCTTCCCTTGTGAGGCCTCCAGAGAATCAAGGGAAAGTGCACTCTTCCGGCGTGGGGCCTTCGGGGAATCAAGGAGGAGTGAAATGGAGAGATGATATCATCTTCCCTTGTGGGGCCTTCAGGGAATCATCTAATAATGAAGAGGAGAAATGAGGCCATCTCTGTGAAGTCTTTCCTAGTGGGGCCTTTAGGGAACCAAGGGGAGTGATCAGGAAAAATGAGACCTGGGAAGACACATTGTGGAACCAGAAGATATAGCTTCATTTTCAATGACAATCCTGATGAACTTTATTAAAAAGTAACCAGACTTACTGTCAAAGGAATGAGATAAAATAGGAAATAGCACAATGGGCCTATGTCCTAAGTACTCAAGGGAACTAAATGTAAACCGTCTCCGCTCTTAAAAAAAAATAGTTATTTTACTCAAAAACGCTGATGTCGGAAGTTGTAGTAATTACTGCATGATAAAATCTTCGGCACGATAGGCCACAAGCATATATAAATATCGCTTTCACATAAAATAGTATATATTTTCGTGCATGATTTCCAAATCCATATAAGTTGATTTACTCAAAACCTCATCAATATTAAAATTATCAATCCGCTGCACCGAACAGATAGTAAATCTTTTTGAATTCCCTCTCTACTTAATTTGAGAAAAAATACGTATATTATTATGTCTGTCAGGAAACCGCGTTGGGCGTATCTATTATTATCATGATCGATCACCCCAATAAGTTCTGACGGGCGATGTTATTGTCGTGATGCATGTTCCGGGCGAATTTCAGGTTTACTGAATGAATTCTGATGAATTTGCGAATCACGATTGCATGATGGAATTTGTGGTAGAAGGTTTTTAATGTTTCAGCCATCCATATATATGGCGTGTCTTCCAAATTCAGTAGAATAATTCGGCCCACTAATGCAACAAAACTCTCCATCTAATTCCGTCGCCTTGCTTCGAAACCATAATAAAATATTGTAAGACATTTTTGACAAGATTTTGATCGCGAGACAATGAACTCTCCCGGTGCCCGGGTTCATGGGGGAAGATTGTAAAGATCTTTTCGGATGCGTCTGCCCACCTTTGTGTGGCTGGTTGGATTTGAAGAGACTGGCTGAGGGAATCTTTGTTACCTTTTCGCCTTGTACCGCAGTGGGAGCTATGGATTCATATATCCGTTACTCCTGAACACACTGATCCCCAAATACCAACCAATCCCTCGAACCTTTTTTTTCCTCCCAGATCTTCCTCTCCTTCCTTTTCTTGATAGATATCCTCCAGACAGAATTCTCAAAGACGATATAGGTCCTGAGGGAAACTATTTTCCGCGGGGCCTCCGGTCAGGAAGAAATGTAAAAAAAAATCACTGATAAAATACGACAAATTTAAAAATTTTACTGTTTGTGAAACATTTAAAAAAAAAAGACTTTTCATCAACATTAAAATTACACAAAATATCTTCATCATCGTATTTCTTTTTCTTATGTTTTAGAGTAAGTTATATTGATTTTTTTTTTTTATTAACGAAAAAACTGAAATAAAATATTTTCTACGAGCATGTATAGCCAAAATTTCCACTTGTTCCTTTTTTTTACGTTACAACAATTTCTCCCAACTGTCTTGATCTAGTGAAATTATGGCATCCCCAAACGGGGTATGTTGTGACGATGAAGATGGGGTGGGGAAAGATGGAGGTGGGGAAGAATCTGGATATTTAAATCTGATCACCAAACACATTTTTGAAAATTCGGAATGTTGGTTTTATACTAGGGAGATGCTGATACTATCTACCAATCTGGAATTGCCGCAAATATACGATGTATTATTTTGAATGAAAACAATGTAAAATAACACAAATTATCAAAAAATAATTTACTTGGGCACGCCGGGTATTGAATCCGCGACCTCCAGATTGCTGGTCGAGAGTGATGCCCTCTTGATGCCCTTCGACGATGAAGGCATCACGATTGAAATAGATGAATTCAAATATTTTCAGGCTGTTGGTTTGTGTAGTGTATATAATAGCTTCTAGACTTCTCCGCTAGACGTCAGTTGTATAAAAGCTTTCCTACAGGTCCGTAAGATGTCAGCATGGTATGACTTCACTGCACGATCGACAGAGGCGCACCGCCGAACTGGCCTTTCTAGCCTCCTCTCAGTTAAGAGGAACCTATGCGCGGCCGTATTTTTAAAATAAATATAGTAAAATTATGTTTTTAATACCTTTCATTTACTTACAAATAATTGTCAAGATTGCCTTTAAAATCACGACACAGCAAAATCTTTAATGGCCTATCGTCGCCTTAGTTCGTATTTGTCCAACAGACCATTAGAAAATTTTACAGAAAGAGAAGGTTTTCTTCCGTTATTTCAATGAAACATTATGAAAGGTGTGCAAGATAAAGCTATTTACGTGAAGGTAAAGGTCTCTTCAGTTTAAATAATTCTCAGTTAAGTGATTAACTATACTTTTTTAAACTCTATTTTAATTTTAAAGTGGAGATTGAACAAAAATTAAAATGGTCTGTTGGACAAATAAGAACTGAAGCGACGCTATATCTAATAATTTAAAGCAAAAATAAATGAAGTAGCTCACATCCGTACGTATTTGATATACCTTTTGATTACAAAAATATTTTTTCAGTTTGGTTGGGTATTTTGATATTAAATCCAAATTTAAGATTTGTTTGAAACTGGCCGAAGTGGGCCGCGCATATATGTTCATCTTAAGATGGCTACCTGGTAGCCATTACTTTGTAAATACGTAAAATACAATAAAGTCAGAATTTTTACAAGAATTTTTATTCTTAAACCATTATTCCTCTCCACAACGAAGTTGTGTGAGAACAAATACAAATCTTATTATTTTTTATTTTAACTTTTTATGAGTAAAACCTCAAACTGGTATATTTAATTAAATGAAGACATTATGAGCGAAACTGAATCGAAAATCTGGAAACAGAAAAATCAGAAAAAGATATTTACACCTCTGGGACTCGAACCCAGGACCTCCCTACTTTCCGGGTCGGGTGCTCTTATCCACTGAGCTAAGGTGTGGATATCCAATTCGGTCACCTTTAACTGTACCATGCTTCGACTAAGAACCACCCATATTATCTTCATTTTTCTTAACGCATATTTTTATTGACTGCCATCTTTATGAATGATTGCAAGATTCAACTCGAACTAAATGCAATCTAGATGGTGTCTGGATAAATTTGTATCCATTTTATTTAATGTGCGACATCTATTGACTCTTCTGCAAGTCTAGGATGAATACTATTATTTTTTATTTTAATTAAATATTACAGATTGAGGTTTTACTCATAAAAAGTTAAGCTTAGCTCAGTGGATAAGAGCACCCGACCCGGAAAGTAGGGAGGTCCTGGGTTCGAGTCCCAGAGGTGTAAATATCTTTTTCTGATTTTTCTGTTTCCAGATTTTCGATTGAATTTCGCTCATAATGTCTTCATTTAATTAAATACAAATCTCTTAAGTGGGCGAACACAACAGTTAGTTTCCCTGAAATGTTTGAGTGCCTTAAAAACATTTTAAAACATATAAATACAATGTATGATTTTATCAGATTTGTTTTTCACGTTGATAAGGAATATCAAAACAACAACATTCTACGAAATCTTTTTTATTACACTTTTCCCAACATGTATTTATTTTGTCTGGTGCCAGGTAAAGTGTGCGTAAGTACATATATCAACGACTGACGAACGTGTGCGAGACACGCGGGAGCTTCTCCGTCAAGTGCGGATAATGCGGGATCAGCATTTTATCTCGTTCTACCCTCCTACCATCGCCTACCCTCCTACCATCGCCTACCCTCCCACCATCACCTACCCTCATGAAATTCTATGAATAAACACGGAGAATTGTTTTGCCTGAAACACAAAGGGACTTCCAATGAAATAATACAACACGATAAATAACATTGTTTGTTAAATTTTCAGAATTAACAATTATCTTATTTTTTAAAATTTTCTTTGTTATCCGTGATCCTTCAGGAGATTATGGAATTCAACGGAATCATTAATGTGTGTGTTTTGTGTATTTTTTTTAAATTCTTTTATGTTTTATTTCATTGAAGAAGAAGATAATAATAAAGTCTAACCGGGACGTACACGAGTGGTCTGGGTTCGAGTCCCAGTTGCAACCACTGTCTTTTATATTTTTTTGTGTCTTGTTTTCTTTCATATTTTCGTTTAGATTATTATTGTTACTTCTTCTTCAATGATTTTTACATTGATGGGAATAACCTTCAAAAGTTGTAAAAAGAGAGTTTTTAGAACCTTTATTGGATAACCAACACCTCTGCCATAGGATCACCTTAAGGGTTTGCTACGTTTGGTGATTTAGCAGGGGTGCCGGGTTCATGGGGCGAGGTTCGTCTAGGTCTTGGAGGCGGATGACCAGGACACTGAACCCCAAATTCCTACCCACCCCTTAAAATCTTTTCCTTCCCGGAATTCTCCTTCATTTCCTTTCCTTAAAAAAACCCTCCACACAGCATCCCCAAAGATGACACAGGCCCTGAGGGAGATTATAATTTAAAAAAAAACTTTTATAAAGTCAATCGTTCCATATAAAATAAAATCAGATACAATAACTTGCGCATGCCGGAATTCAAACCAACGATCTTGTGATTGCCAGTCGAGAGCCTTACCCCCTATTTTTTTTTAAATTTACTTGTTTGACGGAAGCCGTCAAACAAATAAATTTTAAATAAGTGCATAAATACAGAAATCTTTGAAAGAAAACGTAGTAAAAAATGTCTGATCTCAAACTAACACGGTAAATACGATAAATTAATGGGGTCTGGGGTCATGCAAGCACTACTTACATTAAATATATTAAAAATTTACAAACCGCCATAATAAAAAAAATTGTCACAACTAAGATTTACAAACAGAGACATAACTTAAAATTACTGTATGGCTCAGAGAGCCTACTTACAATAAAAGGTCTCCACTGGTTCACTACTATTATGGATAATATGGGGGAAAGCCCTTTCAAACACCTACTTGTACACAAACATACCACAAGATTTAGAGAAGGAAAGGGCCTAAAAACTCCTCGAATATTAAATAAATATGGAAGCCGTACTCTTGAATATCTAATACCAGTGATTTTCAATAAAATCAATAATAACATAAAATTTGAAAAAAATGAGAGACTAAGTCCTAAAATGATAAAACTATGGTTTATGAACGAAAACTCCATGTATCTTTGTATATCTTAATATAGCTGCCTACATATCTTTTATTAGGTAGGTATATTGAAATATCTTATATATTTATAGTTGTAAGTTAAATTATCTCATACTACTATCTATTCTAATGTTTCCTTAAAACTTTAAATGTATTTACAAATTTTTTCTTAGCTATTTTATTATGAATGTTTTAATTGTTAGAACCTGCAGACAAGCTGCTATATGACAGCTTTGTGGGTATACAAATTCTTGTACAAAATGTTTTTCTGTAATTTAATAAATAATAAAAAAAAAAAATAATAATAATAATAAACGAAAGTCTTTTTAGAAGAACTTTTTGTGCTTGAATTCATCTGAACATAAAAAGTTACTTGTATTTTCTCGAGTTTCACACATTTTCTTCCTGAACTATTCTTTTATTTATTCTGGCGACCAACCTAACGAACATTTCTCGATCTTTAGTGCTCATCCACACCTGTCTGCTAACAATTGTTCCCAAGCCACGAAAATCCCTCACGTCCTAATTATATCAACGTATAATTAACTCACCTGATATATTTATCCCATTTATTTGCCAACCGGTGGCACTTGTTTTTTTCTTCTATTACACGCTATTTTCCAGAACAAAAGTTCTCGATTGATCTTTTTACAGATGAAAATATTTAATTGAAGTGAAATAATTATTAAACATGCTAATTTATTTCTTCAAATTTCGCATTTATTTCTTCAAAATTCACTTTGTGGCGTCATTTTTAATTTAATGAGTTATTTATTAACTTACTAGCTTTTCCCCGCGGCTTCGCTCGCATGGTATTACGGGAAATTACTGTAGCGCTTGCACTTATCAATTATCTCCCCCCCCCCACCTCCATCCCCTCCCGCATTCCATATATTCATTCCCTTACATTCAGTTTTCGAACATCTCGCCTATCACCTAAATTTCATAACGCTATAGCTCAAAGAAAAAAAGAATTACTTTTCCAATATTGTTCATCCGTTCGGAATTTATGCGCTTACAAACATTTCAGATGTTTATTTTTATTTAAATATTTGGATGTTCGTAAATATGATAAAAAATACTCTATTTATATTCAGTCTTTATAATCGTTACGAATAATATTTTTAATATAAGAATCTGACATTTATTCCAAACTTGTCCAAAAAAAAAACGAATTCTAATATTTGAATTTTCTGCAGTAGTAGCTGACCAGTAGACTGAGTACCTACCAGCATAGAGCCCAAAAATATATCAACATTGTTTCTATGGAAAAGATTTTTTTCTGACGTTAGCAAAAACTCGCTTTTGTTAGCGACAGAAAACGTATAACAAATATAATATATTAATATTTATAATTTCATAACGCCAGAACTTACCATCATATACAATCTGTAGTCTGCGCATATAATTTAGCTTTCTATTGGTGAAAGAATTATTAAAGTCTTTATATTGTGTTATGCGTGAAAAGGTCATAAACAAACTCGAGCAGTTTCGCATTTATAATATTAGTATGGATTATCCTGACCAAGAAAACATAGTTTTTGAAATACGTCGATATTGTTAATTAAATAGTGGTGTACACAAAGTTATTTGTTCTCATTAAAAAAAAAAGCTAATTAAATTTATCTATGGTGTGACATATACCATTGAAATGAACTCAAATTAGTTTATAACTCTATAAACAGAAATCAGTATCTTCAGTACATTAATACGTCAAGCAAAAACTTTGTACCCCTTTTTACAAAAATTGCGCGGACCGAGGAGTATGAAATTTCGCACACTTATAGTTTATATAGAGAAGAAGTGCAGAATGCTTTTATTTTGTTTTAATTATGCATAAAAATTCATTAAATCAGTAAAAAAAACATTACTCAATAAATTAATTATGGTCGAATTTCGACCATTGGGCGACCACTAGTATCAATAATTGTTCCCAAGCCACAAAGTTTAATTGCCAAGTTTGAAGAAGAAAGCAAATCACTTTGTTAACGACCATTTTATCAAATTCATGTCATAAGTAGGTACCTTTAAATTAGTGCTTCTTCGATTTTAAAAGTTTTTCTTTAAGAACAAAAAAATGTTTTTTAAAATGTGATTTACAGTGTCGTTGCACTTTAAAAGAATATTTGATAGTTAAATAGGTTTTGCCGGCCTACAAAAATCGTAGTTCAAATTTTTATGTTTTCTACTTTTATTTGACAGACTATGTTTATGCAATAAACTTTAAATGTCTTGTTCTTAAGATAGTACCGAAGATGAAAATAAACTCTACTGACAGAAAGATTTGAATCTTTTGTTGAAACTGGATATTATTTAAGATTTTATTTTTCTGAAGATTGTATAATATTCTGAAAAAATAATATTTGTAGTTACCTCCAGATGGTTACCTCATTACAAGAAATAAAAAAGTTAATCAACGGACACTTAGCCTAAGATAATCGTAGCCATTATCAAAGCTGTTTAATCTTTATTTTTTTGTCTTCCATGCATTCATAAATTGCTTATGAAAAATACATATTTTAGTTGTCTAATCTTTTATTATTTATTATCTTATATTTAAAATTTTTTTAACTCCAGCAGAACGATAGTAAAAGCTTCAATTTATCCAAAGCATATTTTAGTATTCATAATTTAAGCCGTTTCGTAGTAAAATTTACGAAAATAGTCACTTCTCATTGAGCTTTGCCAATTATTTATTTGCAAGGAGGAGGTAACTAATGTGAAAGATAAAGAATTGAGAAAATCGTCCACATTACTGACAAGAATTATGTCAAGGTCGTTTTACCAACACCCCTTCACGCTGACCAATGAAAATATTCCAATATAATAATATTACGTTCAAGTGTTCAAGGAATCGATATAACTGGCTAATTCGAGACGTTCTTTTTATAAAATCAAGCTTATTTTTTTCCGAAGTGAATGAATTTTCTAAACTAGAAATGCTATAGTAGTAAACCACATTTAAAGTACATAAACACGCGCACTTATGAATAATTAGAAATTATCGACAAAATTTATGAAAAATTACTTTGTGCTAGGTAACCAGAGAAAGAATTTTCAGCGTTGCGTAACCTTTGAGAGCTTAGTTCAATATGAATAAAGTAGCAAAGTCAACAAACCTTTCTGAACAGCTTGAGATTTTTTTGTGGTATGTGGGTAGAGGGATCAGTGACACGATAAAATTAGTTATTATTTCTTATGTGCACATTTTATGCAAGTAACATTATTAGAGGCGTGTGACTTTAGGAAATTGTGTATTGGTACCGCTTGCCTTGGGAAATATTTATTAGATAACCAACACCCCTGCCATCACCCTAAGTAGTGGTTCGTTACGTTTGGTGACTTGGCAGTGATGTCCACTGAATATGGTTTGTCAAGGTCTTGGCGGCGGTCTTGAAGGTCTCTCTCTCAAGGTCTTGGCAAGGTCTTGAACACTGACTGCGTAGCGGGTCGGATTAGGAGAGACTGGTTCACAGAGATCTTTTGAATGCTTTGTTCCGCAGTGGGAGGGATGGATTCATACGTCCATCACTCCTGGACACGTCGACACCTAGATTTTTACCCACTCCTCCCACCTTTTTCCCTTCCAGAACTTTCTCTCCTTCCTTCCCCTAAAAAGACCCTTTACAAGACCCGCAAAGATGACGTGGGTCGTGAGGGGAATTATTTTCATTACATTTCGCGAGTTAAACTTTGGTTAGCTTTTAGATAAATTTTGCTCAAACACAAATCGGTTCGCTTTAATGAATTCATACCGTGATAAACGAGTAGGTAAGTACTTACTTAAAAATATTTGATTCTAACACGACTTTATTTGATATATAAGCCAATCGGACACCTCGGCTAAGTCACCAAACGTAGCTATCTTATGGGGTGGCCCATGGCCGAGGTGTTTTTCATCCAATAAATGGTTTCCGAGCGGCGGTACCCATACCCGTTTCCCAAATTGTAATGTGTAATTATTGATGTGTGTTTATTAACAATTTAATTATTTAAAAATAATGTAAGGTATATTGGCCCACTTTCTAAAGTGGAAGATACTCTCAGTATTGCCCCGGTACAAGACTATCATTCAGAATTGACACGTTGCTTGAAATGGCTTTTGTTTGGGGACTAGATCCGAATAACCAGGTACTTCACACCTTCCTCTTCCTCATCTTCTTACCTTCCCCACTACCTTCAGCCTCACAAGATACCCCAATTGGAAACACCATAGTCTCATATGCTCCAAGCGGTCGGCATCAGTTGGAACTCTTGGGCGATATTCACATAAAAAGGCGTTGTGTCAAGAATGTCATGCTGGAGAGGTTAAACCCCCCCTCAACCAGATTCTCCTGATCTCGAACGCATCCGCTGCCAAGATCTAGACAAACCTCACGCCATGAACCGAGTCACCACTTCTAAGTCACAAAACGTAATGAAGCACTTATCAAACCAATGGCAGGGGTATTAGTTATCCAATAAATGTTTCCCGGGTGGGCGGAAAGACTGAAAATAACCTTTAATAACTCAACCAGAACAATATTTTACGGACGATGTTTTTTTTTCTATTTTTAAAACCCTCTTTCTTTATAAATGTGACATTTATTTTATTTCATATGCTCTTGGAATTTTTACGTTTACTAAAGAAATTTAATTTCACATCATGTAAAATCTGTTTTGATCCTTGCAAAAGCCAAGCGGAGGCGGATTATTGACGTAAAATAGAGGAAACACTGGTACTGAAAGCCGTCTACTTCATTTTAAAGCTTTTATATTCTAAAAGTACAATTTCAAGTTATTTGTTAAGAAATTTATTTGTACATATTCGAAGGAAATCTTCAAATGAAATTATTTTTAAATTTGTTACATATTTTTACAGAGCGATTTTAAAGGTTAGCCCAACTGCTAAGGTTGCGATGTAATTTCCTCTGAAGATTTTGAAGACTATGCTAAAATTAGTGGTTACGTTATTTGTTAATGTTTGTTTATTTATTATTTACAACATTGATAGAATGTTGACAAATAATACATTTATAAAATTACCATTGGGGTGTGCATAGATATTAAAACTGCGATTAAAAATGTTCACAGCACGCGTAAATCAAGGATTAGATGTTACTAGGTGGAGATGCTGCTTGTAAAATAACAATAAGCATAATAAAATATTAAACAAAGTAAGTTTACAGTACAGAGAAAGAGAAGAAAAAAATAATGCTAATAAATTAGCAGATTTTTTTAACCCTAGAAAGATAACCTTATTTTTTAAGATTGAAAAGATAAACGTGCGCCTGAAAGGCGCACAGTTTAAAAACCCGATTTAACCTTTTTTTATAACTTCAATCAAGTGTTACATTTTTAATAAGTAAATATAACAAAAATATATTTTATTATTTTCAACTTTAAAAAAAGTCACAGAACTTAGAGGTATTTATAATAGTAACTATATAAAAGGATATTTTTGTTAAAAATAGTTAACATTTTTAGTATTTTGTCTTACTAACTAATTAATTACGATATAATTAGTCTCAAATTACAAAAATATTGAAAAAATCAAATGTTACATACAGTTGTTACATAATCATAAAAGTTACACTGAAGATAAACAACGCGTTGTCATAGTAACAAAACTCTAGTACTTATCGAACAGCAGCGGTCGTCTCTCGACCGTGTTGACCAGTGTAGACCGGCGACTTAGTTGGCTTGGAAACACAAGCTTGTACACGCATCATTTAAAAAAAAGATACCGATATAACGGTTTTGCGGGCGCCTCAGAGGCGCACATTATCTTTCTAGGGTTAATATGGTGGCTGTATGATGTCCATATCGTCACATTCGAAGGCATTATGTTATACTTTTATTCGAGTGAAACCTTTAATTTAATAAAAACGTTCATGTTTTTTCTTTATAATTTTAAAGGTTGACCCAACTGCTACGTAGCAGAGCATTTTTTTCTGATTCTTTAAGTTTCAACTTCAGAGAACAATTTAGCACAATTTATAGATAAATTTCTGTGGTCTATTAAAACGACGCTAACCATGAAGAAATAATTTTTTGAATACTGTACCGTAACGTTCAATGGTTGTCGATGTGTTTTCTGCTTGCTAAGGGCCGACTAGCGTTCAATGTGTCTTTGGACGCATGCATTGTTGTGCTTGCAAATATCTACCGCACCGTGCGCATGCGATGCGCATATTTACGGTTCATATATCGATATCGTGCATCATCTCGTACCGAATCGTATGTGATTATCGGTCTATTGTGTGTATTCATATAAAGGTGTATCAGACTTTTATAAAATATCAGCTGCCCGTGGAGAAAACGCCAGACAACGTTACCGAATGGTAAGTACTCAATGTGATTATCGTGCATTTGGTAGGTGGTTGATGCTTTGATATCCATGGGCGCAAAGCGAACAGAGTGGCTCTACCAAAATTCTGACCCCGTGATTCGTCACGATTCAAATACATTTGTTTTATATCTATACTAGCTTTTCCCCGCGGCTTCGCTCGCATGGTATTACGGGAAATTACTGTAGCGGTTGAACTTATCAATTATCCCTCCTTCTATCCACCCCACCCCCTCCCGCATTCCATACATTCATTCCTTTACATTCAGTTTTCAAACATCTCGCCTACCACCTACATTTCATAAAGCTATAGCTCAAAAAAAATATATTATCCAATTTTGTTCATTTGTTCGGAATTTATGCGCTTGCAAACATTTCGGATGTTTATTTTTAATTAGATATTTGGAATTTGTTAATATAATAAAAAATTACACTATTTATTATTTAGTCTTTATAATCGTTACGAATTATATTTTTAATGTAGGAATACTTATCTGACATTTATTGCAAACAAGAAGCTTGTCCAAAAAAAAAACAAATCATATTCCAATTTTTGAATTTTCTGGAGCAGTAGCTGACCAGGGGCTAAGTACCTACCAGCTTAGAGCCCACAAATATATCAATATCGTTTCCATGGAAACGATTTTTTTCTGACGTTAGCAAAAATTCGCTTTTGTTAGCGACAGAAAATGTATAACAAATAAAATATATTAATATCTATAATTTCATAACGCCAGAGCTTGCCATTATATACAGAATATAGTCTGCGCATATAATTTAGCTTTCTAATGGTGAAAGAATTATTAAAGTCTTTATATTGTGTTATGCGTGAAAAGGTCATAAACAAACTCGCGCAGTTTCGCATTTATAATATTAGTATGGATTACCTTCCGTACTAACCGCCTGCACATAACATTTTAAAAATCTGTTTTTTTTTTTATTATCCAATAATTAGTCATGAAAACTATCAACATTATATTGACGGCCTCCGTGGTCGAGATGTAAGGTTCTCGACTAGCGATCTGGAGGTCGTGGGTTCAAATCTTGATGTGGGCGAGTAAATTTTATTTGATTGATTTTTGTTATTCACAGTTAAATCAATTAAAAATAGGGCTTTTTGCGGCACCTACAGGATATAAAGATAAAAAGAAAGTAGTAAAAATTATGCAAGAAAAGATATAATGAACAGAATGCAAAGATACGGAACCTAAATTTTTATATAAGTATATTTTACCATTATATTCATTCAATCACAATGTAAATCCAATTAATTATATAAATAAAGATACTTAGTAGTAAATAAGACATTATTAGGAAGGGGAAGTGGGGGTGGAGATCTGGATAGAGTAATAGTGGGAGGAGTCGTAATAATAAAACATGGTTATCAAAGGATGATTTAAACATTAAGTTTCAAAGGATGTTAATTTTTTAAGTGAACAAAAATAAATTTAATAATTTTCCAACTATATCCCGTTTTCAACAAATGAATTTAAAAAATAGTGCCTATTTTAGTCAGCAGTAAAAAATACTTTGTTGTTATTATTGCTGAAGAAAAATTCTCTAGCAAAGCTGGGTAAGAAAGCCAGTCCTTAAATAAAATTACAATATTTGCAAAAAGGAAATAAATCTACAAGTTGACCCTGTAGATATTGGGACAGTGGCTTTAAATATAAAACCCTTGTCTTTTCCATTTTCAAAGCCTTTAGGTTGCCTCGACCCGATTAAATATATAAAAATACCCTACTTAAAAGGACTCGGCTGTGTTTGTATTTTAGAAAGAAAACCTGTATTTGATTTTCCAGAATTCTTTTATAAAATTATATTTTTGTGCACAGCTTTTTTGTAAACATATTTACGGAAAAAATATTTATTTATTTTCTTTGAAATACAAAGTCTTTTACGGGTTTATTTGTAGTAGGAAAGTGTAAGATCTAAAAAAAACGCATGGATGTATAAAGGTTCTGAAAAAAAATATTCTTATATTTGAAAAAATTGCATACACGTGCTTAATAAAATCATTGCTGGTATTTACCTATTTGATTGCTCTCTTTGTTTTCATCTGTTGTTGGCAGATTATATAAATTAAAATTTTATGTTCCAATATGCACACTTCGAATAATATATTTATCATTAGCTGAATCTATTATCAGGTATGGAATTACAGCTTGGGGACTTTCCTGCAAAACAAATGTAAATCGTGTTCAATCAGTTCAAAATTCATTAGTTAAATTATTAGCTCATAAAAGTTTATACGAAAACAGGCATAATGTTCCGTACTTTTACCAAAATCTCAAAATTCTCCCAGTAAGAGCAATTCTGTGGTATAAAATTATATTTCAGCATATGAATAGCTCTATATACATTAATAAACTGGACCACACTTACAATACTCGTCTTATGTTAAATGAAGGACTAATTGTACCTAAGCATTTAAACAAATACGGACAAAGAACGCTGGACTACATGATACCTAATTGCTTAAATATGTTACCTGCCGAAATTAAAAAATGTACAAATGGTAAATTAAATATTATGTTGAAGAATTGGCTCGCCGAAAGAAATAATTTGTATTAGACTGACACAAAAATTGTAACTGCATAACAAAGTAAAATAAGTTTATATCCTCAAAGTAAAAGTACCCATCGACAAACTGCTTAAAAGTAGTTTATTGGGACTTTTCTTTTTCTGTATATTTTTTATTTCTTGTTGTAATAATGTATTACTTTGTATTTATAATAAATAAAAAAAAAAATTAAAAAATGACAAAGACAAGGCTCCGTTATAACCATCCAAAAAAAAGATGAAGATTACTGAATAATCGAGGAAGAGCGCTATTAAAAAAGAAACAGGAGTGAGCGAAAATATTCAATGTATTTTTTTTTACATTATCTTTACACATGAGGCTCTGAGGAAAATAATCTCCCTCAGGGCTTACGTAATCCTTTCAGGGAGGGTCTTTTTGAAGGAAATGGAGGCAAGGAAGTTCTGGGAGAGGAAAACGGTATGAGGAGCGGATAAAAATCTGGGATGTCCAGGAGTGACGTATCTCTCATAATACTTCTTAAATTCACATTAAAAAACAATCAAGATCAATATTGCACATCCCATAGAAAAGTGTCGTAAGTCAAAATTTTCCGTGTTCTGTTTTATTTTTGAAAAGTAAATAATTTTAATTATCTATGCCCCACGAAAAAAGTATTTAAGATAGATGACTCCACCTGTTCAAGAGTTGATAATATCTTTTTTCGATGGACCCCTTATTCATTGTTAACTTAACAAAAATTAACTCTTTTGACTTACTACACTTTTCCACGGGATATGCGATATCAATTGTCTATTAAAAAACCCTGAAAATTTCCATATTCCTTCTCAAAGAAGCAACTTAACCTTCTTCCAACCTCCTGTGTGAGTGTGTCGACTTAACATACATTGCAGTGGCAAGACACAGGGCATGCTTAGCGATTAATCGGTAGCTCCGCCCACTACTTTATTAAATTTCTGGAATCTGATTGATTTGACTCCCAAAAGAATATTGTCTCTTATTTTTGTTGTCTTATTTCCCCTGTGTTTTATTCTTACATATTATTTTAAACCGTTGTTGAATGGTTGTTTTTTTTGTATTTTTAACTTTAAAAACAACTGTCTATTTGTACATTAAAAATAAAATTTATAAAATCGCAAGTGCGCCCCACGGTTGAATTTGGCAGCCACCTCTGGTATGGAGCCCCAAAACGTTAAAAAAAACCTTCGACTCTGTGCAGAAACGGGCGGTCCGTTTGATAGATTCTCCTAACTTAACAAACGGATTGCACTCTTTAGAGCACAGGCGTCAGGTGGGAATGCTGTCCTTGTTCTACCGGTATTACAATGGAAGATGCTCCGAGATCCCCTCGGCACCGGTGCATAGTCGAGAAACACGCCAAATACGCGCCCAACATTTGTACACGGTTGACATTGGTCGTTTCTACGACTCGTTCTTGAGTTCAACAGCTTGGCTGTGGAAAGATTTGCCGGCCTCTGTGTTACCTCCCTCCTACACATGGGTCTTTTCAAGACCCATGTTCACTCCTTCCTCTCCTCAAAAACACTCTCCACATAGCATCTTCAAAGATGACATAGGCCCTGTGGGAAATTATTTTCCTCAGGGCCTCCTGTATTTATATATATAAAATTATGTAAAGAAACATTTGTGTACTTCAAAAAATCATATTTTCTTCAGCTTCCAGTGTGGTCAAATTTGAAATTGGAAAATGATACAATAATTATTTGAAAGAAGTCTGTACTTCTACAGAAATAACAAATTAGTAACACAATTTAGTTTTGATTATAATACCGAAATTGAATTAAATCCATACAAACGTGGTATTCGTGTCTAACGCATTCACTGGCGAATTTCAAAGGAAACTGATACATTACATTGGAGTGAAGTTTCAATTTACTCCGAAATACGAATTTAATTGATATGTAGGTAACCTTTTGATTCCGACAACCCATTAGAATGGGCTTTGTATTGAAATTCTGGATTAGTTACATAATAATATACATTCAGCAGCAGGCATGATAAAGGAGAAATTATATTGAATTTAGTTAATTATCTATATTCATCTAGCCAGAAAAAATAGTACAAACTATTCTTCTCAAATAAATAATGTACCTGCAAAAAAAATTTTTACGTACTGCTTCTTAAACTAAATTTTATTCGGACTTTATTGTTTTGTAAAACAGAATAGTATCTCTGTTGGAGAAAATTATTGTTTTTGTAAAAATGTTTTACCCAGAAAGCGCATTGCTCTCCCGTAAAGCGATCCATTGTTCCTAAATTTTCAAGGAATGTGCATAAGTAACTCGCTCTCCTCCCCCTATATAAAAGTCGATGTTACAAAGACATTTAAAACATGGAAACTATAATCAAATTGAATTTTACTCACAACCTTTTTTCTAATAATGATGTAACAATTTTTTTTCCAAAATTGAATAGACCGAGAGAAAAACCCGATTGTAAAAAAATTTTTATATCTGCATTATATTATGTCTTTGCAAAGTTTCGCTGGTGAGAAGGTTTTAGAAAAGTAAATCACAGTACCGAGTAAAAAATGTTAATCACCGGTCACTTTTTTGATGTTTCTTTTTTCATATTTTTTCTTCGAAACTACTCTGCTGGAAAACCACCAAACCATTTTTTTAAAAACTTTTTTAAGTAAATTAAAACAAGCGTTCTTCTCGTTTAATTGTCATTTCCGTTTCATCGAGTTTCAAATCACAACTGTGCTAGAAAAGTTTTACTTCAGAAGTCACTAGTCACCAACATTTAAAATGTATTTTTTACTTCAAATAATGTCAGATAAAGTAAATCAAATATGTTCCTTAATACCCTGAATACTTCCATCTTCGTGTCATATTAGAAGAAGAGGAGAGTTCTGGGAAGAAAAAGGGTTTAAGGGGTGGGTAGGAATCCGGGGTTCAGTGTGTATTGGTCATCCGCCTCGAAGACCTAGACAAATCTCACCCCATGAACCCGGGCACCCCTGCTAAATCACCAAACGTAGCGAATCACTTGGGGTGACCTATGGCAGAGGTCTTCGTTATCCAATAAAGGTTCCCAGGGCGGCGGTACCCATTCCCGCCTCCCAAATAAATTATTATCACAATCTAATTTGAAAGCTAACTCTAAGCTTAAAGTAGAATTTGCAGTACTCGTATAAACATTGGAAAATACTAGCCTTTTAACTAAACAATTCTATTAAGGGGGAATTAACGAAAACCGAAATAATATTTCGGGGTAGAGGAATGAAGTAATTTGAACCGGGGAACCTGCTACGCGCTTGGTGATAACAGTACGAAGTCAAAGCAGCGAACAAATCCATCAGACTAGATGGTACCCTTGAGTAAGGTTTGAACATGAAACGCTTAATAATGGGCGTCTTTCAAATTATGTTTATTTAGTTGAATGTGCATGTTTTAGGTAAATTTCTTGGCAAAGTTCATGATTTTATGATTCTTATCAGATTTCGATGAAACTTGTTTGATAAATTATTCGATACAATCAACTACACTGCTAGACGGTAGGCAGTAGCTTATGACTCGTAACCGATATGTTCTTCATTGACAGTTGTCAAAACAATACGGTATTCAATTACGCATCATTTTCATAATACGTGATCATTATTATATCTGAATATATTGGCAAGATAAATAAAATATCGGTAATTTTCAATTTTTATTAATATTGTTGCAATGCCATTACAAGGATATTAGAGCAAATTCTTCTCAAAATAACTTTAGTATTTGCGAGTCGATTTCGGTAATGAATGAACAAGTGCGATCTAAAAATAATATTATTTGCAATGTGCCTGAAAGTATTAACATATTGGATGGACAGAAGCCGGCAGGATTTTGGATGACCAGGCAGCTGTCACCAGTTTAATCAGTGAAATCGACAAATCAGCAAATGAAAATATTTCAAAATTTTACAGAATTGGAAAATTATCAAGTAGCAAGCCTAGACCAATAAAAATCGATCTACAGAATTCAATGCAATTGAGAAATATTCTTAACACACATCTCCTGATAAAAAATCTGAGTTTTTGACCTTGGCGCACTTGAGCTTTCGCCGCCATCTTGAAAAAAGCCAGCCGAAATCGCGCCAAAATCTAGTTTTTCTCAAATATCTCGTTCCCAATGAAAATTTTGGCTAAAGTAGTTTGACAAATTTAGTAAAACATAAAATTACCTACAATTTTTATACAGATAATTTTCTTCTATCTCCAATAAGTATTGAGATATACAGTCGTAAAAATGCGTATAAGTTTATAAAAACAGGTAAATCGCACGACTAGATTTGGTTTTTGTACATACCTCGTTTGCAGTACAATTTTATGAAAACATTTTTGAAATCAATTTTGTAGAGAATAAAATTTCTAAAAAAAAAAGACTTAAGAATAAAATTTCTAAAAAAAAAGGTTTTGTATTTTTTTTACTGATATGTTTATACTAAAGTATAAACAAATATCGGTAAGTGAAAACAGAAGTTTTATCACGATTAATTACCACGTTATTCGAATTTTGTTTACATTACATTTTTACATTTTGTAAATAAATATTTACAAGAGAGGGGGTCACTCCCCCCTCCCCCTCATTGTCATTGTTAGATTGTCAGTTTTCACAGGAACAGTTAATGGAGTCTTAAAAGGAGTCTTTCGGCCTAACATAAAAACTGTCAGAGCGAGACTTTAAAGGCACAACTGCTCTTTGTTAGAGAAAAGTAGTAGTGTGCTTCAAAATTACAGGCTGTAAAATAATTACTAACCAGTGGTATAAAGATAGGAGCTCCAACCCCCTGGAGGGAAGTTTTGGGATTGTAAGCTGCTACATATATTATTAGAGAAGATATTCGATCCAAAGTGTACACATTGAAAAATTAGTCCATCAGATGACTTTCTTCGAGGTGTTAACTCCATGATTCCACGGACAGGGTTTTATGAGAGAGTGATAGGCAAAAGCAAACATGGCGAGACAGCAGAATGGAAAAGGAAATGTGTTGGCTTAATGCATGCACTGATATCAGCATCATCTTTCATTTATCACTGCTATCGTAGGTGCTTATACGACGAGACAGAATTTTTTTCTCAAAAAAGCTTATTGTTGCTACCTCAGCCCTCGGATTTTCATGTTCTTACAAACAGGCAACTCGACTTGAACAGTTTGCCATTCTTCATCCGGAAATTCCAACTTAAGATAATGCTTTTATGCAATTTGTATTTCATAATGTAGATTTTAATATAGACTCTTTGGATGGACGTAAAACATTTCATGCAATGGGAGGGATTGTAGCTGTGACCCTTAATACATCTGTAGGGCCAGATCAAAACATTCAGCGTAAACAGCGTTTATTATCAAGGGAACTAGTGAGAAAATTGGGTTCCGTTAAATTGAAATCTTTTCATGGAGTGCAGAAAGAACCATTCTCGTTTAATTTCATTACTCGAAGCCTCATTTGAACGATCGCAAATAACGACAGTACAAGCTGAATAGGATGCTGACGTTCTCATAATAACCACAGAAAATTTGTTGTCATCTCAACATGATGCAGTCATAATCATTGGTCAGGATATCGACCTGTTAGTACTCTTCACAGTCCTCTCACCCTCAAACGTATATTACCAAAAAGTTGGTAAAGTAAAAGTGATCGTTGCTGAATTTTATATCATGCCAACGCAAAAAAGGTTGCGCTGGAAAGTGCACATGTAGAAAGTCGGGTTTGAAATGCTCCATACCCTAAATTCACTGTAATGGCAGCTCGTGCGAGAATGCTGTGGAAGCCTTCGTTCATGATGATGACTAAATTGAAGCTGTTCGGGGCCCGAAAGTGGTAGTAAGAAACTATAGTCAATAGTCACAAATCTTAAGAAAATATATTTTTTTATTCTTTTTTATCACATCTATGTACCTTTATTAATAATTTTATTTATTTGTTGTGATAACATTGATGGTTAATGTTTCTGTTAACAATT
Source organism: Glyphotaelius pellucidus (assembly GCA_936435175.1). Classification (NCBI taxonomy): domain Eukaryota; kingdom Metazoa; phylum Arthropoda; class Insecta; order Trichoptera; family Limnephilidae; genus Glyphotaelius; species Glyphotaelius pellucidus. Next base: position 31,997,113 of record OW386549.1, read on the forward strand.
GTCATTGAAATAAGGCGTATTTAACGTGTTATTTCAATGACAATTGTTAAAAAAAGAATAATCAAGATTAAAACACTTTTGACCTAATTTTAGTGTAATTTTTGCATTAGAACCTCGATATCTAATTGAGATAAAAACATTAAACATATATCTACGTCTTTTATCAAATTTTCTTCTCTACAAAATTTATTGCATTAATTTTTTTATAAAATTGTATTGGAAAAGAGATACGCACCAAAAACCAAACGGAGTCGAGCAATTTACCTGTTTTCATAAACTTATAGACATTTTTACGACTGCGTATCTCGATATTTATTAGAGATAGAAGAATAATTTTAACATAAAAATTATAGGTAATTTTATGTTCTACTAAATTTGCAAGTCTACTTTAGCCAAAATTTTTATTGAAAATGAGATATTTGAGAAAAACTAGATTTTGGTGCGATTTCGGTTAGTTTTTTTCAAGATGGCGGCAAAAGCTCAAGTGCGCCAAGGTCGAAAACTCAGATTTTTCATCGGGAGATGAGTGTATAAAACATATAAAAAAATTGGGACTACCGGAATAATTCCGATCTGGGCGTTAAATAAATAAATAAATAAAATAAATGTCCTTTCCCATGCGTCCCCATTCCCCTCCCGCGTTCCCCTTCTACCTTCACCGCCTTCCCCTCCCTCGTCACCAGCAATCCTTCACAAACACTTCTTGAAATATAAGAGAATACCACTCCTTAGTAAATAATATGTTTTTCCTTAATTTGATCTGTATTTTTGAACAACTTCTTTGCTGCGTCTGAGTGATTTTGGAGTGTCACGAAAATTCCGATTTCCGAGGCGAATATTAAAAAATAGTTACATCCCAAGATATGCCCTTGATATTATGGCCTAGGAAACTACAAAAATATTTCATACGTTCTTTAGTTTACATTAAAAACCTGCGGCAGCAATGTGAACTAACATGTTTCAATATGAAATAGCACAATTTGTTGGTTATTCACATTTGGTAGTTTTAATTATTGCTTGCAAGGTTCGCTAGATTCATGCCGGGAGATTTATGGTGAGGATCGTTTCGTGTTTTTTCTTAATTTTTATCTCTTTATCCATACCCAATAAACAAGAAGTTTGACTTCTGTCGCGGACTCCACGCACACACTTTTTTATTTATTTTTTATATTAAATAGATTTCAACAATTTTTCTCGTTAATCCAATAATTTAATTTTTAGGAGTATGTCGATCGATTTCTTTTTGTTTGTTTGCAACCTATTTTACAATTTTGTTACTTTTTATAACTTTGTAACTCATTTTATCTTAACATAATTTATAAGGTATATCATTGTTACAACTAACATAACTGTATAATTAGAAATTTAAGTAAAAGCCCAGTAGGGCTAAATAAATACTTCGAATAATAATACTACAATTCTGCTGAAGGGGCACTCTAAAACATTATATGCCGCTGGCGCTGGTTCTAGACTAGACAGCCGCCGCTATTAGTAAAAAAGTCAACTTGGTTCTGAAACAATACATAATAACATAACGACGTTCCTTTAGTTTGACCTCTTTTCTGATGTGCCATTTGTAAAATTTGACGTCCGCCCGCTTCGAAACCATCTCGCGTACTGACGGCAAAAAGCTAGCGTCGTGGTTTATATAACAACGTGATGCGAGAAACAACATCGTTATATTGAAAAAACTGTTTTTATTTATTTATGTATTGTTTTAATGCTTTTTAAAATAATTTTATACTACAGTCATTTAGAAAACATTGATGTGGTGATGATGTATATTTTTTATAATTCTCTTGTATTTAGAATTAAAGATATAATCGAACTTTAAGCTATTTTTAGAGGTTCTGTAAATATTTTTTTACGCATTTGTTTTAAAGATTTTAACACGTTTTATTTTATAATCATTTAGAAGAATAATTTATTTGTTCTAAACATAATTTTATTTTCTAATAAACAATATAGAAATTTTCTAAAAACTGCATCAAAAACCGCAATTATGCTGCGTTCGCGGTAATATACCCTTAAATTATTTCGAAAATATACTAAAAAGCATTAAGAAAAAGGTACTGTTATTTACATGTAAATTTTATTAAACCAGTTAAACATGATATATATTAAGTATACAAGCTATGACAAACAATTTAAAATCTAATCATTTTTTTCTTTTGAATAACGGTAGAACCATTATAAACCATTTTACGTTTCATAGACCTACTGGGCCCGGGTCCAAAAGTTTTCGCAGCGTTGAAACCAAAGGTAGTGCCAGCAACAAAAGTTGAATTGGAAGTTTTATTGCCAAAATGCTCAGCGATCCTCTTAGCCGAAGGTTAAGAGGATCGCTGATCCTAAACGAAAGCACATATTTGCGAAGTCTTGTCCTTAGAATCTTATCTCCCGTGATGACCGAAGACCACACGGGGTCAACCTTGGATGCTGATAGCAAGGATTTATCATCAAGTTTTCTGAAGATGATAAATGCGATTTCTAAAGGCAATCTACTTATCAAATTAGTAACATCAGCTGCAACTCGAGTTATTCCCATCACACACAATAGCGAATAAAACGAATTCATATTTGATATTATAAGCAATGCAGTTGATCGTAGTTCGAAAAATTTTGATTGGTTTTGATTTCAGATTTTCAGGAAATTTGGTGGTAATCCCTTGCCTTTTGTAATACCGTGTTGCCGACACGCATTTTCACGACCTAAATTTTTTTTAAATTTTTTGTGTCTTTTTTTGGGTTGATTCTATCAAAGACTCGGTAAAGGTTTGCTTCCTTTTGTTCCTTTATTTTATTTTGTTGCGTCAGGAGCATTAAAAACACCTTCTTTAATTTAAGGTCATCAATCCTCGGCTGAAGTGTTTCTTGCCTCGAAAATTTCCTCAACTCTTTCTTTTATATTTTTGTCTGTAGTTCTGATTTGTCTATACTTGTTTGTATTTTGTTATTTAAATTAATTAAATTGATTAAATTGTCTGGTTTTTACAAAATAATTTGTTTTATTTTAAATAAATTAATACTTTGTGCAAATTGTAACTAGTTTTAGAAATTGACACTTAACTAAAAAGCTGATTTAACATTACATGAAAATTACAAGGCATTCATTTATCTCGTATATCAAATTGATAGACCATGCCACCAGGGAAGGGGTAGAAACCAAGTTGCGTGGAGCGGAGAGATTCCGTGACCCTCTCCCTTTCTATATTATATCATCACTTTACATGTAAATAAATGGAGATAAACTCCAAAACTACGTAACCGATTTTGTTGTAATTTGGTTGAACTTTAAATAAAGGATGGTTATATTGACCTCAATATTTATTAATGCAAATTAACCGGCCGAGTGGCCGGGTCAACTAGTATATGTATTTCTCTATTTATTCCTCGAAAATAAAATCGGTTTACATACTACAAATCCTTTTTACAATACCGCGCAAATTGCTTGCTGCGTAAAAGATTAATGAATTTTTTTTTTTTTTATATTGGCTTTGAGTAAAACCTCTTTTTTATACGAATACTGTACAACTGCTCAACACACCGTACACCGTTCACTACCGTACAAGTCCCCAACTGCTCCCGTCCGGAGCCAGTGAAACTTTCGTATTTTGTGAGGCTGAAGGAGTGGAAGGAGATGGGGAAGGGAAAAGAGGGAAAGTACCTGGCTATTCAGATCTGGTCACCAAATACGGCTAAAGCCATTTCAAGAAACGTTTCAATTCTGAATGGTGGTCTTACACCAGGGCGATACTGAGAGAATCTTCCACTCTTTAACGTGCCACGAAAATACAATTTAATATTTTTAATTAATTTATTATGAAGTACCACAAATTAATCAAATAAAAATTATCTGCGCACTCCGGGTTCGAACCTGCGACCTTCGGTTTGTGAGTCGAAAGTCTTACCCCGGGACCACGGAAGCTATAAAATTGTAATCATAAATTAGTGAAGACTACTAGTTATATTAATTAAGGTATAGAATGTAGATTGATGAAATTATAAAACCGTTACATAAAAAAGTTAATTTTATTAATAAAAATATATTCAACCCATTTCTGCAAAGAACTTAACTGCCCTTTCCCAAAATTAGTAATCTTCTAATCCACTTACGCCAATAAGGTATGGCACTGCGCTGGTTCGAACGAGGGTCAGCAAGAAGAAGCCGAGAGGGGTTTGCCAAATACTTCACATATATGAGATTCAAAAATTAATTCAAGAAACCATGTCCACATCGAAATCAGAAAGGTGAAGACTCTCGCCAACTTTTCCCACTTACGGAGCAGACTGTCGTGGGTGAGTGCCACTTCAGGCGAATGAGTGTGCTACCGAGAACGGTGTTAGTTGGAAAAATTCGTACATAATTTTAGGGTCAACAGAACTACAAAATACCTAGAAAAAAATTTCTTTGGTAAATTGCCAGAAAACTATAAGATAACTAAAAAATAACCCCAATGTATTCAAAATGCAATTAAAAAATATACTGAATACTTCAACTGAAAAACAAATAATAAAAATCATAACCACAATAAAACCAATGAAAGATTAAAAAAATTAAGAATAATTTTAAAAAATTAAAACTTTATTAAAAATTAAAACTATATAGCTACAATGATAATAAAAAATCTCAATAATTATAAATAACACCTTCCTCCCATACACACAATCATAGCTTATGGGGGTGCATTTAAATTAATACATTTATTTACGTATTTAGATACAAAATTAGAATATGTTTAGATATGAAATTATATAATTAGATATTTAATTTTTATTGAAATACATGGAATTATTTTTCTGTAATCAATTTTTTTTTTAGTTTGTGCAAATAAATTAAAAAAATATATATTTGAATTTATTTCAAATAAATATTTGGATAAAGTTTGTGAAATGAAAGAAAGCGTTTAAAAATGAATAAAGTGCATTTATAAAAGTTGAAATAAACCCGAAAGAAGAAAGCTAATGTTTCCGAATGACAACATCTGCGAAGATAAAATCCGATATGATAGGTACGGAAAAAAATCGATTTCATTATTACTATTATAAGTAGGCACATTATAAAGCCCTTAGAGTTAGAGGAGATCCTCGGCAAGACTAAGGACCTGGATTCAATTGCTAGATGCGACAGTATGTTTTCAAATTTTTTTAATTTTCGTTGGAAAGTCGCCAATATTGTCTTCAATGATTAAATATTACAATTTGAGGTTTTACCTGGGGTAGTTTTTAGTTAAATACAACCAAAGGGGAAAGGGTCGAATAAGCTCAGTGCTGAGGTCGTGGGTTCAATTCCTAGATACGATCGTATCTTTTTTGATTTTTCTGTTTCATTTTTTCGTTTGAGAGTTGCTAACAATGACTTCAATGATTCAAAGCCCTTAAATTTTCAAACCTCAGATCCATACGCTTTACGACGGTATTTGTGATTCTCGACTGTTAGTTAAGTGTAAATTAATATTTTCAAACCTTCTCACTGCCCTTCCACAAGCTTCCTTGAAACATTTATTTAATGTCACCACACATTATATTCGTATCAAAGATATTGAGATCTTTAAAACGTTCTTATTAATTTGTTTCACAGTTTTGGGATCAAATACTTGAATGTCTTGACGTGATGAAGTGTGACACGACTTTGACTCTTGAGTAAGAATAATAATAATACATCTGAAGCGTTTTTGAGCGATTGCGGGTATGTCGAAGGACCTTGAATGATGCGTGTATTATGTGTGTGAAATGCCTGTGAAGACCACTGCACAATGCAGATAATATGCACATAAAGGAAATGAGAAAAGGACTTACTGTGCTGGTACTTTCTTCTATCCTGGCTGGGTTTATTAGGCACTTGTGGCGGAATATTTTTGTATAATAGTAGTTCGCGATATGATGTCCTTTTTGCAGCTGCGGACTTCAAGCCGGCGGAGAGCGAATAGCGGAATTGGAATAGGAATTAATGCGGATATGTTAATACGGCAAGGGTCAATTAATGACTGATGTGGGTAATATAAAATGGCAGGTATATAGGGATGGGTAGGAAGGAACATGTGACAATACTAACTACAAGCACAGGGTCTATGATGAATGTAGATGTAGATGTATCTAGGTATGTGTAGTTGTGTATTGTGTAAATGCCCAACCTGCAATATCTTTATTAAATACCTAACCCAATTACAAATTTTAGTTTTATATATATGTATAAGAAATAACACAATGCGATATTTGCCAAAAAATGATTTTAATATATATTAAAAAAAAAAAAAAATAACCAGAAAACAATTCAGACATTGGTGAAGATATTGTCAATGCGGTGAGATTCTTTTAAGAATTAAAAGAATTTGCAAAATATATCTATCTCGGAATAGATTCTATTCAGGAATAAAATACTCCTCCCCACAGGAAGAATTATTGGCAGGTTGGTCCAACTGGCAGGAAGATAGAATAATCTATGATGACGCTGTCTGAGATAGTCATATGGAACATAGAGACCAACACGCTTCAAAATAGCTGACTTGTCAATTTAGCCTCGCAGCAATGTGAATAAGTCATGACTCTCTTTTGAGTAGGATATACCACAGAAGATTATGTTTGAGAGGAAGCAAGAATATGATTGAAACAAGGAGTGTATACCAAGATAGAAGTTTGTGGTGATCCAGTGGTCCATAACTTACCTAGGTTATTTAATACATATTTAATTAAATTTTAGTATGAATTATGTTAATGTTTATAGAGTAATAAAATAATTCAATGGTATAAAATTAGTAGGTATACGTAACATAATAAGTAACAGTGAGTGGCTAAGTAAAAGTTATGCACAACTAAATGACAAACAAGACTGAGTTGGCGTCGCTTTTGATTCCTCGCGTGATTTCAATTCCTCGTCTGGCAAATGCTCAATCAAGACACGAGCAACATTCTCCGCTTGCTGTGGTGGTATTAGGACATTTTCAAATAGTGTCAAATTTTATGTAACCCAGGAATATTTTACTGCCTTTTAAATAAATAAAAAATTTAAAAATCTGAGTAAGCAATTCACACGCGGTAGAAGTGAAACCTTCAGAAAACTAAAGTAGAAAAGAGTGGGAAGACTACGAAACACTTTTTTTATCATTGTGAAGTATGATTTATTCCATATTTCTGTCGTCGAATTCCAGTGCACCTTCTTCTATATATTATTTGGTCATCTTTGTTTTAATTAGTTGCTGGATGTCATGTAGATGTGTTGAAGTGATTTGAAGATTGGAAATTGATTTTGCAAAAATATCCTTTTTTAGTGGATTTCGTAGGATTCGAATGCAGCGGAAATTACATATTTTTTTAACCGATACTGAAAGATAACAGAAGTGTTAAAATACGTCGATCATTAAAATTACGCTTTTTGTTTGCCGGCTGCTTTTAAAAGCTCGACTTAATACTAACCACACATTATGGCTTACGTACACACGAGACTAAGCTTATCAACCACACACTGCTTAAGCTAACAGTAACTATTACGGAATCTAAGCACTACACACTCCAATATTAGCACATCCAACTTGACTTCAAATTAACAATTTCGCGTGCCGAAATCCCGCCTGTTATGAATCTCCAAGGCTGCGTTCAGGCAGGAAGTGGGAATGAGGCGGTACGTGGCGGAAGTGCGGAGGTTAAAACGCTCGACTTAATCTCGGCGGGTACTATCTCCGAGGGAGTGTCTGCGGAGAACACAACACAGCCGAAAGGGGTGGGATTTACAGGTTTGGATGGATAACACATACCCGTGCAGAAATTGAAGGCAGAGCTTTGTTTGGCGTCAGCCAACATTTGCATTACGTAATATATGAAAATATTTAAACATTGTTTATCAACCTTTAACTGCTGACGTGATTTTTTTTACGTGTACTTTGACGTGAGGGCCTGGGCGGCCTGTTATTTCAAATGTTGTTATATTAGAGATCCATAAAAAATTTTGAGGTGCAAATTATTATTTATTGGACAATTTAAATACATTTAAAAATAATATATTTTTTTAAATACATTAATATATTGTCATTAACAAAAAAATACTTTACTGTAATTAGTTTTTAAGAACCGCATAGTTTATTTTTTATGTAAATCTGTATGTATTTCAAATAATAAAAAAAAAAAAAAAATATATATATATATATATTAATGTACCTCCTCTGTGTAAAACCTAAAGAAGTAATATTAATACAGCTGATAAAGAAGGGATTGGAGATACCAAAAAAGTGATGGAAGCAAAAACAGCTTGGGCGTGTTTATGTTGTTATTGCACCCAGTTCGTCAAATATTGTATTTTTATTTTTTGTTCAGATGTATATGAGAAAAAAATTCTGCCACCAAAATCAAGCACGAAGAACTGTGCAGTTTTCTTAACTTTAAAAATAATCACTATTATTATTAGTCGGTAGAATTAAATACTTTCTTTCAAAGAAAATAATTTCTTCACCACATTGACTGACCACGCAAAATGACTTCAGTCGTACGTTTGGTATCAAGATTTAACGAAAAGTTTATTGTTTTATTTGTCAAACTGTACTTCTTTTTTATTCGCTTATTGTTTCTGAAAAATAACAATTATGAACATTATAATTTAGATCGAGTGGCTCTGGTAACAAAATACTTATTGAGTAACTTTTTAATAATTTTAACTCAATTTTGGCATGTGGAGATATCCGTCGATGCAACTCCACATATTCCAAATCCTTGGTCTGGAAGAAGTGAAGAAAAATCGTATTTATAAGAAGATGTTCCGTGTTCCATTCCAGCGAAGAGAGCGGACCTAATGACCCTCTTAAAGCCACGCATTGTGTGAAAAATACACTCAAAGTCACTCTGGAACTTGAAGAGGATGGTTTGGTTTTAATAAAATTGTATAGGAATATATTCTTATTGGTTTTTGCTTCATCGGTAAAGTCTTGAATTTTGTCTTCAAAATATAAATGAAGAAGTTGTGTATGTATATAATATTATATAACATACAAAACAACTTTATTCCTTGAATCTGGGCAGAAAGGGCCGCAATCTTTAGAGCACATGCATCAGATGAAAATGCCGTCATTGTCCTTTTTGTTTTTCAATGTAAGATGCTCCGGAGAACCAGCGTCATTGATCCTTTTTGCACTGGTGCATAGTCGAGAAACGCGCGCACAACACGAGACAATTTTGAAAACGGTTGACATTTGGGTGACCGGACAACTCAGAATGAAACTCAACACCTCCTTTGAAAAATCATTAAAAATGAAAATTCTTAAATAGGTTACATTGGGTGAGGTTATGGGCTATTTTTAATTATTTTTTTTATTACTTTTAACAGCTTTTCCAAGAGGTGTTGAGTTGAATTGATTCTGAGTTGTCATGGAACCAAGTTGTTATTTGTCACCTGAGAACGGGTCGTTTCTACTACTCTTTCTTGAGTTTCTACAAGTTCTATGTTCATTTTGTCCTCTCCTAAAAAGACCCTTCACACAGAATCACCAAAGATGACAAAGGCCCTGAGGGTAATTATTTTTCCTTAGGGCCTCTTATCTGGTGTCAACGTATAAAAAATTTTGCCAGTGAATGACACGGATGTACCAAAACCGGTAACAGATAAATAAAAATAAAGTAACAAATGTACATGTGAAATAAACCCTTTAAAACGAAATGTCTAAAAATTGTTACTGTTAATGCCCAAGAAATATAAATAAATATTTTTTTAAATTCCCATAATTTTTCGCTTTGACGATATCATTTTGGGTTCATATTGAGATCATATTTCTCTGAAGTTTGTTAATAAAACAAGGAATTACAAGAGCGAGATAAGCTAAATTTTTGTTTTTGAAATCCACGTTTTAAACAACAAAAAATATTATTTTAAAAGCAAGCATTGGGCTAAAATTGACAACGGTTTATCAGTTGGTTTACGTTTAAATTTTAATTTTAACGTGCGAAATACAAAAAAATCCTAAATTTACTAATGGAAAACTATTTCAGTGCCAATCATTGTTTTCGGTAAGACATAAAATTCAGCACTCAGACACAGTGCAGACACCAAATACATGGTTGACAACCTTCAAAAGTATATAATATGATCTCAGAATGAAAGTATCTGCTTTGAAAGAAAGGCGAACATTACTAGACAAAACGTATTGTCGATAGAAGTCTCTGCGATCGGTTTTTGATCGTAATTCTTATGTACCTCCAAATTCTTCCTTAATTCTTAAGTAACGTTCGTAGTTACCCAAAAAAGGTGTAACATTCGTCATTAAAATTCTGCCAAGTAGGCATAAAGATATTTCCCAACTTAAGACTTTTACCAATTAACTCTTGATTTACCACGACTAATTTAAAAAAAATTTCGGATTCGTTGAAAGGTGATATTTCCAAATGATTGCTATGTGCTAAAATATTATGTACAAAGCCTTCCAAGCCTATACAAATTGGTATTTACGGTCACCTTCCAGGAAGATTCCCAGCCGTTATATCAAACCGTAAACATTTTCTAGATAAAGGGGACTTTAAGTCAAACGTAACTGTTCCGTCCAGAATGCCTAAAGGATTCGTATGGGGACCATCACTAAATAAAATTATAAAATATATAACTGATATCGAGGGTGTTAGGCTGCATGCTTCAAGATTTTTTGTTAATTTATCTCCTTTAATGTATTTGTTTCCCTAATTCCAACAGTTTACTGTAATAAGCATTTTTTTTACAGCAGCAGCGGGGGCATGCGTCCCTGGGCGGCGCTGGCGCTATGGGTGTGTATGGGTATGTGGGCGGGCGGCGTGCGCGCGCAGTGGCCTTGCTCCTTCAACTCTTTGTGCTGGTGCCGCCCTGGACAGATCTCCTGCGTGGCCGTGCCACTCCACAAACTGCCAGGTAACGGACATACTCAGTATTTTTATTTTTTATGGCAGCTGCGACGGATGGCGATGATGCTATAGATCTTGCATAGTCTGACAATTACAGTTTTCTCAATTCTGGTTTTCTTGCTTGATACTGAATGTATCTTTTTCTCGATCATAGTGAAACGACTGTTCTTTAAATTTGTTTACTGCATTTGAGAAAAATTGGACTCACAGCCAACTTACGCTGCGAAATCATTTCCTATCATTCTCTTGGAAAGATATTTAAGTGGACTCACACTGTACTTTTGCTGATGTGCTAAATCCACAAAATGTATATTTCTTCTTGCAAATAAGACTTCTTAATGGATTTTTTGTTACAGAACTAATCAGCTCGGGTCTCATGCATTTAGAAGTGACTGGAACCGGACTACGAGGGGTAGAAAGTGGTGCTCTGGATGCTCTCAGACTACAGTCTTTAGTTCTGTCAGATAACCGTCTGCAAAACCTTCCAGACCGAGCATTGACGTTAGTTACCATTACAGCATAAAGATTTATTTCTAACATAAAATAGTTAACAACGGTTTTTGATTTAAATTGTTTTATTTATTTTAGGTCGATGTCACAAACTTTATCATCTCTGGACTTTGGTTACAACGAGTTTCCAGAAATACCGTTCAACACTCTAAAGATTCTGAAAATCCTGAATTGGCTCAATCTTCAAAAGTACGTAAATATTTTTGAATAATTTATTTCGCAGAATATTGAATTGAAATTAGTGCTTTGTTTCAAGCAAAACATTTATGTCACCTTTCGAAAGCACAAAAATTACTGTAATAAAAATTTTATAACGACGAACGTGGATGAATTATCGCTTCTAATGTTGCCATTTGTTTTCAGCAATAACATCGTTGATTTAACTGGAGATTGGGCCCACATGAGAGAATCATTAACGAGCCTTATCTTGACGGGAAACAGCATATCGGAAATTCCAAGTGATTCGCTGCATCAACTCAAACATCTAAACAAACTCGACTTGGATAAAAATAAAATATCTTCCATAACCAAGATGTCGTTACCATCGAATATCAAGAATCTGAATCTGGCTGATAACTTATTGAATAAATTTCCCGTGGATTTGTTTCCAAATCTCCAACATCTGCAATCTTTAAATCTCAGAGGAAACCTCATACAACGAATATCCCACATAACATTTAAAAACCATAGAAACATGGACAAACTAGAGTTAGGAGATAACGGCCTGGAAGCTTGGCCTAGCAATTTATTTAACAACACCCTCGTCGTGCGGCATTTGAGTCTAGAACTTAACCAATTAAAACTGATACCGGCGAACGCTTTCAAAGGAATGCATACAGTAAAACTAGTTTTATCATACAACAGGATAGAACATCTAGATGACGATTGTTTTCACGGGTTAGAACACACCCTCGAACAACTAGATTTAGAACACAATCAACTTTCTAGCATTCCCTACGCCGTGATGAATCTCAAAAGACTTAAACATTTATATTTGCCGTCCAATAAAATTGCAAACGTACACTTTTTACCGCAACATGTGAAAGTTTTATCTCTGAACGGAAACTTGCTGACATCAATTCCGAGAGACGCCCTCCGCAACTGCAGTTTGACTCATCTCGATATGGGCTACAACTTGATAGTCTACTTGGAGGAGGGGGACTTCGATCAATGGGGCGACTCCGTCAAAACTTTATACCTGCGAAGTAATAAAATTACAAGACTCGATGCCGGGGTGTTTTCTTCCCTGCCGCAGTTGAAAGAACTTAGTTTAAGTTTCAACGATATTCATTTCGTTCACCCCGAAGTTTTCGTGAACATGTCACAGACCCTGAAGATATTAGAGATGTCTCTGTCGATGTACCGCGACGATTTCCCCGAAGAAGTGTTGTTACACCTCACAAGCCTGGAATGGCTCGGTCTAGATAATAATAATATTCAGTCGCTGTTCGTACAATCGCTGTTCCACTTACAGAAGTTGCAATACCTGAATTTAGAATTTAATAGGATCACTAGTATCCCCGTCAGTTTCTTTGACGTTTATAAATTTGAGAACGTCCGAGAAATCTACCTTTCTTATAATTTGTTGGAAATGATAAATTCTGAAACATTTCATTCCCTTTCTGAATTACAAATTCTGGACTTGACGGTTAATAGAATAAGAAATATCTCTAGTAGCGCTTTTCATAATATGCCAAAATTAATGCACATAGCATTATTTGATAACCTCGTGACTGATATTGGGGAGAACGCGTTCCACGATCTTCCTAGTTTATTTAAGTTAGAATTACAGAAAAATCAATTAAAAGAATTCTCTTTGAAGGTATTTCACAATGTGACAGATTTTGAAATTCCCTTTCTTCTAAATATAAGTAGAAATCAAATTATTTTACTGGATGGAAGTGGCACTGAAGTTTTTATTGATACCTTAGATACTTCACATAATCGATTAGCTGATACTCCCACATCTTTTTTATCAAAAATTGCAAAAAGACTTAAAAGATGCATCCTTTCCTACAACGAGATAGGACACTTAGATACCAACTCATTTAAAAACTTAGATGTATTAGAAATATTAAATTTAGACCACAATTATATTAGCACAATACAGAGACGAGCATTTTTAGGTTTAAAACAATTACAGATACTCGATCTGTCCCATAATAGAATAGAACAATTATACGTAGAACAATTTTCGAATTTAAATAGTTTAAGGTTTCTAAATTTAAGACGAAATCACATAAGAACGTTACCAAGAGATGTTTTTAAGAACACGATGTTAGAACATTTAGATCTGAGTATTAACGAGTTTATAATTCTTCCCTCGATGGCATTCTCGCAAGTGGGATTTACTCTGAGGTATTTAGATATAAGTCACAATAGTATAGAGAGTGTCGACAGTACCTTATTCCAAGTTATCCCATTCCTGCTTAGTCTAGACTTAAGTAACAACAGGTTAACTATTTTGTCAGATAATATTTTCAACAGCTTAGGAAATTTGCAAAACTTGGATGTTAGCTCAAACACTGTGAATGCAAACTTCAAAGAACTTCTTCATTACCTTCCGGTCTTGAGATATTTAAGTCTTTCAAACATCGGACTAAAAGTTTTCCCCATCATTCCTTTGAGGAATCTCACCTCTCTTAATCTAACGTTTAATTTTATAGAACACGCTAAAGAAATTTCCGTTAAGAATTTGGGAGCTTTGAGATATCTCTACTTGAAGGGAAATTCTCTAACATCGGTCCCTGCGCATATTTGGTCCCACACGCCAAATTTAAAGTTTCTTGATTTATCTAAGAACCCGATTCAATCGTTGAACGAAAACAGCTTTCACGGCTTGGAGAGGCTACAGAATTTAGATATTTGCAACCTTCACAAGCTGAAGCATTTTGATCCGGGTACTTTGTCCTCACTCAAAAGTTTGACATCGCTGAGAACGGAACTTAGACATAACATAAAAGACTTTCACCTGGGGAATATTATTTCAGAAGTTTTAGGCCTACAGACATTACAAATTTACATAAAAGAAGAAACGATTGAATATCAGCTGAATGGGGTTTTTGTGCCCAAGCTGAAAGAATTGAAAATAACTGGGGAAGAGGTTAAGAAGATTTCTCCGGAAGCTTTTGAAGGAGCCGAGAGGCTTTACGAACTCAGTGTGCAGATTCAAGACACGACTATCAGAGAACTACCAGTGGGGTTGTTGGAGGACTTAGGAAAAGTGTCACAGCTCTCGCTAGACCTGAGTAGAAACCAACTGGCTTCACTGAGTCCAGCTACGTTCTACCCCAACTCTTCAACCTGGGAGAAACTGGCCACGAAACTTATTGCTGGTAAGCAAAATTATTAATCTAAAGCATTTTTTGTCTTTTCTGATTTAGCTATCATTTTATTACGAAAAACACTTAATGACAAAACACAGATTTTTTTTCATTATTTACTTGGTCATTGAAGAAAAAGATAAATGAAATATGAAACAGAACAACTAACTGTTTCTTGAGAGCATTGAGAATGCTCTCAAGAAATGCATTAAATGTGGTAAAAACTATTTAGTCATATTCGTATTCCGTATGTGTATCTACCAACAAAAAATTCATCATAATATTTTAAAGCAAAATTTGCAAAAGGTTTTTTTTTTAAATAATTTATTTCTTGAATCAGAAAATCAGAAATTTATTTTGGTGATGCAAGACAATCTTTCAAGAAAGGCTCACAAATACAATATTGTATTGGTGAGTCAATCCAATTGTGTATTTGTAAGCCTTTTTTGATGGAATTGAGTTTGTATAGGGGAGGGCGGGGCAAGACGGGTAGTTAACGTTTATTAATAATAAAACATTGTTATTTCAATATTAAAAAATCTAAATTTTATGCAAATAAACTTTGGTTATGTGGCTGTAACATTTCATATCAACGATTCAATAAAAATATTAATTCGTATGCCTTTTTTGAAAAAAAAAAGTTTATATACTATCCAAACTATTTATTCATGTACGTATTGCGTATGTACAAGCTTGGTACAGACGCAAACAAACAATTCGTCTTAGTATTTTAATCCTGGAAATATAATCTTATTTTTATCTATGTTAAAGATAATGATACGTCTTAAAGATGTACAAACATAAAGACTTACAAATGTACAGACTTACAAACGTACAGAAGTTTAAAAGTGTATATTTGACATATTTTCATACTTACACACTAAGTAGTTGAATGATTAGTTTAGAATTTTGTACTTTAAATAAAACCAAAATAAGTATAAAAAATATATTGTGATTAAAAAACAGCAAAATTCTGTAAACCTCTAACAAATCGACTACAAAATATTAAGTATTTTTTAATGAAAAATAATGTTTCATATTATGTGTAAGTCGTATTTTTTATAGTTAACGTATAAGTCGACTGATTAGCATTTAAACTTTCATATGCTGTGAAAGTTTAAATGCTTATCAGTCGTTAGTATACTTAAAAATAATATGATTTTTGATTTTTTATTCGCTAAATCACATTTATATGAACAAGTCCGAACGTTACACAAAAGAAAAACATACATCTTTCGGACGTATGGTGAACGTATTTCTCCATTATTATTATACTTAACGTGATGACAGAGCTGCCCCGCGCAAGCTCTGCTCGGCAACTGAGCTATGTGAGATAGACAGCACGATTCGTCGCGAAATAATAAAAAAATACAATAATTTGTGTTCGCAAAGACGTAGATTATCTTTCTAGGGTTAAAGCATAACGTGCAAAAAATGTTTTTATTGAAAATAATTTAAAAAATAATCTAATTAGCGCCATCTATAAACTGAATATAAATTTATCGTGTTACGTCTTACATCGTTAATTCGATCTCTTTTCTGTAGGAGGTCTCACTGTCTCTGATAACCCATTACCCTGCGACTGCGGCGTGGCCTGGCTGGCCCGCTGGGTGCGGCGCTGGGCGCGCGAGTCGGGCCCCGCGGGCCGCCTGCCCCCGCCCGCCGAGTGCTCCCGCTCGGGCGCGCACTACGCGGGCCCCCCCTACTCCAGCAGCAGACTGCTCCGCCTCTACCCGGAGGACCTGCGGTGTCACGCCAGCGCTTTGGCTGCAGCAGCGCCAGTACCGGCTAAACACACGTCGACCACGGCTATCGCGGTGCTTTCGTCCTTGGTGCTGTCGAGATTTTTTGAAATTTGATTATTTGAACACTTTTCCTTTGATGACATTTTTACTTTTTTACTAATCTGTTTTCATTAATATTGAGAATTCGATCCATTACGTTCCGTTTTTTCTCAAAAAGTTAAAAAATCAATCAGTATTTTTCAAGAGTCGCAACTGCTCCGCCTGGAGCCAGTGAGGCTAAGACAACCCCGATTGGGGTATGTTGTGGGGCTGAAGCACAGAATAAAGAAGAACACGAGAAATGCCTTGAAATAATCCAAATATTTGACATTTAAATTTCCAATACAATACTGTGTTAACGAAATTCAAACCTACGATATCAGGCCAGTGTAAGTGAGAGAGACCGCTAGGCTATTGTGTTAAATAGAACATTTGGTTCCATGCAAACTACTCACTTGTAAATAAGGCTCTTCTTGCTTTCTTATTTATTCAATGGACCGAAGGTTTTGGGGAGAGGAACGAGATGAGTAAGAGGAAGATGAGAAAGTACTTGACTGTTCAGATCTGGTCACCAAACACGGATATAACCATTTCAAGCAACGTTTTAATTCAAAATGATGGTTTTGTACCATCGAGTATATTCCACTCTGGAACGTGCCACAAATGTATAACATACTATTTTAAATTAATAATTTCTGAAATAACACAGATCAATCAACAAAATTTTCATCAGTAATCAGCACGTACTCGTCCTATCTTCAATAAAAATGAAAAATAAAATCGCTTGCACGCTCGGCTCAGGCGGAACGTGACAATGAGTCATGCTTTTTCGTGAGTGCAGCCGGCGTTCATCGATTTATAAGACGTTATCACGTCAAAAATTACATCATCGCTCACACTTCGCCATTGTACACCACCTGACGCATCACGTGATGTGCACTCTGTCTCGTTCTAGCAGAAATTAACACACGAAACAGAAGACGTATCACGTGATCCGTTCAGGCAATGTGATCAGTGGCAATGTGACGTGTGATAGGAAAATATCGTTTGACGGCCTCCGTGGTCCCGAGGCAAGACTCTCGACTCACAATCCGAAGGTCGCGGGTTCGAACCCGGCGTGCTCAAATAAATTTTATTTGATTAATTTGTGTTATTTCACAATTTATTCATTTAAAATAATAAATAGTATATTTGCGGCACGTTCCAGAGTGGAAGATACTATCAGTATCGCCCTGGTGTAAGACCACCATTTAGAATTGAAACGTTGCTTGAAATGGCTTTAGCCGTGTTTAGTGCCCAGATCTGAATAGCCAGCTACTTCCCCACCTTCCTCTTCCCTATCTCCTTCCCCTCCCCACTACCTTCAGCCTCACAACCATACCATACCACATACCCCGATTGGGGATGCCATAGTCTCACTGGCTCCAGACGAGAGCATTTGGGACTTTTGTGCGGTATTAACTGTAAAAAAAAAAAAATATTACATTTACTTTTTTATTTGCAAAAAATAAAAAAAAATTATCATCGGGCATGAATGCAGAAAATGATTTATGTCTAAAATAGCATTTCGTTTTTATTTGCAAAAAAAAATGCGTCGGACAGCAAAATGACTTCTGACTAAAAATATTTCGGTTACGTGCTGATACAACCTGTTTTGGTCTGTTTTCATTGAAATTGTCAACATGCCATCTACTTACATACATTACGTCCTATTTTACCGAAATGTTTGTCAAAATTTAACAGTCTGTTAAAATTAACGTAAACTTTGAACCATTAATTTCTATTTTTAACAAATTGTTATCCTTATTATTATGACAACGGACCATAATATTGTATAATTATTGTCATTGTATAATTTCTTTGATTATTTTGTCCATGAAGAATGACTTATCTTTGCTATCAATTTTGTTTCTATACATTCCCCTTTTACCGAACTTTCCCGTTTCATGTAATCTGGTGAGAGTAAAAAAAATGTAAATCAATTCAGCCGTGATGTTATGTATAAAAGGCCTATTTATGAGTTTAATTAATTTGTAGGCTTATGAAAAAAAGATTATTTTTCTACGAAACATTGAATTCCAAATAGTTACTTTTAACGGAAATATTTTAAAAAGGCAGCATTCTAATAAATGTAGATGCTGCATGAAAAATGCGCAGAATTCACACACGAATCTGCTCGACCGATCTGTTCGCCGAGCAAATTCGCCGTCAGCAACACACGCGCGGACAACCGAACATTCGGACATTCGGAGTATGTCTGGAGACATTTTGCTACATCTCCGGAAAAGAGAAAAAGCGCAAAACTATGGTTATTTTTCAATGTTTTTGTTTGTAATCAAATTTCGCAAGTCAATCTTGGGAAAGTTTGAAATAATCTTAGGAATTCAGAAAACTTTGAAATGACTTCATACAATCTAAGTCCAGGGAAAAAAAATTTGGGCATACCATCACTGAATGATGTCATTCTCATCGACTGCGAATGTGATCATGCTCGACGAGCCGATCCATTGCGTGCATTCAAACACGAATCGGCTCGAGACGGATCGATGGACCGAGCCGAACTGTTCGTCGCCGGAATACACGGGCTGATTCGTGTGTGATTTTTTTTTTTTTTTCTAAAAAGAAAGACACAATTCTGCGTATAAAGCATGCATTTTTTTAATAATATAAGTTCCTACTTAATTTTGAGCTTTGCATAAATTAACGGTTAATTAACCGTTTATTTATGGAAACGTAATAAAATACAGATACCTTCATAATTATGTTGCATTTTTGTGGTTGTTTCAGTGATTTATTTACATTTTTGTTTTAAAAAAATATGGTCAAAACCGTTCCCAAAGCACAAGTTTAAAGAATTTATATTATAAATGAACTAATTTTAAAAATCTGGAAATGGTGTAACTAGATTCTAGCTAATTTTATAAAGAGTGATTAAAATTTTTGATACCTCCGTATATCCTGTCAGAAATGTTCCTTCCGAAAAGAAATCATAAACCAAAATCTCTTGTCTTAAGTAATACCATGTTTGTAAATAATGTAAGATAATTCGATTATTGTAAGATTGTAGAAAGTCCTTCAAATGCATATCATTTCTCGTTTGTAAGATGCCAAAACCTATTTTATAAAGTATTCTGATCAAAATATTTGAAAATTGTACATTTAAGTAGGGAAAAATAAAAATAAACGAATAATAAAATAATTTGTAATGTTTGATTTTTTTCCCAGTACCATTATTATTATTATTTTATTTTTTTAAATTAAATCCACCACAGTAAAATAATTTCCTTCTGGGCTTATGTCCTCATTGCGGATGCTGTGTGGAGAGTATTTTTGAGGAGAGGAATGAATGAACATGTGTCTTGAAGAGACCTCGATGTTGTCCGAGGGAGAATACACAGAAGCCGGCGAATCGTTCCAAAATTGAGCTGTTGAACTCAAGAACGAGTTGTAGAAACGACCTGTTCTGTATTTTATAATACGGGTTGGAATACATAACACAGGGATTTATTTGCATGTTCTGTCCGTTGAAATTAAAAAAAAGATTAGAGACAAAAAATATAATTCCATCACAAGTCGCTACTCTGTGGCGACGTGTGATGGATATGTGATGGAATGGTAGAATCTAATGTGTCACGAGGTACGCACTCCATCTCATTCCAGTAGCACGACAACAAAGAGACACAGCGCGTATCTCGTGATCCGCCGCTACGTGTACTAGTGGCGATATGTGGAAGAAAAATATATGTTGGTTTGTAATTGATATATATCTTCGGGCAGCACGTCTACATTTTTTAATCCGAGTATGGTTATGACTCCCTGGTTAAAATCTTTCAGAGCATACTGTTACACTCTGATTAACAAATAGATATAAAATAAATAAAGTTAACTGCATAAACATGATATTATGCATTATCTTACGAATGCAAAGCATGTAGTAAAACCCTGCCAACTTTCGTGCGCATTCACTTCAACAGAGATCAATATAAAAGACTGAAAATTGGAATAAATAACACTAAGAAGACTTTTCGGTGTGATAATATTTCCTTGAAAAGAGAGCTTAAATCTTGAGATGACAAACGATACGCGTACTTTGTTCCTTTCCCATAATTCGTGGTTCGGTTCACGTCTCGGTTCGTAAGTGTATACGCAGCCTTACACATACAAGATTTTTATTACTTTTAATTACCATGTACCTACCGCAAAAATGCCAAATGTATTCATGTTTCTTTGCTGTGATTATAAAATCATTTTAAACAGATTAAATCACGATATTTTCGAAAACAAATTGCTGCGTTGAAAATTAAACGTAAATTGGTTTGTTGTTAATTATAACGAACAAAAGTTTTGAACTCTCAATTAAAAAGCATTCAGAGAAAATTCTATTAGGGGAAGGTCTGTTTTAATACATTTTGACGGAAATTAATGGACCTGTCTGGATTCACCTGAAAATGTATGAATTTCGGTCAGTTTTATGATATATTAAAATGTATTCATCAGTTTATCAAAATTCAGCGGATTTAAAAAACGAAAATCATTGCCTTTTCACCTTGATTGGTAAGCAATTAATGATTCCAAATGATGAGAAACAAAAGTCGTAAGATGTATGTAGTTTAGAAGACAACAAATGTCTCAAGGTGATTCGATCAGATAGCTGGGGAAAACAGCTGGATGAGAGGTAATTAGACCAGCAAAACGAGAGAAACAACTAAAGATACCTGGTTAAAATAATGGATTCCCAACCTGAACAGGTTATGGCTATTAAATGTATGACAATTAACTAATATTAATAATAAACTTTTGGGAATAAGCGGCAATGCGATGAGTTTCTTAGTTCTGTTACACAGGAGTAACGAAGAAAAAAAATATTTTCAAAATTTAATTTTCAGCTTCAAAATATACATGAATTATGGGGTTTTTTGGTATAAGTGAACAGTGTAATATCAAGTGAGGCATCCGTTAATACGAATAGTAAGCGTAAGAGCATGAGAATTGTTTTCCTTGGTATGAGTGCAAACGTGTGAAATTAAGATTGATTTTTGGGATCGTGAATAGTTACAGTAAGAACACAAACATGGTTTTTTTTCTAGTATGAATGCGAATGTGTGCAATTACGCTTGCTTTTTCTGAACAAAAATGACTGCAGTAGGAACATGAGAATGGTTTTTCTTTTCTTTTGGTTTGGTAGTATGAATGTGCATAACTAAGCGTGATTTTCGTGAAAATGAAATTTTGTGTTTGAGAAAGGCGGCTATTTACTAGCTTGAGAAAAAATGCCGCCACATGAGCCTAATATGTTTTTGTTGTTTGATAAAATGTGCGTAAATAAGCAAGATTTTCGTGAATAATCTGATTAATGTGCATAACTAGGATTTTTGTAAATAATCTGATGAATGTGCATAATTAAGAATGATTTTCATCAGGTATGATTTTTCACATTCATCAGATTATCTGATGAATCTGAAATCTGATGAATGAAACTAAGCATGATTTTCATGAATATTCTGATAAATGTGCATAAGTAAGCATGATTTTTGTAAAAAAATAAATTTTGTTTTTTCAGAAAAGCGGCTAGTTAAAAGTCAAAGAAAAAATACTGCTACATTAGCCTAATACATTTTTACTATCTCTCGGCCATGGGCAGACTTTTGGAGATGTAGCCTAAAGGATTCAAAATACTGGCCGTGTCACTCAACGTCTCCACCAGTAGAGAAGAATTGATAATTGATACATAGTAAAATTACTAAAATATGTATTTACCAACATAATTTAAAAAAAAAACGTAATGAAAAAATTAACGAACGAAACGTAAAGTAATTGTAACGAAAAGCGTTACTTTTTTTAAATGAAGATAGTTAGTGAATCTACCGGCCTAACCGAGTTCTGTGAGTATGTCTGTATCAAAATGAATATAGAATACAATAATATACAATACCTGTTCCATCATGTGGATGGTTCGGGCCGCCACTGAATTCAGCTATTAAACGCAGTGTTAAAATAAACCCCACCCTCGCTGGTATATTTCCACGGCAGTAATGTGTCGACTGGGGAAAGGTAGAAGGAAATAACCAACTTATAACATATATATTTTTAATTGATTGTTCAAGTTCATTCAAGACAAATACGGGGATAGCATTTTTATCAGACTTTTATAAGGCGTTTAACTTATTTTCAGTAAGTTTGCTCTTTATCATCTTTGCTGTGATTTTAATTTAGCTCCACACAGGAGAATTTTCCTCAGGGTCCATGATATATTTGGGGAAACTGTGGGGAAGATCTTTTAAGAAATTAAGGACAAGAGGTTCAGTCCGTGGATCCAGGAGTGACAGACATATGAATCCATCCCTCCCACTGTGCAAGGAGATGGGTCGAAATAGTCCGAGTAGAGAGGTGAAATGATCTCCCTCAAACGGCCTCTCCTGATCCGGCCCGCCACGCAAATGGTATACAGATGCATCCGCACAAAAAAAAACTAGCACATTAACCCTGGCACCCCTGCTAAGTCGCCAAACTTAGAAAACCACTTTGACAAAAAAATCTATGGGAGAGGTGTTGGTTATCCATGGTTGTTAAATGAATACCCGCCTCTCAAAATGCACTGCTGAGGATCGTGATCCTCACTCTAATTGTTCTGATCCCCACTCTAATTGAGTATAATGAGGCTGGCAGACAACGCTATAAAGATCAAAACGTTTCTGGGCGTGGCCTGTGTCATATCGCTGGCCATACAATCCCATACAGACCTTCGCACCTGACAGATGACGTGTTATAAGAGCAAGGCGTGGCGACGGTGATATGCCATATCCGCTAATTAGGCGATATTTGAAAATATATGCGACCCGCTATCATGCCGTACGCAACTTGACAGCCTTGCAGCTCTCCAATTGACTTGACTTCTGTGGTGTACGTATGAAAGAGTATGAGTGCAAGCGAGATGGTTTGCTTGCACGAAGGCTATATAAGGTGATGCGTGTTTGTATTTGTCTCTTTTGCTACAAGCAGCTCCCTAATAAATACCAGTACAATACTACGTACATTAATTATTGAGTTCTACCCTCCGACACTACCGACGCGCATACACTAAATTTGTCGCAGCCATTACATCTGGCGAGTATATCACAACTTCCTCTTCTCTCCTGTCGTACGAAGAAATCTTCTATAGCATTGTATGACAGAACAACTTTGTTATCTGTGTATTTCACGTCCAAAAACGCTTAGATCTCCATAGCGAGGTCTGCCATAGGCATTAAGCCAGGCTTATCTGCTCCTCGCGGTCCTGCGTTGCATGGAGGCATGTGGCAATATTAAAATCATTTCGATATTTAAAAAATGGAGCTCTTTCCTTTTACCTTTCCACAGCCGATAATTCACTATTCAGCATCAGACTGTACTGGTATAGGGTCGCGTGCAAAGCTAATAACACTAACCTGTTAATTGCGTGTTCGAGCAACGCACGGCACATTTAAGTCGAGGTCGCGGCTCTGGGTGGTGCGTGGTGATTCCTCGGATCCGACTACTTAATAGCTGTATTAATCATGGGAAATAATAGGGTGGATCGCGATGGCCTGTAATTCCATGATGAACTACTACCAATAAATTGTTACTACCAGAGAATATAACAAAGCCATTGAACAGCGTGCATTCAGTTTTTAATGGCTTTAAACACATTTAAAATAGAATTTTCGTGAAACTTCTTGATTAAGTTGGGAATGTTACTGTAAATTTTCAATTTTGGAGGCTGGTTTGTATACCGCAGCCATAGAAACCATTTTTTAGATAACCAACTGCCTTGTCAGGTCACCCGAAAAGATTTTGGCGGCTGAGAGACACTTTTTGTCCTCTCCAGCATGACACTATAGCCTTGCACCACGGCGTAAACGATCGGATCATTCGTTCGTCACTCCTGGACATATTGATCTCTAGATTCCTACCCATCCTCAAGCTTTTTATCCTTCCCAGAACTTTAACTTTAAAAAGACCCTCCACACAGCATCCCCAAAGATGACATAGGCCCTGGTGGAAATTATTTTGTTCAGGATCCTTGTGTGGGCTTAAAATAAATTATAAAATACTAACTAACTAACCATCACGCCGTTTTCCGCAAGGGTAGGCAGAGAGGACGACTCGTTTTTGGTACACACTCTTTGTCTCATTCACATTCGTACATTGCCTCATATATACTCTTCTATTATTCTGAATCCTTGACATGGCCGGACTCAATTATCTGATTCACTTGATCGTGCCATGTCTTGCTCGGGCGTCCACGACTTCTCCTACCATTCACATTTTCTTCGTATATCTTTCTTACATGAAGAAATTGGATATTTCCACACACTTTTGAAAATTTAAATAATTCTGAATGTCCAAGTTCTGAAATAATTCGAGCGTAACACGGCATAACACTCCAAAAACAAATAACGAAAATTCTGAACGTCGTTTTAAAAATATGTAATTTTAATGTTTTATTTATAGTTCATGATTTTAAAAAATTATCTTAAACCAAACATTTCTAAACGGTTCACAATGGCGACAAACTTCATTATGGAGAAAGTAAAAACTTTACTGGCTGTTAAGACGGCTGTCACCGAAGTTGATCGGCGTGACGTCAACAACGCCTATTCACGAATAAAAATTAACTGAATGTCGTTCTGGCAATAAATAAAAATTTGTACGGTATGAATCGTTATAAAAAATCTAAACTTATTGACTAAAAGAAAGTAAATATGATATCCTTATTGCTATTTTTTTCTTACATTTATTCGACATAAAAAAAAATCTGATAAAGTTCTCTATTCCCTTTATTGATTACAAAATTTTGTGCTAAAGATGATTTATTTTGGTGCCTGTTTTTATCAAAGAACATAAAAATCCAATCATGTGATGTGTTTCAGGACGATTTTCCACTCATTAAAATCAAATAAATAATCGTATTGTTTCTTCCCACGATTTCGTTTCATCACGGTATATAGGCACTTTCAAATGAAAATGTTCTAAATTTAAACGTATTAAATGTTTTTATGAAAATTTATGAAAACGTTCTAATTGTAAACGTGTTTAATGTTCTTATGAAAACGTTCTAAATGCCAACGTGTTAAAATTTCTTTGAAAACATTTTAAATGCAAACGTTTTAAATATTCTTATGAAAACGTTATTTTTATTCACCATTTTTAATGACTTTTCAAAGGGGATTGAAATGCCACTTTGTTGAATCCACTTCGTCGTGAAACCATTCTGTGTAAAGTATCTATGTATACTTCTATCTTAGATTTTTTCTGCATGTAATATCAAGACTTTTGCGAGGTAATTGCTTTAGTTTCAGCGATGAAGACAATTTTATAAAATTTCTTTGTAATGCACGCATATAATCGAGAATACATTAAAGTGATATCCATCTAAAAAAATTCCAATAGTTTATTAACTCGAGCTTAAAATTTCAACATAAACATAGAAACAAAACGCACATTAGCAAATAGGGCATTCTCCGGTAAAAAAATAAAAGGTTGAAATCTTCTAATATTGACATAAATCATAAAACGTGTAAGCATACTTACGTAACGTTGAGGAATTAATTAACATGATTTTGGGTATCAATAATTATACATAGTTAGAAAGTATCAAACAAACCTCGAACAATTTGTTCAAACGGGATAAATGAGAAAAGCTGAAGTACACCACTTAACCCGATTGAAAACTAGTCCATTTCAATAAGTGAGTCTTTTGTAACTAAATAAACGCCGCCAATAAATGCCTTCGACCCCAAATAATATGTAAGCCTTGGAACTCAAACAAATTAACTTTTTGTTGGAGCTGAAATGGTTGGGTAAGGGTTTGTGTTTGATTGGTGTATACCGTTATCGAATCATTAATGCTAGAAAATGGATTTCTTTTTTTGTGAATTTCCACAGAAGCCTGACCACAATAAATTATTAGTTGACTTTTGCTAAGTCCTGTTTGAACTCGAGCGCTATGCGGCTATCTGTAAATTTGTTTGTGTTCAAATTCTGTCAAGTTTGTAGCCATGCTGGATAGTTCCTTTTTACGCCAACAGAGTTCGTATGATCAAATTAGATTAATTACCATTATATATATATATTTATTTTTTTTTACATGAGCTCCGCAAAGGAGGCCCTGAGGAAAATAATTTCCCTCAGGGCCTATGTCATCTTTGGGGATGCTGTGTGGAGGGTTTTTTTAAGGAAAGGAAGGGAAGGAGAGTTCTGGGAAAGAAAAAGGTTTGAGGGGTGGGTAGGAATCTGGGGTTCAGTGTGTCATGGTCATCCGCCTCCAAGACCTAGACAAACTTCACCCCATGAACCCGGGCACCCCTGCTAAATCACCAAACGTAGCGAAGCACTTGGGGTGACCTATGACAGAGAACTATTAGTTTCTTTTATTGATTTTTGAGGGTAAGGTCTGTGGAAGAAGGAAATCGGTAAATTATGTTGAAAATAGATCAGTCATTGTGAAATGGGCAGATTACTGGTCACCGAACTTTATTCCAATATTGCTATTGAATGAATCTATTCTGATTAACTAACTGTCCATGCAGCTTTCCTCGCAGGGGTAGGCAGAGAGGATGGACTGCCAAAGAACGCGGTCTTGCTTCATTCACCTATCCATACATTCCCTCTGTTATTCTGACTCTTGACATGGTCCGACTCAAGAATTTTAAATTTTTTTTTAACACATCATTTATGGTGACCCATCAGTTGATCCGCCGACAATTGGCCCTGTAAAATGATATTTACTATAAAATTATAATTTTTGCGCATAATTTACTAATTTCAAACGTAAAGTCGACTTCAAAAATGCGTATAATAAGTTGGTATGAATATCAACGAATTTATATACAGTGTCGATTTTTTGTACTTATGTTCCGGTAAACACAGTTACACAGTATACAGACGAGAAGTTTTATTCTTGATGCATTTTAATGAAAATATGTTTTGTACTTTTATTATCCGACGGTACATTCTCTCTGCACACCCCGTTGGGGTCACTTAAATATTTTTTTTTGATAATAATAATAATAATAGTTGGATAATTTGTAGAGCGCCGTTTTTGTGAAAAATCGGCGCTGTACAGCTTATTAAAAATTCCTAGGTTCTATCTAATTTAACTATTTACAAACAGATATAGAAACATACTTACCTGGCAGGTCACTTCCGAAAAACACACTTTAATTAGAAAGTTAATGCTTGCAGAAGATACGGCTTTGCACGTGGAGGGCATTATATTAGAAAAACTGGACATGGCATGATTTTACATTATTTGCTACCGCCATCGCGGTTAGTATTACATTTATTAAAAGATTAGTGGCAAAAAGAGAGTTGACATTTATTTTAGGAGACTAGAGAATTTAAGACTCTTTAGGGCTGGAGAATGTTCATGAAATGACCTTTACTAACGTTTATTTATTTTTTATTTTAATATTTTATTTTTTATTTTTTTTTAAATTATTTTTATTTATTTATTTACTTTTTTTTAATTTCTACAAATGAATTATTTACAATGTCGCGGGTATTAAAGGTGAGGGTAAGAAGTTTTTGAGTTTATGGATACGACTGTCTGAAAAGGTGAGTTAAAAGTTTAGCTCTAAATTCCGCTGAATTTGTGATTATTCTTAAGTCGTGTGGCAGTTCATTCCAGGCTTTAGGTCCTGACACTCCAAAGGCGCGCTCACAGAACTTAGTATCTGGTGTACGCTTTGGTTCCTTTAGCCTTCCGATAGCTGATGACGCTGCTGACCTGAGGGTTGACTGTCGAGAATTGGAATTTTCCGGAATACACAATTCCGATAAGTATGCCGGAGCCATTCCGTTAAGGGACTTGAAAACCATCCAGCAGAGCTTGAACTGGATTCGTTCAGGACATTTGAGCCAGTGAAGATTTTTGAGATGCTCTGAAATATGAGAATGTGTGTAGTAAACCATTTTTTCCTTAAACCGACTGCATACTGTATATAAGTATGCCGGGGTACCAAAATTGTCGGAGAATCAGTTGCCATGGATTCTTATTTTCATATATGAGAATTAAAAATCCATCGTTACAATGACAGCAAGGTTGTTCTTATTTCTCATAGTTCTGAAGTATCCGATGTTGGGGTGTTAGCGTTGCGTGTGTTAGGGTGAACGGTGGTTTTACGGGGTGGTTTGATATCACAAAAGGTGTTAAGCAAGGCTGCGTAATGTCACCATGGTTATTCAATCTATACATGGATAATTGTATGCAAGAATTGAAAGAGTTGAGATTGGGTGCGAAATTGAGTAATCTGAAAGTATGTTGTCTGTTGTACGCTGATGATGCGGTGCTGATTTCTAACACCATGGAAGATTTACAGTCTCTAGTGTCTAGGATGAACGAAGTATGTATGAAGAATGAGTTAATGATGAATGTAAGTAAGTCTAAATTCATGGTGTTTGAAAGAGAAAGTACG
This sequence comes from Glyphotaelius pellucidus, assembly GCA_936435175.1. Taxonomy (NCBI): domain Eukaryota; kingdom Metazoa; phylum Arthropoda; class Insecta; order Trichoptera; family Limnephilidae; genus Glyphotaelius; species Glyphotaelius pellucidus. Next base: position 32,026,012 of record OW386549.1, read on the forward strand.
AGAACAGTGTGTGATATAGTTGTGAACGATGAATACTTGGAGCAGGTGGATGAGTTTGTGTATCTGGGTAGTATGTTTACGAGAGATGGGAAGGCTGATAGAGATATCGAAAGAAGGATAAATGCCGGTAACTCTATTAATGGAGGACTGAATGCCGTTGGCGCTAATAAAAAACTGTGAAAAGGAGCGAAACTAGCAGTCCACAATGGAGTCCTGGTACCTACTCTGATGTATGGCAGTGAGGTATGGAACTGGCAGAGGAAGGATGAAAGTAAACTAAATGCTGTAGAAATGAGATCCCTGAAGCGTATGTGTGGTAAAATCATGTAAGATTGTGTGAGAAATGTGGAGATCCGCAAAGAATGTAAGGCTGATGTAAGCATAATGAGTAAGATTAAGAAAGGGACCCTCAGATGGTTTGGGCATGTAGAGCGAATGAACGAAGAAAGTAGTGTAAGAAGAATGTATGATGCAAATGTGAATGGTAAAAGAAGTCGGGGACGCCCGAGGAAGACATGGCACTATCAAGTGAATCAGATACTTGAGTCGGGCCATGTCAAAAGTCGGAATAATAGAAGAGTATGTATGAGACGATGTATGAATGTGAGTGAAGCAAAGAGTGTGTGCCAGGACCGAGTTGTTTGGCGGTCCGTCCTCTCTGCCTACCCCTGCGGGGAAACGGCGTGATGGTTAGTTAGTTAGTATCCGAAATTAATTAGAGATTTGATTTAATTCAAATGCAGCTAATCCTATATAACAATACCCATACCAACAACACTCATGGGCCTACTGTCAACCATCATTTACAGAAAATATGTTACAATAGTAAACATTTATACATATGGTGTAATGGTGACCGGACAACTCAGAATGAAACCAACTCAGAACCACCTCAGAAAGGTCTCTAAGAGTGATGAAAAAAAAATGGTTAAATAGTTTAAGTTAGGTTAGGGCTATGGACTCTTTTAAAATTATTTTTTAATAGTTTTTAATGATTTTCAAAGGGGTGTTGAGTTGACTTTATTCTCAGTTGGCATGGAACCGGTCTAAAAATTTGTATTTAAGATTTTCACTATAGTACCTACCACTAGACTTGTATTTTTGTAGGATGTGTTATTATGTTATCAATTTTTGTTTATTTATAAAGAACAGAGTGGAAGATACTATCAGTATCGCCCTGGTGTAAGACCACCATTCAGAATTGAAACGTTGCTCGAAATGGCATTAGCCGTGTTTAGTGACCAGATCTGAATAGCCAGGTACTTCCCCACCTTCCTCTTCCCTGTCTCCTTCCCCTCCCCACTACCTTCAGCCACACAACATACCCCAATTGGGGATGCCATAGTCTCACTGGCTTCAGAGGGGAGCAGTTGGGACTCTTGTGCGGTATTTCATATAAAAAAAAAAAAACATTCTGTTAATTTTCAGTGCGTTTTTTAAGATGAAATTTAAAATCTTTTAAATTTGCATAAGTACACGTCTTTTTTGATTGTGCTATCTTTTCCTCAGACTTTCCCGACTTCTTCCACTATTAACATTCACTTTATATGTTCTATTATTATCCCTTCCTTCGTTCATTGGCTCTATATGCTCAAACCTTCCAAGCTTTTCTTTCTTAATCTTATCATTACCCTGGACTCTATGCAGAAACTCTCACAAAGATTCTCCCACCTTAACGAACGGATCGCAATGTTTAGAGTACAGGCGTCGAGTGGGAATTCTATCCCTAGTCTACCGGTATTTCAATGGAAGATGCTCTGAGAAACTAGCGTCATTAATCCCTTTGGCACCGGTGCATAGTCGGGAGACACGCCAAAAGCGCGCCCAACATATGTACACGGTTAACATTTGTCACATGAGAGTGGGTCGTTTTTCGACTTGTTCTTGAGTTCAACAGCTCGGCTATGGAACGATTTGCCGGCCTCTGTGTTTCCTCCCTCCTACAACATGGGTCTCTTCGAGACCAATATTCCTTGTTTCCTCTCCTCAAAAAGACCCTCCACCCAGCATCCCAGATGACATAGGTCCTGAGGGAAATTATTTTCCTAAGGGCCTCCTTTGTGGAGTTGATGTAAAAAAAAAATACTCTTACATCAGCCATGCATTCTTTGCGAATCTCTACATTTTTCACTTGATCATATATAGTTTTCCCACACACACACCGCAGCGACCTCATTTCTACAGCATTCTGTCTATCCTGAGATATTCTCAGTTACCTTAACTAAATTTATTTTAATTTGCATGAAAATTGGCGAGTTTTACCTACCCGAAGTCGCTAGATCTATTTATGTGGAGCGCTCATGTCGGCATAACTATCTCGTGTATTTCTTCCAACCAATCGCACAGCCTCAACGCCACCTGATGATATTGAAATTCCAAACGTTTCACCTGAAAATACAAGCTTTTTGGTAAGGCAGTTATGGTGATGTAAAATGAATTTTCCCGGAATACCAAGTACATAAGATCTATTATAATTAGTAATATAATATTGTAGGAAAAAAAACTTCTGACGATATTATCATAAATTGAATATTAATATATATCATTTGGTAAACAGAAAACAATCGCAAAAAAAACGTTCGCTGTGTTTTTATACCGATATTTTACCAAAAGTCATCAAGGTAATTTTTGCGCTGTTTTCGAAATGTCATCTCACTTTCAACAGTTTCAAAGAACATTTAAGAAAAAAATGTCGTTTAGAACCTTGTCCAACTGTCTTTTTTTCCATTAACTCCACATGAGAGGCTTTGAGGAAAATAATTTCCCTCAGGGCCCATGTCATCTTTGAAGATGCTGTGTGTAGGGTGTTTTTGAGAAGGAGAAGGAGTGAACACGGGTCTTGAAGAGACCCATTTTGTAGAAGGGAGGAAACACAGAGGCTGGCAAATCGTTCCACAGCCAAGCTGTTGAACTCAAGAACGAGTCGTAGAAACGACCCGTTCTCATGTGATAAATTTCAACCACGTACAAATGTTGGGCGCGTGTTTCCCAACTATGCACCGGTGCCGAAGGGATTAATGACACTAGTTCCTCGGAGCATCTTCCATTGTAATATCGGTAGAACAATGACAGCATTCTCACCTGACGCCTGTGCTCTAAAGATTGCAAACCGTTTGTTAAGTTAGCAGAATCTATCAAACGGACTGCTCGTTTCTGCAGAAAGTTGAGTGTTTTTTTAGGTATTTTGGGGCTCCAGACCAGAGGTGGCTGCCAAATTCAACCGTGGGGCGCACTTGCGATTTGTACAAGGTTAGCAGTTGTGTACTATTAAAGTATCTGCGGGCCCTGTACAGTACGCCCAGTTTCTGAGAGACTAACTTAACTCTGGCTTCTTTGGAGCCCCCGTACATGGGCTGGTCACTTATGGTTACACCAAGCATATCGATGGAGGTCCTGTTTGGAAAATTTTTTCCGTTGAAGGAGACTAGATTTTCATTTCTATCCCTTTTAAACGTAATCAGACATGAATGGGTCTTTGAAACATTAAATTCGACGAGGTTATTCTTACCTCAAGAGAAAATACTCTCGAGGTTACCGTCCATTCTTTGCTTCAAAGCCCTCCAAGCCATTGGTGTTTGTGCGCCCTTTGGGGGCTTGTCAAACGAAAAGCTGTCATGGACTGTACTGTCAACGCGTAACAATGAATCGGTGCACATGACAAGAGGTCATTGATGTGCAACAAAAACAAAGTCGGATACAGAACCGATCCCTGTGGGACGCCAGCATTTATCGAATGCGAGGAAGAGGTGAAACCGTCAGCAATCGACCTCTCCCAAAATAACAAAGAATCATTTAAAAACCGATACTACTGAGAATTTTCGATTTAATTTACCGGAATTGAGAATGTTGGTTATTTGCGGAGAACGGAAGTATTTCAATTCGAGAAATTCCAGTGAAAATAGTTAGTTGGCTTGATTTTATTTGTAAGGATAATTCATAATATATTTGAATTGAGAATCTACTCGCTGCTACATACTTTAATAGCGCTGGATTTGGTATTATTTGATGGCAAATAATGAATTCCAATGTAGTTTTGAAATGATTAAATCATTAGTGGTTATTCGGTTTCTAGGTTTTAGATACGATAGTGGTCGGTAACTTTGAATTAAATTCATAAACTTTATTTAACTCATGAATTTATATAAATTTGTAAATGTACAATTGGGACAAACTTGCTCACAACATCAAATGGAGGAAAACAGTTTTAATTGTTTTTTATGAATAAAATGTAGATTTTCTAAGTAAATCAGTCTTCAAATAAAAAAAGAATATATAAATTTATTTATGTGTTATTTGTCGTACATTATCTGTGGTCGAGGAGTAAGGCTCTCTTCTAGCAATACGAAGGTCGCGGGTTCAAAGCTCGGCGTGCGAAAGTAATTTATTTTGTTGAATTATATTCTTCATAATTAAAACATTAAAAATAATATAATGTATATTTGCATCACGTTGCAGTGGAAAATACTCTCAGTATGGCCCTGGTGTAAGACCACCATTCAGAATTCAAACATGAAATGGCTTTTGCCGTGTTTGATTACCAGATTTCAATAGCCAGGTAGTTCCCAACAGACCTTCCATTGATATGCTTGGTGTAACTATAAGTGACCAGCTCAGGTATGGGGGCTCCATCGAAGCCAGAGTAAAGTTAGCTTCTCAAAAACTGGGCGTACTGTACAGGGCCCGCGGATACTTTAATAGTACACAACTGCTTACCCTGTAGAAATCGCAAGTGCGCCCCACGGTTGAATTTGGCAGCCACCTCTGGTCTGGAGCTCCAAAATACTTGAAAAATACCCTCGACTCTGTACAGAAACGGGCGGTCCGTTTGATAGATTCTCCCATCTTAACGAACGGGTTGCAATCTTTAGAGCACAGGCGTCGGGTGGGAATGCTATCCATGTTCTACCGGTATTTCAATGGAAGATGCTCTGAGGAACTAGCGTCATTGATCCCTTCGGCACCGGTGCATAGTCGGGAGACACGCCAAACGCGCGCCCAACATATGTACACGGTTGACATTTGTCACATGAGAACGGGTCGTTTTTTCGACTCGTTCTTGAGTTCAACAGCTCGGCTATGGAACGATTTGCCGGCATCTGTGTTTCCTCCCTCCTACAACATGGGTCTCTTCAAGACCAATGTTCATTCCTTCCTCTCCTCAAAAAGACCCTCCACACAGCATCCCAGATGACATAGGCCCAGAGGGGAATTATTTTCCTCAAGGCCTCCTGTGTGGAGTTAATGTAAAAAAAAAAAAAAAGTTCTCCACCTTCCTCTTTCTCAACTCCTTTCAGTCCTCACTACCATCAGTCTCAGAACACACCCTAGTTGGAGATGCCATAGGCTCACTGGCTCCAGACGGTTGAGAGGAATTGGGTCCCTTGTGCAGTGTTCACATTAAAAAAATATAAATTAATATATAAATATTTATAATTTTACATTCATATTATATATAAATATACACAAAAGTTGTGGTATAACTACAATTTAAAAATGAGATTGAACGCCAAAACAGCTGTCAGAATACAATATTCAAAATAGATTGCTCGCACAACTCCATAATAACGTGATCAAAATTTATTGGCTTTAAATTTTTATCCAAATTAGGGCTTCCTTCTTCTTTGACCGACGTTTCAAACATCGTCACAATGTCCATTACCACAGCAGATGCCATACCTATATGGATGATGATAATGTTTTTGGCCGTGAAAATCTCAAATCACATCTGACAATAATAATAAACTAGAAGTTAAAAACCCACTCCGCAGGTTTTTACTGCTAGGCCCTGCGGGCGGCTTTTGGTTTGGTTTCGCCCAGCTAGTGTTGGTGACCATTTTATAAATCCAATAGGAACTGGTTCCAAAATCAGCCCGTCCCTCGTATCCACAGTCAACCAGTGATGGCTGGTCACCGGGACAAAGTAACCGGGACGGGCAATGACGTCATATTTAATAAACAACCGCTTGATACAACTGAGTATTACCATCTTTATTTTCCATATCCGGAGAGACACTCCAGATTCACAAATTCGTAGAACTTATTATATACCTAGGGGGGAACGTTCCTTTGCATCCTGCCTGTTGAAGTGGCGACATCTTGTGACGAATTCTTGAATTCAAAACCGAATTACAACGGTAGCTTTGTTCGAAATTCCACGTACACAGATGTTATTTGTGGCGCGGCGCGTAAGACGTGGCGTCAGACATTCACTCAAAGCTGGGTTCTGAAATTCAACCATGCAGCAGATGCAAGCCTAATAATACTATTCGATATATTTAAAAAAATTAAAACGAAGATCGAATTTCTGTTTTTGAAATTTCAGCAAAATCAGATTTTTGGATCACGAAACACATCGACATCGCATTTTTAACCAGAAGAAATAATGAGGACTATTTTTTTTTTCTAAATTTGCCGAACGCCTCTATAAACTACGAGTATATATTTTGAACGAAATGAATATATTTTGTAGCCCTGTTCCGCCTCACTGCGCGCTGGCCTATCTCAAATTGACTTTGATTGATATCTGAACCGAAAACCGAGTAATGGATCCCGATGGCCTCTCATCAAACATATTTTACTACAGAATGATGTATTTATATTCTACTGTTGATAATCTGTAATTATAAGCAAATATATAAAAGGCTTCGGTAGCGCATTCGGACTGCGTTAGGGGATTCAATTTTAATTGTCTTTGTTAGGTTTCTATATCAAGGACATTTTGAAACTTTTGTAAAATTTTAATTCCACCTTATAGGGAACACATCAAGGAAACTGACTTCCATCCGGGCAAATTTCATCTTCGGGATGATATGTGGAGTGTATTTTAGGGGGATGAAGTTCTGAGAATGAAAAAGGGTGTAAAGGGTGGGTAGTAATCTGTGCTGGCAGTTCGTCTAGTAGTAAGTGAAAGAGTCTTCTCAACCCCTCTCTCCCGATCCGGCCCGTTAAGTAGCTTATGGGCAAATGAATCCGCCAACAAAACCTCACCCCATGAACCCGGTCGCCTCTACTTAGTCAACAAACGTAGCGAACCACTTGGGGTAACCTACAGCAGAGGTATTGGTTATTCAAAGAATAGTTCGCGTACGGTATCCGTTGGCAAATTGCGTCCTATTCGAATAATATATTTTAAACTAGCGATTTCCCGGCATGCGTTGAAATGCCACTTAATAAAGAAATTGTTTCTCCTTGCGTGTCCTTTCCCATTTTTCCCGTTTCCCTTCCGCCGCTCCACCCCCTCCCATATCTTCTTTCCCTCACGCTTTCCCCTTCCACATTTCCCGCCTTCCCTCTACCCCTCTACCGTCCCCTCGTCCTACCAACCCACCTCCTGCATTCCATACATTCAGATTTCAAACAGCTCACATGCCACCTGTTACAATTTATTTATTCAAATTTTCGTTTTTCATATAAATATTACAAATATAAATTTTTATGTGTTTTAAGAATAATCAATCAAATTTGTTACCTAACACAGGTACCTATTTAAAATGCCTATAATTCTTACTTTCTCAGTACTTCAAGTAAATTCAACAACTCAAAGAGTTCATTTAAAAATTTAATTTTGATTAAACAAACGATGATTTACAAAATGTTATTCTAAAAATTGTTACATTTTTACAGCTTCGCAAAAATTTTTGTAATGATTAAAAAACTTTTCAGATTATTGTCATGTGGTTGTAATAATCCAGAAACCTTCGCGGGGTAGAAATAATGTATTCTGAAAGTTTCAAACATTTCCTTTATTATAACAATACATGGACACAACCACTCACTTATATACATATTTATAATCAATCATATTTTGATTTTTATATATAAAGAAGATATATAACCCATTACTGATAAAGGTTGTTTTCATTAACATAACTGATAAGTAACTATTTACCCTACATTAAAATTTATAACATGTTAATTAGGAAGGCTTAAAAGGTAAAACAACAGTACATGAAAACAGTTATATCGCACTGTTAGTCTTCGGCTAACGATGAATTTCTACATAGCTTAGGATTCGCTCCACTGAAAATACAACGACATCTATTAGTTAATTTCCCAGTCTATAAATTCTCTCCATAACAGAATTGAACACGAAGTTATTGTTGTGAATTATAATACTCCATCTAGTATGCTTCGGAGGTATATGTAAGGAACTTTAATTTATAATTCATTTACAATAAAGACTTATATTTCTACTTATATCTTGGTACCCTTGCTATTACAATACATGATATTCGATGGTCTTCTCAAGATCGAATCTTCTATTGAACTCATTTGCATAACTTTTTATGATAATGCAACTTAAGTATTTTTTTTTTCATGTGTACTATCTGTTACTCTGTTAATTTAGCTATGTTCTTTAAAGCAAACTATTCAGGTTTAATTTTATAATAATATCAACAGAGTAAATACACATACATCTATAACTACTTTCATAGTACCTCAAGAGGGAATAACCGGACAAAACCGGAAATATATCATTTTTAAATCAAATTTTAGACGCATTTCCACAATAAATTATAAATTGATTTCAAAAGACTGTTTTTCTATCTAGTAAAGCTATTTTTTAAATTTTGAGAAAATGTTTTTATTTTTAGTAGAATAAGGTTTTACCGTAGGTCGTTGGCAGATTTGTTAAATTTTCAATCAAAATTTTGTATTTTACAACATACATTTCAAATCATATAATCTTGCAGTAAAATAAATCAACAAATTATTTAGGAAAGCTACTGTTCAGAATTTTAATTTTAGTGCAAATAAAATCATAAAAAAGATCCGCGCCATTGTTTTGTGACGGAAATACTTTAGTTTGTCTATTTATTTACGGTCTTACAAACAAGTATATTTAAAAAAAAATGCATTGTTATTTTGCTTAGACATTATTGAAAAATTATAAAAAATAATTTCAAAAAGTACATAATTTTAATTGCTTTATCATCACGAGTCTGAGCATTTTTGAATGTTGGTATTTATTAAAGAAAATTTAGAATGAAATAAAATCGATATTGAGTTATTATGTTAAAATGCTGGTATAGAGAATAATTAATCTTTCCTATCGGAACCGCCTTGTACCGTTGAAAGGGTTAAATTGCAAGATCATCGTTCGATTACATTTAAATTATCGACCACTGGTTAATGGCTCTAAAGCACTTCTGTTTTACTCTTATTAAACTTATTTAACTACCTTGTAGAACTTTATATGATAAACAGACAACAAACCTACCTGTTTTGTACCTGCTTAAATCCTTAATGTTCAGTTTATTATGTTATAAACTATATGCTTCTTATTATACTTATGAACAACATATGTATCTTTAATAACGTATACATACACGTAGAAGCCATCAATGCGTGAATAAATAAATAAACATCAATAGTTAAAAAGGACTTCGACAAATTACACAATCGTTTTCCAGTCTTTATTGGCATGCTTTCCTACCAGAACGAAACTGAAAAGGAAACGAAATAAGTTAATCAATACTAGTAAGAGTTCAAAAGATAAAATCAAACTTTTCCAACGTATTTAATAATATTTTTATAAGTATTAACTTCATTGATTTTACTTGACGGAGGCAGAATCCATTTCGAAATCGGAAGAACTGAGATTTAATATTCATGAAATTAGGAAAGTGGTTTCTACAGGACTTAGACGAGCCTTTGATTCAATTACGAACCTTGAAAAAACTTCAAATTCCGAGATTGCCGTTCAAAATTTGGAAATATTGATTCGCATTTCTGAGCCGATAGATTGAACAGCTTTGAATTTGTGATTTTCAGTTGACTGAAATGATAAAAATAATTTGATGCTTTGAAATTAATATGACAAGGAATTAAATAAAAATATAAATGTCAAATAATTTGTTACCATCGAAAATCCTTGACGTCGAGTTTGGAGAAGATGAGAAATGATTGCAATTATTTTTTTGCGTTAACTGTCTCTAGTTTTCTGATTGCTTGTTAAAAAAGTTTTGCTCTTTTTTGTTTTGTTTCATGATTACTGAAACGAGTATAACTTTCAGGACGTTCTGTAAATGATGTTTAAAAACATTATTGGGAATTATATTTACATAATTTTATCACTAGATAATATATTATACTAGCTTTACCCCGCGGCTTCGCTCGCATGGTATTACGATTGAACTTATCAATTATACCCCCTCCTCCCCACCCCCACCCCCTCCCGAATTCCATACATTCATTCCCTTACATTCAGTTTTCAAACATCTCGCCTGCCACCTAAATTTCATAAAGCTAAAGCTCAAAGAAAAAAAGAATTATCCAATTTTGTTCATTCGTTCGGAATTTATGCGCTTACAAACATTTCGGATGTTTATTTTTAATTAAATATTTGAAAGTTTGTGAATATAATAAAAAATTACACTATTTATTCAGTTCATTTATTCAGTCTTTATAATCGTTACGAATTATATTTTTAATGTAGGAACTGACATTTATTCCAAAACAGAAGCTTGTCCAAAAAAATAAAACACATTCTAATATTTGAATTTTCTGAAGCAGTAGCAATCGTTTCCATGGAAACGATTTTTTTCTGACGTTAGCAAAAATTTGCTTTAGTTAGCGACAGAAAACGTATAACAAATATAATATATTAATATTTATAATTTCATTACGCCAGAGCTTACCATCATACACAAAATATAGTCTGCGCATATAATTTAGCTTTATATTGGTGAAAGAATTATTAAAGTCTTTATATTGTGTTATGCGTGAAAAGGTCATAAACAAACTCGAGCAGTTTCGCATTTATAATATTAGTATGGATTATGTTAATAGCGGCGGCGGTCTCCGTGGTCGAGGGGTAGGGCTTTCGACTAGCGATCCGAAGTTTGCGGGATCAAATCCCGGCACGCGGGGTGCGCAAATAAATTTCGTTTGATTTATTTGTGTTATTTCAAAATGAATTAATTAAAAATAATGTATAGTGCATTCGCGGCACGTTCCAGAGTGGTAGATACTCTCAGTATCGCCTTGGTGTAAGACCAGCTTTCAGATTTGAAATGTTGCTTGAAATGGCTTTAGCTGTGTTTGGTGACTAGACATGAATGGCCAGGTACTCTTCCATCTTCCTCTTCCTATCTCTTTCCCAATACAGCTATCTTCAGCATCTGAGTTGGCTCCGGCGTTTGAGAACAGTTTTTTTTTTTTACATGAGCTCCACACAGGAGGCCCTGAAGAAAATAACTTCCCTCAGGGCCTATGTCATCTGGGATGCTGCGTGGATGGTCTTTTTGAGTAGAGGAAGAAATGAACATTGGTCTTGAAGAGACCCTTGTTGTAGGAGGCAGGAAACACAGGGGCCGGCAAATCGTTCCATAGTTGAGCTGTTGAACTCAAGAACAAGACGAGAAAACGACCCGTTCTCGTCTGAAAAAAGTCAACCGTGTACACACGTTGGGCGCGCGTTTGGCGTGAGTTCTGACTACGCACCGGTGCCGAAGGGATCAATGGCGTTAAAAAAAAATTTTAATTCAAATTATTGTTTAAAAAAAATTAAAATAATTGTCAAAATTCCTCATCTAATTCCGTTGCCTTAATAATATCTCGGGAGACAAATTTGCTTCTTTTAGACCGACAAAGGGTAAAATCAATGCTTGCTACGATCTATTGACTGCGAGGTAATGGACATTATTTGTGACAAAAATGTTTTCGCGACCCAATTTTTGGAACCAATAATTTTGGTTTGCGAGACTTTTTAACTTCCACACCCCCTGTCTAGACCTTGTTTGTCAATGGCTCTACCACATATTCCACAATGCGGTAACAATAGAAACACAGAAATATGTCCCTCCACCCAACTCCACCCCAATTAGACAGACACCTTTTAATTCAGTCACATTACACCATATCACCTAACAGGAATATAGTTTTAATTGTTATATGAGGCAACATGTTCAGCCTAGTGAGGTATCGTATAAAAATAAATTATTCATTTTGGTTAATAAACTATTTTTATAAATAATAATATTTCAATTAAGAATCTCATTTCACCTGAATTCAATATTTTTTTTATCTTATATCTACACTATCATACATCAGGACAATAATACATGACGACCACCATGGTCGAGAGGCAAGGCTCTCGACTAGCGATCTGGAGGTTTCGGGTAAATTTCATTTGATTGATTTGTGTTTTCACAATGTAATAGGTACTTTAAGATGGTATTCTAGTCCAGAAAAAAAAAATTGTTTTTCATATTTCCAAAGTTTAAATATTCAAAAATATCTCCTGTAAGGGATTTTTCGAAAATCGCATTATTTTAAAAGTTATAACCGTTTTAATGTCGCATTTTAGACAGAATCTAACCAAAATCTAAATAGAACAAAATTTTAGACGCATTTTTCTCAAAACCACTTTTTTCGAGACGGTTCACACGATTCTCAAGTTATACTAAACCAATTTACTTAAAATTTGGTGTGAGCCTTCTCTATACATTATTTTATCGCATGAACCAGAACTATAACAAAATTTTAATATTTACTATCCTAAAAAAATTCGGAATGTCAAAAAAACTGTTTTTTGATTTCAGACAGCCGCCATTTTGCGAAAAAAAAATTTATGACTTCTCCGAGGTTCATACCATAGCAGTATTTGTTTGGATTTAAAATTAATTTGGGTTTTTTGTCGGATTACTAGGATGGTTGCAATCGTGTCAACCAGGGCGCGCCATATTTTGAGACCCCCCACTTCAACATCCTGTAACTTTAAAAATTTTTCGTTTAATTTTTTTTATGTATAATATGTATAATTTTTAATAAATATTTGATAAAATAATGGCTACAATAATATTATTTTTTCTTTTTTATTGCACCTGAAAAAACACCTACAATTCATGCTTTTAGATTAGAATACCCCCTTAACATCATACAAGGTGTATTTGTGACTCGTTTTAAAGTGGAAGATACTCTCAGTATCGCTCTGGTGTAAGACCTCCATTCAGAATTGAAACATTATTTGAAATGCCTTTAGCCGTATGAATAGCCAGGTACTTCTCTCTTACCTCTTCCCCAACTCTTTCCCCTCCCCACTTACCTTAAGCCTCATTCCCCAGTCTTCCTCATCCTACTTACAACATTCCCCAATTAGGGAAGCCATAGTCTCACTGGCTCCAGGTGGTTGGAAGCAGTTAGGAATCTTGTGCAATATTCACAATTAAAAAATAAACCAAAAAAACATTCATTTTCTTGACATAGTGAAGATATTCAGTTTAAAATGACCGAATCGGATATCGACACTTTGGCGCAGTGGTTAGCGCATTACCCGGAAAGCGAAAGGTCCTGGGTTCGAGTCCCAGAGGTGCAAATATCTTTTTCTGATTTTTCTATTTCCAGATTTTTTATTGAGTTTCGCTAATATTGTCTTCATTTAATTTTTTTTAAATATTCAGATTACTGCGACAGGTACCATGCAATAAAATATCAACTTAGCGTATTAAACTTTTTTAAATATGTTGAAAAAAATACGAATAATAAATAACTTTTTTTTTAAATTTTATTCAATCTTTGTAAAATTCCCATCGAAAATGTTCAAGGTGTCAACAAAACATGTTTTGTTTAAAATATTTTTCGCCAATAATTTTATTGAAAACCCAAACCAGACAAATCATATCATCTCGTACTAGAAAACACTAACCGGCAAACCCTCTGAGAAACAGAACCTCAATTTTTATTATTTATGGGATCAATATAATGTATGTGAAGCTCCTCTGGTGAAGGTACCTGGTGGCAACTTTTATCCCCACCGCGAGGCTAAATTATTTAGGGTGGGTTTTCTATTTCGAGTCCGGGTTGTGGTGTTGTTGCAGTGGCGTGTAGGGGGGCGATATCGGCCCGGCCCCGGGGCGGACAGAAGTGCAGCAGTCTGTTGCAGTCGACTGCAGTAAAAGTTGGAATTAGGACGCGGCAGTCAGAGTGCACTCAATTCACTCAAATAATTCAGAGGCTTGTGGAATTATTGAAGGGTGGCAGCACCAATCTTTGGGAAAAATATAAAAAAAATTATAAAATTAGAGTAAACCTATCAGGCCTTCAAGGACGTTACATTTAGAACAAATCCAAGAAATGTTAAAACATCCACGACATATTCTTTAAAATTCCCACAAGAACTGACCTGTGAAAGGTCCTGTCAGTGGGATAATGGTATTGATAAAGGTAGTCTCGGAGAGAGGTCGTATGTGACGTCATTGTTCTAGTATCTTCTATATTTAACGTTTTGACGATTGTCGATGACGTACGTACGACTTCTATATATTGTAAAGATAAAGAGAGTGTAAAGAGTTAAGGAAAATTAAGGAAAAAAGGTTGGAAAATACTCGACTATTCAGATATGGTCGCCAAATACGGATAAAGCCATTTCAAGCAATGTTTCATATTTTCCCCCTCCTACATCATCGGTCTCTTCAAGACCCGTGTTCACTTTAAACTTTCGTCAAAGGAACCCTCCACACTACTTATTATGAAAATTATCTATATAAGGATCTCCTATTGAGGCAAGAAGTTAAGATAAAAACCAAACGCAAATTTTCGATGGTGATCATTTTCCAGGGCGATACTGAAAGTATCTGATTTACAACTTGCTTTAATTTTTATTGTCTACAATATTACATTGTGTGGTATTTTGCACCTTCCTTCTGAACCTTATTTCTTGTGATTCTAAAATAAGATTTTTAAAAAAATGCTTCGTTCAATACGTACATTTTAAAACTCAACCAATAGTCGGTCTTAACAGCCAAGAAATTAAAACGAATAACATCAATGAGATTAAAAAAAATTACGCAAACGAAGGCTCTACTCTATAACGTCTTTCAATATTTGGGATCCAGAACCAGCAACTCCTATAAGATTTACGCAAATATTCTCAACCCTATTAGGAGTATGTTTTCACAAAAGGGTGCTCGATATGTCATCGAACCAGGATTGAGAGTATACTACACTGGGAAAGGGTCTCAACCCAGATGAGTTAGTTGAGAACCCCGTGTTTTCTATTAAGATGCTGAGGGAGAGGTTATTTGAAGTTTAAGGAATAAAGGACGATGATTGTAAGGATGTATATAATGTAATATATTATTTACGTGCGTGAGAGGGGTGAAAATGATTATGTTTATTTAAATTACAATCATTAAAATAGAATCAGGAAAAAAAATTGTTGTTATTGGTAATGCTAGGAATGCATAAAGAATGTAATATTACCTAAACTAACTTTTATTATACAAAAATAATCACTTTCATCTGGGACATTTGCTAATTCATATGTTCAATCTAATTTTAAGTCTGGAAATAAGTAAAATGTTGGTACTCACAGACCGGTATCAATTATAGTCCATCATTACAAAAAAATTCGCTCCTTTTCTAAAATGTCCTGAACGAGGAAAGCACGGATTTTGATCGGCGATATCTACTTTCTTCAATTTACTTTCCCTTACAAATACCATTGTTTTAGAAGAGAATAAGCAGGTTGATTTTCACTCTCGATCGATACGATCTCTTGTATTTTATTTTCTCTAATTTAAAGTACGCAATCCTCTTGGCCAAACTTCACGCTCTAGCTATAAAAAACCATTTGTTTTGTTATCTTTCTTTCATTTTTGGGTCATATAAAATAAACGGTTAAATAAATAACTTTTTTTAATATTGATATCTGGTGTACCCCAAAGGTGCCCATTTGGCCCCGCTTCTTTTTAAGTTATAGTATTTTCTCATACACGCTTCTGGTTTTTTGCTGACGATTATATTGT
Organism: Glyphotaelius pellucidus; assembly: GCA_936435175.1. Taxonomy (NCBI): domain Eukaryota; kingdom Metazoa; phylum Arthropoda; class Insecta; order Trichoptera; family Limnephilidae; genus Glyphotaelius; species Glyphotaelius pellucidus. Next base: position 32,041,761 of record OW386549.1, read on the forward strand.
TTTGTGTGAATTAATGGAAACAGACATAATTTGACAATAAAAATTTATTACTGCTAACTCATTTGGTTACAATATTTTTATTTAAAAGGATATTCATCCTCTTTTGACTTCAATGGCAACTTTGGCACTCATTCCCAAAAATTAAGAATCTCTAAATTTTTGGCAGTTTCCATGTCCTTTTAATCTCGAAATTAGGCCAAAATACCTACTGCTTCTAACTATCATCTTTCTTGGTCGTGTTATCATATTAAATGAAAGAATTTCCCGTAGGGTAAATTATTTGTAGTTCAATATAAGGAGTTTTCTTATTGAGGAAATAATTGACTATAACCTTCGATATGAAATATAAAGCTGAGTCGCGTTGAAAAACACTTCCCCCGTTTGGACAATTTTCAAACTCTTTGCCCAAATACTCCTCCAGCAAATCTTTGTTTGTAATTCCTAAGTACCAAAGATTCAGCCCCGTGTACGCATGCCGCAAAGGCAACCCCGGAATATCTTGTTTATAAGGATTACTTAGTTATAATTCCAGAACGTACCTATTTCATATAATACATCTTAAAAGCTTAGAGTCTACGAACTTCTTACACTGTAAACAAACAAAAATAAAATTACATGTTTTACATTTAAACATTCTCAAGTTACAAATAACCTGACAGACCTGTTTGAAAATCTCCTACTACCACCACAGTAAGCGGAAAATGTTGCTTTTGTTGTGATGGAGGACTTTACCAGCCGAGGAATCGAACGTGCAACGCCTGGAGAGGATCCGAATACGATGCCAACACAGCCACACCCGACTAACTAACTACCTTATGCGAATCACAGATATATTTATTTAATGTTTGAAACATTTACCGATTGTCAACAATTATTACAATAATAGAATTGCTGTTGGGATGTACAGAGATATTAACACTATGATTAGAAATGTTCACAGCATGAGTAATCAATGTTTAGTTGTTACTACACGGAAACGTAGTGATAAGAGAAATAATGATAATCAAAATGAAATTTAAAACATAGTACTGTCAAATATAATATATAACCTGCAAAGAAAGAGAAAAAAGAAATAAAGCAGCTACATAACTGTTAACAGCTCTATAACATTAGTAGTATTTTTTGAGTAAGAAGACCAAAGTATGTACTTTTAGGTACTAACCATATAACATCCAAGATCTTCGCATTTAAAATCAGTGTCTTTGATCATTCGTGATTTTGTGATTTTTCTTTGGATATTATATCTCAACCTCAACATTGATTGAGGATTTCAAAAATTGAAGCTCCGACTTCATTTTAAATAACCTTTTAAAAACGGGATAGATACAAATAATATGATGGAAACATAAATATTTAGTAAAACAACAGAGATATTTCTCAAGAAACACAGCAAAATACTTGTAGTACCTAAAAACACAAAACAAGTAGTAATTTGGCCAAAGTTTAATGACGTCATCAACGTAATCTATTGTCACGCTTACCCGAGTTGTAAGTCCCTGTTACATAGTAACAGTGATGCCGAGTTTTAGGCAGTTTCCACAGTTTACCGAATATTCCCGACTTCTGGCGGCAGTTTTTCTTCCTCGGCTTTTCTTCTGGGGAGAAATAAAGACATCTTCCATTTTCACAGTCTGGAGGTATGGCGGGACGGTCGCAAGGCCCCTAGACTGTATTTTTATAATAATACTAGCGCAGACCCGCGTAAAATTATGGGATGTTACAATTGTAGGATGCGTGAAGAATATATTTACGATCAGAAATTTACCTTTCGAATATACATCGTTCGTAAATTTGAAAAATCATGAAATCAGCTGACTATCAATATAACGGTTTCAACAACAAAATAATATAATTAGTCTTTACTTTTCGGCACTGTCCTCCAGAAAACTGGCTCCCTGTTGGCTCCAAGCGAGCAAGCTAATTGGTTAAAAATGATAAAGTGTTTTTGCTTCTAATAAAAAAATTGTCTTTTCTATTCAGCACTGTCCTCCAGAAAATTGGCTCCCTGTTAGCTCCAAGCGAGCAAACTAATTGATCGTCTTTTCTATTCAGCACTGTCCTCCAGAAAACTGGCTCCCTGTTGGCTCCAAACGAGCATACTAATTGGCTAAAAATGATAATGTGTTTTTGCAGAAGCATTTTATTAGAAAATAAAAAAATGTCTTTTCTATTCAGCATTGTCCTCCGAAAGCTGGCTCCTCCAAGCGAGCAAGCTAATTGGCTAAAAATGATAATGTGTTTTTGCTTCTAATAAAAAAATAGTCTTTTCTATTCAACACTGTCCTCCAGAAAACTGGCTCCTTATTGGCTCCAAGCGAGCAAGCTAAATGTCTTAAAATGATAATTTGTTTTTGCTTCTAATAAAAGGGAAAAAGGCATTATGCGTCATCGCATTTGAAATTTGAATTTGAACTTAAATTTCAAAATGCTAGAATCATACATTTGAACCTCAATCAATCATTGCACATTTTTATAATGAATGCTTTAGAAAAAATACAAAATAAAAATAAATCTTTGTTATACTTATAGACCTTACCGAGAATTATATCTCCTCTGAGGTCTACATATTATAAAAATTATTTTTGTTTAACATTTATTTATTTATTGTTTGAAATATTTACAGAGTGTTCACAATTATTACAATAATAGAATTGCCGTTGGAATGTACATAGATATTAACACTCCAATTAGAAATGTTCACAGCATGGGTAGTCAATGTTTAGTTATTAGACGGAAATGCCTTGCAATAACAGAAATAATGATAATCAAAATGAAATATAAAACATAGTAAAGTCAAATATTATACATAACCTGCAGAGAAAGAGAAAAAAAGAAAAAAAGAAAGGAAGGGTATTGACTTATTATCTGATTTTAATTTTTCATCGATGTGTTTAACCCACGTTCATTTTGAATTTATGGTAACTCCGAGGTACTTAATAGATTTTTTCCCGTGGAACCTGTTCCCAAAAAAATATAATATTCGGGGGCTTCTTGATAATAATATAATGTTCGGGGTCTTCGTGAAAAAACTGTAGCGGCACTTTTGGTGGGATTAATTGAAATTCTCCATTTTTTACAAAACTCTACGAAAAGAGTGGCTTGGAGCTGTACGCGGCGTGTAGCAGTGGTCACGACAGTAGAACTTGAAATAACATTAGTATCATCGGCGAACTGAGAAATTTTTATATTATGGTTCATTGGTGGGGGAATATCGCTAGAATAGATGTTAAACAGCTTAGGCGACAGTGAACCGCCTTGAGGGACACCGACTGTAAGTCGATCTTTTGATGATAGAATTTTGTCTAGTTTTACTCTGAAAGTACGATCTGTAAGGTAGCTATATATCATTTTAATAAATGAGATGGGAAAGCCCATAAGACACATTTAAGATCATAAACCGTTATGCCATACTCTATCGAATGCTTGTCTTAAGTCAAATGTAAGGATCACTGTATTTTTTTATGTTGAAGCCTTTAGCCTTTTATGATCTCGACTACGCAAAGAAGTTGATGGTTTTAAGAAGGACCAGAAAGGCTATTCCCTAAAATTTGTGATAAGAGATCGTTCTCGAGCGAGAAGTGCTGTCAGATTTGTGTGATTTTCTACGGCTGTTATTTGTTTTTTCTATCGGCCGATGTCAAAATTTTAGCTGTGAGCTGTCACGTATTTTAGTTTGGGTCGTTTTAAACACGTATTCCTGCAAGTATGCATGATTATTTATTCATTTAACAGCTGTAAAAAATCGCAAAAATCTGACTGATCTCGCGGGAGAACGATCTCTTAGAGAATAGCTCTTCAGTTCGAAAGCCACGTTGGAAATCTGGCAAATTTTATTTTCACGAATTCTAATCGAACGAGGATGCGAAGTCTGACAACTTAAATGCCGCACTTTACACAACACCAGAGTACCTACCCCTCTAGCAACCAGCCACCCACTCCGTCTTTAACCCTACCTACGTCGTGGGTACCTTAGTCCGGGTACACACTACTGACTACACAGTGCGCGGTGTGCGGTGCGGTGCGACTTTGCGAATGTTTATGGACACGTAAATATTCCGAAGCCCAGAATTGAGGGGCACTTAGCAGCCGCTTTTGTGAAGCGCAGTCATTTACGAGACAAGCGACATACTTTATTCGCTCGTTGCGGGTAGCGGGTACATCAACCAGTCCCGTGGGTCCGGGCCCCTCGGGTACTGGGTAGTCTTGGTACCTACCTGGGGCATGGAGTACTTCCTGCTTTCTTGGACCAGTCCATCCGGTGGGAAAGGGCGGATTGGAGAAGTAGTTAACAGAATAATGAATATTATTAAATTGAAACACTTTAACTGTTTGTTCAACCGTGCTTTCGTTCGTGGCAGAAATATATAAAGTGGCTATAAATTAAACATATCCACTTCATTTATTATAATTATAATAGCATTTTTCTGACGTGCTCATATCTAATTTCTCAGTAGGTTTGTTGGAATCCAATCAAGCTGTGTAGTGTATTTAATAGACACGTAGTTACGTAGTTAATGGATGAGGTTAAATTACAGCTCGTGCCACGATTCCATGCTAACTGAGAATAACGTCAACTCAACACCTCCTTGAAAAGTCTTTAAAAGCAATGAAAAAAAATCATTTTTAATTAGCCGATAATCCTAACCTAACGTAACCTATTTAACCAATTTTTTATGTATATATATTTTTATATCACTATAAATGACTTATCTCAGATAGTTCTGAGATGGTTTCATTCCGAGTTGTACGGTCACCATTACAAGCAGCTGTAAATTGATTTTTATTTGTAGCGTCGATGACATGTTGTGGAAGTTTGTTCCACGCTTGTAGAAGCTTAATCTGTGATTTATTTAATACTAGCTTTTCCCCGCGGCTTCGCTCGCATGGTATTACGGGAAATTACTCTAGCGCTTGCACTTATCAATTATTCCCTCTCCCTCCCACCCCCCATCCCGAATTCCATACATTCATTCCCTTACATTCAGTTTTCAAACATCTCGCCTGCAATCTAAATTTCATAATGCTATAGCTCAAAGAAAAAAAGAATTATCCAATTTTGTTTATCCGTTCGGAATTTATGCGCTTACAAGCATTTCGGATATTTATTTTTATTTAAATATTTGGAAGTCTTTATAATCGTTTCGAATTATATTTTTAATGAGGAACTCTCATCTGACATTTATTCCAAAACATAAGCTTGTCCAAAAAAAACAAAACATATTCTAATATTTGAATTTTCTGGTGAGGGGCTGAGTAAGTGGCTGAGTACCTACCAGCATAGAGCCCACGTATATATCAACATCCATTTCATGGAAACGATTTTTTTTCAGACGTTAGCAAAAACTAGCTTTTGCTAGCAACAGAAAACGTATAACAAACATAATATAATTTCATAACGCTAGAGCTTACCATCATATACAGCCTATAGTCTGCGCATATAATTTAGCTTTCTATTCGTGAAAGAATTTTTAAAGTCTTTTTATTGGTTAATGCGTGAAAGCGTAGCAAACAAACTCGAGCAGTTTCGCATTTATAATATTAGTATAGATAATATATGAAATAGATCAGTTCTATGGCACCGAATAGGTTTTAACCCCGTTAAGAATAGTAAGCCAACTTTGAAACAATTTCAACTTTCTTTCTATTCTGTATAGAAGCAATTTTAAACGAAATAAAATAAAGCAAGTGTGAACTCGCAATAATGCCATTCCATTTTCAAACAGTTCGTTCTTCGAAATCTCAATGCCATTCATTTTCAAACAGTTCGTTGTTGAAATAGATCGTAGAATAGATCAGGTTGGATGGCAGTTTAGCTGAAAAATTACAAATATATTTCAAAAAGTATTATAATTCATACTTTGAATGTAATAAAACTAAACAATTTGTTTAAAACACCTCCGATAAGTGCTTCCCTAAAAAATCTCCAGTTTTTTCGATTCATATGCATCTGGCCCTCTAGCACGCTCGATCGATAAGGATTGATAGGAAAACTTTCGTTAACTCTCAACGTTCCTCAGCACGTTTGCAGATCACCAACGAATAAGTAACAGTTCGCAATGACTAAGTGCTCTTAATATATTCGACGTTAGCGATCTGCAGTTGTCCTGGGTGACGATGAGAAGTTACCGAAAGTTATCCAGTCAACCCTTTTTGATCGACTCTTCTAGGGGGGCTGAAGACGAAGCTTTACGTGAAATCCTATTTAGATACTATTTAGATTCATCTTTACGACGAATCGGTTTACACTATGAACATCAAAAAATATGCTACGGATAAATTAAAGCTTTTTCTAGCTTTTTTATGTATTGAAATTACAATATTATTATTATTAACATAACAAAAAATATAAGCGTAAACCACTAAATGTTTTTACGACGTAACTATGAAGATTACTTTATGGTTAAGTCGTGAAAAAACATTTCGTGAAGAAACAATTTTTAATGAATACCCCTTTATTTTTGACTATTTTTGAGGTTTTGTATGTTCTAACTTTTTTTCATTCTTATAAAATTATGCACAAAATAAATAAAAACCACTTTTTCGCTTACTTTCCTCGTGCAAATACGACGCGCGATTTTAAATTTTATTGGCATTAGAATTGAAATATTTCTAGGGTTTATATCCTTCTTACGACAAAATTTCTCTTCAGTCGAAAACCCGTCAAATTTGCGGGCGACTTTCCATTCTCTTCTGTAATTAAGAAATAAGATCAAGAAACCAGGACGCCAACCACGAGTATCGAAAATTAAGTTCTCAATCCAACCCCTACCCGTTACCTGTTCTGCAGAGTTTAGAGAGACAGCCGCCTGACGAAGGCTGTTGTTGGCGCTGCGATGTTTACCGGAGTTCGGGCGTCGCCGCTGCTTGGTGGGGCGTCGCGACAACGCGAGACTCACCCGTTCCGAAATGTTAAACAAACAGTCCCGCAATTCCGGCGTGCCGTTAACTTGGGGGTTGTCCGATGAATTTTTCTGTGTAACGTTTTGTAAAAAATGTCATGTTACAAGGTGTCTTGATTCATTGACATAACAGAAAAATAGATTGCTAATTAAAAGGTGTTGAGTAGAAAAATGTCTTTGAATTATTATACAGTTTGATATTTATAACCTACTAGCTGGTACCCGGCACGCGTTGCTATGATATTAAAAATATATATATTTCTCCCTGCGTGTCCTTTCCCATTCGTCCCGTTCCCCTTTCGCCTCCCCTTCCTCTCCCGCGTCCCCTTCCCCTCTCGCGTTCCCACTCCGTCTCCTCGAGCCCCTACCTTTTGCTTTTGTCTGCCTTCAACACTATGACATCACCATTTGCTTAAATGCACTAAGTTTCGATACAAAAATTAACACTGTGGTTTGTAAGTAAAAAATTATTAAGCTTTGCTGTGAACAAGTCGTAAACACGTTTGTTTGAGATATTTACAAGCAGATTGATTATAATTAATGTACTGTGTTTTGACGTTTAGTCAATATTTTGTTTGTGTTTCTAAGCAAAACATAAAATAAAATTCGACTAAAATGTGTACTTTTCATACCAAAAAAAAAAATTGGCAATAAAACTTTTTTCCTAGAGTGGCCTACATTTGTGGGATAATCCTAGTATAAAAAGTGTGTTTATCATTACAAACAAATCAATATTGACTTTAATGATGATGAATGGAAAATTATCGCTGATGAAAATTTCAATTCCACAAATAAATCAAACCGTTCGACAGTTCCCTCCTTTTCACCTGTCAAACGCACTTACTTTAAATATATAACGCTTTTCAAGCTGTTCAAATAAAAAAAAATGGATTTCATAGAATATGAAAGCAGCTATGTAACAAAAAGCTTTGAAGGGTTTACTTTATGGAGCATTTTATTGAAAATTTACGATTGGCTGAATTGTTAATTATTATTGACGAAGCGCACGTTGAATTTTAAAACGCGTTTTTATTATTACAAATATTTGGTGTGTCTGCCTGTGTTAATTACTGGATTTCTGATATTAATATTCAATGATAGCTTTTGATAAAAAACTTAAAGTAGAAATTTTTAATTTGTGAAACATATTTTTGTAATTGATGGTTGATTTCGTATTTGCTGTCACAACGAGTTATTGAAGTGTTTATTGTTTTTTCGTGCTTGTGACTGTTTATAAATTACATTACCCCCTTGACTTAGGGCATATTTTATCAGGTCAACGCTCTGCAATTAAATCCAAATAAATGGAATATTTCTAAACGTACCCAAAAATTTAAAACTGTTTTCGAAGTGTGATAAAATGACTTAGAAATTTTATAATTCAAAATTAAAAAAATATCGGAAATACAAAAAGCATTTAAAAAGGCTGCCTTAACATTTTTTAACTATAATTACTGAAAATGAAAAAAAAAACTCGCATATATTTTATCAAACGCGTTATAAAGTTTACCCATTAGTTTTCATCATTTCGTAAAAAGTAATGAATGAAAAATTCCCAAACTTTAATATTTTTTTTCATATTGCCATGCAATGGTATAATTACAATACAAATATCTTAGTAATAGATATTTGTTATGACTTTTGATTTAAAAAAGAATTAATCTGTCTGGTTGAGTATTTTGGCCTCAAATCCAAATTTTTGTTTTGAATGAATTAATGTTTTATTAAAAAAAAATAAAATTAATCTGTCATATTTTGTGAATGCAAAAGTGCCCAATTGAATGGACAATAACAGGTTATATTTTTGGCGTAAGTGGTAGCGTGAGTTTACCTCGTCCAGCAATTATAAAAACAATATGACAAAAGCAATAATTTTGCTTTGTCCTAAAATAGAGACTTATAAATTAACATACGTATTGTATCATTACATGTGTGATAAATGCATGAAACTAAAATAAATGCACTGATAATTTTTTTTTATCCCTGCAGGTTATATCAATAATTGGGTCACTCACCAAGTATGAATATAAGCTATTTTGAATTCACGCTATTGAAATTTACTTTATAAAGGGTCTTCCAATAGAGACTTCCGAACTTTGATAGTTGATAGCGTCCATATTGTTGAAGCGACATCTGTCAAATTGGCTGACATTTATTCAGTCTGTTTTATCAAATCACCATGGACGGATATAGCGTTCAAATGATAAAATTATTTTAAATTTTATCAATTGTTAAAAAAATTGTTTAGTCATAAAATGTCACGTGGAGGTGTTGTGAACCGGCCACCGAGATCGTGCGATTTGATCCCGTTAGACTTTTTCTTGTGAGGTTTTCTTAAGTCACAGATCTATGCAAATAAGCCACAAACCACAGCGGCCCTCAAAGCCACCATTTCCCATGCCATCAGTTAAATTCAGCCTGATTTATGCGCCTGTCATGGAATATTTCAGAAAAGTCAAGGACATTTCGCCACCCAGAGAAGCCGCGGCTCTTGAATGATATATATTATATCCTATCGTTTATATATTATATTCCATACAAAGTGGCATCGATATGTCTTTCAAACGAATAAAAAAATTAGAAGATATCTTACACATACTTTGTTTTATTTAAATTTGAAGAATGAAAAACCCTTTATTAATTAATATAATTACATTTTTTTGATTTATTTATAAGTTCCTACCAAGGGCATAGCTATAGAATTCGCTGGGTGGCTTAACCCGGGGGGTGGGGGTGTTAAATCCTGGGGTGGGGAATTTAATAGAAAGACATCGAACTTTTTATTTACATTACATTGATAAAAGATATGGTGCAAATAATATTGTTGTTTTTTTCCAGAAATGTAATCTACGAGTCCCATTCTTTTTTTCTACGCAATACCGAGATCAATGGGGGGGGCGGGGTTAACCCACCCTCTCTTATATACGCCCTTGGACCCTACAAAAAGAAAACGTATTTGACAACCAAAATGATTTGAACGTCCAACTTGGAAGATATTCCGATTTTAATGACGTATTTAAGTTTTCACTTTATAAATATCTTATTTAATATGTCTTTACTTATGACTTCGCAAATTCATCACAAATCGACCTTTGTTTGTTTATAAAATCTATGGAGTATTTTCACAAACCAGGTATACCGCTAAAAACATGTGGAAGATTTAAAGATTATTTTTCTGAACATGATTATCGCATTAAAAATGTTTAATTTTAATATTTTCATTCATAATTATTGATTTCAAAATGCGCGTAAACGGAACGAAACGCAAACGGCCCATGACTACTTGTACGAATCATGACGTCACAAGAGTCGCCGTTCCGAGGTTTTTCACCGTGTTACTATCAAAAATCTAAACATCCTCGACCTGTTCGGGGTAATGGGCGGTTTTATTTCATATTTAAGATGATTGTGTTATGTTTCTACAGTTTTATATAATACTAGCTGGTACCCGGCATGCGTTGCCATGCCATTTAATAAATAAATTGTTTTCTCCTGCGTGTTCTTTCCCATTCGTCCCGTTCCCCTTCCGCCTCCCCTTCCTCTCCCGCGTCCTTTTCCCCTCTCGCGTTCCCACTCCGCCTCTTCCACCTTCCCTCCCCCCACTCCACTACCCCTTTCCCCGTCCCGCGAACCCCCCTCCCAAGCTCCCCTCCCCCCTCCTAGGTTCCCCCTCCCAGATTCCCCTCCCCCTCCCGGGTTTCCCTCCTCCCCCTCCCGCGAACCCCCTACCCGAGTCCCCCTCCGGCATTTCTTGCATTCTTTCCCGGTACATTCAGTTTTCAAACAGCTCGAATGCCACCTTTTGCATATTTCATAATGCCAGAGCTCACCAGTAGTAAAATCCAATTAGATGCAGTCGTTCGTAAGTCATGCGCGTAAATACATTTCGGCGATTCATTTTTTAGAGATAAATAGTAACTACGATGCCCGAATTAAAAAATATATATATCAACATGGTTTTCACGGCAACGATTTGTTTTGCTTTTCTTCTGACGTTAGCAATAACTCGCCATTTTCGACAGAAAACGTAAAATAAATATAATATATTAATATTTATAATTTCGTAACGCCAGAACTTACCATTATTTATAGCCTATATTACTCGCATATAATGTAGCTTTCTATTGGTGAAAAAAATTCTAAGATCGGTTTATTAGTTTATGCGTGAAAGCGTAACAAACAAACACACGCAGTTTCGCATTCATAATATTAGTATAGATTTAGAATTTTAGGGTGGGTACTTTCTATTACATAATTCAATTTTACCGAATTCTGACACAGGCATTTAAATACAATAGCGAGTTCCCGGCATATGCTATGCCACTCAATAAAGAAAAAAATTCGCTCTACTAACCCTTTCCCATTCGTCCCAGATGATGCCAGAACTCACTATACACGTATAGAAACCATCGCGGGCTTGCACACATCAAATCCCCAAAGTTTTATCGCAATCGGATGAACGGTTTAGCAACGAAAAACATCTCACACACATAGACAGAAACAAACACATTTTCTATAGATCAGTAATTTTAATATCAAAAATGTCAGTTGAGCATTTTTAAATATTTTTAAAGAAAACATTAAAAAAATTTGAATTTAATTTTTTTTTTTGTAATTTCTAATAATACCATATATTTAAGCATATTTCACCACCTTTCAAAACCAGTATTTAGTTTTTGGATACGTTTACAAATATTCCATTTATTTGAATTTTTATTGCAAAGTCGATATATATCGAAACATTTATACCTTTTGACAAAATACGCCAAATTTTTGAGGGGTTAAGCCTTGAGCTTTAAGCTTTGAGAATCAAGCTTTGCGCTTTAAAATTTTTGAAGGGTTCAGCTTTGAGCTTTAAAAATTTTAAAGTGCAAAGCTTGAATCTCAAAGCTTGAAGGTATAAGCTTTGAGCTTTAAGCTTTGAGCTTCAAACTTTGATATTTAAGCTTTGAGCTTCAAGTTTTGAGCTTTAAGCTTTGTGATTTAAGCCTTGAGCTTTAAGCTTTGAGCTTCAAGCTTTAAGCTTTGAGCTTCGAGCTTTGAGCTTTAAGCTTTGAGCTTCGAGCTTTGAGCTTTAGGCTTTGAATTTAAGTTTTGAGCTTTAAGCATTGAGATTAAAGTTTTGAGCTTCAAGCTTTCAGCTTAAAATTTTGAGCTTTAAACTTTGAGCCATAAGCTTTGAGCACTATGCCTGAGCTTTAAGTTTAGAGCTTTAAGCTTAGAGATCAAAGCCTTCAGCTTAAAGCTTTGAGCTTTAAGTTTTGTGATTAAAGCCTTGAGCTTAAAACTTTGAGCTTAAAGCCTTGAGCTTAAAGTTTTGAGCTTTGAGGGTTGAGCTTTAAGCTTTGAGCTTCAAGCTTTGAGCTTTGAATTTAAGTTTTGAGCTTTAAGCATTGAGATTAAAACCTTGAGCTTCAAGCTTTGAGCCATAAGTTTTGAGCACTATGCTTGAGCTTTAAGTTTAGAGCTTTAAGCTTTGAGATTAAAGCCTTGAGCTTAAAGCTTTGAGCTTTAATTTTTGTGATTAAAGCTTTGAGCTTAAAGCTTTGAGCTTAAAGTCTTGAGCTTAAAGTTTTGAGATTAAAGCTTTGAGATTTAAGCTTTGAGCTTTAAGTTTTGAGCTTTAAGCTTTGAGCTTCAAGCTTTGAGCTTTGAGCTTTAAGCTGAGCTTTTAGCTTTAAGTTTTGAGCTTTAAGCTTTAAGTTTTGTGATTAAAGCCTTGAGCTTAAAGCTTTGAGCTTAAGGCTTTGAGATTTAAGCTTTGAGCTTTCAGCTTAAAGCTTTGAGTTTTAAGCTTTAAGCTTTTAGCATTAAGCCTCGTGCTTTGCGCAAAGCTCAAAGCTTAAAGCTCAAAGCTTAAAGCCGAAAACATTACGCTCAAACATTAAACTTAAAGCTTAAAGCTCAATCTTAAAGCTCAAGCTTTAAGCAAGGTTCAAAGTTTAAAGGCCAAAGTTTAAGCTTAATATCAAAGCTCTAAACTGCTTAAAACTCAAAGCACAAAGCTTAAAAATAAAGCTCAAAGCTCAAAGTTAAAGCTCAGTACACAAATTTCAAAGCACAAAGCTTAAAGCTCAAAGCTCAAAGCTTAAAGTTAAAGCTCAAAACACAAATCTCAAAGCACACAGCTCAATACTTAAAATTCAATATCAAATCTTAAAGTTCAAAGCTTAAACAACACGTAAAGCTTAACGTTGAATGCATAAAGTTCAAAGCTTAAAGCTCAAAAATCAAAGCTCAAAGCTTAAAGTTCAAAGCTTAAAGCTAAAACTCAAAGCGCAAAGCACGGCTTGCGTTGCAATGCAAAGAAATCAATTGATTCTCCTTGAATGTCCTTTCCCGTGTGTCCCCGTTCATCTCCCCGTTCAGTCCCCTTCCCCTTTCACGTTTCCCTTCTACCTTCCCCGCCTTCCCATCCCTCGTTTTCCCACCCACGTATCCCACCTCCCCCTCCCCCCTGCTTTTCCTCCTTGCCGCTAAAATATATGTAATAAGCACATTTTCATTAATTCAAATTTAATAACGCAAGAACTTGCCTTTATCCTTTGCGGGCGTGCGCACAACAAATCACCAAAGTTTCATCGCAATCGGATGAACGGTATGGCAGCGCATAAAATACGAACAAACAAATTTTAATTTTTATATATAAGATAGGAAAGATTTGATTGTTTGTTGGTGTCCTCTCGTACGGTCCGTACCCCAGTGACGCTTACATCGTATAATACTTACAATTTTAAACTCGTGATATCTTTCAGATGGGATGTCCGAATTGAATAATTCAAAAAGTAATATAAAGGCATTGAAGCAGTCTCGAATATAAAATAATTTATTTTGATAAAAATTAATACAAAGATACAAATAAAGAGTCTTTTCTAGCGGCGGCATTTCAATTAAATTTTTAAAATAAAAGAACACTTATTGCGGCATAACTATAATAGTTAGACATATGCTGTCGCGACACTTTTTGTAGATAATGATGTGTTCTGCAAAGTCGTAGTACATTATTTTATTCTATCATCAATGGTTTTCGCAGCGCACGCGATGTAAAGAATATTTTAGGTAATTTTTTTACACCTTGGGTTACATTATTGGAGTTTTAGTAAGGATCGCTAATTTTTTTAAAATTATAATATCGCCTATGTTACCCGGGAATAGTGTAGCTTCCCAACAGTGAAAGAATTTTTCAAATCGGTTCAGTAGTTTCGGAGCCTATTCGATGCAAACAAACAAACAAACAAACAAACAAACAAACAATCAAATCCTTCCTCTTTATAATATTAGTATAGATTGTCTAGTTGTAATGACGACAGTAGTATTTTTAACGGCGTAATCCGACAACTTGCCTAAAATAGACGCTACACTGAGAAACAGTAATTTTCTAAGCCCTAAATTTCGGGATTCTAAGACGATATGGTAATGAAAACATTTTGTTTACACAAACTCTCATATTATATACGTTATATACTGGTTTCAATATTTTAACAATAATTTTTTCAATACATATTAACGCCGGGATTGCTAGTCGAGAGCCTTACCCCTCGACCACGGAGTCAGTCATTATTGTGTAGATATCCATCTTACGACTGTATACAAAGGTGTTTTCTCGTTAAAATTATGAATTTAAATAGTCAATAACGAAAGGATTTTTTTTGTAGTTTAAAATTTAAATCTGAAAAAAAAGGCACGGGGGCTCCATCGAAGCCTCCTTCTTCTTCTTCTTACTGTACTACGGGGCCAATATATGCTGCAGATAGTACACAACTGCTGACCCTGTACAAATCGCAAGTCCACCTGTTGAATTTGGCAGCCACCTTTGGTCTAGAGTCCCAAAATACTTGAAAATTCAGAAAGCATAAACGGGCGGTCCGTTCGATGGATTTCCCTCTCTAACAAACGGATTGCAATGTTTAGCGCGCAGGTTTCAGATGGGAATGGTGTCCTTGTTTTACCGGTATTTCAATAGAAGATGCTCCGAGGACCTAGCGTCATTGAACCCTTCGGCGCTGGTGTCAAACATATTAATCACACGCCCAACATTTGTACACGTTCGACATTTTTTGTCGCCTTGGAAAGGGTCGTTTAAACATCTTATTTTGGGTTTTTCTTGTAGTATTTGTGAACGTGTACCAAACTATACATGTTTTGCAAGTGGGAAAGTAAAGGATAAATATAAAGATATAATTTGAGCAAACTGGAAGTCAATAAATAACACCAAGTACAACTTACGGACTCACTACAGTCACCTACGGGCGGCGATCGCATGATGAGAGGCGCCTGTGACGTCACAGAGTGAACGGGGGCAACAGCGTTGTGGGGGCATTTTAAAAACGCGTATTTTAAAACGTTATAGAAAGTTAAGTCATCGTCATAAAAATAAAATAATAATTCCGTTATCATCGTAATTTTTTGCTTAATTTTTTTCAATATTAAAAAAAAAAAAGTGGAAATACCCCATTCCCAATGAGTCTACAATGTCCTCCACGCTGGGAATTCATCTGCGATATGAACCACACTTCATGATTCATTACTGGATGCATCATCATAAATGATTATCTTCTATTATTCCGACTCATTGAACAAACATTAAAATGATTTGTCTTCCTGCAGCGTCTATAACTCTTCTTCCATCCATTAGCACGTCATTTAGAATACATTAGATTTAAACTCCATTCACATCCTCTTTATTACCAAACCATCTAAGGATCCCTCGCTTTTTAAACGTACTGCCATCGGTGACACTTTTTTTTTTATTTGAATACCAAACAAGAGTCCCATCTGTACCCAGCTGCCCACAACCAGTAGGACTATAATATCTCCAATAAACGAGGAGCGAGTAGGTTGAAAAGTATCTGGCTATTCCGATCCTGTCACTAAACACGGTTAAGCCATTTCGAGCAACGTTTCGTTTCTATTACGGCGGTACATAAAGTATCTACAACTCCTCATTATTATAACATGATTTTTCAAGTGTAAAGGAAAAAGGGGAAAACTGGAAAACTTTATAATGATAAGGTTTTTTTGGAAAAAAGCACTTACGATTATTAGAAATTTATTACGGGCGGTTAGCGTTAGAGCAATCCAGTGATAATGTGATTTTACCAAATCTACTTTCTGATGCTGTTTTATGATTAAATGCAACACGTATATATTTTTTAACTTCTAGTTTTCGTTAAGCTTGTATTTAACTGTTATATGCTGTGAAATAAATATAGAAACCATTTTGGTCCCTCTCACATATAAGGCTTTGAAATAAATTTGAATACAGGTTAATTGACTACTATTATGTAATGATATTATTTTTCTTACTTTTGTACTCTATTATATGTTTATTTATAAAAGGCAGTATAGCCGTTTATGTATTTAAAATTAAAATTAAAATTAAATTAAAATTCATTCTAGACAAAAAAACTATCACCAAGCAGGTTACCACATTTTTCTCTATGTACTGTTAACTTCATTCATTTTACTGTCATCCATTTCAGCCAATCCTACGCCCCTCTGTCATACATAAGGCAATAATATAAATATCCAAAACACATCTCACATTTGTCACAAAGTAAAGCATTATGGGACTTTATAAAAAGCTCCGCATTACAACTCCCATAATACATCGGTACACAATGTATTCAAAGAACAAGGTTCGGTACGTTGAAAGAGCCATTTATCTTAGTTTTTGTCCGTCACTTGAAACCATCCCACGACACGTTACAATAAAAAGCTCCCAGCGTATTCTATTTGAAGAATTGCAAAACGATTGGTTCAATTTTGCAACACTTTGAGTCGTCTACTGAATAATGTATTATAAACGATTTCCACATTTATTCAAATTTCTCAAACGGGAAACACAGAAGTTTTCTACATCTTGTGTGTAGTGATTTGCATCGCTGAGAAGATACTAGGAAAACAAAGAAGTACGAATGGGAAATAATATTAAATTCAAATTATTTATTTTTTATTTTATTATCTACTTAATCACATTGTTAATAATCAAAAAATCTGTAGTTATTTATTTGTCTATTCTTGTGCATCCTAATATTAAGCCTACTTTGTATCCTGATGAAGAAATTTTGAAACATGATGATAATAATAAGGTGCATGAATAATGATAATATTACGAAATTTGATGAGAAATTTCAAGTTTTTATGACAGATGAACAATCTTCTTTGCCTGTATAAACAAGGTACAATATATTTTGATGAACTATTTTCTGGTTTACGTTTTAATTGGTAAAGTTATTATATACACGGTTCATTATTAAATGGGTAAAATTTTCACCACGTTTTTAGTAAGGCTGTTAGAGTCTTAGACAAAAGGAAAATAAGTTTATTTGGTGGACAAGATGCTGTCAAAATTTTTTAATGTAAAATCAGCCAGAAAACCAGAAGCCAAACATATCAACTAAGAAGGTTATTATTTATTTTAATGACAACAAATAACTTTGTGTACGCCACTATTTAATTAAAAATATCGACATGTTTCAAAAACTTTGTTTTCTTTTTTTGAAACATGTCGATATTGTTAATTAAATAGCGGTGTACACAAAGTAATTTGTTTTTACATTTTACAATTTGTCTTGAGCCTTACTCCTCAACCACAGATGCCGTCATATATATGATATGATTTTAGAACATCAATGTATTATTATTCGATGATAAATTATAAAACATTTTTTTTTTTATGAAAAACAAATAACTTTGTGTAACACCACTATTTAATTAACAATATCAACATGTTTCTTTTTTTAGTTTTTTTTTTTAGGTAATTAATCACCTCTCCTTTCTAATATTTTGTCTATGTTCTAATTAGTCTATACTTGTTTGTCTTTTGTTATTTTTTTTAACTTATTATCCTGACGAAGAAAACATAGTTTTCGAAACATGTTGATATTGTTAATTAAATAGTGGTGTACACAAAGTTATTTGTTTTTCATTAAATTAATAATGACGCCACAAAGTGAATTTGCGAAGTTTGAAGAAATTATTATTTATTGTTAGTTGCAAGTATAGGTACTGCAGGCATTGTAGCCTAAAGGTAAATTACTTTTTTGTTAACAAAAATTGCTGGAAACATTACTTCTACGCAAGGTTCATAGAAAATTCTTTTAGCATGACTACAATACAGATAAAATTACATTTAAATTATCTCAAAATTTAAATCATCTCGAGAAGTAGCTACTTATAGATTTTAATGTTGAGTTGTTAGCTTTTTTTAAATTATTATTTTTTTATAAAAATAGGTTGACACAATCAATATACAATCACCATCTTTAATGCAACCACTCCGACCCGTAAGCGTGTTTACACGACAATATAACAATAGCAGTCAAGTACAATAAGCTTGTTTTCACGTTAACGCGTGTGTTCTCACAGAAATCGTTGTAACTATGTTATTGTTCTATTAACAACCCTAAAACATAATAATTAACATGATAATTATTTGAAATAAATTTCCTTTACAACTGAAACTATTTGAATTGTCATCATTCGGATCAAAAATAACAAAATGGTTATTAGAATTAGGCAAGACATATTCGGAAATATTATTAAAAAATTACATCTAGTAATTTATGTGAGAGTCCAGATATCTCTTCGCTTTTATTTTTTTTTCACTCGTAACTGATTTCGTTTTTCTTCTATTCACCTGTAGAGTATTACCAAAACAAATAAATTAAAGCAATGTTATTAAAAAATCTAAACAATTTGAAATTTTGCACATAAAAACCAAAATTGATATCATGATTAGTTTCTTAAAACAGTTAGAAACTAATGTTTTCTGGGTTATAATGCTATAATACAGCTTTTCCTCGAGGTACGTTGTGCTTTTTGCATTTTTATATTATGTCATTGTGCATTAGTGTGGGCCGATTTTTTTTTCTTCCGAATTTCTTTTGGCGCTAGTCATAAAAAGTTGTCTTTGCATCTAAAACATCAAAAAAATTTAATTTAAAAAAAATCAAAAAATATCCTAAAGTTCCGCAAGACCTCTAAAGTTTGAGAAAATTTCATCATTCATTGTCTGTAATTTGCATTAATAAATTGCATTCATTGTCTTTCCATTTACAATATCAATAACAAACAGTAGGTAGCTTGTGATTTTAAATGGAGAGACTCTTCTTTGGAAGGAAACTGTATTTCTTCTACCCTTTTCTGACTTCAACAAGTTTTTATACTTATGTTGAATTGCCTTAATAATTTTTGTAATCCTTTCTTTCGAAATGGTTGGCAAAGAAACTTAATCCCAAATTTTTAAAGTACTTTTAATTACCTACAAAACAATTTCAAGAAACGGAGGGTCCTTGGTCGACTAAGGAACGGTCAATATGGCGCGCTGCTCAAGCGAGGGCGGGTTTGGAGACTGCGGGCGGACGTGGTTTAGTGCCACACTACTACAAAAATAATAAATTGTGGTTTTATACATCGTAGCTATAGACTTTATTTAATAAGATCTCATAAATTAATATCTTTAAACTATTTCAGAATATTTTGTGCAAAGGCTGAAAAAATGGAAATATTTCAATATGTTCTCAAACTTTAGAAGTCTTGCGGAACTTTAGGATATTTTTTGATTTTTTTTTAACTAAATTATTTTGATGTTTTAGACGCAAAGACAACTTTTTATAACTAGCGCTCAAGGAAATAAGAACTTTTTTTTTCGCCATACAGTCGCGGCCCACACTATTGTGCATATACGCAATTGAGTATACATTCTTCAGCCCTTGAGGTGATTTTTCACAAAATCGGCAAATTGTCCAATTATTATTATTATTATTCTATTCTTAATACGGTAATTATGTAATTTTCTATGACAATGAATAAATGTGTATGACAATGAATAAATAACATGGGGATAAAATCAAAATTAAACCAAACAATAAAACTAAAATGTTATAAAGGTTTTCAGTATTCAATAAGACATCAAATTTTCATACCCAATAATTCCGAGGAAGCGGATAGGAGCAGTAAAGAAGGGTCGGAGATGAAAGGACAGAGATAAAATCAGTCGGATGCTGTGGAAGAATTATTTAAGTCCCTTCTCATCAGTTATTGTTTAGGACTGGTCATATAAGTTAATATGGTCATACAGTTTACATTTCGGACAAAATCATAAACGGATTTTAGCAGCGGAAAAGAAAAGATATTTAAAAATGATTTGTTTCATTAAGATTATTGCAACGGCATTATATATATACATGTTAAGTTCTTCAAATTATAATTTTTTGTGAAGAATTTCATATAAGTTAAGTCTCATTGATTCCAGACAGTGGGGAGCTATCGGGAAATTAAGGTTTACACAATAAAAAGAAATAATTCATTTAGTTTTTCATATGAACAAAGCTCTTTTTTTTTTTTTGAAATTTATTCCCTTCAATGTAATATATCCTTGAAGAAGAAGATAACAATAATAATCTAAACGAAAATATGACACAGAACAAGATATTTTCGTTTAGATTATTAGTGTTATCCTCTTCTTCAATAATTTATTTAGTCATCAATTTATCTTTTGGCGCAAAAGAAAGTCAGTTTCTTGATTCTCAGAGGCCAGTTCTTTTCAAACTACCAATTAGAATGCTTTAAATATGTTAGTTACCAAAAAAAGCGCGCTTCAAAAATTGAGGGAAGCTATTTATTAAAAATCATAATCCACATTAAGATTGCCTTTTAATGCCCAATAATTGCCCTAAAATACTGCCCACCACTCCGAAAAGAAATTTCGGCATAAACAAAATAATGCGACGTATAATAAGCAGTGGACTTTAATGGATGGCCCTTTGATGTTTTTGTAAAAGAGGGCCTTTCCAGTGGCCCTTAACATTCAACTTTATCGTAATTTACAATAACGCCTTGGAGCCGTTTTGATTTATTTACAGTTGGCCATTATTACGCCGTCATTATGAGCTGCCTCGGTTTTGTAAATCACGCCGGACCGAAGGTGTTGCTCCGATTTATGGCTGTTGGGAAATTTCAACTTAACGTTTGATAAAGGTGAATTCTTTATTAACTTGCAGACCGAAATTACGCAGTATTTTATTAAATGGCGTAGAATTTTTCAAACCGCATCCAAGTTTGTAAGTTTTAATTGAAATTAAAGATTCTTTAGCAATTTGTTTGGAATTTTAAGTATATTGATTGGTAGAAGTCGTTCGTGTTCGAGCTTGGACTGTTTGAGACTTGAAAATATGATAAACTAAGTTATAAAATTTGCAGGAAGTTCTTTGGCTTCAGAAGACCCCTAAAATAACTCAGACAAAGAATTTTATGGACATATTTTTATTCTTTATTTTAGATATACAAATTTCTAATTACAACTTAAACTCTTTAACATATATGAGTCCTATAATTTCAATATCCGCTTTATCCGATTTTTTGCCAAATTGATCTGAGTATAACATCTTGTTCACATTTTTGCGAGGAACAAGATGAACCTAAAATTGAGTTTCAAAACCTACCTTATCACAACCAAAAATCATGTTAAAACTGCGAGTGAGAAACAAACCCGCTACATCATTCAAAAAGTTACTATCAAAACCCGCTTTATCATTCAAGAAGTTACTATCAAAACCGCTTTATCATTTAAGAAGTTGCTATCAAAACCCGCTTTATCATTTAAGAAGTTGCTATCAAAACCCGCTTTATCATTTAAGAAGCTATTATCAAAACCCGCTTTATCGGAATTCAACCAATCACGAGCAGTTTTGAGTATTTTGCCAAGATGGCGGGTTTAGACACTCGCGCGTCAGGTCAGTTTGAGTTCGCGTAAGTTTCAAAAGACTCTATATCGTGAATAAATCAGAAGTGAGTATCAAAATCCGCTATGTCCATTTTATTTATCGAAATTACTTAAACAGTCCTAGGCATACATTGAAAAATCAACGCTTTTTGAATTTACATTACTCGAATTTATTATATAAAAAATTAAAATGCAATTATTTGTTTACGCTAGATTTGCGGTTTTTGCGGTTTTTTCCGAATCAGTGAAAGTTGATACAGCGGATATAGAAATTGAGCGACTCATATTGTCTTGCTTAATGTCGTGCTTACAACCTATTTTGTAGTCGTCACCAACATTAACGTGTCTATTCAAAAATAAATCACAAAAAACTCTTTAATGCTGTGGAATCCAAAACACTAGAAACGTATTTATTGAACGACTGTTTTTCATTCAATAATAATATGAGCACATTTAAAAAAAATGTTTATACAAGTTATAAAATTTTCAAAATTTGTTCACCTAAAATAAAGAATATGGAAGAATGAATATTTTTTAAAAGATTTCAGTTCTCGTAGTAGATATATGCACCTCAAGATTTTAGTCATGTGTGTTCAGAGAAATGGTTTTGCTTGCATATAATTTTATAAAAAAAATTAACAATTCTTCACCGTTTGTTACGGTGGTAAGCTTATATAGTCAGTATAAGTCAAAAAATATTTTTTTCAAAGACGTCGGAGACAGATTTTTGCAGACTGAAAAAAGATGAGACACTTCACAACTCCTTTGAACTTGGCAAATCGAAATTCTAGAAATTGTTTAGAGTGTTATTTGAAAAGACAAATTCGAATTTGAGTGATGCGAATCGTAAATCCTTGATACTAAGTCGAATACAGTCATAGACTATCTTAATTAAACGTGTCTGTCTGTATTTAATTTAAGGCCCACATCTTATTTAGTTTTCAATAAGTTATTCACTATTTAGATGTGTACTCTACCTCAATAGCTAAACTGGATCCTCCCATTCTATGGAAAGAGTGAAGAAACTTACTTTTTTTATTATTTTTTATATTAACTCCACACAGGAGGCCCTGAGGGAAATAATTTCCCTCAGGGCCTATGTCATCTTTGAAGATGCTGTGTGGAGGGTGCTGTTGAGGAGAGGAAGGAGTGAATATGGGTCTTGAAGAGACCCATATTGTAGGAGGGAGGAAACACAGAAGCCGGCAAATCGTTCCACAGCCGGGCTGTTGAACTCAAGAACGAGTCGTAGAAACGACCCGTTCTCATGTGACTAATGTCAACCGTGTACAAATGTTGAGCGCGTGTTTGGCGTGTTTCCCGACTATGCACCGGTGCCGAGGGGATCAGTGACGCTAGTTCCTCGGAGCATCTTCCATTGTAATACCGGTAGAACAAGGACAGCATTCCCACCTGACGCCTGTGCTCTAAAGATTGCAGTCCATTTGTTAAGTTAGGAGAATCTATCAAACGGACCGCCCGTTTCTGCACAGAGTCGAATATTAATTAGTCAATTATTACAGAATTGATAGAACTTTGACAGTCCAACTAGTATTTTACTGTTTTAGGATAGAAAGCATGTTCTGTAAAAAAAATAGTGTTAAAAGCACGTATTCAAATAAAAGCGAAATCTGACTCAAAACGAATAATGTCCAAAGAATAAACAGTCGGAAACATTTGAAAATTTTGAAATTCCTACCGTTGTTTGCTCGGCTCAAGTTGGCTCCCGTGTGTTCTCCCTGTCGTTTTACATCAAACAACATAATTTTGTCTTCTTATGAAAGTTTAAAAGTTGAACACTTTTCCAAGTCAGGAATCACAAAGTGAGCTCTCCACCGAGAAAGTGGTAGAATTACAAACGATGGTGCAATATGGGCGATCTCCTGATAACAGTGTAACACTTGGAGAAATTGGAGTTAGTAGGTTTGGAAATTGGAGTTAGTAAGTTTCAACATTATTGTTGAAAATGCAGATAACATTTTTGGAACAAAGTCACTCACGTCAACAAACACGCAACGCTTTCATAATCGTTTTTAATATAATGTAGTTAATTTTTTTAAGTTATTACACTGGAATTCCGGAATATAACGTTTTTTGGACACAGTAATACAGTAAGTGAAAAAATCACGGAGAGAAATACTCGATGACGATCAAAAGACTTTTGTTTGGAAAATTGATAAAATAAAAAATTATTCAACCGGAAGATCCTGCGAGACAGGCACAGCAAAAAGTATTAGAAACATAATATGGGAGGATGTTCTGGGTTAAGCTGCCCCGGGAACCATTTATTAGATAACCTAAACCCCTGCAATAGAACACCACAAGTGATTCGCTACGTTTGGTGACTTGGCAGGGGTGCCAGGGTTAATGGGGTGAGGTTTGTCTAGGTTTTGGCGGCGAATGCATTTACCCACCTACTGCATGGCGGGCTGGATCGGGAGAGACTGGTTGAGGGAGACCTAACCTTGATATTTCCAGTTAGAATATCTCGACCCACCGCCTTCCCGAAACACATTGACATTGACTCCCAGATTGCTATCCACCCCTCATTACATTTTCCTACCCAGAACTTCCGCTCCATTTTTTTCCCTAAAAATACCCCCCGCGCAGCATTTTCAAATATGTTGTAGACCCTGTGAGATTTTTTCCCAGGGACTCCCATGTGGAATACTATTTAAAAAAAAATTATAATTAAATCAAAAAAGGATTAAGAAACACAAGTAATCACTAGCACTGCCGCTGTTAGAGCATTCATAAACTGGCAGCAGAAATACAAGATGATGCAGAATTTGTCATAATATAGAAACATGCCAAAATAAGAATTTGGAGAAAAAACCTCTAGGCGTGTTTTTTTTATCATGCTTTGCAGTATAACTCCAATTTGATATATGCAGGTAGACCTATTTTATCGGCGCGTCTTATCAATACCTATCTCATTATGGGTCTTATCTGTCAAATAAGAGTAGAAAATATAAAAAATGGAACTACAAAATTTGTAGGCTGGCAACACCAATTTATCTGCCAAATATAAATTTAAAGTGCAATGACACTGAAATTTAAAAAAAAAAAAACATTTTTTTGTTCTTAAAAAAAAAATCAAACAAGTACTGTTGTGAAGGTTCCAACTTAATGTCATCAATTTGATTGAATTGTGTTTTACAAAGTGATTGGCTTTCATTTAAATTAACACAAATTTAAATTATTCAACAGTAGATAGAAAGGAAGAATCATTAATGATGACTTTTAAATCTGAATAAGTTAAATATATTCATATATTAAAAAAATAGAGACATGATCTAAAGTCCGGGCAACGCTAGGTACCTACTTGAGCTAATATTAAATAAATATGAGCAATTTCTAAAGTTTGCTTTATATTTTATTACATCGCAATACGCAATTCCAATTTTGAGACCAGTGGATATCTTTATCGAAATGAAATTTTTTTTTTCATACTTATGCCTTTTTTAATTTTTATTAAAAATTAGGTTACACAGCGTAAGATTACCACCATGATTATATTTTTAGTATTGCCATTTGAACAACAGTGACGCCCTCCTATGTCTTCTTCTCTTATTTGACACACTGTATATATATACATACCTATCTTTCTATATGCAAATAAAAAATGTAGTAGGTACTGTAAATTCTTCGGCAACAAGAAACAAGCTGATTCCTTATTAAGTTATGGTTTGTGAATTCGCCCAACATTACGGAGTATGGACAACTTACTGAATAGATATAATTTTTGTTTGTCCCTAGATTTTTCAGACGCTGCAACGGGGAATACTAGAAAACTCTCTCTAGGAAATTTAGCAAGTCAAATGTTGCACCTCCTCGGAAGATTTTAGTTTCACTCGACATCTGGCACTTACACGACATCTTTGCTTTATTTTTATGCTCGCTGAAAACAAATTTAATAAGGGACTTAAATGACTTGATGCATCTCACAAGATATACTTTTTTGTGTTTTTTTTTTAAGTACGACGCCATTCTCGCAAATGAATATGAATTTTTTTACAGATGACTTAAATTATTCAGTCTAAGTACCTACAATGTTAAACACTATATTTTACATGGACGTTGAACGACTGAAACAGAATGTTAAGTTATATTTTTCAATTTGTTTCGCATTTCGAGGTAAAGTGGTAATTTATTTCCACGTAAAGCATATGTTTCTTTTTAAGTGCGCAAAAAATTGATAAATTTAGATCTGAGCAAATTTAATCATAATTAAGTATCAGAAGTTTTTTTTTTTATATTTATAAAAATTATGATTATAAATGTTTTTGCTGAAAACTTCTTTAGCACCGTTGTGATTTGAAACTCCGTGAAACAAAAAAGCGATGCTTAAAAGAAACAAACATACATTTACAGGATTTAGCCTGCGGTAAGATGAGATAGAATAATCAGTCTCCTCTTTGTGCGGTACTTCATAGCTTCCCCACTCTTGTCTACTTTAGTTTTCCGAAGGTTTAACTTCTACCGCGTGTGAACTGCACACAAATATTTTTTTTCGCTTTTTTGTATTTCTTAGGCATTAACCATGTAACAATTTCTCAAAATTTTGTTTTGAAGAGTATTGATTTATATTAGGAAGGTACAATTATAAAATTTGTACCTTCACTTATAAAATTTGTACCTACACTAAAAGTTGGCTAAAATAAAAATTGACTAAATTGCCTAAGGTAAGCTTCCCTGAGAGACGTTCTATTAGAACGTTCGTGGGAAGAAATTATTGGAAACATGTCAATTTTAAAAGAATTCCGATTGGTTGCCTTTGTCGCAATTTGGCGCAGAAAGAAAATGGAAACGGTCTAATTTTTCCTTTTTCAAGTTAAAAAGTTTTATAAAAAGTTCTAGTATGACAAGCGTTTTTTTTTCTTGGCACCAATTATTGTGTCATTTACAATTCCTTAAAAAAATCTTCGATTTTTGTTTTTGTTGTTGATGTTTTTCTTTTACGATGTTGTTACCGGTCTGTAGTCTCGGATAGACTGCGAATCAATGGACTGTAATAAAAAAATATGGGTTTTTGGTGTGTCACAACAGTGGGAATAGCTTGGTGAATAGTGACACTGGGAAGGAATCTGAGTTAACTTAATTTTACACAGCACGCTCTTGTGAAATTCGATACTATGGTACCGAGGAATCACTGGGTTGCAATCACTGGACCGGTATTTCAAGTTTCTGTTATAGAATCGATATTAATCAATACTAGGTCACCGAGATACCATAAGAGGTGATAATTGTACGGGTTACTTAAGTACCTTACCGATTAAAGACACTGGGAGATCACTAGATTGGTAATCATTGCACATAGGCTTCTTTAACATGGTCGTGTTAAAGCACCGTGAGATCAATTTAGGAGGTTATTGCACAAAGCTTCTTGAGCATAGTCTGTTCTTTAGCAAAGAACTGAGGGATCAGTTGATCATTGCACTGGAAACTTCTATAGACTGATTGATTGTGCTTTGGAGTTATTGTTCTAAAAAGTCACACGTAGGTAGTGTTGGCATATATTGTCAGATAGGATAGATATGGAAAATAGGTTGGATGAATGAAGGGAGATGTACAAAGTTGCGTCAACAAGGTGAAAAGTATTTTTTTAGTATTAATTGATAACAGCAATGTCAGTTTATTATCTTTATAACATTGATCATGCTATGAATTAGGTTGGCGGAATACCCTCTTAAAAGACTACAATTTTCACAAAGTATTATCTCGATGACGAAGAAGAGATATTGGCCAACTGTTCACAATCTTTTATGGTCCCATCTTCTCTGCCTCCCATGCCATCCTTTCACACTTAACTTTAGATTCCCTTATCTTAACAAATGCATTGCAATCTTTAGAGCACAGGCGTCAAGTGGAAATGCTGTCCTCACTCTTTTTTATGTGAATACCTATAGTTCTACCTGCTCCCATCAGGAACCAGTGAGACTATGGTATCCCCAATCGGGGTATGTTGTGAGGCTGAAGGTAGTGAGGAGGGGAATGAGATGGGAAAGAGGAAGGTGGAAAGTATCATGCTATTCAGATCTGGTCACCAAAAACGGCTAAAGCCATTTAAAGCAATGTTTCAATTCTGGAGAGTGGTCTTACACCAGGGCGATACTGGTATCTTCTACTCTGGAACGAGCCTCAAATAAACTATACATTATTTTCAATTAATTAATTGTGAAATAAACACAAATTAGACCACGGAGGCCGTCATTCCACCGGTATTTCAATGAAAATACACCGAGGAACTAGCGAGTTCTACAGCCATAGTCAAGAAACGTGCCAATCGCACGCCCAACACTTGTACACGGTCGACACTTGTTTCGACATATGAAAACGGGTCGTTTAATTATTTTTAAGTTTTTTGTAGTATTTGTACCAAACAACACTAGTTTCGAAAGTGGGACGACATTGTAAAAACAAACGGTAGAAATCGAACAAACTGGAAGTCAACATATAACACCAACTACAAATTACTGACTGCAGTCATCTATGGCGGCGATCGTAAAATTTTAGGCGGCAATGACATGACAAAAATATCGTTTTAGTGGCATAAAAGTCGTATTTTAAATAGTTATAGAAAATTGTTTCGTCATCATAAAAATAATTTTAAAAATCCATTACCGTTGTTATTGTTTTTCGATATTAAAAAACTGTTAAAATACCCTGACTGAATTGGTATTCGTATTTGATATTGGCTTCATGAAAACTGGTATTTTCCTTGACTCGTTTTTTGTAATTGGGCTCTCATATGGAACGAGATACTGGCATCTAATTTTCAACCCAGACTTCTTCAACGCCCACATTAATAAATTCCTTTCTACCTGTATTTCCTGCCATTTTTATATGATACCTCACAAGAGCGCTCCTATCTGTATATTGTAAGGACCGGGGACCCGGTTGGGCAGCGTTGTGAAGTCGGTTAAGGTAGGAAGGGATTTATTAATGCGGGTCTTGAAGAGGCCTGGATGACGGAGGTAAAAAAGATGCCAGTAGCTCTTTCTACGTATGTACCGTTTTATACAAAAACGCGTCGTAGAAACGACCCTTTCGTGTCCATTGAGTTTCTCGGTCATTTTATTAATTATTTGATTTTTCTCCATTTATTGTTTATTGTAGAAAACCGCACATCCAATAATATTTCACAATTTTACATTTAATTACAAAAGTAAGTACTTAATAATATTAGATGAGATGCAGCCTTCTCTTAAGTTTTTTTTAAATTTTCTTTTTACACTCCACACAGAAGGCCCTGAGGGAAATAATTTTCCTCAGGGCCTCCATATTTTACATGTCATCTTTGAAGGAGCTGTCTGGAGAGTCTTTTTGAGGGCAGAAAGAAGTGAACATGGGTCCTGAAGAGACCCATGTATATTCATCAGTAAGTTAATTCTACCGACCCGGGAACCATTTATTGGATAACCAACACCTCTGCCATAATTCACCCCAAGTGGTAAACTACTTGTTTGGTGCCTTAGCAGGCTTTCCTGAGATTCGTCTGGATCTTGGCAGCGGATATGTCTACCCACCAGCTGCATGGCAGGCCGTATCGGGAGAGAATGGTTCAGGGAGTCCCTTTGACTTCTCTAGCCGTACTCTCGCCTAATATCGCCTTGCACCGCAGTGGGAGGGATGGATCTTTACATCCGTCACCCCTGAACGCACTGACCCCCAGATTCCTACCCACCCCCCTTTCCTTCTCAGAACTTCATCTCCTTCCTTTCCTAAAAAGACCCTCCATACAGCATCCCCAAAGATGACATAGGCTTTGAGGGGAATTATTTTTCCCAAGGTCTCCTGTGTGGAGTTAATGTAAAAAAAAAAAATATCCCTTGGAAAAATGAAAATCCTGTGCTCTTTAGCTCTGATGAAGTTGTCAGGGACATAAAGCAAAATCCGTTCTTGAACAAACTTCAAAACTCTAGATCATCTTGATTGCAATTGCGCCCATTTAGCAGCTTATGTGTCACTAACACCATTGCAATTTTTCTCCTAACGTCCAGACGATGTAGTCCTAGCATTCCAGCGAGAAAATCAGAGGGATACAAGAGATATACAATACATATACCAGCTCAAGAGATCAAAACTGCTAGCTCCTTGGAGCAGGCTTCTTAACATGTCTCACAACGCTGCCCAACTGGGAGGTGACATAGTTCTCCTGTATTTACATACGAACAGGGGCGCTCTTGTGAGGTGTTACTTAAAAATTGAACGTAAAAAAACTCATAGCAAACGACTATCAAAATATTGGTGATTAGTTACACTTTTCATAGTTAGGCCCGCATGCTGGTAGCAAGATTAGCAGCAGCCCCCAACGCGCAGCCCTTAGCGATATGAACACAGGTGGGGTGGGTTTATGCGCCTAATCCTTCCCCTATATAGTTTTGATAGAATCAGCGTTATTTTCCCGTCCCCTAATCCTAAACTATTATTTCTCACTCACAAACCTGTTGAATTACCCGATTAGATTAAATTATACTGAATTTGGCATTTATGAAAAAGCGAACGATTTATTTATTGCCCAGATAATTAGAAAAGAGGTATTAAATGCAAGATGTTTTCTTTTATATTTAATAAGAGGAATTTTGCAGTAAGTTGTTTTGTTGGTGTTTAAGGCCGCACTCTGGAAACGCACGGCACTGAAAAAGAAGAAGATGGAGAGATATGTAATTACGAATGTTGGACAGAGCGCGCTAATATTTTAAGTCGTAGAATAGCGGCGAAAATTGCGAAAAAGCTTAATAAAACATGACTCGTTTAAAATAGAGCAAAAATCTTGTAGAACTTATCTTAAGTATCATTTAAAGAAACATTGTGAATTTTTTCACAAATATAACTAGTAAAATAAAAGAAATAGACTTGTTTAAAATAATTTTCGGAGCATACTTTGCGATTTTTTTCTATCGAGGGAATTTCATATAATTTGCGTTTCGGCATGGAACGTATCTAGATATTATCTTCAAAAATAACATATATTTTTTTAAGAGCTTAAAAACTTCAAATGTTTAAGGGAGATATGTAAGAAATCGGTCGAAATACGAATAGTAGACCCTTAAGGGTTTCGATTGTCGGAGCTAAGAGAGGACTGACCATTATTTCTGGATATTGTTACGAAATTAACAAAAATGAAATATTTTTTCATATGAAGCAAATACTTTGCAATGTGACATTACAGTCTTAAAATATAAATAAATCAGAGTACGCAATTCACATGCGGTAGAAGTGAATCTAGAAGTCGCTAGATGTCGCTTGCTTTTCTTTTGTCTGTTTATTTTTAAGTGGTTTGAAGATTGGATATTAATTTCAGAAGAATTGAGAATTTAATTTAATTTTTTTTTGGTTTTTTTTTTTTTTACATGAACTCCACACAGGAGGCCCTGAGGAGAAAACAATTTCCCTCAGGGCCTATGTCATCTTTGGGGATGCTGTGTGGAGGGTTTTTTAAAGGAAAGGAAGGAGAGGAGAGTTCAGGGAAGGAAAAGGGCTTAAGAGGTGGGTAAGAATCTGGGGTTCAGTCTGTCCTGGTCATCCGCCTCCAAGACCTAGACAAACCTCACCACATCAACCCGGGCACCCCTGCTAAATCACCAAACGTAGCGAACCACTTGGGGTGACCTGTGGCAGAGGTGTTGGTTATCCAATAAAGGTTCCCGGGGCGGCGGTACCCATTCTCGCCTACCAAATTGACGTAGGATTCAAACTCCGTTCGCTGAATGTCTGTCTCTCTGGCCGCTTGGATTTGTCATTATATTAGAATGGAGTACCCGTATAAATTATTAATTTTAGTAACGCATTTCCGTTTCATCCGAATTTCGAATCACTCACGAGACTATATAAGTTTCAGTTCAAAAATGAATGTTTCTTTGTTTTTCCCTTATGCGTTCCTAAACTATTCATTCGATTGCGATGAAACTTTGGGGATTTGATGTGATTTGATTGCATGCCCGCGATGGTTTCTATATGTAATGGAATTAGGAAATTATTTTCTATACTATTCATCCGATTGCGATGAAACTGGGGATTTGATGTGATTTGATTGCATGCCCGCGATGGTTTCTATATGTAATGGAATTAGGAAATTATTTTCTATACTATTCATCCGATTGCGATGAAACTGGGGATTTGATGTGATTTGATTGCATGCCCGCGATGGTTTCTATATGTAATGGAATTAGGAAATTATTTTCTATACTATTCATCCGATTGCGATGAAACTGGGGATTGGATGTGATTTGATTGCATGCCCGCGATGGTTTCTATATGTAATGGAATTAGGAAATTATTTTCTATACTATTCATCCGATTGCGATGAAACTGGGGATTGGATGTGATTTGATTGCATGCCCGCGATGGTTTCTATATGTAATGGAATTAGGAAATTATTTTCTATACTATTCATCCGATCCATCCTTCCAATCCATCCTTTGGTTAGTTGACCGCAAAGGTTTTTATATATTCTAGTGAACTTTGGTGTTTGAAATAATGAAATTTGTAAAAGGGGACCGAAGGAGGAGTGTTTCGTGGGACTGGGGAAAGTGGGAGAAGAGAGGGGGGAGACGCGGGGGTAAGTGGACGAAGGATCATGAAATACTGAGGAATATGAATGGGAAAGGACACGCAGGAAGAAACAATTTCTTTATTTAAGTGGCATCATAACGCATGCCAGGAACTCGTTAGTTTAAAATAAAATAATAACACTGTGAACACTACTTTTATTTTTGTGCGTAAAGCCGTAGTTAGAGCAGTATAATCCTCCACTTACCTCTTCCACGGGAGCTCAGTCTATTTTTTCTAAACCACTATAAAAGCACAACATGAGGTAGTAGATTTACGACCCTGACGATGCTACGGTTCGTAGCAAAACCTAACTAACTAATTAACTAACTGTGGTGAACTGGAATATCGACTGATTGGGAGTCCATATGGCGATCGGGAGTTTTTTAATAATACAAATCTTGTTAGAAGTTGTCTATCAACAATAATTGTCTTCAACCCACAGACTGCAGCCTGAAGTAACTAAGGCGTCGTCCATTAAAAGAACGTAGCGAACCAATTGTTTCGCTACGTTCTTTTAATGGTTTGGTGATTTAGCAGGGGTGCCCGGGTTCATTGGGTGAGGTTTGTCTAGGTCTTGGAGGCGGATGACCAGGAAACACTGAACCCCAGATTCCTACCCACCCCTTAAACCATTTTCCTTCCCAGAACTCTCCTTCCCTTCCTTTCCTTAAAAAACCCTCCACACAGCATCCCCAAAGATGACATAGGCCCTGAGGGAAATTATTTTCCTGTGTGGAGATCATGTAAAAAAAAAAAATAATCACGTGATGTTTTTTAGCAACTTTTTAACCCTCTCCCCCCCCCTGGGATTATTTTTAAATACAGGTATAATCTGATTAAATTTTGGACAATTAAGCATCGTGATAAAAAATTTCCAAACTCAGTGCAACATACTCGCTAATGGGACTCAGTTGAAACAGGTGGACAGATTCAAATACCTCGGGGTTGAATTTATTCTCCAGCGATGGACGGCAAGACGGAGAAATTGATCGAAGAATTAGTGCGGCAAGCGGTGTGTTGCGTCCTCTCTATAGTTCAGTGATAAGGAAAGCCGAGCTCAGTATCAACACAAAGATGGCAGTATTCAAGACGGTATATCGCCCGACGCTCACCTACGGCCACCAGATATGGATGCTAAGCGAACGAACGCGCTCTAGAGTCGAAGCTGCCGAAATGAGGTACTTGAGAGGAGTGGCAGGGGTTACGAAATGGGATCATATAAGAAACTCGACGATCCGAGATGATCTAAACATTGAACCACTGCTACTCTTCATAGAAAAATCGCAACTGAGGTGGCTTGGGCATATACTAAGAATGCCTGATGACCGAATTGCGAGGAAGATACTTTGTGCGATTCCAGAGAATAGACGTCCAGTGGGCCGCCCCAGACACAGCTGGGCGAGGCAACTCCAGAAACTGTGTGAGGAGAGGATAAGACTGCCATGGACGGAGGCCGAACAATCAGCTCAAGACAGGGACGTATGGAGGAGCCTTGTCGATGCAATGGGTCCCCGACCCGAATAGGATTAGGGGGACGAAGATGATGATGATGATGATGATAAAAATTCCAGACGTACATTAAGGTTGCAGATTGTTTTTCACTGGCATAAAAATAATCAAGGAAGGTGTAAAAAAAACACATATTTGTACATGAATATATTTAATGGACATTGTCTTCGGACCACGGACTAGCGAGACTTTCTTCAACACTAACAACTGAATAAGCATCTTGAGAGTCAGCTGTTGGCACTGTGCTTTGTTGAAGATCGACGTCGGTTTCATCAAGCCACTCGGCGTCATCATCTCGAGCGGTTGTCGCAACGCGCGGGGAAATCGTTGCCTGGCAACGGTGAGTCAAGGCCACGCGCCGCTGTTTGGTTTAGAAATCGTGCGTTCAACGAAAAATAAATACACGTGATATTTCATTATATCCCCCCCTCCCCTCTTTGTTATATTTCGTGATTTTTTTCCGAACCGCTCCCCCCAGTTTTGAGCCTCACGTGATTAATGGACGACTCCTAACCGGAACAAAACGTTAGTAGTTTTGAATATGCGAGGCGTGGAGTCTTTCTATTCCATCAATATCTTCATTCAATTTTCCCCTTGATAATCAGTTATTATGTTATTTGATACCTACTCCTCAAGATGAGACAATGAGTTTTCTCGAGAAAAGCTGATTAAACCAAAAATAAAACACAATAGTCTTTTAAAAGTCTGTTCTTGATGCACAGTGATTCCCTAAAAGTAACAGTGTAGATTTTCCATTCTTTCCTACTTCTGTCTGGTATTGACTGTTCCTTGGGACGACAAAGTTCTATCTGCCTTTTCCACGAAACTTAAATGTTGAAAAACAATGTTTGAATCGCGAAGAAAATAAAAAAAATTGACATCGATGAAAAAGTGGATATGAAAAACATAATATGTAGCAAACTCGCCAACTCCTCGCATACACAGTTTAGCAAACGAGTACACCAATGATATCGACGTTGTTAATATAACAAATTCGATATTGAGAATACAAGTAAACAATTTTTTTTTATGTCAAGATATTATTCTAATTTATCTTTATGTTTCAGAATATTTTGTGCGAAAACGTGACATTTATCAAAAAATAGATGCAATCTTGTTGTTTCAAAAATCATCTTAATTCAAAGCATCTGCAATCTGCATGTTAATATTTATTTTTTCGTAGATGAATTTTTTTTTAAATCAGTTTCACGCAAATTCATAGCCAGTTTATATGATTTATTCATTTATGCCCGTAAGACGTTTTACATAAGACATGTCTTTAATACATTAATGTACGAACAATTAAATTATAATAATGTAAAGAAAAATAGCTTTATTATCAGTTTCATGAATGGGATATGCGTTTGCAATTCAATTTATCCGTATTGACAACTATTAAACGGAAAGTTTTTCACGATTTATTATTTTAAACTAAATATCCCCTATGAACAAATTATACATGCAACACGTAGTGACTCACGAACATTCCAGTAGCTACGATAGTATCAGATTTTGCTGATTAGCCACTTCGAGACGCGCAGCGAAAAGTGCCGACCTTCAAGAAGCCTGGAGACTCTTCCGGAGTATTCTATTGCACCACGCGGGCACCTATATAAGCGACGAACCTGCGAACGGTCAGTTTTTTGGCGCGACTTTCTCCTACCTTACGAACAACACTTAGAGTACGAACTCAGTGCGACCTGCTTATCGTTGCACAAAAACATACACAAGAAATCTTTGTTATTATTGCGAATAAATTACTCAGTGATTCGAATCGAACTTTTTTTTATTTATCTCTACCAACACTCATATCCCACAAGAGTACCTACTCGACTCACTAAGCAAAATAACCAATTTCAATGTCACCTCTCACAAACATGGTATGTAGCGAACTCGCCAACTCCTCGCCTACACAGTTTAGCAAACGAATACACCAATGATATCGACGTTATTAATATAACAAATTCGATATTGAGAACACACGTAAACAATTTTTTTGTCAAGATATTATTTCTGATTAATTTCTGTTTATCACTATTATTTTTAAAACCTATTGCTTTATAAACCGTGTAAAAGCGTATATAAATTAAAACAACAAACAAAGAAATCATGTTGCTTTAAAAATATGTCATCTTTGGCAGAAAGAACAAAGTTGCTCTTAAAATATGGAAAAGAAACCTTATTGTTCTGAAACATAAATATAACTTTCACAGAACATGGATTTATTTTAGGGTGGATTTAGAAGAGAAAAAAACGTAAAAGTAGGAACTTTGTGCAAATTGGTCAATTTTGGTCAAAATGTCAGATGAAACGTTGTTTTTCCAAGGAGCATATTGTTGGTGTTTTTCCATCTAGACAAAGTATCTGCGGATGAGACGGCGGAATCGCTGGAATGATCTGCCAAGCCCAGGCCTCGCCAAGCGCACCCCCGTGACGGTGGGGAGGGGGGGGGGGGGGGGGGCACGAGGAACGCAATGACCGACACCGACGCCGACGGTCGGAACGGGCTCTTATCTGAAAGCTTTTAAACTTGCCTCTTCTCACTTCTTACCAATCATCTCGATAGATCAAGTACCAGAGGTAACAAACAGTGAACTTTAAATATAAATTATATTTTAACATAATAACTCAATATCGATTTTATTTCATTCAAAATTTGCTTTGATAAATACCTACATTCAAAAATGCCCAAACTTGTGATGATAAAACTATTAAAATTATGTATTTTTTTGTAATTTTTTATCATAAGTATTTATAATTTTTCAATAATGTCTTAGTAAAGTAAGCATGTATTTTTTTAATAAATTAGTTTTAAAGACCTTAAATAAATAGACAAACTGAAGTATTTTCGTCACAGAACAAGGGTGCAGATCTTTTTTTAAGATTTTATTTGAACTTACATTAATTTTCTGAAAAGTAGCTTTCCCAAATGATTTATTGATTTATTTCACTGCATGACTATGTGATTTGTAATTTGTTGTAAAATTCAAAATTTTGTTTGAAAATTTAACAAATCTGCCAATGACCTACGGAAAAACCTTATTGTAATGAAAATAATCAAATTTTCTCAAAATTTAAGAAATAAGCTTTACTAGATTGAAGAACAGTCTTTCAAAGTCAATTTATAATTTTTTGTGGAAAAAAGTTCCCAGAGTGGAAGATACTATCAGTATCGCCCTGGTGTAACACCACTGTTCGGAATTGAAACGTTGCTTGAAATGGCTTTAGCCGTATTTAGTGACCAGATCTGAATAGCCAGGTATTTCCCCACCTTCCTCTTCCCTATCTCCTTCCCCTCCCCACTACCTTTAGCCTCACAACATACCCCAATTGGGGATGCCATAGTCTCACTGGCTCCAGATGGGAGCAGTTGGGACTCTTGTGCGGTATTTCATGTAAAAAAAAAGTTAATACATCTAAAATTAGATTTAAAAATGACATTTTTCTGGTTTTGTCTGGTTATTCCCTCTTAACTAGTGCTTTTACAATTTGGAAGGTGGGTGTGGGTACCGCTGAAACAGGAACCAACATTTCTGTCACAGGTTACTCTGAATGGATCCCTATGCTTGGCGACTTAGCAGGGGTGATCAGGTTCATTGGATGAGGTTAATCTGGGTCTTGGCAACGGATGAATCTGTGGGCCGAATCGAGAGAGACTGGGTGTTGGAGGCTTTTTGAAATCTCCAGATAGCCTTTCTCGACGCATCACTTTTCACCGTGGTTAGGAGGGATGGATTCATTATGTCTCTCCTGGATATATTGACCACCAGATTCCTATCCAGCTATCATATATTTTCCTTCTCAGAACTTCCTTTCTTCCAAAACGCCCTCCACACAACATCCCCTAAGATGACATATAACGTGATTGAAATTATTTTCCTCAGTGTCTCCTGTACTTTAATGTAAAAAAAGTGAATTTTGTTATATTTTTTGGAATAAAAATGTAAATGAAAATTTGTTTTCCGGTGACTTTTTTTACGAGGCTTTGTCGTGTAGTTTATTTGTTAATTTTGACAAAATATTTCATTATTGATTTGAAATAAAGCATTTAACATGCTAACATAATTATTATTTAATTATTTAAAAAATTCCAATCGCATGGTTCCAAAAGAATTCCAAGATTTTTTTTTAAATTCTGAAAAGTTGCAATTTCAAAACTTGTACTTGAAGTATTCAAACTTCAGCGCAGAAATTATCAAAAATTACTGCTATTCAAATTTTTAAATAAAAAATCCAATAAAATTTAAAACTCCTCCTAACGTTCGCTTCTCCGGTTTGTAACGTATTTCAAGCTAGAATAAAAAAAGATACCTTTCTTTCTTTCAACAATGTTCTCATATGGCTCATTCACAATATCACCAGTATTTTTTTTTCTCTTACGTAAACCGTTGCGAACGCATTTGATTGTTACACATTTATGGTGCATTGTTTTGTATACGTATTCATACATTATTAAAGAAAAAACAACTTTATAGTAGTTTACGCTTATATATTTTTTTTAAGTAATTTATGATTTTATTTCGATTCTACTCAAGCAAAACGACCGGAAAACCTTCAATTTAGGTAATACTTACTATGTAGTATTCATAATATTAAGTGATTTGCAATAAAATGTAATCTAAATAAGTAATTTCGAAAAAAATGGAGTTTTGTTTCAAAAAAGAAGAAGGTTGCGTGTTCATATCCCGTCGGGGTCACCATTTGTAGCTGTGCAGGATGGTATAACTTGTCTGGGATAAACCGTGCTATAAGGATCGCAGGAATGTTTGAATAATAACACTTAGCCATAGTGATTGCATTTATTTATAACTTCAACATATTATGCACAAATTAAATTGTCAACCGCGACAATTATCAGAAGAATTTAGATTGACATGTGTTATCGACTCTGATACAGAAACCGCAATGACAAGGCTTGTAACTTTTTGAACCTTCTCGAGACTCCAGTGTGGCCAGTGTATGTCAAACAATGATACCATTACAAAAATAGTCAACTCGCCACATACCGAGTCGTTACAGAGGGTTCTTGAAAGGCTCCTCCACGGTAAGGTTTCTCTAGGCTATTCCAATTAAATTATTAAATCAGAAGCTTTTTTTATTTATCATTTTTATTAGGTACCTAATCATGCGCCCATTAGCTCCAATTTAGCGCGAGAGATTTTTCAGAAAAATAGCGAAAAAGTTTTAAAAAATGTGTACTTTTAGAAGAGTACACATTTCGATTTCATCTGGTGGAAAATATGTTATTAAAGTTTTGGTGGCATAGTTTATTTAAATGTTTTAAAATTACAACTTTTGAGGGTTTAAAAAAATGCTTAAATTTTCTTTAAAATATAGTGCTTTTGGCTTTACGAATGGCATTTTTTAAAATAATCGAATAGCAATTTTGAAAGCACGTTGACTGTGTTATTTCACATCAATTCTAAAGTATTTTGTCAACATTAACAAATAAACATAATAAAAAGCCTTGTACGTTTTTACAAAAATTGTAATCAAAGAAAACATTTCAATGAAGACGTATTTGAATAGCGATTTTGAATCTCGTGGTTCTAAAAATAAAACATTCTCGTTTTGTTTGTCTCCTGATGTTTAGCGTGGCAGGCCTACACATTACTGCGGGCGATCACAAAGGAAAAACCCAATGAAAGAAAACTCGCGTTTCATTACGGGGTGGTTTTTCAGGGATGTTTCTCGACACGCCTCCGCTGCTGGAGAGGGGGAGGAGGAAGGTGGGGTGAGGGAACAACAGCAGCGGGAAAATTGAATAGAATCGGCCAGAGGGTAGTTTTTCCGAAAAATAAAACAGGAAACTACCGCATTCAAAGTTTTGTGGGTGCTCCTAAGTTGAAAATAAAACGTGGGCTGTCTTTAAAAAATACAACGCCGAGATGAACAAGCTTTTAAACGAATGACGAAGATTTGTGTAGTTTTATATAAAAATACATTTGTGGATCACGCATTTGGTAGCTTAAATATTCGTACAGCCCAAAATACATTTTGATGTTACTTAATTATAGTTAATGTAGGTGTGATTGTTATGGGTTCGTTTCCTCGGCTGACTAAGTCCTCCATCACGACACGCACAACATTTTCCGCTTACTGTGGTGGTAGTAGAAGATTTTTAAATATTATGAAGCTAGTCGTAAACCGTGAATGTTTGTCTTTCTTTTTTTAAAAAAAAGGTGCTCGTAAAGTTGTGTTAAACTATTGTGTTAAAATTATATATGAAAAGTTTTTTCATTTGGGACTAAAAACCATAAAAAATATGTATAAACTGTGGAAATAAATTAATTGCAGTGTATTGTTTTTTCGTGTGGTTTCAGCTTCTTTCAACGTATGTAGATCGCTTAATTTGTAAGATGAAGTTCAGCTTTATTCCAACAGACGGCAGTTGAGTAGGATATCAGAAGAGTACCATCTATCGCCGTTTGTGTGTTGGATACAAACGGTTATGGGTTCCCACAGTCCGCCCGCCGCAGAAAATGAACTACTTAGAGGCTAGCCTAGTTAGGACGTCTGTCCAGTTAAATATTAATTTTAAATATTTATAATAACTAAATCAACACACAAGTAATCACTCAAACCTAGAACTTATTTGGAAGATAACCAACAACTGAGGAGACATAACATTTTTCTATTTTTTTTAAATAACAATTTTTCTGTTGAAATCTTTTTTTCTTCTTATTAAGGTTAAAAATAATTAATTTTGTGTGCACCACTATTTAATCAAAATAATTGGCTTGTTTTAAAATCAACGGTTTCTTCATCAGGATAAACGTATAATTAAAATTAACCTTCAACTGCTGACTTGATTTTTTTCGTATACTTTTAAAAATACTTTATTTGGTGTTAACTTACTTTTCGACAACTTGTATATTATATAATGTATCATTGAAGAAGAAGATAACACTAATAATTATTAGAATCTAAACGAAAATATTTATTTATTTATTTCAACGCCATAAAATGGCTTTTACATTCAAGTGTTACATGGTACAGTGGTACACAGGGGGGTAACAGTATTTTAATAATAACGAAAATATAATAGTTATACAATATTTAAATAATATACACACTAGGTTTACATAAGAACTGACATAAAACAATATGATGTATGTGTGATAAAGGCTAGTAAATAGATATGTGATACAATTATGTGTTACAACCAAAAAAAATGATAATGTGAAAACTTAAGGAAGAGAATAGAATATGTAAAAATAACAAAACATTTTATTTACGCCGAATAAAAATATGTTAATAAAATATGAAATAGAAAAAGACACAGAAAATTTGAAAAATACAGTGGTCTAATAATGGTATAATAATTTTTGGCAAAAATCACTTGAGATCAATAATCAGACTGTATTATCTAAACAAAATAAAAACAATTAACTCACTTTTAATATAATATTTCAATAGTGTCACGAATAAACTATGTTTATAAAACTTTAGTAAAGTTGTTAATGTTTATTTTTAAATAGTAAAAATCAATTTTTAAAAAGTCACTCAATTATTGACATGGGTCAGAGAGGCCCGCAAAAAAAATTAAATGAATTTACTTACAGAAATTTAATTTTAAGAATTTAAAATTTATAACTTGGCGACCAATTTAGTGACGCCTCTGGCGTCACTAAATTTGAAGCTACTGGAAGCAGCATATGCGTCACGTGCGGGGGAGGGGAGTATTTCGATGTTATTATTGTTGCTATGACGAAACGGCCCCCATGTCGGCAGTTAAAGGTTAACAAATATAAGTGTCGACAAACAAATATTATTTTCATTTGACAATTACCTTTAAATGAAAATAAATTGTCAATTATTAGTTTCTTCTCGCGTGGTTTAGTTCAGATCAGTGAAGAGAATAATCCAATCATTTTATTAATTGATATCATCAGCCGATGAATGTGTTGATTCAAATCACCGGTTTTAATTAATTGAATATTCACAGAACATATTCTGTAAATATTCAATTAATTTTTGTCGACCTATATAAAATATTCACTATCTAACTGAATTGCCAGAATAATATTGAACTAAGGGTTAATTTGTCTTCGTGATACTTGTTTTCAGAAGGATCTCTCACTTCATAATAACAATTACAAAATTACGTGAAACCAGAACTCAGCTAATGGTGACAAGCCATCCGTTAGCCCTGTTGCTGACATTAATGTATCATATGAGCAGGAAAATCTATACATATAAAAATTAATGTTTCTTTTTTTGTCAATTCTGCCTCCGTGGTTCTGAGGCAAGACTCTCGACTCACAATCCGAAGATCGCGGGTTCGAACCCGGTGTGCGCAAATAAATTTTATTTGATTAGTTTGTGTTATTTTTACAATTAATCCCTTTAAAATGATGTGTAGTATATTTGCGGTACGTTTCAGAGTGGAAGATACTCTCAGTATCACCCTGGTGTAAGACCACCATACAGAATTGAAACGTTGCTTGAAATGGCTTTAGCCGTGTTTGGTGACCAGAACTGAATAGCCAGGAACTTCACCACCTTCCTCTTTTACATCTCCTATCCCTCTGTACTACTTTCAGCCTCACAGTGTAGCCTAATAGGGAATACCATACTCTCATTGGCTTTAAACGGGAGCAGCTGGAACTCTTGTGAGGTATTTATATTAAAAAAATATTGAAAAATATTTAAATAAAAGTTCTTTAGCACCGTTGTGATATGAAACACGATGAAAAGTAAAAGAGACAAACACATACATCTATGGCGAGTAATCAGTCTCCTCTTTGTGGGGTGTTTCGTAGCCTCCCCACTTTTGTCTACTTTAGTTTTCTGAAGATTTCACTACTACCGCGTGTATACTGCACCCTTGTGTTTTATTTCAATTATCATTCATCTGATTATGACGAAACTTTGGTGATTTGTTGTGCGCATGCCCGCGAAGATTTCTGTGTTCTGGCGTTTTAAAATTTGTATAACATAAATTTCCGTAGTAGTTAGTCTCCTATACATTGGTACAAAACAAATCATATTGTCCGATGTAATAGAGCAGGGTTTCTCAAACTTTTTCCGCAAGGGAACCCTTCGCAAGCCCTTAAATTTTATTTTTTTATTTATTTATTTAAAATTTACGGCACAAAGTGCCATTTACAAGCATGTGTATATTTAATTACAGTCATAGTACATTATACAGGCATTAAAATAAACAATAATATCAAAAAATCATTATGTAGTGACCTCGTTAACGTATAATTGGCTGAAATGTTCGATCAGTACAACCTTATATTTCAGTATGGAAATATTAAAAATATCAGCCACATTGGCATAAAAATTTCCAATGGTGTGTAATCTATTTACAACTGAATTGGAGCCTGATACCGACATATAGTTGTCACAATAAAAAAAACTTTTAATGGAACACTTGGCTTATTTTTTAGATTAGACAATTTTAACAGAAAAATTTAAAAAAATTATTAAGCACTTTGTTTATAATTTATTATTTATATTCCATTTTTTGGTTGTATAT
This sequence comes from Glyphotaelius pellucidus, assembly GCA_936435175.1. Classification (NCBI taxonomy): domain Eukaryota; kingdom Metazoa; phylum Arthropoda; class Insecta; order Trichoptera; family Limnephilidae; genus Glyphotaelius; species Glyphotaelius pellucidus. Next base: position 32,084,941 of record OW386549.1, read on the forward strand.
AAATTCTCTAAAATTATTTATACTCCATTTTTGTTTACATATTTGTAATATAAACGAAAAAACGGAAAACAAACAAACAAAAAAATAGAATAAATAAAGCACGTAATGACTTGGATGATTTCGAGTCCGTGAATTGCATTTCTTCTTGATATCAGGCACAATATTGGTAAATTAGAGTCTAATATCTGGTGTGGCGTCGAGCCTGTTCCTGCACTTTGATTTTGTTGCTGCAAAAGAACATCCCTCTTCGCATAAGTAGGTTGTAGAAAACGGAAGTCAAACAATTATAACTTGTTTTGATAAATTGGGGTACTCTTCTGACAAACTCGCCTGGAAATCATTAAAGGTTGATCTTCTACCTGGAAGGGTCTGCTACATAACTTAAGAACTATTGAAAAAAAAAAATTATACAAATAATAATTTCTTGTGAATAATATGTAATATGAATATGTGTACACTATATTAAATGAAATTCTTCCGACAAATTGTCGCGGAACACAGTTTGGGAAACCCTGTAATAGAGTAGTATTTTGAGACAAGCAAGTTGCAGGAGTGTACTCGAAATGGCTTAAATAAAAATGTTAAAAAATCCAAACACCACCACGTGTGTGAAAATCAAAATCTTTCATATCCCCCTCTGTGAAATACAAACCAAACGTAACACGTGACGTCATTGTGTCCTGGATAAAGCCTCACCCGGAAAGTTCTCGTTAAGCGTGATTTGTGGGGACACTCGTGTACTTTTCAGTTTACAGTAGATTTCGTATCGGCAGTGAATTTGAGCCACCGCTACGGGGTAGTCTGCTAGGCTGGTAGTTAGCAATCTATGGAAATTGGGTTCGCCGTCATTGTATGGATGAATTTTTTTTTTTGAGATATTGCCTTCTCGGGGATCTAAAAAATTAAAAAAATAGTAGGTAAATTTTTGTTGTCAGTAATTTTTTCAAAGTATTTTTACCTTTTAAAAAATGTTAAAATGTTCAGGTATCCTTGAACACTGTCCAAATGGTCAAAACAGAGTTGCACAAATTGTCAAAATGGATAAAACGTTAATTAAATGGACAAAACATTGATCAAATGGTGAAAACATTTCTCAAATGGAAAAAAAAAATTATGAAATAAAAAAAATTACTTTGTTTGTAACCATAATTTATTTATTTCATTTTTTTAATACCGATTGTTTTTTTTTTACATGAGCTCCACACAAGCGGCCCTGAGGAAAATAATTTCATACCTGGGGATGCTGTGCGAAGGGTTTTTTTTTAAGAAAAGGGGGAAAGGAGAGTTCTGGGAAGGAAAAGGGTTTAAAGGGTGGGTAGGAATCTGGGATTTAGTGTGTCCGCCTTCAAGACCTGGACAAACCTGACCCAGTGAGCCCGGGCACCCTTGCTAAATCACCAAACGTAGCAAACCACTTGAGGTGACATATGGCAGTGGTGTTGGTTATCTAAAAAGGTTCCCGGGGCGGCGGTACCCATTCCCGCCTCCCAAATTGTTTGGTTTAATGCAAGCATCTTCAGAGTATAAAATTAAATTGATCAAAAAATACATTGTTTGAGCTTATATATACATACAGAAAGAAACAAAACATTAAATGAACCTTAATCTCATACAACTCGTTGGTCAGAAGCAAATTGGAATATGGGAGTGTTCTCTAGAACCCACACTATTTAAAATATCAGACAGTCAAGGTTGCCTGATCAAGCCTCAATCCTGCACATGTCGTTGGGGGAGGCTCAAATAGATTTGAGAGGGATCTGCAAAATTAATAATTGTTAAATAATAATTTCCTGAATGTTTAACTTCCAACCCTTGAACGATGATTTGCGTCAGGTACTGAATATTTAATATTTTTTCTATGACAGCAACACTGACGTGCGTGGTCAATATTGGAGGGGGAAGGGGGAAGAGGCGGTCAGCCCAGCGAGGAAGCAAGCAGTTTCTTCTGGTTTTAACTCTCCAACGGGTCGGTCATGATTCCTTTCCCTAGACCCTTTTGCATTCAAAAAGTTATCTGTAACACGTGTTTTATAATAGTAATTTTTTTATATCCGAATTAACTGTTTTTTTATATATCCGAATCAACAGTGGTTTTTCCTGACGACGCTCAGCCCAGGTGTAATCCGATGACGGGGTATACATGATATGAACGTAAATCTATTTAACGTATTATCCGATCAGATCTTACTTTTGTTATAAAATCAGTAATTTTGAGTTCATAAAGAGATTTAAAGCTTTTCCTAGAAGCGCTGAAGCAAGCTAAATATATCCAAGACAATTTAATAGCAACAAGAGATCTTTTTAATTATTTTAACCCTTCCTGCATTTATTCTACCAATAATTAAGCGATAATCGTCTTGAATTAAGCCTGCATGAACGAACTCAAAACACGAATTTTCTCCAGGTTGAGCTAGCTGGTGAAAGTGTAAGTACTTAAACATTGTGTGTATATTCATTATTGATATCTCTTTAAATCTGCATTCGATCGGATCGATAACGTTTTGTAACATAATGTAACTAAAGATGAAGCAGGTACATGATACAGATACATGATACAGGTGCATGATACATTGAATAAAATAAGATTACTAAAATTTTAAAAGTCTTGAAGACCCACCCTAACTGGCAGCCGGTAGTTACCACGTGGTACGAGAGTCTCTATTATGACGCTGCGCATTTTCCGGCGCGGCGATTTCCAGGAAAATTAAAAGCGCGTCGCTAAAAGATTTTCCTTGTTTGTAATTGAATTCGACGCTATCGGAATGGGTTTGGAAGCGCAACTCTTTGTTTTTACCTTTTTCCGATTCAGCAAACAGCGAAACAAATGTGCGTACACTTTGTTCTGCTTGTTAGCGTTTTATGCATTTCGGGAACGTGGCAGTTGGGACGAGCAGTTCTGTTCTGCTGTGAAAATTGTTCAAAGTTTTTTTATTTTTTTATTTGAGCATTTTGGGGATGAAAATAATTCTATAACTCTATTTTGTCCAAAGTGTATTTTTCTGTACAGTTTTATTGTGTTCTGAACTGTTTCAGCAGGCGCTGTTGGTCATTTCAAATGTTTTCATTCATTAGAAGGTAGGAAATAAACAAAGGACATTCGTGAAAAAAGTCACGTTGTAATATAATAAAATGTAAATAGTTACATGTTAGGTGATCTACGTTCAACCAAAGGCGGTCTTTGCTTTTATATGTAAATGAATAATGTACGTCACAACTAAACGAATATTATACTAGACAACATAATATATTGTACACAAATACTGTTAAGACTAAAAGTGGCAGGAGAAGCATTGGCCACGGGGTGAACAAATATATAATCTCCTTCCAGATAGCCTAAAAACCGAGAAGAGCATAAATACCTTAATAAAAAAAACTGTTTAAACTCAAGTCAGAACAAAACTCTGAAAACATCACTTAAGTTAAGAAAGTGAAATGTCATATGTCAATGTCATATTTATTTTAACTTAATTTTACAAAAAATGCAAAAAGTTCCAACTGCCCGAAATCAGTTGAACTATGGCGTCACTCCAAGTGGTTCACGACGTTTGGTGACTTAGCAGGAAGCCCCGGGTTCATAGGGGGGTGAGTTTTTTCTTGGTCTTCCCATTAACTGGGGGGCGGGCCGGATCGGGAGAGGTTGGTTGAAAGGGACCTAATAATGAGTTTAATATCGATGAGATAAAACAATTTAGTTATTTCAATATACTATCCAGTGAGCATCTATCTCAATGATGGGATTCCTTTTTTCTCAAATTTTCTATCCTTTCTAAATCCTTTGGGTTCAGTAGAAATCCCTTGCACTTTGTCATTTTTACCACTAATGTACCATTGCAAAATCAAATTTTGTAATTCAAATATAAAGCTGTAACATAAACACTTTAAAACATTTTCAATGAGATTGAACCAAAGGGGCCCCTGATATAAAAATAATCACGTGGAGCGAACAAAACCACAATAATTATAAAAACACAAACTGTTATTATTGATGAATCTAATTAAATTTCCATGTCTTATAATACTAAACATGGTTAAATGATAAGTGGGTTTGTTACATAATAAGATGGTTACATAATAAATTACCACACTAGGCTCATGCCCGTGTTATGGTGGTCGATTTTACATAATAGTTAAATTAAAATTTGAAATATGATAAAAGAATATAAGATTATTAATACATCTAAGAATATTAAAAAAATATGAAGGAATAGGAAAGAATAAGAAGGAATGAAAATGATTATATAATAATATAAAAAGAATATGGGAGAGGTAAAAGAATATAAAAAGAATTTTATTTAAAAAAGAAATTTAAAGTTATTTCTTGTATGAAGGAATTTAAAAAGTATGTCATTTAGAAAGAAATATGTAAAAGAAATAAAGTTATTTACATAAGAAAATTCTAAGAAATTTCGCCTTTTTTGGGATAACCATTTTTGGACACCGAATGAAAAATTGGTAATTGTACTTGATCTTTTGATGTCGTTATTTAGTGCGTTTAATATTTTAGGCGCAATGTATGAGTATGGTCTCTGTGAAAAGGTGGTTTTGTTTTAGGGATTATGCATTTCCCATGCGTTGAGTAACGTGTATGTATATCTTTTGGTGTGGAAATTATCAGGCCATTTTTCAGGCTATTTTAACAAACATTGGGCGAATGTGTAATACTACGAGTTTCTTGAAAAGTGGCTCTGATGGATGAGAGGGGGAACATGTGTTGTGCTTACGTAGAGTAAAAAAAAACATTAAATATTATAATGTATAATATATATAACATTAAATATATAAGTATCCCTACGTAGAAGCTATTTTCAGAATATATTCCGCCTACTTTAACTTTTCTTTATAAAAATGTATTGTACTTGAACGAGTGTAAAATTAGTTTTTTGATAACTCCGAAAATGGTGACGTTATGCGCTTTCAAAATGAACTTTCGTAAAACTTACGCAATGTTGTCTCTTAGCGTCGCACGACACATTCAATAAATTTCATTTTCAAATTCGCTTTTTGTAAATGAAATTTATCAACAACTAATTAACAACATTTTGAGGGCTAACATATTCAATACCATTCGATACTGTTCATAAAATTAAAAAGGTCTGCCTTGATCATGGTTTATTTAATATCTACATTTATAAAAAACGTGAAATTTCTTTGTAGCATGTAACTTAATTGGCAATTTACAATTTTGAATATAACTAGTTGGTTTGATGGTCTCCGTGGCCGAGGGGTAAGGCTCTCGACTAGCAGACAATTTTATTCATTTCAAATAATATATAGCATATTTTAGTTTCAGATTGGAAGATGCTCTCGGTATCGCCATGATGTACGACCACCAGTCTGAATTGAACCGTTGACCAGATCTGAATATCCAGATATTTTCCCACCATTTCTTTCCCCTCCCTTCCTTTAGCCTTCACAACGTAGCCCAATTGGGGATACCGTAATATCACTGTCTACAAACTGGAGCAGTTGGGACTCTTGTGAGGTATATGTATATAAATATTTTGTTTTAAATAAATTTTCAATTTTTAGACACATTGTTAGTAAACCAGGTTTCGCCGTCAACGTCAACATCTATCTGCTGAAATGATAAAGAAAAACCACAAATTTATTTTCGTTTCGAAATAAAAATTCATTCCGAGTAATATTTTTAACTCCTTTTCTAGTGGGAGTGGAAGTAAAAAAAAAACTAATCGCGTGAACAAGCGAATAACTCTTTACGAAACTAAGTTAATTTACCCAAATCCTCTGAAGGAATAAATTTATTCATCCACTTCATTTTCTCATCCGTTAAGATTTTCAGGAAAATGCAGAACGCGAAACAAACAAACGGCCAACTTCAAAGAATCAGCAGCTTTGTTTGTTATTTTTGCTTCTGAGAAAAGCCCTCGTGAAAAGATGGAAAATCTAACGACTTTCTTTGAATGTCAATATACCATTCTTGATTAAATTAAATGTTTCTACAGTACAGAAAAATAGTTGTTGAATGTGTTTTAAAATAACAAGGGAATGCATAAAACTTTGTATTTTTACTAGACATCGGATTTTATGCATTTGCATATTTGCATATATCTATCCAATTACGGCGTTATTGCATATTTTAGCCTTTTTCCCCAATCGTGCATATTTCGTGATGTTGCGCCATACATGGTGAAAGCTGGCCAAGCCCTGAAAACTTTTTTCCAAATTTACGGCACATTACCTGCTTAGCTGATCGGTTTCATCGCCTTGCAGAAGAGATAAAGCAACAGTATGGGAATGTCGACAAATTGATTTCCTCTACAAAAAAGTGTTTTTAAAAGCAACGTTGCGTGTGCAGTCTTTACAAAGGGCAATTGCAAAATCTAGCATTGCCGCCAGAACCTACAATAACTTGTTGGGGTACCTTTAGCCAAAAGCGATGTTATTCTATGCTGAAAATTTTGAGGCTGTAAAACAAGTAGTTGGTCGATTTGACAGTTTTGGGGCCATTGTAATTCAGTCAAGCAAGCTAGTATTTGAAGACGCATCCATTAAACAGAATATTGCCAGTTACCAGATGCCATAGAAAAAAAATTGGAAACAAAAAACCTTCCTCTATTTAAATCAATAGAAACACTAGAAAAAATGACCGAACTTGCCATCTTAATAATTGGATGATTTATATAGCGCCGTTTTTGTGAAAAATCACCTCAAGGGCGCTATATCAATAATGCAATATCAGAAAATATTCGTAAAAAGTTAGACGCTATTTTAAATTATTTTTTTAAGAACCCGAATCTTGAAGACATGCAGAACATAATGCCTACATCAACGGCACAGGTCATAAATAGGTATCTCCGAAATGTAGCAAAATTTTAAATTTTGTCCAATGACGTCAGTTGACGTAGAGAGGTCGTTTTCGGCGTACAAATTGATGTACTGGGCGACAAACGTCACAAAGTTGCGCTTGAAATTTTGGAAAAATACTTAATTGTATATTGTCAACAAAACTATGCAAAATTTTAAGAATATTTCGCTGTTTTTGTGCCGTCTTTAATTAAAATATATGAAAATACAAATGGTTGTTTGATTTTTCATTGTGCATATTTTGGGCATTTTGCGGCTTTTTAGTGCATATTTCGGCCTTTTTTAGTGCATATTTTCATGCATATTTTGGCACTTTGTTAGTGCATATAATCCGATGTCTAATTATTACATACAATACAAATATGACTCAAGAAGACACACGTTCTTATAATTCGCAAGCTAGATTTTTTTCTGGCGAGCTCCTTGACTTGATCGGCTCTCTTCGGTGTACGTCGTAACCGACACCATGTGACCCGAGCATAGCAAGAACAACATTACAAGATAGAGCTAATCATAACTAATATTCGGTCAAAGAAGGCTTCCGTGCTCGAGGGGTAAGGCTCTTGACTCGCAATCCGAAGATCGAATCCCGGCGTGCCTAAATAAATTAAATTTTATTAATTTAATAATTTTTATTAATGACGTTCATCGATTGAAAAAATCGCAATTAGATTTTGAAAATAATATACATAGTTTTTCATAATAAGTATTTTGTGTTTATTTTTTATAATTATGACAACATAAAGTTAATGTTGTGGGCACTGCTTCGTCCATCAACATTCAATGTTCTTTTGACGAAACGTTCTTCAAAATGTTTTGAACACAGAAGAGTTCTTGGTTGGCTTCCAATCCTCAAATCGCATTTTGAAGTAACTTTTTTGGGCTGCTGTGCAAACGTGAAAAGTGCTCCTATATAAAAAATAAGTTGTACAACTATAAAAATGAAAGGTACTAAAAAAAACAAATCGTATTGCACTTTGAATAGGAACTTTAACTAACTAAAAATGTACCCTCTATCTAGTACAATATTTAGTTTACTCAAGCACCATCAAATCGAAAAACTCGAAGCGAATTAAACAAAATGTTGCTGTTTTCTGGGTTACTAGAAGGATATTTCAAAATTTCATACCACCGTTATGCCTTTGTACCTGACCTTTATGCCTCCACGTGATCTAGGGAAATTGACCGAATTGCAATTTTTCGAAGACAATTTTTCGAAGACAATTTTTCGAAGACAATTGTTCGAAATGCAATTTTTCGAACCTCAATTTTTCAAAAACATATTTTTCGAACATCGACCGAAATACTAGTTTTACAAATTTATATAATTATGTATGAAGTATGTACAACCTAACCTAATCTTACCCATAACTGGTTCATCTGACAGTATGACGTTAGTCATAAACGAGTGAAATATTTATTTTAAAAGTTGATTAACAAATTCGAAAAATTTGATTTTCGGCCAATTGTTGTTCGAAAAATTAGTCTTTCGAAAAACTGAAATTAGAACAATTGAATTCGAAAAAACATGTCTGCTTCCATGTAAAACGCAGGCGTGTAAATAATATTGTAAGAATTCGAATATTGTTTTCCTCATTTTCTAAAAATTTGGGATTTGGAGATATCTGGCAATCAATATACGAAATAGTTTGATGGGATATTTTCATTCTTATTTCGTGTAGTGGGGTCTGCTAGCCAGTTTGGGGTCTCAGGAGTCTCCTTGTGGCCCTCATCAATCTCTGTGGGGAATGAATGGAACGGCCATTCGTTGACCACGTGTTCGGAAGTCTGCACCGCATCACATTCATGCATCGCCGACTCTTTAAGGCCACACCTATACATAATACGGGTAGGACGGCTGTGGGAGCCTTTATTATATTATTTTCATATAACAACGATTATTTTCGTATCCTATTTAACGATTTTTTAATTTTTTTATCACTTTTAATGACTTTTCAAATGATTTTTTGAGTTGATTTAATTCTGAGTTATCCGGTCTTAGTTATGAATGCTTTGTGCGTTTTTCGTCAGGACGTAGCCAATGTTGAATAACTACTGTAAAAAGGTACCTAAGAACGGTTTTTCTTATTTTGCTGAAAACGTTGAATTTAGCTTCTCTACAGAAAACCTTTTTTTTTAAATCAAGTCGTTCAAAACAATTTCAGAACTCTTTTGCATGCCGAGATATCATCTAAATTAACACTAAACAATTCGTGCACAACAAAGCAATTCTGACGCAAGGAACTCCTTTGTAGCCATTAAATTGCACTAAAGGATTGTTGCGAAAACACGAATAAAAAACACAAACACACTATGTTCTAATTAAGTGCAGTATTTATGAAAATGATCCTCTCACTAACATGCTAATAGTTAATGAAAATAGATGGGAAGGGATTTATTTGGCGCACGCCAACTTCAGCGCCAATTACTAATAACGTAAGCACAACAACGACTAAATAAAATACTTTAAGAAAGGATTTGACATATTTATAAATTATACAAAACACTAGCTTTTCCCCGCGGCTTCGCTCGCATGGTATTACGGGAAATTACTGTAGCGCTTGCACTTATCAATTATCTCCCCCCCACCCCACCCCCATCCCCTCCCGCATTCCATATATTCATTCCCTTACATTCAGTTTTCAAACATCTCGCCTACCACCTAAATTTCATAATGCTATTAGCTCAAAGAAAAAAAGAATTACTTATCCAATTTTGTTCATTCGTTCGGAATTTATGCGCTTACAAACATTTCGGATGTTTATTTTTATTTAAATATTTGGAAGTTTGTTAATATAATAAAAAAATACTCTATTTATCATTCAGTGTCTATAATCCTTACGAATTATATTTTTAATATAAGAACTCTCATCTGACATTTATTCCAAGCTTGTCCAAAAAAAAACGAATTCTAATATTTGAATTTTCTGCAGTAGTAGCTGACCAGTAGACTGAGTACCTACCAGCATAGAGCCCAAAAATATATCAACATTGTTTCCATGGAAAAGATTTTTTTCTGACGTTAGCAAAAATTTGCTTTAGTTAGCGACAGAAAACGTATAACAAATATAATATATTAATATTTATAATTTCATAACGCCAGAGCTTACCATCATATACAACCTGTAGTCTGCGCATATAATTTAGCTTTATATTGGTGAAAGAATTATTAAAGTCTTTATATTGTGTTATACGTGAAAAGGTCATAAACAAACTCGAGCAGTTTCGCATTTATAATATTAGTATGGATTCTATTAACGTTCGTACAAAAATAAAACATTCTATCCAAACATTCGTACAAAAATGGCGTCCAAGATGGTCGCCACGCCGGACCGTTTCCTCGGTTATCATTCAGTGGCTTTACATTTGATTAATTTTAGGGCAATAACAATTATTTATTACTCATTAGATAAATAAAATACATGTCTCTTTTTACAGTACTGAATTTGATCACCATATTTTTTTCTGACAAGTACATTAAACTATATTAAATATCAAAGAAACTAAAATCAATTTTCTCAAATAATATACATAGTTTTTCGTAATCGGTATTTTGTATATATTTCTTAACTTGCACTACTGTTAGTGTTATATTAAATGTTCTGTTGACGATTCATTCTTAAAAATGTTTTGAACACAGAAGAGTTCTTGGTTGGCTTCTAACCCTTAAATCGCATAACTTTGAAGCACTTTTTTTGGACTGCTGTGGACACCTGTGGAAAATAATTTCTCTTAGGGCCTATGTCATTATGGAAATGCGGTTAAGCACCAGATTAATGAGATGAATTATTACTTTAACCAATGGCCACATTGTAGTGCGGGCAATACTGGTCACGGCGATCGCTTAAAGGAACCTACGACCTACGTCATTCCGGTCCCGGCGCTGCCCTCACTAACACGTTGCTAGATTCTAGATTTTACATTTCCATTGCGTTCCATCCGCTACCGCGTTATTAATCTGTAAATTTGCCCAAATTAATTAAACATAAAAACGTGGCGAACTCTTCAATTTCTCTGAACACCAAGACCCTTCCGCGGAGCCTCGTAGGTAAGTATCTTCCACAGCTCAGAAGGAAGTCCAGAAAGACAAGATTCTCGCCACATCATCTTTGATCATGCTGTGTGGTGGGTTTTTTTTTAAAGAGGAAGGAGAGGAGAGTTCTGGGAAGGAAAAGGGTAAAAGGGGTAGGAATCTGGGGTTCAGTGTCATGTGGTCATCCACCTCCAAGACCTGGAACAAACCTCACCCCGTGAACCCGGGCACCCTTGCTAAATCACCAAACGTAGCGAACCACTTGGGGTGACCTATGGCAGAGGTTTTGGTTATCCAATAAAGGTTCCCGGGGCGGCGGTACCCATTCCCGCTTCCCAAATTGATCCTTTATATAATAATAAACATGTTATGAGTTAATTTGTCGCTTTCCGATTCGGTCCGGTCATTTTTAACTGTATCATGCTTCGACTAAGAACTACCAACATTATCTTCATTTTCTTAACGCATATTTTATTGGCTGCTATCTTTATGTTCTCTCTCTGTATTATTAATTATTATAGCACTTCCTGTGTTATTTTCTATTCAATGATGCACACTTTGTGTTGAACTTAAATATTAAATGCGATAGATGCAAAGACAAACCCACACATGTCAGGCAGTAAGTAAACCTAGTCGTAGGTAACAGAATGCAAGATGGGCCACAAACCGTTATTGATGTAAAACAAGTATTTTAATAATGTTACTGGATACGTAGATTTCATCTATTTGATAATACCATTTATAGATATGGTAGTATTTGACTGCACGGAAGGCAGATACAAGAAGGTTGGTATTCAGGTATCAGTGCTGGTAACTCTGGCATTTATTTTATTTCGATAAATGCAATTGTTTTCTTTCATCCGCCTCAGTAGTAAAGTGTTTTCCGAGGCAGGTAGTTATTATTTTATATTTATATTACTAGCTTTAAAAAATCCTTTAGACCACCCCGCTTCCCCTCCCTCATATGTTATGTACATAAACCGTAGACTAAGAATAATTTGTACCAGTCTGGAGATGGCTCTGCGAGCAGAAACCGGTTACGGTCAATAAAATTAAAGTGGAAAAAAGTTTTATAGAGAGAGTGAATACGAATCTCATACAGGCAATTGCGTCTTTGTATGAGGGAAGCGTTGCGTGTATTAGGGTGAACGGCGATTTTACGGGGTGGTTTGACATCACAAAAGGTGTTAAGCAAGACTGCGTAATGTCACCGTGGTTATTCAATCTAAACATGGATAATTGTAAGCAATAATTCAAAGAAATGGGATTAGGCGCGAAATTGAGTGATCTAGAAGCATGTTGCCTGTTGTATGCTGATGATGCAGTGCTGATTTTCAACAGTATGGAAGATCTACAGTCGCTCGTGTCTAGGATGAACAAAGTATGTATGAAAAATGAGTTGATTATGAATGTAAGTAAGTCTAAAGTAATGGTGTTTGAAAGAGAGAGTACGAAAACAATATGCAACATAGTTGTGAATGACGAATACTTGGAGCAAGTGGATGAGTTTGTGTATTTGGGAAGTTTGTTTACGAGATATGGGAAGACTGATAGAGATATCGAAAGAAGGGTAAATGCCGGTAACTCCATTAATGGAGGACTGAACGCCGTTGGCGGCAACAAAAAACTGAAGAAAGAAGCGAAGCTAGCCGTCCATAATGGAGTGCTGGTACCTACCCTGATGTATGGCAGTGAGGCATGGAACTGGCAGAGAAAGGATGAAAGTAGACTGAATGCTGTAGAAATGAGATCCCTGAGACGAATTTGTGTAAAACCATGTATGATCGTGTGATTAATGTGGATATCCGCAAAGAATGCAAGGCTGATGTAAGCGTAATGAATAAGGTTAAGAAAGGGACGCTCAGATGGTTTGGGCATGTAAAGCGAATGAATGAGGAAAGGAGTGTAAGGAGAATATGTAACGCAAATGTGAATGGTAAACGAAGTCGGGGGCGCCCGAAGAAGACATGGCACGACCAAGTGAATCAAATACTTGAGTCGGGCGATGTCAAGAGTCAGAATAATAGAAGAGCATGTATGAGACGATGTATGAATGTGAACGAAGCAAGGAGTGTATGCCAAGATCGAGTTAGGTATGTTTTTAGGTTTTCACGGCCAAAAAGTATTTTTGTTATTGTTTTTGGGGTGTCGTGCCGTGTTTCGCTACCTCCTTCTTTAGCCAACGTTTCGGACAGCGTTACAGTGTCCATCATCAGGGCAGATGAGAGCTCTCATCTGCCCTGATGATGGACACTGTAACGCTGTCCGAAACGTTGGCTAAAGAAGGAGGTAGCGAAACACGGCATAACACCCCAAAAACAATAACAAAAATACAAGATCGAGTTGTTTGGCGGTCCGTCCTTTCTGCCTACCCCTGCGGGGAAACGGCGTGATGGTTAGTTAGTTAGTTAGTTTGTTAATTATAATATTGGTTATTCTGTTCAATTTTTCTCCACTAACTGGTGCAGACAACTTTACGAAGGTTAAAAAGAAGAACGATCCAATTCCATACGCAGAGGTGGTTATTGTATTTGACTGCATTGAAGATACCATATTATTGAATATTTTAAATTTGACATTTAAATAGGTATACATCTTGTAAAACAACAATACCGTTTCTAACTAGCTTGGCTGCAGATAGTAATAACTTCGTTAGATGGTGGATGAGGTATTTCACTCGACGGAATGTAGAGAGATACTTTAGTGTTAATCACTACGTTCAAGATAAACGTCTTATAAATTATCAAGGAATATTTTAGTTCCATTACAAAGGTCAACAAGGAGTGAGATCAGCGAGCAAACGTGCTTAATTATTTTCAAAGTTAATTATTTTCACCTGCACATGCAAATTCCACAACGAACTCACTTGCGCATATTAATGAACTTTAAACGCTTTTACATTATGCAACATTTTCCAACGCAGCCCTGATTAGGTTAAGTGCAGCCTTACTAATGTCGCACTTTTGAATAGAGTTTACGATGCCGCGATAAAAACTTAAGAAAATGCTAACGTTCCTTTGTGTGACATTTTATGCAGGGAATTATAAAAGGTACTCAATAACTTGCATTAGAAACATATTGAGGATAAGTTATTGGAATAAAATCTCAAACACAAGTTTTTTATTTGAATATCTTTCGGAAATACACTGCCCGGAGCGGTGCCACTAAGGCATTCATAATATGTGAATATGGTAGAGAAGGAATTAACAAAGAATTAATAAAGTAAATTACAACTTCTTTTTTTACATGAGCTCCGCACAGGAGGCCCTGAGGGAAATTATTTTCCTATATATATTATGTCATCTTTGAGGATGCTGTGTGGAGGGTTTTTTTTTTTAAGGAAAAGGAGAGGAGAGTTCTGGGAAGGAAAGGGGTTTAAGAGGTGGGTGGGTATCTGGGGTTCAATTTGTTCTGGTCATCCACCCCCAAGACCTAGACAAACCTCACCCCATGAGCCCGGGCACCCCTGCTAAATCACCAAACCAAGCGAACCACTTGGGGTGACTTATGGCAGAGGTATTGGTTATCCAATAAAGGTTCCCGGAGCGGCGGTACCCATTCCCAACAACTTTTTTATATGAATACCGCACAAGAGTCCCAACTGCTCCCGTCTGGAGCCAGTGAGACTATAGCATCCCCGATTGGGGCATGTTTTGAGGCTGAAGGTAGTGGGGAGGGGAAGGAGATGTGGAAGAGGAAGGTGGAAAGTGCCTGGCTATTCAGATCTGGTCACCAAACACGGCTAAATCCATTTCAAGCAATGTTTCGTGCCGCACATAAACTATAAATAATTTGATTTAGACGCAATATCTTCATGGGCGGATGAGAATAAACTTTTCTTTAATGTAAAAAATGTGGCACTTTGACATATGCACGTTCCAAAAACCCGATTAAATTTGATTATAAACTAAATGATGAAATATTGTCATCAATTAAATCCATCATGGACCTTGGGGTTACATTTGATCCCAAACTTACTTTTTCAGATCATATGGAGGGGTTGGCATCATTGTGCTACAAACTTCTTGGATTTGTGATAAGAATAAGTAAACAATTTTCCAAGCCCGAAGCAATGTCATCGATGTTCAACTGCATTATACGATCAAAATTAGAATACGTTTCTGCTGTCTGGGCCCCATACCAGCAAAATACATAGAGTTATTATAATAAAATAAAATAAAAAAATAAGGTATCTTTATATCAAAAAATATGCATGGTGAATACCCGCAAATTATGCATCATATAGATTTGCTCTTCGAAACGGGCTATGAAAGTTTCCAGTCTAGTAAGAATGGGACTTTTACAGTAACAGCTTTTAAAATCATAAACTATTACATTGACAGCCCATACTTCTTAATATAAATTGTTCGTACCGAACAACTACCGCCAGGGTCGTCGCCACGACTTGGTCTGTATTCCAGAACGGATGTTCTGGCTCAGCATAGCATGACTAGAGGTATGGTGCTGCTAAATGATACCTCTAGGTCTCTTGACATTCTCAACATTTCAAAAGTCATGATTTTCAAGATTTCTAGCCTTGATAATTTCAAAAGTCATTTCAGGCAAGATGTATAAAATATCGATTTTCGTTAAAATTTTTAATTTTATCTGTAATGCCCAAAAAACATGGAGCGGAGAAAAGAAGAAAGGAAAGAGGATATTATTTTGGATTGGGGCTGGTTTTAAAACATATCAAAAATAATGTTAACGTGCGGCCTCCATTGTCAAAGGGTAAGGCTCTCGTCTAGCATTCTGAAGATCGCGAGTTCATCCCGGCATGCACAACACATTATATTTGATTAATTTGTTTATTTTCACAACTAATAACTTTAAAATAACAAATAATATCTATATTTTCAGCACGTTCTAGAGTGGAAGATACTCACAGTATGACCCGGTGTAAGGCCACCATTCAGAATTGAAAGTTGATTGAAATAGCCTAACTGTGTTTCGTGACTGTGACTCAAGATTTATCTAATACTTCTCCAACTTCCTCTCTCCTATCTCCTTCCCCTCCCCACTATGTTCAGCCTCACAATGGACGCTATAGTCACATTGGCTCCAGGCGGGAGTAGTTGGGACTTTTGTGCGATATTCACTTAACAAAAAATAATCAATTTTTTGTTGTCATAACGTATAAGAATCCCAATTGCCATATGAATGAGGCACACAAGGAAGGAGAAGCCAACGTAAAGGTTTTAAAGAATCCTGCTATTCAGATTTAGTGACTAAACATGTTTGTTCCTAGAATGCGATTTAATACATTTAGTCTGTAAAATAATATCATTTGTAATATTCATTATTTTAGTCATTTAAGTTACGCGTAGTTTCTCCTTTTAAAATGTGCAAACAAAATATTATCTCACGGTTTAATGAATGAGGTCCGAACCTTGAATAATATGTTTATGGCTGTTATCATATAAATACATTCCCTTACAAATTTGGGACAAATTCTTTTATTATTTGTAAAGTCGGTACTTTGAATAAGTACCCTCCATGATTTTACCATGATAATGTAGGTTTCTATTGGTGAAAGAATTTTTAAATCGGTTTTGTGGCTTAGGCGTGAAAGCGTAACAATCAAACACACTCACTTTCGCATTTATAATGTTAGTATAGATGTCGTCTTATTAGAAGTGAAGTTACAAGGAGGAAATCAATAATTTATTTTATTTTGACTTTATGTATAACACGAGCCGACACCGAACCGTTGTATTAAAATGTTGAGCTCCCGAAAATGAATAAAAATTTCACGTGTAGTTAAATTCAAATTCATATTAATCCCGAGAGATTGTACGTGACGCCTCGTTCCAGTATCTTTAACGAGACGCATTACGAGAGAACGAATATCGATGACATCCGCAAGCGCTCTCACTGGTACCAGTTCAAAAAGTTAAATTCAAGTGTAGTTAAATTCAATTCCATACTGGTCCCGAGAGATCGTACTTGACGTCTCGTTAAGTATTTTTAACAAGACGCATTATGAGAGAACGAATGTCGACGACGTCAGCACGAGCTCTCACTGGGACCAATTCAAAAAGTTAAATTCAAATGTAGTTAAATTCAATTCCATACTGGTCCCAAGAGATCGTACTTGACGGCTCGTTCAGTATCTTTAACAAGACGCATTATGAGAGAACGAATGTCGATGACGTCAGGACGAGCTCTCACTGGGACCAGTTCAAAAAGTTAAATTCAAATGTAGTTAAATTCAATTCCATACTGGTCCCGAGAGATCGTACTTGACGTCTCGTTCAGTATCTTTAACAAGACGCATTATGAGAGAACGAATATCGATGACATCAGCACGCGCTCTCACTGGTACCAGTTCAAAAAGTTAAATTCAAGTGTAGTTAAATTCAATTCCATACTGGTCCCGAGAGATCGTACTTGACGTCTCGTTCAGTATCTTTAACAAGACGCATTATGAGAGAACGAATATCGATGACATCAGCACGCGCTCTCACTGGGACCAATTCAAAAAGTTAAATTCAAATGTAGTTAAATTCAATTCCATACTGGTCCCGAGAGATCGTACTTGACGTCTCGTTCAGTATCTTTAACAAGACGCATTATGAGAGAACGAATGTCGATGACGTCAGGACGAGCTCTCACTGGGACCAGTTCAAAAAGTTAAATTCAAATGTAGTTAAATTCAATTCCATACTGGTCCCGAGAGATCGTACTTGACGTCTCGTTCAGTATCTTTAACAAGACGCATTACGACATAACGAATATCGATGACATCAGCACGAGCTCTCACTGGGACCAGTTCAAAAGGTTAAATTCAAGTGTGGTTAAATTCCAGTATACGTGATTAAATTCATTCCAAGCTACTTTCAATATTTCAGACCGAATCTGAGAAAATCTATCTACCACAAGGGAAAGAATGACAAATATTTTTTTTATTGGATTATATAATGTGTTAATAATTCGATTAAATAACTCGTAAATCATTTTTACCCTAGCCTGGCATTGAGCCCACAGCTTTAAGTTCAAGATTTGCGCATCTTACCACCGTTCCATGTGCCAGAAAGGTCGTTATTCTTTGTAGTAAAATTCATCCAATTTTGCCAAATTGGAAAATAAATGAATATTGATGTTTCTTCAAAATAGGCATATTTACTTTGGGGTGTCATCATTAATTTAATGAAAAAGAATATTGATGTTTTTAAGGGCTTTATTTCGTAGCAAGAAACTCGTAAATTTTCGTATCAGTGTTTTTTTATGATTGAAGACATAAATTTAATCTAAATATAAAACGGTAAAACAGAAATGCGCGTTTTTTTCTATTAGATTCTGTAACGTCCTTTACACAATTTGGTTACAATCTAATTGGTTCCTTGTCTCTTTTCTTGTATTGAAACGTATAATCATTTTACCAGTTCCCAAATCATGTCGTGTTAATCAATAAAACAGTTGTATAACAAATCGTTAAATTAAAATTTAGATAAAATCAGTGTCAAAAAACAATTGTGTGATTATTGGAGAAGTCACAATAAATGTTGTTTTAATATTTATTTATTTATTTATTTCTATTCTTGTACATACACTTTACAAATAATTACATAGTTTACATAGATAATAGGTTATTAATAAGAAAAAAAAACATGTTAAAGATCCGTAACTGTATGTAAATAGGTTAGTCGTAGTGTTTTGTGAACACCTTAATGATGAATCATTCCACATGAATCATAATTAATTTTAATTAAATTAATGAAACGAATACTGACGCAACTATAAACATCTCCTTTTAACAAATGTTCCCTCCTTCTCCACCTTTTATCCAAGTACCTAAGTATCCAAGTATCCAAGTTGACGCAACTATAAACATCTCCTTTTAACAAATGTTCCCTCCTTCTCCACCTTTTATCCAAGTACCTGTCCCTATCTGACAGTGTGTGACATTTAAAACAATGGTTCAATCAGTCTTTCAATGAAGTCCGTGCAATGAACAACCAATTTTTATCTCAGTGCGATTTAATATCGGCTCCATTAAGGCGGTATTAATAATAATAATAATGGGATAATTTGTAGAGCGCTGTTTTTGTAAAAATCCGTAGTCTAGAAGCATGTATTGTAGGTATTTTTTCAGATGCAATAAATAAAACCAATAATTTTTTTACAAGCCATTATTTTACCAAATATTGATTAAACATTAAAAAATACATGATAAAAAAACCAACGAAAAAATTCAAAAAATTACAGGGTGTTGAATTCGGGGTCTCGAAAAAATGGCGCGCCCTGGTTGACACGATTGCAACCCTCCATTGCAGTTATCTAAAAAAAAAAAAAAATTTTTAATCCAAACCTATTTGCGGCTATGGCCCGAATTAAGGAATAGTCAAAAATATTTTTTTTGCCAAATGGCGGCTGTCTGAAATAAAAAATATATTTTGAACAGTTTTTTTGACTTTCCAAATTTTTTTAAAATTTAAAAATTGTTTTAAGAAACACGCGTTTAAAGTTTTGCTCTATTTAGATTTGAGTTACCTAGATTCCCTCTAAACCGGTTGAACTAAAATGAACTTTTGAAATTATTTGAATTTTTAAAAATCTTTTTAAATAGATATTCTTGAATATTTAAAGCATCGAAATATGAAGATATTTATTTTTTATTATTTTTTTTCTAGACTAGAATACCCCCTTATGAAATCTAGGCAGTGACCACCGCGTACCCCCTTGATGTGAGTAATTTCGAAGAATGATTCTTATCAACAAAAATTTCAGAAAACAAAGGGTAGCTTGTCCTTTACAACTCCCATAGTTGTGTCAACTTGAAACGTATTTAAAATTATTGATTACATCCCACAAATTGATTTGCAGAGAATCTTTATTGATTGCAGATACCAATAAAGTAATGAAAGTGGTTAACGCAACTTTATACATCTTCCCTTTAACAAATGTTCCCTCCTTTACCCACCCAACCTTTTATTCAAGTTCCTGTCCCTATCTTACAGTCTGTGACATTTACAATAATACATTATGGTTCAATCAGTATGATAGTACAATTTTTTATAATTTCATATTGCAGCACCGCTCCGTTGGGTACAACAAAGTTATTATTGCTTTGCCATCAGAAAAGTCATTACGGTTGCAGCTTTGCATGCTAAGGAATACTTTGAAATAATTGGTGTCAGATTGGAGGAACGTTATAATAATTATTACTATTGCAAGGCGACAGCTAAACGCGGCATTCATTTAAAGAATTTATTCATTTTTCACAATTACCGGCACGACATCTCTACCAATAAACTCGGGTGACATAAAATATTAACTTCTCGTTATTATTCAAAACGCAATCGATAAATACATATGTGCCGTTGGGTAATATTTGAAAGATATATTTATTTGTATTATTTTACGCATACACGGGCTTTTACAAATAGCCCAGTCAATCTAGACAAAAAACAGGCCCTAACTGGAACATGCTAGGGGAGAGCTGAATTTTTGCAGGTGGATAGTACATCTTATGTGGAGTATTTTCCAAAAAAGTCCCCACCCCTCCCCCGCTTGCTTCCTCCCCTGTGCCCTCCCAAACATTAAAATGTGGGGTTCTACTAAAGCAATTATATCTCGTAAACTAAAAAATATATCAGAAAAAAAATTTCATTGTTGAATTTCTTATATAATTGCCTAAAAATTTTATAATTAAACTTTTTTTAATATCTGCATTAGTTTGGCCAATAATAATGAGATTGTTGTTAAAAAATTATTTTTTTTTGCAAAATTATTTTTTGAAGTTGAATATTTTTTTTGTCTGAGAAAATATGAAAAAATACTTTCAACAAATAAGTTATCAAATTTAATAAGCTTTAGAACCATGCATAACAATGTTTACTTACATCTTTTATTTTTATCAAAAATAGTGGACAAACGCAACGGCGTGCGCGGGCTGGCCGTAACACGGAGTGGCGAGGCTAAGCGACATGTCGTTCTTGTCGCGTCGCTACTGACTGTTTTATCAAGTTGAAACAAACGAAAAAAAAATAAATATGGTCAGTTTGATCTCATATGTTAAAAAAAAGA
This sequence comes from Glyphotaelius pellucidus, assembly GCA_936435175.1. Lineage (NCBI taxonomy): Eukaryota > Metazoa > Arthropoda > Insecta > Trichoptera > Limnephilidae > Glyphotaelius > Glyphotaelius pellucidus. The sequence goes on from OW386549.1 coordinate 32,105,828, forward strand.
TATGTCTTAAGGTTAAGGTGTGTGTCGGTTTTGTGGTTATATTTTGACGTGGTTGCGCCAAGCCGTGTATCAAGTTTTTTGTGCGTTTTCCCTCCTTCATCAGGTTAAAATATTGAGAAAAAATTAATTAACAATTAATAAATAAAAAAAACCACTGAAAATGTCTGAAGAGAACTTATTGTGTATTTTATGTAAAAAAAATACCTTCCAGGAAATTTTGTTAAAGTGAAGAAAGGGTTACAAATGCTAATTAACGCTAGTATTGAAAGATAATAATTATGTTAAATTAACCACTTTAGGTAGCGTAACCAACTGTGCACGTAGATTGTAGAAAAATGTTTAATAAGCCTAGCAGTATTAAAGCTTTTACAAATGTTAATTGTAGCCTATTGACCAGTAGGTACACCTCAGCCATTCCTAAGGCATTTAGAAAATACATTTAATTTCACGGAGAACTATTATTTGTGATAATAAAAAACAGCGTTTGATCTTAAACTATCTCATAAATATCGTTAACAAATACATTTGGTGTTAAGACCAGAAATAGGGGAAACATTGTAATATAATAGATGACAAATGGGGTGCAAAAATAAAATCTAAACTTTTAGGTGTGTTTGATTTGGTCGTAGCAGAAGCTCGCTATCATGGCATTTGCTACAAGAATTTCTGTAAAAGTAAACCAACTCAGTATATAGGAACACCTAAATATGATAATTCAGCTAAAAATTTTCTTAAACTCTGTAGTTTTCTAGAAAATACTGACGAATGTCAGTTTATATTAAAGAACTTAGGGAAAATAGTAAAAGACATTTGTGGCAGTAATCTTCCGTACTCATATACATTTCCTAAAAAACAAGTAATTGACTATTTTCAAGATTTTATGTATACGTGTATTTTTGGCAGAAAAACTGTCATGTGCATGTCTCACTCAAGTTATAAGATACTAGGCGACTGAAAATACAGAAACAAAGAAAATAATGCAAATACAGAAAATACAGAAACAAAGAAAAGAATGCAAATCTGGAATGTTTAAGAATTGTACTTGCTGCCGCAGAAATAATCAGAAAAGATATTTAAAAAAATGCCACATGATTGTGAAAGCTATCCTGATGTTCCGGAAATCAGTCGTGGGGGTGATGATTTAGTTCCTGAAACTCTGAATCTGTTCACGTTAACTGTAACCAAGAAGAGATTGTATGATAATGGACCTGATATTACAAGAAGACGTTTAGTAATTAACCACGCCATAATAGCATCTGCAAGGCCAAGGTTTTTTGTCATCAATTCAGACAAGTTTGTGTTTTCTACAGAGAATGTACGGATCTAAGAATTTAATAGAAGTGTTGTCGTCATTGGGCATTTGTTCGTCGTGTCATGAAGGTGACAGATACCAAAGATCTGTAATAAGAGCTGGGCCTCCTGCAATCGAAGATGATACATTCACACAATTTGTGTTCGAAAATGCCGACGTTAATATAAAAACATTTGATGGCCTAAGCACATTTCATGCCGTGGGAAGAATAAAGTGCAATGTGCATCAATCCAGCCTCTAATTTTACAAGTCTAGATGTACTTCGTCTTCAGTGACGAAATGGAAAATTCGTTAATCAAGAAAATATCCTTCAACCTTGTTACGCGAAGAGAAAAAAGAGCGGCTTGAAAGATGTAACAATCAAAGATGTCAGTGAATGTATATCTTTCAGAAAAGAGCATGCCGATTCATTATCTTTTGTATCTCCAACCAATTATTTGTGGTTAAGTGACATAAAATTAGCATTGTGCATTCAAAAGTTAGCTGGAACGGGTTTATGAACGATTGTGCGACATTGTAACTTCGACCAACCGCTTTTTCTCAAACCTATTGAAATGGTAGCGGGGGCTGGTGGATCATCTTAAATTTAAAAAAATATTGTACGACTAGGAAGTTTCATTTGTAAATATCATATTTGGAATGTATTGGATCACGGAAGAAAGTGGGCTCGAAGATTTATGGAAAACTGTGTACGGAGGTCCCACAGTGATACACATGATAAAAGGACACGCTTATGCAAGAGTTGTAAGAGCCTATGTTCTTACAGGTGCTGCAATCGTCAAAATAATTTGCAATGACTCTCATGATACACTTTTTCCTCGTGAAATAAAAGAAATATTGTGAACAAGAAGATGCCACATGAATTAGCTTGTGAAGACGAATCAGTTGCAATAAATCTTAAACATTTCACCGACACTTAAAACACAATCAAAGCCACAAGTCGGACAGCAAAACTTACAATATGTTTTTACTTAACAATATATTTTGCTCAGGAGTTTGGACTGATACGTGCATTGATTGACATGAACAATCCTTGATGAAGTCATTAAAAACAGTAGGAGCACTTACGCAAGGGTGTGGGATTTCTCAGTTTTTTTTTGTTTTTAAATATGTTTATTCAGTTTTAATTTTACAATATTTTATTTTACAAATCTTACGAAACTGATCAATCAGTTTGATTGTAAGAAATCTCTGTAAATGGATATTAGGAGCTCCATTATTCCTTTCAATCAGTGAAGCTCTTCATAATTTCTTGGGTTTAAGTTACAAGAAAAGTGAGCAGCATAGGGAGCCAGCAGCTTAGGGAGAGCCAGTTACGGGATAACCAAGACAAAATTCATACTGGTGACACACAATACTTTTGCTCGAAAGTCTGGTGAATTAATTTGCATTTCTTCGAGATTAGTATCAGACTCAACTAAAACATATGACGATGCTTATGAGGTAGGGTTCAAAGCTATGAAGAAAATGGCAGGGCAAAGTTTTTCAGAAGTAAAACTACACAGATCGGATATGATTGATACTCAAGCCAGTAATAAATCTAACAAAGTTAGAAACAAAGAATTTATAATCAACCCTAATCAGATATTCAATAGAATATTATGCGTATGTGACAGTCCTGCAAAGCTCAAATCCTACTTTGAGTTTGAACTAGCTTCGCATCCACCTTTATTTGAAGACGTTTTTTTAAAGAAAGGTAAGAAAGCCTCCATTACTACTATTACTATACAGTTTAGTGTTAAAGCGTTTTTATATCGTGAATCAATTAAAAAGTACTCGGTGTTTCAATTTAAAACTATAAATACCTACCTAAGCTCAAATCGGTCATCTGCAAGCACAGCGGGGTAGGCCCGACCGCCAAGCACGCCGTGCCGCCCTGCTATCGAATCGGATTTTGACCAGTATTAAGAATAAAGGTAAGCAATATTATACATCGTTTTAAAGCTTATTAAATTTGGCAAATAAATTATTTGAAATATTTTTGCGTGTCCCCCCAGATAAAAAAAATATTCACCTTTAAATCAAAATTTTACGAAAAAAAAAATTATTTTTGCGACAATGTCATTATTATTTGCCAAACCGTAATAGATAACAAAGACAAATGTACAATTTATTTTTAGACAGCTTTCTAAGAAATTTAACGGAGAAATTTTTTTTCAGATGCATTTAATAGTTTAAGAGATATAATGGATTTTGTAGAACACTAAAATTGTAAAGTTTGGGAGGGGACAGGGGAGGAAGCAAGCGGGGGAGGGGTGGGGACTTTTTTGGAAAATACTCCACATAAGAAGTACTATCCACCTGCAAAAATTCAGCTTTCCTCTAGCATGTTCCAGTTCAATGCGTTCATTGACTGGGCTAAAACAAGGGTAGTAACATAAGCGTATTAAATTATACGGAAATTAAGCAGAAGTGTTATGCTAACATTTTTTTACTTTTTTTATTCCAGGAGAAAACTAATAACATTTTCGCTTATGGGGTTTAGATGTGGACAAATTTTGTAAAAATCAAATAAGCATTTATCACTGTACTTACAAGTTTATTGAAATAATTTATACCCAATTACAACCGAACCATAATATAATAATTATGAAAAACTTTTATATGAAAGTGGGAGCGAACAAGAGCGATTTACAAAGCTGTTATTTCTTCGGCAACCTAGAACAGAATGGTTCCGTTAAATTTGTCACGGCAGACGGTGACTCGTGAGATTTTAAGGATCGCTATTGGCGTGTAAGGAATCAATAGGAATGTTTCACAGCTTGCTTTCCACGCCCTTATTTACTGTGTAGAAATAACGTTCATTTTATATTACATTATATAACAATACAATATTATTCACTGTCATTACTTGGTTTAGAAAGGATATTTTTTTTAAACCTTTCCACACTTTTTTTCATTTTTAATGTCGTCTTGAATGCATTTATACAGGGTGCGGCAGAGAGGACGGACGGTTTTAAAAAAATCATAAAATAGTTAATTTTTACTCAAAAATAAATTTATTGATGGAATCAGGTTCGCAAGGAAATAAAATTTTTCTTATGGGGACACCTCAAGGCTAGAGTATACGAGAACAAGCCCCGAACTCTGGACGAATTGAAGAACGCAATTCGCGTGGAAGTCGCCCAAGTTGAGAGAGCGATGTTGGAGAGAGTCTACGCGAACTTCCAAGAACGCCTCCAGCACTGCATCAACGATTTCGGCCACCACATGCCTGATGTGATTTTCTACTGGTCCTTGTTGCTGCAATTTAAAATATTTTTAATTAGTTCTTGTAGGTGTTCATAAATTAATTAGATTTAGTAAAACAAGGCTGTCTATAATAACATTAACAAAGTTAAAAGTGAAAGTCAAGTCGGAAAAAAGTCTTCTATCTGAGGGTTTTAATAATTTTAATTATTTCATCAAATGGTTTTATTTTATTGTTTCTATAAGAAGACCGAGTTTGTAGTTAATAAATATTAGGAATTTATGCTGAGTTTTTTTCAATAGAATCAGAGTGGATTTGAAAGTGAAGAGACCAAACAGAAGAATTATATTCGACTTGACTTTGAACATAAAATTTTGAATGTTGTAAGATTTTGAAAGTCTTTGCCATTAAGGAAAATGAGGCAAGCATTTTTATTCCTTTATTAGTAACTGTGTGAAATTAAATTCAATTTCGAATCGAAAATAATGTCATGACCATTAATTTCATTGACAGAAATGAGGGAAGTACTCTTAATTTTATATTGATGGAAGGTTGAAAAATTATTCTGAAAAACCTAAAAATGGTTGTTCTGAAAGATCTTATTTATTTTTATTAATTTAATTATTTATGCCCTGGCGGGTTTTTACTTTGAAATCTTACAAATTGATTATAATAATCAAAAGTAAAAAGATAAATGCAGTTGAAGTAATTGTAAAAACATAATACAAATTTATATAATAAAATTTAGTGCAAATTAGCAAAATACTAAAACGATGATAAAAAAAATTATAGCTTCAGTGTGAAATAGTATGTAAAAGAAAGTTTTACATAAGAAAGTATAACATAAAAATGTAAGCTTGTACACACAATATTAATTATGTTTGTTACAAAATCAATAAAACAGAACAAATATGTAATTAACTCGTAAGATATGGAATATTATAGTGGAGAGTTAAAAAATAGAAGAGTATGGCCAGTACTTATAAAAAATTTGTAAAATGTAGCAAAGCAATGTATTATATATATAATCAATAATAAGACCTAAAATAAAACAGTGTATTGTATAAGAGCTAAACAGTAGGTTGAGCATGTGTGTGTATATTACTGCAAATAGAACAATAATTATTATTATAATAGGGCGTTTACAAATGTTTCGCTAAAGTTTGCACCAATCCTTTAATTGAAATAGATTTATTTAAATGTGAGTATAGTGTTGTGTTTAGTCCAGCACAGGAAAAACCAAGGTACCTATTCACCCCAAAGGTACCTAATAATCACCCCAGACTCAAACGGAATTGATAACAATATGTCTGCGCACAAACGATTAACGTTTGAGGTTAGATTTTTTTAAGATCAAGTAAAAAGCGAGTCAGTTCTAGTATATTTTGTCTTTATTATCTTTATACACAGAGTGGAAGATACTATCAGTATCGCCCTGGTGTAAGACCACCATTCAGAATTGAAACGTTGCTTGAAATGGCTTTTGCCGTGTTTAGTGACCAGATCTGAATAGCCAGGTACTTCCCCACCTTCCTCTTCCCTATCTCCTTCCCCTCCCCACTACCTTCAGCCTCACAACATACCCCAATTGGGGATGCCATAGTCTCACTGGCTCCAGACGGGAGCAGTTGGGACTCTTGTGCGGTTTTAACTGTAAAAAAAATAAAAATATATATACATATTTCGTCTTTATTATCATGTGTGCAAACTCAAGAAAAGTGTGTAAATGTAATGTGACGAATTATCGATTCTGTTTCAGTGTATTGATCAACATGCAGAAAGTTGTCCGATCCACCCGTTCAACAGCTATACAATATATGCTGATGGTTTTGTCGGAATGCATGGAAGGAGAAAGCACGTTAAATAATGCTGGTCCACCGAAAACAACCAAGCAATGGCAAAAAGTAAGTCAAAAGTGTTGAATAGTATTTGTCAATGTTGCAGTATATTTGATTTGTGTACTTCAATTGTGGACAAAATTAGAATGAGAAAGTCCTTGATGGGCAGAGTAGCTGTGGAAGGACTAGATGTGCTCGACAATCGACAACCTTCCCAACGATACAAACTCAAAACTCATTCCGGAAAGGACAAAATTATATGGAAACATTGGAAAGGCACAAGTCTATATAGGGTAACCTAAAAGAATGACTTGCAAATCCTGATACAGAAGAAATATCTTCGGCTGTGTGCATTGATAAGCACTTAACATTTAAAAGCATTACATGACAGATATTAAAGATAAAATCACTCCCTTAACTAGCATTTTAGCCTGTTATTATATTATCTGTTAACAAAAAAATTTTAAAAAGGTTTATTATAACCTTGTACATGTACATAATTACTTGGCTGAAATCTGGGGAAACGCACACAAACGTACATACATGAATTACAGGTAATGCAAAACAAGGTAATCAAAAACTTTTCTTATTTCACTACAGTTCACAATTTTTTTTAAAGAAAATAGAACTGTTAATGTAAAGATAACTATATGAATATAATACAAGTCTCCTTGTATGCAAAATATATCATACACACAAACACAGAATTCATTAATACGTTCCAAGTACACACACACTTTGCGCAACAACTCGATAACATACATAAATATTCAAAACCAAACATATATATTCAATACAAAGTTATAAAACTGTAATAAAAATGAAAACAGACACTATTAGTTGTGGAAGTGCGTAGTGATTATTTGGTTTCTGACACGTCTTCCTTCAGCAAGACGTGTCCTCGGAAGTTCCGATTCTTCTGAACCGCATAATGGCCTGTTATCCATTTCAGAATGGTTGTCATACTCATGGATGCGACTCAATCTCCGCATATTGTGCAGCACGACGCACGAATTGATGATGTGATGAGCTCGTACGGGCTCATGCATTAGAATCCGTTGGGTCGATAGACATCTCCACGTTCCTTTCAAAACTTCAAAACACCTCTCCACAGCTGAGCGAGCTCTACAGTGTGCGTCGGTGTACCTCCTTTCAATGTCAAGGGCTGAATTTGGAATGGGTGTCATCAACCATGGTTCCAACGGGTAGCCTGCATCTCCTGTTAATTACAAATATATTAAAAACAAAATAAGTTTTTGTTTTAATTGCTTTCAAAGATGTATTTTTCCATTTATTGTTTTAGATATTGAATAATATATAAAAATGTTTAGAGATTATAATGTTTCCTATTCTATGTTGAGAGGAGACAATATTATTTGTTGAGAACATGTTTTTATGGAAAAATTATTAATACAAATAAAAATAATGTGAGTTTTGTAATTTAGGTGTTGTCAATAAAGCATACTATATACTACATGTCAAATGACTTATTTTTTTACCTAAAAGCCAAGTTTTCCTCTCTCCTCTTTCGTGCCACAATTCCATAATGCGACGAGACGGAGAATTAGCCCAAAACTGGCTATCGTGCCGCGTTCCCGGAAATCTTGGGTTTACATCCAAAATTATCAGATTTGGATCACAAATCTGGAATGTTCATTTTTGAGAATATAGAGAACTGTGGAGGACATTTAACACATATTAAATTGCAAAGAATAATCCAAATCTAGAGCTCACCATTTGCACATTTAAGGAGTGATACCCATGATGATTGCAGTACATCTCTTCCTGTTCTGCAGGAGCAATAATGGATATGTGGGTGCAATCAATTGCTCCTATAGTTCTAGGGAAAGGATTGTCCGAGTGTTCAAATATTTGCTTGGCTTTCTATCTTTCTGCAGCAGTCGAGGGAAATTTGATCCACTTCTGCACTAACGTTTGGCTGATAGCCGAAGAAACATTTAGAATGCATCGGCTTACTGATGACTGACTTACTGCCAAGCCCCACTCATGGCCTATTCCTCGCTGGTATGAGCCCACCGCATAGAATCTTACTGCAGTAAGTACCTGTTGAAATTTCAGCCATTAATACCGAATCTCCTTTTCATGGATTATATATTTATGTTAATTATATGTAGCACCCACCTGTGATTGGACAGACAAGCCATGTCTTCTTTTTGGTCGTAGGGTCGGGGATAATGATTGTATTAGGAAATGGCCAATTTCCTTTGAGATTCGGAATATTTTCACAAACTCCGTTTGCCCCATTTCCATGAAATGGGAATCGAAATGGGATCCTCTCATTTCGAATTTCCTCCAAACCGACCAAACCTACAATCTGCGCCAAAAATCCTGCAGCCATTTTATCTGCAAGTTATGAATATTATTTTTCTGGAAATCCTCAATGGCAAATTTTAGGTGCTTCACACATACTAAACGTGAAGTTTATTGTAATTTCAATCACTTTTATCTGACATTTCGGGCATTTAGCGTGTTACGTATTTTACAAACATCGCAATTACGTTAATTCAGTTCATATGAGTATTATTATGCGAAAAATAGTTCACCAATCATGTTTACAGTAAATACTTACAATAATATTATTAAGTTTTATATTGTTAAAAATACGCAAATATCAATAATTGTCGTCAATGCAACACCTTAATGTCAGCCAATTTCACGCTAAAGACAGCCCGTACGGTCTCTTTTGCGAAGGAGACGATTTTAACTGTCAGAAGCTGCCTTTGAGAGAACGAGAATAGCAACGGACGAAAAATTCGTTAATTTGAAGGAGAGGAGAGGATTACTGCCGTTAAGAAGAACCGGAATTGCGCTCCTGGATGTTAGACAACTATATATGAGAAAATTAATTTTAAACACCCATAAACAACGCCACCTCTACCCATCTATTAACCACTCTCACGACACCCGACACTCACGGAGAAATCCAATTGTACCACTCACAACCAAAACGTCTCTCGCTCAAAGACACTTCTCATTCCTAGGTCCAAAACTATACAATTTCATGCCTGATGCTTGGAAAAAGGAAAGCGCAGGTGTTATTCGCAGATTGACCACAACTTGGTTTCATCAATTAGGGAGAAAAGAGAGTGAACTTTAACTTTATAAAAAATGAAATCAAACACAAACCAAAACAATAACAAAAATTCCAACAAAAATAAACTATGTAAAAGATACCTTTCTGTTCTAATCGTTATTACTATGTGCGTGTATTTAACTACCTATTACTTTTAAATTAGAATGCTACCAAGCAGCAGTTAATCTTTTGTTTTAATTGGATATTTCATTTGATTCTATCACTTCTTTTTTTATTCTCTTTTTATTCATATTTATACAAAATATATATGTATGTATTTATTGTTATCAAGTTTAATTTGTAGAACTCCATTTTAATTTTTTTATTTCTTTTATATATTTAATAATATTATTATTCAATTTATAAAAACAGTTTATTTATAAACAAGTTCTGCTAGGTAATTATTTTTACACGTGACAGCTGTTTCGCCTTCTGAAGGCATTATCAAACTGTGGTCTTGCCACATACAGACGAGGTATTTATGTTATTTCTAGATAGGATTTTGATGACTAATTTTAATTATGAGTAAACTGACTAAAATTATTAATGGTTATTACCCTTTTAAAAGATACCCAATTACTTATATTGTTTAAATTCGACTGAAGGTCGTTAAGTGCACTAATCGTTATTTTTAATATGAATCATTTCCAAATGATGACTCATGGTTTTATTTTCTGTATAATTAAGTTTAAGGTCGCTAATACTCTAAACTTATTCCTAATGTGAATTATTCCCAAATGATGACTCGTGGTTTTATTTTCTAGTAAAATTATTATTATTATTGTTTTAAAATTGGTTTGAACATATCTAACAACGGTGAGTGAATTATATTGGTCTGTTCATTTATTAAAATAGCTTTAGGATTATTAAAGTGCTTGTTAATTTCTAGTTGTTCTAAAAGATTTAGTTTATGTCCTTTATTTTGTATATGTAAGGGAGTTGGCTTATTATCGCCGCTAAGTGAGTGATTATCATCTAGGAGATGTTTGGCAAATTGTGATTGCATTTTATTATTATTTTTAAATGATCGCATATGTTCTTTGAACCTAGTATTAAAGGACCGGCCAGTTTGTCCAATATAAACAGCGTTGCATTCGTCACACTGGAGTTTATAAATGCCGCTATTTTTTAGTTTGGGTATTTTATTTTTTGAATTTTTGAGAGATGATCCCAAATTATTATTAGTGCGGAAGGCAATATCTAATCCACAATTTTTGAGAACTTTAGCAATTTTATTGGATGTCGGTCCGACAAATTCTAAACATCCAAATTTTTTTTCCGTTTTATTATTAATTGCTGGGTAAATTAAGTTAAGGTTATTTTTATGTTTTTTATGACTAATTATTTTATCAATGTCTCTACTCTTGAAGCCGTTATTTTTTGCAATGGATAAAATTGTACTTTTTTCTTTCTCGAATGCTTTATTGTCAAGTGGAATATTAGTAAGTCTGTGTATCATTGAGTGATAAGCAGATAATTTATGTGACCATGGGTGCAAAGATTTAGAATTGATGGTCGTGTCTGTAAACGTAGGTTTACGATAAATTTCAAATGCGTGTTTATTATTTTCTCTACTGATTGTTAAGTCTAAAAAATTAATTTTATTATTACATTCTCTTTCAACCGTAAAGCAGATTTTACGGTTAATGGAGTTAGCAAATGTAACAAAAAGGTCTAGTTGTCTGTTGGTACCTTTCCAACAGATCAAAATATCGTCCACATAACGTACATAGTAGATTATGTGTTTACTAAAGACTGAGTTTAAAATTTGATTTTCAATGTAGTCCATGAATATTTCAGCAAGAAGGGGACTCAGAGGCGACCCCATCGGTAAACCATCGTTTTGTTGATAGAATTTATCATTAAATAAAAAGTAGTTGGTTTCCACGCATATTTTAAAAAGGTCAAATAAGTCTTTTTTAATAATTGGATTTATGTTAGATTTATCTAATTTATCTTCAATGATTTTAAGGCACTCTTGGATAGGAATATTGCTAAAAAGGCTTACGACGTCTAAAGATAAAAATTGGCAGTTGTGCGGGAGATCTAAATTTTGAATTTTAGTTATGACTTCCAGAGAATTTTTAACACTGTGTTTTGGAGAAAATTTAGTATATTGTTTAAAAAGAAAATTAAGTTTTTTGGCGAGTAATGTCGTTGGGGCATTTATAAAAGAAACGACCGGTCGGATAGGAATATTTTCTTTATGGATTTTGGGTTGCCCGTATAGTGCCGGAGCCCTTGGGTTCATTACCATTGCACTTCTTCTGGCGTATTTATTTAAGAAAATTGATTTGCAATTATTTATTAAGTTTCAATTATTTAACCGTAAAATCTGCTTTACGGTTGAAAGAGAATGTAATAATAAAATTAATTTTTTAGACTTAACAATCAGTAGAGAAAATAATAAACACGCATTTGAAATTTATCGTAAACCTACGTTTACAGACACGACCATCAATTCTAAATCTTTGCACCCATGGTCACATAAATTATCTGCTTATCACTCAATGATACACAGACTTACTAATATTCCACTTGACAATAAAGCATTCGAGAAAGAAAAAAGTACAATTTTATCCATTGCAAAAAATAACGGCTTCAAGAGTAGAGACATTGATAAAATAATTAGTCATAAAAAACATAAAAATAACCTTAACTTAATTTACCCAGCAATTAATAATAAAACGGAAAAAAAATTTGGATGTTTAGAATTTGTCGGACCGACATCCAATAAAATTGCTAAAGTTCTCAAAAATTGTGGATTAGATATTGCCTTCCGCACTAATAATAATTTGGGATCATCTCTCAAAAATTCAAAAAATAAAATACCCAAACTAAAAAATAGCGGCATTTATAAACTCCAGTGTGACGAATGCAACGCTGTTTATATTGGACAAACTGGCCGGTCCTTTAATACTAGGTTCAAAGAACATATGCGATCATTTAAAAATAATAATAAAATGCAATCACAATTTGCCAAACATCTCCTAGATGATAATCACTCACTTAGCGGCGATAATAAGCCAACTCCCTTACATATACAAAATAAAGGACATAAACTAAATCTTTTAGAACAACTAGAAATTAACAAGCACTTTAATAATCCTAAAGCTATTTTAATAAATGAACAGACCAATATAATTCACTCACCGTTGTTAGATATGTTCAAACCAATTTTAAAACAATAATAATAATAATTTTACTAGAAAATAAAACCACGAGTCATCATTTGGGAATAATTCACATTAGGAATAAGTTTAGAGTATTAGCGACCTTAAACTTAATTATACAGAAAATAAAACCATGAGTCATCATTTGGAAATGATTCATATTAAAAATAACGATTAGTGCACTTAACGACCTTCAGTCGAATTTAAACAATATAAGTAATTGGGTATCTTTTAAAAGGGTAATAACCATTAATAATTTTAGTCAGTTTACTCATAATTAAAATTAGTCATCAAAATCCTATCTAGAAATAACATAAATACCTCGTCTGTATGTGGCAAGACCACAGTTTGATAATGCCTTCAGAAGGCGAAACAGCTGTCACGTGTAAAAATAATTACCTAGCAGAACTTGTTTATAAATAAACTGTTTTTATAAATTGAATAATAATATTATTAAATATATAAAAGAAATAAAAAAAAAAAAAAAAAAAAAAAAAAAAAAAAAAAATATATATATATATGTATGCTTATAATATGTAATGCAAACACCATGTATAAGTAAACATACCTATTATTTTATTATTATTTGATAACTATGCAAGCAAAAAACAGTAATAATCATGTATTAATTGCTTATTTTATTTTATTGTATCTGTTTTCTTTATAGTTCTCATTAGTACGACTATAATATGAAACGCAAACACCAGTTACCTTTATGCTGTAATCATTTGTGTTATTTATATATTAATTATCCTTTTATTTGTTATTATTATCATTTCAATAACCATGCTAAACAAACCACGGCTTTTGTATAATAATTTGCTGGTTATTTTATAATAATTTTATTTCTTTCTCTTCTTTTTTTCTATTTTTCTACTATATTATGCAATGCATACACAAATTATCTATATATTTTAATCCTCTGTTTTTAAGAACCCATTTGTATATTTACTACTATGTTTTAACTTTTGTTACTATGTTTTTAACTTTCTAACTTCATTTTTTATTATTTCTCTTCTTTTTATTTCCTCTTTTTTTGTACAAATCATGTTCCATATGTTCACACTAATCCTAATTTGACTGTTCTAAAACGGGAATCATCCTAGTTGGACAGTCAAAACATATCATAAATCATGTTTATAAATGTATTATACTATACTAAATAAATAAAAAATATAAATAAAGTTGTTTTCTGAAGTTGACGCACACTTCACATAACCCGCATGCCCTAAAGTTAGTTGCTGTCAACGGGGTTACTTGAGGAAGTTCACAGAGTTACCTGCCGTGGCAGTTTACCTGTGGGAACTGAACCAAGCCAGCAGAATGTGTACGGGGAATACAGCCCTTGCATCTAGAACTAGCAACGGGCTGCGCCAGTGCATAGTTGCGGCGAGGGTGAGGTGAACTGGGAACTGTGCACTATTGTGCAGCCAGCCAGCGATTCCTGCAGTCGCAGATGACTTTGTGCATACTACAACTTCGTTATATTTTCAACACAATCTTCAAAGGCTTTTAAATTCTATCATGAACAGAATATTACATAATTAAAATTCAACATAAATTTCTGACACATTAATTTTTAACTCGGTATTCCCATTGAAAACATAAACTTTATAATTACTTGATGGAAGAAATAAATTTATAAAGTCTCTCAGATCGAAGAATTATATCCGACTTAATATTTATGTTCAAAATTGTTAATTGTAGAATAGACAGTCCTGATTTAATTAAGCTCATTGAATTTCATATACCCACGAGAGCCAATCGTTCTAAATCCTTCTTAAATGCTACAATAACCGGACTGAGTATACGAAACACTCGCTTGTACCTAGATTACATGAAGTTACTAATAGATATGCAGATGTGGCAGATCTATTTAACGGCACGGAAGGTAGGTACAATAGAGCTTTACGATCAAATCTTTTCAATCAATATTAATTTTATTTGTACTATAGATTTTTGTATGTTATCGCATCTCTGGTGTCATTTCTCTTTCAAATGCCACAATTATCTGTTATAATCTTTATTGACTGTTTCTAATATGTTTCCTATGATTTTGTGACATATGTGCTTATGGTACATTTATACCGTTGATATTAAATAAATAAATTACTTGTATTCATGTAATGCATTATTAAACACTCCTCGAAGCATTTTCAAAATGAGAATATAGTGAAGTGATTGATACACGAAATGATGCCCTTAAATGCAGATGCACTTAAAAATATGCATGGAGTCTGGGGGTAAAGTGCATTAAATTCGGAAGGTGATTCTACATAATGGTAGGAGTAAAAAGATTAACAACTTTTTTCGAAATTCCAACTTTTTTTTCCCATACAAAAAGACTACTAAAAATTCTTAGTGTGAGGTACAAAACTTACCCGATTAATTTGCTGTGAGCTTGCCGGGCGCGATTGTGGCAACGTTGCGTGGTTGTGATTGGCCCGTATCTACGTACATTTACACCGTTATTGGAGAAAGTAAAATACTCAAGTGTATATGATTGTTTGATGTTATAGCTCCACAGAATGCACACACAATTTTATAGCATGGTGTATATTTATAATACATTTTTGTGTGAAAGGCGAGAAATAGAAACAAATCAAGTTCAACAGAACAGCTATTTTGATTTGGGTGACGGGTACTGGTACCGTCGCCCCAGTTTATATCCATTTACTGGATAATCCACACTCCTGCCATAAGTCACCACAAGTGGTTCGCTCCTTTTGGTGATTTGGCAGTGGTGCCAGAGTTCATGGGGTTTGTCCGAGTCTTGGCGGCGATTGCTTTTGTCCACCAAGTGCGTGGCAGGCCGGATCAGGGACTAATTGTGGGAGACCTTTTGGAGGACTATCTCAAACCACCGCGCACCGTGCAGGGCTGTTGAAGGGATAAATTCATAAGTACGTGCATTGAACCCCAAATTCTTACCCATCCCTCATATATTTTTCCCTCCCAGAACTTCATCTCGTTCATTTAAAAAATATATATTCACACAGCATCCCCAAAAATGACATAGACCCCGGGGAGAATTATTTTCCTCTAGGCTTCCTGTGTTGAGTTAAGTAAAAAAAATGTATTGACTTTTTTTTCACAATCTGCTATTACAATTGAAAAACAATTGTGTGTTTCGTAATACATAATGACATCACGTGTTGGAATTTTAATATTAGTGAGACCATTAATATATATAAGAAAAAGAATAGGGCCTAAGACACTACCCTGAGGCACTCCGTACTTTATTTCTGCTGGGTCACTCAGGCATTTGTTTAGTTAACTATTTGTTTCCTATTTTTTGTATAACTGATGAACCATTTAAGCGGTTTTCCATTGTCATGAATCGTAATGCCTACCTACACCTACGCTATCGGAGGAGAAATATTTTCACGTTCAAGAGTGCTTGCGAAGATTTTTTTTTTTAATATCGTGTAAATTATAGGTACATCCAATAACGGCTAATAATCAAAACAAGAGACACGTGAACTTTTATCACGATGGGCGACCTTCATTTTCGTTCCCACAGGAATTAAAGTTGAACGAACTTTATTTTAAACAGAATCAAAGACAAAGAAATGAATGTTTATTGGCCCTGAAGAGTGTTTATATAAGTGACATTGGAAACATGAGTTTCTTTGGGCGCCGTTAGTCTAATCAAAACAAAAAAAATTAAGGCGTAAGTACGTGTTTGGTTTAACACATCAGACATAGAAGAGTACTTTAGAAAAAACCGATTATATTTGACAGTGCGGCCGTTAAAATTGAATTATAACCAAGTACGTAAAAAATTCTAATATAAACAGAATTCAATTAATGAAGATTTATTTCAAAATATTTTAAACATAGGAAGGGATTTAACAAGTTTGAACAAAGGGAATCCGGCCCTTGTCGTCAGTGAGAGTACAATGGGCGGAACGGTCGGACGCGGAATTGAATCGCGAACTGTTGATCTCGGACTTAGAAAATTTATTCAAGAGTTTCTCACATAGATTCAGTGTTTTCTTTTCAACTTTGAGAAATAAAAAAAAATCATAATTAAAAAAATCCGATTTACTACAATTTAATTTACATAAGAGAGGTAACAGTTATATAAGAGAGGTAACAGGCGGCGGGGTCAGTTGGTCGTGAACAATTCGGTGTCTAATTATAACTTAAATCAAAGTGTAAAATCCAGTGAATTTATATTCGATGTTTCTGTACGACTTAAAGATAATTGGAGAGTGGTCTTTAAACACTTATAAAAATTTATTGTCTTAAAAAAAATAGATATGATTTCGGAATAATAATAACATAATTAAAACTTTAGAAATCCGATTTACTACAATTTAAATTACATTAGTGAGACGATAATAATCATGAGATACGCGACATATAATTGAAAAATAATTTAATTTCACTACGAGTTTACAAAAGAAAAATAATAATAATAAAATTTCGAATTTTATATCTAAAATAAAGTTTTGATTACGACTAAGAAGTCCGGCTGAAATAAATTATAGAGTATTAACGGAATACTAAACAATTAAAACTTTGGTTTTAAAACAAATAAAATAACATCAATGAGATAAATAAATAATAATAACGGATTTATTATGAGTGATTTAAATGATTTAAACTAAAAGAGGGAGAGGATCAAAGGGTTTTAACATAATCTAATAATACTCAAGTGAAAATTTAAATAGAATTGTTTTTTTATAATTCAACACTAGCAGGAGAGGGTTTTAGACATAGTCTAAAATATCCAAGTAAAAGTTTTTTATAGTATCGATTCTTTTTTATAATGGAAAATCTAATTTTAAAGAATGCGATTAAAATCCTCAAACATCAAATAAACAAATCGCAGTAGTAAATAAATCAAATCTTTCTAAAAGAAATAAGTAAAAAGGGAATCATGTTTGAGATTTTAACTCTTTGCCCAATGGAAACAATGAGAAATTTGCACTACGGAAAAACGGAATATTACGAATATAGGAAGGATGAATTATTCATATTATATGATCATAATTATTGTACTTTAAAAGCAGGGTTAGAGTTTTATCCATTTAAAGAAGGGGGAAGCAGAGGTGATCAGATATGCGATAGAAAAAATAGGAAGCGGAAGGAGTTTGGGTGAGTATATTCCATATTGAGGTGGGAATTATTACAATGTGAAAACCGGGAGACCTGATTACAACATCGTGGAGAGCCCAATTGGAATTGTTGAAAACGTATCATGGCACATGTAAGTTTATCAAAATTATTTTTATTATTTTCAGAGATTGGGAAGCTGTTAGCTGCTGATCAATTCACCGAATTTTAACAACCTTACTAACAAACACTGTTACTAACCCAAAAAATAATTATATTATATTCCCCATGTGATTATCATTCCTACAAAAAAACTAGGCCAATAAAAATAATACGTATGTTAGGAACTAGGTCATCCAGGCAAACCCTTTAGAAGTAAGCTATTACCTATTTAAACGGTTATATTTAGCAAAATTAGGCCATTCAGGTAAACTCCTTAATAGAATACCTACTAAAACGATCTATTTGGGCAAGACCTAAGTCAATTAAAATTACCAACCATAACGAATAAAAGAAATGGATCGAGGATTGAAAGATCAATGATCGTAAATGTAAACAATCTTTAAAGGTGGGTCACTGTGCCAAGGGACGTCTGTGTGGGCACATTAGTCATAACAATAATATAGCTTCGTTTATTGCGTTCAAATATTGATAACACGTTAAAAATTAGAAACCACATGGTTTAATTTAGATGTACTTTACGAACAACTTTAGGTATACATGGAAATTCGTATTTGCGGTTATCTCGGCGTATTTGTAAAAACAAATACCTACCGCTCCCTTCACTAACAAAATTAGGGTTTATTTATGTTACCTTCGATTGTGGTATTTATTTAATGTCAATGTTATGACCAAATGTTAATGTTAATAACCAGGCGATCTACATATGAATCAGTATATATTTTTTTTTTTTTTTTTTATTCTTCATTTTAATCACCCGCTAAACTGCCAAGGCAGTTTGTCAGCAGGTCAATTTGACAATATTAATAAAACACTAAAACATAAAATATTATAAGAAAACACAATAGCAAAATAGTTCCAGAAGAATAACTTATAAGTACCTACAATACAAAAGCATAAAATATACAGACAGACAGATATAACACAGGTAAATTACTGATAGATTAAATTAATTATAGATAGTATTTATACATAAGATTACAAACAATATCAGTACAAAAAGTTTTGACCCATTAGCCATTTTTTAATTTTTCTTTTGAGATCAGTGGGGCAATTGGATTCGATTTTGAAATTCATCGGCATCTTATTAAATATGGTGGGGACAAGATAAGTGAATGTCCGTTGGCCGTATTTATTTATAATTTTCGGAACGGACAAACCCTCATTTTTACTAAATCTAGTGCCATGTTCATGATCTACTTTTTCTTTGTAAATTGAGTCCGACAATAGGTTTTGGCATACAATTTTAAACCATAATATTCCTCGCACAGGTAATATGTTAACTTATTCATAAAGTAATTTTATGTCCCTTCTTTGTGCATAAACACTTTTGCTTACCAAGAACTTAGTCAAAGAGTTTTGAATCGTTTGAATATAACCTATATTTGTCTTGCACGAGTTTCCCCAAGATGTTATTAGATAGTGGATTCCGCTAGTGACAAATAAATTATTTTTAGCGTACTAATGGGCATAAAATATTTTATTTTGTAAATTCGCCCCACAATAGCTCTTAGGCGTTTGCAGATGTTGCTTATGTGGGTATCCCATTTCATGTGCATATCTACAGTTATCCCAAAATATACATATGTTTGTACAAGTTCAATGGTTCCGCATTTGCAGGACTGTGACAAATTGTGTATGCACTCAAATGTATGCGACTTTATTACAGGTGTGATGTATAACAAATGTACTGGACTAGGGGCAAGCTTATTAATTATAGTTTTGCGATAGACTTTCGGTCGATATGTGAAAATTAATATGTGCAATTTTAAAGCAATAATCAACAAGCATAAAATCAAGGGACAAGTTTATCAATTATGGTCTGAAAATTTAAAATTTAAAAATTTAATTTATCAAAATTGAAATTAGAACTTTGTAAATAACGTTGCCTTCTAGTTATCTAGGTGGATACCTACTACTTCATGAGGAAGGCTTCCTCAATAAAAATAAAGCCAAACCAAAAACTCACTTTTCCATTTATACCTACCTAATAGGATAGGTATCCCCTATCCTTTCATACCTAAACACGTGGACTCAGTGACCACATTAAAAAACACTGGTAGTGAATGAAGACATACAGTCCAAATCCAAAAATTTTACCCACGCAGTAGACTTTGGGATTATTGTATGCAATTATGGGTCGCTCGGAAAATTCCACAGCTTTTCCGAGGGAAACTTAAGCCCTGCGACGGTATTGCCAAGAAGGTGGGCATGCGGAGGTAGAAGGAGACGTATGCGAGGAATACGCTGGCGCGGCGCTTAAGACTAGGTTATTTGTATATCATAGTCTTGTCGACCTTCGATTTGATGCGAGCCAACTGGAACGCTCCCTTGGCGCAATCGCAGCAGGTCTAAGAGGTGGCAGGAGTGCGATTCTGTCGGATCACGTGGGAGATGGATACGACAAAAACAGTCGCACACCACATTCAACGCGAGTAGAGTCGTGATAAGGGATGCAATGAAATACCCCTTCTAGAATCAGTCGAGTTAAACTACCTGGAGGTGAGGAGGTTGGGATAGTTCTGGGATACGATGGAAGACCTGGTACTTATCTCTGGTACGTAAAGCTCCTACCGAAGCAAGGAATCCCACAGAAGAGGGTAAAATCCGGTCTTTAGGTATGTGTAGCCGTGCATTGACAAAGGCCTTTTCGGAAGTCGGTCACCAGAATCTATTTGGTTAGTGGAGGAGCCAATCTTTGCAGAAAACTATTTTTTTTTATCCTTGACCCAATCCCTACACACATCCCTTCCCCAAACAATCTAGTGTTTACTAACCATGAAAATAAAACTCATGTTAGGTGGAGGTTTGCAGACTTCAGGTGAAAAACTGAGACCTAGAATTAGGTCATATTACGCAGGTAAAGTACATACTTTTTCATGAAATGTTTGTTACAAATTTCTAACTGTTATTTTCTTTTAGTTGTATTTTTAAATATTGCGGTGTTAGGGAGGAAATAAACTAAATGAATATCAGGTATAGGCAGAATCTAAGACGGGGTTAGTTTATCAAACGCGTTAGAAGATATTTAAATCAATCAATTAAGAATCCTTTCACTCTTACTCTAAAGAACCGAAGTTACCACAAAACCATACATTATACTCTTTACATTTGTATGCGTTTTATTACGCGTATGGGTGTAAATCCTAAAACAAAAAATTACACAACGCAGGATACGGAGATAATGTAAACAAAAATTCAAAAATCTTGATTACTGTGTGAAATTATCACAGGGATTGCGAAAAACAGGGTTAAGATTAGCTCAGGAAAATGTAGAAGTTTGAAAAATAGGTTGAGAGAAGAGGTCTCCGCAAAAGTGCGAATGATTTAAAGTTAGACTAGAAATACCCTAAATGATGGGCTAGGTACATCATGATAGAAAGCTACGAAAATATTGGAGCTACGAGGGTAGGCGCGACACAGCGCATTCGGTGCCGTGATCGTACATAGGGGTAGAATCTCAACATATTTGATACAGCGTAGCCAGGGTAGATTTATCACGATTTGGTGCACGTAGGCAGGGTGTATCGTCACACCATTAATGCCAATATTTTAAGTTTTTCGTATAGCAGATCATGAGAGATGGTGTCGAAGGCCTTAGCCAGATCTAGAAAAACTCCAATTACTTTAGATCCCTTATCTACGTGTTTTACAATGAAGTTGGTTAGTTCAGAAATTGCCTGGTCTGTGCCCATTTTTGCCCGAAAACCGAATTATGCGACATCTTTTTACTTTTTCTGCAAGTCTACGATGAATATTTATTTTTAAAGTTAATTATTTTCTTTTAATGATGCTCGAAAGTGAATTCGCGAATTTTGAAGAAATTAATTATTTTCATTTGGTATGTATCCCAACTGGGAATGCTATGTTTTCATTGGCTCCAGACGGTTGGAAGTAGTATTAATGTTGGTGACCGGCCAACTCGGAATGAAACCAACTCAGAACCATCTCAGATAAGTCATTTAGAGTGATAAAAAAATATATATAAAAAATTGGTTAAATAGGTTATGTTAGGTTAGGGTTATCGGCTAATTTAAAATGATTTTTTTCATAGATTTTAATGACTTTTCAAGGAGGTGTTGAGTTGACATTATTCCCAGTTGGCATGGAACCATTAATTTTAACAATTAATATATTCAGAAAGGTTCTAAGATTTCATCTACTGATTGTGATGACTCTGATGATTCCAATAATATTCTAGTTTAAGATTCAAAATTACAAGTCTGAAAATGAAGTAAGTACATATTGAAAACAAAGGTGTATACAGTGCTCAGCATTACTGGGACATGCATACGTGATTTTTCTAAGTATTTAAGTCATGAATATCCATATCCCATAATACAGTCAGGGTAGTTTCCCATTATCCACCCTCGTGCCGGACAAACTGCTCAGTATTTTAGCATTGATGATTAGATTAAGGTATTTTAGCATAGTTCTCCATACATTTGCTCCAGTCCCGTGAGTTCTGTCCTACGTACCCTGGTACTCTTATGCAAATACTGCCAGGAATCGGGTACTTGAATCTAGGAGAGTAAAGCTGCAGGATTCAGATCAATGATGGTTAAATACCTGCACTCTGCTCACATTTATTTTTTAATTCAAAATTAAAAGAATAATTAGTTTCAACCACGTTTATTGTAAAAACCAACATGTTTCGTAAGCAATAATAAAAAAAGCTTTTGAAACTTTGCAAGCTCATCCCGCGTTCATGGGGTGAGGTTTGTCTAGGTCTTGGAGGCGGATGACCAGGACATACTGAACCCCAGATTCCTACCCACCCCTTAAACCCTTTTCCTTCCCAGAACTCTCCTCTTCTTCCTTTCAATAAAAAAACCTCCACACAGCATCCCCAAAGATGACATAGGCCCTAAGGGAAATTATTTTCTTCAGGGCCTCCTGGGTGGAGTTCATGTAAAAAAAAAACTGCAATAATAAAAAAAAAGTCAGACAAAATATATATAGACAAGGAAAAAAATTAAAAATATTGTACGGTGTAGAGAGCCTACTTCCAATAAAAGGTTTCTTTTGGTACATTACCATTATGAATAATGAGGTAGAAAGCTTTTTCAAAAAGCCACTGGTACACGGGCACACCACACGATTTACAAAAAAAATGGGCTAAAAACGGCCGTACTCTTGAATACTTGATACCAGTGATTTTTAACAAACTTACTAAAACTTAAAATTTGAGATTAATGAGGGACCTGCCCCAAAATGATAAAGCTGTGGTTGATAAATGTGCAATCCATGTACCTTTGAATACTTTAATGTACATATCTAAATTCTTTGTTTTTTATGTAGGTACAAAAAGATATATTATATATTTATAAAGTAGCAATATATTTTACTAATATCTTCAATTAAATGAAATAATTATTAATTATACAAGATTACAGACTATGGACTTATTGTTTCGGTGGATTCTGCAGACAAGCTGGCTTTTATAGCTTTGTTGGTCTACCTATCTGACATTTAAAAAAGTGTAATTAATAACTTTTCATGAATAATTTTTTTTTGTTGTTAAATGCTTACTTCACCATGGTTTATTTAAAACTAATTACAACAAAAGAAAAAGACTTAAGGCGTCAATAGATAAACGAGAGTAGGGAAGTGGTGGGAGGGAGGG
The DNA here is from genome assembly GCA_936435175.1 of Glyphotaelius pellucidus. Lineage (NCBI taxonomy): Eukaryota > Metazoa > Arthropoda > Insecta > Trichoptera > Limnephilidae > Glyphotaelius > Glyphotaelius pellucidus. Next base: position 32,129,305 of record OW386549.1, read on the forward strand.
GGGGTGGGAGAAGAGAGGGGATAAAAGGCATAATTTACAAAGGGAACAAGAATAAAAAAAAATAATCTAAAAATATTTTTTGATTATTTATAATAATAAATTCATGTTTATACTCTTTCTAATTTCTAAGATTTCTAGTTTGTCGTCATATCTCAACGTTGGTAATAACGCCCCCTTATGGGTGTTTGAGACTTGCACGGGGGCAGTAGAAGACCCAGAAAAAATAGGGGGCATTATGGCACAGTGAAAGCGTGGGCAGGTAAAAAAAATATGGTATAGAAAAGACAAAAAATAATAATAAGTGATTAGCACTTACTAGTAATCTTAAAGAATGTCTGTGAGACGATAGTATTCTATCTAATAAAGTCTATGTACGTAATTCGAGTATGTCTGTATGTATTTATCTTTAGTTAATATAATAAGCCATGACAAAGCTTGAGCTAAGTAAAACCTGGTTGGCTGTTAATTATTCAAATAAAAAGTGGTGTATTACAGAGAATTTTTTTCATTAATACAAGTCTGTGTGTAATTAATTCAGCATCACAAAAAAGTGTATGCCGAATTAATGACATTAAGCTTTTTGTTTTGAAAAGTTTTATTTTATATGTACAGTTGTTACTTAATTTTTATTCATCTGCTACCGGTTTCAAACAATCGTGTTATCACCAGCAATCTTTGTTTTATAATCAAAATATATTTTAAAATAAAGTGTTATGGGCGTCTTGCTAAAACTCAGAAACGAGTCCCGGTACGATCAAAGGAGTTATATGGTGTGGTAGCTCTCAATCCCCCATCCATGAAGAAGGTTCCCGTTTTTACCTGAAGGGCGTGTATTTCAAGATAAACCTAAGGGCTGAAAGTTTCGTCCTCTAGAAATTTCTGAAATAGTTCAGAACATTCGAGAGTATTCGAGAGCATTCCACAATATTCCAGAACATCCCAGAACGTTCTGGAATGTTGTGGAATATTCGGGACAAAGGAATCGGGAACATTCCAGAAAATTCTGGAATATTGTGGATTGTTCGGGAAAAAGGAATTGGGAACATTCCAGAATATTCTGGAATATTGTGGATTGTTCGGGAATAGGGAATCGGGAACATCAATACTCTCGAATGTAGTGGAATGTTCTGAAACATTGTGGATCATTCGAAGCCTTTTTTGTATGGGTATATAAAGCAAGATCCGTCGTGCCTTTCGCCACCCCCTTCCTAAACTCCCGACTAATGAATTGCCGTCAGTGTTGCCATCATGAACGACAAATATTTAATATAAAGTACCTGATGCAAATCATCTTACAGGGGTTGGAAGTTATACATTCAGAAAATTATGTATGTAACATATATTTAACCTCAAGGAAACAGAATTTAGATGGCAAGCTTTGTTAATGCTAGTATAAAACCTGCTTTTATACATAAACCCCCATTGATGATGGGGGTATTTAGGATTTTGCACAGCTGATAGGTGATTAATGGTTGTTCGCGAGTCGTGTAGGGTTAGGAGCGCATTTATCGGTAAGGCACTTATGTACCTAATGAATCTATTAAAAACGACTTGAAATATTAATTTTGAAATGTTTTAAAAATGAATAAACTATTTGAATTGAATTGGATTGAATTGATCCCTCAGTGCTTGCAGTAACTGAATGTGGTCGATTGGTCAAACCATCGATCCGTTAAATATATTCTATTGATTTGCAATACATAATTCATTGTTCCTTCATCCCCCTCGGTATTTAGGGAAGGAATTATCTCTGAGAAGTGACGCTGCACGCCATACACAGCGCACAGCAACCTCGGAGCAATGACCCGGAAGTTATCCGATTTACGTATGTTAGATTTGATCTGAGCCCCAGAAGCGCAGGAGTGAGAAGTTGAGAGGGTGGGGGGATGCTGGGAGACATCCTAACCCCGTAGTGGATGGTGCCTGTATGGGTTACATTATTCAGGCTTCTATTGCAGTCAGCTCCCATAACCCCTGTATATTATTTGTACTGCGGATCTGATATGCAAGAGATAATTCGGTAATGACGCATTGCCTAGAAACCTGAGTGATATTTTGCGAGTTTATCAAATTCATCTACGTATTTGATAATAATAACAATTGAATGGTGTTTTTAGCGCCATTTTCATGAAAAAATCACCTCAAAGGCGCTTTGGTACCTACAAAAATGTTTTTTTTTTTTTATATATCTTGATACTTTGTATATATCTCTCTCTTTTCACAGATAGATTAGACTGGCGCAGGCCCTTTAATTGCAAATAAGGGGATATTTATTTAATCTATGTATTAAAAATTAATCTATTTATTAATTATCAACGCCCTTATAGGCTTTTACGATTTAGTATTTAGTGCATACAGGTATCAAAAACAGTGTCAAAAGTTTAGATAACAAAAAAACATGAATGGGTAATAAATGCACAAAGTATGGTACAAAGGTGAAAAGGTGAAGTATAACGTTGTACAATAAAAGAGACAGAAAAAACAGTTTTTGAACCGCAGATGGCATAAAATATAACAACAAAATACACCCAAAGTGCTAAATACATAACGAGGTAGGTTTAAAAATAAAAACACACTACTGTTTTGCACAGCACAAAAATGAAAACAATTCTATTTAATTCAATTACATTTGGCAGTACCTCTGGTCTGGAGCTCTAAAATACCTGAAAAATACCCTCCACTCTGTGCAGAAACGGCGGTCCGTTTGATAGATTCTCCTAACTTAACAGACGGGTTGTAATCTTTAGAGCATATGCGTCGAGGGGGAATGCTATCCTTGTTCTACCGGTATTTCAATTGAAGATGCTCTGAGGAACTAACGTCATTGATTCCTTCGGCACCGGTGCATAGTCAGGAAATACGTCAAACTAGTGCCCAACATATGTACGCGGTTGACATTTGTCACTTGAAAACGGGTCGCTTCTTCGACTCGTTTTCATGTGACGTGCAACAGCTCGGTTATGGAACGATTTGCCGGCCTTTGTGTTTTCTCCTTCCTACAACATTCAAGACCAATGTTCATGCCTTCCTCTCCTCAAAAAGACCCTCCACACAGTATCCCAGATGACATAGGCCTTGAGGAAGTTATTTTCTTCGGGGCCTCCTGCATGGAGTTAAAATTAAAAAAAAAAAAAAAAAAACAGAGAAACAGCAGAACTTTAGTTAAAAGAATTCAATTTCAGAAAATAAAGTGCTATATACTGCTACCATGCAACATTACAGATTTATGAAAAAATATATATAAGGTACTCGCAGTTTCACTATCACGGAAAGGACGTACGAGAGTATCAAAATAAAGGTAGGAAAAATAAGTGGTTAAAGAGATTTTGTTAATATTATATCAGTTAATTATGATTTCAATATTATTTTTATTGTATTGTAATAATAAAAGGATTGATAATAAATAACATTTTAGCTAAAAAGCCCAAACCCTTGAAACAACGCACAGATCCGCTCCCAATTATAAATAAAATTAATGTAATAAATAAATAAAGTACTACCGTTCCAGTTGTTGCGAGTTGGTTATTTATGTAATGGTATCTTTATTTTTCACACGCTGGCCACCCCAGCTTCGAGAAGCTCCGATTGCCGTCTCAGAACGGCCATTGTGATTTCGGTACTAGAGTCGACCACACATGTCATCTTAGTATTTAAAAACATTCTTATTAAATTGTCGCTATAAAATTTGTGAATAAAATAATAAAGTTAATTAATGTAATCACCAATCGTCAAGTGTTATTATTTTAACATATTTCCGCGGTCTTTATAGGATGCTGTACCTAGGTAAATTACCCATCTTCACTATAAATGGTGACTCCGACGGGATGTCGAATTGTCGATGTCCCTGGGACCCCTGGCCCCTGGTCAATATTTACTTATTTGCCAGTTGGGAGAGGCTCAAGTCGCCGTGCGGGCGTCTAGTAAAAGGATACATTGATTTTCATTGTGTTGATATCTTCCATTGTTATAAAAGGCAGTTTATTACAACGATTTTGCTGGTAGGTACACTTAACGTTATTTTTTACATTAGCTCCACACAGGAGGCTTTTAGGAAAAAATGTTATCTTTGGGGAGGTTCTTCTTATGCAAAGAAGGAGAGGAAGTTCTGGGAAGAAAAGGGGTAGGAGGGGTGGGAAGGAATTTTCGGTATCTAGGAGTGACGGATGTATGAATCCATCTCTCCCCTGCGGTGCAAGGCGATGGATGGGGAGAGTCCTGCTGGAGAAGTCAAAAGATCTCCCTCAACCAGTCTTTCCTGATCCAGCCCGCCTAGGTAGGCAAATGCATTCGCCGCCAATACCTAAGCCATAGGCTCCCCGACTAAGTCATCAAACGTAGCGAACCACTTCGGGCGACCTATGGCTGGGGTGTTGGCTATCCAATAAAGGTTTCCGGGGCGGTGGTACCCATACGCGCCTCCCAAATTGAGAATTTACCATCCAATCCACCGAATTTATTATTTGTTATTTTTATGTTTTAACAACGCTTTTATTAGAATTTTCATTGGAACAAATGGCTTTAATGTCACTTTTATGGCTGGTAATTCTTTTCTATTGTAAAATCCCATCATTGCTGCTGTAACAAAGTTAATAATGGAAAGCACACAGTTATTTCAAATTTATATCCAGCTAATAATAGGTGAGAGAAGATTGTGAATTTTTCAGTGTGCAAAAGCCATTAAAACATAATGAATAATTTGAAGCCACTGCTCGAAATATAAAATAATGCATTATGGAATCGGGGGCGGATGAAATAATGATGTAACCTATATACTTGTAAATCTGGTGAATCGGCAAATAAATTACTTTTAATTCCTCATAGAAAAACGTCACCTAAAAGTAAACAAATGGCTGAGCTGTAAGCTCTTTGGGATGGGCAGAGGAAGGTGGGGAAATATATTCAAATATATTCACCAAACACGGTTAAAGCCATCTCAAGCAATTATTAACGACCGTCAATACGGATTCCGGCGGAACCGCTCGTGCGGTGATCTTCTCGCGTATGTGACGCATGTTTAGGGGCGGTGCCTGGAACGTTTTGGTGAAACCCAAACGGTTTCACTGGATATTTCCAAGGCCTTTGACCGGGTTTGGCACCGAGGGCTTGTCAACAAACTGCCTTCTTACGGACTTCCCGCATCCTTGTGTATGTGGATTGCCGATTTTTTGAGGGAGAAGTCGATTCAGGCGGTTGCTGATGGTTTCACCTCTTCCTCGCATTCGATAAATGCTGGCGTCCCACAGGGATCGGTTCTGTCTCCGACTTTGTTTTTGTTGCACATCAATGACCTCTTGACGTGTGCACCGATTCATTGCTACGCGGATGACAGTACAGTCCATGATAGCTTTTTGTTTGACAAACCTCCAAAGGGCTCACAAACCCCTATGGCTCGGAGGGCTTTGAAACAAAGAATGGACGGTTACCTCGAGAGTGTTTCCTCTTGGGGTAAGAATAACCTTGTCGAATTTAATGTTTCAAAGACCCAATCATGTCTGATCACGTCTAAAAGGGATCGAAATGATAATCTAGTCTCCTTCAACGGAAGCATTCTCCCGAACAGGCCTTCCATTGATATGCTTGGTATTGTAACTCTAAGTGACCAGCTCAGGTACGGGGGCTCCATCGAGGCCAGAGTTAAGTTAGCCTCTCAGAAACTGGCATACTGTACAGGGCACGCAGATACTTTAATAGTACACAACTGCTAGCCCTGTACAAATCGCAAGTGCGCCCCACGTTTGAATTTGGCAGCCACCTCTGGTCTGGAGCCCCAAAATACCTGAAAAAAAACCCTTGACTCTGTGCAGAAACGGGCGGTCCGTTTGATAGATTCTCCTAATTTAACTAACGGATTGCAATCTTTAGAGCACAGGCGCCAGGTGCGAATGCTGTCCTTGTTCTACCGGTATTACAATGGAAGATGCTCCGAGGAACTAGCGTCATTGATCCCCTCGGCACCGGTGCATAGTCGGGAAACACGCGAAACGCGCGCTCAACATTTGTACACGGTTGACATTAGTCACATGAGAACGGGTCGTTTCTACGACTTGTTCTTGAGTTCAACAGCTCGGCTGTGGAACGATTTGCCGGCCTCTGTGTTTCCTCCTTCCTACAATATGGGTCTCTTCAAGACCCGTGTTCACTCCTTCCTCTCCTCAAAAACACCCTCCACACAGCATCCTCAAAGATGACATAGGCCCTGAGGGAAATTATTTTTTCCTCAGGGCCTCCTGTGTGGAGTTAATGTAAAAAAAAAAAAAAAGCAACGTTTTGATTTTGGATCTCACAAGGGCGATAGTGAAAGAAAATAATACCGCTCTGCAACGAATCGAAAATATTTTTAAATTGTGAAATTAACAGTTAAATTGACTTGCGCAGGCCGGATTCGTAACCAAAGGTCATAACTTCATAACAACTCAACAAAAAATATATGCTTTATCAAAGAACATGTAATTTACTAGCTGGTTCCCAGCATATTAAAAAAATAAATTGTTTCTCCCTGCATGTCCTTTCCCTTGCGTCTCCTTTCCCTCCCGCGTACCCCTTTCACCTCCCCCGCCTTCCCTCTCCCCCCTCCCGCTCCCCCGTCCGCCAACCCCTCACTCGCATTCTATATATTCAGTCCCAGTACATTCAGTTTTCAAACAGCTCGCGTGCCACTTATTACAATATTTTTAATTCAAATTTTCATATATTACAAATAATCATTTTTGTATATAATTAGAACAATCAATTTAATTTGGAACCTAACAAAGGAACTTATTTAAAATATCTTCAATTCTAAAATCGATTCAAATTATTATGTAAGTACTTCCAATTCATTAATTTAAAGAGTTTTAAAAAAAGTATTTTGATTTAGCAATCATTGTTTTGCAAAATATCGTTCTCAATTTTTTTCAGTTTCGCAAGTATTTTTGTGATGATCAAAAAACTTTTCAGATGTATTGTCATGTGGTTGTAATAATCCAGAAACCTTCGTGGTGGCTTAAAGAAGATATTTTGAAAGTTTCAAACATTTCCTTTGCTTAATATAGCAAAACATAGCCATCTCACTAATCCCCTAACACATTTTGATTTTTTATATATAGGTATGTATTTTTTTTAAACAAACATTTTTAACATGTTTATTGTTCATTAAAAAAAAATTCCACTGCGAACTTACAACGGGTACTGAGAGACCCATATTTTAGGTGGGAGGAAACACAGAGTCCGGCAAATGATTCCACAGCCGAGCTTATGAACGAGTCGTAGTGGTACCCCTGACGCAGGTGTGTTTTGAGGACGAAGATGATAAAAAGACGATGCGTTTGAAAGTACCTGCTTAATTTCCAAAATATGGATTTTAAAATTATTTATGTTAAAGATCATTTAAAACATGTAAACAAACATAATATTATGGTGTAGAAAAGTATAAAGTCACATCACTTATTATGATGTACTTGACATCACTATTGATTGTTTATGGTCTCCATACTAAAAGGTATTTTGAAGTTCTAATGTTAACAGTCGTGATAATAAAATTTTAGAATAAAAATCAAGTCAAAGAGTGTTTTTCTTATCATCCAAATTGTAATTTTTGATTTGCATTCATTAAACTTTTCAATAAGTTTGATACACGGAGTACAGATTTGATGTGAAAACTTGTTTTTTTTAACATTACCGTCACACAGGAAGCCCTAAAGATAATAATATCTCTCAGTACCCAAGTTATCTTTGAAGGTGCTATATGGAGGGTCTTTTTGAAGAGATGAAGAAATGACCATCGATTTTGAAGACAGAGGCCGGCAAATTGTTCCACATCCGAGCTGATCAACTCAGGAACAAGTCATACAACCAAATGCGAAACGTGTACATTTTTGGCATGTTTTCCGGTTATTATTATTATATCTGTGCAGAAGGGATTAATTAACGCTAATTCCTCGGAGCACCTTCCATTGTAATACCGGTAGAACAATGACAGCATACCTACCTGACGCCTGTGATCTAAAGATTGCAATCCGCTTGTTAAGATAGAGGAATCAATCAAATGGATCTCCCGTTTCTGCGCGAAGTCCAGAAGGTTCTTTTCAAGTATTTGGGGCCAGACCAGAGGTGCTGTCAAATTCAACAGTGGGGCGCACTTGCGATTTGTACAGGGTCAGCAGTTGTCTACTATTAAAGTATGGAGGGTTCTGAGAGGCTGACTCAAATCTGGCTTCGATGGAGCCAAATATATGTAGTTTCTTGGTCCGAAGTCATGCCATAACATGCTCCAGGCATTTTATAAGAATCGTGTGCGATATAATAATAATAATAATAATTCTTTATTCCAGGATGTGGGGAGGATAGTGCAATCTCACACATCCCATATAGTTATAAATATATATTTACAGATTAAAAAAACATGAACATTAATAGAAAAAAAAAAATTAATATTAACAAAAATAAATAATCCGTTATTATGCAGGGCGTAGTATTGAGTGAGCTCGGGCCCAACGCTCACCCAGGAGTGGCGCTTGGTGCTGGACGGCTGCGGTCACCATCGCGTTTTCCGATGACCCGGTGTCTTATCAGGCTGGCGAATCCATGGAGTCCTAATTCCATAAACATTATTGATGCGCTGCTATACATTCTGTATCCAAATATGATTCTACATGCATCATTATATTGGATCCGGAGACGTTCCATCGAGCTTACTCGGTATTGACACCATGTTTCACACATATTTAGGCTAGTGCAAAATGCATTGAACAATGTTTTTTTTAACATTATTGCTGCATTGAAAGAATTTTCGGGCAATCATATTTAACAAAACATTGATACTTCTCCTGTCGTTCAATTTCACCATCATTCGAGAGATGATGTGCCCCAAGTATTATACATTTGTAGATATGTTTATGTTTTCCTCGTGAAGTTGTTATATGACATGAAAAAATATGCAATGTTTAACAATAACTCTTAATTTGTTCTCAAAAGATTTACTAGGCCTGTTTTTAAAATCACAACAAAACAACTTTATTCTTTAAATGCTTTCCTGAAATGTTTAGTATTTTGTTCGCGTTAGCGGCCATTTCCGAGAGAGCGGAACATTCTTCTAAATTCAAGAGGCTCCGTCTTCCCGTGTTATCTTCGTGTCTCATCGTCCCGAACACATTGCTGGATAATATATAAAAAGTGTGCAAACGACTCGGGCCATCAATTACTGTCTACCCCTTCCCGGACTCTGTGATTAGTATTCCTGGGCCAAAATAAGCGTGTGGGTTTTAGGCTAATATCTTTTTAAACTTGGAATCTATTACGTTTAAAAAAAAGTGTATCGGTGGAGATTTTTTCGGATTCGGATGTAAGTTTTTTGACTTAAAAGTGGTGAAACATCTGATGAAATATTCATTACTGATGTTTAAATTTATTGTATTACTAACGAAGACCACGCGAAATCACGGGATGTTTTATTATGAAATTTGTAAAGCTGAAAGCATTTATAAAAGCAATATTTACCTCAGGATCGTTGCCTTTCACAAAAAATGAAGCTTATCCACATCAGATTTCCTCATGCTCATCACCGTAACTCATAAAATTGTTTCTCATGATTGGAATTTCATACATGATTCTGTAATTCAATTCAATTTATTCATTTTAAAAAAATTACAAAATTTAAATTTCAAAGCGTTCAAAAAAATATTGAGATTAGATAAGCAGATTTAAGCAATTTAAACAATTTAAACATCAATGAAGCACAATCAGACTAACAGCAACAATACTTGCTGTATAAATTGTGCTTCATTGATGTTAAACATATCGATTTTTGAAGTGATTCTATTTAACAACAAGACAGCTCTCCCGACTGGCAGACCATTGGCAAGTTAGTTCTGCAAGCCGGGAGATAAAACAGTCTATGCTGTCGGTGACGGAGATAACCATCGGGAACATGAAACTGATGCTTACCATGAGAGTCGAGTTATATAACCATGCCCAAGTAAAAATATTGAATTCGTTTCAAAATACATATATGTAGGCTTAACAATCGATTGCAATTTTAAATGAAATGTTAATTTGTCGAGAACAAACTATTTCATTCATTCCTCAGTACAGGAATTACGTAGGTTTTGTCAGTTGAGCCCTTGCCCGGAATAATGTTGTATGCAACAAAACTATCAATGTTGAATTATCGATGGAATAATGTTGGGCTTATTAACAATCATCTTTTTAAGCAGGGGTTACGGTAATGAAATTATTTTAGGGCTGTGGAAGCATTTTAAAGTTTGGTTTGTGGAAGAATGTTGTATTATGCCATTTATCTAAATCACGAAGCATGGTTTAATTCATGGTAATAAATGGAGAAAACGAATGTCTTATGGCGGCTTCAACTAGAAATACTTCAAAGCAAAGAAACCGAAGAATGCAAAAAGTAGAATTTGTCCAGATAAAATATTATCAAGCTTGCTTTTTAGCCGTTGAAACAGTTTTGTGGAATACTGTTGCATGTTGATCTCAAGACAATATATTGAATGTAAATAATTTCATCAAATCGTTTTTTTTTACTTTTTAAGCTCAAATACATGAAAGACATGTGGCGGTCCGTAAGTTTTCAATGAACTAGAGCGCTAAGATTGAAAAAATGTGACGTTATTGACGTTGTTGTAGTTGAAAATGAATTTTTCTTTTTTTAAAGTTCAACTTTTTGTATGAAGATCTTCAAGATTGTTTCAGTCAAGGGATGCGCCGCATCGACATTTCAGTATATATTCCTACAAAAAAAAGTTGAAATTTTCAAAAAAAATTAAGTTCATTTTCAGCTACAACAACATCAATACCGACGTATTTTTCAATCTTAGCACTCTAGCTCACTGAAAACTCACGGACCGCCACTGATGTGTACATTTATGTTAGAAGAGCATGTTGCTTTTGTAAGGTACGAAGAGTAAAAAAAACGTTTTGTGGAATAACGATGTATGTGAAATTTTTATGTACAACATTATTCCACAAACTCAGTTTAAATTCTAGTAATAAACTCTAATTTAATTGCCTTTCTAGACGATTTTTCATTTAAAACTCTTAATAATTGTATGTTTAATGTATTTTAAATATTAAATGTTATAAAACATAACTGCTTTCGTTTTTTAAATTTTTCTCGGAACAAGAATTTTGTGGGATACAACATTTTTTCGGGCAAGGGCTCAGTTATTCAAAAGCTTTCAAATTATTCAAATTTAGTACGTTGATATCTACGAGTTTAAGAATTCAACTTGAAAATGGGAAAACCTTATAAAATGGTGTCTCATTATGTTACACGAGACCCGATTCAGTACAATATATAATTCGAATGACAATACTAAAATACCGTCGCGTATTCAGCGTGATGTCGCCAGCTTTTCAGCTATCTTCAAATATGAAAATTTTGACGGCTTATATCACCGGTATTTTCCGAAAAATCTATGTCCTATTTGGACGGTCCCTTGAAGGTCTCTTAACGTCTGAAGTCGGTCGTAAATCGAGCTCCTTGTATGACTTATTTCGTCTTCCAAAACAAGGGGTTGATCTCACAGTAATGATAGAGGTTAATCTTGTGGTTGGAAAGAAACACGTGTTAATTTTCTTGTATATTGGTTAATTGCGTATCTTAGTTCAGATAAACTTGCAATAAAGGTGAAATGAGTTAAGATGCTGTTGTAAAAATTTAGAAATGGGATGATTGGGTTTTCGGAAGGAATTGATGACAATAGGGTTCATGACTTGACACTATTTCTCATCTTGAAAGCAAAGACAAAATGATACAACAATAATTTTGCTGTATCAAAGTGAAGATAAAATATGACACAGATGTTAAATTGAAAGTAAAAGAGTTGTTACATAAAAGTATTTGTAACAAGGTGTGTGCACCCCCTTATACACACTTTATTTATGGTCTCGGCATGTGGCACCTCTAATGCTTGTTCATTGATATTTGGGCATTGGTTATATTGCCAGCTCTGCAATATTTTGGAATGCAACAGTTCTTATTCCTGCACAGATTCAAGTCAGCAGATTTAAAAAGAAACCGCGTCATTCTTTGTGCTACAGCCGAGAGCTTTGGGCGGTCCTTTCGGCTGCAACACGACGGATCCTTTTTTTTACGATCGCTACGATTCTGATTGTCGTACTCGCCATCTTAGGAGCTGACTGGTAATCATCCTGAAGGGATGATTGGCATCGAGAATCATCCGCCTCTACTGCTTCTGGAGGGTCCTTTTGGCTGGGAGCTAATTCTCAAGAGTCCTGCCCTTCTCACGACGTGAGATTCGTTTCACAAAAGAAGATTTCATCATGCGTCATTTCAACTTACCATGGTATCAACATAAACTATTTAAACCTAAGCAAGCCCTTTGCCTCACAACTTTAGTTTTAGGATGTAATTTTTTTTTTTAATATATTTTTTGTATTTAAAATACCATATTTTCTTGAAAATCATTAACTTACCCTTACAACTGCCATACGAGTCATTTTTGCTCATAGTAATCTACCTTGTACATTGTTCCCACTTCATCCCAGGTAAAAGAATCCATTAACCGAAATGAATTGAAATATAAAATAAGAGGTAGAAAATAAAGTTAAGTATTTCAAATAGAACGACAGAATACTCAACACTATCCTCAGCATACTCTAATTAATATTATACATTTGAAAAAAATGTGAAATTTCATTTTAAGAGACAACTTTATCGTGTAACGGGGCATATATATATTATATAAGCACACTTTTCAAATATTCACATCAATGTGCATATTATAACACCTCCTAGAGAGTTAAGTGAATGAAAAAAGCTTTTATAGATAATCAATTACAAACACTGGCCACGTGGAAAGCGGTAAAATGAGGGGGGAGGTAGTGAAATTTATCTCGCGTGGGGTCACTCCGGTAATTCTTACACATTCTCTTTTTAGTCACTTTTTCCCCAAAATGGGGAATTAATGTAGGGAAAATATTTTTTCCGGGATTAAAGGGACTTATTACGTTCGTTTTTTCGCAACGAGAGAGCTTTTGTTTCGCCACCGGTTCGCTCAAATTACGCGCTTGAATAAATCATAATTATTGAAGAATTAGACGGCTAAATTGCCGGAATTTTTTAACGTCCAAACGTACATGTAATGTAGTGTGTGCGCGGGAGATTGATATGTTATTGAATGAAGGTCGTCGAATTGGGTTTGAAAGGAAAATTTAAATCATTTTATGGACCTCTGTAATTTATAACGCATTCAATCTTGACCGGAAAAAATGGACCGATAATTGTTATGATACTGGTGGAGCATTATTTTTGCCTAACCAGCGGAGTATAAAAAGGGAAAAAAAAACCTAGTATAGCTCAGAAAGAATTTAATGAGTTGTGGGCTGACGCGAAACGAAAATATACCAAAAAGAAGAAGAAAAAAATATGCATATATTAAAATGTACAAAAAAGAAGAAAAAAATATATGTTTTTTTTTTACACCTTCATTTATTATTTTTATGCCGATCAAAAACAACCTGCAACCTTAATGTCTGTCTGAACATTCTTATCACGATGCCTTATTTAATCAGATTATACCTGTATTTAAAGAAAATATTCTGGAAATTTCAAAATTCTTTGAACTAAAAAAATACTAGTGGGGGGGGGGGGGGGGTAGTCTAAAACCTCGCCACACATCACCAGGGAGGGGGGGTTGAAAAGTTGCTAAAAAACATCACGTGATTAATGGACGACCCCTAAACAGAAAAGTTCTAATGTGGATAACAATGAATAAAGAACATTATGTTGAATGTACGCGTGCGCGATATTTCTAAGAAACAGATCTTCTAGACACGCGCCAGGAACACTCGATTAAAAATTAAATCCACATATTTCAACATACCTAAAATTGTTGTCGTCATATTATGTGGGTGTGTTGATAAATTGATTTCCAGAAGTCACAACAAACCATATTTGAACACAATCAAAGTTTTATCGAAGCGATGTTTCCCCCAAAGCTCTCTGATTCAGCCGGAACAATAGAATCCTGAACGCAGGTTGGTACTCTACAATCCATCATAGCTTATAAGCCTCCGTAAACATTCTTCAGGCTCAATCATCTTACATCAACAGGATAATCTGGAATCGGGTGAATTCCGGAATCCTCGATGCATAAAGCCGGCAATCAAAACGTCACAATTAGAGTTGTTCCCGTCCCGGTCTGCCGGTAAGCGAATCATCAGTCGGCGTGTATTTAAGGCAGGCCTCATGCCCCATGCTTCAGGCTTCATACCTCATGCCTCATGCCTTGTGCCTTCATGCCTGCCCCCTCGGGCTGAGATATGACTTGATTTGTGCACTCTGATGTGGCAAGTTGGAGATTGCTAATTGCTACGTCAGACAGGGATGCATTGGGATAAAAGCAATGGAATAGATTTTAAAAAGTTAAAAAAAAAAATTAACGTTCACAAATTTTATTCAAACAGTGACATTCTTAGGCATTTAGCCAATGAAATTAAAATACATCTAGAGATCTAGTCTCACAAAATTAGAAGAAAAGCCAAGTAGCAAGTAACACTCTAATGTTTCTATCGAATTCACAATTTGGACGTTGTTCATGTACGACAAAGACAGAAATTCATAGAGAACTAGCAGTTAAAAACTATCTCCGCAGGTTTTTAGTGCTAGGCCCTGCGGGCGGTTTTTGGTTCGACTTCGCCCAGTTAGTTGCTGTTGACCATTTTATAAATCCGATAGGAACTGGTTCCAAAAATAGCCCGTTCCTCGGATCCACTGTGATCCAGTGATAGCTAGTCACCGGGAAAAAGTAACTGGGACAGGTAATGACGTCATATGTAGTATATAGCCGCGTGAAACTTTTATTAATAACTAAGTATTCCCGTCAATCTTTCCATATCAGAAGAGATACAAAAATTTATAAAATCGTAATGCTTATACCTAAGGGGGGGCACGTTCTCTTGCGACCTGCTAACGGAAGTGGTGCCATTCTTTGAAGAATTATTGAATTCGTAACCGAGTAACAACGATAGCTTTGTTTGAAATTTCAAATACACAGATGTTTATATGGCGCGACGCGTACGGCGTGGCGTCAGACATGCACTCAAAGCCGGGTTCTCAAATTTCAACCATGCAGACGCAAGGCTATTAATACTATTTGATAATGATATAGGGAAGTTAAAATATTTAATTTTTTCCGTAGGGAATTTTAAGTAAATAAAAGGCAGAATGTACGACAATTTAAAGTTCATAAAAGCAAAATTCTTGCGTTTATAAATTTAACGATTTTTTAAATAATTTTTTTATGAATCCTAAAAATTTGGAATTAATGATCAAGGTTACAGGTGCACTCATGTCACCATATCAAAATTTGATGGCGGGAAATTTCCAAATCTAACGCACATAAATCCCGGACGCAGGACGCCTATTTGGATTTATATCAAACAAATAACACATTTAAAAAAATTACAGATTATTGGAAAAAAATCAATGTTGGTAAGCAAAACATAAAAGAGACGAATTTTATGTATTTTTCCGACATCAACATTTTCCATTGAAGCAACTTCATTGATGCAAAATATACGATACTTGGAGCGATTCGATTCAACAACGTGATTGCTCTTCCCCGTTTTAATGAATATGGCGATCTCTAACGGATTAAATCAAAGAGTTTAAATAATTCAAAATACGGTTTGACTACACGCAAAAGCTTTGCACTTCGGGCTTAAGACGACAATATACCCTAAAATATATTCAGAATCTTAACGACGGCGTAAAGAAGCCGTGTATGCAAATTGCGACCCGCGACCCGTGTATTGGACGGACCTACTGTCGAATTTTCGCATCAAAGAAAAAAAGAAGAAGACAAATAATGTGGGAATCTTAACGACGTTAGTGTAGAAAGCGTGTAAACAGATATACTACCGCGGCACGGGGCGTATTAGACGAACGTATGGTCGAATTCGCCGTAGCGGGCCTGGAGATTTGACCTTTCCGCCGCGTTCATTTTAAATCATTCTAAAGAACGTGTTACAAATATTTAAGATGTTTCTAAATCAATACCTTCCTAAGTTTTTCATTCATCGTCTAGAAAAATAAAATCTGGTGCTTACCGCTAACTTTATAGTTGAAACACTGGTTATACAGTTTTAAAATAGTTGTACGTAAAATATATTAATAGTAAGGTATTGTTTTTATTACTTTTAAATGTAAAGAACTTACATCCCCAGGTATCGGTTGGAGTAAAAAAAGTTATTATGGCCACGAATTCGCCGGAAATTGATTAAAATGTGAGTTTTGAGCAAACCAAAATTAATAGAGTTGTGTGCCGCCTTAAAAATAATATAAATAATTGCAGGTGTTCTATGTCAATGCAATAATATAGCTTCTCTTAGAGGTTATTTCGCCATCCGCTTGATAGTTTATCCATGGGATAACTTATGTTTTCGATTTACGATTATTTATTATTTTTTGTTTTTGAAAGTACGAGTGTTTTATTGGGTACTCGAATTTATTTATGAATACTGACTATACATCGAATTAGTAACCGAGTTTCCAACCTTTTTTATGTGAATACCTCAAAACAGTCTCAGCTGCTGCCATCTGGAGTCAGTGGAGAATGGCTTGCCCAATTGAGGTATGTTGTGAGGCTGAAGGTAGTGGGGAGGGGAAGAAGACGGAAAACAGGAAGGTGAGGAAGTACCTGTCTATTCAGATCTGGTCAACATACACGGCTAAAGCTAGTTCTTTTTTCCATACTAGTTGAAGATAATATTGTGGATTCTAAATATTTGAAATATGAGATTGATAAATATGACGGTTTGACAGAAGGTGGCAATTGCGAAATTGGTTAACGCGCACGTCCCGGTTAGACGAGAGGTCTGGGTTCGAGTCCCAGTTGCGACCATTGTCTTTTTCTATTTTTCTGTGTCTTGTTCTCTTTCATATTTTCGTGTAGATTAAGAATGATATCTTCTTCTTCAATGATACAATTAAATGATTTTAATTATGAAAATGTGAAAATACATAATTAATTCATCCCTTAATCCGGTCTTGCAATACCCTTCCCTAAAGACTTGACCGAACAGCAGCATTAGCTATGCCTAGATGGGCATCGCGGCCTGCGAGTGGTGTCTGAACAATTAGGTCCATGGCACACGTGAATACACCCGGGATGAGGGATGCTGGATGCTGGATGCGGGCCCAAGATGACTTCAAGCGGAACACGTCTTGTCGACTACCTGCTACTTGCTACATGCTACTCACTACGTGTGCAATATGCAAGAATATTATTATGTGCGTATCGTGCTGCAGGGTGAAGGGAGTGTTAATGAGAACCAGTACGTAATTAGAGTATAATTTTGTAGAGTATAATGAGTATTGTTTGCATTAAAATTAGGTCTTGTATTTCAATTATGTCAAATTCTTCACTAATTTAATTTCGGTTGGCAGAGAGGACGTACCGCCAAATATCAAAAGTATAAATCATAGTTTCATTCGATTGCATCAAGGTAAAACTACTTGTCCTTTAACTATATATACCAGCTTATAAGTATAACCAACTTATTTTTAAGTAGGTATTTTTGAATTCGATTTTTGGTACGAAATTGGTAAATAATACACAAAAATTAAAATTTTACAATATTTATATTTTGGGGACAACAGTCGAGTCACCGAAAATAAATATATGGGTTGAGTGAGAAAAACTATCTCGGAACATCGCCTTGCACCACAATGGGAGGGATGGATGGCTCTAGACGGGAGCAATCCGGACTGTTCTTCGGTGTTCACAAAAAACTGCATGATGTAACTAACTAACTACCCCTCACGCCGTTTCACCGTAGAGGTAGGCAGAGAGGTCGGACCGCCAAATAACTCGATCTTGGCACACACTCCTTGCCTCGTTCACATTCGTACATCGTCTCATACATGCTCTTCTATTAAACTGACTCTTGACATCGCCCGACTCAAGTATCTGATTCATTTGGTCGTGCCATGTCTTCCTCGGGCGTCCCCGACTTCGTTTACCATTTACATTTGCGTCATATATTTTCCTTACACTCCTTTCCTCATTCATTCGCTCTATATGCCCAAACCATCTGAGCGTCCCTTTCTTAATCTTACTCATTACGCTTACGTCAGCCTTGCATTCTTTGCGGATCTCCATATTTCTCACACGATCATACGTGGTTTTACCACACAAACGTCTCAGGGATTTCATTTATACAGCATTCAGGCTACTTTCATACTTTTTCTGCCAGTTCCATGTCTCACTGCCATACATCAGGGTAGGTACCAGCACTTCATTATGGACGGCTAGCTTCGCTTCATTTGACAGTTTTTTGTTGGCGCCAACGGCGTTCAGTCCTCCATTAATGGAATTACCGGCATTTATCCTTCTTCCGATATCTCTATCAGTCTTCCCATCTCTCGTAAACATACTTCCCAAAAACACAAACTCATCCACCTGCTCCAAGTATTCAGCGTGATGTACCAAATAAAATAAACCCCATTTCTATTAGTTGCGCCTTTTTTATGGCCCTTCAAAACTGCACTGTCTGTTTTACCACACCATGTATATTCGTGTTGCTTGTGTACGGGAACCAACAATTAATTTACCCATCGCCTTGCATTGCAACGGGAGAGATGAATTCATACTACCATTACTCCTAGACATATTGACCCCTAGATTCCTTCCTACCCACCCCTCATACCTTTTTCCCTCCCAGAACTTCCTCTCCTTCCTTTCCTCAAAAAAACCTCCACACAGCATCCCCAAAGATGACATAGGCCCTGAGGGAAACGATTTTTCCGCAGGGCCTAAAAATTCTTTCACTGAAATTGTATTTTAATGTTTTCTTCAAAAAATTAGGTTTTTATACGATCAAAACTATTTATTTATATTCATTTTACATGTATACGGCCGCTAGCAAACATAAATCAGTATAAAACTACAGCGTTACTTGCAAGTTTTTATCCTGAAATAATTAAATTACCGCCATCTGTGAACGAGCAGGTTATGAATTATTTTAAGTTTACGCTTAATGCTTTAGTTTCCCTGTTTATTTTTTTTACATTAACTCCACATAGAAGGCCCTGGGGAAAATAGTTTCCCCTCAGGGCCATGTCATCTGGGATGCTTTGAGGAGGAACTTTTTGAGGAGAGGAAGGAATGAACATCTTGAAGATGTAGGAGGGAGGAAACACAGAAGCCGGCAAATCTTTCCATAGCCGAGCTGTTGAACTCAAGAACGAGTCGAAAAAACAACCCGTTCTCATGTGACAAATGTCACTTTTCATTAGAAGCATTTACTGGTGGTTGTAAGAGGAGTATACATAATTGCAGTAATTTACCATCTAAATAAATAAAAAATTATTATCTAAAACTATTTAAATATTTGTACTACTTTTACATAATTTGTGTCTAAAATTCGTCAATGTCACGAAATTCCATTTTGTTTTCTCCATTTTCTGGTAGACGGAAAATTGTAATCCAATTACATTTAAAAAATGTAATCAGCATTGTGAAATACCTGATTTGAATAAAATAATTTATTTTGCTTGAATAGAAAAAGACAAACCTCGAATGATTATAATTAAAATTGAGTTTCGTGGAAATTTTATGTAGATATTTTATTTCCACGTAAAAAATTAACTAGAACGTACCTACCTTCCTAACTAAATATTATATTGATATGGAATTTGAGAACTTTCTGGAATAATAAGATTTAAATTTGGAATAATGTCTGTGGTTGAAATTATTTTTTAATAAAACAACCGACTTGATTTAAATGATGTAGGTAGTTTTTTTTTACCTTAATAAATTTTGTTCTTACATTTGTTCTGTTGTTTTTATTAAATTGTCGGGGTCAATAAAATGAGTGTTATTTTGTTTTTATGGAATGGTGTGAGGCCCGCAGAAGAAAGGAGGGGAAGGAGGTATGAATATGTTTAGGTCACCATCCAGAATTGAAAAATTGCTTAAAATGGCTTTAGCCGTGTTTGCTGAACAGATCTGAATAATCAGGTATTTCCCGCCTTCCTCTTCATCATCTTCTTTCCCTCCCCATCACCTTCAGCCTCACAACATACCCCAATTAAGGATGCCATAGCCTCACTGGCTCTAGACGGGAGCAATTGGAACTTTTGTGCAGTATTCATGTAAAAAATATCATAGAATAAAGTATACATTACACTTAAGTGCCTTCCGTTTATAAGTATATACAGGGTGTTAAGGGACGTACTTGACTTACTTTAACCAGTGATTCCTGACATTATTTGGAGTAAAAATGTTAATAAAATTTTGGTCTCCGGTGACTCCGGTGAAGTATTGCCTTAGCGTATGACCACCATTCGTCACTTGAATTGGCTTAAGTCGTGTTTGGTGAGCAGATCTGAATAGCCAGGTACTGCCTCACCTTCCTCTTCCACGTATTCTTCTCCTCCGCACTACCTTCAGCATTATAACATCCCCCATTTGGGGATGCCATGTATTCATTGGTTCCAGACGGTTGGGATTCTAGTGCGGTGTTCACGTAAAATCAGCAAACAGACAATCACTCAACAAACACGAAAAAATCTTAAGTTAAACAAACAAAAAATTGATAAACAAACGATAACTAAACAAACAACTTACTTTACAAACAATAATTGAGCCCTTTCCGAAATAATGTTGTATCCAACAAAACTATCAGTGTTGATTTATTGGTGGAATAATGTTGGGCATATATTATTAATATGCCACTTTTAAGGAAGGGATTATGGTAAAGTATGGCAACTAAATTATGGTTATTAAATTATGGTGTGGTGTGGCAACTAAACAACAAAATACCAAAAAAATCGTTACACAAACAATAAGTAAACAAAACTGAGTAAATAAATAATCACTAAACGAACAAACCATTTCTAAACAAGCGAGAATATCATTAAATACAGCTAATGTTGCTTTTATCAAAGTTTCGATTTTTACTACTGTTACCAGGACGATAATGAAAGCTTATTAATGTATGTAATATACATCACTCCGAAATGAGGTTTTACCTGCTGCTTTGTTAAAGTTTACGTGAAATAACCCATTTAAATGGAATCACAGCCTTTGTCGGTTTTAGAACCCGCGACCTCTCGGTCCGTAGCCCAGAAGCTTACGGCTTTGCCATGGAGATGCTCATTACGTATTCAAGTTATTATTAGGTTTGCTTGTTGGTATTTCAATCAAGTTTTGATGATGAACGAGGGTGGGGTTCGAAGGTTTGGGCCGCCAAAATGAGATTCTTGAGAAGGGTGGTGGGAGACAATCCATGGGACCATGTTAAAAGCATCCCATCTTGGGAAGTGACACCTCGATTCCTTGTACGTTTAAGATCCACTTGCAGTTTTATCAACAGTAGACCTTGAGTTTTTCGAAAAACGAATGTTTCTAATTTTTACTTATTTTAAATCAAAACCAAAATTTTCCTAATCATAAAAGATAATCAGTAAGATATGTAGGTACTTAATTAACATATATAAGGGATAAAGTTGACTTATTTCAACCATTGATTTCTGATATTATATTATGTTAATGAAATTTTGGTCTCCGGTGCTTTTTTGATTTTTTTTCGAAGTTTTTTTAAAAAATAAATTTTCCTCAAAAACAAACAACAAAAAAAATCTTCCACATGCTATCACTGGTAACTCAGCCGATTATGGACCAATTTTTTTAAATTCTTTTAGTTTAAAAGAAAACATGAAAATGGTCACCATATCAAAAAATTTCGTTAATTTTTTTTTTCCAAATAATGTCAGAAATCACTGATTAAAGTAAATCATGTACGTCCTTTAACACACTGTATATTATACACGACGATTTCACCGCTACCGCGGCGTACGACAGTTTAAAACGGCCGCCATCTTGAATCGGAACCGAAACATAACCAACAAATTTACAGTCACATGAAATTCCAAATGGTAGAGTTAAAGCAAGACTTTGCTATTCTTAGTCATTATTTGTGCCCTAGGTTCCCTGAACGTTTCCAAATAAAATTATTTCAAAAATTCTTGGGAAATTATGTCCCGATGATAACCACATAAGTTGTAGCGGAAAAAATTTTGCAGAAACTAAAAAAAGAATAACCAGGTAAATAATCGATCTAATTTTAAATTTCCCGTTCATTCCCGTTTCACAGAAGGGAATTAATTAAGCAAAAACATTAAACTAGAATTAAAAATGAAGAAATAATTGTGAACATGAGAAACACATAATAAAAATAAAATTGCAGTCGATAAAAATAAAATCTTTATAAATAAATAAAACATACATCAAATAAGTATATAAGTTTACAAACGACTGGTGGTTTAAGAAGAGTTGGAATGGGTTTTTAATATGATTCACAAAATTTACCAAGTTAAAATTATCACCTTAGTATTATTTTCCTCCAGATTGAAACTGCTGTATCAAAGAATGAGCAATGTAATTGCGCTCATGTAAACTGCACTAGAATAGAGTATTGCGTCGTGTTATTTTTGTGGGTATTTGTAGGTTTATAAGTTGCAAGAGTTCAGAAAAGTGTAATTAGTATTTTGTTTTTTTTTTAATAATAAAGTAAAATAAATTATTTTTCATCTTTTTTTTTACATGAGCTCCACACAGGAGGCCCTGAGGAAAATAATTTCCCACAGGGCCTATGTCATCTTTGGGGATGCTTTGTGGAGGGTTTTTAATGGAAAGGAAGGGGAAGATAGTTCTGGGAAGGAAAAGGGTTTAAGGGGTGGGTAGGAATCTGGGGTTCGGTGTGTCCCGGTCATCCACCTCCAAGACCTAGACAAACTTCACCCCATGAACCCGGGCACCCCTGCTAAATCACCAAACGTAGCGAACCACTTGGAATGACCAATGGCAGAGGTGTTCGTTATCCAATAAAGGTTCCTGGGGCGGCGGTACCCATTCCCGCCTCCCAAATTGTCTGTCGTCTAATGTATAATTTTTTTAAGAGTATTTAATAGGAAAGGATAATTTCTGTATTTAATCGGGATATTTAACGCAGAAGAACCAAAGTTATTAGCATTTACAATAAAATTAAAGCTTAACTTTTGCAATTAAAACTTGAACATAAGATAAGACGGTAATAATAGACAAAAAGGGTTTGGTAGTAAAGAAAGTAACCACTTCTGTATACCTAGTAAGTATGGTCGATCGATATAACCCTATATCAATACGATATTGCCAAAATCCGTCATCTATGGTCAGTTAGCAATATTAGCGATCACGGTCAACAATTGGTAAGAGAAATTCCAATCGACAATTGACAAATTTTAGCCCGCATTCCGTAGTATCAGATAAGTTTCGGTTAGCTGTCAATACATGCATTTATTTGAATTACGTCATTCGTTAATCAACATTACTGGCTTATTTAATGAGCGTATTGACTTAACGAAGATTTTTCTATTGAAAGAAGTCATATATGCGATCCATAAACCTTATAATTCAACTAAGACGCGACCAAATTATTCCGTTCGAATTTTGATAAACTTAGTGGCTGAAATATGACTAAAGAAATGATTAACTAATTATCTTCCGCGTAGTGTCAAAAAGTAAATGCGGACTGCCAATGTATATTAAGGTTTGTATATCAATTCAACTTTGCCAAATTGTTCATATTTGTACGTATTTGACTGGTATTTGACGTTTCTGAATGTGAATTTATGGACAGATCCACCAGTGTTGCCAGCGTATATCAATTTCTAATTAATTCCCCACCAATATCGGTTCGGCTATCAACAGTGAAACTGTGCTAGAGATATCGGTATAAAATCATCGGAAATTACTCCTAACGATCCGATATTGTAAAGTTATCGATTTCACCATGCTAGGGCCCCTGAACCAGACCAGAATTGAAAGATTTTTCTTAATTATAATAAAAGAAAAAGAAAGTGCAACTTAAATAATCAGTTTTCTTTCTAAGTAACACAAGGAATTATTTATTCCAATGAAAGTGTTTCTTAAAAAGAAAAAAGATTTCTTCAAAATTCGCAAATTCACTTTGTGGCGTCATTATTATTAAATAGTGGTGTACACAAAGTTATTTGTTTTTCATTAAATTAAAAGAAAGAAGATTGTTTATTTTAATTATCAACTACCTCAGTTTAGATCTTTCAACTTTTTTTTCATTCCAATTCCTTTATAGTGAACTATTCAATGCGTTGTTTATTTTAAATTCCTTCTACAGAAAAGCATTGGGTATTTAATTTATTGTTTCACAGCTGTCAACGGGAAATGCAATTAATCATCCCTTCTCCTCTCCCATCTCTTTCCCTTATCACATGCGTTTTTGTCTCAAAATCCCCCAGCATTAGAGATTCCATGGTATTTCCTCATATGTGCAGCATAAAACGTTCAAGCATTAAACAGGAAACAACTTTCGTTCATATGAGAAGACTTTTACCTTACGTTACAAATATATAATTTTAACAACCCTTTTATAATAATAGCCCTCCTAAGAAACATAACTTTCAAAATTAACAACATGTCAAAGTTACCAAGTCGTTAACTTTTATAATAGATTGGTTGTATGACCTTTGCCTTATTAAAAGTTTTACGGGGTAATTAATAAATAGATGACGCAGATTACAAGGTAAACTTTACACTAAAACTGCCTTCAGAATACGAACCCTCCACAACCTTTACACCGTACAGAACAGCCTATTATATAACTTACAAACTTGTCCCCTAGGAAAGGTCGCGTTGTTGTTGTTACTATAATATATTCTCGGAAACTTTGTTGTTCGTACACAAAACGAAATGTTATAATTTTTTGCGTTAGTTAGAAGAAGGTGAGTTACTTTAATATCAACTATATAACTATACCATAAGCACGCAAGTCACAAAATCATAGGAAACATATTGGAAACAGTAAATAAAGAGTATAACAGATAATTGTGGCGTTTGAAAGAGAAGTGACACCAGAGATGCAATTACATACAAAAATATGTGGTACAAATAAAATTAATATTGAATTAAATGAAAAAATTATGAGCGAAACTCAATCAAAAATCTGGAAACAGAAAAATCAGAAAAAGATATTTACACCTCTGGGACTCGAACCCAACTCGAGTTTCGCTCATATTTTCTTCAGTTAATTAAATATTACAGTTTGAGGTTTTACTCATAAACGTTAAAATAATAATATTCATCCTAGACTTGCAGAAGAGTCAATAGATGTCGCATATTAAATAAAATGGATAAAAATTTATCCAGACACCATCTAGATTGCATTTAGTTCGAGTTGAATCTTGCAATCGTACATAAAGATGGCAGCCAATAAAAATATGGGTTAAGAAAAATGAAGATAATATTGAATATCTGTTTAATATCTGTAAAGATTCTTAGGACGGGTTGTTTCAAAAAATTTGATGGATTCATCAAATATTTGAAGTTAATTTTCACGCTCTGCGTAAGTTCTATTCAAGTTCTATTATTACATCATTATAGACAAGTTTTTTTTTTTTTTTTTTACATTAACTCCACACAGGAGGCCCTGAGGAAAAAATAATTTCCCTCAGGGCCTATGTCATCTTTGAGGATGCTGTGTGGAGGGTGTTTTTGAGGAGAGGAAGGAGTGAACATGGGTCTTGAAGAGACCCATATTGTAGGAGGGAGGAAACACAGAGGCCGGCAAATCGTTCCACAGCCGAGCTGTTGAACTCAAGAACGAGTCGTAGAAACGACCCGTTCTCATGTGACTAATGTCAACCGTGTACAAATGTTGAGCGCGCGTTTGGCGTGTTTCCCGACTATGCACCGGTGCCGAGGGGATCAATGACGCTAGTTCCTCGGAGCATCTTCCATTGTAATACCGGTAGAACAAGGACAGCATTCCCACCTGGCGCCTGTGCTCTAAAGATTGCAATCCGTTAGTTAAATTAGGAGAATCTATCAAACGGACCGCCCGTTTCTGCACAGAGTCAAGGGTTTTTTCAGGTATTTTGGGGCTCCAGACCAGAGGTGGCTGCCAAATTCAACCGTGGGGCGCACTTGCGATTTGTACAGGGCTAGCAGTTGTGTACTATTAAAGTATCTGCGTGCCCTGTACAGTATGCCCAGTTTCTGAGAGGCTAAAAAACAAAATTCACAAAGCTGAAATAATCACAGAACTTGAATAGAACTTACGCAGAACGTGAAAATTAACTTCAAATATTTGATGAATCCATCAAATTTTTTGAAACAACCCGTCCTTAGTCTCCGTTCACAATTTTACAGATGCATTTTATTTTTAGCTTTTAAGTTTTAATTTTTATGTTTACAATAGTAATAATTAAACAACTTTATACATTTAGGCACAATCAGGTATTAGAAATAATTCACCAAAGTTTGGTAATGAAACATAACTTGATTGATTGCCGTAATGTAGTACCATTTTATGAATACGAACCGAATTCATTTTTAGAAAATGAATTTTATAAAATATATTATGATAAAACTATACTAACAGACAGAACGATTCGTCATAATAGACCCGATATAGTTTTACATGACAAAATTAAAAAAAATAACTTATATCATTGATGTCGCTATTCCAAATTCCTGTAATATTCAAAAATCCGTTTCTGAAAAATTAGGAAATATACAGATTTAGGAAATGAGATTAAAAGAATTTGGCATTCTCGGACTATAAAAATATTACCATTTGTTATTTCGGCTATAGTATTATACCTAGCTCTCTCATTCAAAATTAAGGCTTATTAGATTTGTCAAAGAATCTTTATATAAAAATGCAAAAATCAGTCATATTAAACACATGTAGGATTACGAAATATTTTTTAAATATTTATATTGAGGGATCAGTAGGATTTATCGTTCCAGTGAAGGGTTCTATCGAGACGAACACTCTGATATGAAAATATCTGGAGTCGGTGAAGTATTTTCCCATATAGTCTCTGATAGGTTGACATGTTGTTCTTGTATAGTTTTGTATTTATTAAACTTATACAATGCAATTACATCGCGTAGATTGACTAGATGATCATTTGTGGAAAAGTGTGTGGAAGGGTTAAATTTTTTCTGTGGGGAAGATTTAACCCGGACATAAAGTCTAGAGAACAATTAAAAAATAAAATATAATGTAAAAGCCCATTAGCCACTGAAGCGACAGGGCAATTTAAAACTCTTTTCTCCGATTGCTCGACATATTTTGGTGATCATTTTGAATATTTTCCGCCCAAATTAAAAAAAAAATCATACCTCCGAATTTTAATATGGAAACATACAAACTAATTATAGTTCAATATAGCCAATGACTTTACCTATAATTTTTTCGATCGTCACATATTTGTAGGATTTATAAAAAAAATATTATAAAATCGTAAACTTCTGCTTAATTACTCACAATTAAGGGAAAATTTGCCAAAATTGGCAGCAAAGCAATCCAAGCTCTTTTTAATGGTGCCATATTGTGACAAAAAGCGCTCCCGTGGTTAGGGCGTGTAATAAATAAATAAATATAAAAACCTGCCGCATAAAATGTTGTAATTGACGTAATAAGCTGACACTAAAGATAAAAAAGCCTTTCTTTTCAATATTCCTGTAATAAAAAAAAATGTGAGTGGTTTTATGAATTTCAAAATGTAATCAAGCACAATTTACTCAGAAAAAGCTTGTAAGCGTTATTTTCCTTTACCCGCGTACACATAAAATATTAAATTTACCTTTGTAAGTTTGAAATAAAAATGAACAAGCGAGAAAGGGTTTTAATTGCATTTCGAATTGTTTTGCATTCAAAGTAAATAGTTTTTTTTTTGATGTGGTGATTGCTCGCTTAGAAATTGCCAAGTAAATTTTTATTCGTTGGGTTTCAATTTGGAAGGCGAGTATGGGTACCGTCGCCCCGGGAACTATTTATTGGAAAATCAACCATAATTCATAAGTCACCCCAGGGTTCGCTTGGTGACTAAGCAGGGGTTAAGCCTTTTTTGATGTCTCCAGCCCGACTCTCTCGACCCATCGCCGTGGGCCTTAGTTGGGGGGATGGAATCACACGAAATGAAACTCACTCGTCTTGAAATCACTCTTCACTCCAGGACACACTGACCTTCAGATTCCTACACACCCCTCCTACCTTTTTTCTTCTCAAAACTTCATCTCCTTAATCTCCTTAAAAATATCCTTCTAATTAAGAATCAGTATCCCCTATGAAGACATAGGTCGTGATTGAAATTATTATAATAAATATTTTCTCCGTTATTAATGAGAAGAAGATGATATACAAAGCAGACACGTCCTTGCTATGCAAATCAGACACGTCCTCATGCTATCTCATTCGTACACGAACGTCTGTTTCAAAGCTTTAGACATACGTGGATCACAATGAATATGTTTACAATTAAGTTAAACAGAAACATTAATTTACTGCTCAGCTTAATGACTAAGTCTCCCGAAATTCTTTAGTGGCGCTAAGGCAAATTTGTTTAGTACCAAGTCCCTCAGCATTATTATATTAAGCAGATCACACTATCTTAATTGCAATCTTGCCAATATTCAAAAACGATATTACCCTCGAGCAAAATCAGAACAGCGCTTTGATAAAGAACATACTAGGGGAGCTCAACCCTATAAAATAGAACAAATCAACCCTGGTCAGAATATTTATAAATCTATACAAATGGAAAAAAAATTAAAATCATTTTATTTTATTTATACAAGTCGACCGGTTTCGTTTGATCTCAATCTTCATCAGCACAATAAACTTATAAACTGAATTACAGTGCACCCTTCCTCTACCTTTCCACCTACCCCTCTACCACTGCTTCACCAACCAGTATATGATGTTCTCTCCCTCTCTTACATGCTCTCTCTTTCTCTTTTGTTTATCTCGTAATATACATTTGTACTTTAATTTAGTTTATATGTTTATTATCCTGATAAAGGTTGAGATCAACCGAAACCGGTCGACGTGTATAAATAAAAAAAAGTAATTTTGAAGAATTTATTTCATTTGTCTTATGTCAATCCACAAAGTGTTTGCTTTCTTCGTTAATTTATAAATTTTATTGAACTTGCTTAAGTTTTCATTTCTGTGAGATTTCTTTTTACTATTTCTTTAAGTCTCAGTATCTTAGTGGTAGTGCATTGTCTTGGTAAGACAGTGGCTCTCAGTTCGATTCCCAGTTGTGACCATTGTTGTTTTGTCGTCGTATTTGCAATATTTAGCATAATTTTCATCCTTTAAATGTTTAATTAAATTTATCTTGCTTGATTTCCGTCTTCGGACTCTTTTACTTTCAATTTCACGTCTGTGTCACATTTTGTCTTCATTTTTATACATTAAAATTGTCTTTGTATTATTTTGTCCATGCTTTCATGAGAAGCGAAAATATTAAGTCATTGAAACCTAATGTCTTCAATTCCTTGCTTAAATTTAATCATTCCATTTCTAAAAGCCATTCAGCCAGCATCTAAAATCATCTCATCTTTATTGCCAGTTTATTTGAACTATTTGAACACTATTAACCAATATGCAAGTAATCTAACACGAGTGCTGTTATTCGAGTATAATCCCCAACTTACTGTGCGTCAACCCCATATTATGGAAGACGAAAGAAGTTATCATTGGAGCTCGATTTACGACCGACTCCAGACCTCCAGAGACCTTCAAGGGACCGTTCAACCATTTTTTTTTCTGTGACTGTAGTCGCAGATAGATTGCAAATCAATTGAACTGTAATCAATAATTATGTTTTTTCTTTAAAGACAAAACTTTGGGAATATGTGAACAGTGGACACTGGAAAGGCATCTTACTCAGCTTAATTTCTCTTATGTTTGTGGTCGGAAGGGTTTCTGACTGGGTAGAAATGTTTCCTTAAATAATGACGCACGTAGTCGAGTATAAATCTGTATTTGAGCTGGCTTATGAGAGAGCGAGTGCTACAATAACAATGCTTTTTATACTAAGGCATCTGCTGTCTTGCTCTTGTACTCTAGTGGTAAAGTTGGCCAATAAAACATTCTTACAATTTCCTTCACGATCTTGTTAAGCTATTATGTTATTATGTTCTTGATATTATGACACACATAAATCACTTGGCTGAGCATATTGCACATATCTCCGCACGAATTGATATTAAATAAGATATCAAAGGAGGGGATAACTGCATTAATTACTTCAACAGACTGACACATAAATATACCAAACCACCCACGACTGACAGCTCTTTGGGAATTATTGTTTCACAGTGTGAAAGGAAGATAGTAAACACGTTGGTAATATTGGCACAAATTGTCAGATAGGATAGGTATGGGAAGGTAGGATGAATGAAGATATACATTGTGACTTTTCTGTTTCGCGTTTCGCTTAAATTTATCAATATTATATTTTTCTTCAATGGTTTAACATTTTTCAGTTGTCGTAATTTTTTTTTATGGACGCAAAATATCTGTTCCCCGTTGAAAAAGGTTAGCCTTGAATTCTACCTACAATAGGGTGATAAAAATGGGCTATCATAAAATAATAATAGTAAAAATATTATCGGAAAGACCAATCTCTCGTATTTCAATGCTGCCCTGGTATCCGTTTATCCGATGAAGGCCCAGAAAGTTTTGAACAAACACAAAACTTCAAGTAATTAATTTAATTGCCAATTTCCATACCAGATTTGTTTGATCCTGTACACGGATTTCTGTAACAAATAACCAATATTGTTTCAGATTATGGATATTTGAAGAGGATGATTTATGAATAATGATTGTTAAGTGGTCAGTTGAAATTCATATAACATATTATTATTTGGACGATTTGTGGGTGTGTTTTTTCAATGATACTTTTATTTAATTTTAATAGGAGTAACGTTTTAATAACTTTTGAAGGTTATACCCAAACTAATCCTAATGGCCGAGTTGGTAAAGGCCCGGCGATACCCGCTCAAAAAGAAGAAGAAGAAAATATGTTATAGGTTAAAAAGAAGAACGATCCTAATACAATAAAGACTGCAAGTGGTAAAAGATGACGGTATGTACATTTACAATCTTCTTTCAGAAAGCCTAAAAACGGAGAATCGAATAAATAAATTTGAAATAACTATTCTATCTGAAGATAAGTGAATAAAATTATAACGTACCTTAATGCAGAATAATTTTTAAGATAAGATACTATATGTTATTGTTATATTGTGTAAAATTACTATTTTTACATAGCTTAATATTACATAGCTTTGAATTATGTAGTGAAAGTGAAATTTTCGTTTTTAACTAACTCAGTAGAGGTAATATCCGAAGATAAAATGAATGTATATTTCCACACTGCAACTGATTTTTTTCTATCCAGAGAATTTCACGTATTTGCCGTTTCGGCGTGGGAAATGTATAGATATTATCTTCAAGAATAACATATATTTTTTAAAAGCTTTAAAATTTAAGCGCTTAAGACAAATATGTAATGAATCGGTAGAAATGCGGGAAGCCGGGTCCCGGTAAGACAAGAAATCCTGAGTTTGACTCCCAGTCGCGACCGTTATTTCATCTATTTATT
This sequence comes from Glyphotaelius pellucidus, assembly GCA_936435175.1. NCBI lineage: Eukaryota > Metazoa > Arthropoda > Insecta > Trichoptera > Limnephilidae > Glyphotaelius > Glyphotaelius pellucidus. The sequence continues at coordinate 32,160,755 of OW386549.1, forward strand.
TATTTATTTCTATGTATTACAGTATTTACCTATTAATTAACATTTTTACATAATAGATCAATTTTGAAAACATTTTTATATAATATATTTTGCAATTTTACTATGTTGGGTGTAAGGTAGGTTTTTGAAGGTGAAACTGTGGATAGGTATTGTTGTATGTTTCGTGAACACCTCACTAGGAGAACCTGTGCTGAGGTGTTTACGTGTTTATTTGTGTTTATGTATGACAAGTATTTATGTGTTGTAATAGAAAGTTTTATTTGTATTTTATTTTTTTTTAATTTTAATAATTTTAATAATCTATATATAATATATCTTCATCTTCAATGATATATTACAACAATGGGTATCACTTTCAATATTAATTGGGAGGGTGTATAAGGGGGAGGGGAGGATAATTTATAAGTACAAGCTCTAAAGTAATTTCCCCCTAATACCATGCGAGCGAAACCGCGGATAAACGCTAGTAACATTTCAAAGCAAAGCTGAGTTTGAATAATATGAAATAATGCATAAAAAACCAACCATTATAAACTATGAAATAAAACACCTGCTGTGCTTTTTTTCCTTTCAAGAAATCTGTAAAAATTTCACCAGTACAATGGATTGTCACTCTGTCTACGTCAAAACGGGAGACTTTGTCTTGTTGAAGTTTTGTAATATTTCATTCTTTTCCGGGCTCGATTGGACACAATTCGTAAGGCGAATCTTGATATTTTAGAATCGGTTTTCTTTATAAATGCAAAAAAATATAGGTTTTGAACAAATTGAAATTATCAACCAAATTTTTACCGCTTCCACTGAGTAAAATTATAATAAAATGTAATTAAATGAAGACACTATGAGCGAAACTCAATCGAAAATCTGGAAACAGAAAAATCAGAAAAAGATATTGGCACCTCTGGGACTCGAAACCAAGAATAATAATTAAGAAAATGAAGATAATATGGGTGGTTCTTAGTCGAAGTATGACACAGTTAAAAGTGACCGAATTGGATATCGACACCTTGGCGCAGTGGTCAGCGCGCTCGGCCGGAAAGATAGAGGTCCTGGGTTCGAGTCCCAGAGGTGTCAATATCTTTTTCTGATTTTTCTGTTTCCAGATTTTCGATTGAGTTTCGCTAGTGTCTTCATTCAATTAAATATTACAATCTGAGTTATTACTCATAAAAGCAAAAAATAGAAAAAAAATAATGTAATAAAATTGTTAATTACTTTAAAAACCATATATGATTAGGCTTCTAAAAAATGTATTTAAATTAGAAATGTATGAACGCGCATAAGAAAAAATTTAAATACAATTTTGTGGCTATAATTATCTCTGACCTTTCCATTCTTCTTCTTCTTCCTTGCACTGTACCAACTCATTGCCTTGGTAGGCTGTTGGGGTTGACTCTTCTCGTTTTCAGGCTATATCTTCTTCAGTTCTGTGTATGACTGGTATGGCTTTCATCTAGGCCGTTTCTTTGTAATTTTTTTGAGCATTGAGTCATCCAGAAGTTCTTTGGTCTTCCTCTGGATGACTGTCGATGAAGCTCCATAGACATTGCCTGCTTCACTGTGTGATCTGGTGGTCTCCGTATTATCTGCGACCTTTCCATTGATTAACTTTTTTCTTTCTTATAAAATAATTCATTAAAATAAATAAAAACTGCTTTTGCCCTTTAAATCATGATCTGTAGACTCCGTTTGTCAAGCAATTTTTTTTTGTCTATGTGACATAAGGCACACTAAAAAAACATACATTGTTGGCTTATGGCTTCCTCTTAACTCTTATTATTGTTATTTTTAAAATCCAATGGTAGTTTACTGCGGGGCCGTCAGCCATTGGAGCTGGGACTCTACGTGATTTAATCACTGATTATTAAGATCAGGTTTTTAGCAAAAACTTTTCTTCAGAGTACAAAAAATATCCAGTTCAAGGTTATAAAAATGATTTTGTCATATCGATATTTTTAAATATTCACGAAATCCAGACAATCAATAACAATCCAAAATAGTGCGTAATTATCAATTTTTTGCGATGTGGCAGCAATCGGAACTGATATTTACCGAATAGCGGAAAATACGTCAAAACACAACTTTTTCCATATATTGAAAAAATGAAACATTCGTAGTATTTTTTTTCTTGCAGAGACCCATGCAATAGGTGGGAGGAAACACAGAGGCTATCAAATCGTTCCACAGCCGAAATGCTGAACTCAAGAACGAGTCGTTGAAACTGCCGTTTTTATGTGACAACTAATGTCAACATTAGGGCGGAGTGAAACAACTTTTTTTCAACTTTCGAGTTTCCTGTATTACCAACTAGCTTTTACCCGCGGCTTCGCTCTCATGGTATTTGGGCTGTAGTTGGACTGTAGCGGTTGCACTTATCAATTATCCACCCTCCCCCTCCTTCTCCTCCCCCCCCCCGCCGCCGCCCTCGCTTCACCATTCTTCCCCCCTACCCCCTTCCGCATTCTATACATTCATTCCCGGGGTACTATCAGTTTTCAAACAGCTTTAAAATCAGTTTATTAGGTTATGCGTGAAAGAGTAACAAACACTCATACATCCATACAAACTTTGGCATTTATAATATTAGTAAGATATTATTATTTAAATAAATTAATTATGAAATACAACACAAATTAATCAAATAAAATTTATTTGCCCATGCCGGGATTTGATCTCGCGACCTTCGGATCGCTAGTAAAGAGCCATAACCCTCGACCACGCCGGCTATCATTAAAAATAACCATAAATATGCTCTTATTTAAATTAGAATGTCAATATATAAAAAAATGGACTTGAGTTCCTTATAACTGCGTTTAGTTCTCCATTAATAACTGAATTTCCTGCTTTCAGCGATACTTAGAAAATTATCATAAAATTTCCTCTGCATTCTCAAAACCAGCGTAGTCGATGCTTTACGGAAATTGTGTAAATTACTTAACATTATAAGCGAGTTTACGTAGGCCCATTTCACAAACATTACAGTGTCAAACACTGCGTACATATTCAAAATTAATAATAACTCTCCCGATAATGCCCGTTTAATAACTGGTTGATTGTAAATCGGAGAGCGTTCGGCGACTATACCAGAATATTATAATGGTGGGGTTGATATACCCTATAATATTACATGAGAATATATTCGGGAATTTACGGGGGTTGCCTATTTTGTCACGAATGTTCCAATAAGATAACCCGTGTTTATTGTTTCGAACCAATAATCGGCGTTAATTATTCTGCGTGTGAAAATGATGTATGTAAACTGTTTTAATTGGATTCGTAATTGTATGAAATATGATTTCAGCTGTAGAATGGACACGTTGACATGAATATCAATGTATCAATTATTTTTTGTTACATTTGCAGTATTTTTATGTAGCAAATACGTGCATCACAGCCATCAAACCAGTCGGATGGGCGATTTTATAATTTTGAAGTAGAGCTGTTAGTTTTGTTTCTGCATTTCTACCGTGTTGGAGATTAAGAAATATTGTGTTGTTTTAATATTTTGCATTTCATTTAATTTCATTCAAAATTTCAAAAATACGGACTTTTAAATTATCAAAATAATTAATATATATATATTTTTATGTGAATCTTCTTTAGCGCCGTTAGTGACTTGAAATTCGAGTGAAATGGAAATGCGTCACAACTCAGTTCTACACAAATACTCGGTTCTAATATAATGCGATAAATTTACACCTCGGCGCGTGCCTTCCATAACGTAGTTGGCAAGGTAAGTGCCTGATAAGTCTCAGCGGCCAGAGAGGGTTTGAATACTTCGAAATTAAAAAAAATATATTTTGTGAAAATAAAAAAACAAGCAAAAGAAAAGAAAGCGACTTTCTAGTTTCACTTCTACCGCGTGTGAATTATACACTCTGTTTTTTTAGCTTAGCTCCACACAGAAGGCCATTAGGAAAATAATTCCCCTCCGGGGCTATATCATCTTTGGGGATGCTGTGAGGACTTCCTCTCCTTCTTTTTAAGGAAAGGAAGGAGAGGAAGTCCTGGGAAGGAAAGGAATATGAGGGGTGAGTGGGGTCAGTGTATCCAGGAGTAACGGACGTATGAATCAAATTTTTAAAAATCTGAAATTTGTTAGTTTGTAAGACCGTAATTAGACAGAAACAACTGAAACATTTTTGTCACAAAATACGTGCGCTATTTTTTTAAATGATTTTATTTAAATAAAAATTTAAATTCTAAAAAATAGCTCTCCCATATAATTTATTGATTTATTTTACTGTTTTATTACTTGATTTGAAATGTGCGTTGCATAATACAACCTTTTGTTTGAAAATTTAACAAATTTGCCAACGACCAACGGTTATAACCTTATTACAATAAAAATAGACATATTTTTTAAAATTCAAAAATCTCTTTTCTAGACAAAATAACTATCTTTCGTAATCAAATTATATTTTTTTGTGGAAAAGAGTTGATATTTTTAGAATTCGATTAAAAATGATATTTTTCCGACTGTCTGGTTATTCCCTCTTAACACTTCCGTACCGGACCAGGGGAACGCACTTACACTAACGAGAGTTTTACGCTATATCTAAGTTGTTTTTTAAACCACATACTCAATAATTTAGGTAATCCTAGAAAAAATATTTGGTTATCGATCTGCATTAAAAAAATTAATATCGCATTACTACTTTTCTTAAAATTAAATAGTTTATAACAAATTCCGGCCAATAATCTGTGCCACTCGCCCCCCTTCCCCTCTGTTCGGGCGTACCCCGTCCCTATCTGCTGAATGTATCGGGATAATTCTAAGCGATAGCAAGTAATTTCTAAGTTGTTAGTGGAAAGGACTAGATCGCGTTCGTTTACACTGCGCATCTCGTTTGCTCTTTTTACAATGCTATAATGTTCGCTTGCCGGTCAAAGATCATTCGGTCTGAGTCGTTTCCGGTGAACGCCAATCGCCAGTCGAGATTCGGAAACAAGGTGTTACGTGGGCTATCGGCCCGCCTTCTCTGTTTTCTATGGAAAAATACACGCTATGGTCTAAATTCATTAGAATATTAATTATGACTTTATTTATCAAACGATTTTTAAAATGACTTCTGAAATACGATGAATATACTTCCCTCTAATTATTATCATAACAAATTACAAAAAAATGTGTCATTAACACCCTTTAATAAGCATAACAAATTGGGGTCCCCGAGTGACCCCCCTTCGGGTCATGTGTGATTTTTTTCGTTCCGGGACGAAAAGGTTAATGAAATCTATTTTCAGTTCAATATAAATCAAATCATTTTTCATTTTATCAAATTCGTATCCAGTTCAGTGATATTGACAATCAGAAAAAGCTTTTTTTTTTCACAAATCCCAAATATAAATATATCCTGTGGACATTTATATTTATGAACAATTTGATTGATTGGTACTCCTTCTGATCAGTTGTTTTAATTTAGTCAGAATCCTCATTAAAACATCAAATTTACATTCAATTTCTATATATTCAACTGTTCACATTTAACCTATAAATAATTATTGTTGTTAAAGTGTCGTGATCGTTGTAATCGAATGGGCGTTTTAGAACTATCCACATAATAAGGAACTCCAGTCCAATTTAAAAAAAAAAATTAAATGAATAATAATCTAACTTAAATAACTTCATATTTTATTTTTTTTATAGGTAGTTTAAATAGTTAAAATAAATGTCAAAGTTTTTATTTTTCAAGATCCCCCGAAAACCACTGTATGTAGTGTGACGTCATCATGACCAAAAGTTTTAGTTATGTTCAACAGATGTCATTTTGCGTGGAAGAAGCTATGAAACTATTCAATAAGTAAAACGTTATTTAGGTGGAATTATTTATTTTTTATATTATTATGTTATATTAAAATTGTTTGAAATTATTATTTTTTTAGCTTTACGAATCAAAATCAATATTATGGAAACCGAAGCATCAATTTTGTAGGCAACTGGAATCAGCTGTTCGTCGCCCGCGATTTTCAAATTCAAAATTGGAGAGTTGCGACAGGCATTACAGGATGTTTTTAGACGGTTAAAGTTTTTGAATATTTTAAATAATATAGATAAACTAATATAGATAAACTAATAGAGATACTCTATTTTTGATAATGAATTATTTAGGCCCAAATAATGTTTCAATTAAAACAATAACTATTATATGTCTAAATCTCTATAAACCAATAACGGAATGTTGAATGGCTTGTCATAATTTTCAATACAAATATACTGGATGACTGGAGAATTATGGACGCGATGATGTCACGCCTCACGAATTTAATAATATCAACTTGACAGGGTTTTTTAATGACGCCTTTTAAAATGGACTTTTTAATATTTTTTTTAAACTCTACGTCAAATATTACTTAATAAAACTTATATATTCAGAATCAGCGTTTATTGGTCTATATATGAACATATTTAAAGCCATAATATTTTTCGCTGGAGTCCCTTATTGATAAACACAGATAATAGCACAGTAGCTAAACCAGACCAAGGCGCACAATACACCGATCAGCTCCCACCTAGCTAACGATGGAGTGTTTTCACAAAATATGAAAAAAAAACCACGCTACAAGGAAACATAATCGGTACCATGAAATACTTAGTACCTGTTTACTGTTTCTTTCCTGTAACCAATGTACAGTTATGTTATGATTTTAGATTTTCGCGGCCAAAATACTATCGTTATTTATTTTTGGGGTATTATGACGTGTTGCGCTACCTCCTTTTTAGCCAACGTTTCGGAGAGCTTTTTTTTACTTTTCCATAGTTCGGGCCATAGCCGCATTTGTTTGGATTGAGAATAATTTTTTTTTTAGATTATTAGGAGGGTTGCAATCGTGTCAACCATGGCGCTCCATTTTTTGAGACCCCCCACTTCAACACCCTGTAACTTTTTGAATCTAGAATTTTTTCGTTTGATTTTTTTTTTAAGGTTTAATAAATATTTGGTCAAGTAAAAATATTATTGTTTATTTTATTGCACCTGAAAAAAACACCTACAATTCATGCTTCTAGACTAAAATACCCTCTTAAAAAAGCAAAACGTATCTACATTACATTTAAAAATATTTGCAGTGATGTAGAAATCGAGGAAATTGGGGGATACGTTTGCACGAACAAAACCCCGCCTGGTTTCCACTTTAAGCTGGGAGCGTCTCGCTTCGTTGTGCAGCTTAGTCTGGACTTAACCAATTACGTTTGAACTGTTTACGCCCATTCAAATACGACACAAACATCTTTTCCTAAATATTGCCTTCCTCGTATTATTAAAAAGCAATAATATATCCTTTGAGTCCGAAAACATTTCATTGAAGTGTAAAAAAGTAAAGAAACTGAATTTGTCATCCTTCCATATCTTCGTCCTTATATATTAGGTTTTTCCAATTCGCTGACAAAAGGAACAATATCCCGTCGCCGGCAATCCGTTCCCAAATCCATACGTTTCTTCTTTTGGAAATTCAATCGGGAATAATCGCCCTCTGGGGTCCAGACCCTCATTCCCCAACATTTGTACGCTATTTTGACCAACAGTAAAACGGAAAACTTTCGTCCCACTATTAACCATTCAGATAACTTTGAAACTTAGTTTGAGCTTACTTTCAAATTGTGTTTAAAATAATTAAATGTTAAAATATTTGTTCGAATGCTATTTTTGAAGTGAAACTTCTTTTGCACCGTTGTGATTTGAAACTCTGAAACTAAAAAGAGACAAACATCTATAGAATTACATATTATAGGTCACGGGATCGAATCTCGGCGTGGCTAATAAATTTCATTTGATTAATTTGTGTTATTTCCCAATTTATTAATTTCAAATAATATATAGTATATTTGCGGCACGTTCCAGAGTGGAAAAAGAACTCTCAATATCGCACTGTTGTAAGACCACCGTTCAGAATTGAAACGTTGCTTGAAATGGCTTTAGCCGTGTTTGGTGACCAGATCTGAATAGCCAGGTACTTCCCACCTTCCCCCCCTCATCTCCTTCCCTCCCCACTACCTTCAGTCTCACAACTTACCCCAATTGGGGATGCCATAGTCACACTGGCTCCAGACGGGAGCAGTTGGGACTCTTGTGCGGTATTCATATAAAAAAAAATTCAATGAATAAAGAAAATGAGATAGGTTGAAACCTTACCGCATTAGCCGCTTTGATTATGAGCTCACTTTTAAAGGCTCCTATTGTTTGAGATTGTGTTGGTGAAGTTTCATAGGAGCATCCTCAAAGATGACATAGGACCTGAGGGAAATTATTTTTTCCTCAGGGCCTCCTGTGTGGAGCTAATGTAAAAAAAAAAATGTTTTGGCGTATATATTCATATTAATTAAACCAATTAATCAGCACCCATGGGTGTATTTGCTCAATTAATGGAAGTTTGAGCGTATAAATTAATGGTATTTAAGCCAATGAATTAGCATCCATGGGTGTATTTGCTCAATTAATGGAAGTTTTCGCATATAAATTAATGGTAATTAAACCAATGAATTAGCACCCATGGGTGTATTTGCTCAATTAATGGAAGTTTAGGCGTTAGATAAAAGTTACAAGTTTTCATCAGTTGTAGTTTTTTTTAATGTTTTCATCATTGAAATGGAAATCAAAAACTTGCATAAACAGAGCACTCTTCAGTTGCCCTTCGAAATAAATAAAATTGTACCATAGCATTTATTTTTGCCGAATAAAATCAAATCCTGGCTGAGTAAGATATATCCAGATCAGAAAGGCTTCTCTCACGAGTCATGTGTAACGAGTGGTGCCTGAAAAGGGATAGACTGTCGGACCAGCGTTTACACCGTAATCCCCAGCTCTCGCCTTCGCTACCTTCTTTCTCTCGAAGGGGATGAAAACAAACATCGTTAGTTTGATATGACAGACGTATCAAGGAACTTCCCCGTAACTAAAGCTACTAACGTGTAACTGTTGGAAAAATTGGTCTCTAAGGGAAACGTGTTGAGCTTTTCTTGAAAGTTCTACAATCTTAATATATAAAAATGTATGTTTATTTGTCTGTCTCTTATGCTTTCCTAAACCATTCATTCGAATGCGATGAAACCTCAAGGATTTTATGTGAGCATGCCCGGGATGGTTTTGTAAATATAATAGTGAGCTCTGGCGTTACAACATTTTTCCCTATACTATTCATCCAATTGCAATGAAACTGAGTGGCGCGCACGCCCGCGAAGGTTTCTGTAAACATACCGGTGAGCTCTGGCGTTATGAAAATTGTGAAAATGGGTGTATATATTTATATAGTTTATCGTCAGGGTGGGAGGAAGGGTGTGGGGGGAAAGGGAGGCGGAAGAGGAACGGGAACGTGGAAACGTAGAACGCGAAAGGACGCGCAGGATGAAAAATTTATTTATTTAATGGTATTGCTGCGCATGCCGGGAACTTGCTAATTATCTTTAAATACAAGAAAAATTTTATAAAATTATTATTTTTTATTTAAATACTGGCTCGCCAACAGAAAATATCACATAATTATTAGAGTAATTTACATTCATACATGATATGTTTTTAGGTTTTCACGACCAAAAGTATTTTTGTTATTTATTTTTGGGGTGTTATGCCGTGTTGCGCTACCTCCTTCTTTAGCCAACGTTTCGGACAGCGTTATCATCAGCGTCCATCATCAGGGCAGATGAGCAAATGATATTGGTGAAAGTGTTTGCTTATGTATGTCGAAGCGATACCGTGCTGCCAGCTCTATTTCTCTACAAGCTGGTGTAAGAAAAAATTCAGCATGTTTTTTTTTTGCGTTTAGCTTTGGTGTAGCCAGCTCCATTTCTCTACTTAGACATATAATAGAGCCAATGCAATAGTAGGTGAATCAATACAATTATTAAAAAGTGGCTTTAAGTGAGGATATCGTCAGGTAGATTTAAGGCAAGTGTAAATTTTTGCATGGAAGGTATTGCTAGAAAGGAAAGAGAGGAATTTCTAAGAAGGAAACAGGTACGAGGGGTGGGTAGGAAACTGGGGGTCAAGGCGTTCAGGAGTGACAGATGCATGAATCCACCCTCTCACTGCAATGTGAGGAGATCGATCGAGAGTCTGACTAAGGAGGTCAAAATGATCTCTTTTGACCAGTTTCTCCCGATCCGGCATGTCACGCAGTAGATGGGCAAACGCTTCCGCCACAAAGACTTAGACAAATCTCACCCCATGACACCGAGTGTTAAGAATGTTTTGCAAATTTCATTATTTTCACCGTTGTCTTTCCGATCAAAGATTAATTATTATTTGACCACCTGTAATATTTGTCTAATGGGTAAAAACATAGCGCAACAAAAAGAAAATAAAATATTAAATTTTTATATATTTTAATAATTTTTTAATTATAAAAAATTTGAATGTAAGCTAAAAAAATAAAACGCACACATGTTTTATTAGAAACGTGAATTATAAACGTTTAAGCCACTCACTTTCTTGTCGTTTCATATAAAAATAATTCATAAAAAAATCACAAAGTTTCATAATTTTTCTTTTTCATATTTAACTAACAAGTTCTACAGCACCACAAGCGTAACTATTCTTTGTAATGGATCTTTGTTATGAAACGAAAAAAATCTTTTTATTATTCTCTCTAAACGAATAAACCATTTCCAAGGTCTTCCCATTAAGACGTGACATTTATTTTAAGTCGTTTCTGCCTGTCATACATCAAATGAAAAATAATAGCTTCATCAGTCTGGCCACTAAAAGGTATAAATCATCAGAAGGCCATCGTTATCAATCAGTGAGAGACAGTCAGGCTTTTTGGCAAAGTGGTAGTGTCCAATGGTTTGAGGGTAGTTTAAAGGGACATCCCCACTACCCTTACTTAACGTCAGTGAGACGAATTAACCCCACGGACTTACCCGGGTCTCCAATTTCAAGCACTTCATGTAATAAAAATGTGTGTCACGTATTAACCCAGAAGTAGAACGTTCTTGAAAATCTAGCTCATTTTTTTGTTTTTCCTTCCTACAATTGTCCAGTTGGTATTCATCAACACTTGTGTGTGTAGAATAATAGACGTGGTTTATTTTTGGAATTATTTTCATCTGTCAATACATAAAGGTGTGCATTACAATCTACATTCATATTTATAGTAGGGGAGACCTCTTCAAAACCGTACTTCTAAGGTAGAAGCTCTGTAGTTTAGTCTGTTGCGTTGGTCGTCGACAATTTCATCGTCACTTACCTAAGGACAGTTTAGCAAAAATTGCAACGAACTGCCTTCATGACCTTTTTATACTTATGTGTACCTCAATTTTTATTATTTTTATTTATTTATTTACACCCTGATAAATTGAAGATGTCTATTGACTTCGTATAATTATTTTCTTCAAATAGCATTTTGGGAAAAGAGGAACACATATGGTAGCCAGTCTCAGAATTTCTGGGCCTGGGAATAATTCCCGGCCTGAAGATATTACGCAGTGGAATCCAAAAGCTTTTCAATTTAAACATTTCTGGACTATCTGGACATCATTTAAAAATTTAAATAGAAATACCAAGTAATTGAGAATCTTTCTGTCTGACAATTTCAATATAGCTGGCATATATATATTAAAATATTTATAGTCCGGTCAAGTTAGCTAGAAAAAAGGGGTCAAACTACACAAATTCCGTCAGAGCTAAAATTTAGTAAAAACCTTGAGTACATCATTACAAATAAAATACAAAAAATCTCCATCGATCACATGCCCGCTAAAAAAGTTATTCGAGGTCAAAGATAAAAAGTTATTCGAGGTCAAAGAAGTAACTCTTCAACCTTTAGAATCGCTTTATCTCAGAAATGGTGATTCATAGGAAAAAAAATACGTGACAATTTTTTTAGATAATTTTATGATCTACAATTTTTGCAATACCTATTTTTAGATATAACTTACCGTTTACGAGAAAAATCCAAAAAAACCGAAAATTTTGACCTTTGACCTTGAATAACTTTTTAAACGGTTATGTGATCGATTTGGATTTTTGGTGTTTTATTTGTAATGGTGTATTCAAAGTCTACCAAATTTCAGCTCTGTTGGAATTTGTGCTATTTAAAATGTTTATATTGACCGGACTATTAATGGAGATCATGAATAATTCAATAAAGATCAAGGATTAACCCAGGTGTTGGCTGAGCAATGAAATTTACAATTTATCATTAGAGCCGCACTTTTTAATGTTTCATTTTGACTAAAAACCTCCATCAAAAAATGTAGCCAAACCGATCATTTAATCACGCCAAAAAAACTCATCAAATGATAATAATAACATATTCTCACAACAAGCATTTTTGATCCCTTGAGTAGTTTTCTCGGAAATTTCACTAATACCGCCTGTAAAGTAAAGGTCTCCCTTTCAAGTCCTGTCAGGCGTGACGAGGGTCCAGCGCTGATGCCGAGAGGATCTGCCCATCAACTGTATGGGCCAACACGTACGATTTTACCTTCATTTAAACCAGATGACCTCATTTACAGGGGGAAGGACGCTCCTGAATGTTTAACGATTTTTGAAATTCTTATTCAAAATTTAAAAACCAATTTATGAAGAAAAAGTGCTTTTTAGCCGCTTTCAGAAAAAAAGGTTTTTCAATTAAAGAAACATGAAATCATATCGATCACGGAAATTTGAAAAGCTACAAAGGACAAAATGTTAATTGCTCAGGAGAGCGAAAAGGATTTTTTTTTTTTTTTAAATCATATTTTGCTTTAGTAAGCCGAATTACGAAATTTAATTATAAAATAACATTGAATCTTTCAAAATACTTTTTAGATATTTTTTTGTAAATTTCTATAACACCATTTTACTTATTTTTAATTTAAAACAAAAAAAAATCATCTGAAAATGCACGTCGTAAAAGACGCACTTATTTTCTTAGAAATATTTCGACGCCAAAGATTGAAAAAGGGCATATAAAATTGCATTACAAGCATTTAACTGATTTTTGGATTTATTGTCCTTTATAGTATTTCAAAAAATCCAATACAAATTGTGCTGAATTGTATTTAAATCCATCAATGAAATGACTCTATCTTAATTCTGAACTGTGCGTCTCAGGAAATGCTCGTTTGAAGCATAAAATACTCGTCTTAAGTCTCGATTACGTTGAGCGAGTTTACAAGCTACTAGCCGGCGAATTCACTATCTGCTAGTTAACTTGTTCAGTGTAAAATCTGCTAGTTAACTAGTTAATATGATTACACTGAGCGAGTTTACTAGCAGATAGTGAATTCAACGGCTAGTAGCTTGTAAACTCGCTTAATGTAATCGAGACTTTTAGATCAGCAACATCATCAGCTACAGGCTGGAATAAAAGCAAAAGCGAAATACAAAGTTGCGCTTTCGGAGTATCTGGGCCCAAGGCTCGGAATAAACTCAGTCCGGAACGAAGATGCATAACAAGCCCAACTGCTAACACTATACAAATCTCGAGTACGCCCAATAATTGAATATGGGAGCCACCTCTGGACTGGAGCTACTTGATTCCGTGCAAAGTAAGGCAGTCTGATTGACAATCCGTTGTTTACAGACTTATTCCATCTCTAATTCGCAAGTCTGTTCTACGGGTATTTTAATGCGGTCTGCTCTAAAGTCTAATGCAGTTTGCCACAATTCTTGATAAACCCACTTGATTCTGTGCAAAATAGGGTGGTTCGTCTGATTGATAATCCGTTGTTTACACACTAATTACCATCTCTAATTCGCAAGTCTGTCCTACAGATATTTTAATGCAGTCTGCTCTAAATAACTATCAGCATTGATCCCGGTGCACCGGAGCACATGTGTGAAACTCTATGAGCGAACACCCGTTCAAGGTTGATATTGGCTTTATGGGAATGGGTCGTTTCTTCGACTCGTTTTTGTGTGAGTCGACTCGTATGTGGAACATACTTCCGACATCTGTTTTTCCTTCTTCGTATGATCCGGCCCTCTTCAAAACCGTTCAGCTTCCATTCTATCCCAATCTTTTTTTTTATTTTGATGTTGGCTCCACTGAGGAAATAATTTCCCTCAGGGCCTATGTCATCTTAGGGGATCTCTATGAGAGGTCTTTTTAAGGCAAGGAAGGAGAGGAAGTTCTGAAAAGGAAAATATATGAGGAATGGGTAAGAATCTGTGCGGAGTCAGTGCGTCCAGGAGTGACAGACGTATGAATTCATACCTCGATCCGGTGCAAGAGGATGGGCTGAGAGTCCGGCTGGAGAGCTCAAAATGCCTCCCTCAACCAGTCTCCCTCGATCCGACCCATCACGCAGAAGGCGTATACAAACCTTATTCCACGAACCCAGGCATCCCTGCTAAGTCACCAATGACGGCCTCCGTGGTTGAGGGGTAAGGCTCTCTCCCACGACCCTCGCAATCCGAGGGTCGCGGGATCGAATCTCAGCGTGCGCAAATTTTGATTAATTTGTGTTACTTCGCAATTAATTCATCTAAAATAATATATGTATTTGGAGCACGTTCCAGAGAGAAGATACTCTTTCATCGCTCTGGTGTTCATTCAGAATTGAAACGTTGTTTTAAATGGTTTTATTAGCCGTGTTTGGTGACCAGATCTCAATAGCCAGGTACCTCACCACCGGACTTGTCCCGTCTCACTGGCTGCAGCTGGGACTCCATTAATATATTCACTTTTTTTTTAAACATAGCGAACCACTTGGGGTGACTGATGATAAAGGTGTTGGTTATCCAATAAACGGTTCACGAGGCGGCAGTACCCATTTCCGCCTCCCAAATTGATTTTTCTACAACCTCTCATAATGCTGCCCAACCGGGTGGTGACATAATTCTATGGTCTATTGTTGTAATTAGTTTTTAGTAAGCCCTGGTGAAGTAAGCATTGCTTACGAAATATGTCGGTTTTTTTTTGACAATAATCTACTTATTTTGAATTAAAGTGGTGCCAAAAAATAAGTTTGCTGTGTTTGAAGAAGGAACTTGTATATTATTCAAATCCATACTAATATTATAAATGCGAAACTGCTCGAGTTTGTTTGCTACGCTTTCACGCATTAACCAATAAAAAGACTTAAAAAATTCTTTCACCAATAGAAAGTTAAATTATATGCGAAGACTATAGGCTGTATGTGATGGTAAGCTGTGGCGTTATGAAATTATAAATATTAATATATTATATTTGTTGTACGTTTTCTGTCGCTAACAAAGGCTAACGTCAGAAAAAAAATCGTTTCCATGGAAACGATGTTGATATATTTGTGGGCTCTATGCTGGTAGGTACTCGGCCGCCTACCTACTGGTAGGCTACTGCTCCAGAAAATTCAATATTAGAATACGTTTTGTTTTTTTTGGACAAGCTTACGTTTTGGAATAAATGTCAGATTCCTACATTAAAAATATAATTCGTAACGATTATAAAGACTGAATAATAAAACGTGTAATTTTTTATTATATTTAAATAAAAATAAACATCCGAAATATTTGTAAGCGCATAAATTCCGAACGAATGAACAAAATTGGATAACTCTTTTTTTCTTTGAGCTATAGCATTATGAAATTTAGTTGGCAGGCGATATGTTTGAAAACTGAATGTAAGGGAATGAATGTATGAAGTGCGGGAGGGGGTGGGGGTGGGGGGCTAATTGATAAGTGCAAGCGCTACAGTAATTTCCCGTAATACCATGCGAGCGAAGCCGATGGGAAAAGCTAGTAAATTGATAAATAACAGCATTTCCAACGACTTTTACAATGACGAGTTCCTTTAATTTTTTTTCCAATTTTTATGTCCTCTGCGTGTAAACTGTGTCTTAATTACTCTAATAAACAATAAACATGTATGGTCATGTATATTATCTGCTTATATTAAAAACTCGTATAAATATTTGTTCGTATAGGCGAGAATGCTGTCCTTGTTTTACCAATAATTCAATGGAAGATTCATAATCATTGATCTCTTCAGCCCCAGTTTTTATGTAATTTAAAGTTGCACAATTATTATCTCTGAGATTCACAGAATTTTAATTAAAATACAACACTAATTAGCAAACTTGTACAGAACGCGGAATGGCTACGAGTCAACGTTATTCTCGCGATGAAAATATGACATAATTTATTATTTCCAACATTGAAATGTTGTCGTTAAAAGTTTAGACGCGTTGTTTTCATCCTTTCTGAGAAGTTTATAACAAGCTTTGTCCTACTATGACTGTTTAGTTCATTGTTATAGTGTGTAGAATGTACGCTTTATTATAACTTAAATTAAAAATATGACAAAGCGAATGCACAAAAGAGATCAATTTCAGAAAATGTTAAGAGAAAAATGATTTAACATTTCAAATTCAAATGGGATTTGAAAGAAACAAAAAAACTCATTGTTCCACATATAAAGCAAATCTAGAAAGAATTCAGAAAAAGCTTATGAAATACGTCTCGTATCGCTTGCGAAATAATGAAAACTATGTCCCCGTAAACCTTTAATCTCTTGATCAACGCCAAGATATCAGAGACCTATGCTCTGAATGATTATTCATAACTTCATTGATAGCCCATACTTACTACAAAATATTCAATTCAGATGTCCATTAAGAAAGAGTTATTCGATCTCCGGACACATTTTATGTCCCTAAGAGCAATACAAATTACCTTAAAAATGTATTTATAAGAAGAAGCTGTAGCACATTTAATAGAATTTGCCCAAATATCGATGTGTTTAATACGAATCTTGCTAAATTCATAGCCTTTATGAAAAAAAAAACACTCAATAGAATGCCACATGTTTAATTAAAAACAATATTTCATTGATTTCTTTGTTTTTATATTTTTTTAGTTCATCGCATTTCTTTCTTTACTTTTAGCAATTCGAATTGAATAAAATCACTTCCTGGAAGATTTTATTGATATCCATTAAAATTTAAATGTGAACCCTGGAAAAATTTATTTTTTTGTAAATTTTAGTAAGAAGTTGCACTTTATCAGAATTTTTTATATATATCAGGTATAGGTATTGTTGTGTATTTTTGTACTATGGTCCTAAATTTCAATTTGTCGTTATTTTTTTGGTCAATGACATAAATATCCTTATCACTGTCATATATGAATTTATAAAGACTGTTTATAACGCTAATAAGTAAAATAGAATAAAAGCACTGCCAGAGGATGTACGAGGAGAAGCTGTGCCTACTATGAAGGATGAATTACAGGATCAATGACAAAGGACAGAGACGCCCGAAGGCACCTTGTCGAGGCGATGGGTTTCCGACCCGGACAAGGAGAGAAATAAAATTCTTTAATGATGAATACAAAACAATGCAATAATTGGAAATGTATTACGATCAATAATATGCAATTTAGTGGTCTTCGCATTCAATTTGGTTCTACGTCAAGGAGGAGAGCGGTTCGGATCTGAGTATTGAAAAAATGTACTTAGAGCTGTTAAAGAACACTAATCAAAACAAAATTCTCTTAAGTTACCGTAAAAATACTCAGTTATTTACTTATTTACTTAGAAAGAAAACTGGTGCTTAAAAAAAAAAATGTCTCCACAGCTGGGGGGGGGGGGGGGAGATGAAAAGATTTTTTTTACATTAACTCTACACATGAGGGTAAGAATCCGGGGGTCACCGAGACTTGGTGGACTTAAACAAGATTAACAAAAGACAAAGACAAAATTCACCCCATAAACCGGGCCACCCCTAAAGCCACCAAACGTAGCGAACCGCTTAGCAGGGGTGTTGGTTATCCGATAAATGGTTCCTGGGGCTGCGGTACCCGCCTAACAAATCGGAGATAAACATCATGTAAAGACGCGAAATTTCCACAAAACCGCAAAATAAAAGTTAAATGTTTTGCTGGATTTTGTTGCTACGGGCTAACTCTATAGGGTAGCTATTTTATTAATTTATTTGATTTGTTGTAGGGATAAGTAGGAACTTAGAACAAAAGAAAGATGTTGTCGATTCGTTTAAGATTTAGGACTTTTTTTCAAAATTCTTATCAATCCTTAACTAAATTTCTTCCTTTGTATCCGGAGCACAGAAGCGTAAGGAGAGGCGCAGTAAGAAAGATTTATCTAGATTGGCATACTTAAACGAAAAGTTTATTGGGAAACTTCTACCCCGTCTTATCTGTGATTTGCCACTCCAGCCTTTACCCCTAGCCCCCGCCGAACCAGGCGGGGGTGGATTATTGCACCCCTAATCCTGACATGATCGAAGCCTTGACGAGCTAAAGCCATCCCTCAAATTCCATACTTAAGTCGAAGGGTGAATGAAAAATTGAATGAATCTTTGAAGTTTGTTTTTTTTACGTTATTGAATTGAATCGTAGAGGCTCTAGTGTCAGACGGTAGGTCTATAAAAGTTATACGTACATATTATATGCCTAAATTTGAAATACCTCTCGTAGACAGTATCAATGTCCTTCAACGGATATCGTTAGTTAAGGTAGTTATATGTAGTTTTGAGGTGAACTCAACTACTGATTGTCAGTTAAGAAATACCTTTGTAGAGTGGCAACTATCGCCGTCCTACAGTACTTGTGTGTCTCATCTATTCTAGCACAATAAGTATTTTTGGAAAAATTGTTGATAATGTGATATATGTTTTTGAACAGAGCCACAAGGACCAATTTCATTCATAGTTTAAGGAGGTATTCTAGTCTAGAAGCATGCATTGTAGGTATTCTTTCAGGGGCAATAAAAAAAAATAAAATAAAAAACAAATTATATTTTTACCAGCCATTACTTGACCAAATATTAATTTAACATAAAAGAATACATTCATAAATTAATCAAAAAAATCAAACTGAAAAATTCAAAATTCAAAAAGTTACAAGGTGTTAAAATGGGGGGTCTCAAAAAATTGCGCGCCCTGGTTGACACGATTGCAACCCTCCTGGTAATCAGAAAAAAAATCTTAATTCAGACAAATGCTGCTATACATTGGCATGCTGTTATACAAGTGGTGTTGTACCTCGGAGAACAATTTTTTTATTCTAGACTGGAATACCCCCTTAAGTTAAGATTAACGTAGTTATATATAAGTGCGACCTAAAATTATTTGCGGATGATGCGCTTATTCATAAAACTGGTAAAGATTGTGGATGAGATATGCGGTTGTGCAGAGTGGAATTGTTATGTCTGTGTATTAAAAATGACTGGCGAAGGACCTTGATTGTGTTTACTATCACTGCTTGAAAAAATGGTAAAAATAATGGCATGGAAAGGAAAGGACTCACCGAAAGGAATTTGTAGGCTGGCCCTCGTCTGCTTTCTCTCCATCCAATATGCACACACAGCGATAGGCGCGAATTATTTTATTTTATAAAACACAGCGGAATTAGTTTAAAGGCGGAGCGGAGCGCAAAATGGCTAGTTGTTGCGGCGGGCGTTTTATTACAGACTACTGAAATAAGGATTGACGGGTAGGCAATGGATAGGTAGGAAAAAGGAATTGACAACAATATTACTACCAAATTCCAAGCAGTGACAGTATGTATGTGTGCTATGTAGGTATGTATAAGAGTAGGTGTGTGTATGGGCGTAACCAGATTGTGAAAGTATAATTAAGAAAATCAACAGTGATCTCAACAATTTCCGAAAATAAACTTAAATTCGATAGCTCGATAACAACGTGCATGAACATTGGAAATATGAAGTACAATGAACTTCATCAAGTAATAATGAGCGGTAATAACTTGAAAGGTTTATAAGATAAATTTCTTCCAAGTAATTCAAGACATATCTCTTGAA
Organism: Glyphotaelius pellucidus; assembly: GCA_936435175.1. Taxonomy (NCBI): domain Eukaryota; kingdom Metazoa; phylum Arthropoda; class Insecta; order Trichoptera; family Limnephilidae; genus Glyphotaelius; species Glyphotaelius pellucidus. Next base: position 32,180,435 of record OW386549.1, read on the forward strand.
GAAAATGGCGATTTTATTGACAAAAAAATTGTTAAGAAAGTGTTTTCTTTAAAAGAATTGGGAAATTGTTGCACCACTCATAGACTACTGTTCTAGTATTATTGACTATTTTAGTAACGTAGGTACTATAAGAAAACTCCAAACAATCCAGAATGGACCAATGAAAAATTTTTTGAAGTGTAATAAAAATTTAAATCCATACCTTAAATACTTAAGGAGTTCCATAAATATGGTTGTTAAATAAATAAATATTTTGTTTATAACGCTACAATTTTTGTCCGCAAGGTTTTAAACAATTTTTTACTAACTTTAAAGACTAGACTAAACTTTATAACACGAGAACAAGTTTTTCTCACACACCATGCAAGACAGACGAAAAAATTAGACTAAAAAGATTGAACAAATCAATTACGCAGAATTGTACACTGTACAAAAAAATGCAAATGTATAGCTTCTTTCACGGTGAAATTAAAAATTTGTAAATGTATCTTTATCTTATTAGACCATCCTATTGGATTTTTTTTAAATTTAATAAACGAATAATTTAATTTTAGGAATTGTTTGAATTTAACTTTCCGGGCAAATGCGGTTTTTGATCTAAAACAATCCTCTGTTGAAATTCAAAAACAGACTAATTAATAGGGTCCACATTATCCAATTCTCTATAAATGCATTTTGAAGAGAAAACTTCTTTAGCACGGTTGTGATTTAAAACTTGACGAAATGGAAACGATCGACACTAAAAAGAGACAAACACATACATCTCTAGGATTTAGCCTGTAAGGGAATGAGACAGCAACAACATTTTTATTTATTCACGGGTACTCGGTTCCAATACAATACGATAAATTCACGGCTCCACGCAAGCCTCCGTTAGTGTAGTGGTATAAATCGCCTGACGAACTTCAGCGGCCATACATCCAGCGAACCAAAGGTCGAATCCTATGAAATCCAAAAAAATATGTTTTTGTAGAAATTCAATTTTCAGACCACTCCAAAATGAACAAGCAAAAATTAGAAATCAAAATCCTGCAACACTAAAGAAGAAAACACAAATACTAAATGTAAAGAAAAAAGTGCACTGGAATTCGACGGCAAAAATATGGTAAAAAAATTCTTCACATTGTTAAAAAAAAAAGTGTTTCGTAGTCTCCCCACTCTTGTCTACTACCGCAAGTGAATTGCACTATAAAGTTATCCTTTTGTTTAATTTAATACACTTGTAATAAAGGCCATAAGCTAGATAGACTAGAATCTTTAGAAATTTCCCGCTTAACTAAAAAAATAGACCATAAATTTGTAATGAATAAACAATTAGAGTCATTTGCTAAGTCTCCACTTTTGTATCCATTGTAATTTTCATAATAATTTCGAAATTAAAATATGTATTTAGCTAATAAAATGACCATTCCTACTCCAATGTAAACATGTATCCCTTCAAAAAGCTATTAAAAAATCCCATGCATCATAAATGTAATAACGATTTGACAATAAAATTAGGTCTTTAATAATTCATACCACTTGTAAGGTTTTTCCTAAACAATATTGAAGTGAGCTACAAACCCAAGGTAATTAACTCACTGGAATAACCAAAATATTTAGAAATTCAACAGTCTAAAACTACTTAGTAACAAATGTAATTAGTATAATTGATTAAAACCCTTAAGACCACCCCGCTTCCCCTCCCTCAAATGTTATGTATATAAACCGTAGATTAAGAATATTTTGTACCAGTCTGAAGATGGCTCTAGCGAGCTGAAACCGGTTACGGTCATTAAACTTAAAGTGGAAAAAAGTTTTATATTTGTTTTTATTATAATATATTATAATGGAATTCCACCATGAATTATCAGTTTCAAAAATAGAAATATTATCCTTTTGTAATGTGATATTTTAAAATAAGATTTTTTTCAAACTATAAAAATAACAAATCTTAAAAAAAACCCATGTAGGTTAACAAAATTCCATGTTTCTTTGAAATACATAAACAATAAATAAACATGGTTCACTCATCCCTTAGATTTATATTATAGTGACGCACACTTGAAGTAAAATGTCACAAAACTGTGCTATAAGAAATCTATCAATGCCTTAGTAAATTCTATTAATACATTAAACTCACAGATAATGACAACATGATAACACGAAGTTATATATTTTTTTTAATCACGTACCTTTTGAAGGGTTTGAAAATAAAACCAAAAAATTGAAAAACGAGATTACATTCCTTGAAAAATCCAGCTTTACGACTTTCCAGTTGAATTTAAAGCGGAACTAATACATTTAAAATTGAAAAAACTTAATAAAATAAATAAACAGAATCATTTAGAGTTGACGTGCCTAGCTGCCAGCGAGCGGCAGTATAATAATGTACAATATTCAACCACCCCTCTCCCTCCCCCTCCCTCCGATCTGCCGAAACACGAATAGGGGTTGCTGGATTATTGCACCCTAATCTTGACGTGATCGGTGCCTTGTCCCGACGGTACCTTCTTGCCAGAACTTTCAAACTAAACTTTTGGAAAACATACATCTGCATAGGCGCTAACGGGGTGCTTTTGTGTCTATACTATACGCTTTACATGTACAATGTATTATTGTATCAATATTGATATTTGTTTGAACGAGAAGAGTTTCCTGGTAAGAGTTTTGATTTTTCTTTTTTTTTTTTTCAAGGTTTAATTTATTTATTATAAATACAAAATAATACAATATGACATAAAATATTATACAGAAAAAAGAAAAGTCCCAATAAACTACTTTTTAGCAGTTCGTCGATGGGCACTTTTACTTTGGAGATATATATAAACTTATTTTACATAATTAAATGCAGTTAGAATTTTTGTGTTAGTCTAATACAAATTATTTCTTTCGGCAAGCCAATTTCTCAACAAAATATTTGTTTTACCATTTGTACATTTTTTAATTTCGGCAGGTAACATATTTAAGCAATTAGGTATCATATTGTCCAGCGTTCTTTGTCCATATTTGTTTAAATGCTTAGGTACAATTAGTCCTTCATTTAACGTAAAACGAGTATTGTAAAAATGTCCAGTTTATTTTTGTATATGGGGCTATTCATATGCGGAAATATAATTTTTTACCACAGAATTGTTCTTACTGAGAGAATTTTGAGATTTTGGTAAAAGTACGGAACATTATGCTTTTGTTCATATAAATTTTTATGAGCTAATAATTTAACTAATGAATTTTGAACTAATTGAACACGATTTACATTTGTTTTACAGGAAAGTCCCCAAGCTGTAATTCCATATCTTATAATAGATTCAGCTAATGATAAATAAATTATTCGAAGTGTGCAAATTGGAACATAAAATTTTAATTTATATAATCTGCTAACAACAGATCTGAGTCGTTCACAGACTTTATTTATTTGTAAATCCCTTGTTTGTTATTATTTTTTATCAGGGCGGAGAAATTCTACGCTGGTGACGGACGCTCTAACGCTTTTTTAAAACATCACATCATGAATTCTGCATAAATATATACTTACTTACAAATTCACGTAGTTTGTCTTTTAGCCTAACACCCTTTCAAAAATTGTACATATTTTGAACAGAGGTAAACATATTTCCAAAGGGGAATTGAAAAAAATCGCAAAGTATGCTCCGAAAATTATTTAAAACAAGTCTATTTCTATTATTTTACAAGTTATATTTGTGAAAAAATTCACATTGTTTCTTTAAATGATACTTAAGATGCGTTTCACGAGATTGTTGCTCTATTTTAATCGAGTCATGTTTTATTAAGCTTTTTCGCCATTTTCGCTGCGATTTCATCACTTAAAATATTAGCGCGCTCTCCAACATTCGTAATTACACATCTCTCCATCTTCTTCTTTTTCAGCCGAATAGCGCCGCTTTAATACGCTACGTTTTACACTGCTGCATACACAGGCAATATCTTAGTAAGTTGCCATTACTTACTTTTGTTTTATATATTTTTATGTTTACTTACGAAAAAATTAAAATATATAAACACCTACAGCATGGCGGGTCAAATTGGGAAAGACTGCTTGAGGAAGACCTAACCTAGACCTCTGCTGTCGGACTCTCTCGACCCATCGGCTTTCACCGCAGTGGGAGGGATGGATTCATACTTCCTTCATTGGACACACTAACCCACTATGGCTGAACAACCTTAAAATTATTAAAGCTAAATTTTACCGACTGGTATCCCCAAGAGTCGCTCTATTTTGGCAGCTTTACATTCCCTCCCGTGTCACTCTAGTCGTAACGAATTTCATTTTGTACCAAGTTTTATTATAAATTATTACGTTACTTGTAAATATATTTGACCGCATATTCAAGAGTTCTTATTGGCAAATTCTTCCTCGGACGCATCTCAGTATACAGTGCTCGGAAAGGCTGTAAGCTGCAAATCCAAGTCAGAATAAAATACATAATTCACCACCTTTCCAAACTACCTACCCCTCATCCCTTTTTCCATCCCAGAACTCTCTCTCCTTCCTTTACCTAAAAAGACCCTTCACACAGCATCCTCAAAGATGACATACGAGGGATTTTTTCCTCAATGCCTCGTATGCAGTTAATGTAAAAAACTTTTTGTAAAAATAATTTGATTAAAAATGAAGTTAAAAAAAGTCAGTCAATTAGGGCTCAAAGTCATACCACAACACTTGTATTAATTTATTTCTTAGTATGTGATTTTGATTGAGGTATTTACAAATGCGATTACCTGCTGATTTAAGTTAGTTTACAATATCAACGAAATGAATTTAAAATAATGAGTTTTTCATTTGAATTTTAAATCTCTTGAAGTATTTTTTCAGGTCATCACAAAGTCCATCCATTTTTGTACCAAAGTAGGTTCCCATTACCTGCTTACTAGAGACTACAGAATTTAATGTGAGAGTGTTTGGTTCCGAAGCGCATTTCATTACGGTTAAGGCACCACTCCCTATAAGTTCAGCAATATACCTACGGTCAAGTCTAGTAACGGTGCAACGGTTAACTGAAAGTGGTAAAGAACCATTAAGATTAATTCCACAGGATGAGACTGTCGATTGTAGTTAATTAATTTGTTGTGGTTATGTAGAAAATTAATTTGATGTTGTTGTGTAGGAAATTAATTGGTTGTGGTTGTGTCCGAAATTAATTGGATGTTGTTGTGTAGGAAATTAATTGGTTGTGGTTGTGTCAGAAACTAATTGGATGTGGTTGTGTCGGAAATTAATTGGTTGTGGTTGTGTCCGAAATTAATTGGATGTTGTTGTGTAGGAAATTAATTGGTTGTGGTTGTGTCAGAAACTAATTGGATGTGGTTGTGTCGGAAATTAATTGGTTGTGGTTGTGTCGGAAAATAATTAGATGTGGTTGTGTCGGAAATTAATTGGTTGTGGTTGTGTCGGGAATAATTAGATGCGGTTGTGTCGGAAATTAATTAATTGGATGTGGTTGTGTCGGAAATTAATTGGTTGTGGTTGTGTTGGAAATAATTAGACGTGGATGAGTAGAAAATTAATAAGGTGTGATAACGAAGGAAATAATTGGTTGTGGTTGTGTCGGAAACAAATTGGATTTGGTTGTGTCGGAAATTAATTAGATGTGGTTGTGTTGGAAATTGATTGGTTGTGGTTGTGTCGGAAAATAATTGGATGTGGTTGTCTCGGAAAATAATTAGATTTAGTTGTGTTGAAAATCAATTGGTTGTGGTTGTGTCGGAAAATAATTAGGTGCGGTTGTGTCGGAAATTAATTTGATGTGGTTGTGTCGGAAATTAATTAGATGTGATTGTTTCGGAAAATAATTGGATGTGGTTGTGTCGGAAATTAATTGGTTGTGGCTGTGTCGGAAAATAATTAGATTGGGCTGTGTTGGAAATTAATTGGTTGTTGTTGTGTTGGAAATAATAACACGTGGTTGTGTAGGAAATTAATTAGGTGTGATAACGAAGGAAATTAACTGAATGTGGTTATTTACGAAATTAATGAGAAGTAATTATGTGGGAAATTAATAAGACTAGTTCGTGTTAAGAGTAAACAATGCAATCAAAAATTTACAAAAAAAAAATTTTCGTTGAATCCTACTTCATCAATTATTTTTTTTTTCTTACAGTTGACAAAATGGTGTATGCAATACAGAATTATATAAAACAACTTTATAATCATAATAATTAATTCAGAAAAACTTTTTGTTCCACTGTATATATCTAAAGTCATTTAATTAGTTGTTGTGGTCATTTATTTGTAACCATAAGAATACACAAAAAAAAAATCAATTCAAAACAGAATTATATAAACAACAGAAAACATGGTCTTAAAAAAACACCTTTATGAACATATAATCTTAAACATTATGTTTTGTCAAATCTCGGAACATTTTTAGGTAGTGTATTCTACATATGGTTGACCAAACAACTCAACAAAGTGACAATTGATTACTCTTTTGAAAAGACATAAAAATGTTAAAAACAACAAAAAACCTACTTTAAATAGCTTACGTCAGAAATTTTGGCAGGGCATTTTTAATCACTTTAATGACCTTTCAAAAGGGTTTGGAAATGCCATTTTGTTGAGTTGTCATGGAATCCTATATAATGTGCTTAATGATGAAAAGAAACAGTCCAAAAATTTTCAATTTACCTACACTATTACTTTTTATAGTATATTTTATTTCGATGTAAAATTAATAAATCTCTATTCTTAGACTACTATAAAATATTCTAGTACCTATGTACTAAAATTTGGACTTTGCTACATTGAGACACAGCCCATGAAAAACTGCAAAACAGCTTCCAGCTGTCTAAAAATTTGCAGGGATTTAGTCAACATTTCAAAGTGAGTGTTAAGTTTTAACTCGTTATCGATTATGATTCCCAGTAATTTCTTCTACTTCTTCAATATTTTGACTGTCCTTATCCAGAGTAGTAAGTTCGTTTAGTTTTTTCCCCAATATCATGAATTTACTTTCAGTTACATTTAATTTCAGTATTTTTATGTTTAACGATTTAGATATTTGATGATAAGATCATGATCTTCTTCAACTTCATGAAGTTCATTTTTGACAATACATCTTCAATATTATTTGCTATGTATAAAACTATGTCATCTTTAAAAAATTGATGGAATAGTACTTAAGGCACTTTACTATATCATTAATTTTTCACTTTACTATATATATAATAAATAAGATGGGTCCCAAAACAGTTCCTTGAGGAACTCCAAGGCTTACTTGTTGTTCTTCAGAGATAGCATTCCCAGTTTTAGTTCTTTGTTTTCTTTTTTAAGTAATCAATACTGGGAATACGTTTATACGGCATCATCATCATCATCATCTTCTTCCCCTTACCCTATTCGGTTCGGGTCCTATTTGCGTCGGGTCCTATTCGGATTGGGCAAGGCGGTTTATAAGGCAATTTTTTTTCTAAGTATTTCAGAATTATTCCATTTATCGATGATTCTCAATGAATTTTAGACCGTCAATACATAATGTACTCTGTACCTAGCTATAACAAATTTACTTGCCCAGTCTCGTCTACTCCGATCATAAAATGTAACAACCAAGGAACGTCCGATAAATTGAAACCAGTACCTAAATAGGGATATTAAATGGAAATGTTTTTGGTAAAGCGAATCGATTTCAGCATTGTAAACCTACGAATTGATAGAATAGCTAATAATCTTTACAGTTGTTTGATGCGCTGAACTGAAATTATCTAGAAGTGTGTTTTATTTTATACTAGCGTATACCCGGCATGTTGCAAAGTCACTCACAGAAAAAGTTTGTTTTTAATCCTGTTAGTTGGAGGGCCTTTGGATACACAAGATTAATTATTTTTCCGTCTGGGGCGTACACTAATAAATAAGAAGATTTTTTGGCCACATACAACTATAAGTGTGAGATGAATAGATTTTCAAAATTTACCCACACCCCCTCCCTTAGCACTGCTTAGCAATCTCTCTCATCCCATCCATCATCGCTCACTCCTCGCCTACATGTTCTTTTCCATGCATCCCAGCTGCCGCCTCCGTTTTACCTCCCTCCCGCGTTCCCCTTTCACCTTCCCCGCCTTCCTTCTCCATCGGTCGTTCCCCTCTCCCTCCCGGATTCCCCTTCCCCTCCCGGATTCCCCTTCCCCTCCCTACTTCTCTCCCTACCACTTCTTCTTCTTCTTCAATAGCGCTACAGTCCTTGGCCTCCTTCAGGATAAGCCTCCTCCGCCCTCTGTCCTCGGCCGTCGTCTTCCAATCTGCAACATGGAGTAATCCCCTTGCATCCTTCCAGACATCATTCTCCCATCACAGCCTAGGTCTGCCCGCCTTTCGTTTACCACCCGGGTGTCCTGTTAGAACCTTCTTCGGTACTCATGTGCTTTTAATTCGGTGCACATGTCCGGTCCATCTTAGTCTTTGGAGCCTTAAATGGTTAGAGAATCTGAGAGCTTGGTAGATGTCATAGAGTTATTTTGGCGGATTCTCCATGCCACTCCCTCTCGCACCGCTCCTAGGATTCTTCGAAGTACCTATCTTTCAAAAGTGTTTAGCTGTTCCGCATACTTTGCTCTGCCCCTTTCTTGTCTCCTACATCTCCCTTTACCACATCTTCCTTTCTTGTCACCCCTCCCTTGCATGTCCTTTCCCGTTCGTCCCCAAACCCGCCCCCGTTCCTCTTCCGCGTCCCCTGCCCTTCCCTATTCTTCCAGTTTCATAACATTCCCCAATTTGACACAATTGGCACCCCGACATGCCCGAATGGCGCTTCAATCAGTCTACCCATTCAGTGGGCAGAGTACCCACCTATAATAGTTAGTACCGCCGAATACACGAAGCCGTCAGACAAACGACAGGCTGACATGCAAACCATTTTGGGAACAAAACTACTCTAACTACGGTGTCTCGTCTAGACGGAGCTCGGCCAATCGGAGATAAGGCGGACCGGGACTGTGTGCATCGGCTGGCTAATGGCGCAGTTACAGTTAGCCGGGCAGTTAAAGTTACGGTTAAACCCTCTGAGAGCGGAACTAATTCCGGTAGTGATTGTAAACCACAAAAAACTTTTATCAAGACCTGTTATTTTGGTTGATAAATTAAATATGATACAAAGCGGAACATTTGTTTGTATGACTGCCAGGGAAAAACTGCCAAAGACAGTGTCATGTAATTTGCACAGCTTTTCAGATGGAACCATTATTTTAGGATTTGTCAGCTAAAATGAATTTAATTTTTTTTAAATGAATATTTCACAAGAGTCCCAACTGCTCTCGTCTGGAGCCAGTGAGACTATGGCAATCCCAATTGGGGTAAGTGGGGAGTAAAGGGAGATGGGGGAGATAAAGGTGAGGAAGTCCTTGGGTATTCAGATATAGTCACCAAACACCACTTAAGCAACTTTTCAATCCTCAATGGTGGTCTTACACCGGGGCGATACTGAGAGTGTCTTCCACTCTGGAACGTGCCGCAAAAATATGTACTTATTTAATTTTAAATCATTTTTGTAATGAAAAATAGATGGTCGCCGAGGGCCTGGTAGGAGACAAATGCCTTGGCTACGAAATATACGAGAGTGGACCGGCGTTAGAAGTGCGGAGGAGCTATTCCGGGCAGCACAAGATAAAGAGACACTTTCCAGAGTGATCGCCAACGTCGGGGGGACCTGATAGGGCACACGAAGAAGAGCAAGAAATGTTAAAGCACAAATCAATCAAATAAAGTTTACAATGAACAATAGGAGAAAAATGGTATTTTCAAAGAATAACACTTCACATTTAATAATTTAAAATATGCCAGATAATATCCAATCAGCTTTTTACGCTAATAACAAAATTTAAAAAATTATGTATTCAATAAAAACGATAAGGGGAGTTTTTAAACAAATCTAGGGTTAATAAATTTATTTGATTGTTATTTTTTTTTTGCGGAAGTCTTTTAGAAATTTTATTACTAGAATTAAGGGATATTTAAGGTGTTAAATAATAATCGTTATTCTGAATTTCGCACCCACATTTTAGAAACAAATCATTCTTTTGACATAAAAAAGGGTTAAAATTTTTACTCACAAACGCAACGAGTCTATAATTAGATAATTTAGATATTAGAAAAAGTGTTAATAGTCAATTAGATATTATTAAAAACCAAATGTTTAAAAAAACCGTCTATTAAATTTATTGTCATATAATAATTGTTTATTTTTATTTTTTTTTTTATTAATGCAATTTTTACACATTCTAAAATAATTTTTATGTTTCATTTTATGTTATTATTTTTTACGATAATTTTAAGTAATTCGTCACCTCTCTCTTTAATATTTTGTCTATAATTCTTATTTTCCTATACTTGTTTGTACATAGTTATTTTTAATATCAATTTTATCCTGACGAAGAAAACTTGGTTTTCGAAACATGTTGATAATATTGATTGTATTGTGGTTTTACGGAAGAAAACAATTTTTTTTTGTCATACTTGCTGAATACGGGCATTATTGCAAATTAATCAGCCCTATATAAAAATCATTTACATAGATAGAATCCAAAACATCTTTCGTAGATATAGTAAAACGTCCCGTATAATATATTTATCCCACCTATGTTTGTCGTTTTGACTCTCAAATGCGGCAATTCATCACGGTTTAGAATAAATTAATTTCTGGATGGGATTTGTCAAAGGGATATTATTGTGAATTTGTCGTTTGACGTTAAATTAGAATTGTGGAAATAATTCAAATGTTATGTCAAACAACAAATTTACAATAATATATCTCTTTGACAAAACAATCCAGAAATTAATTCATTTAACTGCAACGTGATGCGAAGAGTGGGGCTTATTATTTGTTGGTTAGGGACTTCATTCAATGGGATATCACGTGCCCTATTATTTGTGATAATGGAACAGCTACACGCATTATCATCAATATAACCATAACAGCAAGTGCTTAGCTTCATTACTCTAATGATAATACGATTAAGGGAAGCATGGGCAATCGCGAGTATGTTACCACTTTTGCAAGAGGATTACCAGAGGGAGTGAATTTCACCCAACGGTCTAACTCAATAACACGACACACAAACTGAAGTCAGGTAATGGCAAATATAATCAACTCCAAGCGCTGAAATAAACAAGTTTTAATTTATTTTAAAATTAATTTATCCTGCAGGGATGAAGTTGATCTTGTTTTGAAACACGAGTAAGGATATTCATCATAATGTTACGATGTTTATAATTAAGTAATAATTATAAACTTCCATAATAAAAAACAATCTACGAGTACATTAGATTTTTGCATAAATATACCAAACCACACACGGGTTTTGTAACATTTTTACTTATTTATTTTTATTTACATTGTGCACAGCAAACAGAGTGTTTACATTAAAAAAAAGGATAAACAACACCGTCCAATAACGGGGTTTAACAACAATTGGTTAGGCATTGTTGTATATATTTTTTTTTGTTTTTTCGAAAAAAAGAATTTATAATATTTATATTACAAAAGTGGTGATTATGGCGGTCTCTGTGGATTTTCAGAGATTATAAATGAGATCTAAATGTATTGTTCGAAAAAACTGCTACATTATCATGCTTGACCAAATGAACACAGATGTCACCCGCTTGTCCGTTTGAAGAGATAATGCAGTTTTGAAATAAGATGTGTGAATAATTGTAAATAATTACGACAATGTGAATAATTCGTATTGTCATCTTGGGATTTGAACATTTTTGCTTTTCATTGTGATTTCTAATCTAGTTGTTTAAACAAATTTAACTTGTGCATATTTAAAAATTACGAAAATTATACTGAGATTAATTTAAGTGGCCGGAATTTATTTGAGAGGCCTCCCGCATGTTGTAGAGATCGACAATTAAGGTCAGTGTTTCTGTTTTTCTTTTGAGTTTCTGCCAGATTGCTAATTTTTTGTGATATTTTGTCGGCGCAAGATAGAGTCACAATCATATTTTTTTAGTATTACGCTCAAAGAGTTTCTGGGGTAATTTACACGCCCCAGGCTCGCATATATACAACACAATAATTGTGAATAAAAACCAAAACAAATAACAACATAACATAAAGTTTTGGAAAAGTGAAGTCAAATGAAAATAAGAAATTCTAGAAATTTTTGTAAAGATCAGGGGGGTATCGGGTGTTGTGTGGAGGTATAGTCGACATATTCACACAAGAGGTAGAAGTTTAAGATGGTTCTTTGGAAAGGAATAAAGAAATTTTCAGGGTTTCTTAGTAGATGTTGGTATTGATTTTGGCCAATAGGGAAGATTCTATTTAGGTACATGTTTGTTTATAAATTATGAAATAAATTTGATTTAAAATGTCATAATATAGTATAATATTAGCAGTTTTTTGTTGTTCGTATGCATTGCTTTATTTTGCGGTATTCGCATTTTTTTCATTTTCTCTTCATTGCAGAGAAAAAGAGTACTTGAATAGTAACCAAAGTGTGGTGATATGTGTTGTTTATTATCTGACATGTGACTTTACTTAATTTTTTTCTGATTCTGCCAAGAAAAGATATTTTTGCAATTTGCATTTTTTTATGCACTTTTGTTAGGATGTCTTCATTAATATAAATCTTTGAATCCTCGTGCGTATTTTTCTGCCTATATTCATGTATTTTATCATATTAATATTTAGTTTTAATTTATTTACTTTGAACCATTTTGAGCCATAATTATCTTCTGCAATATAAATTTATTGTCTCCTGAAATATATCAGGATCTTGTTGACATTTTTTTCTGTTAAATCCTCGAAACAAACATGTTTTTTTATTGGTGAGTAGGTAATTTTGGGATGCAGAATTTATTACCTAGTTCACCCGCGCGGTAATCTTGCGGTATTATTAATAATAATGTGTTAATAGAATTAACATAAAACGGTCGTTACCTCAATTCTCCCTTATTTATGACTTCATAATTTCATTACGAAAATTTAAAACATAAAATAGTCCATAAAAAAAACAATGTATTTATGTGAAAAAATAATGCTACAGTAGTTTTGATATTATTTAATTAACATGTTTGATAATCTTAGGGAGGGTTGTTTCATAGAAATTCAAATGTAACATTGCCATCAAATGGCCGTTGAGCGCCATTTTGTTTTTTTAGACGGTTGAAATCTCCCGTTAAATGCCGATTTTGAACAAATTGTGATCAGCAGAAGAGAACAATTATAATGTCAATGAACTTGTCAGCTTATTCCGATTTGAAAGAAGGCTGAAACGCACCTAGAATCAACGTTTAACAGGGGACATTCAAATTTCAAAAAACAAAATGGCACTGAATGGCCAATTGATTACAATGTTACATTTGAATTTTTGTGAAACAATTGGCTCTAATTGACTTTTCTGATAACTTTAAAATGAAACTGGTTTATTACATGAGTGGTGTATTATATGAGTGTGGACATTTTCCTTTTAAATTAGAACAAAATTAACAATAAAAGACTTTCCCATCCACCATTTTGCCACGAGCTCACAAAACCTGACGTTCAATCGGCAGCAACCTGGCTTTCCTTGTTCAACAGCCGAGAGTACCGGGCACCCTTTTGGCTGGGGACTGACGAATCTGCTTGCAGAATCGTTAACATATTTTTGTTAAAATCTAGAGATTCATTATTTGTCCATGGAAATCTAAACACGTCATCCGATTACTGGCATTTAGTCTTGGAGACATGCCTTTCTAAAACTACCAAGAGTGGAACTCAAACTAATATGATTTGAAAAAATTTATACAAAAAATGTAAGAATTATATTTGAGCACATAAATAACCGTTTACATAATATAAACAGTCTGGAACACAATCATAATACTCGTTTTAACTTTAAAAAACGACTAATTGTTCCTAAGCATACATATATATACAAAAAACGTAAAATTACATGATTCTCAGTTGTTTTAAGACTTGGCTTACTGAAAGAATTAATTTATATTAGCTTACAATGACATATTATTCTGAAGACTTTAAAATTGTTATTTATGTTTTCATAATTTTTCTTTTATCTATATTTCTATAAAATTTAATTTTAATAATTGTAAAAATGTAACTATTAACTCTCTATAATAAGATTTTCAACGTAAAGAACCCATTAGACAAACTGCTAAAAAGTAGTTTATCGGGACTTTTTTGTCTTAGGTATATTTGTAAAGTGTGTAAAATAAATTATTAAAAAAAAAATAATTAAAAAAAATATATATATATATATATATATATATCTCGACAAGTTGATCTTCTACCTACGATTCACGCATCGAACCGTATCACTATTCATTACTGAGCAACCGGACAGTTTAAATTTAGGATGCATTATTTTTTTCAATACACGTCTTAAATGCCTAACAGATCTTTTGTTCTATTTATAAAAACCCCATCCTTTACAAATAAGATGTTAAAATTTTATGTTGTGGTTGGTCAGTTATCAGAACTGTTTCAAAGAGGGTGGCATGCATCCAGTTTAAAGGCAATTTATCGAATATGTTATAGAAATACCACTCTGCATATCGTAAATTATTATCGAAGACAAAATAATCTATTTTGAAACGTTGCATCATCAAAAATCAATTTCGCGATCAATTGCTTTCAGCGAGAGATGATTCATAGCTCCCGAAATAAAAATTATTTCAATTATTGCCGCCGGAGATGAGTCACCATAATTAATCATAAAGGTATTGCAATTATTTCACAATTTTTCAATTTGTGCAATATTGTGCAATGAACCGAGCTATCACTATAAAAGAATTGCCAAAAGTGCAGCGTTATTCAGTTTATTACCGACAGCTTGAAAACGACAGCTTTAGAACGGCAGCAACACATTGCAATAGTCGGGCGTCTCTGTGTGCCGGCGCTTATTATTTACAGTTTTTGTGCAGGCCTAGAGGTCTCGTACAGGCATATAAATTATTTTAAAGAACTTTGTTCACGGGTGGAGTGCTTTAGGGATGTTAAGGATTTAAACATTCATAATTCATCTGCAATCTGCAAACACCAAATGAGTTGTTCTGATTTCACAAATTAACTGAATATAACTAGCCAAATAACCACAGTGGTATGACTCCGCATATTGTATGACACTGATATAATCACAATATAATCATTGAATGTATAAGAAGCTTACACTGAAAGAATTTAGTGTGAGCTTCTAGTATAAGTACGTAATGTAAACCGCATTGGTTTACGATTCAAAATAGATAGGTCGAGAGCGTAGAATATTTTGAATTTATACATTAAATTTAATTACTTACCTACTCGTACTTGCTCAAATATTCGTTAAGCAGATTGTTTAATATAAGTTCAACAAGTATTTCAATGGAAACCGACACTTGATTACAATTGGGAGGATTTGCAATTTGGGGGGCGGTTACGGGTACCACCGCCCCAGGAACCATTTATTGGACTACCAATACTTCTGCCATAGGTCATCCCAAGGGTTCGCAACGTTTGGAGACTTAGCCGGGTTCAAAGGGGTTTGTCCGGAATTTGGTGGCGGATGCTTCTGTATCAGCAAAAAAAAACATCAAAAATGTCACCGGAGACCAAATTTTCGATTGCATTGAGTGGTTAAATAAGTCTCCTAACACTCTGTATATACGTGGCATTGCCTTTTTTTGCCACACAAATCTATGATGAATTTATTTATTTTTGATATTTAAAAAATACAATATGTTTCGAAATAACCAAAACTTGAATCACATGCTTGCTTACCAATATGTCCGGTTTAACAAAACTTATTTTATATTTTACAGGAACAAGATAAAACACAAAATTATTTGTAAATATTTTTTCACAAAACATGTCGTGACATCACTTTTTCGAGTTAATTAACGTGTCATCTTTTTTCAGATGATTATTTTACGAAGTTGTATTACGATGAACCGTCCCAGAATAAAATGATAAACGAGAGAATCCCTTAATGGAAAAAGTTCAGAAAAACAACTGAAATATACGCAATAAAAAGGTTCAACACATTATTAATGAATATTTTAAGCAATTCGTTGTATTTACGCCTTCCTTAATTTGAAAAAGACAAATCGGTTGTGTTTAAAAAAAACTGCCTTGCTAAAATTTAAAAGAACGTTAATAGAGATATATACCTAAGTACGACAATTGAGCTTTTTCCATTATTTATTTGTTAACATTCATACTTCCTAAACCATTTATGGTTAGCAGAAACATATTGACAAAACTTTATGTAATAACATGGTACATTTTCAAACGGTATTTATAATATGGATAATAAAGATGATGGGAACTTAAAAATTGGATCAATTGGTTAAATTAACATAATAGAAAAAATATAATTATGTTAACAATATATAAGTACTATTTTATAACAAACAAGTGCAAACGGAAAGTCACATCAAAAGCTTCATATATGTAGGTATATTGGAGGTTATCCACCACATACCGCGCCGGTATAAGTAACAGATGGTTACTCCTTCAGGGCTCTCACAAGGACTTTTTAGAACGACTCTACATTTATAATTTATCAAAACTAGACCTCCAGTGTCCCTGCATACCTTGTTAGAAAGCAGTATGCAAGAGCTGACTATGAGCATGTATTAGTAGGAAAAGAAAAAAAAAAAAAAAAACATACCTTACCTATTTGTCTTAAAATGAAACTGTAGGTGAAATCCTATTAAGATACTATTTAGATTCATCTTTACGACGAATCGGTTTACAATATGAACATCAAAAAATATTATGTTTCGGATAAATTGAAGATTCTACTAGCTTTTCTATGTATTGGAATTACAATAAAATTATTATTTACATAACAAAAAATATAAGCGTAAACCACTAAAGAAAAAGTTTTTTCATGACTTAACTATGAAGTTATATAAGAAACAATTTTTAAAAATACCCTTTTATGGTTAAGACTACTTTTGAGGTTCTTTATGTTCTAACTTTTTTCATTCTTATAAAATTATGCACAAAATAAATAAAAACCATTTTTTTTCGCTTACTTGCCTCGTGCATTTTGTATGGCATGAGAATCGAAATATTTCTAGCGTTTTTATTTCTCTTAAGGGGCAGGGGTAGAAAAAAAAACAAGAAGTAGGCGAATTACCTACCCTACCATTTTAGCATGTAGAAAACAAATCATAATAAAAAAGAAAACACAAAATGCAATTAAGTCCGCAGTAGGTACATGAGGTATTACAAAATCACAAGTCGTAATGTTAATTCCAATTAGTAATTCACGGGCTTTTCAACATAAATTATCTGTGTCTAATACCCATTTTCTTAGATTGTATTTGAATCTAGCAGTGTAATTCTTTCAGTGTAATGGTACTTTTTCAAAAATTTCATAATTTATTTCAAAATTTCATAATCTATCATTCGTATGATAGTTTATTTAAAAAATTGGAAACAGTGTATCTTAGGGTTTTTTCATTATATTTATTAGTATTTTCATTACCACCAATCATTTATTTTTAGTGAATCTTGTATTGTGTTTCTGGTAAACTCTTTCCCTTTTTCAAGGAATCAGACAGCAAAATACGTTGACTTACAACTAATGACAAAAAAATTATTTGGACCCTTATTAAGAACCGCACACCCCTGATATTATGTTATGTGAGTTTCCTTTGTATGCGTGCCAGCCTTATTAAAGTGATATAATTAGAAGCAGAAACTTGCAAAGTTTAAACTCCTTTCCTGCGAGGATTATTTCGTTGCGAATAATAATTATTGCTTAGTATTAAAACTTTTACTCGAGAGAGTTCAAAGCTGCCACCACTTACCGATGCAGAGGTGGTCGTATATGAAAATACATACAATATATTATGTTATTCTGTAAACCTACACGTGCGTAAGGCTTTGTATTTTAGAATTCAACTTTGTGTTACGAGAACAATGTCTTAATATCATTTCATTTCAAATTGTCTTCCCATTATGCCAAGACTGTAGGAAAATCTTAAATATCACAAGAAAATTTTTGCTCATTTAACTCTGGTTGGGTTTTTATGTTATACTAACGTAGAGCCATGAAAAATGTAAACAAAAAATATTAATATATATATTTTAAATAATTTTCTTGTAAAAAATAAATAACATTACTGATAGGTATTTTATCGCTTGTCTAAATTTTTTACAAATCAGTTTCAATTTTTAAAATGAGAATCTAAATAATTTTCTGTTAAAATATTACACTAATGATAGGTTTTTTAACGCATATCTGAATTCTTGACACATCTGTTCCAATTTTAAAGATGACAATGAAATATTTTCTTTTAATAAAAAGGTAACAATAACAATCTAAACGAAAATATGAAAGAGCACAAGACACAGAAAAATACAAGACTTATAAAAATAGATAAAGACAATGGTTACAACTGGGACTCGAACCCAAACCTCTCGTCTAACCGTAACGTGCACGTTAACCAATTTCATTATTAGTCCAGGCAACGAAGGAAAAATAGAGGAAATAATTCATGTAGAAGCCAATTTTGGTACATTTATAGAGGAAGGTGTCCTTAACAACATACTAAAAGTACCGGTGGGTGGGGGTGAAGCTAATGGTGGGGGGGTCTCTAAAGGTCCCTTTTTCAGTTTTTCGTTAATAACTCAAAAACTACTGCCTCTAGCGAAAAAGTGTTCAATTACTTAATTATTTACATAGAATTCTCTACAAACAAGGTTCTGTAAATTTTTTTGCTAGGATCAATTTTTAAGGAGATATGGAGGGGGGAAAATGTAAAATTATTTAAAAAAACTGATTTTATTGCTAAAATGAAATGTTTATTTACAAAAATGGAATGTTTATTGTTAAAAATGAAATGTTTATTGTTATAAATGAAATGGAAGAAAAGAGAGAGATCTTGACTATGCTGACCAACATGGAGGAACTTACTCCAGACAAAGTTGAAGAGAACGGTTCCTTGGTGTCAGCTTTGACGAAATTTCAGAATCATCTGGAATCCCTCAAGGATAATGGGTTTATCGCTGCTTTGTAGGTTCGCTAGAGGCAATAGTTATTAACGAAAAACTGAAAAAAGGGACCTTTAGAGACCCCCCCCCCCTACCCTTAGCTCCACCCCCACCCTCCGGTACTTTTAGTATGTTGTTAAGGACACCTTCCTCTACAAATGTGCCAAAATTGGCTTCTACATGAATTATTTCCGCTATTCGGTCTTTTTTGGTCTTCGTTGCCTGGGCTATATTGGCACCTTCTGTCAAACCGTCATATTTGTCAATCTCATATTTCAAATTTTTGAATTAACAATGTCTCTTGGGTTCGAGTCCCAGATGCGACCATTGTCTTTTTCTTTTTATTTTCCTTTAGACTTTATGTCCGGGTTAAATCTTCCCCACAGGAAAAACTTAACCCTTCCACACACTTTTCCACAAATGAGCATCTAGTCAATCCACGCTATGCAAATGCACTGTATAAGTAAAATAAATACAAAACAATACAAGAACAACATTTCAACCTACCAGAGACCAAAATAAATGGGAAAATAATTCACCGACTCCAGATATTTTCATATCAGAAGGTTCGGCTCGATAGAACTCCTTAACTCACCTCATTAACTGGACCCACAAAAATTCTACTGAACCCACAATATAAATATTTAAAAATCTTTCGTAATCCTACATGTGTTTAATATGTCTGATTTTTGCTTTTTTATAATTTGATTCTTTGACAAATCTAATAAACTTAAATTTTGAACGAGAGAGCTAGGTATAATGCCAGTAGCCGAAATAACAAATGATAATATTTTTATAGTCCAGAGAATGAGAATGCCAAATTCTTTCAATCTCATTTCCTAAATCTGTATATTTTCTATTTTTTTCAGAAACAGATTTTTGAACATTACAGGAATCTGGAATAGCGACATCAATGATATAAGTTATTTTTTTAAATTTTGTCATGTAAAACTATATAGGGTCTATTATTACTAATTATTCTGTCTGTTAGTATAGTTTTATCATAACATATTTTATAAAATTCATTTTCTAAAAATATTTATTTATTGAGATTATTATTGTTATCTTCTTCTTCAATGATATATTACAATGACGGGAATAACCCTTAAAAGTTATAAAAAGAGAGTTTTTTTTATAAAAAATTAATATTCATTAAGACTTTTATAAAGTCAATAGTTTCACATTAATAAATTCGGATATATTTATCCGAGACGCTACCCAGGTAAAAAACCAATTCTTCGGGATGATTGTTTCCAATAAAAGAGTAGTTGCCTATAAAACGGAAAAAAATGTTGAAAATAATATCTTTTCTACTGCCGCCGATATTCGCTATGAACATCGTGAATATTGAATTGTTTCGTCCACCCGATGTTGTGAATTATGCTGTACATTTTATTGTGGATTTGGTATCCCACAAATATGTTCAATTGCGAGCTTATCGAGTCTCTGCCCGCTGCAGCTGAGAGCGCCATTTGTGAGGTATTGTACTGTTTAATTATGAACTGATGTTTTGTGGGATACATTAATGAGCAGCATACGATCGACAAGTATATAAACCAGGTGAGTCTTTGGTATTCCTCCTCTGAACCACTATTCTCATGAAGCATATTTGGGCATTTCAGTGAATTGTTGATTTGTTAAATGATCGCAAAACTGCAGTGAACGAATTGTGTAATTGATTTAGCACAGCCATCTATTGTTTTTAATGGTTTTAGTTGAAAAAAAAAACAAAAAATGTCAACGGAGACCAAAATTTAATTTACATTTTTACTCCAAATAATGTCAGAAATCACTGGTTAAGATGAAGCTATATGTGAAACCCTATTTGGATACTATTTTGATTAATCTTTACGACGAATCGGTTTACATTATGAACATCAAAAAATATGCTACGGAAAAAATTTAATAGCTTTTCTATGTTTTGGAATTGCAATAAAATTATTAATTACATAACAAAAAATGTAAACGTAAAAGACTAAAAAAAATTTTTTTGCCTGACTTAACTATGAAGTAAAATAAGAAACAATTTTTAAAAAAATACCCCTTTATGGCTAAGACTAGTTTTGAGGTTTTGTATGTTCTAACTTTTTTTCATTCTTATAAAATTATGCACAAAATAAATAAAAACCATTTTTTCGCTTACTCGCCTCGTGCAAATAAGACGTTCGATTTTAAATATCGAAGGCATGAGAATCGAAATATTTCTAGCGTTTATATTCCTCTAAGGTAAGAATGTACGTACCTTAATACCCTTTATAAAAACGTAAAGCTGTTACTCGTGAAAATCACGTTGTGTAACTTACTACCTGCACATTTAAAAAATTACAAACTTAAATGTTTTGAAAAAAATAATTGGTATGTTTGTTTCTTGGTTTCAAGAAAGGTTAATTTTATCTAAGCCATTCGTTTATGCGTAATTACCAGCTTCAGCACACGTTTTTACGTCGTATGAGAATAATTGCTCTATTAAACTGTTAATATTATTTTATTTTTTTATGTACGTATTTTGTTGAGTTAAAATTACTTATGAGTTATTTTACTCATAGAGGCTTCGCATGTCCAAATGAATGCAAATTAGCACAGGTTGCGAATTATGGTAAAACTTCAGTCCTTTGACACGACAGGACATAATTAGGAGACTGGGAGAACGGTGCGCCACGCTTTTATGAAGGCTTATACTTTGTAATTACTAGTAATGATACTTGGTAATTACACCCCTTAATACCTAATACCTTGCTCAGAACTCAACTTGGATTGCTAGTTTTGAAGTTGGTTCCTGCTTTTGATAACATGTCTAAAGAATTATGAATTTACCTCTACTGTTAATTAAGCATTCCCACCTTAAAATTTTATTGGAATATAATATGAACTATTTAATAACTGTTGATGTTAATATTTATCAGTGTAATAGATATTTGAAGAAGAAGATAATACTTATAAATCCAAACGAAACATAACAGAAAAATAAAAAGGTAACGGTCGCAACCGGGACGTGAACACAGGAGCTCTTTTCTTACCGGGAGATAGCGCTTTAACCAACTCGGCCATTGGAACCTATATTTTTTCTCATACTTCAAATCGTATAGAGACACTATCTAGGTTATGTTAAAATTCGTTAAATTACTTTTTAATCATTCAAAAAGGTGGCTGCCAAAAATATGAGGAAATTATATTGTTAATTCTGAATTTGAAATATAAGATCGACGAAAATGACAGAAAATATATAAAAATATAGCTGAAGCAGTTAAAAAGGGCGATACATGTAAAAAAAACAAGAGAAATTGATGACGTTAGCTTAATGAACAATTAATTTCGTTTCCCATACATTTTCATAACTGTTCGTGACTTAGTAAATCGATAATGCTACAGTATTATCAACTATGGTAATCTGGTTCCAGATGGTAGTTTTTACTAAATATATGGCAAGAACTTACAATTCGGAATAAGCTCTTTTAGAAGAAAAACATAAATTTAAACCCTTTGAAATGCATATACGCGTAGTAATAAAATTTTGGATTATTTCAGATACCTGATATTAAAATGTGACATTTTATTTACTACTTTTCAAAGCTTGCCGAGTTCAACAGAATAGTTCTGTTCACATTCAGCAGAACAACCAAAAATCTTTACTTTAGTACACATTTGAGAGTCAAAAAGCATTTAAAAATAAACAATCTTTTCTACTAAACTTTCACCCTATTTCTATTTCTGCAAATTTTCTTAAAATCTACGACAAAAATGGTGTTTTTTAATTGAAACTTCACGGAAAAAAACGTGAATCTCCAATTTCTTTCCTGGAATTTTTATAAACATCCTACCTTAAAAATTTATTTCAGTATGACTTATTTTACCTTCTTATTATATAGTTTTCAAAAAAAACATTATCATCGGTGGTGTAAGACCACCGTTCAGAATTGAAACGTTGCTGAAATGGCTTTAGCCGTATTTGGTAACCAGATCCGAATAGCCAGGTACTTCCCACCTTGCTCTTCCCCATCTCATTCCCCTCCCCACTACCTCCAGCCTCACAACATACCCCAATAGGGAATGCCATAGTCTCGCTGGCTCCAGACGGGAACAGTTGGGACTCTTGTGTGGTATTCATATAAAAAAATAAATAAATAAATAAAAAATAATAATAAAAAACAAACAATTTTTCCGACTGTTATCTTCAACTGCATTATTAACGCATTGTTATCAACGACTACATTATAAATATCTACAACTTGTGAAATCCCTTTCTAATGGGGGAAAATGAAATAAAATACCCCGTTTCACGTCGTATCCATTTAAAAACCTACCCTGGAACAACATACAATGATATGGTATCACTTTATAAACGTTTATTTAATGACCTCCATGTATCTCTACTTAAACTAAATATAAAAGCATGCTGAAAAAAGTATTCAAGGAAATTCGGGGGAAATAAATTGTTTTACTTCTGTTTTAAGCTTTTCCTTGAAAGGTGTATTTATTTGTAGCGAGTTCCAAATGAGGTTGTGTTTTGTTTCCTCTACGGCACATAAACTTGACAATAATGTCTTCACGACCTTTCAGAACTTTCCTCGCGACGGCAAACAATTTAAGTAATACTAAACGTAGCATGTCCCGAGAACAATTTTCCTAAGTTTTCTCGTTAAGGATTAAAAAAGTTTCCTTGCTCGAGTGTTTTCCTACAAAATATGAAAATATAATACAATACAGGGCAAAGGACATTTTCATAGCCAGGATTTTACCGGATTTCTCTCTCCCTGCCTCCATAAATATGTAAGATTATGGAAAATGAAATCGATACGCCGAATAATATTATTCTTCGTGATACACGTAAAATGTAATAGAATATTCTTAACCTTTTCTCTTTCCTGGTTAATTTTTTGATAATCTAAAATCGAAGTAAGAATTCAACATTTTTTCAAGGATGGTGCAGTCCACTATATTATACGAGATTGTAAGGAATTGTGTAGGGCCTTTCTTCAATTTAAAACACTCGCACAGGTTTCACAGAGTTATTTTATTTACAGACTTCAGGTTAAAAACATGATTAAAACACTACGACGTGTGACAATTCGTCGCATTAGTTCTTAATTGTCCAAACGATCATGTTAATGTATGATCAATCTCCACTTTAAAATGAAAAATAAAGAATAAAAAATGATTTTTAAACTAATGAGGCTTTTACCTCTACGAAAATAGCTTTATCTTAAACACCTATCATAATTTTCATTGAAATAATGAAAGAAAACCTTCTCCTCCTGTAAAATTTTCTAATGGTCGTTTGGACAATTAAGAACTCAGGCGACGAATTATTGTACAGTACAGCCCATAAAACTACATCCTAAGCCGGTTCCCTGTTTGTTAACTAATGATTAACAAGCCTTGTTTAGTGTTCTACGATTAGCGATAAAAAAGAGAGCAAATATACAAGAAACAAGTCTTTTATATCAAAACATGGACTTCATAGCAATGCACTGTCATTTGAAAGAACTGACATTAGTGTCATCTAGACGCACAACAGAAACCTGCATTATCGACATACAACATGTCGGTAAGTAAACTAGATTAAAACCCATAGGGGTCAGTGACTGCACTGATTCAAATTATAATCTTTACTGAGATAATGAACAATAATTAAATTTTATGCAAGGTAGCACGTCACGTAACATTTGAAATCGAGCCACTAACAATGACACTTATAGATGGCAATAAAGTTTAAATTCCCGATTTGGGATGACCAATGGCAGAAGTGTTGATAATCCAATAAATGGTTTCCAGGGCGGCGATACCCGTGCCCGCCTTCCAAACTAGTTTCATTTGAGTCATTTCTCACTAGTGTACATTAGAGCTCATGTCAAAACACGATAGGACCAAAATATTCCTAAAATATCTTACGAAATATTAAATATGATTAAACTATTATTCATTGAATGAATTAACACCAACAGCTACTTTTCGCTGACTTTTCTTAAGTAAACTTCAATGGCTCCGCTATAATTGGTTCAATTTTAATATCTCACTACAAGGGAGGTATCCGAAATATATCTCAAAGCTTTCGTACCAAACTCCCGAACATTTCGCAACAATTCAAAAATCTGTGCTTAATAATTTTAATTTTGTCTACAACGAATATTTCTTAATTACAATTTAAGCGAATGCCTCTGGGAGGTTATCTCACCGACGTTTATTACAGTATATTTATGGTGAAAACGAATTGGAAGATGTGTGAGAAAGAGTGATTCAATAATATGATAAAAAAAAAAAAATTAAAAGATATCGGTCGCAACTGAGACTCGAACCCAAAACCTTTCGTCTTACCAAAGGCCTGAAATTTGAAATATGAGATTGACCAAATACACATTCAAATGACTATTGTCTTACTAAACGCCTGAAATTTGAAATATGAGTTTGACAAAGATAACATTCAAATTACGGGTCTCGGTAGCCGATTTGGTAGAGGCTTTTGTTCAAGTAAGACGAGAGGTTCTGGGTTCGAGTCCCAGTTGCGACCGTTATTTTGTTTATTTTTCTGTGTCTTGTTCTTTTTCATATTTTCGTTTTGATTATTAGTGTTATCTTCTTCTTCCATGATTTATTACATTGATGGGAATAACCTTTAAGAGTTATGAAATTGGGGTTGTTTTAATAAAAATTACATATAATTTAATTTGGCTTTCAAAACATGCATAGATTTATTCCACATAAGAGGCCTATTTGGGGAACCTGTTTTGAGGTCTGTCAGAATATGACAAAATATTATTTGTGACTACTAGCGCCATCTATGATATAACTACATTCTTATAAACGTTAGTCTGTAGCAACCAGTGCTTAATGTATAATTCGTGTTTTTTTTTGTTTTTAATAGTAAAAAAATAAGTGCGTTTCAGAGCCACGTTTTGCTACCAATAATAGCATCTGAACTTGTATTCATCCCCGAATGTTCGATAGCCATTATCACTAGGCTAAATTTCTCTAAAAGTCCAGCTAACATAACTTTTTGAAAAAAGGAAGAAGTGAACTTGGGTCTGCAAATGTTGGGAGTGTGTTTGGTGAAAGGATCACTGATGTTAAGTTCTTCGGAGCGTCTTCTATTGAAAAACCAGTATAAAAAGGACAACATTCGCTCCCTGGTTGCTGCTCTAAAGATTGCAATCCGTTGAGAGATTCTATAAAACGGACGACCCGGTTCTGCATGGAGTTATGGTTTTTTTAGGTATTTTGGAGTTCTGGACCAGAAGTTACAATTACAATTACAACCGTGGGTAACTTGCAATTTGCACAGGATTAGCAGATATGTAACTTAAGTATCTTCGGACCCTGTACAGTACGCCCTACCACAATCTTAAACGTCAAGTGGAACTATGCTGGACGTATGGCACGACTTGCAGATGACTGTTGTATTCACAGTACCGTCGGACAGAATCTGTGTTGGGGAAGAGAATCCCAAGTCACTCATAGATTAGATGAGCTGACGATTTCAAAATTACTGCAAGCTTCGAATGGGTGAGAGCCGTCATGAATTGGATAAAAATAGATACAACAGAAATTTCAACGCTGGATGACAGAAATTTCATAAAATCAAAAGCTACATACCAGGAGGTTTATAACATCCAATTCTGGATGCCAAAACTTTTAATAAAGTTCTATCGGTGTGCGATGTCAAAGGGCTCACAAACTACAAATTTGGATGCCAAAAAGTCCAAGGAGTCCGAAACTGGATGTCAAAAGACTTTATAAAATTCAAAGCTGTATGCGATGTCAAAAGACTCATAAAATCCAAATCTGGATACAAGAAAGCTCATGAAGTCCAAAAGTGGCTGCCAGAAAGCTCATTAAGTCCAAAGATGGATGTAAGAAGGCTTGCGAAGAAGACAAAGGAGATATTACTATTTCATGAAATGATTTACATACTCTTACTACATTTTCTACAGATCAATAATCTGAGATAGGCCTCAGAGTAACAGAATTTATTACTTTGTATAGTAGTGAGGCTCGATTTAAATTCATAAAATCAATTAAAATTCCGTCTCGTCGATTTGAATTTACAATATAATCAACGTGGAGTTACGATACACTGGAAGACGCCTGAAAACCCTGTTATTTTTCTTCCAAATCTCAGACAAAGGTTGAATCGAAAAGGTACTAGGAACTGATGGCATATTTATTCATATTGATATCCCTACATGATAAAATGATTCATCCTAACGTTCCTTATCTCCTTCCCCTCCGCACACCCTGCTGTCTCAACGTACCCCAATTGGATGTGCCGTAACACTGGCTCCGGGTGGTTGGACTCATTTAAAAAATCAATATTTTTGTTAATTTATTCATATTTCGAAAACATTGTTTACATAATTCGTTTATAATGGACTGATGCAAGCCTTCAAGTAAATATCGACTGATGTTTTTCCGACTAACCCTTCCACAAAGAGTGCAAAAATCTGTAATTAGAGTCAATTAATTCTTATCAATGAATTCAAATAATTCTACGCTGAGTTAGATTCATATCGAAAATGCAGCTATAAAATTAAAGGAAATAAAATTGTACCATTAAAAATATATATTAACTGGCGAGTGCATTGCAATGCATTGCAATTCCACTCAAGGAAAGAAAGTATTTGTGTTTTAATTCTGTTTATTGAAGTAATTTTGGACACGTAATTTATTTGTGGTTTTCCGTCTGGTACATACGCGGAGGGAGGTATAAATGGGTACCGCCGCCCCGGGAACCTTTATTGAATAACCAACAATTCTGCCATAGGTCACCCCAAGTGATTTGCTACGTTTGGTGATTTTGCAGGGGTGCCCGGGTTCATGGGGTGTGATTTGTCTGGGTCTTGGAGGTGGATGACCAGGACACACTGAACCGCAGATTCCTACCCACCCCTTAAACCCATTTTCTTCCCAGAACTCTCTTCTCTTCCTTTTCCTTAAAAAAAACCCTCCACACAGCATCCTCAAGGGTGAGATAGGCCCGAGGGAAATTATTCCCCTCAGGGCTTCCTGTGTGGAGCTCATGTAAAAAAAAAAAAAAATACGCGAGTAAATCAGAAGTTTTCCAACACGTGAACAGGCCACATATAGTTGACCGTTTGAGAAGTAATGATTTTCCAAATTGACCCCCTGCTTTACCCTACCGCTACTATTATTCTTTTACAAATTCTTTCCTCTGCCCCTCCCTCGTCCCCATCCCTCTGTCATCTTTCCCCTGTGCATCCTTTTCCATGCTTCCCAGTTCCCGCTCGCGTTCCCCTCCCGTCCCTTCCCTTCTACTATCCACGCCTTACCCCTTCCGCGTCACCCCATTCCGTGAAATCCCTCCTTATTTCCCTTTCCCCCATCCGGATCCTCTTCCTACTCCTTCCTTCCCTCCCTGCCGCAAAATTACATGAAATACATAGATTTTTCGTGCAACTCGCGCGCCAACAATTGATTTTTTTTCATACAAATTTCAAAATGGCAGAGCTCACCATGTATCTAGTAACCTTGGCGGGCGTGTGCACTAGAAATCACCAAAGTTCCATGGCAATCAGATGAATGGTGTAGGAAATAAATCCATAACGCCAGAGCTTACCATTATACATAAATCTTTGCGGGCGTGTGCACAACAGCTTACGAAAGTTTCATTGCAATCGAATAATGGTGTAGAAACGCATACGGGACAAAAAAGAAATATTGATTTTAATATACAAAGATTAGAAATCTATTTTTATATTAATCAACAACTACATATTTAAATCTGCCTATTAGAAAAATGTTTTTGAAGTGAAAACTCCTTTTTGTGCGGTGCTTCGTAACCTCCTCACTCTTGTCTTCTTTAGTTTCTGAAGGCTTCACTTCTTCTGCGTGTGAACGGTACACAATTTTTTCACTTCAACGGTACTCAATTTATTTCACTTACAAAAACGTTTCACATAATAGTTATTCACATCTTTCAAATAAAATTAAGTTTCTACGACGTCTGAAAATTTTTTCACAACTATCATCGCTTTTTATGATGGTTGTTTTGCCCATAAAATAATAATAAATAACTGTAATAGTCTAAAATAATAGATAATACAAAAATATTTATTACGAATTTTATTTTGCGTTACTACATTAATTCCACATAAATATGAAAATGCCGACTTTCTTTCTTTCGTAAATCCTGGCAAAGTAAAGTAGCTATGTTTTATTCAATTCAAGATTACACAAGTCAGTGTTTCCATTGGAAATTTATTACGCAATGTTGTTGAAGTATTTTGGAGTGAAAATTTATCATAAATTTAACATCTAATATTGAAACAATATCAAATTTTACCTTTCTATTCGAAAATTCAAGAAATGGGAGATTTGTTTTATATGAATACCGCACAAGAGTCCCAACTGCTCCAGTCTGGAGCCAGTGAGACTATGGCACCCCCAATTGGGGCATGTTGTGAGGCTGAAGGTAGCGGAGAGGGGAAGGAGATGTGAGAGAGGAAGGTGGGGAAGTACCTGGCTATTAAGATCTGGCCACTAAACTCATTTCAAGCAACTTTTCAATTTTGAATGGTGGTCCTACCCCTGGGCGATACTGAGAGTATCTTCCAAATATACTATATATTATTTGAAATGAATTAATTGTGAAATAACACAAATTAATTCATTGAACGAGATATCTTCTAGTATTCGATATTATCCTAGGTCAATCGTGCGCTACCCGATCATTTTGACCCATTCACGAATCATCCGTGAGCGATTGGGTTACTTTTTCAAAAAAATTCGTTCATTTGATGGACGAGCTGTCAGCTCAGTCATCACCAGTCTAGGATAAGGAACCAGTTCCTCCGATTATTTTTATTTACAGATTCTAACTCTTATAATTCTAAAAGAAAGCAGGTACAAAAATAATCGTTTCTTCAAAAAAAAATAATGTCAGGCTATCCAGTGACAGCTAAGTCACCCAGATTACCTTCCTGAAATTACCACAACGAAGATCAGATACTTTCAGGAAAGTTACCTACTTACTTCCTATTTGAAATTACACCATCGATCAAAGATTAGGAACTTTCGAAAGAAAGGTTCTTATTCGAAGTAGGACAAGGTTAAAAGTGATCGAATTCGACACCCTAAAGAGAGAGGTCCTGGGTTCGAGTCCCAGAGGTGCCAATATCTTTTTCTGATTTTTTTGTTTCCAGATTTTTGATTGAGTTTCGCTCATAGTGTCTTCATTTGATCAAACATTAGAATGTGAGTTTTTACTCATAAAAGTTAAAATAAAAAAAAAAATTATAATATTCATCCTAGACTTGCAAAAAAGTCAATAGATGCCGCATATTAAATAAAATGGATAAAAATTTATCCGGACACCATCTAGATTGCATTTAGTTCGGGTTTGAATCTTGCAATCATACATAAATATGGCAGCCAATAAAATATACGTTAAGAAAATGAAGATAATATGAGTGATTCTTAGTCGAAGTAGGATACAGTTAAAAGTGACCGAATTTGATATCGACACCTTAGCGCAGTGTGGTCAGCGCGCTCGCCCGGAAAGAGAGAGGTCCTGGGTTCGAGTCCCAGAGGTGCCAATATCTTTTTCTGATTTTTCTGTTTCCAGATTTTCGATTGAGTTTCGCTCATAGTGTCTTCATTTAATTAAACTTTCGAAAGATCTACCTACCAGAGAAAGATCACCATTACAAGATCCTCGGGTATCAGACGATTCATATCAACCTAGCTTAAAAACAATTAAATTATTTAACAGTACCAATTTCGAACAATGAGTAAAGTCATAGTCGTGCGTATGCAGAACGGCAGTAGTAATGCAAAACAGTTGCCCTCGTGGCTTTTAATTGCCAGAATATTTTTTCCGTATCACGAATTCGTACGAATTATTAAATTATATTGCTTTTGCATGGCGACACACGTCACTCCTACGGAAAAATCATCGATACATTTTTTTTCGCAAGTTTTATAATATCATCCATCTTCAAAGCTTTGTTTCGCGATGCTGTAAAACTTTTAATTGATTCCAAAATGTACTCATTGTGTGTCCATGCTCAAACATAATTGTATCAATTTTATATACATATCTTCAGGCAAGGTTTATGAAATAGATACGACTACATATATATTTCAGGCTTTAGCTGTCTCATTGTATGATATATTAGTGTTACATAACAACTCCTTCCTAATCGCTTTGGTTGACATCGGCATCGGTACTAAATTAGTAACTTGATTGAGATTATGATGTGTATTCCATACAATCCGTGATTTCAACTCCAAGTTAGGGATTAGTTTCGTTCGAAGAAATTTTCTATAATTGTTTAAATTCATGTTATCACGATAAACACCTGATATTAAAAATAATTTTGTAAAAGACAAAACTACAAAGTTGTCGTGTGAGAACGACATTCCTCGCAAACTTCCTACCGTCTTGGAAAAACCAAAACAAACAGTTTTTTTTTCCTACTTAAAATGTGGCTGTTAGGATAAGGTTTGAACATGTGCATTATTGTCCAGCCAATGATGTGCCTTGAACGGACATTCACACACTTACACACGGTTTTAAGACACGGCCTTCGTAAAAGTATTAGTAAAGGATCTTACAAAGATGAAACTACTCTTCCTATCAACGCCAAACAAAAGTACCCTGTCAAATATCGGGTACTTTCAACTTCCACGAATATGGTAACCGGCGGCGGCCCATCGCTCTATTTATGGCATTTTTCCAGCAAAGTACCCGATCACTTCGGGAGTGGGACGTGACTGACCCGGGTTGCTTAAAATTATTGCTCGACCCAGTCTAATTCGATATCAAATTACATGAATGACAGTTTATGGATTTGTTGACTCTAGAACGGGTCAGGGTGCCTATTTTATGACATATTTATTAGCATATTTAATGTATATACGCAATACAGGCATGCTGAGTCCGTTCTATAGATACTTCAATGAAACCTAATTGAAGGAATTAGCAGCATTGATCCTCAGTGCACCGGTGCACGTATGCGAAACTCGACGGAGACGAGCTGAACACCCGTTGATGTTGGCTCCATGAGAACGGGTCGCTTATCGGACTAGGACGTCGGCTCGTCTATGAAACGAGCTACCGCCATCAGTTTTTCCTCCTCCACATAATTCGGGGCTCTTCAAGACCCGCGTTAATGAATTATTTCCTTCAACCCCTACCTTAACCCGCCTAACAGACATCGTACAGACAGAGATGCTATTGTGAGGTATAATAAGATAATGTAATAAAATCATTTTAAAATATTTTTAACGTATTTTTAGACCTTTTGAAAAATAACCCGCCATAATAACAATTTTTCTCCCAATTTCGGAGGTAATTAAAAATAATCCGAAAACCCACAGCGTTCATTCTGAGCAACATTTTAAGATTTTCCCTAAGAATAAAAAAGAAAAACAATTACCCCTTAATTAAAAATATCTCGTTAATTTTCGTCGGCGCCCCATTGTTTCATTATTAATTAAGTGCTTTAGTGTTCAACTTGAAGGCTTTATGTTCACGATGAAAATACCGTAAAGAATGTGTTTTTCTATTTTGCCTGCTATCCTATTCTGTCCTTTTGCTAGTTATAACTAGGCTATTAAATGTAATACTCTTGTAAGCATTAGACTTAGCTTCTTTCACAAGGATACGCAAATATATGATACTTGACGATTCAAGTATCTTTGCGACTACCCCATACATATGCGCGGAGGTTCATACACAGGCACACGTTGCCGACATTTTGTAAACTCGTCGGCGACGCCAGTCGAGGTTGCTTAAATCAGGAACAAAACAGTTAATAAAGAATGACAGGAAATAAAAATGATAGCAACTATTAGGTTGTGTGTTAGTAGAGCCGCACACTGGAGCCACACGCTACATGCACGCAACATTTACGTCGCCACAATATGCATGCTATATTTTTTCTTGGAGTAAATGTGTCGCGTACACGCACACCGGACGCACAGTTGTGGCTTATACAAAATGTCGATTTTATCTGACGACGCGGATTTCTCGATGTGGCAGTTAATGAGAAAAAAAGACGTTATTTGGTGCACCCGTTTAATCAAGATTCTGCAATTTACGGTAATTTCAAAATTTCGCAAAAGTTACAGTTCGACGAAGAAAAGGTTTTTGATCCAGATGATTTCTGTAATCCGTCTATTGCTATAATCAGTGAGTCCATGGTTATATAATATAGGGTTTTTATCAACCTTTGCAACAAACTCCACATAAAATTCAAAATTGTCTTTCATTTTTGCAAACCACTGCGCCTCAAAAAACGAACAAGTTCGATCTTGAATATATGTGGCGCGGCCAACGTCTCGCCACAACCACCCGCTCCCGCTACAAACGAGTCCTTGGTGTGCGTGCTTGTGCGCAAATACAGTAGGCGTTAAATGTATCGCCACAGTTATCGTAACACAAACGTATGTCTCGCGGCCAGATTAGTGGCGATGCTAGTTTCTGATTTCAGTAGCGATGTTACTGTGCTTGCGACATTAGTACATAATATAGGATACTTGCGTATCCTGCCTAAAGGCTTTGGGTTTCTTTTTTAATGTGTCATACTGGATTGGAGAAAGGAGTGGAAGATACTCTTAATATCGTCCTGGTTAACGACCACCAATCAGAATCGGAATGGTGCACGTTGCTGATACGGCTGTATCTGTATTGTGAGACCAGATCGAAATGCCAAACTTCCTAAACTTCCATTTCCTTTTATCTAACTCCTTCCCTTCCCCACTCACAAATCACAACACAACAACACAACTATTCAATTGTGCATATCGTCTTCGGGCATTATGCAGTATACATCTTTTTAAATTTAAAAATCGATATTTGTTTGTTTGTTCGTATTTTATGCACTGCCATACCGTTCATCTGATTGCGATACTTTGGTGATTTGTTGTACGCACTCCCGCGAAGGTTATAGGCTATATAACTGAAAAATTTTGGCGTTATGAAATTTGTTAAAATGAAAATGTGTGTATTTGATATATTTTAGCGGAAAGGGGAAAGGCAGGATGAGAAGGGGAACGGGCGAGGAGTAGTTCGCGGGAGGGATGACGAGGAAGGGGGAAGGCGGGGAAGATGGAAGGGAAATGAGGGAGGGGAAGAACATGCAGGGAGAATGAATCTATTTCTTTGATTGGCATTGCGACGCATGCCGGGTACAGGCTAGTAATATATAAAAAAGGCAAAATTGAAAAGTAAAGCTCATTCACTACACAATTTTTTTACAAATCAAACGACGAAAAAACATTTTAGCGTTTTTATATTTTTATGAAGGTTTTTCTGCAAATCCGTGGCACAGAAAATATTCCATTCAAATAAAATTGGACAAAGCAAAACTTGTTTTCTTTTACTGCAATGAATTTACATGTCAAAATCGACGAATTGTTCTAACTATGATTGCAAACCTAATGTATTTTGGTTGCTCTTCTCTGATCAAATATACATTTTTTTAAATAAACAACAGTTCAACCCTTGTACTATGAATTTCAAATGTATCTACCCTTGGACGGTGAAAGTCAAATGTGTATACATTTTAAGATTTCTGTGAACTTGGATCAACCTTTAAAATTACCTCAAACCGAAAAATCAAGATACCAAATCATCTTTTTTTCATTAGTATAATTTCTTGGGAGTGTATCTTCTACAGTTCGATGATACAGAAAGATTTATTTTGGAAATTCGGATGTCTCTCTAGAAAAATTACCTCAATCTCTGCGAGCTCATACATTTTAAAAGGCAACTCATAAAACTTGACTGTTTAACATGTCAGATAAGTTTATGGCTCAAATTCAACTAGAATACAGATAAATTGTTAAATTTGATAGAAAATTGATTATGTATGCACCATTATAAGACTGTTATATGTAAAAGATGGCTTGCTACGCGAATTATTCCAATTGCGTATTTATTTTTTCTTTACATGGTAGTTTACAATTCTATTTTAACCTCTCTAGGACAATCCTTTGTTGAGGTTATAAGTTTTATAAAGTTATAAAAATAACATAAAATAATTTAGGTATTGAAAAAACAAGTCCTCCATCACGACTCGAGCAACATTTACGGCTTACTGTGGTGGTAGCCGGAGATTTCCAAACATTGTTGGGTTATTCGTAACCCGGGAATGTTTGTCTTTCTTTTTTAAAAAACTTATTTATATATTTTCACATTATCTCTCCGAGATATCTCCATATCCGGAGAGATTCACGAAATTACAAATCCAAAGTACTCACGCCTGCCAAGAGATGCTTCTCACGCTAGCTGTTAACGTAAGTGGCGCCATATTTTGGCACGGTTTTAATTCGGTTCTATTACAAAAGTAGATTTGTATACAAACCCCACATTCGAAAACGGTAAGAGTTATATTCTTTGTTGGATTCTCAAATTTCAACCGTACAATCGCTAGGCTATTAATATTGTTTGATTCAAATTCAAGTTACTATATAAAAAAATTCATATTCAATGGATACAATTAGTGAAAAACGCTTTTAAAGCCAGCTGAAATTAGCAGCAACAAAAAATATCAGCTTTGGATCAAAATACACTGAGATTCTTGGAGCTATTTACGTGAATTCAAATGAGAAAATTTTGTTTAAAATAATCACTGTATAATTTTATTTACATCGTGTTAATTACCCTTCAACTCTCAATTCATAACACGAAGTAATAAAGATTGACGTCATTATTAAGCCGTGGCAGCACTGATTTACATAGAGGGAATTATCTAATTGTATTCGATGTAGTCTCACGTCATGTCAGAGCAAAGTGCTCCTGTTTTTGAAAGGGCTGTCTTTTCGTTAAACCTTTCTGACTCCAATGTGAACGGCAAACGTTAATTAGTTTATTCCATGAAATGCCTTCATTGCTTGTAATATTGTAAACTGAGGGGGATGCGGAATCGATGTGATATTAGGTGTAAACGGCGTCTTAAGGGCGCTTAGAGAAGCATCCATTTTTTTATTTGAATACTGCACAATCTTCTTCTTTCGTATGGTGGGGGGGTCAGAGGGGGACATCTAGATCTGCGAACCAGTCTAGGGCCTCAGGCGTTGCCCTGTGGACCTCATGACCACATGTTCTGTGGTCTGCATCTCACCGCATTCACACATCTCCGACTCCTTAAGGCCCAATTTATACATCATATGGGCACAACGGCTATGAGAGCGCCTTATCCTATTGATGGTGGACAGAGTTTGCGAGGCAATGAGAACCCAAGCTGTCTCTCAGTGGGGTCTTGTACGAGATGCGCATTTTTCACCTTGGCTGATTACTACTCAAGCTTCCATTTATCTTCTGGGGTGAGAGGTGATTAAAGGAGTCTTTCTCCTTCTGTCCAGAAGGGTTTTCGGGACCAAGCGGCATGCCGGGTGAGAGACGACATCATCGTGCAAAGGTATTGCGCTTTTTTGCAGCGCCTTTTTGTACTCCCTTGGTGTTGCAATCTCTCGCCTGATATTTGGCGGGGCTATATTTGCAAGTACCAAGTGCCAAGGGTGAAGAGTAGATTTCAACGTTCCGCTGTTGTTTCTTATTGTGGCATTAAGCTGAACGTCGATCATGGAAATGTGGGCGCTTCTAGCCCATACTGGAGCACAGTATTCAGCTGCTGAGAAAACCATAGCAAAGGATGCCGTTCTGAGAGTGTTGGCGTCGCATCTTCAGCTAGTTCCAGCTAGCTTACTGACTAAGTTTGGTCTTGTCCTGGTTTTTTTTGCCAAAAAAAAAAATACTGCACAATAGTTCCAACTATTCCCCACCGCCCGGAGAAAATGGGACTTCGGTATCCTAAATATGGTTATGTTGTGGGGCTAAAAGAAAACGGAAGGTAAGAAAATAGGGGAAAAACGGTTGGCTATTAAAATCTGGTTAACAAACACGGCAGAAGACATTTCTAGGAATCCTACCGACGTGGCCTCAATTTGATATCCTTGATATAATGCGGTGAATTAACGTTAAGTCCAGCTTCACTTAATAATACAGACTTCAATAATTTAGGCACATTTATCATATCTTATTATATAAAGCCCTTTTCAGATGCCAACCAGAGTATAACTTTACGTGGTCTTCCTTTTATGATATGCATTCCGAAAACATTGAAAAGATTCAACATAAATTCATGAGGTATTTTGCATATTCTTGTACAAAATATTGATTATAGTTACCTCCTGGATAAAATGTCCTTAATGAAACTTTCAGAAATAAGCACCGATTTAATACAATTACATAAAATACTGCATTACAGAATTGAATGCCTTGAATTGCTTCAATTAGTTAACATCCATTTACTCAAAAAATCTAACAGACATTTATTACCATTTTACTTTACAAAACCCCAGGACACTGGCTTTTCAAAATTCCCCGATTCCGAGAGTTAAGTCTCGGATATAAATAATCTGATCTGGGAGATATATTTTATCTAAAAAATAATCAACATATTTAAAAAATTTTTTATTCCATTACTTCCTGCTATTTTAAGTAAAGATTCTTTGTCTCTGTTTATAGCACCTTCTTTAGCACCGTTGTGATTTGAAACTCAATGAAACGGAAGCGAGCGACACTAAAAAGAGACAAACCTATACATTTGTAGGATTTAACCTATGAAATAATATTCAACCCGGTTCCAATATAATACAATAAATCCACGGTTCAACGCAAGTCTCCTTTAGTCCAATAGTATAAAGTGCCTGGCGGCAGATATTTAGAGGACCAAAAATTGAATCCTATTAAATAAGAAAAAATACGTTTTTTTTCTAAAATCAATCATCGATCCAGAGTTTTAAGTACTTTCGGCATCGCCCTAGTTGAAGATCGACCATATTTTCAACCCGCCTTTGGAGACCGAAACCTCCAAAACGCTTTTATCACATACCTCTCCACGAAGAGGTACATACATTATCCAATATTTCCCCGCCTTGTACGAACAAGACTAGTTCATAGGAAATTATTCATGCCCATCAGGCCAAAGCTGATTTTGAATAAGTAACACTTCAATACTTAGGGTACAAAGGTCGTAATCTGCCGTGTGAACTTCCAGTACGAAGAAGGGTATGCAAATGTTTGCTTTCAAGCGTTAATCAACGAGTCAAAGCTGCCTTATGAATTTGTGAATCACCTCTTCAGTGATTTCATACATGAGAAAAAAGCGTAATTGTAAAAATATTGAAAATTCTTACTCTTTGGAAAAATGTTTTTTTTGCATCAAAGGTAAAAGTAAAAGTCAGATTTTTTGTGAATATAAAAGCTGTTAACGCTCATTTTCAATTTTTTCAAGCTGGCTTGGGTAATTTCTTCTTTGGCAAAATAGCATTTTCGTGTCTTCGTGCACCTTTTTGATTTGGGAGGTGGAAACAATTTATTGGATAACCAACACCCCTGCCGTATGTCACTCCAAGTTGTTCGTTACGTTCGGTGAGTTAGCAGGGGTGTCTGAAATCACGGGTGAGGTTTATCCAGGTGTTGAGGAAGGCCTTTTGACCTCTTCAGCCGGACCCTCTAGACTCTAGAGCCTAAACCCACGCCTTTTACCGCAGGAAGAGAATGGATTCATACGTTTGTCACTTCTAGACACATTAACCCCCAGATTCCTACCCACTCTTCTTGCCTTTTTCTTTCATAAAACCTCTCCTTCTTTTCCCTAAAAAGACCCTTTAAACAGCATCTTCAAAAATGAAATTGGCCCAGAGGGAATTCTTTTTCTCCTGCGAATGTAAAAAAATGTATATTAACATGGTGTTAAGAGAAGTACATGAATTACTTTAACCACTCAGATATTTTGCCATAGTACAGGTTTTATGTCTTAACGAACTGTCAGATTAAAAATGACTCGTGTGATGTTTTTATATGAAAATGGTACTAAAATCACGTTAAAAGATGGACCAAAGCTGTGGAAATGGACGGATATTATATTGAAAATTAATAAATTAATCTTCAATAATGCGGTTTTCAACCTTTTTTGCGGTTTGTAATTGCATTATTTCTTCTTGACAATTAAAATAAAAAATATGAGGCATTACTTTTTGACTCACCCTAGTAGTAGGTACCTACCTAGGTCATTAAATCAGTAGGGCAGATTTGAAGCTGATGGTCTATTTTGTGTTTGCACATTATGATTATAGTTTAACATTTTTTCTTACATTAACTCCACACAGGAGGCCCTGAGGAAAATAATTTCCCTGAGATGTCATCTGAGTTGCTGTGTGGAGGGTTTTTTTGAGTATAGGAAGGAATGAACATTGGTCTTGAAGAGACCCATGTTGTAGAAAGGACAAAACACAAAGGCCGGCAAATCGTTCCACAGCCGAACTGCTAAACACAAGAACGATTCGAAGAAGCGATCCGTTCTTATGTGACAAATGTCAACCGTGTACATATGTTGGGCACGCGTTTGGCGTGTCTCCCGACTATGCACCGGTGCCGAAGGGATCAATGATGCTAGTTCCTCAGAGCTTCATTGAAATACCGGTAGAACATGGATAGCTTTCCCACCCGACGCCTGTGCTCTAAAGATTGCAATCCGTTCGTTAAGGTGAGATAATCTATCTAAACGGACCGTCCGGTTCTGCACAGAGTCGACGGTATTTTTAAAGTATTTTGGAGCTCCAGACCAGAGGTGGCTACCCTAGTAGTAGGTACCTACCTAGGTCATTAACTCAGTAGGGCAGATTTGAGGTTGGCCGTCTATTTTGTGTTTGCACATTATGATTATAGTTTGACGTTCCAATTTTTTTTAAGATTTAGATAGGTGTAGGTAAACACAATGCTGACTTTAAAAAATGTTTGTACCTCTCCACTTTTTACCACTGTAGATCGCCACTAGTATTGTGGGTTTATATTTCGCCGAAGTTACTCTGGAAGAGGGTTTTAAAGTAAAAGTAGACAGGTGAAGGAGTCTCAGACGTTCCAAGAACACAGCTCTTATGATACTTACTTAGTTACTTCAAGGAGACACACTTGAAACGGACGACGATAGGTACTTGCTGAAATAATAGTCTTCAAACATTTAACGAAGATGATACATAGGAATTAATGGGTATTGTCGTATTATATGTTATATTATATGTCAATACCATTGAAAGAGTCCAACACAAATTTTTGAGGTGTATTAATTTTAGACTTAGAATTCCCTTAGAATCAATAAATTATGATTTTTTGTTGCACTCATTAAAATTGTTGAAATTAAGTGACAGAAGAAAAATTTTTGATCTTATATTTTTGTATAAAACCGTTAACTATCAGTTGGATAGCCCTGATATATTAAAGTTGATTAACTTTCATATACCTACAATAAGATCAAGGTTCCCTAGTTTGTTTTATTGTGACAACTATATGTCGGTATCAGGCTCCAATTCAGTTGTAAATAGATTACACACCATTGGAAATTTTTATGCCAATGTGGCTGATATTTTTAATATTTCCATACTGAAATATAAGGTTGCACTGATCGAACATTTCAGCCAATTATACGTTAACGAGGTCACTACATAATGATTTTTTGATATTATTGTTTATTTTTAATGCCTGTATAATGTACTATGACTGTAAATAAATATACACAAGCTTGTAAATGGCACTTTGTGCCGTAAATTTTAAATAAATAAATAAATAAATAAATAAATTATGTTTCACTTCAGTAACTTGGCCGAATACTTGTAAACTGAAGCAGAACTGAAATAATTTAAGGCTTTAATGTTTAAACTACAAACACAGTAATGTTATTACATGAGCAGTTAATATTCCCCAAAACAATAATTGAAAACAAAAAACATGTATATATATATATATACCTCTTACTCAATGTCATATTTGAGGATGTTGTGTGGGAGTTCTTTTAAAGGAAAAGAAGTTCTGGGAAGGAAGGAAAGTTCTGGGAAGGAAAGGATATGAGGGGTGAGTAGGAATCTGGGGTTTAGTGTGTCTAGATTATCTGCCGCCAAGACCCAGATAAAACTCACCTCTAAGCTAAGTTTGGTGCCTGCCAAGTAAGCACCAAACTTAGCGAACCTCTTGAGGTGAATTATAGCGAAGGTGTTGGTTATCTAATAAATGGTTCCCGGGGCGGTGAAACCCATTACCGCCTCCCAAACGGAATACCAGCGCGGACCCGTAATAAATTATGGGATTGTCTGAATTATTAACAAATTAGTTTAAATTTGGGAAATGACCCAACAAAAATAATTTTCGTTAATGTATGGGGTTATGGATGGGATTTTTATCGCTTGTATGAATTCTTCACACAATCAGTTCCATTTTTTAAAAATCACACCTAAATTCAAAGAAAATTTTAGTTCATTGAACCGGAATTAAGCAGGAAGCAAAGACAACCGAAATTAGTGTTTTTGGTGATATCATGTGAGCATAATTTTTAGTGGAAAAATAAACATATAAAAAGATACTAAACTGTAAAAATTACAAAAAAAAAACATTAAAAATAAATTATGTTATGTACAGATACCTTTTAGAACACGGAAAATTCCCAAGTCAGTAGTAGAATAAAATTAAAGTTCTTTGTTGTAATCACTACTTTTAATTTATACACATTGACCGGTTTTGGTTGATCTCAACCTTCATAATCCTTCAACCTGATGAAGGTTGAATGATTATGAAGGAAAAAACCAAATGAAGTATACAAATCAAATAAAGTGTTCTTAAACACGCCATTTGTTCATATATATAATGTCACAGCCAGTATACAATGTATAAAGCCACAAAGTGTTTGCTTTCTTCAATAATTAAATAATATTATATCAAATTGACTAACAAATATTTTAGCGAACTTGTACAAAATTTTATGTAGTATAATATTGTTTAATATGGTCATATAAATTTAATACAGTTACTTAAAGAATAAACCAGAATATTCACAAAACCAGTTGATTAAGAGCATATCAAACTGAAACTTACCAACGAATGTTTTTGTGTGTAAGGCTTCAACTACTTGTACATGATACTCGTCGTGTCGGCCGCGGCAGGGTGGTCGGGTCGGTACCTATGACAGCCTTCGCAACCCTTCTACCCGGCAGGAGGGCTAAGGGCGAAGGGTTTGAAGAGGGGCTCAACCGTCCCTTGTAGAACACCCTTGGGGGACAGGCCTAACGCCCTATTGGCGCGGCAAACAATGGATGTAGCGAGCTTTCCGGAAGGAAATATTAAATTACTGCAAATATCAAACCTATAACCTAAAAACGCTGATGGAAGCTAAACAAAGAAGGGAATTGCAAGAAAGTGTAAGCTTTCACAAGAGCCTGGCTGTATTTTTTAGCAAATATTTGGGAATCGGTTGTAATTTGATCAGCGTCTTGAAAATTGAGTTTACGTATCAATACCTCGGGCCTGTTGAGAAACGATTTCTGTTTTTTTTTTAACAGCATTTAAATTTTTAAGTTGATTTTTTTACAGCATTGTATTTGACATATACATATTACAGAACTGAGCATACAAGTGTGGTTGTTTTGATCATTTTTTTCCGTTCCGTTTTGATACGTTCCAAGCCGAAACGCAAATTATATGAAATTCCTTCGATAGAAAAAAATCGCAAAATGTGTAAATAGTAAATGTAGAGATTATTTCATATTTTCATATCATAAAAGTGTGGTTATCTTCATAATTATAAATAATTAGATAAATAAATAAATGATGGTAAGATATAAAAAAATCATTTTTGTAAAAGTTTATTAAAGTTTCTACGTTTTATTGTATATATCTCTAAGTTATGTATATACAAACACACATTCTGCATGTGACACGTGTCGCCTCAAACGCAATATAACTTATTGAAAGTTCACCCAAAACGTTATAAGGAAAGGGCTGTTTTCCGGAATGATTTTCATCCGTTTTCCGATCGGTATTTGACTTTGGAATAACGGACAAGATAGGAAATTGCATGAAAAATCCTACACTGCTGTCACTTCCAGAGGAATGTCTCGTCGGTATTCAAAGCAACTAGGGACGAGAGGAAAAACAATATTTTTATTTCATTAAATATTCTTCGATTCTTTAAAGTTTTGATACATACGGTGGTTTAACGTAATAAAGATATGTTTTAGATGTTACGCATTGAATTGCATAAAACCTATAATATATGCATGGTGTCCAGAAACAAGTGAACAAGCCTTCCCATTTTTTTTCAATATTTCTCGGCAACTTAGAAACTG
The DNA here is from genome assembly GCA_936435175.1 of Glyphotaelius pellucidus. Taxonomy (NCBI): domain Eukaryota; kingdom Metazoa; phylum Arthropoda; class Insecta; order Trichoptera; family Limnephilidae; genus Glyphotaelius; species Glyphotaelius pellucidus. Next base: position 32,223,484 of record OW386549.1, read on the forward strand.
TTGGTGCCAGGTCGAAGTTTCGACGTATTTAAAATACAACAAACAGCTAATAACAGACCACTAAATTCCGGAGACCACGTATAGCATACAATTTGAAACTAATATACCGATTCCATGGCTTAGGGATGGATGAATAATCACAAGTTGTGTTACATCATAAAGAGAGTGGAATTTGTAGGGTCCCAGGATCTGGTCTCTAGACAGTCTGCTGTCAGTTGTAGGTGAGCTGCTTCGTTGACTGCCTTGGTTTTCCAAGGGATTCCATATAGAGAGAGAAGTTATGTGATGGTTTGAGGTGTTATCCTTTAGTTTTAAAAACACTTTGAATTTATTCAGATGAATAGTAATTCTGATCTGGGGCCTTAATTTGAAGAAAGAGTTGCGAGAAATTAGAACAGCTATTTAATAACACAAAACTGAAAATTGACAGAATTACCACAGATAAATGAGTACACAGACGAAAATGCGTAGAAATATTTGGCAAAGGGTGATATAGCCGTTAAAGTTATGAGACAAAGAATCTACTCATCGAAGTTAAGCAAAATGATAAAATGAGAAATTCTAAGTGCTTAATGAATTTAAATGTTAGATATAGGATAACACAACACTCAACAGATTTTGCTCTTGAATCAGAAATCATGAAAATAAATAATTGAGAATCTTCATATCGCCGTTCTTTGACATCTTTCAAAACTGAAACGTTGCTTTAATTGCTTAAGTTATACAAGGCAACTTCCTGAGTCATAGAATTGCCCTGGTGAAAGACCACCACTTAGAATCGAAACATTGCTTTTTTTACATCAACCCAACACATGAAACTTTGAGGAAAATAATTTCTCTCAGGGCCTAAATTATCTTTGGGGATGCTGTGTGGAGGGTCTTTTTAAGGAAAGGGAGGAGACAAAACTCGGGGAAGGACAAAATTATGAGCGTTAAATTATTCGAGAACGAATTTAGGAGTCAGTGTGTCCAGGAGTGACGGGATATGAATCCACCCCGCCAACGGGGTGCAAGGTAATGGAGTTTTCTAAAAAAAAACAGCCTCTTGCGATCTTGCGAGCAGGCGCATCCGCCACCAAACTTGAACACACTTTACCCTGCTAAGTTACCAAACATAGCGAACCACTCGGGGTGCTTCTCGGTGCGTCAGCAATTTAAGGGACCACTATTCGAATTTTGACCGATTTCTTACATATCTTCCTTAAACATTTGAAGTTCTTAAGCTCTTAAAAAAATATATGTTATTTTTGAAGATAATATCTAGATACATTCCATGCCGAAACGCAAATTATATGAAAATTATTTAAAACAAGTCTATTTCTATTATTTTACAAGTTATATTTGTGAAAAAATTCACAATATTTCTGATACTAAAGATACGTTCCACGAGATTTTTGCTCTATTTTAAACGAGTCATGTTTTATTAAGCTTTTTCGCCATTTTCGCTGCGATTTCATCACTTAAAATATTAGCGCGCTCTGTCCAACATTCGTAATTACACATCTCTCCATCTTCTTCTTTTTCAGCCGAATAGCGCCGTCTTAACCGTTTTTAGTAACCAGATTTGAATAGCCGAGTACTTCTCAAACCTTTGTCCCAAAGGGTCAGGTTAGATTGGGTTAGGTTGAGTTGGTTTAGGTTGGGTGCAACTCTTGTAAAATCTTCAAATAATTTTTCTGTTCCTTTCTTTCCCCACCTCACAAATTTTCAAAACCTTTTAGTTCTATAGTAAAGACATAATAACACTTGTACACATTTTTAATATTTACAGTTATCTTGAAATATATTATTATGTTATTTTGCTATTTAATTGTATATAATGTAATATAATAAATAAATAAAAATAAATAAATAGTCCGATTAGCAATGTATTGTGGTATTCTTTATTTATTTTACATAAATTCGCATTTTCAGAAACTGAAAAGAATTCCAGAAGAAAATGCATCTTAAAGTTATTATTTTATCTTTCAACAAATAATGTTATGTAAATTAAATGATGTTAGCATAAAGGTGCAAGTGTTGTTTTATGAATTAAATTGCAAACTTTGGTGCTTTAGCTATTTCACTACGAAGCAGTTTACGTTCCGCAACCAGTGGGAAATCCTCTTAGTTAAAATGCAGTTAGTCAAAGTTATAATCCTGCAACAAGAACGGTGTTATTTTACTTCATCGTTAGTATAAGAAAACTTTAACATAGAACATAGAGAATGTTGGTTCTATTATAATATGGTTAAATTAGCCCAACTTTCGTTTTAATTTTTTTTCTGAAATTAATTAACACAACAATAAATAGAAATTTACTAGCGTGTAGCTCAGACTTTCCCCTAAAAACGAGCGGTGATCCGACTTGGTAGCTGCTTCAGTGCGATCTTTGCGTTCTTGGGTTTGGGTTGGTTAATGTTTGGTTAGGTTTTGAGTTGCCGTCAACCTCCGGAAGCGGAAACGCAAGGGAAACTCAATAATTAGTGAGTGATTCATCAATCGTTCAAAATTCAAAAAACCATAAAAAAAATAAATAATTTTTCTAAGTTCCACACTTCTAGGTTTCAGTTAAAAATATAATATGTTTTGTTCGCTAATATTAAAAAATAAATCATTTAGATTTTTTATTTTTTGTAAATTGATGTAAATTTATACTAGCAGTTCTGTGAACAGTAGACCTAGTGTCCAAAAGAAAACATTGTTTCTAAATTTTTCTTTAATTTAATAAATCTGAAATCTAATATTTCATTTAATTGGGCGTACTGACCTGTACAGGGCCCGCATATACTTTAAAAGTGCAACTGCTAACCCTATACAAATTGCAAGTGCGCCCAACGGTTGAATTTGGCAGCCACCTCTGGTGTGGAGCTCCAAAATAATTGAAAAATACTCTCAACTCTGTACAGAAACGGGCTGTCCATTTGATAGATTCTCTCACATTAACGAACGGATTGCAATCTTTACAGCATAGGCGTCAGGTGGGAATGCTGTCCTTGTTCTACCGGTATTTCAATGGAAGATGATCTGAGGAACTAGCGTCATTGATACTTTCGGCACCGGTGCATAGTTGGGAGACACGCCAAACGCGCGCCCAACATATGTACACGGTTGACCTGTGTCTCATGAGAACGGGTCGTTTTATGACTCGTTCTTGAGTTCAACAGGTCGGCTATGGAACGATTTGCCGGCCTCTGTATTTCCTCTCTCACACAACATGGGTCTCTTCAAGACCAATGCTCATTCTTTCCTCTCCTCAAAAAGACCCACCACACAGCATCCCAGATGACATAGGACATGGAGTTAATGTAAAAAAAAAAGTATTTATTGTACTGATGGGTATTATATGTACGTACTGATATGTTTTTCTGTTTATGTTCATATTTGTAAATGACATATTTATTATGTCTGCAAAAGCCCTACAAGCGTTTAATAATTAGATAATTAAGTTACCTAAGCAGTAGCAAATGAAACCGCCCTAAAACGAATTTGAGTAAACACGCTTTTACCCTTTCCTTTCCTCTGTGTTCGCCACTCTAAAATATATATTTTGATGCATGACACATCACGTGCTGCGAGCATAATATAAAGGTTACAAGTCCCAAAAAAATTAAAGGTGAGGCGAACGAGCATTAGCCTGTCAAGTATGTACAGCGTACATGTGTTTGAGACAGACGTTTCGTGATAGTTTTTCACAATTTTGCATGGCACGTGACAAACGACGAAAAGGACTTAAATATTACTGTTTTTTTTATATTTCCTTTATAAATATTTATCTGCATAGACGTTTTCATTTTTTGTTTTAAATTTGTATGATTTTGTTAGCGAAAAGCATTAAATTCTTTTGTTTACTTCTAGAAAGAAAATTTGAAAATGGGCCTTCGTGCTAGTCCCTTTATTTTATTGTTTATTTGTTTTAATTGCTCGCAATCAGAGCGTTTATTGTGATAAATATTCTGAAAATGCAAGTAAATTTCCTGCCACGCTAGATCATAGACGTTGTTTGTTCGAAGAGAGGTGATAATACAAAAAAATAGTATATAATTAAAAAAGAATTGAGTACAGTTTGCGAAATAGAGGTGAAAATTCAAAAACCCTCTCGAATGAAGATTGTTTATCGATTTCTTGATTGATGAACCTACAATATGTCAAATTCTACATTAAATAGGTCACATCGTAGACTCATCAATATTTCAAATTTAACATTAGATAGGTCACATCATAGATTCATCGATATTTTGAATTCTACATTAGATAGGTTACCTTATAGGTTCATCAATATTTCGAATTCTACATTAGATAGGTCACATCATAGATTCATCGATATTTTGAATTCTACATTAGATAGGTCACATCATAGGTTCATCAATATTTCGAATTCTACATTAGATAGGTCACCTTATAGGTTCATCAATATTTCGAATTCTACATTAGATAGGTCACATCATAGATTCATCGATATTTTGAATTCTACATTAGATAAGTCACGTCATAGGATCATCAATATTTCGAATTCTACATTAGATAGGTCATATCATAGATTCATCAATAATTTGAATTCTACATTAGATAGGTCACGTCATAGGATCATCAATATTTCGAATTCTACATTAGATAGGTCACATTATAGGTTCATCAATCTAGAGCACCTGATTTGGCTTGGCTTCAGGTCATTCAAATGGGGGCAGTTTTGGAGAATTTTCAGGTATCCGGAGGTCGCGGGTTCAAATCCCGGCGTGCAAATAAATTTAATTTAATTTATTCTTGTCATTTCACAATTGAATCCTATAAAAAAATATAAGGTTAATTTGCGACACTTATTTCTCTCGAATGGAACATACTCTCAATATGGCCCTGGTGTGAGACTACTATTCAGAATTGAAACGTTGCTTAAAATGACTTTAACCGTCTTTGGTGACTAGATCTGAATAGACATGTTCTTCTCCATCTTCAACTCCCCCATTTCCTTCCTCTCCCTACCACGTTTCACCTCATAACATACCCCAATTGGGGTCTCACTGGCTCCAGGTGGTTGGATGCAGTTGGGACTCTTGTGCCGTATTAATAGAAAACAAAAACAAAATAATCATTTTTATAATATTCACTAATATTATAAATGCGGAACTGCGTGTATTTTTTTGTTACGCTTTCACGCATAAAACAATAAAACGATTTTAAAGTTCTTTCACCAATAGAAAGCTAAATTATATGCTAAAGCTAAATTATATGTAAATAATGGTAAGCTTTGGAGTAATGAAATTATAAATATTAATGTTTTAAATTTATCATACGTTTTCTGTTCCTAAGAAAATTGCTAAGCAAAACAAATGGTTGCCGTGGAAAAAAAATCGTTTAAATTTAGAAAAGCTTATAAGTCTCTTTTCGAATTAGAAGTTTTCTTGATATTGTCAGTGAACAGAACTAAAAATGTTAGGCAATTCCATTGATTTTATTGAAGAAGTATACTCCCCTTAGCTTGGCAAAATACCAAAATAAAGAAAATCATTATTTTTCAAAACCCTTAAAACTTTTATAAATATGTTCCTACCTATGTAATAAATTTTAAAATACTTAATTGTACGCAAAGTACCAGTGTTGCCATTGATCTGTAAACATTTGATTCTGCCGAATTCTCAGTACGGTCAAACCCCCAGTTAATATATATTGAATCCCATGTAACAACCCCGTTAACCTTCCCCTCACCCCTCTCACCCGCCTGCCCAACTGCCCCGACTGTCCCAACTGGCGGGTAAACAACTTAACAGCCATTAACGTATTAAAGACACGTTTGGTGGGACCGGTGCCTACCTACAACGCCAAGTCCGCTAAGACTAATATTACATTCAATTTTCAACAAAGTCAGAGTTTGCGAGGGGAGAGCGAAGCAAACTGACACACTAACATTTTTATTTAAAAAACAACGTTTTTTTTGTATTTTTTGTAAATTCAACTTCAAAAAAAAAATAATTCGTTCTTGGCATAAAAAAAAGGAGAACACAAGAATTGCCACGTAGACGTGTTTTGTGATCCAAATATTTGGCCTATCAGACATCAAATTTCCGAAATTCAAATAGGAAAGAGATCTACGATGTAAGAATAGTATAAGAAAGACAGAGCGGTGCTAAATGGATTAAATCGAATATTTGTGTCCATTCAAATTTGTATGTAAAGCACTTCTGATTTTTTTTCTTTATTCTATGGTTCATGCGAAGAAGATCAAAATAACTCAATTTAATTTTAAATACGTTTTAGTTTTTACATTCTACTAAATTACAGTAAGTTTCTATTGTTTGTTTTTTGGGGTGTTATGCGCTAATGATGATAGGCACTGCAACGCAACACCCCAAAAACAATTAACAAAAATACTTTTGGCCGTGAAAATCTAAAATCGTATCTGCAGTAAATTTGTTGATGGGGGTGAATGTTTCCATGTATTTTAAAATTCTATGTACAATTACCCAAGAAATTAAGCAAGAAGTCATTTTTTAATCTTAATATATAAAAATTAATGCTTTCTTGTTTAAATGGTACTTAAACAATTCATCCGATTGCTATAAAACTTTGGTGTATTGTAATGCGCATACTCTGGAAGGTTTATATATGTAATGGTGAGCTCTGGCGTTATAAAAATATTTCATAACGCCAGAGCTCAACTAAAGAGTTGTTATGCACATCCCGCTAAGGTTTCAATTTATAAAAGTGAGCTCTAGCGTTATTATAAAAATAATGCAATAGGTGGCGCTTGAGTTGTTTGAAAAATTTGTGTTTTTCATAAAGTATAGCAGGAAGGGAAGGAGAAGGGAAGGCGAAGGGGAATGGGAACAAATGGGAAAGGACATGCACGGAGAAACCGTTTCTTTATTTAAGTGGCATTGCAATGCATGCCGGGAACTCGCTAGTTACAATAAATCTTCATTTACAGCAAATAGTGTTCCTTACGTATTTTTGAGCAGAAACCAAAAATAATCTGCAAAACGTATAGAGAGGGTGAAGAGAAAAATGCATGTGCAAAATTAACTCGATATCAGATGAAGGATTAGTAAGTGTAAAATATTGTTTGAATCTGATAGATGTGCCGAAAGCGTTCTACTTCACATTGTGCTTTCTCCTATTGCAGGGTGCCCACCATCAGGGGAAATCCGTTAGTAAATAGCCTGAAATGTTATATTTCATAAAAAAATAATTATAGACCGACCGAAGTTTCGGTTTCGGTTTTGGTTTCGGCAAAAAAATCTAGCTTCGGCATCAGTTTTGGTTTCGGCAGAAAGTCTGCCGAACGATCGGCCGCACCGAAGCTCTGCGTTCGTGAATTATGGCGTTTCGTTTCGTTTGGGTGAGTTCGTGGCTTGTGTGTCACCCGCCATCATCAGTTGAGTTCGCCGGCCGGTTAAAATCCTCAATTAAAGAGGTATTACCTTTATAATGTAAATGTTGATTATTGACAAAATTTTGTTCCAAGAAGTAGTTAACATATTTGTTTTATAGCCGTAATATCAAAAAAATAAAATTTTCACATACTTCAATTATTGTTTTTTTCATTATTTATTTAACACGTGTAATAAGAATGTTGTGATTTTAAACGCAATTAAAATTAAAATACTCGATTAATGAGATCCTTCCTTTAAAATGTAAGTGTTGATTATTGACAAATTTTGTTCCAAGAAGTAGGTAACATATTTTGTTAATTTTTATATTTTTTTTTCGTTTTATAGCAGTAAAATTTAAAAAAAAAATTACAAACATATCGATTATTGTTTTTTATTTAGTTTAAAACGTGTTAACTGGCTGCATAAGTGTAAAAAATAATCTAAATTTCACTAAACAATAGATTTTTAACATGTCTACAAAAGTTTCGGTTTTGGTTTCGGCCGAAACTGACACAGATACCGAATATTCGGTTGCGGTTTTGATTTCGGTAGAAAGTCCTATTTCAGTCGGACACTAAAAATAATGCTCGTTATAAGAAAATAATATAAGATTTTAACTTCAAATGTTATTTTTATTGGTTTTTTATAATATGTATTAAAACATTTTCATCGATTTTCTCAATCTGCCGCATTGCTGTAAGTTATGATAAAAATCTGTTTGTTTTTTCTTTCACAGTTTGGTGTATTTGTGCCCCAGTCTACCCGGCCCGCCCCGTTCAAGTCGCTCAGTCCGACAGAGTCCGCTAAAAGCGCCGCTAATTGTGTTAGGCATTGCAATTGCGTTAGGCGGGGCGCGGGGCCAGTCAGCTGCTAACTTGCCAACTCCGGCCCTGATATAAAACCTTAATGACTCTCACACTGCTGGTTAATACAATTTCTTTCTGCTTTGAGAAGTCACCTGAACCTACTTGCTTCTACTTGTACTTATAAGGACTATTTCGCGACTTACTCCATTAAGATTTCGTAAATTTGTAATGAGTTTAGAATGCTGGAAAATTTAGAGGTATCGTCTCTACATTAATTCGCATTTGGTTAAATTTTTTTAATTTCGTTAGGGTTCCAGTTGGAGTATTTTGCATAATTAAAACCTTTTTGTTTTTGAGTGAGTAGATACTTACCTGGGTCTCAACTGTTTTCAACGGTCTGGATCCTGTGCGATTATGGCATCCGCGTTTGTGGTATGTTGTGAGGTTAGAAGTAGTGGGGAGGGGAAGAGTATTAGAAAGATAAAGATGGGAAAGTGCCTGGTTGTTCAGATCTGGGCACCAAACATGGCTTAAGTAATTTTTATTTATTTACTAATGACTAATTAATTAATACAAAGTAAAGTAGTTTATTCACGGTCCTCCTCAATAGGTATTCCTGCTTTGAGGCGGACTGTGGGCTGTTGTATGGATACCTATTACATCACGATTTCCTCATCTTACATACATTAGAAGACATACGTAAAATAAACGACTTAACATTTTTATTCAAAAAACTTAACTCTAAATTCGACTGTTGTAAACTCTTGCAACTCATTAACTTACGAATACCCACAGTAACAACACGACAAAATACAATATTCTATAGCAGCACTCATAAGCGTAACTACAATGCCCACTCTCCGATACAACGACTTCACACCATGGGGAATAAGTACTTGGGTGATGTTGACATTTTCAATATTAACTTGGCGAGTTTTGTGGATCATCTAAAAAAAATATTTCAACACTATCACTAAACACATCTTGTAAACCAATAAAATAGTATTATTTCTCTGTTTATGTTTATGTGTTTGTATGACTTTTGTATGACTTTTATCTAATGTAGTTTTATTTGTATTATTTCTTTAGTTTCAAAGTATCTGTCAAATTAAAATTACACTACAAATCATGTAAAAGCCCTCTGGGCGTCAAATAAATACATAAAATCTTCATGTGTTGATTTCTACAAAATAAAGAATAAACACAATAAAAAATCTTCACGTTAGTTGACTGCAAATTGTGTTGAGGTTTTTTTTTATATGAGTACCGCAAAAGAGTCCCAAAAGCTCCCCTCTGGAACCAGTGCGACTATGGCATCCCCAATTGGGGTATGTTTTGAGGCTGAAGGTAAGGGTAGGGAGGGGAATGAGATGGGGAAGAGGAAGTTGAGAAGTACCTGGCTATTGAGATCTGGTCACCAAACAAGGCTAAAGCCATTTCAAGCAACGTTTCAATTCTGAATGGTGGTCTTACACCAGGGCGATACTGAGAGTATCTTCCACTCTGGAACGTGCTGCAAATACTCGTATATTATATATTATTTTAAATGAATAAGTTGAATGTGAAATAACACAAATTAATCAAATTTATTAATCAAATCCGCGATTCGATCCCGCGACCTTCGAAATGCGAGTCAAGAGCCTTACCGCTGGACTAAGCCGGCCGTCAAATTGTTTCATAATTTTAATGATTTCCTCATTTCAAGCAAAGTTTCGATTCTGAATAGTGGTCTTTCATCAAGGCAATACTGAAAGTTTCTTCCACTCCAAAACGTACTTTTGAAGAAAGGAAATATATTTGTATTTTGTTTAGTATTTTTAATTGTCATTATCTGTTCGTTTATCGTTGCCCTGCATCCGTTTCATCGCGTTAATCTTAACAAATTTGCAGCCGTAATTCACTGGGAGTGATGTTAAGAGGAAGCTAAGAATATTTAATTCTGGATTGTTAAGAATTATTTCGGTTTAATTATTTGCGAAGATTGTTTTTCCGTTATGGATCGCGGAAATGAAATGTTTCAAAATATGCCTTTGTTGAATGTGGTATTCAAATAAGTAGAAAAATGAACTGTTGTAAAGTTAATCTTTGTAATTCTGTCGGCTGTATTTAATTTTCTAAAGAAGGTTATTTCTGGCACATTTCTCTTTAATATTATTCTGAGGAATTTCGTTAATAGACAATTTATTAGAATATGAATTAATTTAAACAAATAAAAATTTAGCAGTTCAAAATACGATATTTTTAGGTGAAACAGCTTCAAATAATTCAAACAGAGATACAACTGTAATTATTCGACGGCGCCGTGTTAGGTTTTTGGTATTATTAGAACATTGGCGCCTGCATACGGCCGGGAGCAGACATGTTTTTCGAATTCAATTTTTCGAAATCAATTGTTCGAATTTCAGTTTGAAAGACTAATTTTTCGAACAGCAGTTGACCGAAAGACATATTTTTCGAATTTGTTAATCGACTTTTAAAATATATATTTCACTTGTTTATGACTAACGAGATACTGTCAGACATACCAGCTATAAGTCAGGTTTAGTTAGGTTAACTTTTAAAATATATATTTCACTCGTTTATGACTAACGACATACTGTCAGACGTACCAGTTATAAGTTAGGTTAGGTTAAGTTAGGTTGTACGTACTGTATATATACTTACATCAATTCGAAAAACTAGTGTTTCGGTCAGTTGATGTTCGAAAAATATGTTTTCGAAAATTGAAGTTCGAAAAATTAAATTCGAAAAACTGCAACTTGGTCAATTTACCTAAATCCCATAAGGCCGGCCCTGGAACTTCCACTGAGTGCATTAAAAAAATCAGTTATCAAATTGATTACTGATAGAAGTTTAACCCCTCAGGCTAATTTGGACAAGAACAATTCATATAGGTCTCATGTTATGTCTCCCGAGCTATCGTGAGAAATATTATCTAAACGAAAGAGAAAACACGCTTTTTATTCAAATCTAAAACTTAACAACAAAATAATTGAAATGTTCACTTTTATGAAACCAAAGTTTCCGACCGCAATTTGAAAAAAAATTAATGAAACTTTTTTATTAATTATTTTTATATAAAACGATAAAAAGGTAAGGTGATGATAACGTTTATGATTCGTATGTCTTATAGAATATGTGTTTTTTTCGTTATTAGTTAATTTTAGTTAGAAAAAATGTAATGCGAGCCATTTTTAAAACTTTTTATAAAAGCATTTAAAAAATGTATTTTTCAAAAATTATATATGTATTTATTTAGAATTATAAAAAACCACCACTTCCATAAAAACACTTTGATAATGAATAGCTCTGGGCGGATTCAAATCGAGTCACTTCCACAAATAATAGCGAAATTGTGGAAAGTACGATGATTAATTTTGTTTCAAAGAAAAACAAACCTTCCCAGGCTACAAGTAATAACCTAATGATATTTAAACACTTACCTCTTTGATGAGCGTAAAATTGCAGAAGTCTAAAAATAAGTAAGTAAATAGAAGGTTTCTTCAACTATTCCAAATTCTTAACTCAAAATTAAGGATTCGCTCAACAACGCGCTAAGTACGTTTTTATTCGAATCCTTATTGATTGAATATTTTCGAGCACTCATTGCCTTTAATGATTGAACGCTTAAGCATTCAGGCGGTGCTTCAATTTGCTCTTCTAAATGAAAAAAAGCACTCACGCCTCCACATCGAGAATTCCCAACTAACTGAGGATTGGTTAATAAAGGAGCAAAGTGCTTTTCCGAAACCTAAAAGTATACATTTAAAGCCGATATTTTAATGCTTTTAATGCCGCTTGAGAATTATATGTTTAGAACATTGTTGAATGAAAATTTTCTAATATACAGCACTTACCGCTGGAAATTTTATTTAATTATTTACAATGTCTAAATTGACAGCCAAAAAGCGTAATTATTGTTTTAACTCTTTACCACCGCGGGCAATATTTTATAAACCCGTCGTGGGTTTGCAAAGTTTGCGATAATTAGCAATAAATTAGTAATTTTATTTCTTCAAAATACGCAAAATGACTTTGTGGCGTCATTATTAATTTAATGAAAAACAAATAACTTTGTGCAACACCACTATTTAATAAACAATTGTCAACCTGTTTCGAAAACTGTGTTTTCTTCGTCAGGATAATAAGTTAATAAAAAATAACAAAAGACAAACAAGTATAGACTAATTAGAACATAGACAAAATATTAGAAAGGAGAGGCGATTAATAATCATTAAAATTAATAATCACCTCTCCTTTCTAATATTTTGTCTATGTTCTAATGTCTGTCTATACTTGTTTGTCTTTTGTTATTTTTTATTAACTTATTATCCTGACGAAGAAAACATAGTTTTCGAAACATGTTGATAATTGTTTATTAAATAGTGGTGTTACACAAAGTTATTTGTTTTTCATTAAATTAATAATTTTATTACTGTTACGATTTTGAAAAGCATTAATTGTCGGGTATAACTTTTTTTGTTTATCTAAAACAGTGATTCCCAAAGTGGTCCAGGTGGAGTCTCCTGGACCTCCAGGGATCCAGGAGACTCGACGGGGGTCTACGTTGGCGTAAAAAAATGGGGGTCCGCAAGTTGTAAATAGGTTTCCACAAAAATTTATCTGGTTTTGATACCTTGAAGTAAAGAACAAAAATGTTGGCGTAGCACCAATAAGGAGCTGAAGGTGAAATTTAAAAATACCTTGAAGTAAAAAACAAAAATGTTTGCGTAGCACCAATAAGGAGCTGAAGGTGAAATTTAAAAATACCTTGAAGTAAAAAACAAAAATGTTGGCGTAGCACCAATAAGGAGCTGAATGGGAAATTTAAAAAAGGCTATCAAACATTTTGGCTGCAGGCAGAAATACTCGAAAAATATCGTGGGCTGTGGGAAGTTTGAGAATTTTTTTTGCGTTTCCTCGTCATACATATCTTGTCGAAAAATTTTTTGTGTCGTTACAAACCTATTAAAAAAAGAGTAGATTAGACATCACAGAACTGGGAGATTTGCGGTTAATCCTTATAAAACTGAAGCCAAATATTGATAATTTGCTGTCAATCAATCAAATTATGACTATTTTTTTGAATTCGTTGATTTTCGTTGTTGAAGTTACGGTTTATTTTGTTTAATTTTGGTTCTATGTCTGTAATTATATTATCTTTATTAAATAGAACCTAAGAAAATGCACTAATTTTTCTTTTTATTTTACCACTTCGAATTTAGGGTTGGAAATCAGCTGCGTAGCAAATTTCAATCATTAGATCTAATCTTCACATTTTTTGACGAGTTTTGGGAATATGGTAGAAATGTAGCAGCAGAGGGTCCACCGAAACAAATAAAATTTTGAAAGTGGTCAATATTATGTTTAATGGAATTCCACCAAGATATGGTTCTTAAATAAAATATTATCAATGAGTTTACTTATAAAAATATTCTTAATAATTTTGCTTCATTCACAAATATCCAATACAAAGAGTGTCTTGAATCAAATTACCATTTGACTACCTCGGCGAATTTTTTTGGTGTTCAAAGAACCCAACGAAGACAGTTTTTCAGAGATTTTTTTTTAAATTCCTCGAACGAAAGTTTCTTTTAGTAAAAACGCGAATATCCTTGAGCTTATTGGAAAACAGAGTATTTTGCTACTCGCAAACTCAAAAAGTTTTGTTTCTTGGAATCTCTTTGACATGGAATAATTAACATCGCTTAATTATTTTTTGTAATCTGCACGCCGATTTTAATTTTGAATTTCATAATACAAAGCAACCTCTCTGCAAAACCGGGGTATTTAAATTTAATTGCTTGGTGATTTTTCATCTCGGATTACGAAATAAAATTATTTAATTTTGACTGTTGCTTTTCTTTACACAACAAAAAATATAGTTGGATGGAAAATACATGTAAGATGACTTTCAGTAGGCCATTTATTTGTGGCAGTTGTTTTATGTCCTAGAATATCTTGGAATAGTTACCCAACTGCCACCAACTGTCCGGAACCAGTATGTCTCTGGCATTCCTAATTGGGGTATGTTGTGGAGCCAAAAGGAATGGGTAAGGGTTTGAAATAAGGATGGGGAAGGTTGGGAAGTTCTGGACTATTATGATATTGATACCAAACATACGGGTTCCCAACAAATGAATCAGATCAGACATAATTCTTAGCCTCCTTCAGTGCAACGGTTTTGCTTAATTCTAAGCAAAACTCCTTCATTTATCGTGCATCACACAGTTTCAATACACACTATGCACAATTACACATAAAATCACACTCCTTAAAATCACATAGGCGGTCTCTCGATAATTAACAATAACTTTAGATACCCATCTAATCCTTTTATCTTTGTCTTTTAAAAAAACATTAAATTGTGCATATTTTTATTATTATGTCTTAAATAAACGTACCCCCCCCATCCTACTCCCTATCCAGCCCCCCCGCATCCTTCCTCCTTCCTTTTCCCATCTAAATAACTTGTTTCTTGTAATGTACTTTTTCATTATTATCTCTTAAATCACTTCATTTACATGTGATGTAGAAACCTGTAAATGGTACAATTGTATCACCATTACCATCCCAATCGCATAAGCTATTGTAATTATTTTATGTAACTCTTCTATATTCACTAAATTATTGCTAACGGTGCTAAAGAAGTTTTCTCTTCAAAAAAACTAAAATTTGCAGAACTTAATAATAATATTATTAAATTTTATTTTAAATTATACTAAGAAAAACAAATACCTCGCTTTTAAAGAAATCATAATATGTATTTATGTGTTACCTAAAAAGCAGAGAATTTACGGAAACGCATGAGCGTAATTAGTTAATTACTATCAACGCGGTCTTTTAAGCAGATTAAACGATTGAAAATAATAAATGTGATTAAAGTTAGAATACCCTTTTCACGATTCAAAGGCAAAGTTGGACATTTGCAAACAGGGAAAAGGTGGAAAAACCGATTCATAAATCATTTAATTCCGGCTTTTAAAACGTTAAGCTCTCTGTGATAGTTACAATGGAACGAAACAATGTACTTAACCGAGGATCGGTCCGTACATTTGACAATACATTTTTAATATGGTTTAAAACATTTAATAATAATGAAGTTACTGCGATCAAATTGTTCTTTGACCATTTCACATTTTATTGACGGAGGATTTCGAGATTGGAATGGTTGAAACTCGATAAAAAATATAATTTTTTATGTAGGTATGTATTTCATATTTGATTGATTTAAAAAAATGTATTGGAAATTTACGGCACGTTCTCGGACGCTTACTGCTTGATGAATCGAGGGGTTCAAATCCCGGCATGTAAAGGTTAGTTTTATTGCATTAATTTGTGTTATTTTTTAATTTATTAATTAAAAATAAAATTATGTGTATTTGCGGCATATTTCACAGTAGAAAATACTCTCAGTACCGCCACGACCACCAGTTTGAATTGAAACGTTGCTTGAAATGGCTTTAGCAGATACAGTTTAATAAAAGATGCGAGACATATCTTGTTAACCCGCGAGCATTCGAGTTGATGGCATTTTGCTCACGTTTTATAAATAGTCAAAAATTACATAAACTATAACATATCAATTAATATAATTACTAACATATAATAAAACAATCATGTTAAATTCAAATTAAATATTTATTTTTTATAAATAACTTGTGGAATAAACTAAAAAAAATAACTTCAAATAAAAAAAAATAAGGAATGAATAACAAATTATTAATCTTCATCATATGCATGAGTTTTACATATGACACACAAATTAAAAACATGTTCTTTACGTAACTAATACTTAAATGCTCTGAAATAAACTAAAAAATAAAACCTACGCTGTCACTCGAGCGATGAGCAAAATGCCGCGCGACGGGACACGGCCGAAGAAACCACCTCTACTGAGCGACTGGTACTCTCTAAGATGAAAAAGCCTAAGTATTTTATTATATTCATGGTGAGCGTTGGAATATTTTTTTCCTAATTTTCTCAAAACTTAGTTTTTGGAGATGTCTGACTCCAACTGGACGATCTGAATATAAAATTGGGAAATTCATAATATTTTATATCCAGCATGGATACATCAATATTCATAAATATCGCGGAAATTACCTGTATCTGCTTTTAACTTGTTTTGACGTTGTTAATGCAATGACGTGGGTTCAATCAATATAGACGCAACTGCATTCATCGCGCACCGATTGTTCACAAATTGCATAATGTAATATTCCCACCGAGACGTTCGTGACGGTAAAGTGCCACAGCTTTGATTGAACGAATATGAGTTTGTGATCAGGGTGTATAGTGTATGGTAGTGTTCCAGTGTATGAAAGCGTTTGTCATACAATGGGGATGGGGGTGGGAGTGGGAAAGAGAGGGGGGATTTATGGAGTGGAGGCTGTATTCTGTGGGGTATGTTTTGAAGGCTGCAGCGCTGTGGCAGTTTTACCTCCGTTTTAATTGAAAAGGCGCTCAGGGTATTTGGGGTGCAGCGCATTGTGTTACTTTGAAAGCTTTGACGAATTTAGTTTGAAACTTTGTTATATTGAACGAAATATTTGATACTCGTAATATTATATATAAACAACAGTAAAATCATTGATTAACCTCTGCGCGAGTGAGTTTTGGCGAGCAAAATTGTACGTGAGGAGTGAGTTTTATTTTGGTTAATTTTTAAAATATTTTTTTATAAATTATCAGAGATTAGCAAAAAATAAAATTGAATTCTGAATTAAAACGCCATCGACATCAATCAACAAAAATAAACCAACATCGAAAAAAACATGTCTATACAAAAAAACTGCTTCCTTTCTCCGACGACCGCAAAAAGAATTTTAAAACTAAGACTGTGAAGTTGGTATTTTAGATATGTCTTCCAAAACTTCAACAAACTACTCGCCGATGTCATAAGTAGCCACTTCAAGTCAAATAGTTTCATTTAATATGAAGGTATTTGAATAAAAGCCGAGGACGAAACGTTTCGTCCATACTCTTCCGAGCATTTTTTTGCTTCGACGAACCGTTTCGTCCATACTCGTGGAGAGGTTAAACAAACTAACAAATTTGTCTTAGCATTGACTCCTTGCTTCAATCACATTCGTATACAGTATTCTATTTTACCGTGTCTTGACAAGTATATTTGAGCCACTTAATCACACCATTCCTAAAAGTTTAATTAACTAACATTTAAAAAAAAAAAATTAAAACAACCGTTTGTATGGAAGAATTTTGAAAAACAAGAGTTTACTGCCATAATTTTTATTTAGTATACATTTGTTAAGTAGGTATACATAGTACCTTCAGTACACGTTGTAGTTACTGTGTATAGTATTAAATATAATTGTGTAGGTAATAACAAATATTTGATGCATTTTGTTAAATTTTTGTTTGTAAATCAGGATGTTTATTTTAATATTTATAAAAGGCATATATGTTTAATGAAATAAAGGATTTTTTGTGTGCTCAATATTTTATAAGAGATTTTACTTTGTTCCCGTTCGATTCGGACCAAACAACTTGGCTTTAAATTTAAGTTTTAGAGAGGTAAATGTACATTTAAAAACCCCGTCTCTCACAAAAAATATTACAAGCTGACGATATCTAAACAGAACCTACATATAAATTTCTCTAGACAAGAGCTTTACGTTTGCTAGATTTTTGAGAAATGCACAATAGAATTTCTGCTTTAGGGTCAAAACAAACGACAGTTCTAAATTAATATTCTTGATTTGTTTTTGCCATTCAAAACGATGCAATGTTTTTTGTGCGTGGGAATGATGCGTTAAATATTTAAAAAATAGAGGTGTACGGTTCAGAATTTAAAATAACATACCGTACGTATCCCCAAGTAGTTGCATCCTTCTTATCGCATAGCAACTCGCACAAAGAGTATTGTGACTGCAGGAAGTGGGTAGTAGAAACAAGGACCATTGTAAAATTGATTCAAGCCGCATGCAGCCGAAGAGCCTTCAGAAGGCGGATGCTGTGTGGATTCTGGAGAGCTGATCTTGACGGCAATTCAAGTGCTGTTCGGGGATTTCCTTTTGATATTCCCTTTATTTTAGAGTGGCTTTTAAAAATACCCATAGAGTACCTGGCGAGGGTGTGCCATTCGAGTCTCTGTGCCACTTTCAAACGACGAGTGTGAAGGCTTTGCGGCTTTGTATGGGGCAAAAGCCGATATTCGAAAATGATCTAATTATGAATTGCCGATTTAAATACAGCAAGCATTAAGTGTTAATTTAATTAACTAAAGTTTTGGTAAACATTCTTGGGATTTGGACGAAATAAACTCGGCGAGGTAACTAGAAAAGACTTATGTGATAACTGCATTATAATTATAATGTATTTATTAGAGGAGCGTTTTTTTTTCAGTATATTGTTACTAAAAATCTAAAAAAAAGTAAAAAACAATTTTTTTTCTTCTGTCGTAAGCATCATGAAGAATTTGTTAAAAATATTCCAAATCCTAATCTATTAATGGACTGCCTCATTTTAAAGTCAATTCCTCAAGGCGCCGTGTACCCGCTGTAATACACAAAAAATAAAAAAATAAAATAAAATAAAAATAAAAAAAAGAAGAAGATGGAGATATGTATATACGAATGTTGGAGAGAGCGCGCTAATATTAAAAACGATAAAATTTGAGCGAAAATTGTGAAAATGTTTAATAAAAAACGACTCGTTTAAAATAGGACAAAGATCTCGTAGGGAACATTTAAAATAGTATTTAAAGAAACACTTTGCTTTTTTCATAGATATAACTTTTAAAATAAGTGAATAAAACATATTTATAATAATTTTTGGAGCAAACGAATACTTTGCAATTTTTTTCTATAGAGGGAATTTCATATAATTTGTATGTATTCTGAATGTACAGCACAAAGTGTAGAGCAGTTGTGAGCAGTAAATTTAAAGCAGTGAGAGAAGTTTATTATATGTATAATATATTATTAAATCCTACGAAAAGCACGATCATTATAAATTCTCTTTAAAATTATCATTTTAATAAAAAATAAAAGTCAGTTTCTGTGCCAGTTTTGGCCACAGTTTTAGCGTTTTAAATTTTTATAATTTAGATGAGTGGAATGTAGACCCGCGTGCTTTTAGTTGAGCTTTTCGCGATTGGATAACTCGAGTAATTCCATTTGGCCGTGTTATTATTATTTCATTAATACATCTTCGACTTCTTTCATCGAATTTCACGTCATAACATTCTCCCGATTCACATTTTTCCATCACCTTCTCTTGCCCGTCAAAATCACCTAAAAGTTCCTGCCCTAATCTTGTTCATTATGCTTACGACAAGCATTCTTCTCATTTTGTAATTTGTAATAATTATTTTACCACACATACTCTTTAGGTATCTCCATTCTATTGCGTTAAGTATGTCTGGTTTTATTGCAAGAAATATTTTTATTATTAAATTTTTAATTTTCACATGTAGTTAACACTTTCTGGGTTTACATGATTATAATAATTAGAATTAAATAACTTAGCTTGAATACTACTTTACTGTAAACTAACACTTGAGGTGCCTAATATATGTAGGTTTTTCAAAATTTGTAACACACTTTATAGGTAAAGATAACTCTTTAACTCTAAGATATAGGTCTGCGTAGAAATAAGACAGGTCTACGTTTTAATAAATTAGAAGCTCTTGAAATTATAAAACACCTTTAAAATAAATAAAACCGTTTTATAAATAAACAATTGGATGTATCGAAAATCCTCATTTTAACCATGTTCTCCTTCCCTTCATCTACTTTTATCCCCTTTCTCTCATCTACCTCCTTCTCACCTACCTCCCGTTCACCAACGGTGATGTTCTCTCTCCCTCTTCCATGTTACATATAAATACAACGTAACTCTTATTATTTTAATATTTATTTATTTATTTATTTATAGCTACTTCACATTTAAGCATGTAATTATTAACCCCACTAGGGTTTGCCTGTATCGGGGTTAATAATTTTACTTTAATTAATTTTAATTTTTAAAGTTATTCAAAATAACACATAATGGTCATAAACAAACAGTTGAAAAAGCAAAATACTAAAATTAAAATTTTTAACCTCACTTGGACGTAGATTAACAATTTTATAAAAATACACAAAATAATACAAGTATTGAAATATAATATTGTTACAATAATATTTCTCGCAGAATTTAGGCCTCTACTAAGCTGTAGGAACTAATATTTTAAATGTAAACAAGTAGGGTGACCACGTTTTGAAATCAGCTTTGAAATAATATATTTTTTTGTAAGCTATTTACTATCTTTAATATTTAAATTGTTACTAAAAAAATATATTTTTGCAAGGCATTAAATTAATATTTAAATCCGGTTCTGTACTTTTATTCAAAACAAAGCTTTTTATGTTTTGCTAAACGGTTAATTAATTAATATGTAATAGTAAGTTAAGTAGAAAATTAAAATGAATGTGAAAATTAATATGTTTAGAGTATATTAATAATAAATAGTTAATATGATATTAATTTAGAAATAACAAAGTAGAAAAAATAGATTGGCAATCCTCGGCTAACACAAATAATTTAACAATCTTTTTAAAAGTGCTCGAAGAATTTGATGCTTTTATATAATCTTGATGAAGGTTCAGGTTGATTCGAAACCGTTTGGTTTTGTATATTAAAGATGTATTCAATAAAACGGTATTCAAACTTCGTTACTTCTCTTGACTTTTGTTACTTCTCTTAACTTTCAATGTTAGACAAACTAGGACGTGTTGCGTATCTCCAATAGGTTTAAGCATAGTTTAAAGTTCTAATAATTAAAAAAAATTATTTGGGTAGAGTGAATATATGCAATTATTGTTACTAGGCTCTTCTGATAATTAACTTAGCTGCCGTCTGTTGGGATATGGCAGGACTTCGTGTTACAAATTAACCTAGTGACATCTATTGAAAAAAGCAAAAACTATAAGAATAATCAATACAATGCACATATTTTATTCTTATTATTATGGTATAAAATTTTATTAGATTGTTATACTTTCTTTCAGTGCTTTGAGATTATTTCAGCTTTTTAAGTTTTTTTCATAAAATTCACTCAATGTAAACGCAATCATAAATAGAAAATTTCCTAATGCGAGTCATGTTAATAACTTTTCCATGGTTTTCGTATGTCAAATATTATAAGTAACTTCAACTTATACAAATTGGGTGGCGGGTATGGGTACCGCCACCCCGGGAACCATTTATTGAATGACAAATACCCCTGCCATTCACCCCAAGAGCAACTCTACGTTTGGTGACTTAGCATGGGTATCCGGGTTTTATGGGGTGGGTCTTGGTCTAGGTCTTGGCGGTGGATGCGTTTGCTCACCTGCGGCGTGGCGGGCCGGATCGAGCGAGGGAAAACTTTTGCCTCTGCAGTCAGACTTTGTTGACCCATTGTTTTGTAACACAGTGGGAGAGATGGATTCATACGTCCGTCACTCCTTTTTCCTAAGGAGAGCTTCATCTCATTCCTTTCCATAAAAAGACCCTCTACACAGCATCCCCAAAGTTTTATTTCTTCAGGGCCTATTATGTGGGGCTGATGTAAAACCAAATTTTGTTCGTTCTCCAAGTGGTTCGCTACGTTTAGTGACTTAGCGGGGGTGCCCGGGTTCATGGAGTGAGGTTTGTCTGGTTCTAGCGGCGGATGACCTGGACACACTGAACCCTTGATTCCTATCCACCCCTCTTATCTTTTTCCTTCCCAGAACTTCCTCTCCTTAAAAGACCCTCCACACAGCATCCCCAAAGATGACATAGGCCCTGAGTTAAATTATTTTTCTCAGGGCCTCCTATACAGAGTTAATGTAAAAAAATGTACATTCGACAATTACTAATAATAACGAGCCGCCTAATCGTTAATGTAACTAGATCAAAAACCTTCACAGAACATCAATTTAATGTATCAATAATATGTTAAAGTGTTAATATCCCAGATTTTCGAGCAAATTTTCACCAAAAGAATCTGGCTTTAAAACCCTTGGAAAAATCGAGGACGTTGGCCCAATCACAGTGCACTTCCGCCCTTCGCCTACAATTTTAATACACTATTCTCTTACACAATTATTAAAAAAAATAAGAATAAAATATTTGTGTGACGATATCCCAACATTTTTTCAAGATGTCAGGTTATTGCCAAAACCGACATTGTTCCTGAAAATGATGATCATCAGGATCTCTCTAATAAAAAAGACGGGCAGACTCCCGTAATAACATCCAGGACGACATAAGGACACAGAATATTATGTCTTCCTCACCCTGAAGCCTTTTGATTGGTAGGCTGTCAAAAGTGTCAAGCCGCTGAATGATGTACCAGCCGTATATTCCCTTATAATTTGGGAAATAAATAATGTATTTCCTTCTCGAGAGCTCTCCGTATATGATTCAGTGACGGAGGAACATTTTGTTGTGTGCGCTCAGAAGTAGGGTTGCCAACTCTTCCATATAGGAAGACACAATCCCGGATTTCCGAATATGGCATCATGTAGACTCCAGATACTAATATCTACAGCCAGTATGTCGGACGAATATCTACAGCTCATATGTTGGACAAATATCTATGAACTTCAGAGTGAAGACTAATATCTACAGAGCTAAGGTCGGATAAATATCTATGACGGTCCCAGTGGTGACGAATATCTATGGAGCAAGAGGTTTTACAGAAAAGCATAAATTACTTCAATTACGTAATTACTAATTACATTAACGCTTAAACGCTTAAAGTACTTGAACCTAACCTAACCTAATCTAACCCAACCTCTGCCAGTGCTGTAGATATTCATCTACATCACCTGTTTCATAGATATTAGTCAGCAGTTTGAGCTGTAGATATTTGTCCTCACTTTGGTTCCCATAGATATTGTTCCAACATACCTTGCATAGATATTAGTCAGAACACGCATTCTCATAGATAATAGTCCGATTTGTTTAGTTTTTGGAATTCCTGTAGATTCAATGTTACAGTTGTTTCACCGCAATTTTTTTTTACACAGGAAAATAATCCCTCAGTATATTAAAAGAATCGTTGTAAGTACTAGGTAAAAGTTGTTGAACAGAATTTTAATTTTGGAAATGTGCTTGAGTCCCTCAAATGTCTGATTAACTTTTAGAACAAAAGTAGAATTAGTTAACTAACGAATTATATCAAAAGTAATTTATGAATGATAACTAAATCTAAATCTAGGGTTAATCTCAACATAACAATAAACCAACTCTGTTGTATTTACAAAATAAAGGTCGTAAACCAAATCTTTTAGAGTAGCGTGAAATAAGTAAAAATTCGTATCATTCTAAACCTAATTGGATAAATGAACAAAATTGTTTAATTTGTTTGCCACTCCTGGATACGTTTTTTTACATTAACGCCACACAGGAGGCCCTTAAGAAAATAATTCCCCTCAGGGCCAAAGTCATCTTTGAGGATGCAGTGTGTGGGAAATTTTTGGGGAAAGGCAGGAGAGTAAGTTCTGGAACGGAAAAAAGTATGAGGAATGGGTAGGAATCTGTGGGTCAATGTGTCCAAGAGTGAAGGACGTTTGAATCCATCACACCCATTGCGATGCAAGGCGATGTTTTGAGAGATTTCGGCTGAAGAGGTCTAGGTAAGGATTTTCTCAACCAGTCTCTCCCGATTCGGCCCACTTCGCAGTGGGTGGGCAAACGCATCCGCCGCCAAGATTTAGACAAACCTCACCCCATGGACCTGGGCACCCCTGATGGGTCACCAAACGTAGCAAACTACCTGAGGTGAACCCAGGGGTGTTGATTGGGGGGTTGGAGACCTTTTGTCTTATTTAGACGGACTGTGGACCCATCGCCTTGCACCGCAGGGGGAGGAATGGATTCATACGTCGTCACTCCTGGACACACTGACCCTCAGATTCCTATCCACCCATCATACATTTTTCCTTTCCGGAACTTCCTCTCTTTACTTTTCCTTAAAATATCCTCCACACAGCATCCCCTAAGATAATATAGGCCCTGATAGAATTTTTTTTCCTCAAATCTCCTGTTTAGAGTTAGTTTAAAAAAAACTAAGAGTTTCATGAAATTTCGGGTTTTATTTATTAAATAAGAGTGAATTAGAATCATACCGTTTTGGACGCGATGTTTACTATCTATTTACAGAACTACCAGTATTAGAATGTTTCAGATATTTTAATTATAAAAAAAATATTGCATTTTATTTTTGAGACAGAATTGGCAACCCTATTGATGGCATAATACATCATGTCGCTTGAGTGGACATCTGCCTTGAGAAGTATTCTCCAACCACTTGTTCCCATGAATTATTCAACGCCCGCCTGCAGAGTATCCGCTGCAGAATTCAAAGGCGTTCGTTATTGTGTAAACAGGCAGTAGATAGTAGACAGTAGACAGTAGACAGTAGACCCCGCTGGTCCGACTTAACTCGTGTTTGATAAACGGCCGCTGTTGTTTATGTGTGTCGAGAATTCTTTACATTGTGTGCACAAGAAATTTCTCTCCAGTTATGCGAGACAATGATGGTTAAAAAGTTAGAAATATAATACTTACTAATAAGACCAGAAGCTAAATTGTGTCGTCTGCTCGCAAAACCCGCTCTGTGAAGGCTTGTTCAGACTAAGCTAGTAGTTTAGTCGAGTGACGAGTGACGAGTAACTCGCCACTTCACTCGCCGAAAATCGTTCGCATTACTTTCAGGTGGAGTAAATTTGTGCCCGCCGCCCGTTGCAAGATGACAGCTGTTGACGGGCTGCTACAAAGCAAAGTAAAAACTTAAATTAAGTCAATTGTAATGCTTAGAAGAAATGGAAGAATAAATTCGTAAAATGAAAATAAATGAGCTATAGATACGAAACGAGATTAATTGCAGCATTAATAAATAATTTTAGAGCTGCATCCTCGCTCCAATGCCACGAAATTTCCAAGATTGACGGATGATTCAATTCATCCCTTCCATTGCGGTGCAGGGCGATGGGTCGAGAGACTCCGGCTGGAGAGGTCTAGGTAAGGTCTTCCTCAACCGATCTCTCCAGATCCCCGCAGTATGTGGGAAAACGTCGCTAAGATCTAGACAAACCTCGCCCTCATGGAGCCGGGCATTCCTGCTAAGTTACCAAACGTAGCGAACCATTTTAAGTAAATTGAAAAGAAATAAATTACAAAGAATAATGCATAATTATGTTATTGTTTTTGAATTATTATGCCGTGTTGCGCTACCTCCTTCTGTTAGAGCGGACGATTTCCAAAAGGATATCAAAACACTTCCGAGCATGTCAACTCGGCCAGCCTGACAAATCGGCAATTGCCGAGCATGAAGGTAATTGAAACCGGCCATTATTTGGGATTCGTTCCTGAAATTCTGGGAAGACCCAAAATGCAAACTCAACACAAAGTTTTTTTTATATAAATGCGCTCGGTTCGAACGTTAATCCTAAACAGTATCTTTATTTAAATTATTTTTTTATTGCAAAAAAACGTACAAAATAATGGTAAAAAATCACATAAAATTTTCTCATTCCTAAAAAAAGTTTAATTTTTGTTTTTTTTTTTTTATGAGAAGTGAGGTTCAAATAGAAAAAACACTTATTAAAAGGGTAAATTTTCTTGAAATATTGATTTCACGTGAAAATTGTGACCTCCAGAAGTTGCACAAGTTGTCCAGCCGGATGGCGACTCACAATGCGCGGCAGATGATATCTCAATTATTTTTTTGAGGAAAATATTTGAAAATTTCAGAATATACCCTTAAATTTATCTGTAAAATGACCTCAAAGTATAAATTTTTCTTATGTGTTGAAAAAAATCATGAAAATCAATAAAAATACGCCGTCCCACACCTATTTTCCTCTCTAAATAACCTCCAGCAGCATTCACTAAGATGACACAGGCCCTGAAAGAAATTCTAAAAATAAAAAAATTCTTTCACTTTTCTTTATAATAATTTGCCAATAATTAATTTGTTATAAATGTCCACCAACATCAAGCAATTTCTTTTGTACAGCTTCCAAGCGATTACCAATTAAAATAATATTATAACCAGTTTGGAAATAACAGAATTGCGGTGAAATAACTCAAGATGTAAAGGTTCGGAAGCTTTAGGGGTACACCTTTGTCAGCGACTTTCAAAGGGTTTCCGGTAAACCTTCTACTGAGAGGGTTGGGACTCGAAAGAGGGAAATAAAATTATGAATTTATCACGAATTAATTATTTGTGGAGACGAATGCAAAGAAGCCGTAATGGAAATAATCAAAGCGACAAAATGGACTCACCGAAATAACCTGCTAACTAATACAACAGTTTTCAAATTACATTGTTAGTTATTCCCTTTAAATAACAAGCACATTCGTGTTTCGTTTAGTTTGTAAAACTATTTTCCGTCGGACGACCTTTGTGATAGAGCTTAAAACTCCTCCACTTCGAAAACAAGGATTTATTTACTAAATTTATAGAGATTTTTTTGTATTGTACGATAAATTAATTACCCATAAACGCGTATAGTACTTACTAAATTCCTTATTTCAACATTCTTAACATTTGGGAAGAGAGTTAAACAAAAGATTGTTAGGTTTATTGAAGATATTTCAATTTTTTATAAGAAAAACTCTCTTTTTATAACTTTTGCAGGTTTGATAGAAGATTAAAAAATAAAATTAAATACATAAAAAATAAATTCAGTTGAACTGAAATACAATTCAAAGGACATGTTCATAAAAAATAAAAAATTGTTAAGTTACATAAGATCAGATGTTACAGCAAGTAAATGTGTGTATCAATGGTATTTATCCAAGACTTCAATACATTTTTATACTTGCTGTGGGAGGATATATTTTTATAATCAATTTCTGTAGCCTTATAGAGAACATTTTATTATTATTATCGGGGTTATTCCCATCAATGTAATATATCTTATAACAATAAACGAAAATACGAAAAGGTACAAGACACAAAAAAATAGAAAAAGATAATGGTCGCAACTGGGACTCGAACCCAGAATCTCTCGTCTAACCGGGACGTGCACGTTTACCAATTCCACATGTGATCACATTTAACAAAAGGAACGAGTTTTAAAGACTCGTCTGTGACGTAAATATTATCTATTCATTTTTATCCAGGGCTATTTCGATCAGTCACAACAATTTCTTCATACTGATTTTAATTCTTGGTATTTCGGTCAAAGCTTTCTCAAAGCAAAAAATTAAAAGCATTTTTAAAAGAATATTGTCAATGAAAAAGTGAACATAATTCGAAGTTTCCCAATTACGAGAATATGTTTCAATATCATCTTATTTAAATGGCTATTAGAGTTCAAATGAAAGACGAGAGATTCTTGAAAATTTAATAAAAAACATTGCTAAATATTTAATTGTTTGTCATACATCTTTTGTAAAATCATATTATTTCTTTGTAGAGAGCAAATTTTTTACGTAAGACACATTATTTGATGTACATATTATAAAATACTGTCGCCATTTCGAAGAATTTATCTTCAATGTAAATAATTAGATCTCAAAAGTTCGCTATTAAAGTAAAATTTTAGTAAGCTTCGCGTGTTTTTTGTCTTAGCAAAAAAATATTACTTTTTAATTTTTTTTTTCCTCTACGAGAAAAGAATTGTTTCTTGGACTTTGGGACCAGCAGTGTTTCCAATACATACTACCAATAGTTCTTTGAACAGTAGACCTCGCGTTGTTACGTTCCGATTCCGGTTCAAGATGGTTGCCGTGTAGGTATACTACCGTTTTATCCTGCCAGGGTTCGCACGTTTCTGCTACGAGCTGTCAAATTAGAATGATCAATAATATGGTACCTACCGGCCTAAAGAAAGTTAGAAAAAAAAAAATTTTCACTATCTACACACAGAAAAAATTCTATCAGGGTGTATGTAATTTTTTGAGGATGTTGTGTAGAGTGGAGTGAACGTATGAATCCATCTCTCCCATTACTGTGCAAGGCAGGTCGAGAAATCCGGCTGGAGGGGTCAAAAGGTCTACCTCAATCAGTCTTGCCACGTAGTAAGTGGGCAAAAGTAACCGCCGCCAAGACCTAGACAAACCTCACCGCACAATCCCGGGTATCCCTGTTAAGTCACCAAACTAAGTGAACCACTTGGCATATGTGTTGGTTATCCAATAAAAGGTTCCCAGGACGGAGGCACCCATACCCGCCTCCCCAAGCGAATATAAAATTATTGATCGAAATGGTGACATTTTTTTAAAATAAATTAAAAAAAAAATTGTGAAATATTTGCGGTTCATAATTAAGTAGTACAAATCTTATGATTTCAGGGGAAATTTTGGTTTTGATTGACATAAGATAAAAATACTTTTTGGACTCGAGGTCTACAACTGTCTACACAACGACTAGTTAAATAAAGTTATGATTAATATTTACTATAAGAGTATGTAGAGAAATTTAGAGAAATCATAACTGAAGAATCTCATCAGAAATTGTTGGAAATCGTTGGATTTAGTGCCATGACCAATGAGATACTTTCAAGTTAGTAAAGGGATTTCCAAGAGGGACTTCTGAACTTTGACAGTTGATAGAGGCCGTATTATTGAAGCGACGTCTGTCAAATTGGCTGTCATTTATTCAGTCTGTTTTGCCAAATCACCATGGATGGATATAGCGTTCAACAACACGTGCAAATGATAAAACTGTTTAAAATTTAATTAATTGTTTACGATTGTTTAACGATAAAATCTCACGTGGAGGTGATGTTAACTGGCCACCGAGATCGTGCAACCCGATAGACTTTTCTTGTGGGGCTTTCTTAAGTCGCAGATCTATACAAATAAGCCACCAACCACAGCGGCCCTCAAAGCCAACATAACCCAAACTATTGGTAAAATTCAGCCTGATTTATGCGCCAGAGTCATGGAAAGTTAGACATTTCGGATGCGCGTCACCTAGAGAAGCCGCGGCGGACATTTGAACGATGTTATATTCCATATATAATGGCATCGATGGGCCTATCAAACAAATAAAAAATGTCGATGATATCTAACACACACTTTGTTTTATTTAAATTTAAAAATAGGAAGCGCTCAACGAAAGACCTTTTATAATTTTTACTCATACGCGAAAATGATATTGATAAGTCTACGCCTAACCAAAAGCTGTACGAAATATAGGCAAAATAATCTTCTCTCTTCTTCCAAAATCAACATAAACGCGTACATAAGCCTCACAACGCTTTCTTAGTTTTTCGTCTGCCTCTAAGTCCTAAAAAATACACGTTGAAGATTGGTTTAACAATAAGCTACTACAAATTGTTCGCTAACAACGGCGATGTTTTGGTCCATTACGCAATCCTCAAGGGGCGACCGAGAACTTTGGATAAACAAAGATTTATTCACCGCTTGTTGGAACCATTTACTTTATTCAATTGCTGAACATTTTTATTTGGGATGGGAAGAGAAACGCTGAGCGCTTACTCTCAAAAGGCGGGAATTAAAAGGGATATTTTAAAAGATCTCCGAGTCTTTGTGTACTTGTTTAAGATGTTTTGTAAGATACAAAGTCATTTCAGCGCGGCGCTTAAATTCGAGAGACGAAATTCAGAAATTTATGGCGGCTTAACGGCGTAACTTAGAATACAAGTTTTTAATTAAATTTAAGTTAAAATTATTGTGGTGAATCATCTGCCAAATATCGATCAAAAACACTAATTTCGGTGGTGTATCTGTCTATTTATTACTCTGGTCCGATGAACTCGGAGTTCTTCAATCATCAATATATTAATACGTGAAGCCAAAACTTTGTACCCCTTTTTACGAAAATTGCGCGGACGGAGGAGTTTGAAATTTCGCACACTTATAGTTTATATAGGGGAGGAGTGCAGAATGCTAATATTTTTTTTGAATTGTGCATAAAAATACATTAAATCAATTAAAAAAACATACACACACTACTATGTATTTGACACACACACACGCATCTTGACTCTATTGCTTATTGTTAAAGTCTATGGTCAATTTGTCTATGGTCTTACTGAATGTCAAATGTCAAACATAACCATAAAAATACCGCTCAATACGCAAATATTAAATCAAATTATGAATAAAAAATACATAAAAAACATTACAATTACGGTCGAATTTCGACCATTGGGCGAACACTAGTTTTAATAATTGGCACTGATTTGTTGAGTATTCACACTACTCTTATGTCCAAGAATCTGCGGTAGTCAAAAATACTGATTTCGTTTATCTGTGGGTATTGCAGTGTCTGGTTGAAGTACTTTCAAAATTGTAACCAATTTTGTGGAGAATTCAAACCAGCGATAAAGTATCTATCAATTACCCAGCTGATGGCTGGCACGTAATAATCTCAGATTTTCGTTCAGCGGCATGAAGGTTTTGAACTCGTGCGCCGATGTTGCCATAGATTAAGTGTTTACCGTATTGAAAAATTATTATTAAGTACTGTTCCTAATCGTTGTTCCTACATTGGGATTTTCACAGAAACAAATTGTTATATTTTCAAAATTGGAACTGATTTTCAATAATTCAGACTAGTTTTTGTAGTGGTGTATTGGATGCATCAAAAAATATTTTAATTTAATAACAATTTTGTTTTTGTTACAAAACAAAAAAGGTTAAAATTAAACACAAAATTAAAAAAATTTTCTTGACTCTAAAACTAAAAGTAATTGGTAAACGTCTCTTCGCCAAGCATTTAGTATCCCTAGGCAATTGTTAGGTAAGAGAGGACTGCGTATTTTAATTTTGTCAATGTAATTGTTTCGTAATATAATTTTGTCAATGTAATTGTTTCGTAATATAATTTTGTCAATAAATAAAATCAAATCTTTCAAGAAAGGCTGACAAATGCAATATTGAGTTGAATTACCGATTCAATATTAATATTTGTTAGCCTTTCTTGAAAGAGTTCAGTTTGTTAATGGACAAAACTATTTATATATATTCATATTGCTTATGTACGGGCACAAATAATTATTTTAAAGCATCACAGCCAAACTTTAATTCGCGCCATCTATGAAAGGGAAGATTATGAATTATTTTAATTAAAATTAAAATTACCTTCAAAAAAATATCTAATTTACATACACATATGACTTACTCAAGTTCAGAAGTGTATTTTAGGAATAGACATATTTTTTTCTACCAACCGAGCAAAACTTTTGTCATCTTGCACAACCGCCTCGGTGGCGCAGTTGGCAGCGCGTAAGTCTCATAATCTTAAGGTCGTGAGTTCAATCCTCACCCGGGGCATTTCTTTTTACTTCAGTCAAAAATAATAAGAAAACCACTTTTTATCCAAGTGACTAATTTAATCTAGTAAATACATCTTCTTTTGCACACAGCCGTGTCACATTCAGATTTTTTAGCACACTTATACAATACCTAAATTAAAATGAAACAATATTCAAAAAGTTTCTTTTCTTTTATCAAGTTTTCTAATCGAATGCGCGATATGTTGATAGGCATATTGTATTTTTATACAAAGGCGTTAAGCGTTCTGAGTTTTTTTAACTAGCCCAAACATTAAAATAAATCCCTCAAGTTAATTAGTCGAAATAATTAAAGGCTTGGTAGCGGAAATTTTATTAAAAAAAAAACTGTATACCTTGTTGAAATAGCTCTGGACGTTGAAATAGAACGGACGTTGTATATCGGAAGGTTGCAACCTAACCATCACGCCGTTTTCTGTCTACTGTAGGCAGGATAATTTAAAATGAGATTATAAAATAAAACATAATTTTAAAGTATTTTTTTTCTAGGAAAAATATGAAATAGATTTATGAATTAATTTTCAAAATTTGAACTATGTTTATCATATGACCTGCCAAAATTATTTAATTAATAATTATTTCTTCAAATTTTGCAAATTCACTTTGTGGCGTCATTATTAATTTAATGAAAACGAATAACTTTGTGTTCACCACTATTTAATTAACAATAAAATAGGTAAAATAAAATATTTTTGGGTTTATAAATTGATTTGTAATGATTGTAACTTTTTTTCATATTGGAAAGACTTCTAGAAATTTTACCATTAGAGCTAAGGAACACTTAGGACGGGTTGTTTCAAAAAATTTGATGGACTCATCAAATATTTGATGTTAATTTTCACGTTCTGTGTAAGTTCTTTTCAAGTTCTGTTATTATTTCAGTTTTGTGAAGCAGCTGTCCTATAACAATATAATAACAGAACTTGAATAGAACCTACACAGAACGTGAAAATCAACTTCAAATATTTGATGAACCCATCAAATTTTTTGAAACAACCCATCCTAAGATGTTTAAATACTAATTATATTCAGAATTTGCCAACCACATTTTAGAAACAGGTCATTCTTTTTGTATTAATAAAGGTTTAAAAATTGTACACACTAAACACAACGGATATACAATTAGATAATTTAGAAATTTTAAGAAATTAGGAAAAGTGTTAATAGTAAATTAAATATTATAAATAACCAAACGTTTTTTAAAAATAGCCATCTTTTAAATTTATCTCGTATTGATACTTATATTTATAGTAATTTATTTTGTTATTTAGACTTCCTGTTTTGTTTTAAAAGAGTTTTTATTATGTTAATGTAATTTTTCACCCACCCTAAAATTATTTTTATATTTTATTTTATATAATTGTTTTTTATGAAATTTTAAGTATTTAATTACCTCTCATTTCTAATATTTTGTCTATGTTCTAATTTGTCTATACTTGTTTGTCTTTTGTTTTTTTTTTGTTTCCTAACGAAGAAAACATAGTTTTTGAAACATGTCGATATTGTTAATTTAATGGTGGTGTACACAAAGTTATTTGTTTTCATTAAAAAAATAATTAATAATTCTTTACTTCAAATATGTATTTCTTTTATTTAAATTTTTTTTCAAAGATTTGATAGATAAATTTCTTCTTTTTAAAAGCAATGATCATGAAACAAATATTTTTTAACAAATACTTTCAACTTCACAAATCTTACAGTTATTTTAATACCTTGTGACTCTTTACTCGTCTGCTCTAGTTATAAAAATAATTTGATTACTCGGAGAGGCATTTTAATGTAACAAATTCGAGCCAAAAATAAAAATCCCTCAAAAGGTTTATTTTAAGCACAATACAGCAACAAAACTCAGTGAAAAAACGATAAAAAAACTCAACCCTTTGTCTAAAACAGTATGATATCGATAGTGTCATTTTTCCCCGGAAAAATTTAGCAAATAAGACCCCTTCCTAGTGAAGAAAATGAGTCTTTTGTTCTTCCTTCGGGACATTATTACCGAAGTGAACACCCGCAATAATTATTATTTTATCACAGAAGGTAGCTCTATGAATTGCTTAAAGACTGGAACGGACCGCAGTCTTATATTTTACATTGTAAGAGGCAGAAGACGCTCTCATTATTCTGAATCGTTGCAATGAATTGTGCCATTAAACTTGGAATTAATACGATCGTTTAAGTCCTTGATAACCTGCAGTAAATACGGGTCCAACTTTTATGATCAGATGTAAAAGCTCAGACGATATATTTCTGATTCTGGGTAATAATCTAGGATGAACTAGACATTTAATGCGAAAATGATTTGAAAACTAACAAAAGGTGCAAGTTGGGATGAAAATATTTATGAAGTGCGGATTTGAAAAAGGAATTTGATCCGCACTTCATAAATCAAGCATCATTATTAATTTTTACAAGAGCAGATCTGTGAAAAATAAAAGTCTTTATCATTTTCCCAATTTTAAAATAGAAAAATTAAATGATTTTCTGTTTAAATATTATATTATAGATTGTTACCTAACTACTTATCATTTGTCTGAATAAATATTATCTTCTAGCAACATTTAAAATTTTGAAAATGACTTCAAGAATTGAATTGAATTCAAAGCAAATTGGAGTTCATTAAACCAGATAATCACTCACAGACAACCGAAATTAGTGTGTTTAGTGTTTAATGACAAGCGTAGACCAGTGAAAAATTACGAGATAGGTACTGACAGGTAAGTACTTTATCGCTTGTCTGAATACATCACGCAAATGATTCCAATTTAAAAAATGGCATTCAAAGCAAAGTAATTTTTTTTTCCTGATTTTATTGTAACAAACAACTGAACGGATATTCAAAATCATTATCTTTTTTTGACTATCATTTGACTCGCTTATTACAATAAAACTTGTTTATCTACGCCCCATAAAAATTGCCGCCAGGCAAAAAAGCTCGCTCATAAAATATATTATTATGTGAATTATAATAACGTTGTATGCAATATGTATTATAAAGTACAAAAATAATGCCTGGTATTTTCTTGTGACGAAATTTAAATAGAATTTTAAATTAAATCTAAGTGTAAACACATTCTATTTCTCTGAGAACAACCGCTCGTAATCATTTACGAACGAGTAGTGATGAAGCAAATAAATGGCGCCAACAAAACTAGATTATATACCCTAAGAAATATAACAAATAATTATTATGTACAAGAATTGCCTAAACATACAATGATATAATGCACTTAGCTGAAGGAACTTAGCAGAGCCTATATAACCTCGCCTTTCCATACGTAGGCCAAATTATTCTTTCACAAGGTGGCGAAATTCGTCAATTGAAAGAAGAATTTTGGGTAAAGTTGGAAAGAACCGCCGCAATTTTTCGTCAACGACTGACATTTCTTGTTGAATTGCTTCACAAATCGAACATTTTCCGGGATACCAATAGTTAAATATTAAAAAAGATTGCCATATCACAAAAATCATTACGCCTATTTTTTTCAAAATAAGATAATAACGAAAATAAATTTTTAGTTTTGTCTAACGGGTATGTGTTATTGCAAAATAAAAGACAGATTAATGAAAATAAAGAACGCGCACGCGCTATTCTTTT
Source organism: Glyphotaelius pellucidus (assembly GCA_936435175.1). Classification (NCBI taxonomy): domain Eukaryota; kingdom Metazoa; phylum Arthropoda; class Insecta; order Trichoptera; family Limnephilidae; genus Glyphotaelius; species Glyphotaelius pellucidus. Next base: position 32,258,486 of record OW386549.1, read on the forward strand.
CATTTAGATATACATCCCAGGTTTTGAATGGTTTGTACGGCAAGCAGGGTTTGTCTAACGGGTATGTGTAATTATTCTAATACTTTTTATTAAAAAAACAAATTTCAACTTGTCAATAATTAATTTCTGCATGTCGTCTAAGAACGCCTTTTTATATACCTAACCTAACCTAACCTAATCAAACCAAACCTAATATAACCTTACGTAATTAATAACACATTGATTTTAATTCGTATACACTAAATATGCTCAATTATTTATTTATTCAGAATATGAAAATTGCACCATACTAGTACCTTCATATGAAAATTGCTCTTTACTAGTTAGTAACTTCCCCGAATATATGCGATTTTTGCGATATGGCAATCTTTTTTTAATATTTATCGGTTGATACCCTGGAAATCATTCAGTTTGCGAAAAAAGCAACATGAAATATCAGCCGTAACGAGAAATTACGAACAATTTTTTTTTTTATGAAATGTTAATTTAAATGCATATTTTTCCGCCTGCCGCGATTGAAACCGATGTTTTTTGTTGTAACTAAGTTTAAAAGTAGTGTACTAAAATCTGTGCCTATTAAGAAAGCGTCGGTTCTTTCACAAATTAATGAATTTTGTTTCTTGAATCGTTTCTTTGAACATCAATTTTTCAACAACATGAAAAATAATTTTTGAACACCGGTAAACAGGCAAAGAAAAAGTCTTATTTTGAATTATTTTACGTCCAAAATAGACTAACTGCCATTCGACGTGCGTTCGGATAAGTTCCTACCAGATTAGTGCACATTATAAATACAGACATGCAGGCATGAAACACAATCTTTAGTTGCTTATTTTTTTTTTTTTTTTACATGAGATCCACACAGGAAGCCCGGAGGAAAATAATTTCCATCAGGGCCCATGTCATCTTTGGGGATGCTGTGTGGAGGGTTTTTTAGGGAAAGGAAGGGAAAGAGAGTTCTGGGAAGGAAAAGGGTATAAGATGTGGGTAGGAATCTGGGGTTCAGTGCATCCTGGTCATCCGCCTCCAAGACCTAGACAAACCTCACCCCATGAACCCGGGCATCCCTGCTTAGTCACCAACTTAGCGAACCACCACCAGAGGTGTTGGTTATCTAATGAAGGTTCCCGGGGCGGCTTACTTATTTAAAACTCTTACATAATTATAAACTAAACATAACAAAATAAATTATAAAATATTATGGTGCTTAACAAAGGAGTTACTAGTAGGCATTCATATTACGTTCCTTTCAAAATTGCATTATTTTTCACAGTTTCATATTGATATACAACTCACATGGGATCACCAATTTAAACATGTTCTATCCAAAATTACTCCTATAACTGGTGTTTTATATAGACTTCGCGGGTTACTTCCTCCCTCTCTATTAAAATCGATTTACCATGCTATGATTCACTCACATCTAATATATCTCGCCGGAATTTGGGGATTTGCTACAAAAAAAATGATTTCAGAAGTCCAAGTCGTTCAAAATAGAGCCCTGCGAAATATTTTCAGTCTACCTTGGGACACACATGTCAAAGATATCTACAGAAACACCCAAATACTTCCTTTTAATACCATTCCCACTTTTGAAATAACTAAAACTATATTACAAGTAATTCAACACTCGGCACATTCCAACACTACACTCTATTACAATTGCGACGTACACCAACACAACACAAGAAATCACAACAAACTTCTTATATCAAAAATCAAATCAACAAAATATGGACTAAGATCCCTAGAATACATAGCTCACACAAAATATAATCAACTACCCAACGAGATCAAACGTGCAAGTCAATGTAAAAAGACCCAAACTAACATGCTCAAACTTCATCTTATTAATGACTATCTGAAATAATAATGTTGTGTATGTCCCCATCATATGTCCATTTAATACATACAGCTATATGTTTCATGTAATGCGTATCATTCCCGCAATGAGTTTATTAACTCCTGGGAGTACAATGCTTTATATAATTTACTATATTCTGTATTGTATACTTTTCATAAATAAATAAATAAATAAATAATATAATATATAGTACACACCAAGACTAGATGATTTGTTTTAGAACAATGAAAATTTATATCAGATAAAAACAGGAATAAAATACAACTCTTTCACTTAATTTTCGCCATAACAATCGTCCTTCCCTTTCCGCCAAAAAAACACGCAGAAAAATGTAATTTTCACACATAAACCAGGATCGAAATCTCATTAAACTTTCGTCATCTGAAAGGCCGATTGGCTCCAACTCCAGCGGGTATCTCCGGGCTCAGATCTCCAGATTCCAGCCAGACAGCCTCCGAATAGAACTCCAGACTTATCTTGCTGACTACAGCGATGGCGCTGCTCTAATAAATCAAAAGCTAATCCCACTGAAAATTTCAGCTTATGACTCCTACAGGAATCCAATAAACTAGATTCTCTTTAAAGTGTCAACAAATGTTCAATAAATATTTGAATATTTTAGTAAGATGCTAAATTATCACCATCATTGTGAGCAGGTTCCTCGCGTATTCAAACAGATAAGTCCACTTAAAAAGAGAAACTGAAAGACTGAGAAACATTAAATACGTATTTTTGATTTGCAGCAAGAAGTCACTGAAACTATTATCAAATCTAAGTTTACTTGTTTGCGGAACTATAAGGGACTACGGCTGCTACAAGCTACGCCTGAAACTGAAATTACAAATTCTTGTGCTGCTATCTTTCTGTATGTCCCTGTAAAAGCTACAACTTGACACTTATGGTCGATTGTGATCAAAACTACGTCGCTTACAATCTTTTTACGGAGAAAACACAGATACAGACAGTGTTTTATTAACATGACAACGAAAAACTTTAACTTGAGAATTCGCCTGCATCCTGACTATTTCTCACAAATTAACATTAGCAGCAGACGTAAATTTTTACAAATACTTTTTTACATAAATTTAAGGGAAAAAAAATAGTGTTATAGAAAGAAATGAGAAAAGAACACAATGGATAAACAAAGAATGTCTAAATACATAAGTGTTTAAAAAAAACAGGTTACAATTTTTTACTATTTTGATATTATGTCCTATATCCGTCGTGTTAATCTCGCATGAGTGTTTTTTGTTATTTATTTGTCACCATAAAAGTCACTTAAGTGGCGACGTATTGAAAACTATGCTCATAATAATAATAATAAAAACGTAATATTTATATAGCGCAGTTTTGTATAATTTCACTTCAAGTGCGCTTAGCTATAATAAACTTAAGAGTAATCCTATTATAGTGTTCCTTACGAGTCCTTACAAAAATTTATCAAAAAATATGAAACAAAGAATATACAGTTTATACAAACAACGGTGTTGTTTTGACACAAGACAATAGATAATGTTAAACCATAACGGTGCCCTTAAACAAGAATCATTAAAAGTTAAATATAACATAGAACTGGAGGCAGTTTCGTTTAGAAATAAGAAAAAAAATCGCAGTGCACATTAAACATAAAAATACAGTAAAGAGGCAACCGAAACCAAACAATTACCTGAAACCTGAAGAACATGGCTTATTAGATTATATTGAAAAGGAGTTATGATTCATGAAAGGTATGATTTTTTAAATAAATAATTAATAATATCAGTTTCTACTTATTATGTTTTATGCTTAACTGTTATTCAGTTTCGGCAATTGCTTTAAAAGACTCCATCGGTCTAATAAATTTAATACACATTGGTCGTACTATAAATTGTGTTTCATCCAACTGTCGCAATCCTTCAGCAATACCAACTGTTGTCTGTTTATTCTTTAAATTGTATTCTTCGTAATTTTCCGACTTCCATTTATTTAATCCGGTGAAGTAACATGCAACCATTATTTACTGTGGTAAGGTAGCAACTAGCAACCTGCCACGGAGCGATGGATGGTCCCTGGGTAAAAACTCTACGGAATGAAATACATTGTCATCAATCAAAAGATTTTATATCCCTTAATCCAGTTTAAGATCCCGTAACTCTGTAAACAAAGTTACAGATAACAACTTTTGCAAATACATTGTTCTTGATATTAAATGAGATATTATAATGATATGATGGTTTATCAAAATTATATCTTTATCGTGGAATCACTGCCAGAAGTTTTAGGATATTGCTGGTTATCCACCACTTACCCGCCCTGGTATAAGTAACAGATGGTTACTCCTTCAAGGCTCTCGCAAGGACTCTAATTTTTTTGAATGAATGAATCTACATTTAATTCTAAATGAATCTAGACCTCCAGTTTTCATGCATACGTTGTTAGTAAGCCGTATGCAAGTGCTTAGCGGGAAAAACAAGATACAATAAGTGAATTAGGATAGTTCATAAAACGAAAATGAACCAGTACTTGTAGCTTTCATCTCAAAGTCTGCCAATCCTTGTTAGTAATTTCCTCATCTCATGCAAGAAAGAAGAAAATTGTACAAATTACGAAGTTGTTACATTTTTTAGGTCTGTCTTAAACTTCTCTTTCGAGAATTGGTGTCTTGGAAGGAACGTAAAATCTCTGTAAATGCATTCAGCAAACAGAGTCGAAGCGTTGACGTGGGAGCCTAAATAATAGTCCTATAACATTTACATAACAGCAATTATAATAAAAAATAATAATTGTTAGATATAACTTCTTGTTCTTCTTCAATGGCCCTACAGCCCATTTCGAGCCTTGGCCTCCTTCAAGATAAGCCTCCACCGCCCTCTGTCCTCGGCCGTCGTCTTCCAATCTGCAACATGGAATAGTCCCCTTGCATCCTTCCTGACATCATCCTCCCATCTCAGCCAAGGTCTGCCCGCCTTTCGTTTACCTTCCGGGTGTCCTATTAGAACCTTATTCGGTACTCGTTTGCTTGGCATTCGGCGTACATGTCCGGCCCATCTTAGTCAATTACAATTAAAAATAATAATTGTTAGATATAACATGTCTTTGAAGAGCCAAGCTTTTTTGTGAACACTATCTAAGCAGGTTTGTTTCAATGGGATGTCATTATGATTCGGTATTTTATCCATCAACGAATTGAATTGATTTGTAACATTATGGATATTTTGGCAAACTTGTACAATAGTTCAAAATGAATATAAATAGAAGTATAAAAACTGTTAAGTTAGCAAAGCAAAAAATACTTTTTCTTTTCGATTTTGGTACCTTATTGACATACGATAAACCATTCTAAAAATTGTTTGCTTTGTTGTGCAAATAGTAATATTGAACATATAGTATTGAAGTAAAACATTCGAACATTCCGCAAATAAACAAAATAAAATATCCAATATGCTTTTTGCGGTCGTCCTGTATAAAAGCTTCGTTTGAACTCTGATAGAAGCTTATTGGTAAAAGCTCTGCGCCCTCAAAAGCTCGGTCCTATCAAATAAATTGGAAAATGAATAGGCAAGTTATTTTAATTGCTTTACATGGCAAAGGTTGTCAGTAATAATAATACTTGTATGTTTTGCAGAATTTCGGCGCTGGGGACGATAGATAAAGAAATTATTTGTTTTATTTGAAATTCAAGTAAATATTGTGCTGCTTTGAAATTTTACGAATTATGGAATTATTATACTTTCATTGGAATCATCGAGTTAACTTATGTTTTTTGACATATCGATTTATTTGTTCTTTACGTGAAATCAATTCTATGGAATACCCTTTGTGATTGTTTTGTTTTACAAATATATCATTGATGTTTTGTTAGATGTGCTTTTGTAAGAAAATGTATTTCGATAAGTAATATGTACTGTTCAACAACAGAAATTGTTTTCACAATTCATACATTATAATCAAAGATAAGGTACGGAAAGGTATTAAACTCTCGTTTCTAGGTTGATGTTTGATTGAAATATATAATTAAATATAATGCATCACCTTTTTTTGGTTGACTGTTGACTGTTGAGGTGATCTCAATCTTCCTACTTCTTGAGTAAAGGTTTGGAATACCCTTGCTACTATTTTGTTAATCGTTAAACCATGTTAAGCAAATCAAGCTTAACCACTTCGACCCTTAAGCTTGTTTTCAAGACAATATATCAATAGTAGACAAGAACAACAAGCTTGTTTTCAAACTAACGCAAGAAACAGTTTTCACCCGCCAAAATGCATACGTGCCGTTAGACTTGGTTATTTTTTTTAAAATATTTTTGTATGAAATGGTAAAATGAAGTGATAAAATTATTTATTGTACACATGTCAAATAAAATATGTGTTTTTTTTTATGTTAACGCGATTTTAGTACTGTTTTACATAAAAACATCACGTTTTTTATGTTTGCCTCCTAAATTTTAATATTTATTTGTAAAGCGTATTTCACCACCTTTCAAAAACAGTGTTTAGTATTTGGCTACGTTCAAAAATATTTAATTTATTTGACAAGCAGAAATAACACAAATTTTTATAAATCTGACAGCTCGTTTAAGGCAAAAAACTTGCACAAAGCAATAGACCAGAGTGGTTAAAGAGACGGCAGTGTTGCCGGCTTAGAATGCATAATGGTGGCTTAGAAATGAGGATGAATTTCAAAACGTCGCAATGTTCACAAATTCACCTACACAAGGGCTGAATTATCACATTGATAAAATACCCAAATACTGAATGTGCCTTTTTAATATTTCTATTTTTGATACTGAGAAGGCGTTGTGAAATATCATTATAATAATATTTTAACACAAATATAAAACATATTTCCACTTTATTTATATTGGGTCGTTTTTGTTATTGTTTTTGGGGTGTTACGCCGTGTTTCGCTACCTCCTTCTTTAGCCAATTGAAATCCATAAAAACCCCATCAATATTAACAGAGACGACGGAGCTAAGCTCAATAGTTCTTGGTATCCAGTAATTGACGGCTACACCAAAGCTAAACGCAAAAAACCATGCTGAATTTTTTTTAACACCAGCTCGTAGAGAAATGGAGCTGGCAGCACGGTATCGCTTCGACACACATAAGTAAACACTCTCACCAATATCATTTGCTCATCTGCCCTGATGCTGGGCACTGTAACGCTATCCGAAACGTTGGCTAAAGAAGGAGGTAGCGAAACACGGCGTAACACCCCAAAAACAATAACAAAAATACTTTTTGGCCGTGAAAACCTAAAAACATACCTGATATATTGGGTCTGTTTAAAGTCTCAAAAGGCACTCCGCCTCCGGTTCAAAATAGTATCCGAAAATTCATTTACAGTTTTACTTTTAGCCTGGCTTGTAATATCTTTTAACGCTACATGGAATATGATTCAAAACGGCTCGGTCCCTGGGTTCTAGAAGACTCTTTAGTTCGCTGGTTGCTTTGGGTAAAAGAGGACGATTAAAGAACCAGCTGTATTTATAAAAATGCAACAAAAAGATCTAAAACAATGAAAAAAACAAAACGCACAACTGTCATAGGGACTTGACTAGCTGGGTTAGATATCTGTTTAACCATTTGATGATTAATTCCTAAAACCAATTCCAGGGGTTCAGCCAAGCGCCGAACCAGTTTTTATTTATTATATAACGCTTGCACTTATCAATTATCTCCCCCCCACCCCACCCCCATCCCCTCCCGCATTCCATATATTCATTCCCTTACATTCAGTTTTCAAACATCTCGCCTACCACCTAAATTTCATAATGCTATAGCTCAAAGAAAAAAAGAATTACTTATCCAATTTTGTTCATTCGTTCGGAATTTATGCGCTTACAAACATTTCGGATGTTTAATTTTATTTAAATATTTGGAAGTTCATTAATATAATAAAAAAATACTCTATTTATCATTCAGTCTTTATAATCGTTACGATTTATATTTTTAATATAGGAACTCTCATCTGACATTTATTCCAAGCTTGTCCAAAAAAAAAACGAATTCTAATATTTGAACTTTCTGCAGTAGTAGCTGACCAGTAGACTGAGTACCTACCAGCATAGAGCCCAAAAATATATCAACATTGTTTCCATGGAAAAGATTTTTTTCTGACGTTAGCAAAAACTCGCTTTTGTTAGCGATAGAAAACGTATAACAAATATAATATATTAATATTTATAATTTCATAATGCCAGAGCTTACCATTATATACAACCTGGAGTCTGCGCATATAATTTAGCTTTATATTGGTGAAAGAATTATTAAAGTCTTTATATTGTGTTATGTGTGAAAACGTCATAAACAAACTCGAGCAGTTTCGCATTTATAATATTAGTATGGATTGCATTCCATAGAGGGCTATATTAGCTAGTTATTGAATGTAACCGGTAAAAGCCATCTTCAAATTGCAACAAATATGGAAAATACATAAATTGAATAAAATCCTTGTGGACAACCCCCTTCCGCTGAGTTGGCATAGCGTTTTGGTCCCGCCCAGGCGTTGCACGTTAGATTTCTCGGCAGCTTAATTCCTCCATCATGATACAAGCAACGTTTTTCGCTAACTGTGGTGGTAAAAGGAGATTTTCAAATTTTATCAGATTATTCGTATCCTGGGAATGTTTGCCTTTCTTAAAAAATAAAAACGTAAATTAACTGCAGATTTAGAAATATTTGTACCAGTCTGAATATGGCTTTGACAGATTGAAACCGGTTACGGTCACAAATAAATTAAGTGGAAATAAGTGTGTTTTAATATATTACTGAATGTGCCATTATTCAACTGACTCTAGATTACGTGATTTTGGCTTGGTATCAAAAATGAATGTTAATAAAAATGCTACCTCATTTTTTTCGAAGGCTTCTGTGTAGTTTCACTTTATTTATTTATTTATTTATTTATCTGGTTTCTTATTTACATGTAAACAATTCAGTTACAAAGACTTTGTCAACTGATTCATCATTCAAAAATAATCAAGAAACACAAAGAGGCACAAATAAAAGTGTAGACATCTTCAAATACAGAAAGCTTATTTTGTGGCACCAATATAATTAAAAATTAATCAACACTTAATTGTTTAAAAAGCCAACATATTTCGTAAGTAATGCTTACTACAGATCTTACTTTAAAAATAACTAAGACTTCTGTTTAAAATTTTTTAAGAAAACCATGATTTTCTCAAGAAATATGTCGGTTTTATAATCAACTTTCTGGTACCCAGCACGCGTTGCAGTGCAAAGAAATAAATTGTTTCTCCCTGCATTTTCTGTCCCATGCGTCCTCGTTCCCCTCCCGCGTCCTCTTCTCCCCACGTTCTCCTTCCACCTCCCACTGCTTCCCCTCTCTCGGCATCCCTCCCGCTAACCCCACTTCTTTCATTACATTACTTCTCTCTTCCCCTCACGCTTTCCCTCCCTGCCACTAAAATATATTTTTAACTCATTTTCATTTATACGAATTTCATAACGCCAGAGCTTAACATTATATATAGCCTATAACCTTTGCGTGCGTGCGCACAATAAATCACCAAAGTTTCATCGCAATCGGATGAACGGTATGGCAGCGAATAACATACAAACGAACAAACGAACAAAAAAAAAAGATTTTTATATAATCAATAAAAGTGGTTTTGTTGTCGAACAACTAAATAGTGATTAATTTTAAATAAAAGCGGAGAATTGACAAGGTGCATCACCCCATTTCCTGTATTATTATGGACAAGTAATTGCGTTTATTGTAGAATATGGTATTTTTTTGGCATTCTCACTGCTAGCGTCGTCAAAGATTTCATTTTTTGAGGTTTAAGTTCGTTTGTGCTTACTTCGTATCTTGTTTGAATATTTAAGCACGCTTAATTTAGTTTTGTAAAAATGTTAACATTGAACATTTTTCGTTAGTAGGTAAGCATTTAATTTATGTTGAAATGAAATAGCATGTGTAAAGTATGTAGAAAGTTAAATATAACACCAAATTCTAAAAGGTAACAAATATCAAACAAAAGTAAAAGCAGCTGAAAACCCGAGAAACTTCTGCTCATTACACCCGTCAAATATCACAATATAACACCCTTAAATTTCAATTTCAGCCATACACCACCAGGCACCGTGACCTTGTACGCAAAGTTTACTTTTTTACCCCAAGTCCTTATAGGGTGTAACTTTGGGCAATACAATAATCTTGTGTTCTCAGATTCCGGAGAAAACGTCAAATGTATAGTTATTACGGGGTTTAGGTTAATCATGTAATTTCAACATCCGTTAGTGTGTATAGTTCGTTGTATGTAGTTTTTTGTATTTTATTTTATAATTTAATAATTTGTTATAAGATAATGCCCGAGGAGTTTTGTAGTAGCTCAACAGATGTCAGTTGAGAATTGTTTTGGAAGAGTATCGTTGTTCGTGTCTAATGTATGAACGGTTACGATAACAGCCAAAGGCTTCTGGTAAACGGTCAGATGCCATCAGTGTAGCGTGTCCGCAGCCGCAGAATACTTCTCCTGTAGAAAGGACGTCAGGTCTAGTTAAATATTCTGTAACAGTAACACTGTAAACAGTACGATATTGTAATCATGTAATCTCAACGAAATCTTATTTGAAAGTTTCCTTAAACAATATATTTATTTATTTATTAACGCCATTTTTCGGGGCTTTTACATGTGAGTAGTGAGAAATAAACAGTATTTATTGTACATAACTGAACTGCCTCAGTAACAATATTTTATATTTGTTTAATGATAAATTGAAGATGGTACACTGACTTGGTAGAGTTGTTTCCCTCCATGAGTATTCTAGGCAAAGATAAATACATATTTATATTAGCTGTAGTATTACGTAGTGGAATCCGGCAGCTTTTCAATTCAAGCAATAATCAACTAAATCATTTAAAATTTTATATAAAAATACCAAGTCAGTCAAAATTCTTCTGTCTGACAATTTGAGCATATCCGAATCATTTAACATAGTGTTTTAATTCAATATAATTGCTGAAATACGCATTGTAAAATTCAGAAAACGTAAGAATTTGTTTTGTATTCTTTCAACAACTTGTAAAAGTATATGAAAATTAAAATTAAATGCATTATACTTCTACCATGCAACATAACAAATTTATAAAGATTATATTCAAAATAAAGTAGCACCCTTTAAAAATAACAGAAATTTTAGACAAACGTAAATACTTCCAAAATGTAAAAAAACAATAGGACAGCCAAATCATAAATATTTCGGTGTTAAATTTTTTAATTCCTTACCAGAAAAATTTAGAAACATGAACACCAATATAAAAGCATTTAAAACACACCTTAAAAATTATAGTGAAAATATGAAATGAGTAATATCAAATAAAACTATTATGATAACCCCCCCCCCCCCCCCCATACACACAAGCCCTGCTTATTTATGGGGGTATATATAATATGTAACTTACCATTGTACAGAATCTGTTTGAAATACATGTATTGTACTATTTATGATTAATAAAAAATAAAATTAAAAAATATTATAATGTGGGTTCCAGACAGGAGAATTGTACTCAAGTCAACTTCTTGCATAAGCCAAATATAACAGTTTACATTGTTAACATTTCTAGTTAGCCTAGATATAAATCCCAACATTTTTAGGCCCTTATCAGAGATTTCTGTTATTTTTTTTTTTTTTTTTTTTTTATATTAACTCCACACAGGAGGCCCTGAGGGAAATAATTTCCCTCAGGGCCTATGTCATCTTTGAAGATGCTGTGTGGAGGGTGCTGTTGAGGAGAGGAAGGAGTGAACATGGGTCTTGAAGAGACCCATATTGTAGGAGGGAGGAAACACAGAAGCCGGCAAATCGTTCCACAGCCGGGCTGTTGAACTCAAGAACGAGTCGTAGAAACGACCCGTTCTCATGTGACTAATGTCAACCGTGTACAAATGTTGAGCGCGTGTTTGGCGTGTTTCCCGACTATGCACCGGTGCCGAGGGGATCAGTGACGCTAGTTCCTCGGAGCATCTTCCATTGTAATACCGGTAGAACAGGGACAGCATTCCCACCTGACGCCTGTGCTCTAAAGATTGCAGTCCATTTGTTAAGTTAGGAGAATCTATCAAACGGACCGCCCGTTTCTGCACAGAGTCGAGGGTTTTTTTCAGGTATTTTGGGACTCCAGACCAGAGGTGGCTGCCAAATTCAACCGTGGGGCGCACTTGCGATTTGTACAGGGTTAGCAGTTGTGTACTATTAAAGTATCTGCGGGCCCTGTACAGTACGCTCAGTTTCTGAGAGGCTAACTTAACTCTGGCCTCGATGGAGCCCCCGTACCTGAGCTGGTCACTTAGAGTTACACCAAGCATATCAATGGAAGGCCTGTTCGGGAGATTGCTTCCGTTGAAGAAGACTAGATTATCATTCCGATCCCTTTTAGACGTAATCAGACATGATTGGGTCTTTGAAACATTAAATTCGACGAGGTTATTCTTACCCCAAGAGAAAACACTCTCGAGGTAACCGTCCATTCTTTGTTTCAAAGCCCTCCGAGCCATTGGGATTTGTGAGCCCTTTGGAGGCTTGTCAAACAAAAAGCTATCATGGACTGTACTGTCATCCGCGTAACAATGAATCGGTGCACATGTCAAGAGGTCATTGATGTGCAACAGAAACAAAGTCGGAGACAGAACCGATCCCTGTGGGACGCCAGCATTTATCGAATGCGAGGAAGAGGTGAAACCATCAGCAACCGCCTGAATCGACCTCTCCCTCAAAAAGTCGGCAATCCACGTACACAAGGAAGCGGGAAGTCCGTAAGAAGGCAGTTTGTTGACAAGCCCTCGGTGCCAAACCCGGTCAAAGGCCTTGGAAATATCCAGTGCAACGGTTTGGGTCTCACCAAAGCGTTCCAGGCACCGCCCCCAAACATGTGTCACATACGCGAGAAGATCACCGCACGAGCGGTTCCGGCTGAATCCGTATTGACGGTCGTTAATAATTTTGTTCTTCTCTTTTGTTCTTCTCGTTATGTGGTTAACAAACGAAAGATTTGATTTAAAAGTGGTATATAAGTCCTAAATTTGTGTTAATGTCTCAAGAGCGTAGTTATCAATGATGTAATTAAAGATCACTGGATTTTTTATTCGAGAAAATCTAACTATTTGACATTTTGAGACATTTAAGTAAAGTTTATTTTTTTCATTACACCAAATTAACAATTCGTTAATATTATCTTGAAGAATGTTGCAATAGTAATTTTTTTTAATAATTTTAAAAATTTGGAGATCATCAGCAGAAAGTAAAATAGATACATCACGAAATATTTTTTTAAGATCATTTATGAACAATATAAATAAGATTGGGCCAAGGTGTGGACCCTGTGGAACTCCACTTGTTGCATAATTTTTTCCCGACAGGAAGGGTTTTATTCTAACAATTTGTTGTCTTCCAGTAAGCTAGCTTTCAAACCAGGCCTTTGCCTATTTCCACGTATACCAAGCTTTCCTAATTTCCAAGTTAAAATTTTATAAGAAAATGTATTAAAGGCTTCACTAAAATTAGTATAAACAGAGTCTAAGTGTTTTTTTCTTTAAAAGCATTGGTTATAAAATGTTCATATTTAGTACCCATACCAGACTTAACAATTAATACAACAATTCAGTTAAGGAAACATCCTCTAAACCTAACACATATGATTTTTTTTTCCACCTTACACCATGTATACATGTTGAAAGTTGTGCGCAATGTAGCCGGCTATATTAACTGAAATATTTGATTTATCTTCTGGAAGAAAAGGGAGAGGGGTCTGACAGACGCTCCGGGGGAGGAGACGAAAACACCTGTGATTTCTTTCAGTTTTCTTCAGTTTGCCTCAGAAACGCCTCAGCGGGTATTGAATTCTTGCACATGTTATATGAATACATTTTTTATATCACTTCCAGAGACATTCCATTATTTTAATATTTTATTTTCACTGTCGGGAGCGCGCTTTGATTTAGGAGGCCTGGGAATTGAAATAAAAGGAGCTTTCGGGGAATGGCAATTGAAGCGTCGCGCCGTGCTCGTAATTGCCGGAGATTTTATTTGTTCTTCTTTTTGGGAGTAGAGATTTTATTTTGTGTTTGTGAAAATAATAAGGATTTTAAAATGACATGAATTATTAATTACAAAATATGTTTTGGGCCATGATTAACTATCGTGCATGGTTTTGATAAAGTTAATCTTTTTTGTTAACGCAATTTTTTTTAACGTAGCTCATGACTCTACTAGAAGGTAAAAAGGAAATTTCTTAGATATTTTCAATATAAATTCAGACAATCTATAATTGATATCTGTTGTAAAACATTTTATTTTTTTAAATTTCTATATAAAATATGTTTACATTGGGTTTTTTGATGCCTATCTCACTGAGATATACCTGTGTCGAGACAGGCTTAGAGGTACATAAATGAATATCGTAGTTACAAGAATATTTAAGGTTAAATACATATTATTTTGAATACAATTAAAATAGGAAGGTGATTGGAAGGGCTGGTAAATCCTTTAAAGAGAGTTATCATATAAATGTAGGAAAAGACGAAGTAAAGTGGTAAATCCTGTCAAATCTATGTATGGAGTTAAATTTGAGATGATTCTGTTATTTTAATTTATAAAATGATTTAAATGGAATTGGATAAGGTCGTATGTAAATTGTTATTTCTGTCTATTTGTGATTTATTTAACAGTTGTTTGCAGTAGTTTGACGTCCAATACTTACAATCTATTTCTTTATATCTTGTTTGAATTTTGTAAAGGATTCAGTTTGTCTGATCGTAGCTAGTAGTGTATTGTATAGTTTGCAAGCATATTGTATATTTGAAGTGTCTTTTTCCAAAGGTGGTTTTGGAAAAGGGAGTTTGGTTTTATCTAAAATTGATAATAATAATAATAATAAGCCTTTATTTTTCTTTTTTCAAGGGAGAGGGGAGCATATTGCATATTCAAAAATCTGTTTCTTAAAACATTAGAAAATATACAGATTTAGGAAATGAGATTAAAAGAATTTGGCATTCTCGGACTATAAAAATATTACCATTTGTTATTTCAGCTACTGGCATTATACCTAGCTCTCTAATTAAAAATTTAGGCTTATTAGATTTATCAAAGAATCTTTAAATAAATATGCAAAAATCAGTCATATTAAACACATGTAAGATTACGAAAGATTTTTTAAATATTTATATTGAGAGATCAGTAGGATTTATCGGTCCAGTTAGGAGTTCTATCGAGCCGAACCCTCTGATATGAAAATATCTGGAGTCGGTGAAGTATTTTCCAATATGGTCTCTGGTAGGTTAACGTGTTGTTTTTGTATAGTTTTGAATTTATTATACTTATACGATGCAATTACATCGCGTGGATTGACTAGATGATCATTTGTGGAAAAGTGTGTGGAAGGGTTAAATTTTTCCTATTGGGAAGATTTAACCCGGACATAAAGTCTAGAGAACAATTAAAAAATTATTATTATTATTGAGATACCTCTTTCTTGCAAATAGGTATATTACAGAGTTATAAAAAGTATAATTAATGCTATATACAATCTTGTTGAAAAATGTAATATGGGATATTAAATTATTCGTTTGCAAGAACCCCTCTCTCAGGCAAAGGTGAAGGCCTCCTCTAAAGAATTCCATTTATCTCTCTCTTGACGAAAAAATTAATTATTATTAATCTATTATTTAAAATTCTCCAAAAATTACGAAGTAATGAGCTTTCAAAGTGAACTTGGATACAACATAATGCAAAGGTGTCTCGTAAAGTCGAGACGCAATTCAGTACAATTCATAATTCGGATGGCAGTGTTCAAGTATCTCCGAGCATATAACTCTATAAGGGTTGAATTAGCAAGATATTGATGATATTTGCATCGAGCATGAGATTATACAATATCAAGTTAGTATTAGTGAAAACCGATCGCTTAAACTCGATAATTAAAACAGGTTTTTTATTTTTATTATTATAATTACTATTAAAGAATATGGTATCACTAAACATTCAAAAGAAAATATGAAAAAGAACAAGATATACAAAAGATAACGGTCGCAACTGGGAATTTGAACTTTGAACATTCATTTAGTCGTTTACAAAAAAGAGTAAATATTTTTCCGAGACACTATCTAGGTTACAAACCAGTTCATCGAGCACTTGTTTCGAATAAAAAAGGTAGCTGCCTATTGAAGAAAATATTGTTAATAATTCTAAAATTTGATTTATGATTTTGATAAAAATTATATTTAAAGAAGAGGTCTTGCAGCTGAATCGGTAGAGGCGTTTGTCCCGATAAGACGAGATATTCTGGGATCACGTCCCATTTGGGACCTTCATCTTTTTTTTATGAATACCGCACAAGAGTCCCCAACTGTTCCTCTCTGGATCCAGTGAGACTATAGCATCCCCAATTGGGGTATGTTGTGAGACTTGTGAGACTGAAGGTAGTGGATAGGGGAAGGATATGGGGAAAGGGAAGGTGGGGAAGTACCTGACTATTCAGATCTGGTCACCAAACACGGCTAAAGCCATTTTAAGCAACGTTTCAATTCTGAATGGTGGTCTTACACCAGGGCGATACTGAGAGTATCTTCCACTCTGGAACATGCTGCAAATATACAATATATTATTTTCAATTAATTAATTGCGAAATACCACAAATTAATCAAATAAAATTTATTTGCCCACGCCGGGTTCGAACCCGCGACCTTCGGATTGTGAGTCGAGAATCTAATCTCGGGACCACGGAGGCCGTTTTTATTTTTCTGTGTTTTGTTCTTTTTTAAAATTTTTGTTTAGATTATTAGTGTTGTCTTCTTCTAATAAAAACAAAAAAAAAATATTTCATATTTACTTAAAACATATTTTATTTTTCCAGACAAAAAGTTTGGCTTAGAAAAAACTGACGTGTATAAAAATAAGTTAATCATCATAATTTCCTGGCTGTTCCAACTCACAGAATGTCTGCTTTATTTTATTTTAGATTTCTTTTATAAACAAGGAAGTTTTTACAGCGATGTTATGCTTCTAAAATTGATTTTTAAATTACTGCTAAAGCTTTTTCTTTATATTCAGTTTACACATAAAACGTACTTCTTCCCGAAACTGAAATTCAATTAACTTGCGAGAATTTCGTAAAATCCGGTAGCGTTAGGTAATATCGATCAGTCGGGCAGATTTTTTTCGGGATGAAACACCTGAAAATATAATATCCTCCCTTTTGATAAAACATTTCCCAGCGCACTCCGCCGTAGAAACTTCAAACCTATATTATTTATGACACAAGGCAATATGCTCCAGGCCGTATATCTTCTTTTCATTCGATGCCTGGGTTTTCAATAAAAGTCCACGCAACGCAATATCTTTTCATCTGTGAAATATCAACTCGAGAACGCTTCACAAAGCTCAAAATAACTAAATACTCTGAATAATATCTTATTAGATGTGCGCCAAAATTATTGATATTTGTTTTTTTTTATTTATTAGCTTATTCCCGGCATGCGTTGTAATGCTGTATTCAAAGAAATAAATTGTTTTTCCCTGCATGTCCTTTCCAGTGCGTCCCCGTTCCCCTTCCGCGCCCCCTTCCCCGCCTTCCCTCTTCCCTCTCCCGCTCATCCATCGCGCCAACTCCCCTCCCGCATTCCATAAATTCAGTTTTCCCAGTACATTCAGTTTTCAAACAACTTGCGTGCCCACCTTTTTTTTTTTTATTCAAATTTTAATTTTTCATAAATTGCAAATATTAATTTTTGTATATTAACAATCAATCAAATTTAGTTCCTAACATGGGTATGTATTTAAAATATCTATCATTTTATATTCCATTCAAAGTATTAGGCAATTACTTCAAATAAATTCATTAATGGGTTTCGAAAACGGAATTTTTCATTTAACAATCATTGTTTTGCAAAATGTCATTCTCAATTTTTGACAGTTTCGCAAGAATTTTTGTAATGATTTAAAATTTTTCAGATGAATTTAATTTAATTAAAACGGAATTTTTCATTTAACAATCATTGTTTTGCAAAATGTCATTCTCAATTTTTGACAGTTTCGTTGTAATGATTTAAAAATTTTCAGATGAATTTAATTTAATGTAAATCAAATTCAGTAACGATATCGTTACGTTCTGTAAGTACTTGAGTTTTTTTTATTACCGTAACAGCTGTTTCGGCTTTCAACGCCATTTTCAAACTGCAATAAAAATAAAATTCTAGCAGAATCTGATTATAATATTATCAAAACTGATATACATCGAATTAAAAAAAATTAAAAGTTAACATAGTTATTTAAAGAAAAAATTAAAAAATATTTGTGTAAAAAGTATTGGAAATAAGCAAACCATTTTAAGTTATAACGTAAAAATTTGACCACATGAAGTGGATCTATATAAAGTTCAACAAATATTTTTTTTTTACATTAGCTCCACGCTAAAAGACCGGAGAAAAAATCTCTCAGATAAAAAAGAATAAATATCAATCGTCAATGACGGTGTAAAACAATACATACCATATACTTAAGAGACGTTAATGATGTAGACGTCAAACAAAGTATCTACATAGGTGTAAAACAAATAAAAAGATTCAAGAAATTTTGTAAATTTTTGGGGTCAT
Source organism: Glyphotaelius pellucidus (assembly GCA_936435175.1). Lineage (NCBI taxonomy): Eukaryota > Metazoa > Arthropoda > Insecta > Trichoptera > Limnephilidae > Glyphotaelius > Glyphotaelius pellucidus. The sequence goes on from OW386549.1 coordinate 32,276,946, forward strand.
CGCTAAAAATAGTCCGCAATCTTGTCACTATAGTGGATTGGTTTATATAGTTAACATATTCGTATAAGAGGTTGCGATAATGTTGAGTTGGTTCTTTGTGAAGGAATATAAAATTTTTCTGTGTTTCTTAGTAGAGGGTGATCGATATTAATTTGGATTGTGGCCAAGATGATTATTTATAATTTGATAATAAATTTGTCATTTTGTCTTGACATTCATTTAATTCCCTTAAATTAAAATCAATATTTTAGGCATTTCTTATAATCGGTAGACTCTTTCTTTCTTGGTAGGCCTTTTTTGAATGGATTCAATCCTTATTTTGTGTAGTGTTCTGTTATTTGAAGACACACTAGCAGATTCTCCAACACACTTGGATGGAGATAACTTCTTGGAATAAATAAAATCTGGTTCGTTATCTGGATTTATTTATACTTCGCGTATACAATTGGGAATGCGGTAGTCTACCTAACTAGGAGCTAGCTATAATGGTTATGGCCCGTGGTCATTGAAACACAGCCTCTGAGCCCCCCTGATTCCCTGCCGGAGAACTTAAGCACTTGCCTTGCTTGCCATGGCAAGTGGCCACTTGGCTTGCCATCTATCTAAATTGCCACTTGGCTTGCCATCTGGCGGATTCTACCGAAAGCTGATGTCACCGCCATCTGTCTCTACAAGGCGGAAGCTTTTACGATACACCACATTTTGTGAATCTCACATTTTATTTCTACAATCTTTGTTATCTCATTTGCGTTTTGGCTCATTCAACCATCCGAAATCTGCGATGAAAGACTTGACGATCGTGAATTGATGTTTTCATTCGTCTATTTTTATTCCGTAAATACTTTCTCAAATACTCGCACTCCATGTTTAGATATTAAATTGCTAAATATGCCTGGGAGGCAGACCAAAAAAAAGGATAGACTTGATTTAAAGCAAGCCCTTCATCTCATAACGCAAGGCTGATGTCAAACGAACTGGTGCCAAGTTTGAATGTTCTGCCAAAGGTAACAAAATAATGATCGTTTTGGTGGCATAAGATATAATTATGGTAGTATTGCTTTGAAAATGCGTAAATTATTAATAGAAAGCAAAGCAAATACATATCACGCTTCACATTCAAGGATCGCAGATGATTTTCCTAAATTATATTCTTTAGATATGCACTATAAACGATAGCCTTTTTTGTTCGATCTATAAGTATGACCCGGCACATATTAGTTATTTTGAAACAATTTATATTATTTAAAAAAAATCAGACAATACGTTCCACTTATTCGGATTCTAGCGAAATACTAACTTAACAAACGGATTGCAATCTTTAGAGCACAGGCGTCAGGTGGGAATGTTGTCCTTGTTCTACCGGTATTACAATGGAAGATGCTCCGAGGAACTAGCGTCATTGATCCCCTCGGCACCGGTGCATAGTCGGGAAACACGCCAAACACGTGCTCAACATTTTTACACGGTTGAAATTAGTCACATGAGAACGGGTCGTTTCTACGACTCGTTCTTGAGTTCAACAGCTCGGCTGTGGAACGATTTGCCGGCCTCTGTGTTTCCTTCCTTCTACAACATGGGTCTCTTCAAGACCCATGTTCACTCCTTCCTCTCCTCAAAAACACCCTCCACACAAAATCTTCAAAGATGACATACACCCTGAGGGAAATTATTTTCCTCAGGGCCTCCTGTGTGGAGTTAAAAAAAAAAAAAAATTTAAATAAGTTTCGAAATATCATTCAATTTAACTAGTTTAGTGGGGCAATAAACTTGTGATTGTAATTACTAGATCATCATTATCACGATGGCAGCATCCAGGAGCTTCTAGCACCGTGAATTCGATGACTTCACAATATCCGATCGATATGCCTAACTTTTGACGATTTTATATCGATATCACTAGCACGGTTGCGCCATAGATAGCCGAATCGATATTCATAGGGAATAAATAAGATATTGATATATGCTGGCAACACTGGTATATCTGACTACGAATTTATATTCCGAAATGTCAAAAGCAAAACAATTACTTATTTGGTGCTTCTGCAACTCTTGGAATTGGGTTTAATAAATCCCAACGCTTTTTGAAAAACCTAACCATTGATGAAAACCTTACCTTTTTCATTTACACATAACTACTAAAACTAGTAATCAACTATGTATACCTACCAGACCTTTCTTAGATATAAGGTATTTGTATTTTAACAATTTATAAGTAGTACTTGTTTTTGTGGTTGTAATTTAACAGTTTATGAGATCTACAGAATTAACAATGATCCCACATTCAAAAAGTTTCAGGAGTTGATGTTCGATGTTTTTACAACTCAATAAATCGATCCATGTTTGCTTACCCCATCCCAACGTTGCGTTTTGAAAAACCCAACCATTGATGAAAACCTTACCTTTTTTTGCCACCCTATTGGATTCTGGATCACGATTTCCGAAAATACTCCACTCATCCCCGGCTGTAATTTATGTTATTGTCTCATATCCGGCGAAAGTGGTTGAAGCACTAAGGGTGTAAAGGCCTTCAACTAGACTCAATCTTTCAACACTGAATAAGAGATACTACACTTGTCAACTGAGATCATTCCTCCTATACGCACGTTATCCATAAAATCCATATCCAATTTCAATTTGGGAGACGGGTAAGTGTACCGCTGCCCTAAAAACCATAACCAACTGTTGAAAATCACTATGAGCAAAACTCAATTGAAAATCTGGAAACAGAAAATCAGATGATTACGAAGAGCTAATAAAGCTAGTAAATGACTTACTATTTTGGAAAAGCTTAAAATTGTACGAAGCCATTGATTCTGAAATCAATATAGCAGCTAGGGGTATCTTAGAGCGTCACTTACGATATTCGTCAGATTAGATGAACTAGTTGCATTTGCCTTACTTTCTGACAAGCTGTCTGATGCTGAGAAACAGGCCATTGTTCAAAAAATAAGTTCTGTTGGCGGTAATCGTTCGGTACGAGGTGATGCTGCTAAGCTTGCAGAGGTTACATTAGAAGCTTTTGCAACACAAATGACGTTGAAAATGCTCTTAGTTCTCGATATCAAGGACTCTTTCTTGCGATTATCTCCTGAGACTTGGAATGACAATGTTGATTACCTTCAAGGCAAAGGCTGCCTCAAAAATTTGCGTGTTTTTAATGATACAGCGGAGAGAGGTGTTATAGAACGTTATAGAAGGAAGAAAAGCAATTTTTACTTCACATCGTTGAACAAAATAGAAAAATCATTTCTACTGAAACATCCAAAAAGAGTTAACAAACATAGTTTTGAAATATTGTGACTAATATTATGTAAATTATTGCTTTGTTTCCCAATTAGGTTCACATTTAAATACTTAGTATACTTATTTGATTAAAATACTTGTAATATTAATAAACCTTAAATTACGTGTTTTACTTAAAATTCTGAACTTTTGTCAGAAACTTCCAATTCGATGAGCACCCCCCTTGTATATAAGATATGGGGCTGAAATTTATTACACATAATAGAAATGATACGTGTAACAAATCAAGCGAGTGGCGACACCTATATTTAAAATTTTTTTTTACTATTAGGGCCTGGACCACCTTAACGACCAGCTTCGCTTTTTTGACAGTTTTTTGTTGGCGCCAACGGCGTTCAGTCCTCCATTAATGGATTTCCCGGCATTTATCCTTCTTTCAATAGTCTTCCTATCTCTCTTAAACATACTTCCCAAATACACAAACTCATCCACTTGCTCCATTTTTTCGTCATTCATCCACATGCTCCAAGTATTCAACTATTCACATTGTTTTCGTACTCTCTCTTTCAAATACCATTACTTTAGACTTACTTACATTCATCATTAACATTACATTACTTCATTCTTCATACATATTTCGTTCATCCTAGAACGAGCGACTGTAGATCTTCCATATATTAGAAATCAGCACCGCATCATCAGCATACAACAGGCAACATACTTCCAGATCACTTCCCACATTTTGTCCCAACTATATAAAAAAATGATATTTTCTTTTAAGCACTAAATACGACGTCTTTTTATGTTTTAACCTTGGCGGATGGTTAAGATAGCTTAGGAAGATAAAGAGGGCTGTTTCACGCTAAAATATGTACAGTTAACCATATAGTTTTGATGAAATAGAGTCTTTTGTAAGATCTTTTACTTATTACAATGGGAAAGTTATCAGTTTGCAAAATATTGTTCACGAGTTTAAGTCCCAATCTATAAAAAGCCAGCAAAAAGCTGTTCTTTATTAAATTACCCTCTTTGTAAAAATGCACATCTTGGAAAAGGGAAATACGGCTCAGATAACATGAAGCATCATTAAAATGTTTGTAATTTATTTTGCCAGACTCCAAACCTTATGTTTATTAGATTCCGCACAAGAGTTGCAACAGCCAGTCAGTAGTTTGTGTAAACTTGCAAAAAGGAAGAATTAGAAAAGAGAATTGTAGTAACTAACTATTCGGATCAGGTTATTAAACATTACTAAAGTCATTTTAAGCGAGACCATTATATTATTGATTATTAAAAAGACGCTTACGTCATTATCGCTGATCTAAAAGATGACCGGACAACTCGGAATGAAACCAACTGAACCATCTCAGATAAGTCACTTAGAATGATAAAAAAATATATATTTCAAAAATTGGTTAAATAGGTTACGTTAGGTTAGGGTTATCGGCTAATTTACAATTATTTTTTTCATAGCTTTTAATGACATTTCAAAAAGGTGTTTCTTCTTCTTCGTGTGCCCTATCAGGTCCCTCCGACGTTGGCAATCACTCTGGAAAATGTCTCTCTATCTTGTGCTGCCCGGAGTAGCTCCTCCGCACTTCTAATGCCGGTACACTCTCATATATTTCGTAGCCAAGTCAATTGTCTCCTACCAGGCCCTCGGCGATCTTCTATTTTTCCTTTCAATATTAATTGGAGCAAGTGATACTTTTCCCCTCGAAGTATGTGACCCGGATATGTAATTTTCTTGACTTTTATTAATGTGAGCAGTTCTCTATCTGCTCTAGCCCGCCCGAGAATTTCTATGTTCCATGTCGGTCCATGGAATCTTGAGCATTCTCCGATGAAGCCTTATTTCAAAAGTCTCTAAACTGTTCATGGTATTTACTTTCAAAGTCCATGTCTCACATCCATACAGCAAGACTGACCACACATAACACTTTAACATTCTCTGCCTTAGTTTTAAATTGAGATTGTCGTTGCAGAAGAGGGATTTCATTTTACTGACAACAGTTCTTGCTGCCTCAATTCTGCACTTAACCTCTGCATCTGGGTCAAGAGTCTCCGTGAGAATGCTGCCGAGGTATCTAAATCTTGCCACCTTTTCGACATTGCAACTATTTAATTGTATCACTAATCCAGAGTGATCTAGTCGTCCAAATGTCATCCATTTTGTTTTATTGACGTTGATTGTCGGGCCCAGTTGCTCACCAAAATTATTAACTAGATTTAATAGGTGTTGGAGGTCATCGATATGGTCAGCTAATAATACAGTATCATCCGCATATCTTATGTTATTAATGACAACTCCGTTGATCTTCAGACCCATCTCGGTATTTAGGGCTCTTTTAAAGACATAGTTGGAATAGAGATTAAACAATAGTGGCGACAGGATACAAACTTGTCGTACTCCACGCTGAATGGCGAATACATTAGATCTCTCATTCCCATGTGAGATATGATGTTTGGAACCAAGAAGGTGTTGAGTTGACTTTATTCTCAGTTGGCATGGAACCGATCTAAAATATGCGAACACCTCAGCAGGTTTTCCTAGTGAGGTGTTAACAAAACATTACTACATCCGTTTACATACAGGTGCTGATTGTTTTTCACTTCACCACCATGTTTTATAATACATTATTTTATGTCTTATATCTTGCACTTAGCATTTTTATCTTGCACTTAGCGCAGAAATTTAAAAAAAAATAGTAATAAATGAAAAATTATCCAACGAAATATATATATGCAGGATGAAATGAAATGTAATATTGTACTAAATGACTACTTTGATTCAATAAATCGTTCACGAGTCACCAAACGTCCCTTTCCTTATGTTTAATATTATAGAAGCCTCTTTGTATGAAATATTCTCTCGTTCCGAATACGCAGTCCTCCTCGCGGGAAATAATTCTACAAGGCTGCTGTATAAAGCGGGAATGATTTCGCGATTTTATTTTTATCTTTGAATAAATTTTACTGTCGCTTATGAATGTGGCATGCTAGCAAACAAAGGATTGAAGGTGATGAAACAAGTAACAATCTCAAGAAGTTAAATTCCTCTTTATGTTGAAACGTTGTCTAATTATGAATTTGGCCACATCTGATGTAGAGCCCTAGAACGCTGTGAAGAAACGGGCCGTCCGTTTGAAAGATTCTCTATTTTTACAAACGGCTTGCAATTTTAAAAGTACAGGGGTCGTTCTTCTTTTTAACCTACATAAAGTTGTCTCCACCAGTTAGAGGAGAAAAATTCAACAGAATTACCAATATTATTATTTTATAATAACTTTAAAATCTACTGTACTAAAGTCGTAACGACTGTGTGCGTTTTAAAAAAATATGTGTTTATATTTGTGTAGTAAAAATTACGTGACAGAGTTATAACTCCTCGTGATAGAAGTGAATTTCATACAAGTCACAGTTGTCTTCTGCCACCTCGACTAGCGTGTATTCTATAATGTTACAAAAAATTATATGACGACATAAAATATAAAACTGTTTTTAAACTCCAAAAGGTATAACCTATAAAGTAACAACGATTATTATTTTTTGTCTCCTACTCTTTTTATGTCATACGATAATTCTGTCAAGTGGGTTGTCATTCGAAATAGGTATATACGCAGCTCGTGTTTGTCACCCCCAATAGGCATTTTAGGTCTCCTTCCCCCCTTGCTACAATTTCCCTCTGAGATCCAGAGAGATTCATTTATGGTAAAAACAAAATGTGACAGAGTGGTGGAAATGTGACAGAGTGGTTAAAGTTATGTAGGTCAAAAAGAAGAACTACCCAAAAGCGTTAGGTGTCTTTGTTCTACAGATATTTCAATATTTCAATGGAAGATGCTCCGAGCAACTGGAGCCACTAATCCCTTCAGCACAACATTTGTAGATGGATGACATTTGTCACGTGCGGACAGGTCATTTTTACATGGGTCTCTCCAAGACTCCTTCCTCTTACTCAAATAAACATAGGCCCTGAAGGAAAGCATTTTATGCAAAAACTATAAAGTTTTAAAAATTATTGTCAATGTATAGATAGTTTCTAATAATTCCGTTTTGAAATAAAACTGATGATGCCAATTTTTGTTAACCCTCCGACGAGCGACATACGGGAGGCAGCGGCGGCAATAAGGTCTGTGCAGTTTTTATATATGTATTATAATTTCGTTAGTCGATGTAAAACAAACAATCATGGGGTGAGGTTTGTCTAGGTCTTGGAGGCGGATGACCAGGACACACTGAACCCCAGAGTTCTACCCACCCCTTAAACCCTTATCCTTCCCAGAACTCTCCTCTCCTTCCTTTCCTTAAAAAAACCCTCCACACAGCATCCTCAAAGATGACATAGGCCCCGAGGAAAATTATTTTCCTCAGGGCCTCCTGTGTGGAGTTCATGTAAAAAAAAAATCCGCCTTAAAAATTGTGTACATGTGCGTGAGAACCACTAAAAGATGACACAATGTATTCTCATTGTTTACGAGTCTATATGGCGTGTTTTGGCTAGAATCGGAACGAATTAATTTCCGTTCATTCACGAAAACAAAATTAAAATTTAAACAAGTGAATATAAAAATATTTTTAGCACTTTGCATTCATAATATATGGGTATATTTCAAATACTTGCCAAAACATTGAAGACTGCTAAAGTTTGTTTGATATTCGGGTACGCGCGTACCCTTGGTGGAATTACCAACTGTCGGCCCAGCACCAATACAAACCAACATCTCTTGTCAGTCTTCCGCTCGGAACTGCCAAACTTAACTTAATTCAATCTTACACGTGACCAAAACAACTACCTTGAAAATACGTTTTGACAAGCTTCCAATCACGAAAACACATACCAACTACCTGCAAAATATTTATAAGGTCTGCACAGACCACCAGTTTGAAAAAATTATTCCGCTTCGAAATATACGAAATACAGAGTTTGCAGGACCGACTTATACACTTATACACCGAGGAATACGTGAATCGGTTTGTAATAGCATCGTTCTTCTTACATGTTCCCAATCTTTCTGATAACATCGCTTTGTGACTTTGAGTGTCGTGCCTGTCAGCGCGTAAACGCGATACATCTCATTGTGGTTACTGTATAACCTTTGCCAGTATTTAAAATTAAATAATGGGTAGCTTCTAAGCTAACAAGCAAGAAAAATAAATATGGAAAAGGTCTGGCCAGACCCTGTCGCTCACCGGAGGGTTGATAGTATAACCTTGTGTATTCACTGTCAACATTATGGATTCTGGAAGTATTCTAGACAGGACATTGACATAGTGATGTCAGCCCAAAAACCCAATTCATCCGCTGTTGTATTGCGTTAGGTAATAAATCACCCCTGAGTATAATAATTGTAGGTACCTGGGATGTAACACGAATCCATACAATATTAAACCAGTCCTGGTACAAAATCTTATTTTTCCACGAGGGATAAAATGCATCGATCTAGTAAATTTTATTATAATTATTTTTATTTTAAACGAATTTGTTTCCGTCACAACTTTGGCTTCAAATGGTCAGCATAAAAATAACTTTGAAATTAATCATTAAACAATTTGGACTCTTATTCCAATCAACTTGAAATCACTACTTACTTACAAACCGTTTTGTAAGGCGGCGCTTCCCTGCTCAAAAAGAAGAAGATGGAGAGATATGTAAGTACGAATGTTGGACAGAGCGCCCTAATATTTTAAATGATAAAATTGAAGCGAAAATTGTGAAAATGCTTAATAAAACATGACTCGTTTAAAAAAGAGCAAAAATCTCGTGGAACTATTTAAAGAAACATTGTAAATTTTTCCAGAAATTATATTTCTGGAAAATAACAAAAAAAGACTTGTTTTTAATAATTTTCGGAGCATACTAAGCGATTTTTTTCTATCGAGGGAATTTCATGTAATTTGCGTTTCGGCGTGGAACGAATCTAGATATTATGTTAAAAAATAACCTATATTTTTTTAAGAGCTTAAAAACTTTTAATGTTTAAGGAGATATGTGAGAAATCGGTAGAAATTTGGGTAGCGGCGACTTAACGGCCTCCGTAGTGGAGGGGCAAGGCTCTTGGCTAGAAATTCGAAGATAGCTGATTGGAATCCCGGCGTGCCGAGATATTGATTGTTCCGTGTGTATAAATTATTTAAGTTTGTGGACTCGTACGTGGACTGGTAATAAACATCCAAATGGCCTCCGATGACAAACGTCAACCCATGAATCCGAACACACGTTGAATGAATGCTAAGTCACCAAACGTAGCGAACCGCTTGGGGCGACCCGAGGTGTTGGTTATCCAATAAATGGTTCCTGGAGCGGCGGTAACCAAACCCATGCCACTGATGAAAATGTACAAAAAATGATTCGAAATTATTCAATGAGAAAAGTGAATTTATTTTACTGATCTAACATTAATATCACATCAAGTCCATATTTTATTAATTAATGTAAGCACCAATTCCAGTTGAAATTTCTCGTTCGATATGGACACGTGTTCGTGTCACCGTGAAACGTGTCGGGTAACCAGTGACGTGCGACCAAATATGATGTCAGGTATATCAAATCTGAAAAAGAGCTCATGTTAGAACATAAAGAGCAGCGGCGTGCAATCATAAGCAAAATAAGAGGAAAATTATTACTGTCTACATCCGATGCCGAAAAAAATACCACTATTCCCCTAAATAGTGCCTCTTCATTCGTGGTATTGACGGGAAACCTGGGAAATTTCAACTAGTCTGACTATGTTTGCATTTTATATGACGAGTGCATTTGCAAAACTGACTTAATTATAATTTTTTATCTTATTTGACCAGTGTCTGCAAGATTTTTCTAAACGATATTTTTTTTAATACGATGTTGCAAAAGTTACTTATTCCCTTAAAAAATTAAGTATTCATATAACTGTGTCTTGCAAATTTACCTTATTGCATCCAATGTTTAATATCAATCAGTCTTGTTCCATTTTAGCCAATAGCATTTCGTCACGCGACAAAATGATTTGCATGAAAGGCCCAGATAAAAACGTTTTTCCTCTGGCCTACGGCATCTTTGGGAACGTTGTGTGTCGGGAAATAAAGAAAGGGAAAAGAAGAAGAAGTTAATGGAATAAAAAAGGTAAAGAGGGGTGGGAATTGGGAGTCAATGTGTCCAGGAGTGACGGACGTATGAATCCATCCCTCCCATTGCGTACAAGGCGATGTGTCAAGAGAGTCCGAATAGAGATGTGAAAAGTTTCCCTCAACCAGTCTCACCCGATTTGGAACGCCATGCAGCAGGTGGGCAGACGCATCCACCGCCAAGACCTAGACAAACCTCAATCCATGAACCCAGGAACCTTACAAAGTCATCAAATGTAGCGAATCACTTGAGAATGGCAGAGGTGTTGGTTATCCTATAAATGGTTCCCAGGGCGGCGGCTCCGTACCCGCTCCCCAAATTGAAAGTATGGCGTTTGAAAATCAGCTTATTTCAAGACAGTTGTTTGCAAAATAGAAGTATTCCAAGATTGTCTCGCAAAACAGACTTGCTCCAAACATAAATTGTAAATTTCTTATTGCTTTACAACATTTTATTATCTCTACATATTATAAAACAAAGTCCTTCGCCGCGTCTGTCTGTTTCGCAATAAACTCAGAAACTACTAAACGGATTTTCATGCCGTTTTGACCAATAGATAGAGTGATTTGTGAGAAAGGTTTAAATATATAATTTGTCAAGGTTTTCTGTACATTGGGTGAAATAACTATAGCAGGCTGCCAAGTGGGCGGTGTGGATTTGATTTGTTTGCAAATCTACAGTTTTCTGCCGAGGTTGATGAAACTTTGCACATGTGACCTTCAAAACAAGAGAAAGGTTATTGTTTACATTTGATTTCTAAAACGCTGTGTAAAGTGTTTTATGATTCAAATCTAATTCCATTAGAGTAATCTATTTAAAAAAAAAAACAAATGTATTAAATCACATACTAGACGTCTGCATCGGTATTTTTGCAATTTTCCGACAAAACGTTCAGATTTCCCAACAAATAAGTCAATTGTTCAAAAATTCCCCTCATATGTGGCACGTCTCTGGTATCCCATAAGCCGGCGTATCACACAGGGTGTGCCAGAAATTAATGGTTGACATCAATGTTACCTTGGCGGAGGTCAGCGATTATACATTAAATGGGTTAATACGTTATTTGGTGGCAAAGTCACCCTGTATTAAGTGAGTGTAATTTCATGACGCCGTTCAATTATTTATGCGCCGCGGTACTAATATAATATTTTGTATTAACATTTTGATATTCCCATGAAGAATTAAGGAGTAAGTGCGGTATCCAATAATTAATCCAACATACAACTATTTTAGTTTAGGCCAACATACTTGCCAAGACAAAAATGCTGTAACTCCTTCGATGCAACTGGATGGAGTAACATTAGCCAACTGTGACACATTTAAGTATCTGGGCTCACTCATTCACAGAGACGGAGGATTTGCAGCGGATGTAAACCATAGAATAGGTGTGGGATGGATGAAATTTAGATCTGTAACAGGAATCTTGTGTGACCCGAAAATGCCTTTAAAACTTAAAGGAAAGACATACCAGACTATTGTTAGACAGCCTCCGAATGCTGGACTATGTACAACTCCTACTCTAGGCAACTCGAAACAGCCAAAATGCGAATGCTTAGATGGTCCCCAGGAGTATCAATTAAAAATAGGATTAAAAGTTCACATTTTTGTGGTAGCCTGGGTGTCATGGACATAAACAGTAATCTGGAGGAATGACAATAAAAATGGGCACATAAGGACGGTATGAGTACATAAGACAGAAACCACCAGACCACACAGTGAAGCAGGCAATGTCTATAGAGTTACATCGACAGTCATCCAGAGGAAGATCAAAGAAGTCCTGGATGACTTACCACCATCACTCTTGGCTCTACAACCCCTGGTGGGTCTTGTTATTTTGTCATATCAAAATACTACTAGTGCCATCCGTGTGTATGGTTTAAACCTTGTGAAATAAACGTCAGTTCATTCTGTTTCCTCGTAAAAACCTAATTAATAGGTCTTGGCCTCCTCAAGAGTCTTCCTTCACTCGTCTCGGTTTTGTGCCAGCTCTCTCAAGTTTAGAAGTTCAAAGGTAGATATGACTTTGAGGATGTTGTCATTCCATCTTAATCTTGGCCTTCCCAGGCTTCTACAACCTATTTAATCAATTTTTTGTATATTTTTTACATCACTTTTAATGATTTTTCAAATAAGGTTCTCAGTTGTCCGGTCACAGTTATAGATTACTAGTAGGGGCGTTTATCCACCGCCGTCGTCATCGAGAAACGAGATTATTTCGGGTCAAGTTCGGAATGACGTGACAACGATCGTGTGTCCCTGCGACCAATCACGGAGGTTTCGATGTATACGTATAATTTTGGTGCATAACCAACCCAAGACAAAAAACCGTGCGCCGGCTCCGGCACCGGCAATTTTGGGTGTAGATGACGTGTGACCGAAGTGTTTTGTATTTATTGTTTTTCGGCCTATCACTATCTCGGGCCGAGTTCTAGCGATAGCGCCGAATTACTCAGTCTCGGCGGCCGAGAAGACGGCGCTTGGATGACGGACGTGCGATGGACATTCGGCAAATGTGTATTACTACTTCGGTCATCTCGGTCTCGGTGACGGCGGCCGTGGACAAGCGATCTAAGGAGGACTGTAAATAGACTACTATACTATGTATTTTAAAAATCATTAATATTACTAGGTACCTTGGTAAAAAAATCTTAAATTAGAGTTATTTAAATACTAAGTTTTATAAAATTGTTATATTTCTGTACAAATTGTTCAATATCTTTTTACCAACTGATATCAAAGTACTGTGATTATTTTATCGTTGTAATGAATTTAATGTCGTAGAATATTTCAAGCTAATATTTTTCGCTTATCTCTGTTCCAGTGAAATATGTTCCAGGCAAACTGCCAAAAGGTGGTTTAGTCTCTAATTTAGTTGACTTATTACCTTATTAATTATTTTTACTTCAGATTTTAAACATTGGTAATAAATGGGACTTGATGTTACAAAAATACCATTAACTTTTCAGGGTTAACTAGCGTTCACGGAAAATTTTAAATTATTTTTTTTAATTTTTATTATTGCATAAAATACGCGGTACAGCAAGTATATGCAATATAAAGTCCTCCTCACTGAGAATTCCTGTTCCTAGAGGCGAACGGTAAGTCGCAGTAATTATTTTCCTCAGCACAACACACAGTTTAAGGTGAATGAAGTATGTATAAAGAAAGTCATGGTATTTGAAAAAGAGAGTACGAAAACTGTGCGTAATATAGATGTGAATGGTGAATACTTGGAGCAGGTGGATGAGTTTCTGTATTTGGGAAGTATAAATACGAGAGATAAGTAGACTGACAGAGATATTGAAGAGAGGTAAAGGGCAGGTAACTCATTAATGTAGGACTGAACGCCTGTCCAAAGAAGCGAAGCGAGCAGTCCACAATGGAGTGCTGATATCTACCCTGATTTATAGCAGTGAGGTATGGAACTGGCAGAGGATGGATGAAAGTAGACTGAATGCTGTAGAAATGGAGATTCGCAAAGAATGCAAGGCTGAAGATTAAGAAAGGGACACTCAGATGGTTTCGGTATGTAGAAAGAACAAACGACGAAAGGAGTGTAAGGAGAATATATGACGTAAATGTGAATGGTAGAAGAAGTCGGGGATGCTCGAGAAAGACACGAACCATCAAATGAATCAGATACTTCACTCGGTTCACGTCAAGAGTCAGAATATTAACAGATATAATAGAATAATAGAGGATTCAGAATGAGGCATGGAGTGTGTGCCAAGATCGAGTTGTTTGGCTGTCCGTCCTTTCTCCCTACCCCAGTGGGGAAACGGCGTGATGGTTACTTAGTTAGTCTCTTGAGCGAAGTTAATAAATAAAAGGTTTTTTTTTATTTCATCCCGTAATTTACTTTTGTTTTTATGTTAGAGATAATGATTGGATTTGTAGAAGAGGTTGGCATAAAATAATGTTGCTACTCACATTCAGCTTCAGCTAATTTCCAACTGAACATAACACACCACGACATCTTTTTTAGTTGTACATCACACACGTGGTTCTTTGTCAAAATGAAGTTTTATCGTAGGTCGGTCTTGGATACCCCTGATTTAATAGAACTAATACGATTTCATTGCCCTGGGGGCCTACTCTCTATCTTTCGGTTTCACAAACCAGCACGTTTGTGGTTTAACCTTCAGTAGCGGGTGCTGTCAACTAAGCGGAAACGGTCTATAATTACTGTAAATATACTAAAAATAGAGTTCATCTTTTAGGTATTCCTCCGCAATACATTTATATGTTGGATTAAACAATAACAACACATATACATATTTACTGAGTGTACGGTACTGCAGCGCGAGGAAATTTTAGCACGATAGGAGGAGGGTTAATATGCGTTTGTGACGTAGCTAAACTTGCCGTACGGATTTTTTGATTTTGATTGATTTACTAGATTCTTATATTCCTTGAAGAGGTGAATCATTTAAATTTACTGAATTTAAAGTTAATGTTCTTTATACAAATAGAACGGCGTCATTTGCGCCTCGCAATCTTTACCTCATGTGGGTATTTAAAAATTTTACTCGTTTATTATAGACTTAAGGTCCTGAATTTAATCGGTAGGGAAAAATTGTTACCTAAAAACCCTACTAAAATTGCATCTTTTTTGGTCATCATTTACTCTTGATCGTCAGCAAACTGGAAAGCATAAATACATATGTGTGTGTTTGTGTTATGTTGGGAGTGGGAAGGAGGCGGTCATGTCCTTTTATTTGGAGTTCTTCCGCATTTGCCTTCGGGAATGAGGAAACCATGAAAAACCTCATCCAGGAAGATTCGGCCGGCGGTCAACATGAACCCGGTCGGCCTTCAGTGATATCGGTGTACGATATCCTGCATTGTGTGTGTGTGGGGTGTATGTCTGTTTTTATGTAGATATATACTTTATGGGACTATAGGGGATAAACATACATATACATACATACTATACAATATTATATAAATATATACATAGATATATAAACATAAGTTACGGGGGAGGGGTCTGGAGTTTGGGAATACCTACTGCTCGCTCACTCGTCGGCGTCTGAATCTGGTTCATGCCAGATGTGGTCAAGGTCCATCAGAATGTGTTTGGGTAGTCTGTGTACGTATTTGAATGTGAAGTCGCTGGGAGAATTGTATTGACCGATTTCCTGTATGAGTTTATTTTTACTGTGTCTTAAAGATTTGTAAAATCGGTCTGTCAGTCTGTGAGTGTATTCAAATAAGGTCGGAATGTCTTCTCTCGCATGTAGTCTTTTCAAATTTGTTCTGATTCTAGTGTTGTATGTGATTTTAATGCAGAGATTCTGTAGTGTCTGTAGTTTTGTAAAGTCAGATTGTGAGATGCTACTCCACACGGGAATAGCATATGTCAGCACCGGTCGAATGAGCGAATAGTAAGTCAGGAGTTTGGTTCTGGGAAGTAGCGGACTTTTTCTATTGAAGATGGGCTTCATCATGCCGAGTGCCATTCTGGCTCTTGCGTGCATCTTGGCTAGGTGAGATTTCCAGTTGAGTCGTGAGTCCATAGTCAGGCCCAGGTAAACGACTTCATCCTTCCATTCTAAGACGTGTCCGCCCATTTCGATGTTGACGTCTGGTGTCCTTCTGACGCGTTTCCTCGTGTACATGATGACTTCGGTTTTGGCCTCGTTCAGTTTGAGGCGCCACATCTTGTAGAACTCTACGAGAGCGTCGAGCGCTCTCTGTAGGTATATGGCCGCCATCTCGGCTTTCAGCGAGGAAACGTACAGCTTGACGTCGTCTGCATAGATAGACAGGTTGCATCTCTCGTCTCGGGGGATGTCATGTGTAAAGATGTTGAAGAGATGAGGTCCCAGTAGACTTCCTTGTGGCACGCCTTTTGGAATCTCACGTAGTGACGACAGCGCGTTCCTGATGAAGACTCGGAAGGATCTGTTCTTGAGGTATTCTTGTATCACTCTCGTTAGGTATATGGGCGTGTTAGTTCTGTGCAGCTTGTGCAGTAGCCCTCTGATCCAAACGGTGTCAAATGCCTTCTCCAAGTCTAGCAGTGCAGCGGCGATGTAGCGATGTTCGTTAAATCTTCTGGTGATGAATTCCGCTACTCGGGTGAGTTGGTGGGTGGTGGAATGCCTCTTTCTGAATCCGAACTGCTCGTCTGGCAAAGTGTTGTTTTCTTCGTGGTGTGGAAGCAGCCTGTTGAGTATAACCTGTTCAAATACTTTGCTCAGCGTGGATAGTAGACTGATCGGCCGGTAGCTTGTCGGCTGCCTCTTGTCCTTGTTTGGCTTCGAGAAGGGCAGCACGGTCGCCGTCTTCCAGATCTGTGGGAAATGTCCGGTGATGAGACAGGCATTGAACAGTTTTGTGATGTAGATGATGGCTTTCTGAGGTAGATGTTTGAGTAGAATGTTGTGTATTTGATCGCTTCCCGGCGCCTTGTTGGTCTTCAATCGCTTAATAATGACGGCAACTTCGCTCGGTGTGCTGAAATGGATGTCTTCGACGTTCGTCTGCTCCGCTTGTTCGAGATGTCGTAGAGATTCATCTACTAGTCGATCCGTTTCCGGATCGGATAGGCCGTCCGTGGCTGCGTAGGCTCTCTCGAATCCGTCGGCGAGCGCGTTCGCCTTCTCTTCTAGTGACAGCGCCAATCCTGAGCCGTCTAGCTTCTCTAGCGGGGGAATCGTGTGGTCTTGATGTTTCAGCGCTTTTGCCATTTTCCATAGGCTTTTATCCTTTGGCGTGAGTGATGTAACTTTCTTCGTCCAAAGTTGGCGTCTGAGGTCCGTTATTTCCTGCTTGATTTCCCGCTGTAGAGTGTTGTAGGCCGTTTTGAAGTAGCCGTCGCGCGTACGATGGTAGATGCGTCGCAAGCGATTTTTCTCCTTGATGAGCGATAAGACATGCTCGGGAAGCTTGATCGTGTGTGTGTGTACTTCTTTGAGAGGTATGTGTGTGTCTTGTGCATGTTGTATGATTTCCGTGAGAGTGCTTGCGGCCTCGTCGATTTCATCTGTAGAGCGCAGAGTTCCCGATGTTAGGTGAATTCGTTCGTTAATCTCTTTCTTGAATCCTTCCCAGTCTGCGTCCTTGTAGTTTCGCTGTTTTCTGGGGCTCCTCGAAGTCGTTCCTCCAATACTGAAGCTCACGGGCAGATGGTCCGATGACAGTTCATCCAGCGTGCGCAGTGGCGAGATCGTCTTGACGTTTTTCTCGAGTACGATGTCCAGAGTGCTGGGGTACTGTGCGTGCACTGCGTGGTATGTCGGTTTGTCCGGCGCCATTATCGTGTAGTTGTGAGTCTGCATATGCGTAAAGAGCGTTTTCCCGTTCGCATTGCCTCTGTAGTTATTCCAATAGTTGTGTTTGGCGTTGAGATCTCCTCCTAGAACAACAATTGGGTGCAGATTAAGTAATTTGTCCAAATCTTCTCTCACCAGAAGGTTGTGGTGTCTGCAATAGGCGGCGATGAAGGTATGCGCTCTATCCTCTATGGTGACTTCGACAATCGTAGCTTCAGTATGCTTCAGCTTCGGAGTGGGGATCCTTGTAGATGTGATGGATTGACGAACGAAAATGGCGGTGCCTCCGCCTCCTCCTTCTAGTCGGTCGTCTCGGTGAACTTCGAAGCCGGGCACTCTCAGCGGTGTGTCGGGTTTGAGATGTGTTTCTGAAATGAGAATGATGTCGATGTTAGTGTTATTTGCCAGAGCGAGCAGTTCATTGATCTTAAAGCGGATGCTGAAGGCATTCCACAGGAGGACGTTCACCATCTCGGGATTATACATTGATGGTGGTGGTGATGACATCCATCAGGATGCAAGCCCTCTGGTATATGGAGGTGCAGCTGGCCAGCTGCGATCGCACGCCATCTAATCCCATGAGGAGGGACATCATCAGCGTGGCGTCTGGGTCTCTGGAGCCTGCGGACTGCTGCGTGTAGGTCTGCGAGCGGGGCTGCGGTTGGGGCTGAGGCTCGGGCTGCGCCTCGGGCTGCGCCTCGGGCTGCTGGGTGGCCGCTCTTCCGCCAGCCACGTGGGCCCATGAGCGTCCATCAGTCCTCGTCGTCTGCTGCGCCTGAGGATGTGGCCTGCTGGCCCCTGGTCCGGGGCGATGGGGCTGCTTCTGTCGCTGCTGGAGGGAGGCGACGTACGCTACCCTCTTCGGGCAGCCTCTGAAGTTGGCGGGATGGGGGCCTCCGCAGTTGCAGCACGCGGCGGGCTCGTCCCTGGTGGTTTTGGGGCACTCGGCCGAGGCGTGCTCCACCAAGCACTTTACACACCTCGCGGTGTGTGAGCAGTTGCGGGACCCGTGCCCGAAGTTCTGGCAGCGGTAGCACTGTGTCCCGTGCTGCAGATGGTTGCTGCGGTGCTTCTGCAGGCGGATCCTGCAGTGGCAGATGTACTTTACTGCCGCCCTCAGCTGGCCCATGTTCACTTCCTTGCCAAACTGAGCCAGGTACATCGGGTACTCAGCGGCGGTCGTCATCCTCACGACTTTGACTGGGGGGAAGCCCTGGTCCGTCAGGTCTGCGGCGATCTCCTCCGTCTCGATGTTTGGCAGGCCCTTGATGACTGCCTTCTTGAGTTTTTCAGCCTCCGCCGTGTATGTATGAAAGCCGCGCGCCTCCACACGCAGCCCGTTTGTGAGAGCGCGGTGATCCGCCATGCTCCGCACGAAAATGTTCGCTGTTCCGCCCCGGTTGTAGCGAAAGGTGAAGTTGGCGTGGCCCAGGTGTCCCTGTACCGTAGAGGTAATTTGGGCGTGAGTCAGGGTGCCCAGGGTCATGACCACTGGGGGGACGCGATCCTTCTTCTCGGGCTGGCTTCTGGTACCTGCGGAAGAGAAATGGGAGGGATTAGATGTGTTGGCGCGTTTGGGTTGCGGAGCGCCGCCGCCTTCAGAAACCTCCTTGAGGTCGGAGAACCGGTTACCGACAATAACCGGTTCCGGTCCCTGCGGTGACAGGGGCCTCTTCACGGGGTTGGACGGCCTCGTCCAACCTTCCTCCTGGGTCGTCTCCATGTCCTGGGATGGCTGCTGGGGTCTGGGGGGCGGCACGTAGCCCGAAGCTGGGCCTACTGTGGGGCGGTTGCTGGGTCCGGGTGCGGGGGCGGGCTCGGGCATCACGGGGGACGGCATGGGGATGGCCGGCCTTGTCCTCGGGTCTGCGGGGTGGCTCTTCACTGGCTGCTGGGGCTGGATGGCGGGGATCGTGTACAGCACGGTCCCGGTCTTTGTCCTGCTGCGGTACTGGCGGGCGCCAGGGGGAATCACGATAGGAGATTCCTCCGGGTCTGCGGCTTCTAGCCGCGCGGAGTACATCCGCACGGCAGGAATGATATTCTTCCTCTTCTGGATTGGGATGACAGTCCTGTGGTCTCGTCTCGGTGGGGCCAGGTCGTCCTTCTTCTTCTTTGCCTTGAAAAAGGCAGTTGGTGGCGCGGGGGCCTGGGCAGTGAGCCGGTCGGGCCGGCTGGCTGCGAGGTGGCAGGTGTCTGGCCGTGTAAACACAAGCCAGACAAAAGCGAATTGGGGCGAAAGGGCGGTGGTCTCGAAAAGCGACTGTCGCAGGCGGCAGTCACAAGGCGAATCCTCTCGATCTGATCGATCCCTGCCGTACGGACGTTGTGAAAGATAGAGACTAGGCCCCCTGGTCGCGCTAACAATAGACTAACTCTACCGTTCTACTATAATAACACACATACATTATCACATTATTACTCATTAATCAGTCGATTACACATTTTGGGAAATGAATATGCTAACATCGGCGACATTTATTTCTTAAAATTAGCGCAATATAAATATGCACTCAAAAATTATTTTTCCACAATGTAACTTTATATACGCAATGTGGACATGTTGAAATGAAATGATGATATTTCTCATTATTCTTTTTTGTTGTGATACACAAAATAATTGTATGTTATTTTTAGGTTTCAGTTTTTAAGTTTTTTATTTTTTCCATAATGTAACTTTATATACGCAATATGGACATGTTGAAATGAAATGATGATATTTCTCACTTTATTTCTTGTTATTTTTTGTTGTGATACACAAAATAATTGTATGTTATTTTTTAGTTTAAAACTACTATTATGTAATGATATTATTTTTCTTACTTTTGTACTCTATTATATGTTTATTTATAAAAGGCAGTATAGCCGTTTATGTATTTAAAATAAAATAAATTTAAGTTATTCAAATCAGAAGAAAAATGACACAACCGAAATGTCACTCGTTTAAGTGTAATTATTCAACTGACTTTGTGACACTGTAAAATTGTAGTTTTTTGTAACAACACCTTTCGTGGGTATGTTTAATGCCAAAGGTTTTGAATAGGTACAGGAAAGGAGCGATAATCTTTACCACTTTAACCCGGTTGAATGTCAAAAAGGATCTGGTCTCCGTGGTCGAGGGGTAAGGCTCTTGATTCGCAATCCAAAGGTCGCGGGATCGAATCCCGACACAATTAATTAATTTAAATAATGTACGGTATATTTGCGGCACGTTCCAGAGGAAGATACTCTCAGTATCGCCCTGATATCGTAAGACCACATTCAAAATTAAAACGTTGCTTGTAATGGTTTTCCTCTTCTCCATCTCCTTCTCCTTCTCACTGCCTTCAGCCTCGCAATATACCCCAATTGGCCTATATAGTCATAGTCGTATCACTAGCTCCAGACGGGAGCGGCTGGGACTCTTGTGAGGTAATCATATAAAACCATTCATGGTGAACGAATTATCTTTATATTCCTGTGCCTAACTAGCTCATGTTAGAAATTAGATGTAGGCGGTCACCTTTTTCTTGTTTTGAAGGTTAAGTGTACAAAATTTCATCAACCTAGAAATGAAACTATTGAGTTATATTTAAAAAAAATCAATGCTATGCCGCCACAAAAACTCTTGAATCGATAAAATCGTCTTGATGTATCGAATATTAATAATATATTAAAACAAATATAAAACCTATTTCTACTGAATTTATTTGTGACAGTATTTCAGCTTCAGAGTATTTTCAGTGACGTTGTGCTTGCACTATTTAACATTCTGAAGATGGCCGTAATATAATGAAACCATTTACGGTCACAGATGATCCTGGTTTGCCGATTGCGTGCCCAAGACGCGCCATAAAAACAAAAAAAAACAAAAAAATTTGAGATGCGATTTTAAACCTTATGTATAAAGAAAATGTATGAAGGACAAGGTCAGAATCGCTTGGGGCATTCTTGTTCTTGACGTAACAGATATAAGGAACACATCTAGCCTCTCAAATAATCATCTTTGCACATATCTATGACTTTCGAAATGACATTTCTGCCGCGATTTGAGCTGTCAAACTTTGAGCGTCGCATGTCATGAAAAGATCGATAAAACTATCAATTTGTCAAATAAAGTAATATTATTTGTAGGCATAGTTTATTGTTCAGGGAACGTGTTTCGGTAAATATTATATACGATAGCATAAAATAAATCCGCAAAATATTACGTCAAAGTCAAAACATCGCGAAATTTTCGAGTTTCTTCCTTGGCATTTGAGAGGTTGTGGAAATGAATTTTATATTTGCTATAAAATATTATTTTATAGAATTCCACCACGAATTGTCATAATCAAAAATAGAAAAATCGAATTTTACTCAAATTCACTTGAAACTTTTCGATACATGGAAAGCTAAATTCTTAGAGGTAGACTCTAAAAAAAATAAAAGAATACCCAAAAAAATATCTAAAAGCTACCATTACATACTCCATTTTCTCATCGAACCCTTGAAATCCCCATCTCAGACCCACGATTATTTCAGTAATTCTAAGAAAGACCCTTCGAAAAAACATAAACGTCCCTTTCAAAATCGTGGGACACAAATACTCCGGCCCTGCCTTCGATGGCATCCTCACGGGGGATGATATTATTAGTTTTATTTGGCAGTGCATTGCCCAGTGGCAAGCGCCCCACATGGCGTGCGGCCGAGGATCCATTAAGTCTGGCCCAAATACATTACCCGGAGTACGCCACTGGCAAAAATATACAATATTCAAGCTAAAGTCGGATGGGTGCAGCGTCGTTTATATCTCGGACAGTGACGGGTTGGAAAATGGATTCAGAATGCTTTTATATTAAATTAATGGCACGTGGAAAAACCTACCTATATTTAACGTGTAATTTCGTTCGGTTTTTTAACATGATAATTTTTTCTTACTTTCAGAAAAGAAATTTTCGGAAAATTACAAAAAGCCAAACCGGCATTAGTCGTATAAAAATTTGATATCGTAAAATGATTCAAATGCGAGGTGTGTTAGGAACTTTTTTAGAAGGTGGGAAATTAGAGAGCGTAAAACTCACTGTATTGTTAATGTAGCAGGCTGGATTGATGGTGTCCACATAAGAATTCACATTCGACATAAAATGTTCCAAACTGTGCACAGATTGTATGATTACCAAAAGTTATAATTTGAAGTATCATCAATCATCATCACTATATTAATACGTGAAGCCAAAACTTTGTACCCCTTTTTACGAAAATTGCGCGGACGGAGGAGTATGAAATTTCGCACACTTATAGTTTATATAGAGGAGGAGTACAGAATGCTAATATTTTTTTTAAATTATGCATAAAAATAGATTAAATCAATAACAAAAACATTACACACACTACCATGTATTTGACACACACACTCGCGTCTTTACTCTATTGTTTATCGAGTCTATGGTCAAATTGAGAATAGATTAATATTGTTTGTCTTTAATATTATTTGTCTATGGTCTTACTGAATGTCAAACATAAAGGTAATTTGCACTAACATTCGAAAATATGAACATAATATAACTTAATCATAATACTACACTGCTTGCTTGTTGAAAGTTGTCCCGCACTGGTTTGCAATATCACCAAATAGGTAGAAGGAAGTATGTAGGTGGGTAGGTGGGAATGTAGGAAGTTATAGGAAAAGGTCAAGATATATTCCAAAAAAGGTGAAATGATCGTATCGCTCACAATCAAAATTATAAGATTTATAATAAAGCTTTATAAATTGATATTAACATTTTCTGTATAGGTATCACTATTTTTTTCTTTGGATACCACTAAACCAGGAATTACTTGCGAGATAAATTGCTGACAGATTAAGTGAAGTGAATTAGAAATTGAATTTATGTCGTGTTTTATTTATTTTTTTACATTGACTACACACATGAGGGCTTGATGGAAATAATTTCCCTCAGGGTCTATCTCATCTTTAGGGATGCTATGTGAAGGATCTTTTTGTGGAAAAGAAGGAGTGAACTTAGGCCTTGAAGAGACCCACGTTGTAAGGGGAGGAAAATAGAGGCCGGCAAATCTTTGCAGCTCAAAAATGGGTCGTAGAAACGGTCCATTCTCATGTGACAAATGTCAACTGTTTAAAAATGTTGGTTGCGCGTTTGGCGTGTTTCCCGACTGTGCACCGGTGCATGTAAAAAACTGCATCCAAACCTTATTTTATGAGTAAAGAAAAAAATTACAGAGTGTGCAATTCACACGCGGTAGAAGTGAAACTAGAAAGTCGCTAGATGTCGCTTTCTTTTCTTTTGCCTGTTTATTTTAAAGTGGTTTGAAGATTGGATATTGATTTCGCAAAAATTAAAATGTATATGTTTTGGATTTCGTAGAATTCAAACCTCGGCTCGCTGGGTGTCTGTCTCTCTGGCCGCAATTTGTCAGGCGCCTTAGCAGCTGCGCTAAGGGAGGCTCGCGCCGAGGCGCGAATTTACCGCATTATAATAGAACCGACGACCCGTCAAATAATAAATTTTAGTGACGCACTGATCACCTTTGATCCATTCTGCTTCAATAATTGGTTACGAACAGGGTTCTTGACAAGTATTTGTGGGCTTTGGTCGTGAATCTCTGGATAAAATCCGCTTGATACTAAATCTAAGTAAAGTAAAAAAGTTTAAATTTACTTTTTACAAGATTCTCAATAAAACGTAAACATATTGTGTGCTATCATCTACTCTGCCCTACTCAGGGTTCATATTGCACAAATATTCAAAGTGCTCTAAATTTTGTTAAATAAATTTAAAAACCGACTTATCAGGATTAAAAATTAAATGCAATTTTACGCCATCACAATGAACTCACTGTTAAACATAAACATTTCGTGTATTAAGTGAATGGCACAAACTTTGTCACTTTTTTTACAAAATATCTCAAAAACAATATTTTCGTCTGTACAAGCACATTCAATTTCCTTGGAAGCGAAAGCACTAGAAGCAGACGGAATCCGTTTGCTCTTTCGCTTGTTGAAACATCCTAGAGCAGATAAGATCTCAATTTGGAAGGTGGGTATGGGTATTTATTGGATAACCAACACCCCTGCCGTGTCTCACCCCAAGTGGTTCGCTACATTTGGTGACCAAACAGGGTTTGCCTGGAATCATGGGGTCAGGTTTTTCAAGCTCTTGGCGGCCGATGCGTATGCCGGATCGAGAGACCGATTGAGGAGGTCTTTTGACCTCTCCAGCCAGAATCCCTCGACCCATCGCCTTGCGCGTAGTTGAAGGGTTGGATTCATACGTCCGTCACCCCTGGACACACTAACCTCCAGATTTCTACCCACCCTTCATACCTACTTCTTTCCCAGAACTTTCTCTTCTTCCTTTACTTAAAAAAACCCCCCTCAAAATAGCATCCCATAAGATGAAATAGGAAAATTATTTTCTTCGGGGGCTCCTATGTGGAGCTAATAAAGTTTAAAAAAATGCATTTTTTAATGTTTATCGTTGTTTTAAAGGTTGTATACGCACATCATCGACCAAGTGGGTGTATTTGGTCGAAGACGCACATCATATATTTGTATTTAATAGCAATTTTCTGGAGCGAATAGTACTAGAGAACCTCCAATTAAGATATGCTTTGAAGTGAAGGGAGTACTTAGAGGAAGATGTGGGGAAAGGAAAAGTTGGGTAGTACCTAGAACTTTTTACATTAACTCTGCACAGGAGGCCCTGAGCAAAATTATTCCCCTCGGGGCCTGCGTCACTCTTGGGAAAGCTGTGTTGAGGGTTTTTTTTTAAGGATTCCCTATCCTTAAAAAGACCTTCCAGACAGAATCCTAAGAAATAACGCGGGGGCTGTGCGAAAATATTTTCCTTGAAATTCTTTGTAAAAAAAAATGCAAAAAGAATGGAGAAGAAGTTTCTTAAAAGGACAGGGTATGGGGAAATCTGGGGGTAAGTTTGTCAAGGAGCGGCATTTTTATGAATCCATCTTTCCCACTGCGGTGTAAGGCGATGGGTCAAGAGAGTTCGGTTGGAGATATGAAAGTCTCTTTCAACCTCTACACGCAATAGGTGGGCAGACGCAAACACCGCCAAGTTCTAAGCAAACCTCACACCACGAACCTGCAAACCTTTGCTTAATCATAAAACGTAGCGAACCACTTGAGGTGACCCGTGGCAGGGTTATCCAATAAATAATAGTTCCTGGAGTGGTGGTAGCCATATATGCTTCTCAAATTAAATAGTACCTACCTTTACATTAACAAAAGCAATTCATTTAACATAATATATAGGTACGTCCAATTAACTCCTATATGCGGAATGAAACCGTAAAATTAGCATCACAGAATTTCGCTAGCGAGGGATGCTGGTAAGTTATTCCTGGATTGAAGATATCGGCATGAACCCAAACTCCAAAAGCACGAGTAAATTAGTCTGAAATTTGAATCGTAGTGCTCGTTCATTAGGGTTACGTGATATCTGCATCCCCGTTTTGATGTTATCAGGTTACGAGACCACTTATCCGGGAACGTGATCCGCGGACCTCTGTGACTAATTCTGTATTCTGAAAACTTCTAGATCTTTCGATAAGACGAACCTTTGCTTTTGCCATTATTCCTACATTTCCTTGTACGCTTTTTATAATGTTCCAATCTATAATCAAACGGAATTGGATATCTGAGATTGTAGCAAGTTTATTTCGTGTATTTTGTAAGGGTATAAGTGATATAGGGTTTTTTTAAAGTCATGTAATCGTTTCAAATTGAGGTAAGGTAAAAAAAGACTAAAACCATTCTTATTTTTTAGATCATTTGTTAAACCTCATTTTAAATGTGTTACGTTTATTGCGTTATTATGTTTAACTCATTAACTAATTTAACGTTTAACTAATTTTATTGATTTTTCGAAGAAAACTTCTTCATGTAGGTTTTCACTTTGTGATGGCATTATTTATTTTATTAATAGACAAATATCTTTGTACACATCAATTGTATTTAATACACACTCAACATGTGTTTTAAATAAAAGAAATAAGGAAAAATGTAAATACCAAAACTGACATAATTAATAAGCAAATAGTTTTTATGAACCCACTTTTGAATATTTTCCCACTTAACCGGTCTTTCCCTTCTAATGATACTAATAATATTGTAATCCCAAATTCCAATAAACTTCCCCCGCTCTTACCCCCCCCCCCCTCCCTCCTACCCCTAGCCCTGTATTTAATCCATGATCTATATAAAATTATAACTTCAGTATACTTTAACTCCTGATGAGGTGAACATCGTTCACCAAGTTCATCGATTGTGTATTAAATAAAAGTGATGTGTACAAAGATATTTGTCTATTAATAAAATAATTTTATTAGTTTGTTTAGCTAAAATGTACAAAAGATTGGATCGGATCAGTTACCATCAGTATCTAATGTTTTACACGTTCTGCT
Source organism: Glyphotaelius pellucidus (assembly GCA_936435175.1). NCBI lineage: Eukaryota > Metazoa > Arthropoda > Insecta > Trichoptera > Limnephilidae > Glyphotaelius > Glyphotaelius pellucidus. The sequence continues at coordinate 32,303,976 of OW386549.1, forward strand.
AATTTTTAACTCCTTGTGTTTTTATTCAAAAACTTCGTTTTCACAGAATTTTAAATCAAAACCTTAAATCAACAATTTGAAACTTTTAATATGTTTTTTTAATTTGCTACACACAGGAAAAACATTTCCCACAGGGCATATATTTGCGGCACGTTCCAGAGTAGAAGATACTCTCAGAATCGCCCTGGTGTGAGACTACCATTCAGAAATGGCTTTAGCCGTGTTTGGTGACCAGATCTGAATAGCCAAGTGCTTCCCACCTTCTTCCCAATCTCCTTCCCCTCCCGACTACCTTCAGCCTCACAAAATACCCCAATTGGGGATGCCTTAGTCGCACTGGCTCCATATAGGAGCAGTTGGGACTCTTGTGCGGTAATGTTTCAAATATTAAAAAAAAAATTAAATATGTATCTATAAATCATCTTTGGGGATGCTGAATGGAAGGTCTTTTTAGGAAAAGTAAGGAAAGGAAGTTCTGGGAAGGAAAAATGTAAGAATCTGGGGATCTGAGAGGGATAGGTAGGAATCTGGGTATCCATGTATCCAGGAGTGACGTATCTGTGAATCCATCCATCCCTCTGCGGTACAAGGCGATGGGTCGAGAGAGTGCGGCTGGAGAGGTAAAAAGATCTTCATCAACCAGTCTCTCCCGGTCCGTCACGCAATTTGGTGGGCAAACACTTGCCGCCAAGACCTAGACAAATCTCACCCCACGGACCTGGGTAATCCTGCTAAGTCACCGATCGTAGCAAACCACATGGGCTGGGATTTTGGATATCCAATAAATGGTTCCCGGGGTGGCGAAACCCGTACCGTTTCTCAATTTATGGAAAGAAGGAACTCTCAAATTATATGCTGCTCAAAATAACGATATCTATAAAATTAATAAATACAGAAAGCGCAAAACATTATGGAGCATAAATTTAATTTAATTTTACTTTATTCATTGCTTTTTTTAATTACACAATTTGAGGATTTTTCAACCACCATGCTGTTGTGGTGTTAATTATCGGTAAACATCTTTGACGGGACCCAAAAACCTTACAAGACAATATCTTTTAAATAATTATTTTTAAAATCTGATCTTCAAAGGTTTTATGTCTCAAATATAAAAATGTCTCAAATATCAAATATAAAACCTTGATTTAAATACAAAGTTATAATAAGGATAGCCAAAAAGATTTAATAAATTTTCTAAATATCATTCATTTCAATTTGGAAAGGGATTTCAAAGATCACGCAATCAAATTTTACAGCATCTTTTCCAAGATTTGATGAAAGCGGATATGGATAATGATTACAAGAAACACATCAAAGCATAGTGAAATGATTTCACAGAAAACGAATGAAAAATTTAATGGACCTTTTGATCCTGTAAAATTTCATTAAACTGACCATAATCAAAGAAGTCAAATATTTAAAGTCAAAGTTAAAATATCACGTCTTTATCGTAATAATTAACAAACCAATTTCATTAATCTTGAAACATATGTTTTAATGTGTGATAAGGTCCTTAAGAGTAACATTATCGTTAATGTAGCGAAACGTCTCACTTTGGTGTGTTTCCTGACGGATAACACTGTCACAAAACGGCCTACCTTCATCACAACTGATGGAAACAAACTCCCGTCTTCCCCTCGCAAATTATCCAAGTTATTATATATCTTAAGCACTGAATAGAAAACCTCAAGAAGTTTGATCTATACCAGCGGTTCACAATATTTTTGGCTTAACCTAAATGATGGACCTTCTTTTGGCGAAACCCCATAAATAAAGTTATTTAGCAATTGTGAACACAAGAGCGTAGCTATAGCATTCATGCGTGGATGGTCACACAAGGCGGAGGAGATGAGGGGATGGGGATTTTTTTCAAACGTACAGCTAATTACCTATATAGATATTAAAAATAATTAACATTGCGAAAACAGCACATTTGTGCTCATTAGCAGTTAAAAACCCGCTCCGCAGGTTTTTGCTGCTAGGCCCTGCGGGCGGCTTTTGATTCGGCTTCGCCCAGTTAGTGTTGGTGACCATTTCGTACATCCATTAGGAACTGGTTCCAAAAATAGCCCGTTCCTCGGATCCACTGACATCCAGTGTAGCTAGTCACCTGGACAAAGTAACCGAGACAGACAATGACGTCATATGTAATATATAGCCGCTTGATACAACTATGTATTACCATCAATCTTTCCATATCCGGAGAAATACTACATTTTCACAAATTCGTAGCAGTTATACGAAGCTGATGAAAGTGGAGACATCTTTTGACGAATTCTTGAATTCGAAACCGAATTACAACGGAACTTTGTTTGAAATTCCACGTACACAGATGTTATTTGTGGCGCGGCGCGTATGGCGTGGCATCAGACACGCACTCGAAGCCGGTTCTGATATTTTACCATGCGGACGCAAGCCTATTAATACTATTCGATTCCTTAATAATCTCGTAGCCTGTGGAATTATTCCATCCCTAACTGAATAAGTGACGAGAGCAAACGAAATGGTAATTGAGATATAAATCTCACAAAGAAACTGAAAAGTAGGCGAATTTTTACCATTGCATCCTCAACTAGGGTAATTTATGAAATATTACTATAGTTGTGATTATGTAACATATTGGAAAGGTCCTATTAATTAAAGAAGAATGGTCACCGTCATCCATGCACACCGATCTGGACTCTTTCTACCAAGCCCATGTCAAAAGAATAGAAGAATTCAAAAAAATAATAATTAAATACATAAATTATAAACAAAACTTACACTTTTCAAATTACACCGAATCTTTAAACTTTCACAACTTTAACTGCCTTCACACGACGTTTAATTTTTGATCAAACCTTATTATTTAAAATTCTGAATAATGGTCTGGACTCGCCAGAGCTTACCAACTTTATAAAAATTCATATTCCAACAAGATCAACAAGACAATCCAATTTATTTCATTTGCCTACATGTAGAACTAACATTAGAAAAAAATTCCCCAATTCCTCGTATATGTGCGCAATATAATACAAAATTTTACAATATAGACATCTTTAACAATACCCTTCAGAAATACCGAATAGAAGTAACGCGTACGATCGAACTTTAATGCAAGAGTGTGGAATGTATCGGGAGCATCTCCTATCCTTATCTTATTTTCCTCCTCCTCATCTAAAATTAATTTTAAGATATAATAAAACTCCAGCTCCAAGTAACTCTAACATACTAAAAGTACTCATAAAAGGACCAGACCCTAGATGAACCAGAAAACTACTCTACTAATTCAGGAACTGGTAAGACTACTAACGGGACACTGCCATCTCAGGAGACACATGCAGATATTGGGGGTGGAAAACACCAATAGATGCAGGAAATGTGAAGAGGATGAAGAGACTCCAATTCACCTATGGTGCCAATGTCGTGCCTTGGTGGGAACTAAGCTCAGACACCTGGGGAGACATACAGTAGAGCCAGAAGATATAGCCACATATCCAGTGACAACCCTGGTGAACTTTATTAAAGCGACTGGTTTGTTATTAAAGGATTGAGGTAAAATAGGAGATAGCACCATGGGCCTACAGTCTAAGTGCTCACGGAAACTGCTTGTAAACCGTCTCCGCCTAAAAATAATAAAATAAAAAAAAAATTCTTAACACAGGAGACCATTTTGGCTTAACTTAATTTAACTTGTACATTTGTATCTCTGTATTTTTTATGTAACTATAAGCTATTTGTATGTTAAAAATAAATAAATATTAAAGAAGCAAATATTTTTAATGCTCTATGTTGACGTGCATACCAGCTCTGTCTGCAAACAATAAATCGTTGTATTTCTGTTGTTATTTAAAATTATGTTAACAAATTGCTTAATTGCGGTTTAACAGAATAATTCTTGAAGAACAATAAAATACATTATTATTTCAGCAAAAAAAAAATTAAAATAAGAACACCGATATTTGAAGCGTTTCTTAAAATTCACCAGAAATAAGGAAACATTGGGCAAACTTTTGATACACGAACACGCCAAGAATACACGTCTATGGTTGTTCTATTCGGTGATAGTGAGAGGACAGCGCCGCTGTTAAACGATACAATCAGGTGACTAATAGCGGAGAAGTGTCACACGGCGCCTGTACTCGGGGGTTGAGAGAGGTTTACGCTGTGTTTCTGGGTGTTTGGTTGATTGGATATTATTTTTCGGATGATATTTTGATTACGACGATTATAACAGTCTGGTTTTTCTTGATAATGGTTTTCCGCGTATTTGTGGCTGTAGGGATTTGTTAGATTTATGAGAGATTTTGTTTGTCCGAAATTATTGGAATATTTTTTTTACATATATATAATCATCAGAAAAAAGGATGTGCGAATTTAAATTCCTATATATGATTATCAACGAGGCTGTGGACAATATATATGTAGGTAATAATATTTAATTAAATGAAAAAGATATTGGCACCGCTAGGACTCGAACCCAGGACCTCTCGCTTTCCGGACGATTGCGCTGTCCACTGCGCCAAGGTGTCAATATCCAATTCCGTCATTTTTAATTATATCATAGATCGACTAAGAACCACCCATATTATCTTCATTTTTATTGGCTGCTACCTTTATGTATGATTGCAAGATTCAAACCCGAACTAAATGCAATCTAAATAGTGTCTGGAAATTTTTTTATCCATTTTACTTAAAGCGATAGGTGCCAGAGGTGCCAATATCTTTTTATGATTTTACTATTTCCAGATTTTAGATTGAATTCCGCTCATATTGTCTTCATTTAATTAAATATATGTCAATTTGAGGTCTTACTCATAAAGTTAAAATGAAAATAAAAATATTCATCCTAGACTTGCAGAAAAATCAATAGATGTCGCATATTAAATAAAATGAATAAAAATGTATCCAGACTCTATCTTGATTGCATTTAGTTCGAGTTTGAATCTTGCAATCATACACAAAGATAGCAGCCAATAAAACATGCGTTAAGAAAATGAAGATAATATGGGTGGTTCTAAGTCGAAGTATGATACAGTTAAAAATAACCGAATTGGATATCGACACCTTGGCGCAGTGGACAGCGCGTTCGCCCGAAAAGCGAGAGGTCCTGGGTTCGAGTCCCAGAAGTGCCAATATCTTTTTCTGATATTACTGTTTCCATATTTTCGATTGAGTTTCGCTCGTATTGTTTTCATTTAATTAAATATATTTCAATTTGTGGTTTTACTCATAATTTTAAAATAAAAATATTTAATATTCTTCAAATAGATTGTACTACGTAGTACAAAGTATGTAAAAGTATAAAAGTAAACGATACGCAGAATTCGTATGTTTCTAAATCTAACGATTTTTTTATTAACTTTTTATGGATATTATAAATATATTATAAACGCTTAAACATAGGTGCATTTAATGGCTCTATAACGCCGTTAGCAAGTTGACTTTATATTAAAATTCGGAGATATGATTTTTTTAAGTGAGGGAGGGAAATTTCCAAATCGGACGCTCTCAAATCCCTGAAGCTGGACGCGTATTTTAATTATTAACGCGGAACTCGAGTGGTTATTCGTTGAATTTTAAAAAGCAAAACAGCCAATTATATATCATTGAAAAAATCAGCATGAACACGGACCTAATTTTTATCCCCATCCTCATAAAGAACGGTGATATTTTCCCCAGTAATTCGATTGTCAGAAAACATCAGTTGTATTTCATTACAGAGGTGTTCATTAGTGCTGTTAACAGACCAGCCTTCGCAATAATAATAATGCTTTCAAAATGTGGTCACAAACAACAGTGAAGATTGAAATTCCGTTATAATTGGCGGCGGGTTCATTAACGGATGCGGTCATATCACGTGGAGTCAGTCACCCGAACAACCCGGTACCCGCTACCCAGCAACCAGCATGTTGGGCGTTATTAATCACACAAAAGGAAAACCCACACAGGGACGAACTCTCCCTAGCCGTGTCCAATTGCAAATAATTTTTAACTACAACACAAAATAAACCTTTTTTTCCAACAGCCGTATATCACAAACTCATGATGAGAGAGAAAAGGGCCTTTTTGGCCCAGAGCTCTGTATCAATAGTAGTTTAAGTTATGATATATTTATTGAATAAGAAAAAAATAAATCAACACAATCTAGAAATTTGATATTTACAATGTGTAGTGTATTGAAAGAGCTTCTATCAGGTGTCGACAGATGCCAGCAGGGGTGCCCGGGAAGCAGTGGCTTTCCGGAGCGGTCAATCGTCAGCTTACCGACGAGATTCAATTAGCAGCCAGTATAGACAGGTTGTGTGTTCAGAAGCATAAATATTAAAAATTCACTAACTCATGATAAACAAGTTTGTTACAAGGACCTTAATATTACAATAACAAATTTTGTTTGACTGTAATTAGCATAAACATCACACCATTTTATTGATATTTAAAAAATCTTTAAAATCAAACTACCCTATTCACCCATTGCTCAAATGCCTTGACGACCTTCCAGGAAAACGTAAAAGCCGTCAGGATACCAACAGTTCGTAAAGGTTAAATATCGCCTTGTTTTTAACCCCAGTCCTCTCCTGCGCGTACAAACAGTTCCAGGCCTGTGGAGGCTGCTCGTACTACGTTCTCCTGTGTCCTTGTGAGTCGAATTACCTTCAAATAATTAACGAAACTCCAGCGATCTGACGAAATGAATACTAATGACTCCTAGCGGGGGATATTTGATACGGGAAATAGTCCTCGCTCCTGCTGCGCTCCCGTCATGAAAGTGCGATGGGACTTTCAAAGTTTCTTCGGCTCAAATTAGTATAGACGAAGGAACTGCGTGTGCCCTTTGTCGAAACTTACATTTTAATTGAATTTAGGGAACTTAAATAAATCAGTTATTTCATCAAGAGAATTAGAAATATCTGAAGCAGGAACTCTATTCTATGAAAATTAATGAGTTAATAATTATTACCATATCATTTTCTTTGTACCGATTTTTTACTTTGTAGAAACAATTGGGTTTTGAAAAAAAAAATTAATAAAATAATAGGTACATAACTCTTATGAAAATAAAACAGAGTAGTCTTCCGAAATCGTAAATTTTTGTTGAACAATAATGACTTTTTATTATTTTTAATACTTGTTATTATATTATTCTTTTTATAAAAAAAACTTTCTATGTTACATTGTCTTTGTAAAAAAACAATAAATATTATGTTTCTGAATTAAATTCGGGTTATTAAATTTGAACACCTTTGAAATGACGTATTCAGTAAAAAATCACAGGCGGGACATTTCGTCGCCTCAGTTCTTAATTGTCCAAACGACCATTAGAAAAATTTACAGGAGGAGAAGGTTTTCTTTCATTATATCAACGAAACATTATGATAGGTGCTGATAAAGCTGTTTTGTAAAGGTAAAGGTCTCATTAGTTTAAATAATTCTTAAAGAAGTGATTAACTATCATTTTTTATACATTATTTTTAATTTTAAAATGGAGATTGGACAAGAACTAAAATGGTCGTTTGGACAATTAAGAACCAAGACGACGATTTGCCTATTTTTGGATAAGTTTTTTTATGTGAATACCTCACAAGAGTCCCAGCTGCTCCCGTCTGAAGCCAGTGAGAGTACGGCATCCCTAATCGGGGTATGTTTTGAGGCTAAAGGTGGTGAAGAGGGGAAGGAGATTGAGAAGAGTAAGTTGAGTATTCAGATCTGGTGACCAAACACAACTAAAGCCTTTTCAAGCAACGTTCAATTCTGATTGGTGGACAGACATGGAAACAGCGTTATTTAAAGCTCCGAAACCTTACCTTTACAAAAGTGCCGAGGTCTTACAAAACCTTATCCCAAGATACCAGCCGAAGCAGAATCAAGAAAACACACACGCCAAAAATATCCGCGATAAACTGAAGAAAGAAGATTTAATATTAACTAGAGCAGATAAGGGTAATACAGTTATAATTATAGACAAAGTAGAATATAATCATAAAATCAACGACTTCCTAAAATCTGATAACTTCGAAATTTTAAAAGTAGACCCGATTAATAAATATCAGAAAACCCTTAAAAGTACATTAAACGCATGTAAAACCCCAATATTCAAAGATGATACTTTTCACCAGGTAAAAAATTTTTAACAAAGAACCCAAAAATCCCCAGGTTATATGGGTTTGTCAAAATACATAAAGCTAATAGGCCCATTAGGCCGGTCGTGACATGTTGTAATGCCCCTAATTATAAAATTTCTTCTATTCTTACAAGGGTTATTAAGAATTACAATATTTTTCTTCCACAACATACAATTAAAAATTCCCATGAACTAATTAACCACTTAAAAGATTTGACTCTCCCTAGCAACTGTAAACTCATTTCTTTTGATGTAGTGAATTTGTTTCCTAGCATTCCGATAGTAGAATGTAAAAATATTATAAACAATTTAGTCAATAGTTCTAACATTCACAAAGATTTTGCTGCAGATATTATCCAACTTTTTGATGTTTGCTTGAACCAAAACAGTTTTAAATATAATAATATAATGTACCGACAACGAGATGGATTGGCGATGGGGGCACCCACAAGTTCACTTGTTGCAGACATTTTTATGAATAACTTTGAAAACAATATTTTTGAACTTAAATCACCATTGATAAAAAATATTTTAATATGGAAACGCTATGTGGACGATATTTTTTGTATTTGGTCTGGTACAGAGCGTCAGCTGAATTCCTTTCTATTACTCCTCAACTCCTTACATAAACAGATCCAATTCACACTAGAAATAGGTATAAATTCGACACTAAACTTTCTAGATCTAACTTTATCGATTATTGAAAATAAAATTCACTTTAATATATTTAGAAAGCCTACCTTCACAGACACCGTAATACATAATACATCTAACCACCCAACCTCACATAAACATTCCGCGTTCCACTCAATGATCCATCGATTAGTCACTACCCCTTTGTCAAATGTTAATTATACTAATGAATTAAATACAATAAAATTAATAGCTCACAATAATGGATACGAAACACAACTCATAGATAGAATCCTAGCAAAAAAATTAAGATTAATATCCATAAATAAATACATTTACTCTAGTCCAATAACTTTCAATAATAATAACCTTAACCGCGAATGGCGAAGAATTTTATATATTAATAACTTGTCCTCTTTGTGTACAGTTAAATTCCCACCTGAAATTAAACCGGCTTTTTACACGAATAACAACCTAGGAAAATTTTTAATTAATGCTAAAGACAATGAGGACATACTAAGCCACTCGGGCGTTTATAAAATTAGTTGTAATGATTGTCCAGCGTTCTATATCGGACAAACGTCACGCAATGTAGAAACTAGAGTAAAGGAACACGTAAGGTGCCTAACCAGTTCAGCGTTTTCAGAATTCGCGGAGCACCTAATTAATAAAGATCATACTTTTAACCGGGATACGGGTATTAAAGTCCTGCACAAAAATGGGATAGGTTTAAGATTAAATAACTTAGAAGCATTAGAAATAAAAAAATCGGTTAATGCAAAGGCTGAAATCATTAATAATCAACTTAATTTAACTTTCAGCCCTATTATAAGTATGTTTCCCATTATCCCGCTCGCTCCTCCCCCACTACCTTCCCACAACTGACGCACTGTCCCACTCTAATTTACTGTCTCTTTCTTTTACAATTTGTATATATATTTCCCTGTATTTGTCAGTATTTTATATTCAGTCCTGATGATGGTACGGAGGTACCGAAACCGGTAGACGGAAGAAATATCAATAAAGTGACGTAAAACAAAGTGTTTCCTTTTTATTTATTTAAAATGTCAAGTCACAATGTGTTTGCTTCTTTTGAAAAAAAAAAAAAAAAAAAAAGGAAATAATTTTCCTTAGGACCTCCTGCGTAGTGCTATTGTTCAAAAAAAATATGCAAGTAAGGGGTCTGTAAACTCCCCAGGCTCTCTGAGATCAATGCTCAGAACCAAATTATTGATAAATGAATCTAACATTGTGCGAAACAAATATAACAAACAATGGCAATCCGACACATATCTCAATGAAAAATCAGTTCCACTAACCTTAATGCTTAGTTCACACTGAGCTATATATCTGCCAGCAGATATCTGTTGATTCGCGAGCGCTTATCTTTCGTCCTTTCACACGAGGCTATCAAATATTTCTTCCTGTGGTAGGAGAGGGGGTCAGTCGAATTAGGGAGCGGCAACAGAACGCATATTTTTTTTACTGAAATCTCTCAACTTGACATCTGTCATCCACGGGTCTAGGCAGCTCCGTAATTACAATGACCCCCTCTCCTGTTTTAGTCGGAGAAGGGGAGAGTTATCTTCTGGGATATCGCGTCTGGAGCGGTTACGTCTGAGTGTGTATTGTCTATGATTGATCTGCGCTTAAAAACGCTTAGGTGTGAACGGTCTGAAGGGATTGTATGGAGAGCGTTATTTGGCGTGCTAAGATCTTTTATATTTGATAGCTGAGTTTGAACCAGCTCTAATGCTTGCAGCATCGGAGGCCTCCGGAATATTCCATCCACACTTGGATCAATTTCCGTGATTTTCGTAGCTTGAAACTCGCACAATCCGTTATCAAAGTTTACCAACCGGAGGTAAATTCAGAATTCATAAATTCGCAAAAATTCAAAATCACAGAATGATTTAAATTGTTATTCGAACATTTCGAACTGCATTATTTATGCAAAACGACAAGCGGGTGACATCTATGAATCTTGCAGTCGATAGCGTTAATTAGCAGTAACTGGAACCACATTGTAGTGTTGCCAATAATTCAAAGAGGGCGCGCCAAACACCATCATTGTGACATGAATTAATTAATAATGATTATTTTTGAATTAGCAAACAAATTATATTGCGTAACCAGCACCCTTCATGCCTTTTTCCTTTCCAGAACTTTCTTATTAAAAAAGTAAGAGATTGGCGTGTGATTTAATATAAAAACATATAGCAATGCCATATTTAAGCATTCAATTTTCACCATTTCTCAAAAAAAAAACGAGCAAAAACATTGTTTTAACCTTCACACAGGAGGACTTGAAAAAATTAATTTCCTTCGAGGTCTTTTAGACCACATGATTTTTGATAATTAATGCTCGGGTCGTGTCAGTTTTCATTTTATTTTAGTAATGATGTATTTAAAATATTATATAATATATTCTCATCAGCTCGATAAAACACTGTCTTGTGATTTAGAGGGCCTAATATTGAAATTCTCTTTTTCACAGTTTTGTATTCACCCGTAAAATAGGATATTATTAACAAGAATTATGTATTCTTAAATTACAAAATTAATTATTTCAGGAATATTAATGACAAAACTAATAAAGAACTTCACAGCAGGCTCTTATAAACTAAAATATTTACATATTATAGTACTTTACTAAGGCCTCTTTTATACATTATAGTATAGCTCACCTTCATAAGAAGTTAATATATTGTTTTTAATCAAAACTTCATCTGCGATAAGCAAAATATAATTATTTTTATTTTTGGAATAACTTTATACGTAAAGGGTTAAATTGTAATAATTAATTATTGAAGAAAATTTTAGCGACTCGCAAATGGAAAGATTTTGAACAAGAAAATCAGAAAAGGGTCCGTTTACATTTAAGAATTGAACCCAGGACCTTAACATTACCAGGGCTCTGCTCTAACCGCCGAGCTAATTCGATCCTATTCCCTTCGGTCATATTTAACTATATTCGACTAAGAACTACCAACCATTTAATAGTACAAAACTGCTAACCCTGTGCGCCCTACGGTTGAATTTGGCAGCCACCTCTGGTCTGGGGCTCCAAAATACCCTCGACTCTGTGCAGAGACGGTTCGTTCGCATTTTGAAATTCTACCGACATATTTTTTTTTTATTTACGCCTATTTAGGCTTTTACAATATTTATGAAATTATACTTGTAAATAGTGCAGGAAACAACTGTAAGACACTTTCCCAAAAATAATTATAAAGTAAAAACATTATTGAATTAGATCCACACAGTACGTAGGTACAAATTATTTAAAATATAAAAATCCAAAATAGCTTTTTTCTTTCAGCAGACAAAAAACAATTTAAATAGCTTTATCAAAATAATCCCCTACTTGATTAAAAACACTTCAATAAGGTATGCTTATATATTAAAATTGATGTACTAAATATACCAACAACATCAGAGTATTTGTTTCCTAGCTGTTGAATCCTTCGCATAGGAGTGTAATATTGCGATGTTGATGTTGAATTGTCACAATAATATGGTAGGTACTGTCTTGTAACTGACCTGCCTGAAGTATGAAAAGAGATTACATACAATAAATCAGGGGTATCAAACATTTTATATAAACAGGTTAAATCGGAAATGATTCTACGATCAGATAAATTTATTAAATTTAATGAACAAAGTAAGTTATCGTAATATAGGCATTCTCTAGGAATGCCCATTTTAAAATTTACATATCTTAAAAATTTATTTTGGATTCTTTCAATCGCATATGAATGAACCTCATAATTTGGGGACCAAACCGTGGAATTATATTCTATTTGACTCCTTACTAGTGACATATAATGTTTTTACAGTATTGACATTATTGAAATCACTAGATACCCTTAAAATAAATCCCAACATTTTCAATATCTAAGAAAATTAATATGTTTCCACCTATTGTGTTGCGTTAGTCAGAGTACTAGCTGACCCTGCCATGCTAACCAAGTGTTGTGTCGGTAAATTAACTCACGCCGCCATCTAATAGAAACTTTTAGAACTTGCAAATAATTACAAAGCATTTTCCTATAACAAACATTTAATTCGCAATAATAAATATTGAGGTCAATAATCAAGATAAAAACTATCTGATCTTTTAAGTTGGACCAAATTACATACAGTTAGCCAAATTTCATCAAAATTGGAAATGTATTTTCAATTTCATTAAACAATCATCGTGACGCGAGATTTTTATATATAAAGAAGAAAGATAGTAACTGTACAAAAAAACAAATGGGAAATCAAATAATAAAATGCATTTTTATGACAATCCCCGGTGAAAATTAAAATCATAATATATACTCTATAATAAAGTCACCACGACAATGTCATAAGCACGTTTAACTTAAACACACATAAAAACAACTATACAACCATCACCAAATAAATTGAACAATCACATTTATAAATTAATGAATAAACACAAGCTCACTGATACGTTGGCAATCTCCGGCTTATTAATAATTCCTCACAAATCAAACTTCAAGGGTTCATTCGGTATCACAGTCCCACTATCAGAGTAATTATTCCCGGCAGTCGGTCCCGTGAAAGGCGTCGGCGTCGAGTCAAAGGGGCCGGGGGAATTTGTTCGAGCAACGTAAGGTTTCCGTTTGTCCTTGCCGCGCCGTGTTGTCAGCTGGAGGCTTTGTCGCTGAGACGTTATTCCTACCTTTGCCATCTTACATTGGCCCACCTGTTCTGTAGGGGAGGCTGGGATACATAATATACCATAATAACTAAAAAAAAACATTGCTCGAGTAAATCTCAAGTTCATAAAATAAGGAGCCAATAATTCTGAGATCTGTCATCTGCGTCCATCATCACGGAGGACATGTTGAAATGTTAAAATGTAAAGAGAAAGAAGTACAAATTAACATCGAGTACTATTGGACCTGAAAATTTAAAATTATATTGTTATTATCCAGTTTACAATGGCTACAAAACACAAATATAGTTGGTTGGGTGGTTCAAAGTGTCAGGGGTTAATTTTCTGCTAATTAATTCTGTTAATTAGCTACTTTTTCACAAATTATGTCAGCAAGACTTTGAAAATCAAATGTAAAAAATTAAATGTTTGTATTCCTTTTTTAAAATCATATTAAATACTTTACTAAACAAATAAATGATATTTTTAAAGATTTTTATTTTGTTGCGTATTATAATTTGTAAATAAAGATTAGAAAACATTAAAAATGGAACTACAAATTTGTAGGCTGGCAACTGCGATTTAACTGTCAAATATTCTTTTAAAGCGCAATCACACTGAATATGCAGAACACTGTAATCACATTTTAGAAAAAAAAAATTTGTTCTCAAAGAAAAAAAATTAAAATCGAAGAAGCACTGTTGTTAAGGTACCTACTTAATGACATAAATTTGATTAGATTTGCTTTCATTTAATTTGATATAAATTTGAATTTAACTGTAGGTAAAAAGGAAGAATCACTAATGGTGAGTTTAATTACACTACTTTTAGATCTGAATGAGTAAAATATATTCAGATCCAAAATTAAAGACACGCTCTAAAGCCCGAGAAGTGCTGGTACTTAAGTTAGTATTAAATAAATGTGAGCAATTTCTAAATTGTGCTTTATATTTTATAAAAATATCGTTATTCTTCATTATGTTAACACAAAGTTGGAAAGGTATAATACTTATATGCAATTCTAATAATGAGATCATTGGATATCTCTATGTATATTGCAATGAAAACATTTTTTTTTCACTTTTTTGCCTTTTTAATTTTTTTCCAAAAATGTAGGTTACACAGCTTTACATTTATACCTTATATTTATTTTTTTTTTTACCGTGTGTTATATTTTTGTGTTGCCATTTGAAAAACAGCGACGCCGCCTTATGTTTTCTACTCTTATTTGACAACTGTACACTTTTTATTTATTGAATTTTGTAATCCGGTTTCGATACATCGATTTTTAAAACTAACTTTAAATACAATTACATAAAAATCAACCATCACAACACAGGCATGTGCCTAGCGTGGCTGTAGAAAATTACTGAATTTATGTAATTTACAATGCAAAGAATAAAAAAACATCAGTAAAAAACCAGTATAAATAAATAAACACAACACGCCTGTATTTTTTCTCCTTTATTCTCATTTTTTTTTTTATTTCTTTAATTTCTATTTATCTATTAAAATTTAATTTTAACATATTAAATTTAACATATTAAAATTAGATTAAATTCCTGCCACCTCGGAACAGGCTGAGCTTAGAGAGGTGGTTCAAGGAAAAAAATATACTTTTTGTATATAATTTGTATATCTTGGTTAATAAATACTTTTATTAATATTGGTTAGAAATGTTATGTTCGGCGACAATTTCGGGAATCAATAATAATTCACCTATAATTTTCGTCAGCTCAGTTTGTAAAAATAAAACATAAATATATATATATATATATATATATATATATATTTATGTTTTTTTTTACGAGAAAAACTCTCTTTTTATAACTCTCTCTTTTTAAACTCTTGATGAACGTTGATGGGAATAACCTTCAAAAGTTATAAAAAGAGAGTTTTTCTCGTAAAAAATTGAATATTCATTAAGGATGGGTTGTTTCAAAAAATTTGATGGATTCATCAAATATTTGATGTTGATTTTCACGTTCTGTGTAAGTTCTTTTCAAGTTCTGTTTTTATATAGTTATAGGACAGTTGCTTCACAATACTGAAATTATCACAGAACTTAAATAGAACTTACACAAAACGTGAAAATTAACTACAAATATTTGATGAATCCATCAAATTTTTTGAAACAACCCGTCCTTAGACTTTCATAAAGTCAATAGTTCCATATGAATAAATTCGGATACATTTATCCGAGACGCTATTCAGGTTACAAACCAATTCTTTGAATGATTGTTTCCAATAAAAAGAGTAGTTGCCTATAATATGGAAAAAGAACTAGTTGAAGATAATATTAATGATTCTAAATATTTGAAATATGAGATTGACAAATATGACGGTTTGACAGGAGGTCTGGGTTCGAGTCCCAGTTGCGACCATTGTCTTTTTCTGTTTTTCTGTGTCTTGTTTTCTTTCATATTTTCATTTAGATTTAAAAGTGTTATCTTCTTCTTCAATGATATAAATATTTTTATTTATTTATTTTATTTTTGCATTATTTTAATATTACATTGGTTACATTAATGACATATTGCCCATCTCACTAGGCGTGAAACACCTGTGTTGAGATGGCAATTTACATAGTGGTTGTTATCCAGGTTTTTTGTTTAAATAGTAGAATAATTTAAAAATAAAAGTTAATAATAACAGTATTTTTTTTTTGCATTATACAATTCAAGTATTAATATGTTCTTACTCCTTATGGATATATTTATTGGAGGTAATCAATGATTTTACTTTTAAATAAATTTAAAGTTTGTGTTTTTCTAATATCCGTGGGTAGAGAATTGAATAGCTTAGTTTCATTATATTTAAAACTTCTTTGCCCATAAGAGGTTTGACAAACTGGGATGTTAAAAGATTTATATTATAATAATAAAAACGTGTATTTTTTAATTTTTTATGAGAAAAACTCTCTTTTAATAACTTTTGAAGGTTATTCCCATCAACGTAATATATCATTGAAGAAGAAGATAACACTTATAATCTAAATGAAAATATGAAAGAAAACAAGACACAGAAAAACAGAAAAAAACAATGGTCGCAACTGGGACTCGAACCCAGACCTCTCGTCTTACCGGGACGGCGCGTTTTCCAATTTCGCTATTGCCACCTTCTGTCAAACCGTCATATTTGTCAATCTCATATTTCAAATATTTAGAATCATTAATATTATCTTCAACTAGTTCTTTTTCCATATGGTAAGACGAGAGGTCTGGGTTCGAGTCCCAGTTGCGACCATTGTTTTTTCTGTTTTTCTGTGTCTTGTTTTCTTTCATATTTTCATTTAGATTATAAGTGTTATCTTCTTCTTCAATGGTGTATTTTTTAAACTCACTAATGATAGTTTACTTCAGCACGTAGATGAACTTAATTACTTTTAATAATAACTGTAAAAGGTTGGTCACATTGCTCCTAGCTTCCTCGCCATCGGTATACAGGTAGGTACAAAGCCCAAGTTGGGTGGCTTGGTTTTGATTACCCCGAAGTATAGCAAAATGTTCATCAAAGGTGGTCTTTCTGCTGTTACAAAGTTCTCTGTTCGAGCAGTCTTTCTCTGAATAGAAATTCCTGATGGAAAGCAAATATTTGGTTATAATTTACGCTACGTTAGTTAATTACACCGTCTCTCAGAGTTTGACGTATTTAAATAATTCAGATGTGTTTCAACAAAGCAATAACTTCGTTAGTTTATTTAAAGTCCTCACTACATTAGCAGGCTATCGTGTTAAATATACCTCCTTTGTTTTGCGGTTTTATTTGAGAAATTTTGAAATTTTAACATTCTGTCTTGTTGTAAAGTTAAAGCTGCAATCAATGTTTTTGAAAAGATTTTAAATGTTTTAAAAAATTTCATATTTATTTCTCGGACTTCATGTTTAATTCACCATTTTTTGTACGGGTATGATTTGTTGGATAATCAACATCTCTGCCATAGATAACCCCAAGTGGTTTCCTACGTTTGGTACTTCGCCCGTGCCCGGATTCATGGGATTATTTTTGTCCGGGTCTTGGTGGCGGATGCATCTACCTACCTATTGCATGGTAAGCAGGATCGGGAAAAACTGGTCGAGGGAAATTTTTTACTTCTCCAGCAGGACTCTCTTGGAGCATCACCTAGCAGTGAGAGGGACGGATTTATACGTCCGTTACTCCTGGAGGCACTAACCCTCGTATTCCCACAAACCCCTTTTATCTTTTTCCTTCCCAGAACTTCCCAGCATCCTCATCCGCATCTCATTATAAACGTTACGGTTACCTCACTTTTTCGTCGTTTCATGTAAAAATTATTATTAAAAAAATTACCACCGTTTCAATTTTTTTTTTTGAAACTGCGATGCGCTTTGGTTTCATTCATTTTAACTTGTATGTTTTACTTCTTTTTTGTTATTTTTTTTAAATTTCAATATAAGGCGTGGTGTTTTCTCTTTTTAAATTTTTTTCTATAATATTTGAAAATCTCCTACTACCACCACAGTAAGCGAAAAATGTTGCTTGTGACGCGATGGAGGACTTAGCCAGCCGAGGAATCGAACACGGAACGCTTGGGTAGGACCCAAACGCGATGCCAACCCAGCCACTGACCGGTCGATAAAATTAGATGTAGAATAAGCTAGGATCATATTTCTCTCTATGATAGTAATGAAGACACAACGATCTCTATGAGACCTACGTAATTGTTCCGAAAAGTGAACACAAAGAATTGTTTTCATTTTGACACTTACATGTATACAACCATATGAATACATCAAGGCCAAAAATGCATACATCTAACAACGAATAACGAGTACACGCCAATAACGCAAATTGTATAGTTAGTTTTTGGCCTCCCGCATTGTTGCAGCGCTTCGAACTTATTATTCATCCAAAACTTTAACGAAGTTTGCTAAAGGCTGTATTCAGAGTTTTGCCTCTGGGGCACTGGTTTGCTGGTCTCAAGGAAAGCCTTAACAAGTGAAACAATTCCAAAGTTTTCATCAACAAAGCATACTAGCATATTATATTAACAAGAAACGGGAACGTTTACCATAGAGTATGAATCATAACCGTAGAATATCAAACAGGTACCGCTCTTTTTTTATGAATTTAATAATAAAAAAAATTCTAAATAATATAAATTTGACGACAAAGACATAAAATATAAACAAGAGTGGCAAAGTTAAAATTGTTTTATTATTTATTTATATTAATGTACGTCTATATTGTTATCCAAACATGTGATATACACAATAATTTTGTGAGACAGTGTCATGTCATGACGTAGAATATGCTAATTAATGTATATAAATCCCATTCAGAAGAACGAGAAAAGGCCCGTACTGAACGCCTTGAACCGGGCGACCGAAGTTGTCCAAGAGCAGGTGTATAAAATTGAACGGTCAATTACCTGTGCCTTTTGTAGGCACACACTTCTCGTTTCATCCACGTTCACATGTCAAATACCTTGGTGTTTTAACCCGTTAGACGCCTGCAACGGGCAAACGCTAGTGCTAATTAATCTATATAAATCCCATGCGGAAAAATATTAGGTATTACTAGCTTTGATTATTATTGTTGAGGCATTTTCTTTTTTTTTACATTAGCTCTTCACAAGAGTAACATAATTTCCCTCAGGGCCTACGTCAACTTGGGAGATGCTGGAGGATCTATTTAAGGAATGGAAGATGAGGAAGTTTTGGGAAGGAAAAGGGAATGTAGGAATTTGAAGGACAATGTGTCCAGGAGTGACAGACGTATGAATCTATCCCTGGAGAGGATCCCTGGATGGAGAGATCAATAAATCTCTCTTGATACGGCCCGCCACGCAGTCGGTGAACAGTCGTATTTGTCGCCAAGAGTCGGATAAACCTCATCCGATGAATCCGGGCACCTTTGCTAAGTCACCAAACGTAGTAAACTTCTTGGGGTGATCTATGGCAGAGGTGTTGGTTATCCGATAAATGGTTCCCGGGGCGGTGATATCCATACAATGGTATGGATACCTATCACCTCAAGTAGTTCACTACGTTTGGTGACTTAGCAGGGGTCCCCGGGTTCATAGGGTAAGGTTTGTCGAGGTCTTGAGGGCGGATGCGTCTGTTGGTTGAGGGAGGCCTTTTGGATTCTCTCGACCCATCCCCTTGCACCGCAGTTGGAGGGATGGATTCGTACGTCCGTCACTCCTGGACACACCGACCCCCAGATTCCTACCCACCCCCCATACCATTTTCCTTCCCAGAATTTCCCATCCTTCCCTTCCTCAAAAAAAAACCCTCCACACAGCAAAAAAATACCCGCCTTCCAAATTAGTATAGCATTTTTGCAAATGTATTCCGTGCAGTTGAACACATCTACTACTTCTGAGAAAGTATTGCCAAATTGCATGCAATCTAGGTACAATGGAACCTTTTGTTTTTGCAATCAAAAATTATTTTAGATCGAGCAGTTGTAGGCATATGGAAGGTTATTAAGCTTAATAAAACAGGGCAGTCTATAATACCAAATATATACAAAATACCAAACAACGACAAAACGTTTCAATTGAAAGTTCTCTATGGTAGTTTGGATCAACAGTTTTGTAATTTGCAAAACATTTTCCAGTAGCTACAAATGTTTCCAATTATATAACTATGTATGATTTGTTACATGCTTTGCAAATTTGTTGGTATTATGAATACAACATGAGCTACGAATCTACCTACCCTGTTTGTCATGATTTAATATTTTTAATATCTGCCCAAACCCGATTTTATATTCAGTGTAGCATCTGTTAATCTGAAAGTTTATTTAAAGAACAAGTAACAACTATTGCCACAAATTATTACCAATTTATAGATAGATACTTTATCAGTTGTCTGAATACCTGACACAATTATAAAGATCCAATTTTGAATATGGTACTTAAATTTAAAACAAAACCGAGTGCATTAAATCATTCGTAGATGAAGTTGACGGCCTTCGTGGTCGGGTAGTAAGGCTCTTGACAAGCAATCCGAAGGTGGCGGATTCAAATCCCGTTGTGATTGTGTTAATTTGTGTTATTTCACAAATAACTAATTTAATATGTTTGAGGCACGTTTCTCCCAGCATCGCCCTGATGTAAGTTCACTATTCAGAACTGAAACGGCTTTGCTTGAAATGGCTTTAGCCGTGTTTTGTCACCAGATCTGAATAGTTATTAACTTCCCCCCCCCCCCGCATCCGTATCTCCTTCCTCTCCCAAATATCTTTTGCCTCACATCATATCCAGATTAGGGCGATTCTTGGACACATAAAAATAAAAATTAAAAAAAGACAATCCCACAACCAAAGTTATCATTTTTAATGAAATTGGTTTGGAACTCAGAACGCAATTTGCTGCATTTTGATGTCGATTCTGACATGTTTAAGAAATGTCATTTTTGTTTTGGTTCATTTTGGAGTTTGTTTTAAATAATATTATTTAATCCAAGTAAAGATTTACGATATAAATACGTATCTGTTATGCATGAAATATCCTATAAGATTTATTAACCTGGTTATTCGACTTAACTTTCCATAAATTTATAAACCGGTTTGTTTAATTTTTTTCATAAAACATAAATTTCTTTTAAATCTTACAGTTGGTGCAAAACACACCAGAAAAGCGCGCTGGAAAAGAAGAACTTTTAAAAATTGCTTATTATACGAGAAAATCCCGTTTAAGCCGGATGAACTAAGTTTCATAAAATTTCTTCGCAAAAAACCTAATCTCCGCGAAAGAAGTTTATAATTCACAAACGAGATTATTAAAACAAGTTATAAGCTGTTTTCTCCAGAGCGCGCCTTGCCAGCTTTATTAATGGAGATAAATCAAATCCGCAAATAATAACAATAAAATAATATGGCGGCCTTTCTCAAAAGAAAATGTAATCAATTATTCGGTAATCTATCTATTTGTCGCCTTGAAGCAAGAACTGGGGAGGTTGTGATCAGATTTTTTTTTTCATTTCATTTTATTTTACTTGTATCGAAGACTTGTGTATAGAGCTTATCATTATATACAGCTTATATTACTCGCATATAATTTACATTTCTATTTTTGGAAAAATTTTTAAAATCGTTTTTTTGGTTTATGCGTGAAAGCGTAACAAACAAATACACGCAGTTTCACATTTATAATATTATTATAGAAAAATCGTATAAAAGAAATGATTTTTATACAAGGAGAAAAATTTATCAATGAATTCGGTATTTCAACTTGCATCATATTTCAATAATGTTTTATATTGTATTTTATTCTATGTTATTGTCAAATGTTATATTGTTTCAAATATTTCACGGTTTTACGCTATAATCTTCAAAAACTACCTTTATATTTTTTAAATGTTTTCATTTTTATAACTTTTGATTTAAATTCTATTTATGTATAATCCTCGATATCTTAAATATTATTGTATAATCTACGTAAAAGCCCATATGGGCGTATAACAACAATAAATAAATTCCAATCTTTTTGAGAATTCTCAAAATAATAGTCGTTCTTTATTTTAGCATAACAGAGTGGTTGATAAAATACCCCGTTCATAAAATAGGGATACTTTACCAAAAGTGAAATATCGCATTAGCCCAATGATATTATTATCGACTGTGATGCGCTGCACTACCAAGGTAGGCGGCATAATAACATGGTGACGGGACAACTCAGAATGAAATCAACCAAGTCATTTAAAATGATGACAAAAATATTTAAAAAATTGTTAAATAGGTTACGTTAGGTAAGGGTTATGGGCTTTTATTTTTTTCATAGCTTTTAATGACTTTTTAAATAAGTGTTGAGTTTACTTTATTCTCAGTTGGCATAGAACCCAATAACATATTATTGTTACATTTAGCTCTGAGTGAGTAAAATATCCTCGAAAAATATAAACAAAGGTAAATAAATAACTTTAAAAAACAACAGGAAAATTTAGATTTTTAAATAGTATAGCTATAAACGTTTGGAAAATTTTATTCAATTGATAAAAAAACCATGTAGGTACGTGAAAATCTTTCTTATATAGAAAATGACAAAAATAATGTATGGAAATATATACATTTTCGTTGCTTACTCAGCTAAAGAGGGTGGTTTATCTCTTAATCTGTTAATAATAAATACTATTTATATTATTACCAAATCATCAAATTTCAGAATTTTTTTAATATGTTTTAAATATTTCTTATTTTTTAAGATTTTTTAGAAACAAATACTATTTTAGTAACTTGATAAAAATAAGTTTTATATTTGAAATATACTTGCGTGCGAATAACGAATTAGCACGAAAACTGTCGTTTTTTTTATCTCGTTCATGGAATATAAAAAATTATAATTATAATGCCCCGAGAATAAAAAAAAAACGACATTTTGGATTCATTTTTTCGCCATTAATAGGTTGTTTTTCTGAAGTTTAATTTACCTACACATGCATAAGACATTTGTGTAATTAACAAACAGAAATAATAACCTCGTCTTAACATGACACTAAAATAACAACACGACATTATTAATGAAAGAATTAACAAAAATAGTAGTATTTGTTGAATAATAATAGTACAATAATAGTGAATTGGTCATTGGAATAGAAATTATTAAGAAAAAATTTAAATGAGTCACAGATCGCATATTAAAAATTAAAACTCATTTTGCCGGAAAACTCAGGCGCATGCGAGACTACCAAAATGCAATGTTGTCGGTTATTTCGCAGCACAGTTAAAGACAATTTTTATTGTTAATATTTCAAAATATGAATTGTACAGTTTTCATTAAAAGTGTAACTGAAAACCATTTTCAATTTTGAAAGAAAAATTTGAAAGAAGATTTTCTTGGTGTTAATGATTTTTGTTCTCTAATTTTCATAATCTCCTGATATTATTATTTCCTTGTTTTCTTGGACCGCCTGCCAAATATTTGATTAAGATCTATGCATATCCGCTCCCTCCCGCTAATATCATCACCGTCCCTTTCCTTATCAATGGCAGTAACATAAATTCATCGTCTTTCTCCCTTTCTCGCTTTATGACCGGGCAACCATTATCGTTTAATCTTTCCCGCGCTTTTTGGTTTTGCAAAGGAATCATCCTCCTAATATTATCTCTCGCTAAAATAAAAATAAAAGATGGAATTTGGACATTTTCGACCAAATTCAAATTGAAAAAAGAATTTTAGTTAGATGTTGATCACATCTCGTTTGAATTTGAACAAAGAATTTCAACTCAATATTTATCACATCTTGTTTGAATTTGAACAAAGAATTTCAACTCAATATTTATCACATCTTGTTTGAATTTGAACAAAGAATTTCAGCATAATATTTATCAAATCTCGTTTAAATTGGAACAAAGAATTTTAGCTTCATATGTGTCACATCTTGTTTTTTTTACATTAACTCCACACAAGAGGTCCCGTGGAAAATTATTACCCTCAGGGCCTATGTCATCTTTGAAGATGCTGTATGGAGGATCTTTTTGATGAGAGGAAGGAGTGAACATGGGTCTTGAAGAGATGTCGTAGGAGAGAGGAAACACAGAGGCGGCAAATCGTTCCAAAGCCGAGCTGTTGAACTCAAGAACGGGTCTAGAAAAGGCTCGTTCTCATGTGACAAATGTCGAACATCTACATATGTTGGGCGCGTGTTTGGCGTGTTTCCCGACCATGGAATACGGTGCAAATATGGTGCCGAGGAAATCAATGATGCTAGTTCTTTGGAGCATTTTCCTTTGAAATACCGGTAGAAAATGTAAAGATTGCAATCTGTTTGCTAAGATAGAAAAATCTACCAAACGGACCGCCCGTTCTACACAGAGTCGATGGATTTTTTTCAGATATTTTGGAGCTTTAGACCAGCGATGGCTGCCAAATTTAACCGTGGGACGCCCTTTTGATTTATATAGGGTAAGAGTTGTGTACTATTAAAGTACCTGCGTGTCCTGTACAGTATCTACACCCAGTTTCCGAGAAGCTAACTTAACTCTGATTTCGATGGAGCCCGCGTTAAGCTAAAATTGAACAAAGAATTTCAGCTTGACATTGATCATATCTTGTTTGAATTTGAATTAAGAATTTCAGCTTGATATTGATCATATATTGTTTGAATTTAAACATAGAATTTCCTTTTGATATAGATCAAATGCTTTTTTTTATTTGAACAAAGAATTTCATTTAGTATTGATCAAAACTTGTCTGAATTTGAACAACGAATTTTATCTCGATATTGAATAAATCTTTTTGAGTTTGAATAAAAAATTTCAGCTTAATATTGTTCACATCTTTGTCTCTCCGGAATTAATATTATAAAAATACTAATTTAGCTTGTATGTTTCTGCGTCTGTAACCCGGGTTCAATGAACTCTAAAAATTTTGCTTTGAATTATTTCATTTATAGATTGTAGAAACAATTCAGACAAGCGATTTAAATAACAAACCAACATTATTTAATTTCTAAAATAAATAACGTTTATTTTTGAAAGGCATTGATACTTTTTATGAAAATGCTTTTAGATTCTACAAATATATTATTGCGTGATTTTTCACGAGTTTGTGCTAGCACACCTAACATCAAGTTTTTTTACAAAATAAATCCTTACCCACGAGAAAAAACATGACCACACTCACCGCAGCTATTGAAATCTGGTAAACATTTAAAAATGGCAAAACCTCGTACAACATTTAAACTTATAAAACAACAGTCGACCAAAGCATTATCGATTTTAATAACACTGTGTTGTTGTTGAAAATTATTAGTTGGGCGTAAAATTTCAAAGTTTATTATGGAATAGGTAAACATTTGCAGTTCATAGTGGAATTTGCTAAACACATGTTTCTGACAGCATCCCTTATAATATTATGGGTATGCATGCCGTGTATAATAAACAAACGGGGGTGGGTGTGTGTAAAACAAAAGCGCTCGCACATTCTCTCCAACAACATGCGAAATTATTGGCGCACTCGGTACAGTAAAGCCAAAGCGTAATTTTATAAATCCTATACCATTTCAGTCCATAGACTTTATTCTATTAATGAGATTTAAAGATACTTTATTATGATAGCAAAGTCTGATCTAATGTAGTTAAGTTAGGTTATGTTAGATTTGAATAAACAAAAGCTAAACTATTAATAATCG
Organism: Glyphotaelius pellucidus; assembly: GCA_936435175.1. NCBI lineage: Eukaryota > Metazoa > Arthropoda > Insecta > Trichoptera > Limnephilidae > Glyphotaelius > Glyphotaelius pellucidus. The sequence goes on from OW386549.1 coordinate 32,329,480, forward strand.
TCTCCGTGACTGATGTGGTATAGGTCACAGAACATAAAATTATATTTTTCTCGAAGGAAAGTCTCGTCACCTAAATAGAATATAACCACACACGTTGAACCAAATATTTGTTCAAAAAATTTTTTTCCGTGGCCGATGAAAACAAAAAAAAAACGTTGTTGCCCCAACGCAATGTTTTTGTTTTTGTATGATGTTTGGAAAACATTTGCTCGCTGGAGACCAGACTTAACACCACTCAACCTACGGTCAACAAACATGAAGATGAAGTAATCAACCTTTATTGGATAACAAACACCTCTGCCATAGGTCACCCCAAGTTGTTCGCTACGTTTGGTGATTTAGCAGGGGTGCCCGGGTTCATGGGGTGAGTTTTTTCTAGGTCTTGGAGGCGGATGACCAGGACTCACTGAACCCCAGATTCCTACCCACCCCTTTTCCTTCCCAGAACTCTCCTTTCCCTCTTTTCCTTAAAAAAAAACTCTCCACACAGCATCCCCAAGGATGACATAGGCCCTGAGGGAAATTATTTTTCTCAGGGCCTCCTGTGTGGAGCTCACGTAAAAAAAATCAACCAACCATTAAAACACATACGAAGAAGAGGAAATCAATAACATGATCAAAAAACACAAAGATGAGGAAATCAACCTAGGAAATCACGATGTAAGTGTCTTGAGGATTGTGTTTTTTTTGTTTCTTCCAGTCAGCTGCGTACATAATAAATAAAAACGTGAGCTGGCCGCACACTTGTCCGTGTGAGAAACAGAGATTTTACAAATTTACCGCCTTCCTTCCCCTACCGCTATAATGTATCCTATGCAAGCCCTCCGCTGTCCCTCCCTCGACTTCCACTCCTCTGTCACCCTTTCCCTGCAAATCCTATCCTATGCGTCCCCGTTCCCGCCCCTTTTTATTCCCCTCCCTCTTCCCTCCTTCCCTCCCTACCATTCTGCCGCTAAACTATATGAAAAATACACATTTTTCAAACAAATCGCCCGCCACCTATTGCTTATTTTTTTTAAATTCATAACGCCAGAGCTCACTATCATACTTAGAAACTGTACAGGCGTGTGCAGAACAACTCACCAAAGTTTCATCATAATCGGATTAATAGTGTAGGAATGCATACGGGACAAACAAAGAAACATTATTTTTTATATAAAGATTATTTTTTTGGCTCATCCAATAATTGAACGTTTAAAGCCGTCTATATTTCTTCTAAAAGGAACGTTAGGAGTATTGAATAAATTGAATATGAACATGAAGCCCAAACAAATTTTGGTTTTACAATTTTTGATTTCTGGTCCTATTGAACTGGCAATCCAAAATATCAGAAGGAATTTTTAACGTGAATTTGCTTTCGAATACCTAAATTCAATTTGTTTTGAATCAGTGAAATCTAGTTCGACAAAAGGGGTGCATTTTAGCGGGCATTCATATTTTGATTTTTCCATTTATTCAATACTAAAATTTAATCATAAATTTTAAAAATTTTCCTTCGCTATTATTATTATGCAATATTTGAACCTTATATACTTATTAATTGATTCTTACCCTATTTTTCTTGGTTGGTTTTTGATATTTCTCTTGTAGATAATTAGGTATCACTACTTTTCCTCTCTTTTCTTTTCGATTTGTTTGTTAATTTTATTAATATTCTATTCATTCACGTAGCTAGCGACAAAAATTTAATTAATTTTATGTTCATTTTAATGCACTAATATAATTTATTAAAACTACTTGAAGCGTTTTTTGTGCGGTTTTAAGTATGTCGAAGGGCCATGAATGATGCGTGTTTTATGTGTTTGAAAGACCACTGCACAATTAGATAATATGCACAAGGAAAGGAAAAAATATATGAGCGGTATGCAGAGATGTTTAGGCGGCGAGGGTCGATTAATGACTGACGTGGGTAAATCAAAAATGATGGCTCTAAAGGGAAGGGTATGAAAGACATGTAACAATACTAACTACAAGCATAGGGTCTATGATGTATGTAGGTAAGTGTAGCTGTGTATTGTGTAAATGCCCAACCACAACTCGAATCCATAAGCTTATTTTTACGATAATATAACATTACCAGATATATATGTATGACTTATGAGGTTTAAGTACCTGATTAAATAAGACTTTATGTTATTTTTTTTTCAGAATTTCATTTTTTGTAGTACAAAGAATGAATGCCTGATGACCGAATTCCGAGGAAGATACTATGTGCGATTCCAGAGGGTAGAGGTCCAGTGGGCCGCCTCAGACACAGCTGGGCGAGGCAACTCCAGAAACTGTGTGAGGAGAGGATGGGACTGCCATGGACGGAGGCCGAACAGTCAGCTCAAGACAGGGACGCATGGAGGAGCCTTGTCGATGCAATGGGTCCCCGACCCGAATAGGATAAGGGGACGAAGATTATGATGAAGATGATGTGGTACAAAGAATGTAATTAAATAAATATTCTTGTTAATAGGTATTTTTAATAAGTGCACATTATAAAACTACTGCAATTGATTGTAAGCTGCATTGTTTACAGTTTCCGCGAGGAGGTTAATATATTAGGCCTCTTTTTTCTGACACTAATTTTAGAGTCCCAAGCGTTAGAACTAGGGAAAAATCACTCTTTCATTTTCATAATTGTTCTACTAATCTCAGACAAAACGATTCTATATTCAGAGCATGTAACCTATTTAATGATAAATTTTAAAATTTCAACATATTTTCGTGTTATATAAAAAAAATTTAAAAATATGTCTTAGCTTACATTAAATAATTTTAAATATCATATTTGCTACGAATCCTGTCCAGTTTCATGGCATTCATTTTATAAACATGTGTTAAGTTTAGTAACAAGTATAGTGATTATTGATGTGGTTAGTACAGTGAGGATAGTTTTTTTTCAATATGATAAGTTTTTTGAAATTTATTATTTAATTTAATAGTTACCTTGTATGCCGTCATTTAGTTGTGTTATTTTATCAAATTTTTAATTTTTATTTTATACTAGCTTTCACTTTACGGCCTCGCTCATATGGCATTAGGGGGAAATTATTATAGCGCCTGCACTTGTGAATTATCCCCCCTATCCCCCCTCCTTAACGCACATGTTACAGCCAATAAAATATGCGTTAAGAAAATGAAGATGGGTGGTTCTTAGTCGAAGTATGGTACAGTTAAAAGTGACCGAATTTGAAATCGACACCTTAGCTCAGTGGACAGAGCGCTCGCCCGGGAAGTAGAAAGGTCCTGGGTTCGAGTCCCAGAGGTTCCAATATCTTTTTCTGATTTTTCTGTTTCCAGATTTTCGATTGAGTTTCGCTCATAGTGTCTTCATTTAATTAAATATTGACATTTGATATTTTACTCATAAAAAGTTAAATAAAAATCAAAATATTATTTATAAGTTTATTTCATGTGGATGCTTTTCAGAAATAAATAAAAAAATGCAATAATTCATGTTCTTAAAATAAATTTAACTATTCCCTGAATGTTTGGAATTATGCAGGTTCTCATTACGAAGGAATATGTTGAGCTTTCAATACATATAACAATAGAATCATCTTTAATATCCTTTGCAGCTTTTACGTAATTGGTTCAACTTTATAACAAAGATTCAACAAGAGATTCAATATTGAAAATAGAGTGCAAGAAGAAATGTTTACTTATGTTCTGTTAACTTAAGTTTTATTAAAACTTGTCGGAAGTTGCGTTCTCATTTTATTAATGAAGTAGAAAATAAATTTATTATAACTATAATATTTCTCTGGAAGTATTGAAAGCTTTTCAGGATGTTGATCCATCAATTGATACTCCGGACTGTCGGTTATTTTCAGTAAAAAGTTCAAACATTTGAGCTGCTAAAGGTTTTCTTAGCCTTTGCACGCGATTTTGAAAACTAACTCAATAAGGTTTTGTGGAAATTCAATGGAATTAATTTATTTCACCTTTACCTAACTTTATATAATCAAATGAGGCTGTCATAACTAAAGTTTTTGTTAGGTGCTTTGAAATACTTGCGTCAAAAATTTCAACTTTTAAAACTGTTATATAAAGCTTTGAAAGATTTGAAGTTTATTTTCTAATAGAAAAACTAGCATTTCAGGGTTACGAGTAATCTGAAAATATTTAAATTCATCCTTCTTACCACCATATTTATAAGTGAAAATGTTGTTTGTGTAATGATGGTGGACTTAGCTAGCAAAGGAATCGAACCTACAACGTCTGGGTAGACATCCAACCATGTCTTCACTCATCGTCACCCATCAATCCATCACTTAGCTCGAATGGCCTCTGTTGTCGAGGGGTAAGGCTCTCAATAGTGATTCGGAGGTCGCGGATTTAAATCTCGACAGGGGCAAGTAAATTTTATTTGATTGATTTGTGTTATATCACAATTTAATCATTAACAAAATATATCTTTTTTTAAAGAAAGACAAATGTTCTCGGGTTACGAATAACCCAACAATGTTTGAAAATCTCTTACTACCACCACAGAAATCCGAAAATGTTGATTGTGTTGTGATGGAGGATTTAGCCAGCCGAGGAATCGAACACGGAACGCCCGGGTGGGACCTAAACGAGATGCCCACTGAACCACTGACCGGTCAAATAATAAGGTATATTTGCTGCACATTCCAGAGTTTTTTTTTATTTTTTATATGAATACCGCACAAGAATCCCAACTGCTCCCGTCTGGAACCAATGAGACTATGGCATCCCCAATTATGGAATGTTGTGAGGCTGAAAGTAGTGGGGAGGGGAAGGAGATAGGGAAGAGGAAGGTGGGAAGTACCTGGCTATTCAGATCTGGTCACCAAACACGGCCAAAGCTATTTCAAGCAACTTTTCTATTCTGAATGGTGGTCTTGCACCAGGGCGATACTGAGAATATCTTCCACTCTGGAACGTGCTGTAAATATACTATATATTATTTTAAATGAATAAATTGTGAAATAACACAAATTTATCAAATAAAATTTATTTGCCATGCCGGGATTTGATCCCGCGACCTTCGGAATGCTAGTCAAAAGCCTTACCACTGGACCACGCCGGCCGTCAGAGTGCAAGATACTCTCAGGATCGCATTGGTGTAAGACCACCATTCAGAATTGAAACGTTGCTTGAAATGGTTTTAACCGGGTTTGGAGACTAGATTTGAATAGATAGTTACTTTCCCACCTTCCTCTACCCTATCTCCTTCCCCTTTCCACTACCTTCAGTTTCACAGTCCCAATTGGGGCTCCAAGCTATTGACACTATCATACGTTATTTATAAACAAAAGCTAACTGGTGTTGCTGATGTATATGTAGAGTGTTGTCAATTATATTTAATTAAAAAAATATATGTGAACTTGGTGTGCTGGTAAATATATTTACGCTAAACACCATTGGCATTCTGTTTATATTATAACAAAGAAAAACTAATCCAAAAATGTATGGCTGTCAACACAGTAAAGTTTCATTAAAATGTTTTTAAAAATACGCTTTTAATATGAAGCCTGAAACCAGGCTATATTTTTTCATTTCGCCCCAAGCCCCAAACGTACATTTAAAGTAGTATTTTCGTTGATATTCTAAACAGGCGACTTTATATCCGATTTGCCAATAAGGCTAAGGTTTCATTATTTGGTGTATCAGTATTCCGGCAGTGAAGGGGCACCCCTTTTCAAAAAAACATCCCTCGTAGCATCATACCAGGAGATTGGGGTAGATTATAGCGCTGTTTAGATAACAGCAACATTTTCAAAGTATTTTTAAAAAATCATCGCGGTATATCATAGACAATATCTAATCATTAAACTAAAAAAAAAAACACTAAAAAACCAAAACTAAGCACTTATTTTTCCTAACATCATTATACACACCAAGGAAAATACTTCTTCAATAAACTAACAGTAGAAATTAGAAGCATTAATGACAAAGTTTAATTCTAACTAAGAACTCTATCAGAAAGAATTTTAGAGAAATCATCAACAGGAAGACTGCTTCCCCTATTTCCACATGTCACACTAAAAATTATACTTGTTTTTCTTCTTACTGAATTCTAGGGTCTTGATTGCGCTGTGATTTTATTAACTGTACCTATATACGTGAAACACGTGACTTTATTAATTACACATATATGAAATATAAGCTCTTCTTCCATCCACAAGCAAATGCTTTTAACGGAAGATCAGTAATTCTTTAATATGTACCATTTTTAAGATAAATAAATAAATAAAATATGTGGCTGGATTATGTTGAATCAATATCCATTTTTAAACATCATTTTAATAGCAAGATATTCAGCAGAACAGCGGTGAGGGTGGCGACTTCGCTATAATCAACGATTCAAGTTGGCAACTACTGCCATACAATTCTTGGTGACGTCTGCCATAAACTGCAAGAAAGTTCGTATACATGCATTCACTTTATCAACTCGTCGGCGATTCTAATCTCCCGCGACAGTCGGGCGAGAATATGAAGAATTACCGTCGTCGAGACTTTAAATATGGCGTCACTTGTTTCAGATATTTTTCAACAAAGCGAATGATTTAGATCAACACTAGGAGCAAAATTGACAGAATATAAAAATGACAGCTACGGCAACTGTTTAGTTGTGAATGAGGTTATGAAGGCATTCTAGTTTTGACGTTTCGAGGATTTAACAATGATTGGTGGTGGTGCAAGTCTCTTGATTTTATGTACGTGAGTACATGACATGAGTATCGAGTACTTGCTTAATGCTGAGGAAGGGAAAGGGATTAGGGATATAGCCAGGACTTAATGTTCACAGCTTATACAAGCAATTTTACTTCCTCCAATGCCATTGTCGTTATAAAATTGGGTGACGAGGAAATTTATTTGACCAGTCAATGACTGAGATGGCATCGTTTGTGTGAATTGCTGCCTTACATCCATCTATTTTCTGCTTTATCTTTCTGGTGGTCTTTCTGAAGATGTCTTTCTCTATATTGTTCACCTTTTAGTAGGTTCCAAGAATTACGTGACGAGAATTACAGACAAGATTACCAGAGTAAATGAAAGAAAAAGAGCAGAGAAATTTAAATAAAACTTAATTTATTATTTTTTTTATCTGTCCTAAATGTCTTTGACTCTGAGTGGTCTACAATTGCAACAGTCTCAGATAAAGAGGGAGGCAGAGGAATATAGGATTAGGATAGGAGATGTTCCCGATACATTCTTTACATTACCTTTTCGTCCCGGAAAGAAAAAAAATCACACACTATCCGAAGGGGGGTCACTCGGGTCCCCCAATTGGTTTTTCTTTTTAAAAGGTGTAAATAACATTTTTTTGTATGTTTTTTTGGTAATAAATTCATAAAAAGGAAGTAAATTCATATTATTTAAGTAGTCATTATCGAAATTGTTCGATAAATAAAGTCGTAATTAATATAATAATGAATTTAGACCATAACGCGGATTTTTCCATAGAAATCATAGCCACCATGACTCTTTGTTTTCGAATCCCGACTGGCGATTGGCGATTACAGCGTCCGCGTTCATAACTAGTTTTTTGTACAGGGTAAAGGGGATAAGAACGGATAAGAAAGCCAAGCAATATAACAGAGACCAAATAGGGCGGGCGAGTCAGGTACTCCGCCGGAATTCGATAGGTATTATTTAATATTTTTAAAATTAGTAATGCGATATACATATTTTAAATGCAGATCGATAACCGAATAGTTTTTCTAGGAATACCTAAATTATTGAGTATGTGGTTTAAAAAACAATTAAGATACAGCGTAAAACTCTTGTAAGTACTGTAAGTGCGTTCCCCGGTCTGGTACGGAAGTGTTAAGATCGTACCCTTTACTTCGGTTAAATATTTCTAATTATGTCTCGGCTGATAATATGTGTGGCTGGTGACATGGCAAATACAACGCGTAACACGTCCTCCATAGTTGTTTCGCCACTAGTTCCCAGCTTCGTGCAGGATCTCAAATTGCAGGGGATTTCCCTTAGTCCAGCTCCTGATTCTCTCAACAAAGCCGCGGGAGCATAATCCCGCGCGCCAGAAGATGAGAATTTAGAGGGCGGTTTAATTAATTCACCCTTTTTAAATGAAACGTCCCACAAACTTGCACAAAGAAACAAAGGACATCTTTTGACGCGGTCTTACAACATTTTTGCAGAAACAAAATAAAATTTTGCTGTTTAAAGTGTGCTTTTTGTGTTGTTGAACAATGTAAGTCGAAATAATCTCCTCGTGTGGAATAAATACATGATTTAATCTACGTAAACGTAGTGAATGGTGAAAAATAATAATTTAAACGTTTTTACTGTTTTTAATTATAAAATTTATCAGTTATTATGTATATTGTTGACAAATGTCAACTGTGTGTAAATTTTGGGCGAGCGTTTGGCTTTTTTCCGACCGTGCACCGGTTCCTTGAAGCTAGTTCCTCGGATCATATTTCATTGAATTACTGGTAGAACAAGGTCAGCTTTTACACCTACACATTCTAAAGATCGCGGTGTGTTTTCTTCCAGGATTTAAAAAAAGACAATTTTTTTTTTTAACCCTAAAAGCCCAATCTTGGTCATTTTTACCTATACGCAAACAAATATCTGCTTTCTCTTTCGCACACTTCTTTCGATTGCCCTGATTGATTGAACCAACTTAGTACCCGCCAAGAGCCCACAGGAGTCGGTGGTGTTGCCTTGATAACGTCACTTCATTTGGATAGGGTTCTAACTGCAATTTATAATGGTAAGGACTTTGATACCTAAGAACATGTGCTTAGGTGTCAAAGTCCTTAGCGCGGTAAGGCTTAGATAGAACCTTATCCAACTAAGGTGACGATAAGTCCCTTCATATTGGAGTCATCGTACTGTAAGTCAATTTGACCTATGTTTAGGCTTTTTGTAATTTTTCAATGCATGTGAAAAGTGTTTATAAAGAAAAAATAATTATTTTAAACTGTTTAATTGTTATAAAACATTTATTGGTTAGTAGAAAAAAGAAGATTTTTAGATAATTTTTTTATATTTTGAGTTTAAAAGAATCAAATTGAAAGGATCTCATTTTGTAACAATTTTTTGTATTATTTAGTAAAAGTTGTTTTTTCAAAGTCTAATAAATAAATATTATTCTAATTATGCGTTTTTTCATTTCCTAAATAGTCGATTCGAATAAATAATTATTAAAAAAAAATACACAGAATAAACTATGTTACAAGTGTATTAAGGCAAATTTGACTTATGGTTGGGCTTTTTAGATAGCAAAATATGATTGGGCTTCTAGGGTTGTTCTTAAGATTGCAATCAAATAAAAAAAATACGAAAAATTTCGACGTTTTTAATAAAATGGCCATTTTCAAATATTCAATGCGCAATTCCTACTCCAATTTGAAATATTACATACAGCCTACCTTTGGGCGTAGATCAAATGCACGCTACTGTAGGTATCTTTTAAAATCTATATTTCTGCTATACAAATTTCGATTTTAATATTTTGTTCGTGGTCTTTTGTTGCAATAAATAAACGATACAACGAATATGCACAACGGTGTTAGTAATTTCACAGTAGAGCGTGTGTCTATGGCTCTAGGGTATTCAAGAATGCATGGAAACAAAAAGTTGCACTCTGAATCGTCAGATGAAACCTACCAGTGAAATTTTAAAAGAAGCGTTGTATTGTGTTAAAATTGCTGAACCAAATTTTAATTTTGGAATTGTGCTTGAGGCCCCCAAATGTCTGACTAACTTTTAGAACGAAAGTAGAATTAGTTAACTAACGAATAATATCAAAAGTAATTTATGAATGACTAGCTTTTCCCCGCGGCTTCGCTCGCATGGTATTAGGAGAAATTACTGTAGAGCTTGCACTTATCAATTATCTCCCCCCCTTCCCCACCCCCATCCCCTCCCGCATTCCATATATTCATTCCCTTACATTCAGTTTTAAAACATCTCGCCTACCACCTAAATTTCATAATGCTATAATAGCTCAAAGAAAAAAAGAATTACTTATCCAATTTTGTTCATTCGTTCGGAATTTATGCTCTAACAAACATTCCGGATGTTTATTTTTATTTAAATATTTGGAAGTTCGTTAATTTAATAAAAAAATACTCTATTTATCATTCAGTCTTTATAATCGTTACGAATTATATTTTAATATAGGAACTCTCATCTGACATTTATTCCAAGCTTGTCAAAAAAAAACGAATTCTAATATTTGAATTTTCTGCAGTAGTAGCTGACCAGTAGACTGAGTACCTACCAGCATAGAGCCCAAAAATATATCAACATTGTTTCCATGGAAAAGATTTTTTTCTGACGTTAGCAAAAACTCGCTTTTGTTAGCGACAGAAAACGTATAACAAATATAATATATTAATATTTTTAATTTCATAATGCCAGAGCTTACCATCATATACAACCTGTAGTCTGCGCACATAATTTAGCTTTATATTGGTGAAAGAATTATTAAAGTCCTTACATTGTGTTATGCGTGAAAAGGTCATAAACAAACTCGAGCAGTTTCGCATTTATAATATTAGTATGGATTACGAAATCTAAATCTACGATTAATCTAAGCATAACCATAAACAAACTCGACTGTATTTTCACAATATTAAAAAAGTCGTGAATTAAATCTTATAGAGTAGTTGGAAATTAGTAAAAATTCTTATCATTCTAAACCTAATTGAATAAATTAACAAAATTGTATAATTTGTTTGCCACTTCTGGATAAGTTGTTTTCTTAACATTAGCGCCACACAGGAGGCCCTTAGGAAAATAATTCCCCTCAGAACCTATGTTGTCTTTGGGGATGCTGTGTGGACAATATGTTAAGGTAAAGGAAGGAGATGAAGTTCTGGGAAGGAATCTGGGGGTCAGTGTGTCCAGGAACGACGGACGAATTAATCTATTCCTGCGGTGCAAGGCTATGTTCCGAGAGAGTCCTGCTGGAGAAGTCAAAAGATCTCTCTCAAGCAGTCTCTCCCGATCCGACCGGCCATGCAGTAGGTGGGCATTCGTCGCCAAGGTCCTGACAAACATCACCCCAAGAACCCCGGCACCCCTGCTAAGTGGCGAACCAAGTGGTTCAAAATTAACAAATCACTAGGGATGACCTATGGCAGAGCTGTTGTTTTTTTTAAGCCAAGCTCATTTTTAGACCAAGAAAAGAAAATAAAGAATCAGCCACAGAGGGAGAGAAAATACAGGTAATCATACAAATTATTAATTCGAAAACCCCTCACTTTAACGACCTCTAGTCAAATCTAAACAAAACAATAAGTGGGGAAACTTGAGGTGGTATTTAATAAAACCCTCGTGATTTTCATAATAATTACCTATTTAGAAGTAATATAAATAGGTCATCACAAGTGACCTCACCACAGTTTGATAATGCCTTCAGAAGGCGAAATAGCCCTCACACCCATAATAATAATTTCACGCAGAACTTGCGTAAAAATAAACTTTTTTAATGTATTATTTTTTATAAATAAAATACTTATATTATTAAATAATAAAAATAAATATAACTACACGCTTAACATGAATACAATAAATTAACTTTTTTAAATATACTTCGTAACTATTTAAATGGATTACTACTACTACTACAAAAAATAAAATCAATTAATAAATAGCATTTTGGCAGTTGAGACTCTTGTGCGGCGTTCATATCAAAAGTCTAACTAACTAACTAACTAACCATCACGCCGTTTCCCCGCAGGGGTAGGCAGAGAGGACGGACCGCCAAACAACTCGATCTTGGCACACACTCCTTGCTTCGTTCACATTCATACATCGTCTCATACATGCTCTTCTGTTATTCTGACTCTTGACATCGCCCGACTCAAGTATCTGATTCACTTGGTCGTGCCATGTCTTCCTCGGGCGTCCCCGACTTCGTCTACCATTCACATTTGCGTCATATATTCTCCTTACACTCCTTTCCTCATTCATTCGCTCTACATGCCCAAACCATCTGAGCGTCCCTTTCTTAATCTTATTCATTACGCTTACATCAGCCTTGCATTATTTGCGGATCTCCACATTTCTCACACGATCATACATGGTTTTACCACACATACGTCTCAGGGATCTCATTTCTACAGCATTCAGTCTACTTTCATCCTTTCTCTGCCAGTTCCATGCCTCACTGCCATACATCAGGGTAGGTACCAGCACTCCATTATGGACGGCTAGCTTCGCTTCTTTTGACAATTTTTTGTTGTTGCCAACGGCGTTCAGACCTCCATTAATGGAGTTACCGGCATTTACCCTTCTTTCGATATCTCTATCAGTCTTCCCATCTCTCGTAAACATACTTCCCAAATACACAAACTCAAAAGTCAAAATCAAAAGTCAAAATCAAAAGACAAAATCAAAAGTCAAACAAATAATTAAAAAAAAAATAGAAATATGTAGTTGTTGGAGGTATATCGACAAATAAATAAAGAAAAAAATATATATGGGGAATATCATCTAATCCCACGGAAGCATTCACTCTTCCAATGGGATTATCCGAAAATTTGATAGCCATTTTATTTTACTGTACAAGTTATTGCAAATTTTATTTCGTCATTTATGTAACGGTCCCACTTTACGTGCTATTCGAAGTGTGCATTCCGCTAAATACTAATTTACGGTACGCGAAACATCGACGGTTGATTCTAGGATCCAAAACGTAGTCCAGAAACAGAGCTTTAACGTTGAGGTTTAGATATAGCATACCTAAAGTTTCGATTGAACTCTCCCATGAATCGAAATTCCCAAAAGAACACAGATTTTGAAAATTAACCTCAAAAGTTACAGCTATTAAAATTAAGAAGAACTCTGTAACAGAGCTGTAAGGTTCTTTGGCATGGGTCACATCAAAACCAAACATAGACAAAAAAAAATACAAAATGAATAGGTACTCCACAAACCCCTTAAGAAACACCATTCCCTTTTTTTTATTTTTGACGTGATAACGTCTTATAAATCGATGAACGCCGGCAGCACTCACGAAAAAGTATGACTCATTGTCACGTTGTCACGTTCCGCCTGAGCCGAGCGTGCAAGCCAGAGCGCGGAACAAGCGTTCGGCTTGTGACGTATCTATCTCTCTTCCACTCCATTGTTATTATATGATGTTATCACGTAAAATTATCGTCCATAAACCGACTTTATAGACAACCATTTTTTTTTTTTCAATATGACCTAACTTTATTGCCAGAACTTTTTATTGTTGTAGTTAGTTTAAATATTCAAAGTTTTCATTTTTCGGGTTTTCCGAAATCACACCATTTCTGTGGTTATCTGTGTGACGTCACCGGTCCTAAAAAACTCACGTTTAATTGCAACAGGCTCCGTATTTTGTATGGCAGCTTTGACAGTGAAGACATTTTTTATTCGTTTAACTGCTTTTAATATTAAAGAACACTGGGAATGCATCACCTTTTTTTTATTATTCCACTAATATGCAGAGATAAAAATCCCTGAACGCATCTAAAAAAACAATTTTTCAGTGACCAAGTATGCCAACGTATGAAAAAAACGCATTGATTCTAAAGGAATTCCAAGTATAAAATTAATATACCTCAAAATTTGCGTTGGACTCTTTCAATGATATCTTTCAAAGACATGTGACCAAATTGCTATGAGTTATATTATTTTAGAATGCTTCTTACGAGAGATGTGAGCAAAATTTTCAATATGTGAATATTTTTAAAAACGTTGTACTTAAATCCATACTGTAAAACCCAATACTTTCATCGCCTTCTTAGCGATAGAGTTTATATGAGATTTAATCAGAGTTTCTTTTAAAAAATGATGCTGATTTGAAGTTTTTCGACTACAGAGATAAAATTAACAAGAAAAAATTGAAAAATTTGTAATTTTATAGAACCACATAACTTTGCATTTGTTAATATTTGGCTGAAGTCTTTTATTTGAACACCATTTGAAAAAGTTATTCAGGTTCTCTTAAAAGATTACGCAATCATACACATCATTAATGACCCTCAAAAGCTCCATTATTTTAGCAAAGAGTAAAACTTCTACACTTTAGGCAACGCTGGTAACGTCTTCGATAAATTTGATAAATAATAAAGGTTCCAGGTGCGAACCATGGGGAACACCGCTGGTTGCAATAATAAAGATGTAAAATAAATCGTTGATTTTAGCAAAAAATAATATTTGAGATAAGTGACTAATCATCCATGGCAATTTATTGCCACTTGTTCCTAGTTTTTCAAGCTTATTGATTAGTATTTTGTGGTAGACATCTTCATAATTTTCTCATGAAAACGGGCTATGTAAATTTTTAATTGTTCTCGAGACTTTATGTCCGGGTTAAATCTTCCCCACAGGAAAAACTTAACCTTTCCACACACTTTTCCAGAAATGATCATCTAGTCAATCCACGCATTGTAATTGCATTGTATAAGTATAATAAATTCAAAACTATACAAGAATAACACGTCAACCTACCAGAGACCATATGGGAAAATACTTCACCAACTCCAGATATTTTCATATCAGAGGGTTCGGCTCGATAGAACTCCTAACTGGACCGATAAATCCTACTGATCCCTCAATATAAATATTTAAAAAATCTTTCGTAATCCTACATGCGTTTGATGACCGATTTTTTGCATTTTTATATATAGATTCTTTGACAAATCTAATAAGCTTAAATTTTGAATTAGAGAGCTAGGTATAATGCCAGTAGCAGAAATAACAAACGGTAATATTTTTATAGTCCGAGAATGCCAAATTTTTTTAATTCATTTCCTAAATCTGTATATTTTCTTATTTTTAATTAATATTACTATTATACGAACTTTTTTTTTCAATTTACATCAATTACAATGAAAATAAAGTCAAATAAACCTTCTTTGAATCAGCTAATCACTCTTTCAACATTTTCCAGAAGCGGATGTCGTATACGACTGATTCCAGGTAGACTTGGAACTAACGGTATCGTAACGAAAAAAAAACTACACGTTTTCTGAATTTGAAAAACATTACACATTTTGAACGCATGGTTTCAGCGAATTTTCAGTCGTTGGCTGAAATATTATTCTGTGACATTTTCAGCATAAAATATCAACCGGCCGAAAGGTTATGCCCGCGTATTGTTTCACGTTACTTCGCATGCAGTATCGGATGAACTTTACGACTTGCAAATTATTTTTTTATGCGGGTCCACGTGGAATTGTGAAACGTATCATTAGCTGTGATATTTATTGAACCGTTTCAAAAATTTATAAGGAGGTTTTATCATGAAAAATATTGCACGGGCTTGGTTTTGGTTTCACCAAAATGGCGTAGTGTTTATGAGGCTTGATTTGGGCGCGATGGTTGGTAAAACAGTTCCCGTCGAAGTAAATTAATTGTTATGCACAGATTGTATTAAAATTGTAAATTGTTGCTCTGCATGTTTTGGGGCATTGATTTTTATACCAGATTCAAAATTTCTTCACATTGGTCCTACTTTGCATTGTAGCATTGCGAACCATGAATAAGCAGATAACATGGGAATAATGTAAAGATATCTTTACCTCACTCAAACGTATTATTTCAATTTCTTCAAAATTCGCAAATTCACTTTGTGGCGTCATTATTAATTTAATGAAAACAAATAACTGTGTGTAGACCACTATTTAAATAGTAGTTATTTGTTTTCTTAAATATTATTTCAATCTTGATACGCTGTTAATCCTCATTTGTGTTTAAGTTTCATTTGTGATGTTACCGAACAGGCCCTCCATTGATATGCTTGGTGTAACTCTAAGTGACCAGCTCAGGTGTGGGGGCTCCATCGAAGCCAGAGTTAAGTTAGCCTCTCAAAAACTAGGCGTACTATACAGGGCCCGCAGATACTTTAATAGTACACAACTCGCCGCCTTAGTTCGTATTTGTCCAACAGACCATTTGAAAGTTTTACAGAAGGAGAAGATTTTCTTTCATTACTTCAATGAAACATAATGATAGTGTTAAAGATAAAGATATTTCCGTAAAGGTAAATGTCTCATTAGTTTAAATAATTCTTAGTTAAGTGATTAACTATCTGTTGTTACTAAATGTCTGTTGGACAAATAAGAACTGAAGCGACGAACTACTAACCCTGTACAAATCGCAAGTGCACCCCACGGTTGAGTTTGGCAGCCACCTCTGGTCTGGATCCCCAAAATACCAAAAAAAAACCTCGACTACGTGCAGAAACGGGCGGTCCGCTTGATAGATTCTCTTAACTTAACAAACGGATTGCAATCTTTAGAGCATAGGCGTCAGGTGGGAATGCTGTCCTTGTTCTACCGGTATTACAATGGAACAATGGAAGATGCTCCGAGGAGCTAGCGTCATTGATCCCTCTGGCATCGATGCATAGTCGGGAAACACGCCAAACACGCGCCAAACATTTGTACACGGTTGACATTCTCATGAGAACGCGTCGTTTCTACGACTCGTTCTTGAGTTCAACGTTCATGAGTGGAACGATTTGCTGGCCTCTTCGTTTCCTCCCTTCTACAACATGTTTCCTCCCTCGCTCAAGACCCATGTTCACTCCTTCCTCTCCTCAAAAACACCGTCCGCACAGCATCTTCAAAGATGATACAGGCCCTGAGGGAAATTATTTTCCTCAGGGCCTCCTGTGTGGAGTTAGTAATGTAAAAAAAAAAACATTCGAATTTCACAATAATGAATAGTAAAGTTATTGTTATTTCGTTTTACGTGACTTAAAAAATTTATAACAAACCTTTTTTCAACAATGCTACTTCTGAAGTGTAACCCAATTAGTTTTATTAATGCCCAATCAACTTGACGTTCCATCTCATCTTTGTTTCATAAACCCAATTAGTTAATGTGTGAGATGAATTTGAAATCTTTTTTAAGTTTGCCTCAAAGCCTTTGATTGAGAGTCTCTTTCACGTCACTGTCTCGATCCATCGCCTCACACCGCAGTGGGATGGATGGATTCATACACCTGTCACTCTTGGCCACGACGTCACTAACCCCCCAAATTTTTACAATTTGGATGGCGGTCTAGGCCAGGGTTTCCCAAACTTTTTCCGCAACGGAACCCTTTGCAAACCTGTAAATTTTAATGGAACACTATTTTTTTTCTTAAATTGCATTAAAAAATGCTACTGTTTACATTCTATTACTATTGCATTCTTTATAATTCATCATGTATATACCAGGTCTAGGGAAACGTTAATTTAATAAATAACAACCCTGCCATAGGTCACCCCGTGTGGTTCGCTACGTTTGGTGACTTGGTGGTGTCCGAGTTTCCGTGGTGAAGTTTGTCTAGATCATGGCGTCGAATGCGTTTTCTCACCAACTGCATGGCGGGCTGGATTGGGAGGGACTACTTGAGTGGAACCTTTCGACCTCTCCGGCCGGACTCTCTCAACCTATCTTCTTGCACCGCAGTGGTATGAATTCATACGTCCGTCACTCCTGGACACACTGACCCCCAGATAACTATTTTCCTCGCAGAACTTCTTTTCATTCCTTTTCCTTAAAAGACCCTTCACACAGCATCCTCAAGGATGACATAGGCCCTGAAAGAAATTGTTGTCCCCTGAGACTACTTTGTTAGTAAAAAAAATCTTACCTACCCCTCACATGTTTTTTCGTACTCAAAACCTTCTCTCCTTCATTTCTTTAACGACCCTCCACACAACTTCCCCAAAGTTGATAAAGGCCCTGAAAGAAATTATTTTCTTCCATACCTCCTGGGTGGATCTCAAATGAACAGAACAAACTTGTAACGGGAACAAAAATGATATTTTCCGTTTCATTCCATTCATTATTTATTCATTTTTACATACCATCCCAGAAAAATCAGCTTTTAGGGATTTTCCGTCGATCTATTCCACGGAATTCCTTATAAAAAAATCGTTTTCGAATCAGCTTTTCAGAATGACAAATTTCCCTAATAAAATCAACATAATATGGGTCACGAACGTTCTGCGGTGTGCTTTCTGTTTTGGAGGGACATTTCTTAACAACACACCGCCACCGCCACAGCCTTATCTGATCCCACCACCCTTCGCTCCTTCCTCAACCATTAATCTTATTACAATAAGTATTATAATATTCATAGGAATTAGTCCGGCCTGCAATTAGGGTCCATAAAATGTGACCGAACTTTCTGTACTTATTTTTTACGATTATTAGTGGCATACTCAATCATTTTTATTTCAAATAAGTCATAAACTAATATTTTGCCTTCGTAGAATTATAATCCACTAGATTGAATTTTTTAAATATATTCAGTTATTTTTTTTTTACAATTTTATTTTACATAGATCTTACAAAACTGAGCAAACCTGGTCGGCATTAAGCACAGTCGACTCCGCCTATATTGACCAACCGCTTAATATGACGTTAGTACACAGCGAAGTTTGGTTTTCATATAAAATTCTTTACAACAAGTCGAATATAATGACCTCGCTTATAGTAACATGTCGCTTATTATGACCCATTTTTAATAAATTATGTCCTAATGTCATGGAAAATAATGTCGGTTATAGTGACCGACATGATTCTTAACACCTTCGGCAGTGTTCGGGACGGTCACGTGACGCCCGACGACGTTAATATGCTGTCACGAGTCGTAAAATGCTCTTTTCTCACGTCACGAGTCTTAATTTGCTGTGTTTCTCTCTGTTAAAATAAATACATAAATTTATACCTAACAAAAACAGGAGGTTGTTTATCTTCTACAAAATGCTTTGTATGACGTCCTCTTAATACGACGTGTTTGTCATTTCTCTTTGATGTCATTATAAACGGATTCCACTTTATATATAAACAATTAAAGTGGTGTTTACTTAGTTATTGTTTTATCTTAAATTCAGTAGATGAGTTTCAGTTTTTTTCAGTTTCAGTGCCGGCAACCCGGACGTTTATTTTATTTTCATTTGTGTACAAAATATAGTTTGTACACACACCTCACTGATCTGAGGCGGGTAATTATAATGTCACATCATAAGGTAACAGCTTCATGTGAACATATGAGTAAAATTCAGTTTAATTGTAAGAAATCTCACTTTTTTACATATTTTTTTTCATACTATAGTATGTGTTATTACTAATACTCAACTTTAAAGTTTAACTGGTACGTATTGTAGTATGATGTTAAAATTAGTTAAAATATTTGTGGCAATGAAATTAAATTTTAATTGTAGTATGTTAAAATTACTTTTTATTACATCTGCAGTATGTTGATATTTAATTAGTTGTTATTAGTGACCAGACAACTCAGAATCACGTAACTTCAACACCTTTTTTTAAAAGTCATTTAAAGTGATGAAAAAAAGGTATAAAAAATTGGTTAAACAATTTACGTTAGGTTAGGTTAGGCTATTTTTCAAGTTTTTGTTCGAAACTTTTAATAACTTCAAAGTGGTGTTAAAATTGCATTATTCTGAGTTATGATGGAAACGTTTTTGTACATCAATAGTTTCACAGGTGTCTGTTTTCAAGTTCTACGGAGGTAGATATTTGTTTTGTTTTTTTTTTTTCAAAATTGATGCTTCAGGAATATGTCTTCAGACAATGCGTTAAACATTTCAGGAATTTTATCCCCTTTTTTTCTATCTCCAAATACATTTTTGTGATTTTTTATTAATTATAAACATGGGTGCTTTTTTATGCGTTTCAGGGTTGATAAATTACCCAGCTTTTTATTTAATTCAATGTTTCTGAACGTATCCATTGTTAGTTGTTAATCTACTCTACTTTGTATGGGAAGCAAGTTACATAACGGGAAAAAAATCGCCTTCACGTAATCTGATTTGTTTTAATAACTACCTAATAACATAAATAACATTTTCCATACGAATATTCCCTTTTTATTAGAACAACGCTCTATTGTAACTTTTGAAGGTTATTCCCATCAATGTAATAATATGTTTATTTATTTATTTATACTGGGTTTTACAGACGTTCGCACTTACGCGAGAACAATCCAGTTATAAAAACTCAGTTATTACACAATTACAAAAATCTATAGTTAAATACAAATACGTACATTTACAAAAACAAAAACATCACAAATAAAAATACAGAATTATATACAGAGTGGCAAGAGAAATACGCGAGGCATGCATAGAGAGACAATCATTAAGAAAAATTCTTAGCACTAATAATCTAAACAAAAAGAGCACGAGAAACAGAAAAATAAAGATAACGTGCGCACCTGGTTCAAGTTGGTACCGTTATATTTTAAATAAAGATAACGTGCGCACCTGGTTCAAGTTGGTACCGTTATATTTTTGTTTTCTTTCACATTTTCGTTTAGATTATTAGTGTTTTCTTCTTCAGTGAAATTATTTAAAATTATATCATTTTTGCCATTAAAGACATTCTAGTTCATTGCATTACATTGCACACCCTGCATTTATACTGATTTGAAACGGTGGGTGTGAAAAATCGTTATATTTC
This sequence comes from Glyphotaelius pellucidus, assembly GCA_936435175.1. NCBI lineage: Eukaryota > Metazoa > Arthropoda > Insecta > Trichoptera > Limnephilidae > Glyphotaelius > Glyphotaelius pellucidus. The sequence goes on from OW386549.1 coordinate 32,349,877, forward strand.
CAGAAAGATTTCCAAACAACATTTAAATATTCCGTGGGCTTTTCTAAAATCATTTAAAGTGTTGAAAATCAGGAAACATATTTTGGAAAAAATCACATCATGCATAATTCATCGATATTCAAGTTAGTTTCCGTAGCTAATGACGCCGTTAGCTTACCGGATAAGGCATACAACTTGAACACGAAAATTTGCGATGTGATTTCTCCATTCGATTTTGTTGGCTTTTTTTACCTCTCATTTAATAAATAAAAATAGAATTGATGTTTTTTTATTTTTTTTTTATTAAAATACAAAGAAAAATAGTTTATTCACAGTCTTCCTTACTAGGGATTCTCTATGATATCCTCATCTTCATGAATGTTCCACAAAATAAAAAAATAAAAAAATCAAAAATCTTCCTATTTGTTGTTCCTGGTTGTTTTTTGTGTTATGTCATAATTTTAATGATTTTCTCATCTTTGGGTTTAGTTAGCCATACTTTAATGTAGTTTTTAAACATTTCTGTCTCCATGCTGTTTTAAATTTTATTTGGAAGGGCGGTGTACAATTATATAGCATGCAAATGATGTGTTTTCTGGTCAAATTTAATGTGTTGTCTAACCTGTACATAGACGAACTCATCAACAGGCTTAACAATGCAGGAGGACAGTGTCTGAATAACATTAGTTAAGCAGACGACATGGTCTTGATGGTACTTACCTAAGGGGACTACGCACTCTCAAGAGTTTCCCGAAGAAACAAACATGCATTACAACCCCACCAAAACGGCTCCTAGTCGTAAAATATGGGCAAGGACCGAAAAATATTCCTCCAGCTACCCTGAACGGTGTGAACCTGAAAGTGACTGAAGGAACTAAATACCTGGGTCTCGTAATCACCAGTAATCTGATGGATGATGAAGACATCGACAGGCAAAGACGAGCTCTTAGCGTAAAAGCAAACATGCTCAGTAGATTTTGCTTTTGAGGTTCCGCCGTAAAAAGGACTCTCTTCTTCTAATTCTGCGTAACGTTGTATACGTGCGAACTTTGGGTAAACTATGAAAGGCGTAGTATAGAAAGACTCCGGATCCAGTACAATAACGCCTTCCGCATGGTCTCTCCAAATATTGCAGTGCTTTCCAGATGTTCACGGAGATGCGAGTTCCCGGTTATGCAGCCCTTATCAGATCCAGGGTGGCAGTAATAAGGAAAAGGATATACCATCATCACTGAAGTTCACCTCAGTCCATCCTCCGACAACGACGCATATTGGAGAAAAGTACAAGCTCCTTATGTAGTCACAGTTCTCTAAAGACTTATTATTATCATTATCTTTTTTTGTTTTCTCTTTAATATCACTATTATATAATCATTTGTTTCTTTGTTTGTCATGTATAATTATATTCACCTGCTTTTATAATGTATATCTTTATGGAATGTGTGGGACTGAACTAACTCCGTACATACCGGAATAAAAATCTTATTATTATTATTATTAATATTGTCATTTAATTTTGGAATGTTCAGTAGATTTGAGGTTCTCATCCTTGTGTAGGTGTGTTGGTCAGTAAGGAACTCATTTGTTCCTTTAAATTTTAGAGCATTTTTTAGTTGAGTTTTAAAAGTCTGAAAACATTTACTTTTTTTTTAAATCTTTTAATAGGGGTTTTTCGGGTACTTTCAGGATTAGTTTTATTAATACATTTGTTTTATTATTTTTTGATAGATACGTGGTATAATTTAACAATAAAAGCTTTTTTATATAAACAGTTAAAATAGTAAAAAATTTGCAGATTAACCAAAAAAAAACCAACATAGGCATCGCCAGTTCGTGGGCATACTTGTGTGTTTATAAGCATTTAAAAATTTATTCATATACATACGTTATCTCTGTAGAAGGTTGAAAAATAAAATTTAATAAAAATTCTACTTATTATATAAAATTCAAAAATTCAAAGAAAACACTAATGTATTGCAATCACTGCATCAATTATAATATTTGATATCCTTAATATTTCTTTATTTTTCTCCTTTCTTTTTATCTCCTCTTCTTCATTCTGTTATGTTTATTATCTATTACATAAAAAAAAATATATATACGATTTACATGGATTTTTTTATTGGTAATTATCTATTTTTTGTTTTATATATAAAATAATATTATATTTCCTTTGTTAAATTGTGGTTTCCATGCGTTTATCCGCTTTTTTAACTCGAGTTTTGCTCTAAAAAAAGTTTAAGACTTATTATTTAATGAATTCAAAAAATATATTTATTTAATGTTTAAAAACATGTAACTAACACCGTTATATTAAATAAATATTTTTTAAAAAATCATTTCAAATATCCCCGGAAACCTCGTCATTTGGTGCTACTTAATACTAAATGTTGTAAAATATTAACAAAAGAGAAACATTGATAACTCTGCATTCACGTTTGTGAAAATAATGATCTTTAATATCAATACACATTTTTAATTCATTTTCAGTTGGTTTAACAAACTTGCTTTTGAATAATTACTGTATGAAAGTTTAATAATGGCGGTAAATTATTCAGAAACAGCTTTCAATTCCCATGCATTTCCCATTAATGAGTTTTTTCCAATGTGGAAATTCCAATTTTCTTACGGTGGTAATTTATTAATTCAACTTTGACGGTTTTCCATAAAACACCTTTTAACAATCCAACGTATAAGTTATTTGACGGGTAAAGTTGTAGAATAAATTTTCAAAAAGAAAATGCTCAAAAAAACTTTATTATTAAAAAACAATCAATCACGTGTCAATTTTTTGGAAATTGCTTCGGAATATGTTCCGGAATAAAGAATAAATTTTAGAAGGAAAACGGTATGTACAAATGTTTTTTAATGATTATTCATTTTGAAGTATTTAATTAATGTTTTGACTATTTTTAAAAACTGTTAGGGCAAACCGTAAAGAAAGTAATAAATTTTTAAAGTGACGGTGGCATTTCGTCTTGGAAGGAAGATTTTGAACTTTTTGAGTGGATCGTTAAGAAACACCGACATGCAAGATGTCTTTTCGTCATTTGTTTTTGGGGTGTTATGCCGTGTTGCGTCACTTCATTCTTTAGCCAACGTTTTGGACAGCGTTACAGTGTCCATCATCAGGGCAGGGCAGATGTGACGTTGGCTAAAGATTGAGGTAGCGCAACACGGCATAACACTCCAAAAACAAATAACGAAAATACTTTTGGCCGTGAAAATCTAAAAAATCATTCAAATTATCCTTTAAAACTATTCGCTACAGTAATCCTTTATCAAAATTATCTAGTTGTTTTTGATGATGAAAACTTCAAATGATGGTAGTGGATGGTAGAAAAAGTTGGGGACATGGAACAACTCCAACGATCAAATGAATCAGACGAATGAATGGAAAAAATAAATTTTCACTTATTCACAATATTATTATTTCCTCGTTAAAAGTGGGTATATAGAAAAAAGAATTGAGTTTTTTTTTCATATTTTCGTATTTTAGACATTCAAAAATGTCTTCTTAAAAGGATTTTTCGAAATTCGAAATATGTTTAAAGTTAGAGCCATTTTAGGTTGCAGTTTGGACGGAATCTAACAAGAATCTAAATAGAACAACATTTTTAACGCATTTTTCTCGGAACTACTTTTTTCGAGACGGTTGACATGATATCTCAAGTTCTACTGAAACAATTCACTTGAAATTTGGTGTGAGCCTTCTCTATACATTACTCTATCGTCCGTATAACAAAATTTCAATTTTTACTATTTAAAAAAAATCGGAAAGTCCAAAAACCAATATAAAAATGTTTTTTTTTATTTCAGACAACCGCCATTTTGCGAAAAAAAATTGATTTTTCCGTGGCACGGGCAGAAGCGGCGTTTGTTTGTATTAAGAATAAATTGTTTTTTTTACAGACTACTATACTGGTTGCAATCGTTTAAGACCCATTAATCGCCATTTTTAAGATTCCCCCACTTCAACGCCCCGTAACTTTTTGAATTTTTTTCATTGATTTTTTTTATATATTCTTAAAACATTATTAAATATTTGGTAAAATAATGTCTGGTAAAAATATTATTGTTTTTTTTTTTATTGCTCCTGAAAAATTATCTTCAATTCATGCCTCTAGACTAGAAAACCCCCTTAAGACTGCACCCAGTTTACTAGAGTTCATAACCCTAAAATTTACTTCAAACCATTCTTAATCCGGTATGTTTCTAGGTTTTCACGGCCAAAAAGTATTTTTGTTATGATTTTTGGGGTGTTATGCCGTGTTTCGCTACCTCCTTCTTTAGCCAACGTTTCGGACAGCGTTACAGTGTCCATCCTCTGCCCTGATGATGTACACTGTAACGCTGTCCGAAACGAACGCATCATCAGGGCAGAGGATGGACACTGCAACGCTGTCCGAAACGTTGGCTAAAGAAGGAGGTAGCGAAACACGGCATAACACCCCAAAAACAATAACAAAAATACTTTTTGGCCGTGAAAACCTAAAAACATACCCATCTATTTGAAGAATATTAAATATTTTTATTTTAAAATTATGAGTAAAACCTCAAATTGAAATATATATTTAATTAAATGAAGACAATATGAGCGAAACTCAATCAAAAATATGGAAACAGTAAAATCAGAAAAAAGATATTGGCACTTCTGGGACTCGAACCCAGGACCTCTCGCTTTCCGGGCCAACGCGCTGTCCACTGCGCCAAGGTGTCGATATCCAATTCGGTTATTTTTAACTGTATCATACTTCGACTTAGAACCACCCATATTATCTTCATTTTCTTAACGCATATTTTATTGGCTGCTATCTTTGTGTATGATTGCAAGATTCAAACTCGAACTAAATGCAATCTAGATAGTCTGGATACATTGTTATTCGTTTTATTTAATACGCGACATCTTTTGATTTTTCTGCAAGTCTAGGATGAATATTTTTATTTTCATTTTAACTTTATGAGTAAAACCTCAAATTTGTGAATTTTTCGACCACCATGCTAGACACATGCCCGTGTTATGGCGTTAGTTTAATTCCGAGATTAATTAAAATTTCGCTCACTTGCTCTTCAAGACATTTCGAGACGGTACCACAACCCCAAGACTTTTGGTGACTTAGCAGGGGTTCCCGGGTTCATAGTGTGAGGTTTGACTAGGTCTTGGCGGCAGATGCCTCTGCATGGCGGATCGGATCCAGAGAGACTGGTTAAGGGAGGCTTTTAACCTTTCCAGCCGGACTCGCTCGACCCATCGTCTTCCAGCGCAGAGGGAGGGATGGATTTATACGTCCATCTCTCCAGAAGACACTGAACCTATCCTTCGTATATTTTCACAGATCTTGATCTCCTTCCTTTCCTTAAAAATACCATGGGATAGAAAAAAACATTTTGGCAATTCAAGCGCAGACTCCAGTAATGCTGCTTCAAGTACAGATGCAAGTACTGACGCGTCAAGCACATACTCTAGTTCTGACGCTTCAAGTTCAGATTCCAGTACAGATTCCAGTACAGATTCCAATTCAGACTCTACAATTACAGATGCTCCCAGTTCAGATTCTAAAATTACAGATGATATCACTACAGATATTTCGAGCACACATTCTTTGAGCACGGATGCTTCAAGTACTGATGCTTCTAGTACATATTCATCTAGCACAGATGCTTGGACCCCAGAAGGTTCAAATACAGATGCTACAAGCACGGACAGCTCTACGGACCTTACTACTGATGCTACAGCAGTTAGATACTAATACATACTGATTTCATAAAATATTTTGCTTCATACATATATTTTACATTAAAAAAAAAAAATTCGCAAAGAAAATCTCCGAAAAACATACTTTTATCGTGAAGTATAGAAATGTTAAACGAGGTGATTATTGTTATTGTTAAACGATTGTGACTATTCCTCTAGTCGATAAATTATTCATTTGTTAAAGGTATGTAATTCAACGTTTGATTGCATTCAGAAATACTTTCAGTAGGTAACCCCGTATTCCGGAATCGTCGCTATTTCTAACCCCCGCCTACAAGCGGACATAAAAATCAACGAATTGTCGGAATTCAACCCTCTAACGAGCTCATAGATTTAAAAATACCCCATTAAAAAAAATGTTTTACTGACAGATATTAGCGAACCACTTAGAGCGCCTTACGGCAGAGGTTTTGGTTATTCAATAAATGGTTTCCGGGGCGGTGGTACCCATAACTGCCTCCCAAATTGCTGTGAAGATTAAAGACATAGTCAACATTTAAGGCGGCACTATCCGAATTTCTTGCAAATCTCCCTTGAATATTGGAAGTTTTTAAGCTTTTAAAAAAATATATGTTATTTCTGAAGATAATATCTACACAACTCCCATGCCGAAACGCAAATTAAATGAAATTCCCTCCATAGAAAAAAATCGCAAAGTAGGCTCCGAAAATTTTTATTTTCAAGCTTGTCTCTATTATTTAACAAGTTATATGTATGAAAAAATTCACAGTGTTTCCTTGAACGTTGTTTTAGACAACCCCACGAGATTTTTGCTCTATTCTAAACGAGTCGTGTTTTATTAAACATTTTCAAAATTTTCGCTTCACTTTTATCGTTTGAAATATTAGCGCGCTCTCTCCAACATTCGTAATTACATATCTCTCCATCTTCTTCTTTTCGTGCTCGGGTACCGGGGCCTTAACTCAAATGCTTATTATTTACCTTTCCGGTATAATGCACATTTTCACCTCACTGCGGCAACTATTTGTAACGTTTTTTTTTAAGGTAATCTAAGAGCACGAGGTAGGGAGGTATTTCCACTTTTATATTTTATAATACAAGTATATATATTTTTAAAAACTAGGATAATTAGGGCACTTTAAATAAATTTTTATGTTGACGAATAAATTTTCAAAAGCAATTTGAAAAGGACCATTTTCGATTTTCAGCCAAAACAATGCGTTCGTTTTGATTCGTAAATTCGGCGGCGTTGACGTCACACCGTTATGTGCCGTTGTGACAGCCGCCTTACCAGCCAGTGGCGGTTTCTATGTCATAATGACGTTGTAGCCATTTGGAACTACTTCTGAATACGCGGTTTTTTCATATCGATAATTATGAATGAAAATATTAAAATTACACAATTTAAGTACCATCATCATAATCAGAAAAATAAACTTTAAATCTTCCAAACATTTTTGACGATTTTTCTTAGTTTGTAAAAATACCCCATTGTTTTTAAAATCTACATCAATTATCGAATTTTACCAAGCATGTGGGTCGCTTCTTCGACTCATTCTTGTGTTCAACTGCTCGGCTGTGGAACGATTTGCCAGCCTCTGTGTTTCCTCCTTCCTACAATATGGGGCATCCTTCCTTTCCTCAAAAAGACCCTCTAAACAGCATCTCAAATGACACAGGCACTGTGGGAAATTGTTTTCCTCAGAGCTTCCTATGTGAAGTTAATGTAAGAATAAAAAAAATGTGATGTTTAAAAAAAATGGATATCGCACAATGCTCTTGTTGGGGGAAGGATATTTCCCCCCTCCGACACAAGAGGGCTTAAATTTCAAACGAAAAATTGTTCAGAATTTCCTTTTGTCCGAGTTCTCCGTTCGAACGTTCTTGGTTGTAGGAAAATAAAATTCTGCTACATGGATAAAATTATGCGTCCAATGAAGGGTTAGCCCATGAAAAAATAGTGTTTAAGCCCTAACATTGTTGCTGGAATAGCGAAGTCTATATTAAGCGTCGCCAGATTGAGTTTAGTCCTAGTTGATAGTGAATAATGCAGCGGTGAAATCAGTTTGCATGACTCCGGGCCATTAGCTGGTCTAGCTCAGTAGGGGCGGAACGGACCCGGTTAGCAAAGGAATGGCGCGGTGAGTATAGTTGGTTACGGGAACGAGTTCTCGTTATGGCGAACACGCGGAAATCTTTTGAAGTAATCAAAAATACTAATTTCAGTTGTGTGTCTGTATCTCTGGTTCAATGAACTCTGGAACTTGTGCTTTGAATTGATTTAGTTTTATTTTCAAAATTGTAACTGATTGTTCAGAATTTTCAGACAAGCAGGTACCTATCTACGAAGGTTAGTCAAAAAGTAATTCCTCCAATTTTTTTTTCTCCTTTATTTGTCAAGAAAAAAAATGCAATTACATGGGTTGAAAACCACACTTTTGACAATTAATTTGTTTTTTTTTTCAATATAATATCCGTCCATTACTACAGCTTTGGTCCATCTTTTAATAAGGGCATGTATAACAGTGTTGTAAAAAGTACGATCAAATCCAGAACACCATCGCCATAACTTTCCCCGCCGATCACACAGTTTTGAATGTTTTTGTCCTTGGTGAGTTGGTATGATGTCATTCCATTGACTGCCTCTTGTTTCAGATTTAAAAAAAATGAACCCATATTTCGTCTCCGGTCACAATTTTTTCCAGAAATCAAGCGATGCAAGTGTTGTGAGGCTTTTGTTTTCTTGTTTCTTTATTCTGGCCGGTTTACTTTCATGGTAACCACCTTGCACAAACTTTTGTTGAATAATCAGTTGTCATCGCACTGACTTTACTGAGGGAGAGAATGCGATATCTGTAGTTATCTGGGGTCATCACGAATGATGTCATCAACTCGCGTGCAGTCACTGCAATCAACGGCCTGCGCCATTCCGCTCTTTGTTACCCAGCTATATTTGTCTTTCAGCTTCGTTACAGCGACGAACCCATCATGGTGTACATTTTTCAGTCTTTCATGAATGCGAATGAGCGTTTCACCTTCTACAGTCAAGAATCAATCACAGAACGCTGTCTATTACGAATATCGATGTCGGCCATTTTGCAAGCGACTGCAGTGCTGCCTCCTGTTGACGCAAAAGTTACTATTGCAATAAATTGCAGAAAAAGGTTTGAGGAATAACACCAAATTCAAAAATTTAAATGACTTAACTAACATTATTTAAGTAGAAAAAAATAGGAGGCATTACTTTTGACTGACCCTAGTGTAATGAGATTTATTTTTTTCAAATTGAAAAGTGTTACAGGTGTCGTTTTTTGTACAAATCTAGCATCCTCCAGCAGATATTTTTTTTTTAACATTAGGATTATCAGGATAATTTTTATTATTACAGGATGCCCTGAGAAAAAATAATTTCCTTCAGGGCCTATGTCATCTTAGGGTTGTCATGCTATGTTGATGGGTTTTTTTAAGGATAGAAAGAGGAGGGAGTTCTGGAAAGGAAATCGGTATGAGGGGTGCGTAAGAAGCTTAGGGTCAGTATATCCAGCAGTGACGGACGTTTGAATCCATCCCTCCAACTGCGATGTAAGGCGATGGGTCACGAGATTCTGGCTGAAGAGGATAAAAGGCCTCCCTCAACCAGTCTCTCTCGATCCTACCATCACGCAGCAGGTGGGCAGACGCATCGGCCGCCAAGACCTGGACAGACCTCACCCCATGAACCCGGGCACCCTTGCTTAATTACCAAACGTAGCAAACCAAATGAGATGATCTGTGTCAGAGGTGTTGGCTATCCAATTGAACGATTTTCGGGGTGGCGGTACCTATTACCGCCTCTCTTATCAGATTTTCGTTCTTTTTTTATAATAATTCTTTATTTGAAATGTTTATGTCTTTTGTTCAATTTTCGACAGATGTCGTGATTCATAGAAGACTTGGTTGATCTAACATCCTCCAAAAGAAATGTGGAGGCTTTTATCCAAGATTGCTCTTTGCCAATTGCTTCGTTGTTTTCTTCTCTGTGGGGATTTTTCCGAAGAAATTTTTCAATATCAAAAGGAGAAATCTTTGAAGCTCTGAACCCGATTGTTGCGATCAGTTGCCAAAAGATGACGCTGCTTTCGTTAACAGTTTGCGTAATGAGCATCGCCTTGCAGGCATAAGTACTACGGATTTGTAATTTTACGCACTCTCCGAATATGGAGAGGTTGACGATAATATGATTATTATTGTAACTGCAGGTGTGAATAATAGTACCACGAGGCTATATATTACACATGACGTCATTGCTTGTCGCGGTTACTTTGTCCCAGTGACTAGCTGTCACTGGATCACAATGGATCCGAGGAACCGGCTACTTTTGGAATCAGTTCGTATCGGATTTATAAAATGGTCACCAACACTCTAACACGTTAATATAGAATTCATTCAATTAATGAGATGTCAGAAAAATGCATTCTGTTATAATAAAAATTTAACTTTTATAATTCAGGTTTTTTTCCAGCCAGGTGGCGTGAATTGACCATCAGACTACCCACCATTGATTATATTTATATTTTCAAATCAAATACAGTTCATTAGTTAAACCAATCACAATGCCATCTACTTTTAAATCAAATTATGTATTTTTCCTTTCTTTTCCCTAAGAATTTGCATTTTAAGTTACGCTCGCATATTATACGTGCGAGCAGTTATACAAATGGATTATGTTAATGCATTTTAATCATTTGACACAACATTTACATCAGGCGTGCTTGTTAACACTGCAGTGCATTAGAATGACGTGATGATGGAATACATCATCTGAATTATGATGAATCGACAATAATATTATCGCATCGACGGCCTCCGTGGTCCCGAGGTAAGACTCTGGACTCACAATCCAAAGGTCGCGGGTTCGAACCCGGCGTGCGCAAATAAATTTTAATTGATATTTGTGTTATTTCACAATTTATTCATTTAAAATAATATGTAGTATATTTGCGGCACGTTCCAGAGTGGAAGATACTATCAGTATCGTCCTGGTGTAAGACCACCATTCAGAATTGAAACGTTGCTTGAAAATGGCTTTAGCCGTGTTTAGTGACCAGATCTGAATAGCCAGGTACTTCCCCACCTTCCTCTTCCCTATCTCCTTCCCCTCCCCACTACCTTCAGCCTCACAACATACCCCGATTGGGGATGCCATAGTCTCACTGGCTCCAGACGGGAGCAGTTGGGACTCTTGTGCGGTATTAACTATAAAAAAAAAAATAAAAAATAAAAAATTCAACTGGATATTGTCTGTGGTTAATTATTAGATCTATTATAAATGATTCCATGACTGTTTATCCCCCGACAGTTGCCCCCTGGCATTCTTGTATACAATTTGGTCTCGTAGATACAAGTATCTCCGAAAGGATGTGCATCAAAAGGAAGTTCCACCGAATAAAAAGTATTAAACATATTTTTTTTCAAATGCATCAAGGATGAAACTACACACTTATCTACATAATGTGTTTAAGTACAAAACCAGCGTAGTACAAAAATCGACTATGTAAAAAAATTGGTTTGTTATCCATATCAACTTATTATTAACGGTATATACTCGCATTTGAATACGATTTTAGGTTTGAAATTTGTTAAATAATGCACAAAAAATTATAGCTTTTAATAATTATAATTTCGGCGGCCAATTTTCGGGCTATAAACTGTCGGGTCATCGAAAATAAACGAGTATAAAGACCTTAAAATTCTGTCGAATAATAAAGTTTTTTCTTTTCATCGTTTTGTAAAAAAGTCTTTAAATTTGAATGTTTTAAAAAATTACGTAAAAATTCACCTATTTCACTCCCCAGATTGTATTTTCTGTGGTCTAAAAGTGGGAACTTTAGATCACATTTTTGATTTTTTTTTTTTTATATGAAATACCGCACAAGAGTCCCAACTGCTCCCGTCTGGAGCCAGTGAGACTATGGCATCCCCAATTGGGGTATGTTGTGAGGCTGAAGGTGGTGGGGAGGGGAAGGAGATAGGGAAGAGGAAGGTGGGGAAGTACCTGGCTATTCAGATCTGGTATTGATTGTCCTTCTCTAAACAAATCCTCTCTTCTACCGAGCCATATCTAAAATTGCCTCAATTGCGTTCAACATCTCATCTCTTCTAAGCCTGAACTCGACTACATTATTCCATAATGATATTCACCCATTCAAATAAAATTAATATATAAATTTGGCACAAGGATAATTGAAAGGTAGCCAGAAACAATTGAAAATAAAACTTGTTCAATGTTGTAATGTATCATGTAAGTCTATGATTTAGATCCTACATTACTTTAGTTGTCCATGGGCTCTTCGGGTCACTTGGTCTTATTGCCGAATTCTACCGAAGGTAAATGTGCGGAGACATTATTTATAGTTCTGGAGCTCCTCAGATCAAACCTAGCTTTCAGCCAGAAAGGATGTTGGTCCTCCAAAGTATTATTATAAATTACGATACGACAATAAATAGTCACTGTGTTTTAAGAACCTTTAAAAGTCTTTTCAATAAGTATCCTATAATACTGTTGAATGCAGGTCCCAGTACGTACTAAATTACGAATGTCTCTGGAGAGAACATAGGAGACATTACAGTTAATTAAAAGATAAAATTAAAAATCTATGTTCGCTCCTGTAAAGAAACAAGTATGACAGAGAATTTAACATATCTAGGGCACGTCGAACTCGTCCATTAAAATAACCAATCCTTCCCTGCCTCGGAAACAAGAAAATAAAAGTTTTCCAATCAGAATGACGAACAAACAGCCGCTCGTACCGGGCCCATACGTCGCGTCGTCCCGATGCAATAAAAACCCGTTTTGTTGCACCGGGACATCGCCGGGTATTGCAATTGGGAATTGCAATTTCATCAAATAAGCTGCTGTGACACCTGCCTCGGGTCTCACCTGGTACTTGGCGCTTGGCGTCGCGTCTGGGAGACCCACTTTCTGTACTTGGCGAAGTCTCACAGACAGTGAGATGTTTGTACGCTGGTTGAAAGAAACATTCTCAGAATCGGTGGCGGTTGACTCTTAGGTGCATATCGGCAATCAAGTCCTTGAAAAATGTAAGAAAATATGGCTACTTTCGATTATATTTTTTTTTAATGCCTTTCTCATCTTTGGGGAGTGTCTTTTTATGAAAGGAAGATATAAGGGATGGGAAGGAAACTGGTTGTTAATTTGTCTAGGAGTGACGGACGTATGAATTCATTCTCCCACTACGGTGCAAGGAGAGATCAAAAGGTCTTCCTCAACCAGTCTCTTCCGGACCGGCCCGCCACGCAGTAGGTAGGCTAACACATCCTCCACCAGGACTTAGAAAAACTTCACTCTATGAATCCGGGCATCCCTTCTAAGTCACCAAAAGTAGCGAATCACTTGAGACGACCAATGGTTATCCAATAAATGGTGGCGGCGGTACCCAACTCCCAAATGAAAACTCCCGCTTGAAAATTTACGTTGACGTTAAGCTTCTGTAGAAAAAAAATGCAATTTTATTACTGGGGACGATTTTATATGAATAATGCGTATGGTACGACGTTTATATAAATAAGATAATTATGCAAATCTGGATTATCCCATAATTACAGGTCAGCGCACAATTTTTTAAGTAATTTATTCCCTTAGCCCTAAGATCCCACGTCGTATTTGGGGATATGGAGGTTCATTTTAATGAAAGACGGGAATGGTGAGGGAGAGATGTTCAACTGATATTTTAACTTTTGTGTTACAATGTATTTTCGTCTATCTACTTATACAAAGGATTTCTATGGCGAGCGGGCGTAGCTTTGATTTTGATTCAAATATACGCTTTTCTAAATTGATAAAATATTACTTACTTGACAATCAAAATATGAGAAAGGTCACTGTTTACGTGGGATTTCGAAAAACTACCCCACCTCTCTTCCCACCCCCTTAAAACGGAAATGTGCACGATTGACGTAAAAGGAAAAATACTGTCTACATCTGATTTTGTAAAGCATGAAGACGGGGAGGAGTAAGATGAGAAAGTACCTGGATATTCATATCTTGTCACCAAACATAGCTAAAGATGTTTCATGCAACGTTTCTATTCTGAATGGTGTTCTTACACCAGGACGATACTGAGAGTATCTTTCACTCTGGAGCGTGCCGAAAAATGACTTTTATAAATGTATAAATGGATTAATCGAACTTAGCAAATATAAGGGGTACATAAAAGAGTATTTCTCTGATGTTTCATGAATATGTTATGTGAATATGTTTCTCATTTTTCTATCGTTTATACTTATAATTCTGTTATGATTTGATTTATATGTACAACCTGGCTTTTTATGGATACCAATGTATTGATATTTTTATGTTTTATGTAAATTTTAGTTTTAAACAATCTTTTGTTTTATATAATTTTTGGTTTCATGTTCCTTTATTACAAATTATATTTCTATTTTTTTATTATTCTGTTTAATCAGAGGTAAAGTCACAAGGAGGAAATATGGTTTTTTTTTGGCTATACAAACAAGTAAAAATGTAAACTGTCGATTTCCAGAAAATAAATAAATAAAGTGTGAAATAACACAAATCCATCCAATTATTTTAGTTGCGCATGCCAGGATTTAAGCCCGTGACCTCCGGGTAGCTAGTCAAGTACCCCACTCCTCGGGTTGGCAATGAAATTATGTTTAGCAAAATGAAAACACATCATGAAAAATTTTTTAAGAATCTAAAAAAAAGACGTCACCCAGAGTATGAAGATAACGGTTGACGTAATGGGAAAATCGATCAAATTCTATTAATCTTATGACGTTAATCTAATGGGTCAAATTGTACTGCAAACTAACTTCATCTTTGTATAACAGAAACGCGCTGTTTATTATATTACAAAGATGAAATTTTAGTTAAAAAGAAATTTGAAGCACGCGAAAAATACTAGGTATGAGTGAACAACTTAATTACGGCTTGATTTTTAATTTTTACGGCCAAGTATCATCGTGATTTATTTTTGGGGTGTTATGCCGTCTTGCGCTACTTCCTTCTTAAAGCGGCGCTATTCGGCTGAAAAAGAAGAAGATGGAGAGAAGATGTGTAATTACGAATGTTGGACAGAGCGCGCTAATATTTTAAGTGATGAAATCGCAGCGAAAATGACGAAAAGGCTTAATAAAACATGACTCGTTTAAAATAGAGCAAAAATCTCGTAGAACGTATGTTGAGTATCATTTAAAGAAACATTATGAACATTTTCACAAATATAACTTGTAAAATAATAGAAATAGACTTGTTTTAAATAATTTTCGGAGCATACTTTACGATTTTTTTCTATCGAGGGAATTTCATATAATTTGCGTTTCGGCGTGGAACGTATCTAGATATTATCTTCAAATATAACATGTAATTTTTTAAGAGCTTAAAAACTTCAAATGTAGAAGAAGAAATCGGTCGAAATTCAAATAGTGGACCCTTAAGCCAAATCGCATCGTGCACTCCTAATTATGGAGGTAATTGAAATTCACAAAAATCCCATTAACACTAATAAAGACTACGGTGCTTAGCTCAATAGTTCTTGGTTTCTCGTATTTGACGGCTTCACCAAAACTAAACACCCTAAACCATTTTGAAATAACCAATTATATTCAAACGCCGTCAAAATTTAGACATTTTTTTTTTTTTTTTAAAAGAAAGACAAACATTCCCGGGTTACGAATAACCCAACAATGTTTGAAAATCTCCTACTACCACCACAGAAAGCCGAAAATGTTGCTTGTGTTGTGATGGAGGACTTGGCCGGCCGAGGAATCGAACACGGGACGCCCGGGTGGGACCCAAACGCGATGCCCACTCAACCACCGACCAGTCAACATCTATATGCATAAAAATAAAAAAACGCTTGGGGTTAGTGAGATGTTCATGTATTGCTGTATTAAGCGTAAGAAATTTTTGAAACTTAAAAAATAGCTTCCTTAAGCTCCCACGAAGGTTTCTGGATCATTACGATCAAAAGACAATATATCTGAAAAGTTTTTTAATCATTACAAAAATTCTTGCGAAACTGTCAATAATTTTAGAAAGACATTTTGCAAGACTATGATTGTTAAATCAAAATTCAATTTTCAAAGCTCTTTAAATTTATGAACTAATTGAAAGTAGGTACTTACATAATAATTTGAATCGAATCTAGAATTAAAGATATTTTTAAAAGGTACCTACGTTAGGTGCCAAATTTGTTTGATTGTTTTTTTTTTACTGTTGTTATAATAAACAAAAATTTATATTTTTAATACATTAAAAATGAAAATTTGAATTAAAAAATTGTAATAGGTGGCACGCGAGCTGTTTGAAAACTGGAACTGCGGGAGGGGGAGAGGGAAGGCGGGAAAGGTGGAAAAGGA
The DNA here is from genome assembly GCA_936435175.1 of Glyphotaelius pellucidus. Classification (NCBI taxonomy): domain Eukaryota; kingdom Metazoa; phylum Arthropoda; class Insecta; order Trichoptera; family Limnephilidae; genus Glyphotaelius; species Glyphotaelius pellucidus. The sequence continues at coordinate 32,365,955 of OW386549.1, forward strand.
ACGCGGGAGGGCAACGCACGGGAAAGAACATGTAGGAAAAAACAATTTGTTTCTTTGAATATGGCATTGCAACGCATGCCGGGAACCAGCTGGTTAATGATTTTTGTTGCTTATTATTTTATCTCACAATAAAAGCGTACTCGTTTTTCTTACATTTCACTGAACTTCAACCAAATTATTAATGTATAAACACCGATAACTTTTGAGCTTTTGATTTTTTTAACAATGGGTCTTAACTTAATTACATTTTTCGAAACTTTCAACTTCCACAATAATTTATAAATTTTACAAATCAAAATAATGTTTTTTTCAAAATCACAAAAGAATTGTATTATAATTTATCTTCTCAAATCATTGAACTTGTTCGGAGCTTTTCTAAGAATTTTCTTTGATTTTATCTTCAGAGTTGAGTTGACGAGTCTTAAAAATTCTACACTGAATAAAAACTTTTCGGGAAGCTTATAACTTTTTTTAATGACGAATGATGGAAGGAATGATTTGATCAAATAGAATTATTACAAACATTTTTGCTTGAAATAATATTTTTAAAAGATTGTACGTAATTTAAAAATAAAAGCTGGGGTGCTCTCAATGGACATCTGTACAGAATCTGAGGTAAAATATAAAAGCCTACAGTGCTTACGTAATGAAATAAAAATTGTAAATTAAATGAAAAAGACGTACTTTAACAAATTTAGAAGCTTAAAAAAACGAACCAATATTTTAATTAACACGAACTGCAAAATATCAAATAGGTAATTATTTAATATTTTTGCGTAATTTTCAAAACAATACTTCATTTCAAGTTAATTACTTCAAGAAAAAATAATAAAAATCGGAAATGTTTCAAATTAAAAAACAGTTTTCTGTTTGTGGTTTGTAGACATGTTAAAATGAATACTTCAGGCAGTTTAGTTTTTTGTAATACTCAAATTTTAATTTTATACCACTTCGGTTAAAAGAAATATATTATTTTATTGTTGTTTAAATTCATCCAAATTTGGTGGTCGCGTATGGATGTCGCTGTCCCGGGAACCATTTATTGGATAACCAACACCTCTGCCATAGGTCACCCCAAGTGGCTCGCTACGTTTGGTAGGGTTGCCCGGGTTCATGGAGCGAGGTTTTCTGGATCTTGGCGGCGGATCTGCCCACCAGCTGCGTTGCAAGAAAAGAATGGTTGAGAGAGTCCCTTTGACTTCTACAGCCTTACTCTCCAGGAAAATCGCCTTGCATCGCAGTGGGAGGGATAGATTCATAAATCCGTCACTTCTGGCCACACTGACCCCCGCATTCCTACCCAGTCCTAATACCCTTTTCCTTCCCGTGCAAAAAAAATAGTTTTATTTTTTAAAAATCATACATTCAAATGTGCTATTTTCGGTTGTCGTGCGTGTTGTGCGTGATGTGTAATATTCCTTCGTAATTAATTCAAATTTGATTTTAATTCAAGTAGCATTTTCTGCAAACATTGTTTTTAACTGCATATGATATCTGAAAGAGTTTTTCATGTGCTTTTAAGTACGGAATTTGTTTTAGTTATACGTTTTAAAACAGCAAATCTATTTGACAATTAATTTTATCCGGGCTTATGTCAAAATAAATCCAAAATCCCATAATTTGGGGTTAAACCAAAAAATTTGTAACAAAATTAGTTAATTTTCTAGTTTCATGGTGAAGGCTTATGATCACGATGATGGCGTTATTCATAGATATTTTTATTGTATCAAACATAAGCCCACTCAATAAGTGATGTATATCCACGAATAACTATCCTCTCTTATACATAAATCTAAAGAATAGAATAGATACTCAAAACCAACAAAAGAAACATGCTGTTTTGTGTGCCATACAAATGGTATGTTTTGATGGCAGCACAATAGGCCCTAACATGATCAACAAATATTATTATGTGGCATTATGTTCGTTCCCAAGAGAAACGGTATGAGGGAAATACTAATATGGGAGAGAAAAGAGTTGCCGGGGTGGAAAATCTCAGCTCGTCAATATTATGGAGGGTCTCCTAGTATTTATCATTGTCTGTTTTACTCTATTTGAGTAGGGTAAATAATGGTTTACTTTAAACAGACATATTATAACAAACTAATAATAGACATTTTAACATAGATCACATAAAGATCATACTTTTAACCCCGATTCACGAGCTCAAATCCTACTTAAAAATGGAATAGTTTTAAGACTTAACAATTTAGAATTGGAAAAAAATCGGTAAATTCAAAGGTTGAAATTATTAAAAACCAATTAAATTTAACCTTCAGCCCTATTTTAAGCATGTTCCCCATTTCTTCACTTTTCCCCACTCCCCACTCCCCACCCCCACCTCCCTCCAACAGCTGACGCACTGTCCTACTCTAGTATACAGTCCCTTTCTTTCTTACCAATATGTATGCTTGCTATGTGTGCTTCTGTATCTGATAGCATTATTTTTATAAGAGTGCTGATGATGATACGGAGGTACTGAAAACGGTAGACAGTGAAAGTATATCAATGAATGACTTAAAACCAAGTATTTTCTTTCCGTTTATTCAAAATACAATTAGCGCAACTTAATTTTTAGCAACAGCAGTTATCAGCAAATTTAGTTCAGCACACCCTACCTTGTTGAACAATCGACACAATAGAGAATTCCAGTCCAATTTTTTTTTTCTTTTATGAATAATAACCTTCTAACTTAAATAACTGCATATTTATTTTTATTTTTATAGTCAATTTTAATAGTTAAAATAAATGTCAAAGTTTTAATTTTTCAAGATCCCCCGAAAACCACCGAATCTAGTGTGACGTCATCATGACTAACCGAAGTATGAATCTTGAAGGGAACTGGAATCAGCTGTTCGACTCCCGCCATTTTGAATTTCAGCATTGGAGCGTTTTCGTAGACATTACTGGGCAATACGATCGTTTTTTGTACAGTTAAAGTTTTTAAATATTTTAAATAATAGAGATACTTTATTTTTGATACTGAATTATTTAGGCCTAAATAATGTTTCAATAAAAACAAAAACTATTATATGTCCAATTCTCTATAGACCAATAACACGGAATGCCGAACGGCTTGCGTCTTCATTTCTATTGATTTCTATACAACTTTGACCCAGGTGACGCGGCGCGGTGACGTCACGCCGCCAAAATCCAGCAATAGGTGTTTTAATGACACGTTTTAAAATGGACTTTTTAATATTTTTTTTAAAAACTCTACGTTAAATATTATGTAATAAAACTTATATATTCATTATCAGCGTATATTGGTCTATATGAACATATTTTTTTAAAGCAATAATATTTTTCACTGGAGTTCCTTATTGGATCAGAGGGATAAAATAGATGATATTATTTTTAAATGTACTATTCAGGTGAAACATGCTATGGCGTCTTAAATATTGTTCTTTGATGGTTATCGATGATGGTGATTTTTTTTTTGTACCAACGTATCTTCCCCAATGGAATGTTCAAATAAGGAATCTTGCATTGTAAATGGATAATTAATTTATCGAAAAGCAATGGCTTGATATTTTACAGAATGCATGCAACCAGTTCTTTATTTAAAACCACTTTAATTTATATTCGTCAACTGGTTTCAGTTGAACTCAACCTTCTTCAGGACAATAAACGTATGAACTAAATTACAGTACTGAGTTAAGATTATGGGGTAAACACAATAGAAAGAGAGAACATATAAGAGAGGGAGAGAACATGAAACTGGTTGGTGGTGGAGTAGGAGGAGGGTAAAGGGAGGGTGGGGGTTGCATGGGAAAAAAGGGAACAACTTTAAAATCGGACTTTTAAAATATGAACTTTAAAATCGGTCCGATTTTAAAGTTGTTCCCTTTCTCCCTATGTAACCCCCACCCTCCCTTTGCCCTTCCTCCTACCCCTCTACCAACCGGTCTCTGATGTTCTCTTCTTCACTTCTACGCTCTCTTTTTTTGTGATTACCTCATAATCTTAACTCTGTACTGTTATTAAGTTTATATGTTTATTGTCCTGAAGAAGGTTGAGTTCAACCAAAACCGGTCGACGGATATAAATTAAAATAAAGTGGTTTCAATCAAAGAACTTGCTTCATTCTGATAATTAATTTGTAGTTCTTTACTAAAAAAGTAAAAAAAAAAAAAAGGTTTGGGAGTACTCCGTTATTAGATTTGGGAGCCAAACACGGCTAAAGCCATTCAAGCTACGGTTCAACACTGAATGGAGAGAATCCCAAGAAGATCTGCACAACATCAATAATTTTAGCATCAGAAAAATATTATTTTCCTTGGTACATCGCCCGGCAATAGAAACTTACGTACGAATTCAAATTGGAAATTTAAAATTCAATTACTCTGACGCCTCTTCGGGGACTGAACTGACTCGACGGGGCACCTAAAATAATGTTATGCTAGGAGAAGTATTAAATAAAATATGTTTTGTCAATATTCAAAAGACTTTTCGCAAAATGAGTCAACCAAAATGTCTTCGTAAGTTTACATTGTAGTAAAAATTGTAGTATTTATTCTTTTCAAACCAATTCTACAAAACACAAGAGTTTTTTTCGACAATTTTCCATATTCCCAGTATTGTGCATTTACTCTGCACATTTTATTTACAGTAGCTCCACACAAGAAGAAGAAAAAAATCCTTAAGCCTATGTCATTTTAGGGGATGCTATATGGAGGATCTTTTTAGAGAAAGGAAAGAGAGGAAGTTCTGTAAAGATGGGTAGGAATCTGGGGATCAATGTGTCCAGAAGTGACGGAAGTATGTTACCATCCCTCCCTCTGTGGGTCGAGAGAGCTCGGCTGGTGTTTTCTAGATTAGGTCTCCTTCACCCGATCCGGCCCGCCACACAGAAGGTGGGCAAACGCATTCGCCACCAAGACCTAGACAAACCTCGCTCCATGAACCCAAACTTAGCGCACCATTAGGGGTGACCTATGGTAGGAGGGTTGGTTATCCAATAAATGGTTCTCGTTTGTGAAAGTAATATTTTTATTGAAAATTTACTTTTTTTTGAGTTTGGCCAATTTGAATTCACTGGGATTTGAACCCGCTACGTATTCAGGGCCAACAATTGCTACCACTTAACCATGGAGGTAGTTACTTTTAAAAGCCGGCTTCACCCAAGTTCCTACATTTTTAATTCGCTTAAATTTTACATTTCTTAATTAAATTAAAATTTAATTAAGAAATGTAAAACTTAAAACAAACAATAAAATTGTTCAACGGTCCGTAGCTTCGTGGGAGTAATAAATTTAAAAGTTGAATACGGTAGGGTTGAATTATAAATTATAAATTTGAAGATTTCTTGATGCCAGAGCTCACCTTCCAGGGTTTTACATCCGCATATTAAATTCTGAAGAAATCGGAACGTCCCAATGGGAAACTAAATATTTCCCTATCAATTTTTCTTATCTTTTTTTATTTTTGATTGTAATATAAATAATATGAGTTACATTTATACATATATATTGTACAAAATATTGTATTTAAGGTCATCATTGGTCATGTATATCTTATCAGAAAAGAGGAGCTCTTGTGCCTGATAAGGGAGTAACGATTCTTACTGAGGTTGCTTGTTATAATATGTTTTGTAAAAAGTTTTTACTTTTTACCGTAAGTTTTTTTGTTTTTTTTTTTATTATTAAGAAAATTTGTTTGATTTTATTTATTTATTTTGATTGGTTAAATGATGCAGCGCAATACAGAAAGGATATTATTTTAGTTTTTATGGCTTGGCAAATATAATGATTTTGCAATTGAGTTTTTTTTAAATTAGGTGTAATAATTTTTTTTGATGTTTCTTTTTTCTTTGTTACATGAATCGGAGATTTTTTGACCACCGTGTTAGGCACATGCCCGTGTTGTGGTGATTGATTTTCCGCAATTTGACCGCACGTCCAGTCAAATTCGCTCTAGCAGGCTTGGAGATTCGACCTTTCCGTTGGATTCATTTTAATTAATTCTGAAGAAAGTGCTACTAATATTTAAGAAATTAATCCCTATCGAAATTTTTAATTAATCGTCTAAAAAAATAGAATCTAGTGCTCACCGCTAAATTTATAGTTATATAAGGGGAAATAAAATTTTCAAACCCTTCTACGTGAAATATATTTATGGTAAGGTATTGTTTTCATTTATCTTAAATATACAATTTCAATATATCTCTTTTGTACAATTTTCACGATAAAAAACTACATAACTACATATTAAACCTGCTTGGATCCTTAATGTACAGTTTATAATGTTGTATACTTCATGCTTACAATTATACTCCTGAATAACATGTTTAACTTTAATAATGTGATACTGTAAAAGCCTTCAAGGCGTGTATAAATAAATAAATTACTTTCATACCCGGGTCGCAGTTTAAAAAAAAAAGTTATTGTGTTTACGAATTTGAGCCTTGAGCCCCAATATTTCGGGAGCGACTTCATTTTATAATATGTATAGATAATGTCAAGCCACAAAGGGATTGCTTTCTTAAAATTTATTAAGTTGGAAATAAGTCTGTTCAGGATAATCGATCCTTTGAAATCCTTTAACTCTTCCAAGAAACGGAATCAAGTTATTTATTAAAAACAACATAAAATAACAAATGTTTGTTTCGAAAGCAACTCGGGTACACTTAACATATCCTTTGTCTCAAGTCACCTTGGAACAATACGCAGGCGGTAGAGTAGGAAAACTTTACTCGCAAAATTTAATGACATTTGAAAGTGTTCGGAAATGTCACGCACCGTGGCGTGTCGCCGCGTGGCACAACGTGGAGCCGTGGAGCCTTGGGGCCGTGGCAGTCGACCCGGCGGGTGTCACTACACCTGGGGCAGGACCTTTATTACACAATTCCGGGTTCCGCCTATACGCACACATGTTATATTGTTACAAGGCACGATCGCTTATAAATAGAATGTTTGTTTTAGCGTTTGTGCGAAGTGTAGTTTTTTTAAAACTCGTGTTACTACTGTTAGCTGGCACGTGAAGAACGCTTAAGAATTGAGAAGCACTTATCCTGGATGTATTTCGTTCAGTTGGAGTAAACAAACGAAATTTGTGATGTATCGAACTTTTTATAAAACACCGAATTTATTATCAAAGAAGAAAAAGTCAGTGTATTTCTTGTATTTTAGCCGCAGGGAGGGTAGGCGGGAGGGGAAAGAGAATCCAGAAGGGGCGGAGGGGAATGAAGGAGGGAAGATTCGCGGGAGGAGGGGTTGAGAGAGAGGAAAGTCGGGGAAAGTGGAGATCGGGGGAGGGGTTCGCGGGACGAGTGGAAGCGGAAAAGGGAGTGAAAAAAGCGAGAAAGGTGGAGGAGAAAAGCCGGAGAGGAAGAGGAGATGGAAAAGGAATGGGTACGAATTGGAAAAGACACGCAGGGAGAAACAATATCTTTATTTAAGTGGCATTGCAATGCATGCTGGTTTCAGCTAGGAAAGGGAGAGGAACGGGGACGCATGGAATGGACATGCATGGAGAAACAATTAATTTCTTTGAATGGCATTGCAACGCACGCCGGAAACCAGCTAGTAAGTTATAAACATTTTAATTAATTTTAGAACGCCCTTCGTAATATTTTACTTTTTAAGAAGCCAATCAGGCAATAACAATAATAAACGGTACCTAGTTAATTATTATCAATTACTATCGCAATTTCTACAATTGACATTACAAGTGACTCCGAAAAAACACCGTAAAAATTTAAATTTCCAAGAATTTCCGCCAACACCAATTTTTATAATAACTAACAACGTTTTCGTTGTTAGTATGTATCATGATGTAATTTGGCGGTGGCGTGCTCCGAGAGATTTCAGCGAGTGAATTTGTTTGGCTAATTGCTCTGAATAAATTTCACGTGTGAAGATTGTATCGAATTCAGTGAAGCCTGTTAAATTTGACAAATTCCAAGCCGTTAATGAAATTTTTACCGTTGTGGTTTAATTTTGGTATAAATGTTGTAATACATTTTTTTAAAGACAGTAAACAACTGAAAATTAATATTAGTTACAAGGTTTTATAGATTACAAAAAAGCAAAACTAAATAAATAACTATTATAAAATTGAAAATCTGGCTTCCAAGAAACTGGGCGTTCTACAGGTTGCGGTGGCATAACTTCTTTTTTTTTTAAATGCGCCATTCAGCCGTTTGATGTCGTAGCGGAGCGCTAGTGATTTCGTTCGAGAGGCGGAACTATAAAGTTTTGTCCCGACACAGTTTAGTCGCCATCGTCATTGCAACAGTGAGGAGCGTGCGTTTGCCGTTGAGGCCTACTTTTCGAACACAATAATAAGCAACAATATTCATAACATAACTTCCTTTTTTGGACACACTAATCCCCAGATTCCTACCCATTCCTCGTACATTTTTCCTTCCTAAAACTTCATGTCCTTCCTTCCCCTAAAATGACCCTCCACACAGCATTCCCAAAGATTAAAGGTCCCGAAATAAATAGGTGCTAATGTAAAAAATAAAATAAAATTTTACCTACAGCCCCTACCTTAACCCACCTCACAAAGCTGCCCAACTGAGTGGCAATATATTTCTTCTGTCTTTAAACTGTAGAGAGGGGGCACTCTAGTGAGGTATTTATTACATAAAAATATTAAATAAATTTTAAAATGAAAGAGCTTAATTAAATAAAGACAATATTAGCGAAACTCAATCGAAAATCTGGAAACAGAAAAATCACAAAAAGATATTTGCACCTCTGGGACTCGAACCCAAGTCGAAGTATACAGTTAAAAATGACCGAATCGGATATCGACACCTTGGCGCAGTGGTTAGCGCGTTTGCCCGGAAAGTGGAAGGTCCTGGGTTCGAGTTCCAGAGGTGCAAATATATTTTTTATAAATAAATATTACAATTTGAGTTTTTTTTTTACATTAACTCCACACAAGATGCCCTGAAGAAAATTATTTCCCTCAGGGCCTACGTCATCTTTGAAAATGCTGTGTGGAGGGTTTTTTTGAGGAGAGGAAGGAGTGGACATGGGTCTTGAAGAGACCCATGTTGTAGGAAGGAGGAAACACAGAGGTTGGAAAATCGTTCCACAGCCGAGCTGTTGAACTCAAGAACGAGTCGTAGAAACGACCCGTTCTCATGTGACTAATGTCAACCGTGTACAAATGTTGGGCGCGTGTTTGACGTGTTTCCCGACTATGCACCGGTGCTGAGGGGATCAATGACGCTAGTTCCTCGGAGCATCTTCCATTGTAAATACCGGCAAAACAAGGACAGCATTCCCACCTGACGCCTATGCTCTAAAGATTGTAATCCGTTTGTTAAGTTAGGAGAATCTATCAAACGAACCGCCCGTTTCTGCACAGAGTCGAGGGTTTTTTTAGGTATTTTGGGGCTCCAGACCAGAGATGGCTGCCAAATTCAACCGTAGGGCGCACTTGCGATTTGTACATGGTTAGCAGTAAAGTTTAAAACTCATAAAATTTTAAAAAATAAATATAAAAAGCTTGTTTTACCAAAGTTTGCAGGTAGATTTTTAATTATTCATGTTTTATTTTCATACAAAAGCTTTGTAGTAGGGAACGGGGTAAAATACACTGTAATTAGTTGATCTGAAATGTTTAAACCTCTGTGCAATTAAAGTCCCTAGATGTTCTGTTTTACAGTGATCATTATAGTGCAACTTCTTCTTGTGATGGTCCATTACCTCTTTACTCGTACTTAAATTCCGATCTCATTGTTAGGGAGGATTTCAGGGGTCCCGGGTACACAAATATCCCACACATTGCTCGGGAGTTAAATGTTATGATCTGTAATTAGAGCAATGCTCCCCTGACGTTATAACTTTCAGCTTTCCGGAACTTCGGGAAGCCGGAACTAAGTTCCGTTTAATACAGTCCGCCTGAGTACATCCGGTTTAATCTGTTCTCACTGCTGTAATTGGCGCAGAAATAAATACTCACAACGGTTAGTACACAGTTATGCAAGGGAATGTTAGGTTGTTAAAGATTTTGTCTCATTTAAGTCGTTTGTACTGTTGGTCTGTAAAAACAGTTAACTTGGAGAACGCGCTAATATTCGCTGCTCCGTGGCCAAGTTAAAAATCTCCTATTGGACACTAGGACCAAGAGTCCAATTTACCGAAGGTTTTTTTTTTTACTTAATTTAATTTTTATTTTACTCAGCCTGTCTCATCTTTGGGGATGATGTGTGGAAGGTTAGAAGGTGATCAATGTCAACAGCGTTGTTGTTGATTTTAAATAAGAATTGGTAGGATTTATTATTATCTTCTAAAGTTGTCAATTGTTCATTATTTAATTAATGTCAAATCCATGGTATACAACTTTAAACGTACATTCAATAAAGCATGTGTACTTACAGCATTTCGTATTTTAAACTTTTAGGCAGTTGATATAACAGCCAATAGCAAAAGCAATTGCAAGCCATAGACAATCACTCAAATTTGACAGTCGATTACGTATGGAATCGATTCCGTATCCACAAAAGCATCCACATATCCACATAATCATGCTAAATATTTTGACTTCATTTTCACAATCGGATGACCGTATGAAACATTTGACATTCTTTACTGAAAATGTTGACTCTGTACTCACGATCCGAATAAACATTTATCCTCCGTACGCCCAATCCCATGAAACATTTTGCCACTAGTAACTCACAATTCTCCGACCAATTGCACTACAATTCAATTATTTCACTCCAATTACAAAGTTGTGGTTGGCAAGCGCAGTGCTCGCTGCATCCTCCTGGAAATGATGACCACTGGACGTAAACCGTTTCGGTCGAGTTTTTTTAACAGTTAATAGTTTCAGGTTTTAGTCCGTTATTTCACGTCCCTAACCCCTAGTCAATTAGCTTTGCAATATGTTATGGGACGAGCAAAATATACGTTTTCAGATTTAGAGAGAAAAAACTACTTTTTCCTTTTATTTTAGACGTTTTTTTTTACTGGGCGTTGCGAAGTTCACTTTGAACTAGACTGTTGTGCAATTCGTCTAACTATAAATTTGTCTCTACGTTCTGTTTCCATTTCAAGATGTTGGCCGTTTTAATGGCTCAGTAAAGATGTTTTTCAAATGTGATATCGTCGTGTTTATTTTGACTCTCTTATTTGCATTTTTTATCAATATTATGGTAGGTACTGACAGGTATGAAGAAAGTTTATCTAAATAATTGTTCTTGAGATAAAGGCGTTCCTTTGGTCTAATTTTGTAATTCACTTTTTGAAAATTTTAAATTTATCACTTTAAATTTTTGGTTTATAATTTAGCAATACCTACCTAGAAGTTTTATAATTTCAGATGAAATTTTGGTTTTGATTTATTAAATAAGAAAAAAATAGAAACATGTTTTTAAATGCGTTCCTACTGTTCACCTAACTGTTGGTTCTGTTATTAAAGGATAAATATTAGGTTTTTTTTATTTTCTTTGTTTCTATTTAACAATTTGTTTTTTTTTTTTAATATCCTATTGGTACCGTTCTCAAATTAGGAGGTGGATATGGGTACCACCGCCCTGGTAATCATATATTGGATAACCAAAACTCCTGCCATTGGTCGTCCCATGTGGGTGCAAGTGATAATTCTAATAAAGATAACCACATATCTGATTTTTAAAGTGTTTCGAATTTTGGTGTGATGGGGAAAGTGTGCTGGGGTAAGCGTATGCAGTTGGATGAATGCGAACACTTAACCTTCTACAAAACTACGATTTTGTAGCATAATATTTAAACTCTCGTTATTTTTTATAATGAAATAAGCTGCACCAGAGAAAGCACCCAGAAAGGTCAGTTTGCACCCAAGAGCAGATTGAAACTGCTAAAAGGCTTATTAAAGAGGGGAAGAGTCAGCGAGTTGCTGCAGATATAGTTGGAATCAGTGAAGCCACGTAAACGTCTAAAATTAAAATTAATATTAACTTCAATGAAGAGTTTGTTTTAGCTTTAAGGCAGACTACTCCCACAAGTATTGCGAGAGCTATTGGGTTTAATATAGTTCAAGTTCGGCGGTCTTATGCAAACATGCAAGTTTGCATCGAATAACATAAGTTCCTCAGTGGGAGAAATACACCCTTTTGACGGTGAATTTTTCATCGTAACTGATTTTGCCGCTGCTTCTGTTACTGATATTTTGAGCCTCAACCTGAAGTATCAATTATCTCTCCGTTAGCTTATCAAGAGCGAAGTGCCATAGGATCAATAACTAGTACGGATATTCTGAACAATCAGATCGTTTGCAATGCCAAAATACATGCGGCCCCGAGCAGCCCATAAACGTCTGCCATACCAAATAAAAATATTATTTGTCAGCTCCTTACTGCTCCGATTGAAGATTTAATTGAATTTTTGGCCAGTTGCCCATCACAAACTACAATATCAGTCTTTCACGTCTCAATATTTGATATAAGTTGTCTGCAAAAAACACTACGTAGGCAAAAACGATGAAATAATGACCTCAAGCCCCTATAAAAAGACACTTCGGCAGAAACAGAGATGCAGATGCAAAAATGGCCTGGAAACCAATAAATAAAACCATGGAAACCAGACAACCACTTTGCAAGAAAGCCGCAACAAGGAATCACCACAAAGCGTTGCATAACTGTTTTAAAAAAGCACGATAAAAGGCTTCTAAGGACTATTTTTGTCCAGTTTCACCAATGTTAAGACCCATCAACAGAAGATTGGAAAGAATGTATTCTGTGTAAAGCATGGTAGCAAGAGAACTGCACGGATACTATAAGGGGCAATTAAAGTGTGATAACTGTTCGCAGTGCGAACACTTACCCTACGGTAAGCGAATACTTACCCCGCACAAACTTTTTTATATAACTTTTTGATTTATGAACCGTATGAGGTTTTTATGTTTGTTTGAGATGCTTTAATAATCAATCATTTAAATAAACAAAAAAATTGAGTAAAATACCTAAAGCATTTTAATATAAAAAATTTAACGCAAAAATTGCGCACGGTTATCTCACTTGACTCTAAGAGTAAAAAAACTACAAAGAGCGAGTACTAAGATAAACGACATAGTACGCATTTTTCTTAATTTTCTTAGAATTACGCGATGAAGGAAATTTTTTGAATTATATCTGTGTTATTTCGACCAATCAAAGCAGTCGGCTACATAATGATTATTTCCAAGAAGACCTCAAAATTTCTTTTGCAAAATACTTCATTAAAAATATATATTTTCACTGCCGGCAGAAAACGAAAACCTGAAGAAGACTCGACACTTCTTCAATTGATTTGCCGCGGAAAATCTTTTACAATACAAATAATTCTTCTTTCACGATCCCGCTGCTAAAGAAAATTTTCCCGGAAAAAACCAGCCATTGTTTGCGCTGGTGGGAATTTAGTTCACGATAAAAAAATAGAGCCTACCGTATCTTTTCAAAGCCACTTTCTCCAAAGACTAAGGGTGCGGAAATACCAAGGATCTCAAATACTCCCTTCGAACAGAAGATAACGTGAACCTAAGGATACCTCAAAATAGTACGCTCTTTCGTCCATGGTGAATACACGGGAATGTTGTTTGTAGGCAGAAAATCAAAGGAAAACACATCTTCGTCCTGTGTAAATATGGAAATACTATTTGTTCTACCGCTACCAATTTGAAAACTTGGATTTATTCTGTTCCTATATGTATACAAATCTCGTGTCAACATATTCATTTATCAACTAGCGAGAAATGGTAGACGAAGTCGGGGACGCCCGAGGAAGACATGGCACGATCAAGTGAATCAGATACTTGAGTCGGGCCATGTCAAAAGTCAGAACAATAGAAGAGTATGTATGAGACGATGTATGAATGCGAGTGAAGCAAAGAGTGTGTGCCAGGACTGAGTTGTTTGGAGGTCCATCCTCTCTGCCTACCCCTGAGGGGAAACGGCATGATGGTTAGTTAGTTAGTTAACTAGCGAGTTACCGGCTTGCCTAGCGATGCCACATAATAAAAAAAAAATTCTCCCTTTGGGTCCCTTCCCATTCGTCCGTTCCCCTTCCGCCTCCCCTTCCGCCTCCCCTTCCTCTCCCACATCTCCTTCCCCTAACGCGATCCCGCTTCGATCCGCCTTCTCCGCTTTCCCTCTCCCCACTGCCCTCTCCCGCTTCCCCAATATCGCGAACCCCCTCCCTAGTTCCCCTCCCCCCTCCCGCATTCCGTACATTCAGTCCGGTACATTCAATGTTCAAACAGCTCGCGTGCCACCTATTGCAAATTTTAATACAAATTTCATAATACCAGAGCCCACCAGTATATAAATAGAAACCATCGCGGGCATGCACATATCAAATCTCCAAAGTTTCATCGCAATCGGATGAATGGTTAGCAACGCATAATTTCATGACACCAGAGCTCATTATTGTATGTAGAAACCATCGCGGGCATGTCCACATCAAATCCCCAAGGTTTCACTGCAATTGGATGAATGGTTTTGCAACGCATAGACATGACATGATGGGAATAACCTTCAAAAGTTATAAAAAGAGAGTTTTTCTCAAAAAAGTATTGAAAATTCATTTTTACTTTTATAAAGTCAATAGTTCCATATGAATAAATTCGGATATATTTATCCGAGACGCTATCTAGGTTAAAAACCAATTCTTAGAATGATTGTTTCCAAATTTGAAATATGAGATTTACAAATATGACGGTTTGACAGAAGGTGGCAATAGCGAAATTGGTTATTGCGCGCGTCCCGGATAGACGAGAGGTCTGGGTTCAAGTCCCAGTTGCGACCATTGTCTTTTTTCTATTTTTCTGTGTCTTGTTCTCTTTCATATTTTCTTTTAGATTAGTATTGTTATCTTCTTCTTCAATGTATAAATTTAAATTAAAAAGTAATTTGTGTTGAAGGAACCAGTTGAAAAGTAGGCCACAAACCAAAAATGTATGCATTCTTAGAGTGCCTTATATCGCCACGAATATAATATATGTAATAGGCATAAAAATTGCTTGGCAAACGGAATCTAGAGGTCACGATCACGAAACTTCTTTAGCTCCGTTAGTGATTTGAAATTCGGATGAAACGGAAGTGCGTCACTAAAATGTATTATTTGGCGGGTCCTCGGTTCTAATATAATGCAGTAAATTCACAGCTACGCGCGGGCCTCCGATAGCGCAATGGCTAAGGCGCCTTACAAATCGCGGCCAGATAGACAGACGTCCAGTGAACGGAGGTTCAAAGCCTACGAAATCCAAAAAAATAACATTCTTCTTTTTGGGAAATCAATATCCAATCTTTAAACCACTAAAATAAACAGGCAAAAGAAAAGAAAGCGACATCTAGCGACTTTCTAGTTTCACTTTTGCACAATTGCACACTCTGATTTTTTTTTGTTTATTTTCTGAATAATTTTATAAGAAAGAAAAAAAGAAGAAGACCATAGAAAATTTTTGCCACAAAATTATATTTTTAAAAAGTTGTTTCTTATTTGCGTTCATACAATTCAAATTAAAAATAAAAAAAAAAACATTTTTTAGTAGTTTACGCTCATATTTTTCATAAGGTAATTGACACTTTTGTTTTAACTCTACTCAATGGAAATGGTACGAAAAGCTTCAATTTATCCGAAACATATTTTTTTGTATTTATAATGTAAACCGATTAGCAGTAAAGATTCATCTAAAATAGTAATTTAACATTAAGCTTCGCCTTAAAAGCAATATTGTTTACCGAAGCATTATTTTTTATTTATTTTAGAAAGCAATCACTTTGTGGTTTGAAATCTGTACTAATATTATAAAAGCGTAAGTGAGTGTGTTTGTTTGTTACGCTTTCACGCCTAAACCATTAAACCGAGTTTAAAAATTCTTTTGCCAATAGAAGGCTACATTATCAGCAAGTAACAGGGGTTATTTATAATGGTAAGCTCTGGCGTTTGAAATTTCTAGAAATTTGTATAAATGAAAATGTGTGTGTATATCATATATTTTAGCGGCAGGGAGGAAAGGCAGGGGGAAGGTGGGGTTCGCGGAGAGTGAAGAGACGAGGCAGGAGGAAGGCAGGGAAGGTGAAAGGAAACGGGGAAAAGACTTGTAATTTCCCCCAAACACCGTGCGAGCGAAGCCGCGGGTAAAAGCTAGTAATTAATAAAAACCAAACACTTATTTTCTCTAAAATCACAAGTTTTCATTAATTTATTTACCGACCGGTTTCGCTTTGTTCAAGCATCATCAGAGTACAAATTTACTGAGAATGAATTTGTCCACTAATGATGCTCGAAGAAAGCGAAACCGGTCAGTAATTAAATTAATCAAAACTCGTGGTTTTGCACAAAATTCGTGTTTATTTTTATTATTTCGTAAGTGGTTTTTCATTTCAAATCACCTCAAGACGTGTCGTGCGTTTTTTTAAAGTTAAATCTGTATAATACATAGATAACAAAAGAAAAATGTCTTACGAAAATAGAATCTGACAAGTACATCTAGGAAAGATCTACAACGACTAACAATGTGAAAATAAAACTACCTATGTTTCATTCCACGCCATATTTCATCCCCGTGTCTAACTTCATATCATTCCGTGGAGAAGGGTTTTCTATTGTACGAATTCAAAAAATAAAATAAAAACCCTCCCGGCTCGTTGAGGAACAAGTTTTGAAATTCAAAATACATTGTGCTGATATGCTACCGGTTTTCCCTGGTTAAAAACTAGGACTGAATCTATCGGCCTGTAGGGAATACAAAATGTTCATTTTGTGTTTTGTGTGCTCGTATGTGTTTTCCATAAGACGTAAAGAAGAAAAAATTTGTCGTGGAATGATAATTTAGTAAAATAAAATTTCATCCCTATCTATTTCAAAAGGACTTAATAATTTAGATATTCGTTTGTACGTAGATTGCAAGCAGTTGGCAATACTTTCTAAAAAATATTAGATGTGTTCAACTCTTTTTTATGTGAATACAGCACAAGAATTCCAATTGCTCCCAATCATGTACTTTCAACAGCTCAGCTGTGGAACTATTTGTCGGCCTCTGCGTTTCTTCCTTCCTACAACATGGGTCTCTTCAAGACCATGTTCACTCCTTCGTCTCATCAAAAAACCGTCCATACAAAGATGACGTAGACGCTGAGGAAAATTATTTTCCTTAGGGCCGTCTGTGTGGAATTAATGTAAAAAACGTCATTGTCCTTAAATTGTGCATGTTTCAGAAGGATTTTTCACAGTTCGTGAATTTTTTAATAATTATTTATGTATCAAACGAAAAAAATTGATTCGACAATTGATCTTTAAAAAGGATTGTGTAATTATACATGCTTTTTTATTTCGTATAAAGTGGTATTTTTACAGTCTTCGAGGAAAAATATAATCGGTAAGCGCTGAAACAATCGTAAAAAAAGCATTAATTTTTTATATCAGAATTTTCATACTTTTAATTGCATAATGTCGATTTGTAACACAACAATCTGAAAGACTCTTTCATTTGCTTCCAAAAATAGAATTTTATTTTAATTTACAATAGAAACGGCGAATCTATCTGAAACTTTATATCATCCGGAAATATTTCTAAATTAATCAAAATACCCAAGGGGGTTATTTAACATAACTCTGCACAGGAGGCCCTTAGGAAAATATTTCCCTTCGCCCTATTTCATCTTTGGGGATGCTGTGTGGAAGGTCTTTTTATGGAAAGTACGTAGTGAACAGTGGCGGCCGCTGCTCTGAAAATGTGGTGGTTCACTGAAAATCCACACTTATGAGATAACTCTTCCTAAGCAACATTAGGTAAAAATTATTCCACTAATCTTTTTGGGAGAGAAGGTCAATTCTAAGCTGTTGTCGAAGGGCGAAAACTACATATCGCTTTTTAACTAAAATTAAAAAAATTTTGTACAAATATTTTTTCAGTACCTACCAAGAAAATAAAAACACAACACGTATTTGTCGTAAATAAAAATTAAATTTCAACAAAAACTTTTTTTTAACAATGTTTAATTTATTTTATTTTATATTTCATTATAAACAGTACATTAACAGTATTCATAACAATGTATAATCAGTATGTGGGTAAAATTGTCAAGGTTACCTATAAAAAAATTGAATTCCTTAATGATATGCGTTTTATAATTTAAAACACAAATCAATAAAAAAGAAAATTTATGTATAATGTAGGTATTTGCTTTAACTTTTGATTAAAAAAAGAATTATTCAGTTTGGTTAAGTATTTTTGCCTTAAATCCAAATTTAAGTTAAGTATGATAAAGGCCGCGAAGCCGTCCGGTGGCACACGCGGATTGCTTGATTTTTCATACAAATGGCCGGGTTGACGCGCCAGCGATGTTTGAGATATTAGATACAAAAACACAATTCGTTCCGCTTGCTACCGGTCTGCACACGGGCACGGGGCAACTTCGCGCGTAACTTTGAGAATTCGCTCTCCTCTCAACATTCATATTAGGCATTATATTGATAGGTGATATTTTTAATGAGATTCATAGATTTTATATTTTTCGGTAAGATATTATAAAGTAATTTTAGGCGATAAATTTACCAGTGCTGCACACGAACACACTGTGCAACCAGCCGCCCTTGGTAGTGAACTAGTCGTAGAAATGACTCGTGACGTGTGACAAATGACGTGTGACAAAGTCAATTGTGTAAAAATTACTTAATTAAGAGGGAACAACCAGACAAACCGGAAATAAGTCATTTTTAAATTAAATTTTAGAGGTATTGACTTTTTTCCACAAAAAATTATAAATTGATTTCGAAGGGCTGTTATTTTATCTAGTAAAGCTTTTTTGTAATTTTGAGAAAATGTGTTTGTTTTTAGTGCAATAAGGTTTATCGTAAATCGTTGGCAGATTTGTAAAATTTTCGTACAAAATTTTGTATTATACAACATTCATTTCAAATCATATCATCAAATCTTGCAGTAAAATAAATGAATAAATTATTTGAGAAAGCTACTTTTCAGAATTTTAATTCAAGTTCACATAAATCCTTAAAAAAAAGATACGCGCCCTTGTTTTGTGACAAAAATACTTCAGTTGTGTATTTATTTACGGTCTTATAAATTAATATATTTTTAAAAAATTTACTTTCTTATTTTGCTGAGACATTTTTGAAAAATTATTAATACTTATGATCAAAAAATAATTACAAAAAGTACATAATTTTAATGGTTTTATCATCACGAGTTTGAGCATTTTTTAATGTAGGTATTTATCAAAGCAAATTCCGAATGAAATAAAATCGATATTGAGCTATTATGTTAAAATGCTGGTATGGAGAATAATTAACCTTTCTCATCGGAGCCGCTCTGTACAATGGTACGATACGGAAATTTAAATTCTCGGCCACTGGTTAATGGCTCTTAATAACTGGAAGAAAAAAATACGAAAGTGAATTCGTTACTATAAGGTATAGATATTCAATGTACGTAATATAAAATAAACTTTTACCTCAGTGGGGAGAGTATCATTTTAGTTTTCCGAGAAAATATCACAATGAATTTCGCATTATGGTATCATTCCTCATCCGCTTACAGAAGTTCGGCTTCGAAGCCTTAGACATAAGACCTCCAAAACTCTCAAAGTTAGGTCAATCGAACGATGGCATATTAAACTACAAGGATATAGGGAGGATTACATAAATCAAAGAGTAGATAACTTTATTGTGGAGATAAACGACATTGGTAGAAAATTGTTACAATTTATTATTTTTCATTTTATATTAAGTATAAAAAAAGATGAAAAGAAATACTTGGAGACCTCGGGATATTAACGTAAAAACGGCCTCCGTAGTCACGGGGTAAGGCTCTCGACTAGCAATTCGAAAGGAAGTCGCGGGTTCAAATTCGGTAAGCGTAAGTAAATTTTTTTTAATTCATATTCCACAATTAAATAATTTAATATGTTATCTCAAACAAGGGTGCCCCGTGTCGCCAATCCTCTTCAGTATATTCATGGACCGAATTAGCCGAAACAGTCAAACACCGGATGCAGCACTGGTAGGCAATATTAGAATCAGCTCTGTGCTATTTGCTGACGAGATTAACGACAACACAGGAGGGTCTACAAGAGTGGATCAATCGATTCAACGAAGAGTGCACGGCGGCGGGTATGAAGATGAGTACCTCAACAACAGAGTACATCAAAAAAGAGAGGTTAAAGAAAGGGATCAAACTCAATGCAACATATTCGCTAATGGGACTCAGTTGAAATAGGTGGATAGATTCAAATACTTCGGGGTTTAATTATCTAGGGATGGACGGCAAGACCGAGAAATTGATCGAATAATTAGTGCGGCAAGCGGAGTGTTGCGTCCTCTCTACAGCTTAGTGATAAGGAAGGCCAAGCTCAGTATGAAGACAAAGATGGCCGTGTTCAAAACGGTTTATCGCCCGACGCTCACTTACGGCCACCAGATATGGATGCTAAGCGAACGAACACGCTCTAGAGTACAAGCTACCGAAATGAGGTACTTTAGAGGAGTGGCAGGGGTTACGAAATGGGATCATATAAGAAACTCGACAATCTAAACGTTGAACCACTGCTACTCTTCATAGAAAAATCGCAACTGAGGTGGCTTGGGCATGTACTTAGAATGTCTGATGACCGAATTCCGAGGAAAATACTAATTGCGATTCCAGAGAGTAGACGTCCAGTGGGCCGCCCCAGACACAGCTGGGCGCGGCGACTCCAAAAACTGTGTGAGGAGAGGATGGGACTGCCATGGACGGAGGCCGAACAATCAGCACAAGACAGGGACATATAGAGGAGCCTTGTCGATGCAATGGGTCCCCGACCCGAATTGGTTAAGGGGATGAAGATGATGATGATGAATATGTTTGAAGACACACATGCTGTAACTCCTTCGATGCAACTGGATGGAGTAACATTATCCAACTGTGACTCATTTAAGTATCTGGGCTCACACATTCACAGAGACGGGGGATGTGCAGCGAATGTCGACCATGGAGTAGGTGTGGGATGGATGAAATTTAGATCCATAACAGGAATCTTGTGTGATCCGAAAATGCCTATAAAACTTAAAGGAAAGAAGATAAAGGTATCAGACAATTGTTAGACCCGCGATCATATATGGCTTTGAATGCTGAAATATGTAAAACTCCTACTCTAGGCAACTCGAAACAGCAGAAATGCAAATGCTTAGATGCTCAGCAGGAGTATCACTACAAGATAGGATTAAAAGTTCACGCATTCGTGATAGCCTGGGTGTCACGGACATAAAAAGTAAGCTGGAGGAACGACAGTTGAGATGGTATGGGCACATAAAACGGAGACCACCAGACCGCAGTCAATGTCTATGGAGCTTCATCGACAGTCATCCAGAGGAAGAACAAAGAACTTCTGAATGACTCAATGCTCCAAAACATTACAAAAAAACGGTCTATATGAAAATGATACTCAGAACCGAAGAAGACACAAGAAGAAAAATTAATTTAATAATTTTTGTTTAAATTTATAATAAACTAGCTGGTACCCGGCATACGTTGCAATGCAAAGAAATAAATTGTTTTTCCCTGCATTTCCTTTCTTATGCGTCCCCGTTCCACTACCGCGTCCCCTTCTCCCGCGTTACCCTTCCGCCTTCCACGCCTTCCCCTCCCTCGTCATCCCTTCCTTTAACTCCAGTTCTTCATTACCCTTCCACTCATGCCTTCCCTCCCTACCGATAAAATATATTAAATACATACATTTTCATTTATACAAATTTACGCCAGAGCTTATCATTATATATAGCCTATAACCTTCGCGGGCGTGCGCACAACAAATCACCAAAGTTTCATTGCATTCGGATGAACGTTATGGCAGCGCATAACATATGAACAAACAAACAAACAAAAATTGATTTTTATATAAAAGATCATTTTAAAAGATGGCAGCAAAAATATAAAGATATTGAATTTTGTATCTTTTCCCTAACATAACAATTAACATAACAATTCCCTAACATAATAATAGTGTATAACAATTTTTATAGAATAATTGATTGCAGTTAAAGAGACAAACATAAAGATTTAATAGTCAGATTCAGCTGATTTACTTCATACACATTATAGCGTATAGGTTAGTTATGTAATTTCAACATCCTTCAACAGATGTCGTTAGTATTGTTAGTTGTAGGAAGTTTTGCAATATACCAACAGATGTCAGTTAAGTATTATATCAGAACAGTGTCATCTATAGTCGTTCGTGTCTATTGAATGAACGGTTTCGATTATAGCAGAAGGCATCGGGCAGTCAAGCAAATACCATCAGTATGGCGACTCAGAAATACTTCTAGAGTCTAGTAAGGACTTCTAGTCCAGTTTAATATTCATTTTAATCTTACGACAACGCAAATAAATCAACTGTAATCAAAACGAACCTCAAACTTATTTGAAAATTTCCAAACACATTTTCAGTAGAGTGAATCAGTGGGATTAACAACACAAAAAAAAGTTCTTTGTTTAAAACCACTTTATTTGATTTATACACGTTGACCGATTTCGCTTGATCACAACCTACATAAGGACAATAAACATAAAAAAATTGTAAAAGTTTCCACGTTTATTAAAAAGTTTATATATATATGTTGATTGTCCTGCTGAAGGACTAAAACCGGTCGACGTGTCGTCGCCTTAGTTCGTTTTTGTCCAACAGACTATTAGAAAATTTCACGGGAGGAGAAAGTTTTCATTATTTCAATAAAACATTATCATAGGAGTTTAAGATAAAGCTATTTTCGTAAAACAAAAGGTCTCATTAGTTTAAATAATTCATATTCAAGTGATAAACTATTATTTTGTTATACTTTATTCTTAATTTTAAGGTGGAGATTGAACAAAAACTAAAATGGTCTGTTGAACAAATACGAACTAAGGCGACGGTGTATAATCAAATAAAGTGGTTTTAAACAAATAACTTTTGTTCATTTGGATTATGTTTTGATGAAGCTTGAGATCAACCTAAGCCGATCGAACAAATAAAGTGGTTCTGAACAAAGAACTTTATCATTTGTATAATATCAGGCCACGAAGCGTTTTTTTCTTCGATAATTTGATGTACTTCTATGAACATAATGCAGACTTCAAAATAAAATGTAAATCTCCTCCACGCTGTCCCCTAAATGTGCTTCCTTACAACAACCACCACTAAGAGACTTATTTAATTATTGTCTGCAATATTACGACAAGATTTTTCTTAACTTTTTGTCGTAATAATATACAAAGTACAACTTGAATAATCCAGCCCTAGAATTAATGCCAAGAACATGCCGAAACATGCTGCAGAATATTTTGAAAGTACCAACACCATAAAACATGTATTAAGTCTTCCAAAGGCTTTTGCAATTTGGGCGGAGAAAATGATGATATAAAAATAGGGTCTCCATCTTTTCAAGTGGATGTGTCAACATGCAAGGACACCCCATTTCCTTATCTTTTGGGCCGAACACCCTCTTCATGCTCCGCACAAAACCGGCCCATTCTGCAGGCAGCGGAGGAGTCGAACAAAGAATGTATGAAGATCGCATGAAGATAGACTAAGGAAGTTTTTACTGGGGGGTGGCCGCTTTACATATCTCAAGCAGGGAGACGGCGAAAACTTACAAATTAAATTTATTTTATTTTTACCGCAAACGACATTTATAATATTATAAAACTTTATCTTATTAAAAATTGTTAACTTCTTCACAAACCTTAAGCTCGTATTTTTAGGAACCTTTTTAACTATGTCTATCACTTGAATTATTTTATGTTCTTCTTAATGTTCT
The DNA here is from genome assembly GCA_936435175.1 of Glyphotaelius pellucidus. Taxonomy (NCBI): domain Eukaryota; kingdom Metazoa; phylum Arthropoda; class Insecta; order Trichoptera; family Limnephilidae; genus Glyphotaelius; species Glyphotaelius pellucidus. The sequence continues at coordinate 32,389,663 of OW386549.1, forward strand.
TACGTTAATAAAATTAGATAAATACAAAAGTTTTGCTCTATATGACGGTCTGCGGGTGTCATTATTTTGCATTACTACAGTTTTGCTTAGAGCATTATCAGACATTTTTTTTTATACTGGCTCCAAGAGGAAAAAATCTCACATGGCCTTTGTCATCTTTGTAGAGGGCCTTTTTAAGAAAGGGAAAAGAGAAAATTTTGGGTTGGAAACGGGTATGAGGGGTGGGTAGGAATCTGGGATATAAACTTATCGGGAATTTAAAAATTGTTCTCATTTTTCTATCACCAAGAAAGATTAAATAATAGATAATATCTAATCTTGTTTTTTATTAGTCACATTCAAAGGTCTTCAATATTTTTGCCACATGTTTTTAAAAATCCAAGATCAGAGTAAGAGGGGGGATCTTTATGGAAAAGTTTGGATTTATTGAATTTTCTGAATCTCCGGTGGGTACTTCACAGTTTTCCAAGTTAAAATCACAAAAATTGACAAAATTTGTATAAATATCTCAAACGCTTCTAATTTAAAGAAAAAAATATATTGAAAACCATAGAAAATTCAGTACCTTTACTTTAAAAAGCATTGAATTTTCTTTGTTGAAAAATTAGACATTTCTGGTACAAAATGTTCGAAAGGTCGAAAGGCTCGAAAGGTCGAAAATTTTGCGGGTTTTTTGGATTTTTGACAAAGGTGGAAAACCACTTTCTTCATACGGCGTCCGTTATGTACAATATACCAAATAATCCTAACTACGTCATTTGATGCAAGGTAGGGTGTTTGAATTTACTGGACTATCTGTATTATTTTACAAAACTCCACACAGGAAGCCCTGAGGAAAATATTTTATCTTGAAGCTTGTGTCATTTTTGGGAATTCTGTGTGGAGGGCTTTTTTGGGTTGAAATCTGGAGGTCAATTGGTCCAGGAGTGACGGACCTATGAATCCATCCTTCTCACTGCTATGCAAGGTGATGGTTTGATAAGAGTCTTGCTGGAGAAATCAAATGGTCTCCCTAAACCGGTCTCTGTCGATCCATCCCGCAACGTAGTAATGAGCAGAAGCATCCGCCGCCAAGACCGAGATAAACCTCAACCCATGAATTCATATAAAGTTTAAGATGCGAAGCATTGAATACTTTTCTACACATATAATATATACTATAGAACAATTACACGAATATAACCTTCTTTGAACTTATTTATATTCTCTCCGTATTAAGAAAAATTAGCATGTCAAAGTTAGCACGTCCCTGCTCGGCGTCCCGGCGCGGCGTCGCGACGGATATCTCGCGATTCTTTTCATGCTCCATAATACATTTCCTATGGTGAAAGCTACGCCATTTAAATATGTATAACTGCAGCACACCTCGCCTCAGACGGTGGGCCAGAGAAGGTATGAACCTACCACCTAGTCGTAGTAATATGTAGCAGATAGAGAAGGTTCTAGATAGGGTAAGCTCAACTCCAATGCGAAAGAAAAAAGATTTTCGTTTTAAGCTTTTTGTGGGAATTAACTTCATAAATGTTATATCTCCTTTGTTCTCTCCAGAGACATTTGTTATTTGCAAGTACTGGGACCGTTATTCTCCAAGTTAAAGGATGTTTATTGAAGGACTTATGTAATTTATAAATATCGTAAAATAACGTTTTTCCTGGATGAAAGCTGGGTTTTGTCTGCGAAACTCTTGAATTATAAAGACTCCGCACATCTACTTGGTAACGAGACCATGTGATCCGAAAAACCCATTAGAAATAAAGTAATGAGGGAACTAAATGAATCTTACAATAAATGATTAGTGGATATAAGTAATGGTATTTGAAAGAGAGAGTACGAAAACAATTTGCAACATTGTTATGAATGATGAATGCTTGGAGCAGGTGGATGAGTTTGTGTATTTGAAAAGTTTGTTTACGAGGGAAGGAAAGACTATAGAGATATCGAAAGAAGGGTAAATGCCGGTAAATGGTAAATGGTAACTCCATTAATGGAAGACTGAACGCCGTTGGCGCCAACAAAAAACTGTCAAAAGAAGCGAAGCTAGCCGTCCATAATGGAGTGCTGGTACCTACCCTGATGTATGGCAGTGATGCATGGAACTGGCAGAGAAAGGATGAAAGTAGACTGAATGCTGTAGAAATGAGATCCCTGAGACGTATGTGTTGTAAGACCATGTATGATCGTGTGAGAAATGTGGAGATCCGCAAAGAAGACATGGCACGACCAAGTGAATCAGATACTTGAGTCGGGCTATGTCAAGAGTAAGAATAATAGAAGAGCATGTATGAGACGATGTATGAATGTGAACGAGGCAAGGAGTGTGTGCCAAGATCGAGTTGTTTGGCGGTCCGTTCTCTCTGCCTACCCCTGCGGCGAAACGGCGTAATGGTTAGTTAGTTAGTTGATTGGGGGACGAAATTGTAAACCTAATGCAAGTGCTAGAAGACATTCGATCTTTCACGGAATTAATTACTCTCGTATTTCATTTGAACTGTAGAAAAATATAGAGCATGCAAATTTGTAGAATTTTGCTTATATTTTGACAGTAAAATTCTGGCGGCCTCCGTGGTTTGAGCCAGAGTGGTTGAGATCCTGCATTTAATATCTCTTATCTTTTCTGAAATGCACAAATAAATTATTATTTTCAGTAAGTAAACCTAATGAATCTATGCTTCCGTTCTAAAAACGACTGGTCTTCTAATGGTCAGCATTTTTACATTCAAAGCATAATTAAAATTTTGATGTATGATTGAAAACCAACCCGTACAATCATGCCGCATATAATGAATAATAGCACATATAATAACATAATATATAATAACAAATAGTATGAACAAGAAATGAAAACCCACTAAGGCACTGCCTGAGTGTGGGTAATATTAAAACAAAATACTATATTTCCAAGTACCCAAAGTATAAAATAGACTTAAAAAACATAAAATATCAAGTGTAAAAAGTTAGTAATACATTGGTAGAATAAGTGAAAAGGGTTTTTTTTTTCAGCTATTATAAAAATAAAATAAAAATATGGAAAAAAACATAATGATTTTTAATTTTTTTAATTTTTTTTTTTTTTAGTTATTTAAAAAAAAAATAATCAGAAAACACATTGTACTAAAGTTTAGAAAGTTACAGAAAGTGAGTTGTAGAAGGATGGATAAATTTATAGAAAAAGCGTTTCAATATTTACATTATTCAACCATAATTTTACCTCTTTTACATATTTTATCATTTTATTTATCATTTGAGTTTGTAGTGGTAGAAGGTTAAATGAACGAGGACCAATGAAACTGCTATGTTTGGAAGTATTCAATTAGGGAGGCGGGTATGGGTACCGCTGCCCGGGGAACCATTAATTGGATAACTATAACTGACACAACTGACGTAGGTCACTCCAGGTGGTTCGCTGCTTTTGATGGTTTAGCAAGGGTGCTAGGGTTCATGAGGTGAGGTTTATATAGGTCTAGGTGGCGAATGCGTTTGCTCACCTACTGTGAGTGTCGGGAAGAACTGTTTGAGGGAGACCTAATCTAGATCTCTTCATTCAAACTCTTTCGACCCATTGCTTGACCACAGTTGGAGGGATGTATTCATACGTTCGTCACTTCTGAACATTGACCCCAGATTCCTAACCACTTTCCTTCCCAGAACTTCTTCTCTTCCTTTCCCTAAAAAAATCCACCACATAGCATCTCCAAAGATGAAATAGGCCCTGAGGGTTTTTATTTTCTTCTGGGCCTAAATATTATAGTGTATTTTAGAGATGCCACGAATATTCGGCCACTATTCGGTATTCGGCCTATTCGGCTACTTTTTTAATATTCGGTATTCGGCCGAATACCGAACACCAAATCATGAAACGCAAATAAATAATGATTGTCTTCACTACAGATTTTTTTATTAATTAAAATTTTAATAATTAAAGCTAAACGATCAAACAGTGATATATTTTAAGATATACACACAATAAGTAACATAATTCGATGTAACAATCGACAAATAATGCGTGTTATGACACGACCTACTTGCAAATGAAACAAATACGCCCACGAATATCCGGCTGCCGAATATTCGGCGCTTCGGCCAAGAACCTAACCGAAAATTTGGTATTCGGTATTCGGCAAAATCACTATTTGTGGCATCTCTAGTGTATTTGCTTGAACAGATTACGAACCATGTACGCAGCAATTTTAGAAATGGCTTTGTACCCAGTTTTCATAAATAAACGTGTCCTAATAGATCTACCATGAAACAAATGTGCAATATAATGCAAAAAAAGCGCATTTATCAGGATTACGCAGTCTGCTCCATGAAGCGAGCGACTTCTCTCTATTAATCCCCGGTTGTGCCCGGTGCTGGCCGCGTGCTATGGACTATAGTCACGGCTGCATAGAGCTAGTTGGTAGTGGTGGTGTATAACAGGGGTAGGAGTGGGGTAGCTGCGGAGGCTGGCACCTATCTCCGCCGAGCACTTAGCCGGGTATATCAAAACCTATTACTATTCGGGTTAGCGCCTGGTAGAGTACCTTCAGTACAGGATGCTTCTGATTTAGCATTTTTTTAGGACGGGTTGTTTCTCTGAATTTGAACAATTCGTTTATCTCTTTCAAAGTCAAAATTCAAGTTCTGCGAACGTTATATTTCTAACATCATTTCATCACAGTATTTGGATCATAACAGAACTTTAATTGAACTTATACAGAACTTGAATGTTAACTTTGAAATCTGATGAATTGTTCAAATGCTGTGAAATTTTCACACCACATTATTTGTAATCAATTTAAAGGCTAGTGATATTTGATCAACTGTCATATTACCGTGTAAATTGTATCTAAATTTCTCCATATAAACAATAAATCTCAAGTGACCGCCCAGGTAAGCTAGTTCCTGTATATTTTCTTCCTCTACAGAGTTAAAATAATACTTTATAATTATGTGTGTACATTTTTAAGCATCACCGCGTTCGTTGGTCAGATGCATGGTGTGTGTAGTTTTGTATTAGAGATCGACAAACCGCTGGTTGCAATCTTTTAGCCATAAGTTGCTGTAATGTTTTGTCTGGTAATGTAATATAAATTTATACAATGCACTTGAAGTGATTTTTTACAAAAAATATATAAGAAATCATCTAAATATTATTATCATTATTATCAACATTTGTTATGCCCAATTGGATGTTTTGCAGAACATAGCCAAATTAATAGAGCAATAAAAGATGTACTAAGTCACGTTATCATAGATAGTTATACAAATGAGATTGATGAGTGTATAATTTAATAGAATAATAACGAGAGTATAAAAAGTCAGTAGTTAATACAAAGATAAGTAGTTAAAGTAAGTGTGTGATTATTATTATAAAAATAAATGCGAAAATTTGTTGTAAAAGGGTGTTTATAATAATTAAAAACCTTTCTTCAAACTTCGCAAATTCACTTTGTGGCGTAATTTTTAATTTAATGAAAACAAATGTGATGTTAATGTTGATATTGTTAATTAAATAGTGGTGTACACAAAGTTATTTGTTTTCATTAAATTAGAAACCTTTATTACGCCCGAGTGGGAGTTTTGCAGAACATAGCTAAATTAATGTGACGATAAAAGGTGCACGAGATAAAAATTTATAGATCAATTATAAACATTACAAAAGACTGAATTTTAGTTTAGAAACCGAATCGTGACCGTAAACATCGATTAAACTGCACTTACTTCCAATTTGCTGTGCTTACCGCAGTATTTGAAACCTGTAAAGGGCCAAGGAGGAAACCACGTAAATTTCGCAAAATTTGACTTTGACGTAACATTTTATTTATTTTGTGCTATCGTATATTATATTTACCGAAACACATTTTTTGACAAATAAACTGTGCATAAAAACGTTTTTCGATCTTTTTCGTGACCTACGACGCGCGTAGTTTGACAGCTCGAATCGTGCGATAAATGAAGGGTCAATATCATAGATGTATAGATAAATTTAATAAAAATTATTCCGATTGGCTAGGTGTATTTAGGATACCTTTTACATCAAGAACAAGAATGCCCCAAGCGATTCTGACCTTGTCCTGCATACATTTTCTTTATACATAAGGGTTAAAATCTCATTAAAAAATAAAAATAATTGAATGACGTGTGCGCCGGCGCATACCCGGCCTTTTGCAATCTTATTAAGGCGAATTTTCAAACGAACTAGAATTTAAACATGTTTATGGTAAAATCAAAAAAAATCAGATTAATTATAAACTTGCGTAATACACGCATGCACTATTCAGTTCAAAAAGGCATGAGGTAAATCCTATGCTTTTCTTCACATAATAACTTCATCAACCCGCCCACGTTATGGGTATTATCTACTGAAACAGTGTTTACACGTAAACACCGAGGGTAAAGTTATGTAAGGCAATGTTGACATTTTCCTTTCATATTTATGGCCAACTAAATTTATTTTTATCACAAAAGCATTTTGCCTCGAGGCATTTTTTTACAAATTAAGGTATTTTTTGAAAGCTCATTTCGTGGAAGATAAAAAATTGAAAGGCTACCAAACTGCTCGTAGAAATTAGGAAGTCACGTTTTTGCTTGAAATCAGTTTTTACAATTTTTAGTAAAAGTCAAAGCGCTCCAAAGGTTACGATTGTTATGAGATATGAATAATGGATTGTTTTCTTCGTTCTTTATACAATAAAACAATGCTTGACTTGTTGGGGAATCTGAGTCAAAGCAACGAAAACAAAACAAAAAACACACATTTTTACAATTATTTATTTATTTATTTAAGGAACATTAACAGTCTTAGTAATACAATAAACATAAGAGGATGATAAAAAAACAGACCAATTATTAATGTGCACAGATGGGTATTTAGAAACAAGACTAACTGAATATAAACTAGAATATTTTAAAAAAAAATAATAAGAGTACAAATGTGAATTCAACAAATGGTAAACTAATACACAACATTAAAATAAGTGTGATTATAACTGAAATAGACTGCAAAATAGGGATTTGGGTTGGGAAGGGTAAGGGGAGGAGAGGGATAAGGGAAAGTTGCCACGCAAGTAATATAAAAATATTAGATACAATTAATGCATGTGTTATTCGCACCTATAATGTTATACAGTGAAGTTCTGTAGCGACAGTAACTAGCAGTAAATACGTCAGCACGTGTGTCTATATTTGCAAATTTGTTGTTATAGTAGTTACATGTCCTTTGTATAAATTCATTTTGATTGGAATTGGTGTTGCATCTATCAATATAGAAAGGGTATTTTGTCTACTATATCGAATGGACGTGTGGAAATTTATTTTGTTTATCAAATCCGGGCAGTCAACTTTTGAGTTAATAATTTTGTACAGGATCATCTGATCAGCGACAAGCCTCCTGTTGAGTAGTTTTGTGATTCGAAAATGTTTCTCGATTTCGTCGTAAGAGTTGTATAAGTTGAATGATTTAAAATTGAGGAATTTGAGAAATCGCTCCTGAACTTTTTCTAACCTGTTAACATAAACAATATAGCGCGGGTTCCAAACCTGTGAACAGTATTCCAGGTGAGGACGAACATGTGAATTGTAGAGAATCAGATAAGTCTTAGTGTTTTTGAAAAATTTGCATGTTCTCAGTACGAAACCCAGACTTTTTGTTGCTTTATTATGTAACAAATAGAGCATGAGAGCCGTGAAATTATGGAAAAATTAAGAAAAGGCATTTCTCATTGAATAAGAAGAAAATGCTAATGAATCTAAATTAAACAGAACAATACAGAATAATATAAAGGTAACAGTCGCAACTGGGAATCGAACTCAGGATCCCTGTTAATACTGTATTTCTGTTTCAGTGCCGGCAACCCGGGCGTTAATTTTATTTTCATTTATATACATAGATTTATTTTACCCACCTCACTAGACAAAGTCTGTACCGAGGCGAGTAAATAATAAATTATATTTATTAAAAAAAGATAATATGTATCAACGTAGACATGTTTATAAAAAGATAAAAAATATAAAAATATATGCATGTAAGTTCACACATGAACATACACAATGCACACATTTTTATCCGTGTATATATATGTTTACGTATAAACATGCATATGTACACATACATATACATGTACACACCTGCAAACATACGCACATACTCGTACATAATGTTGTTATATTAAATATTTAAATATAAATTTTGTTTTTGTTATTTCATATATTTCCATAAAAAGATTGCATACGTAATTTAATATTAAACATGGAAATAAGAAAATATAAGCACAGTATAATCGTGATAATTAATATTGTAAACAAGCAGTCCCCCGCATATTTTGAAATTATATAATTTCGTGAGGAAAGTGTATGTAATGTGTCATTAAAGCAAAAATAAATAAAGTAGCTCGCATCCGTACTAGATATTTGATATATCTTTTGAAAACAAAAATAATCTTTCAGTTTTGTTAGGTACTTTGATCTCAAATCCAAATTTAAGATTTGTATGAAACGGGCCAAAATGAGACGCGCATACGTTCCTCTTAAAAATCCAATTAAGTGACAATGTACCCTTCAATTCCTCAATTGACGTATTCAAAATGCTTTTCAAAACACGCTTGCTATATTTATTATCTGTTTGGTCAATAAATGGCGGCCACGAATCCTTTTGTTTATTGTTGGTCCGGAGCCATATTATGCAAAATTAATAATGCGCATAGAAATGGCCGAATCGCCAAAGTTCAGATGAAGCTGTGCTGCTGACCTGCCGATAGTTTCCCGACAATGGCTCTTGTTGTTTTGTTTGTAAATAGACGACGAATCAATCACTGTGTGGAAATACTAACAGCGGACTGCTATTGAAGATTGTTCGTCAATGTGGAACATATTTATCAAAACTTTCTTCAATTCTATGCAATTATATGAAAAAAAATGATTGATAAACTATGGATTTCTTGACAAAATAAAAGTTGACAAAAAAATTTTTTCTTTTGGAGTAGCTTTATATAGGATACGTCTGCATAACTTTCTTTTTTCAAAACTTAATAAAACCCACTTTATGAATCAGATTTTTTTTAGTTTTTTTTTAATGTGGGCACATACCTAAAGTTTAGGCCTGACGGCCGGTGTAGTCCGGCGGTAAGGCATTTGACTCGCAATCCGAAGGTCGCGGGACCGAATCCCGGCGTGGCAAATAAATTTTATTTGATTAATTTGTGTTATTTCAAAATTTATTCATTTAAAATAGTATATAGTATATTTGCGGCACGTTCCAGATTGGAAGATACTATCAGTATCGCCCTGGTGTAAGACCACCATTCAGAATTGAAAAATTTGCTTGAAATGGCTTTGGCCGTGTTTAGTGACCAGATCTGAATAGCCAGGTACTTTCCCACCTTCCTCTTTCCCATCTCCTTCCCCACTCCACTACCTTCAGCCTCCCAACATACCCTAATTGGTCCTCTCTGCCTACCTCTGCGTGGAAACGGCGTGACGGTTAGTGAGTTAGTTAGTTCGTTAAATTATTTCAATGTTTTGTTTTTCATTGTACTTCATAGCTTCTCAAACTCTTGATCATTGAGCCTGAAAGATACAAACTTAAGTTTTTCAGTGCATAATGATGCTTGACGTGATTTTACATTATTTTTCGTCAAGATCTGGATACATCGCACCAAAATGTTATCTCCCCTCACAATATATATCTTCCCTAAAATAGGAGTAGGTACCACAATCCTCTGGCTTTTTGGGAACATTGCAAGATGCAAAGTGTTTTTTTTTTCATTTTTCTAGTCCCAGTGGAGAAACGTGAATGTTACGCGATGGGGTGTAAATGTTTTATTCAGGAACTTTTTATTTATGTTCAACGTTAGCTCTATTTTTTCTGAAAGCCATGTATTCTACTTTATAGTTTAAAAATGGCCACCTTATTCTACGTAGTGAAATATCTTATTTTTTAATTTCTCTTTAAAGTATAACAGAGAGGCATCAGCACGTGATATAAAAGAAAGGTGATTATCTCTTAAAGGAATGTTGGTTTTGCACGGTTTTAGGTCATAGGTTACGGTTTCACCGACTGCAATTAGGTTTTTTTTAGTTTTGGCTTTTTTTTATTGGAAGTTAAAAGTACCCAATTATTTCAGATTACTTTAAAAATGATTCGGGCGTACATTTTGATAAAAACTAAAATTTATTTATCAGACTGAAATAACATCAAATAAAGCTTTGAAAGTGGTCGATTTTGAGATATGCTGCCAATTTAATACAATTTAAACCTTAAAAAAATACACAATTTGTAAGTTAGGAGTCAAATCGAGTACAACTCAACAGTGTGGGCACCAAGTTACGCTATTCATTATTTCACGATGGAAATAATGTAAAATAAATTCTTAAGATTTATAAACTTTAGAGTGGGTATTACAAGGAATTTTCAATATTATGACTATCTACTGTGTCAATTAAATGTGTTAAATTTATCCAAACATAAAATAGTTATTGACATAACTTGTTAGCATAAAATCATAAATTCGATAATTTACAGCCTGAACTATCAAACTTAATTTCTTTCCATGTACCTCGCAAACCATCATCGAGGCAATATTTACCGTTTTATTGTGACAAAATTTGGGAAATGATTTAAAAAATTTTGTTGACATGTCAACCACTGTTGTCACTGCGTCATTGATCCCTTCGGCACCGGTGCATAGTCGGGAGACACGCCAAACGCGCGCCCAACATATGTACACGGTTGACATTTGTCACATGAGAACGGGTCGTTTTTTCGACTCGTTCTTGAGTTCAACAGCTCGGCTATGGAACGATTTGCCGGCATCTGTGTTTCCTCCCTCCTACAACATGGGTCTCTTCAAGACCAATGTTCATTCCTTCCTCTCCTCAAAAAGACCCTCCACACAGCATCCCAGATGACATAGGCCCTGAGGGGAATTATTTTCCTCAAGGCCTCCTGTGTGGAGTTAATGTAAAAAAAAAAAAAAACACTAAATATAAACAGGTCTTAATAGAATTATTTCGGAAAGCACAAATCTTAAACAAACTGCCTAGCTCTGCATCGACTTATTCAAGTATTTATTGTACTATTTCCAATCTATTTTTCTATCTTATATGGTGAGGTAGTATGTTTTCGTGATGATATGCTCACTTAGATATTTATTGTGGCGTGAAATTCAAATAAATACAAGTTTTTTTTTATTACTGATAGGTATCTATCCTTTTCTCAACTACATAGCTTACGAAATTACAAAACTTGATGCATTCAAAATTTCATCCATGACAAACTAAGCAATTTTTCTTCTTACACGCGTACGTTACCTACCCCCACAGATAATGTTGGTTCTGAGATGAATATCTTGAAAGAAAATAATAAACAGGACGCAGCGGAACGTACTCGAAAGATTTTAACCAAAATTCCTCAACATATTTGGAGTAAAAATGTAATGTCATTTTTTTCAATTAAAAATATTTTGAGTGGTCGGTTATAGCCGACTATAATCAAGCGGGTAACGTGATAAGCATTCCGTCTTGTTCCAGCAGCACAGTAACACATGAAACAGCGCGCGTATCACGTGATCCCGTCCCGACGTCGAGGAGTGTGACCTGTTCATTTCTATAAGAACTATGAGTAAAGCATAATGCGTAGAAAGTTCCACTAAACAAAATGTTGTATCCAAATTAATAAACTTAAAAATATTCTATGGTGTACATAACCTTGTGCAAAGTATTGGATTGAAAATATTGCAAAAAAAACTTGTTTAAAAGTAGTTTCAACGGTATTAAGCGATATAATATTTCCTAAGAAAGTTTGCAAGCAATATCCTGAACTACATAATAAAGTCGTGAACGATATTATATTTTGAAAACAATCCATTTTCTTTGTAACAAGTTTCACTCACCGCGTTAAACTTTCGTTGGAAACACCGTTAGAAGGCTGACGGTAAAATGGAAATATTATTTTCGCATCCTGACGCGTTTTGTTCATTCTTTATTAAGCATTTAATAAATATCTTTAAAATTATGTTTATTGATCCTGCATTGATCCTTAATCATCTGATCATCCTACTTACCACCTGAACCTCGTTCCCAATCAACGAGTAAAAAAAATCAGATTTTGGGGCATTAATTAACTCTAAATTACTATTTAAAGATTATATTGAACACATCTTAGCATTGGTGACTTCCTCGGCTTCTTCTGGCTTTCACTTTGCCAGTGACTTTTTGTTTTTCCAAGTTGGAGTTCTCAGTTTGGCGAGCAACACGTCGTACCTTAAGATGCGTTGTAGGCAGATAATTGCTAAATATGCTAAGTAATATTATAACATTTAATATCTACTTGCCTCCTTATCTGTAACCATAACAAAAGAATATATTGTAAATCTAAACCATAATAAAATAATATATTGTAAATCTAAACCTAACTGCTTCGTATTATATTCACTATTAAATAACTAGGCTAACTAGAAATTTTAAAAATTTAAAGTGTATTAAACTGTTATATTTTGCCTATGTAAGAAGTCAACTTGAGCATGATTCTCCCGTCTGGAACCCACATTAAAATATACGTGTAAAAGCTGTTGAAAGAAAACAAAACAATTTTTTACGTTTTCTAAATTTTAAAATGGATATTCCAGCAATTATGTTGAACTACAACAATCTGTTAAATGATATGATTATGCTCAAATTGTCAGACAGAAGAATTTTCACTGACATGGTATTTCCATACAAAATTGTAAATGATTTAGTTGATAGTCCGGTATTCCTTGAATTGATAAGTTTTCGGATTCCACAAAGTAATATTAGAAGTCAGGATTTATTCCAGTGCAGAAATTCTGGGACTGACTACCATATGTATTCCTCTTTGCCCGAAATACTAATGGAAGGAAACAATTATACCAAGTTAGTGGACATCTTCAATTTATATTTAAACAAATTTAAAATATTGTTACTGAGGCAGCTCAGTTATGTACAATAAATTCTGTAAAATAAATATTTCTTACTCTTAATATGTAAAAGCTCCGAAAAAGGGAGCTTAATAAACTTAAGGGGGTATTCTAGTCTGGAAAAAAAAATTCTTCATGTTTCCATAGTTTAAATATTCAAAAATATCTCCTTAAAAGGATTTTTCGAAACTCGCATTATTTTAAAAGTTATAACCATTTTAATTTCGTGGTTTAGACAGAATCTAACCAAAATCTAAGTAGAACAAAATTTTTAAACACCTTTTTCTCAAAACCACTTTTTTAGTGACGGTTGACACGATATCTCAAGTTCTACTAAACCAATTTACTTTAAATTTGGTGTAAGCCTTTTCTATACATTACTTCATTGCACGAACCAGAGTTATAACAAAATTTTAATTTTTACTATTCTAAAAAAATTCGGAAAGTAAAAAAAACTGGTAAAAAAATGTCTTTTTTTTTCAGACAGCCGCCATTTTACGAAAAATATTTTTTATGACTTCTCCTAGGTTCATGCTATAGCAGCATTTGTTTGGATTAAAAAGAAATTTGTTTTTTTTTTCGGATAACTTGGAGGGTTGCAATCGTGTCAACCAGGGAGCGCCATATTTTTGAGACACTCCCCACTTCAACACCCTGTAACTTCCATTTTTTTCTTTTGATTTTTTTTATGTTCTTTGATGTTTAATAAATAGCTCGTTAAATAATGGCTTCAAAAATATTATTGTGTTTTTTTTATTGCACCTGAAAAAACACCTACAATTCATGCTTCTAGACTAGAATACCCCCTTAAATAAAATAATATATACTACATCGTGTACACAAGGAGTAATAATAATTGAAACAAACAAATTTTACTGGTTCCTTGCATCACGGGTTTGTTAATACAAAAGGATGGTTTGTATTTAATCCTGGTTAGGATTGCAGCTTACCGAGATCTGTAAACTGAGCTCCGTTGTGTTGTGGATATTTGGCAATAAAAATTCTTGATTATTCAAGTCAAATATATTTACAAGAAGTGTTCTTTCACAATTAACTTAAAACTGAACTTGAGACGTAACGACGGGAGGAAAGGTAAAGCGACCGGAGTAGGTCGATGCAAGAACCGGAATGTTGCATTGTCATCTTCTGTGTCGATAGACTTCTTTCGGTGATACCAGTCAGAAATTTATCTGCGGTAATAATTAAATAAGGCTTTTCTGCCACAATACAAATATTTATTGTTAAAAATACAAATTATCCTCTCTTGATTTCAATTATTTTCAATTTGGGAGGCGGGAATGGGTACCGCCGCCCCGGGAATCTTTATTGGATAACCAACACCTCTGCCGTAGGTCATCCCAAGTGGTTCGCTACGTTTGGTGATTTAGCAGGGGTGCCCAGATTCATGGGGAGAGGTTTGACTAGGTCTTGGAGGCGGATGACCAGGAGGACACGCTGAACCCCATATTCCCACCCACCCCTTAAACCCTTTTCCTTCCCAGAACTCTCCTTTCCTTCCTTTCCTTAAAAAACCCTACACATAGCATCCCCAAAGATGACATAGGCCCCGAGGGAAATTATTTTCCTCTGGGCCTCCTGTGTGGAGCTCATGTAAAAAAATATATACATATATTTTTTGTTAAAAACACAATTTATGCAAAAGAGACCTCTCTCTTAATTTCCATTATAACGTGAATTATAACAACCTGAATCATTATCAATTATCATCATACCTTTAACCACCGACCGCGGAAAACGCGAAGAGTTAAAACAATACCGCAAATTATTCTCAAATTTAACAGTCATTTGAATTCCTCCCCTGAAACGTAAATAATCTAAGCATTTCACGGTTGCTTTCCCGAACGAAGGGCGCATGCTTTTTCACATAAATATCTAAGTGAGTAGAAGGAAGAAAGAAAGGATGCATAAAGAATATGGACCTCAGGGACTTAGCACCCAACTGAGAGCTCTCTGCCGGTGTAAAGAAATTTATCTCGCATTTTCCTTTGTAAAGTAAATGTTTTGTATAAGGGTTCAAGACGTATTTGGGTTGGAACATAAGTTTGTGTGCCAAAGAATTTCATTTTGGAGACGTAACTTGAATATTATATTTTATGAAAAAATACAGTTCTGTTAAGAATATAGGAAAACACGTTACATGTACATGTAAATCGTTGCAAAAATTAGACTCAACATCAATTACCACTTACCATCAATAAAGTTATTGTGGATCTATTATTGTTATTGTATCTTCTATGTTTATAGATAGATTGTATTGTTATGATTTATTTATCATACCATGCAAAACGCCTGTAATGTCTATTAATTCCATTGATTAAGAGCAAATGAGCCACCAATTGGAAGAAGAGAATAAACGCATTTTTGACTTATTCAGTTTTCTACACTTTTACATTCTTTAGACGTAGCGCAATAATTGTGAGTTCGAAGAAAGAAACAAAAACTTTTCGCTTCGTATAGATTCATGCGGCCATAAAAATAATAAGGAAGAAGGAAACAAATACATACAAAAAATAATCCAATGTATTCCTGACGAATTCAAAGATTTTTACGAAATTTTCTGACCTGGCCAACTACAAGATCCGAAAGTGAAGAAATAGATGAATAATAAATAGAGTGTCCTTTCGTTTTTTCTAATAAATAAATAGTTTTTGTCATTATATTGTCTATTATTTCTAATTATTTTGTATGTAGTATGTGATAAATTGGAAGCAGGGAATAAATCCAACACATTTACAAATACATATTTAAATGAATATTATATATTTCAGCCAGGTCTATTATTAAATAAATCAGAATTTATGTTTTCTTCATTATCATTGATATCACATGAGCCTTTAAATTAAAAGTAAAAAGTTATAAAGTTTTTTTTTAATTATCTCCATTCTCATTTTTGGATTTATTCCCTTCTTGCAATTGATGGTTCAATTGAAATGTAGTGGGAAACTTTCAAATACGATCGAAGTTTGTCAAGATTACAAGTAACTTTATTTACGTTTTTGTAATGTTTACAATGAATATTTAACTGGACCTGACGTCCTTTCTATTATAGGAGGCTTTAAGTTATTCTGCTGATGCAGACCCGCGACACTGATGGTGTCTGCTTGTTTATCAGATGCCTTCGGCTATTATCGTAACAGTTCGTATATTAGACACGAACGACGATAGATGATACTTTTCGAAAATAATACCTAACTGACATTTGTTCAAACACCATAACAGTTCGTATATTAGACACGAACGAAGATAGATGACACTCTTCTAAAATAATCTGTTCAGACACCATAAAACTACGAATAACCAACTTTACTAACGTCTATTGACGGATTTTTACCTACAACAACCATGTTAATTTTGACACCTTGATGAATTTTAAGATCACAAAACCATGTGGGTTCCTATCCAAAATGAATGAATGCGAAAACGTCTGTTGATTCGGGAACCATGGAATCAGATTTATTTTGGAAGGAATCCCAATCCCAACTAAGCAAAATCATTCGTGGAGATTTTTTTAAATTATTGAAATAACAAAAATAAGGAAAATCGCGAACTCACCAAACGCAGCGAAATACTTGTGGTGATCTACGGCAGGGGTGTTGGTTATCCAATAAGTGGTTCCCGGGGCGGCGGTACCTATATCCACCTCAAAAATTTTATTGAGTGTATTCATCATATATTTCAGAAATTAACGCATTCATTAATGATCGCCACACCAGATCGAACAGTTCAGTTAGAGAACACCACACTGTAAATCTGAACGTGCTCAAAATTCATTATCGAACTTATCTGCAAAACATACAATACCTTAGGAGGTGTAGACATTTTTAACTTTACCTTGAAAACATAACATAAAGTTAAAACTGAATTTATCAATGTGATGGGAATATGATAAATTCAGTTTTACGCCATGTGACACGCCATGGTACGCGTTGAGGGCAATAGGCAAAACACAGTGGGTCGCTTATGTTCGTCACTAATAATAATAATAAAGTTTTATACCAGGATGTGGGGAGGATAGTGCAATCCCACACCTCCCATATGATTGTACATATTTATATAATATATTTTATAACATATTTTGATATAACATTTTTTTTAACATAGAATAGAAAGAAAAAAAATTAAAAAAATATAAAAATATAAAAATTAAATACAAAAATTCAAAAAATAAATAAGTAATCAATTCTATCAATTCTATTCTTCAAGCTCGGGCCCAGCGCTCACTCAGGAGTGGGGTTTGGTGCTGGAACGCTGCGGTCACCACTGCATTGTCAGAAGCCATTAGCCGCAACCTGGCTCCAGTGACCCAATGTCTCATTAGACCGGCGAATCCGTGCAATCCCAGTTCAGTGAACATTGTCGATGCACTGCTATATCTTCTGAATCCAAATATAATTCTACATGCATCATTATATTGGATCCGGAGTCGTTCCATCGCGGTGGTTCGGTAATTACACCTTATTTCGCATGTATATAGATTAGTGCAAAATGCATTGAACAATGTTTTGCATATCAGTTTTACAGAACACTACTACACGTACAATGGAGTGGTGTGGTTTAATCAACCAGCAATAGACCTGAGATTAGTGAATAAATTCAAAAATAAATTAAACAATAATATCTTTAATAATTAAGCTCCCTAGAATCACATGTACAATCAATTAACAACACTTAGTAAACAATTCATTTGTATGTATTTTTTTATGTATCTGATTTTTGTATAAATTATAAATTTTCTTTTTTTTTTCCCTTTACATACGAATAGTTACACTCTCGTAAAGGTTGTATATTATATACTTATATATTATTTGACCAGTCAGTGGTTATTTGACCAGTCAGTGGTTGAGTGGGCATCGCGTTTGGGTCCCACCCGGGCGTCCCGTGTTCGATTCCTCGGCTGGCTAAGTCTTCCATCACAACATAATACATACACATTTTCGGCTTTCTGTGGTGGTAGTAGGAGATTTTCAAATATTGTTGGGTTATTCGTAACCTGGGAATGTTTGACTTTCTTTTAAAAAAAATAAAAATAAATTTAAAAATATGTTTATACAGTTTCTGATCAATGTTGCTGCATGTTGGTATTTGATGATTTGCGTTTAATCCGATTGTAACCTGAAAATGTACTCATAAATATATTACATATTAGTATATAAAATTAATTTAAAAAAAAAAAAAATTAAATTGTTCTAATTTTACTTGAATTATTTACTGCTCTCATAATAACCCTGTTTAATTTTTATTTTGTTTGTAATATATAGTAGGTCTCTATAAACTATAATTATTGGAACTTAATTAGTTCATCTGATGTGTGTTTAACATTATTTCACGTTGTTATAATAATAATTATCATTATTATGTTTGATTACTAAATATAATAATAAAAAAATATTTAATATGGGAACGGTATTTATCCTTGTTTCAACCAGCCAGGCAAACTTCCGCTTCATCATTATTCAATTGAAAACCCACCAAATATACAATCTATTCATTGGAATATTATTGAAATCATCCGACCTATCATCTAAAAACCATTATGTTTGATCCTCAAAGATAATGTATTTTAAGGATAATGTATGTAATTTAGATTCTGTGTGATGCCAATATCGTATTTCAGCATTTCTAATTATTATAAGCTGTTAAACGGGCTGTTATTTAATGTAGTCTCCGTGGTCGAGGGGTAAGGTGCGGCGTTTTAATTTTTTTTATTTTTTTATTTCACAATTAATTTTTTCATAAAAAAAATATATAGTATATTTTCGGCACGTTCCTGAGTGAAAGATCATTCTGGCGTAAGACCACCGTTTGAAACGTTGCTTGAAATTGCTTTTGCTGTGTTTGGTGACCAGATCTGAATAGCCAGATACTTCCCCATCTTCCTCTTCTCAATCTTCTTTCCCTCTCCACTACCTTCAGCTCCACAACATACCCCAATTGGGGATGCCATGGTTCCACGCCAACTCAGAAACAACTCAACTCAACACTTCTTTGAAAAGTCCGAAACTACGAAAAAAATAATTTTATAAGAGCCTGTACCCTTACCTATTTAACCAATTTTGTATGCATTTTTTACATAACTTTTAATGATTTTCAAAGGAGTTTCTGAGTTGATTTCATTCTGAGTTGTCCGGTCACAAGTCTCACTGGCTCCAGACGGAAACAAATGGGACTGTCGTGAGGTATTTACATTTAAATAATTAAAAAATGTTGACGTATTATTTCATTTTCAGATTGATAAAGAAATGACAAAATAAACTAAACGAATGTGAAAATTCCATTCATTTATTTCCATACCAAAACTTATTTAAAATTACCCTTGTTGAACTCGTGTATGTAGAACGAGGAATGGGGCAGTTTTTTTACCATCTTTTTAACATGAACCCATATCCTTTTCCATCGATTGGATTTTTTTTTTTTTTACGTGAGCTCCACACAGGAGGCCCTGAGGAAAATGATTTCCCTTAGGGCCTATGTCATCTTTGGGGATGCTGTGTGGAGGGTTTTTTAAAGAAAGGAAGGGAAGGAGAGTTCTGGGAAGGAAAAGGGCTTAAGGGGTGGGTAGGAATCTGGGGTTCAGTGTGTCCTGGTCATCCGCCTCCAAGACCTAGACAAACCTCACCCCATTAACCCGGGCACCCCTGCTAAATCACCAAACGTAGCGAACCACTTGGGGTGACCTATGGCAGAGGTGTTGGTTATCCAATAAAGGTTCCCGGGGCGGCGGTACCCATTTCCGCCTCCCAAATGGAAATTTGGGAGGCGGATTTTGATTGCAGGAATCCAAAATCTATCTGCAGGCTTAAGCTCTGTGCACTCTTCAGTGTGCACATAAAAATCCATTTACCAAAGTATTCCCTTTCATAGTTATTTCACAATAAAATCTTTTGGCGAACCCCGAAAAAATTTCGTTTTTAATATTTAGGTATTTTATGGACTGGGGTAGTGATATATTAAATACATATCTTGACAAGCTTTTAGATTCGTATCGTCCATGATTTGATACGATCAAAAGGATTTGGATATTTAAACGGATTTAAATAGATGACATTGTTGGTAATAATTAATGCGAAAACTCGCCTATCCAAAGGCTGCACAGACTTGGAAATAGGTAAAGTTCAAACTTAGTTATTTATTTACCAACGCTATTGGTAGGTAAACGCATCCGCCACCAAGATCCGGACAAATCTCACCCAATGAACCCGAGAACCCATTCAGTCACCAAACGTAGTAAAACACTTGGGGTAACCTATGGCAGAGGTATTGGCAATAGAATAAATGTTTTCCAGGGTGGCGGTACCCGTACATACTTTTAGAATTATATACGATGACGGCCGGCGTAGTCCAGCGGTAAGGCTCTTGACTTGCAATTCGAAGATCGTGGGATCGAATCCCGGCGTGGCAAATAAATTTTATTTGATTATTTTGTGTTATTTCACAATTAATTCATTTAAAATAATATTTAGTATATTTGCGGCACGTTCCAGAGTGGAAGATACTCTCAGTATCGCCCTAGTGTAAGACCACCGTAAATAAATGAAACGTTGCTTGAAATGGCTTTAGCCGTGTTTGGTGACCAGATCTGAATAGCCAAGTCTTTCCCACCTTCTTCTTTCTCATCTCCTTCCCCTCCCCACTTCCTTCAGCCTCACAACATATCCCAATTGAGGATGCCGTGGTCTCACTGGATCCAGACGGGAGCAGTTGGGACTCTTATGCGGTACTCATAAAAAAAAAAAATTTAAAATACCTCTTTTCTGAACAATTTTGTTATCTTAAAGCATCACCAAATGCCCAATTTCTCTTTTTCAATTATATACCTATCATTCACAGAATCTTAAATCTTTCTCATTCACAGAATCTTAGTTCTTTTTTTAAAAATAAGTAGATCTAAAATCTTTTATAGTTCTTTTTTTTTAAATAAGTAAATCTAAAATCTTTTATATTTCCTTTTTTAAAAATAAGTAAATATAAAATCTTTTGTATTTCTTTTTTTAAAAATAAGTAAATATAAAATCTTTTATAGTTCTTTTTTTTTAATAAGTAAATCTAAAATCTTTTAAAGTTCTTTTTGTGCCGTAGAATAGACAAACTGCTGATAACCCGTACAGCGGAACAGAAACTGTTGAAGGAACATGTTATATCGGATTTTCTTGGAATAAAATTACAATCAAAGTTTATCCAGAGCAGACTATTCCCAGAAGCACTGCCACTGCAAGGGAGAAACGTGGAAGATTAGAACAATGCACATTCAGGAGAGATATTCTGTCTTCTGAAATGTACCAAGGGGAGTAAGCTCTTGTCGTGTAGTATTACGCCAAACCATGAATAAGATGTTATATTAATGCATTTCATGTTTCTAAAAGCGGATCTATTGAAGCTTGCTGAATAAAGGTCGGATTGTTTGTTTTTAAGAAATTAAACAATTTCAACCAAATAAAATAAAAAATCTTCAGGCCACCAAATTTTGGTGTAATTCCATAACCGAAATTTAAAATGTGGTCTATGCTGTTGCGATATACTTAAAACCCGAAAAAGGAGTGGCTTAAAACAAATCATTTGTTCCTTAGTCTAATTATGGCGAGCCACTGCAACCATCTAACTCTTTTAGAATAAATGTACGTAACAAATAGAACAATAAAGAAAATTTTCAATTTTCGATTTGTTTTACAGCAGTCGAATATTGACATTTTTCTGCTTAAAACTTGATTTTTTTTTACATGAGCTCCACACAGGAGGCCCTGAGGAAAATAATTTCCCTCAAAAATTTAATTTCCCTCAAATAATTTCCCTAAAAACCTCACCCCATGAACCCGGGCACCCCTGCTAAATCACCAAACGTAGCGAACCACTTGGAGTGACCTATGGCAGAGGTGTTGGTTATCCAATAAAGGTTCCCGGGGCGGCGGTACCCATTCCCGCCTCCCAAATAAAAAAAAATAAAAAAAACTCTTGCTTCTTTCAGATTCAGGACCTTAGACTAAATTTACTTGCATAGTTAGAAATCAATAAATGTACGAATGACGCTAACATAACACTTATTAATAAATTATTATTATTTCCCTCTTCTTAGTATGTTTATAAAATCTAAACAATTTAACACTTTTAAATACTCAAGAGCAATAACATCATTCCTAAAAAAATAAGAACGTATCAACTGATTTCAAATTACAGCAATTTTCTCAATAACTCGGTTTAACCGGTAATAAATCAATTAGACACCTTCAAAATTGAAATTTAGGATCATTTAAATAAGTCGTCTCAAAGTATAACCACAGTTTAAAAATGGCCTTGTAAGCCAAAACAGCTGTCACAATAATAAAAAACTCAAATATATGCAAAACTTAATAACATAATTAAATTTTACATTATTTTATTTTTCTTTAAATTAAGTGGTGTTCTACAAATTAAACACAAAAACATTTAAACATGTTTAAATGTTTAAATATTTTAAATTTGAAAAAACCTAAGATAAAACTGATAATCATGAATTAATAAGGTAGGTCGGAAAGCAGATCCGAATATTTTCCGATGCCAGTAAGGCACTTTTTGACGATTTTACACATTTAACGCTTTTTTGAAAAATTACAATAACAGTCACAAAGACGCAAAAATTTACTAATAGGTTTCGGTTTAAATATAAGGTAGAATCTGCCAATAATTCACTTCAAACTCGAACTTACGTTGTTCGGACAGGCCGAGTTGTATGTATATATGTCTGTACAGCCGTAAACACTAACAGCTTTATATTTTTATCACGAAGAACTTTAGTCAGCAACACTTTAGATACAAGACGATTATTCGTTAACGTATTCACGGCGTTAAGCAAGATTTTTTTGTATAGAGCAATGGGGTTAAATTGATGATTAATAAAGCGAAATGATAGAATTCTCCACAGCTGCCTGCACACTAGCGATATCTGCAAGACAGCTTCCGACTTTGCGATCAGAATTCATTGTACGTTAATCCTGTCCCAGACTCGGTCTCCACCTCGCTCTTCAGCATTAACCTCCCCTTTTCAACATTATTTTGATAATTGTTCTTTAATCTTGCGTTTTAAAATTATTTGACCACTTTTGTATAAATTTTCTTTAAAATTTCTATTTTTATCGTTCGGTATAGTTTAAGATATGTTCTTTGCTGTGGTTTATTTATTTTACAAAGGGGATAATTAAGATCTTCGATTGGAATTTCTGAGTTATAATTAATAAATCTTATGCTACACTCTCTCAATTTTTCTCTCAGTTGACGAATCTTATAAAATGGAGCCCATATTGTTGAATTGTACTCTTAACTGCTTGTCACTAATCCGGGCAATAGAAATTTAAAAGATTTAATTCTTTTAAAATCTTTTACCATCCTCAAAATAAACCCCAAGCATTTCATGGCCTTGTTATTTATTTTATGTATGTAAATGAGGAATAAAACTTAATTCGCGGTTAAAAATAAAAAAATAACATCAAGTTCCATAAGTTGGTCGAATGCTTTAAGGAAAATGTTATTGATTTTATATTGATTCAAAATGGGATTTTTGATTTGAAAAGTTATCATTTGACATATTTCAATATTGAAGAACAGTTCATTAGAAGTGTTTCAACTTATTATTACATTGTAATATAGCCTATATACGGCTGACATTACAGTGGCATGAGCCCAGTACGGTGGTCGAGATAACGCAAATGATTTGTTTATTTATATTTATTTGCGTTTTTTTTTTAAATATATTCTTTTCAAGGTTCATTTTTACCTGTTCCGTAATGGGTTCCACGACAATTGAACCAGCAACAATTGGCCCCCCGACAGTTGGCCCGCTGACAGTTGATATCCCCGACAATTGATCTCCTTAACAGTTAAATCGTTAGATGTCGGTGTCTGGAATATAATTGTCCTTTCCTGAAATTCCTACCTACCTCCCACTACCTAAAGTGTTGTGACAACCTTCGACAAGTGCGGTTTCAACCTTCGAACAATAAGCAGTGTATTATTATGAAGTTCGTATTCGTTCATATTTTCAAAGTGCTAATTACGTGTGTATGCAAAGACTTCAAATAACTTATGTTGATCATACCATCTGTACAGTTTGGAACATTTTATGTGAATTCTTATGTGCACAACAACCCAGCCCGCTACATTGACCACAGTGAGTTTTTACGCCGTTCCTATTTCCCTACCTATTAAGAATATTTCCTAACAGTCGGTAGTAGGTACGTAGGGTCGTCTCTCCATGGTTGATACAAAGTTACAGGGAACCTTGAGCTTTCGAGTGGGAAAGACATTGAAGGGCCGCACCGTCTGCTTCAACAGAAAGCTAAATCATGAACTAAATTAAAATTTTAACCGCCATTTATATTATGATCAAGGATATAATGACGCGCGGTTTCGTGTGTATTTTTGCTAAAGTAATTACTATTTTTAGCGAATTATATGAAAAAATCATACTACATTGTTTTTTTGGTGCGGCCATGCCGTAAATTAAATCAGAACAACTGTCAAAATATACGGCTGTGGTTGGTACAACTTTGTTCCGAAAAAATATTTGTCTGAAAATTTACAAATATAAGATAATATTTACTAAATTACACGGTAAATTTAATTTACTTTCCGGTAGTTGTAATATCGCCTTAAATTTGAAGTGTCACAAATTTTACGAGAATTTAATTCAATTCAATTTATTTATAGTATCAAAAACTTTACAAAAATAAACATTTTAAAGCGTTTTTAAAATTCCTTTATAGAACATTAAAGATGAGTAAAAGGTTTACAAACTATACTACATTCTAAGAGCTTGTCTTTAAAGGGCAGCTTCACTAACGCTAAATATGTCGATATGCGAATTGATTTTGTTTAACAGCAAGATTTTTTCAACATGCGATGCCGCGCCAAAAATTCGGGATCGTCCTAAATAACCATATTGATAAAGGATCAAATATTTTTGATAACAATTTTGCTGCAAGACATATTGGTCATCATCGTCATTATCATCATATTCTATAATCATGTTGAAGAGCGTCAGCTGACAGTGTGTCAAAATAGCGGAGTAACTTTCGCTTAAAGCCCTAGAAGCCCAAACATATTTTGCTATCTAAAAAGCCCAATCAATCATTCAAATTCACCTACACGAATAAATACACTTGAAACATAGTTACTGCTGTGTAATTTATTATTTTTTTATCATCGTTTATTCGTATTAACTATTTAGGAAATGAAAAAAACGCATAATTAGAATAATATTCATTCATTAGACTTTGAAAAAACGACTATTACTAGTTAATACAAAAATTTGGTTCAAAATGAGATCCTTTCAGTTTGTTTATTTTAAATTAAAAATATTTAAAAAAAAAACTAAACAAATCATCTTTTTTTTTTACTTACCTTTAAAATGTTTTATAACAATTAACAGTTACATATAATTATTTTTCTTAATAAACACTTTTCACGCACATTTAAAAATTACAAAAAGCCTAAACATATGTCAAATTGACCTACAATAGTACGATATGAAGGGACAAAAAGCCTAAACATATGCCAAATTGACCTACAGCAATACAATATGATGGGACTTACCAAGGCAACACCACCGTCTCCTAAGGGCTTTAAGCCCGCCGTCTCCGGGTACTAAGTTGGTTCGATAAAGAAGTGTGCGGAAGAGTAAGCAGATATTTGTTTGCGTATAGGTAAAAATGACCTAGATTAGGCTTCTAGGGTTAACTGTCAGGTTTTGGGAAGTAACAGCAAAAGTTTAAAATGTCGTGAAACGGGATGTTAAATTGATTGAAAAACGTATTTTTGTGATATTTAACGGTAGCAATTTCTTTCCCTCTTGCTTTTACTCTAGTAACCCTTGAAACAGACCGCCCTTAGAACGTAACAGAGAGGATGTTACTCCTACATTCGTTTCCTGATTATAAGAGATATAGTCTAAATAAAAACAGCGTTTTGTTCAAAAATCCATGCATACCAATAATAATACTATCTAGAGGAAACTCTATGTATTCTTGTTTGTATAGAATTGACAAACTCTGTACTTACAATAGAATAATTAGTCAGTTTCGTCATCCATATCAATGATCTCTGCCAATCATGTGGATTAATTCAATAAGCCAATTTTCCCGTTAATAAGCACATCAGATGATTTATTGTGGCACGTGTCACGTCACTGCCATTACGTGCCGTTTATCAATATAATATGATACTAGCTACTGCGTATGAAATTTCAGAGGGTTCCATTGATTCATTGAAATTTTCTTCAATTTGGAAATACACAATAGGTAGGGGTAAAATAGACGACGATTGCCAGTTCCAGGAAATGTTGACGTTGAACTAGTGTAGTCTTACCCACCATATTACAAAACAATAAATAGTTACAATAATACATAATATTTCATTGAAGAAGAAGATAAAACTTATAATCTAAATGCAAATATGAAAGAAAAAGAGACACAGAAAAACAGAAAAAAACAATGGTCCTAACTGGGACAATAAAAAGAGTAGTTGTCTATAATATGGAAAAAGAACTAGATGAAGATAATATTAATGATTCTAAATATTTGAAATATGAGATTGACAAATATGACGGTTTGACAGAAGGTGGCAATAGCGAAATTGGAAAACGCGCACGTCCCGGTTAGACGAGAGGTCTGGGTTCGTGTCCCAGTTGCGACCATTGTTTTTTCCTGTTTTTCTGTGTCTTGTTTTCTTTCATATTTTCATTTAGATTATAAGTTTTATCTTCTTCTTCAATGATATATTACGTTGATGGGAATAACCTTCAAAAGTTATAAAAAGAGAGTTTTTCTCATAAAAAAAAAAAAAAAAAAAAAAAAAAAAAAAAAAAAAAAAAAAAAAAAAAAAAAAAAAAAAGCTTTCCGAAGGTTCAAATCCCGGCGTGCGCAAATCGGTTTTATTTTATTGATTTGTGTTATTTCACAATATGATTACTTAAAATAATATACAGAATGAAACTAATTCTTTGTTTAAAACCACTTTATTATAATATATATTCGTCGACTGGTTTCGGTTAAAATCAACCTTCTTCAGAACAATAAACATAAACTAAATTACAGTACAGAGTTAAGCTTATGAGATTAACACAATAGAAAGAGAGACCCTCCTCCTAATCCTCCACCAACCAGTCTCTGATGTTTTCTCCCTCTCTTATATGCCCTCTCTTTCCATTGTGTTTACCTCATAAACTTAACCCTGTACTGTAATATAGTTTTTATGTTTATTGTCCTGAGGAAGGGTTGAGTATAACCGAAACCGGTCGACGAATATAAATTAAAATACTGTGGTTTCAAACAAAGAACTTGCTTCGTTTTGTATAATGTCAAGCTACAAAGTGTTTGCTTTCTTCGACAATTTAAAATAATATAAGTTACTCGTATATTGGCGTACGTTCCAGAGTGAAAAATATTTTTAGTATCGCCCTGGTGTAAGATCATCATTCAGAATTGAAACGTTGCTTGAAATGGCTTTAGCCGTGTTTGGTGACCAGATCTGAATAGCACGGTACTTTCCCACCTTCCTCATTTCCATCTTATTTCCCCTCCTTACTACATTTAGCCTCACAACATACCCCAATTGCCACAGTCTCACTGGCTCCAAGCAGTTAAGAGCAATTGGGACTCCTGTGTGGTATTCGCAAAAAAAAGACAATTTTTTATAGAACAAAATTAAAGCTAAACGTACAAAGATTGCCTACTTGTTCAAGTGATTCTAGCAACTTTTTTTATTTTTTTTTAATTGATATCTACTATAATATTACGTATTTTCAAACATTACATGAAAAATTGGGCCTCACTGGGTATTCACTGGGTTTCCACTGGGTATTCACAGGGTATTCACTGGGTATTCACTGGATATTCACTGGGTATTCACTGAGTATTCACTGGGTATTCACTGGATATTCACTGGGTATTCACTGGGCTACGTGATTCCCAAATTTTTTTTGTTAAATTTTGTATTGATATCTACTATAATATTACGTATTTTCAAACATTACATGAAAAATTGGGCCTCACTGGGTATTCACTGGGTTTCCACTGGGTATTCACAGGGTATTCACTGGGTATTCACTGGATATTCACTGGGTATTCACTGAGTATTCACTGGGTATTCACTGGATATTCACTGGGTATTCACTGGGTATTCACTGGGCTTAGTGATTCCCAAATTATTTTTTTTAATTTTGTATTGATATCTACTTTAATATTATGAATTTTCAAACATTATATGAAAAATTGGGCCTCACTGGGAATTTGCACATGATGAGGCCCCCTCATTTACAATTTAATAAAATTCAATAAAAAGATAATGTTTAATATTTTCTATTCCAATTATTTTATATAGTCGCTAAATAAAAAAAAATAATTTAAAAAAAATAAAAAACTGAAATAAAGTTTTTTCTTCAAAATTCGCAAATTCACTTTGTGGCATCATTATTTAATTTAATTTTATGTAATTTTTTACCCATCCCAAAATAATTTTTATATTTTATTTTATTTAATTTTTTTTATGACATTTTAAGTAATTAATCACCTCTCCTTTCTAATATTTTGTCTGTGTTCTAATTTGTCTATACTTGTTTGTCTTGTGTTATTTTTTATTAACTTATTATCCTGACGAAGAAAACATAGTTTTCGAAACATGTTGATTTTGTTAATTAAATAGTGGTGTACACAAAGTTATTTGTTTTCATTAAATTAAAATGAAATAAAGTTATCTAAAATGAGACAAAATAAAATTAAATACAAAAATAAAGGCGGTAATGAAAAAAAAATATGGAAAATCGGCAAAAGTTATAAAAGTGATTGCTTACTTTAGAATTTTTTATTTTTATTTTTTATTATTATTAAGTTAACATAGAATAATTTATGTATTTATTCACGCCTTGGAGGCTTTTACATACATATATAAATTAGATAAACATCGATAAAAAAAACCTGAAGAAGGTTTGCAGACTTATTTATTTTATTTTATTATCATTAATAATATATAAAACATTTGAAAAAAAACCTTTAAACAACGCGTTTGGTAAAATTATGTTTGGTTCGTTTCTAAAATAATTTAATTAAAAAAAAAACGATAAGAATGAAATAACGATTAATGTAGTATAAGGTGTTTTATTAAAAAAAATGATGGAATTACAAAATGAAAAATGTTAAAAATTAATGCGTTCTTTGGAGATTGTTTTTTTTGTGAAATATTTTGATTGTCAAGCGAAAAATTTTATAGTAGCATAATAACATGCGCTTTTATTTGAAATATTTCCATCGTAAAAGATATGTTTCACTTCACCCCATTTTACGGCAGGTAGTTTATGTCGTTTCGAAGCGCATTGCGGAAATCCTATTGAATAGGTGAATAAAATAGCAATCGCGCACCTCAATACTCAATACTCTACATATACTCAATTCTCTATACTCGATACACAATACTCTATACGCTCGCTGAAGAAATTCAATGCTCACGAAATCGAATGCGTTCCTTTATTACGAATTTCGCTCAGAATTCCTTATTATTTGTATCTAATTACCGATGTATTTGCATGGATATGAAAGAGAGGAATCCGATTTGCTGAATATTTACGAGTTGGAATATTCAACTGAACTTTATGCAGCGTTCTGATGCTGCCTGCATACTGCAGATTTATTTCTAGATATGCAGTAGTGAGTAGGTATCTCGCTTTGTCGTGAACCATGTGAAGAAGGGCTTTTTTTGTTCAAAATTCTGTATTTGAGGGCAAAATACCTAACCAAACTAAAATGTCACCAAATTGTCACTAAGTCACTCGTTGCTAAGTCACCAAAAATCACCCATTGCTAAGTCACCAAACATAGCGAATCATTTGGGGTGACCGATGGCAGAGATGTCGCTTATCCAACAAGTGGGCAGCGGTACCCGTATCCGCCTCCCAAATTGAAAAAACTTGAATTTTAATTCTCGAATCGATTAAATTCTGTGAGATAACCCATCTTCATTGATCATATGTTTTTTGCTGCTTCAGAAAAATATATTGTTTTGTTTATATTACTTAAATATCGCATTGTTATGTAGGGGGTGCCGTTCATAGTCGGCAAAGGAAATTATTGCCACACATTCACGCTATATATCTTCGCATGGATTAACAGAGAGAATAGAATGTTACTTATCTTTGTTTTGGCGCAGACTCCTTGCTAAATTCATAATCCGACATTGTTTCAAATTCTGTTATTCAACTACTGTCATATCCCAGTTGAATATTGCGAAAATTATATAAATAATAATAATGTGTTCTACATAAGTTTCTGAGCATAGGTTATCAAAATCTAGTTGACTCCACACCATCTTTTCCACAGTGACAACCATAGCACTATCTATTCATAATTTAAATCATGCAACATATACAACTCTTACGACGAAGTAGAGAAACATTTTCGAATTACGAAACTACTCAATAGGAGGCTTGTCGCGGATCAGATGCTCCTGTACAAAATTATTAACTCAAAAGTTGACTGCCCGGAGTTGATAAACAAAATCAATTTCCACACGTCCTTTCGATACAGTAGATAAAATACCCTTTTCTACATTGATAGATGCAACACCAATTCCAATCGAAATGAATTTATGCAAAGGACATGTAACTACTATAACAATAAATTTGCAAATATAGATACACGTGCTGACGTATTTACTGCTAGTTACTGTCGCTACAAAACTTCATTGTATAACATTCTAGGTGCAAATAACACATGAATTAATTGTATCTAATATTTTTATATTACTTGCGTGGCAACTTTCCCTTATCCCTCTCCTCCCCTTACCCTTCCCAACCCAAATCCCTATTTTGCAGTCTATTTCAGTTATAATCACATTATTTTATTGTTGTGTATTGGTTTATCATTTGTTGAATTCAGATTTGTACTATTAATATTTTTTTTTTACTTGCTGCTTAGTTCTGTTTTTCTTGCATTTTTCTTAAATATTCTAGTTTACATTCAGTTAGTCTTGTTTCTAAATACCTTTCTGTGAACATTAATAATTGGTCTGTTTTTTATCATCCTTTTATGTTTATTGTATTACTAAGACTGTTAATGTTCCTTAAATAAATAAATAAATAATATTTCCCCGCTAGTGTGATTTTACCGAACTGCCAATAATTCAAATTCACGCCATTTCGATATGTCCAAAACCTCTCCGTCCTGTATCAAAGCGAAAATAATTGTGAATATAACTGATGTTGATGGGGATGAATTGGCAACAACGTACATGTTACTGGTGCTGATTATTTTGAGCAAGATGGACTCATATGGAATTTTTAGTATTTTGTGTCCTCGCTCACTACAAAAGATACTCACAATCAGCTTCAATGTTTTTTTACTACAAAGAAATGAAAATTTAAAGAAACATAAATTTAATCTTGTTGTGAACAGAAAAAAATCTTCAATTTTTCAGCATCTAAAAAATCTCAATGTTGGAACAATGTAGGTAATCTTAAAATTCCGTTATGAAATTACTCTTGCAATAATTAATTACACTCTTCTGTATGTGGCGGATTTTAATACAGCATTCTGTTCTGCTATCCTAGCAATGGGAAAAAAGTAGAAAATTGAGATTTTGTTTATTAAAAAAATATTTACACTAACCAGGTAACGAGAATTTCTATCCAGGATAATGTGGAAGCGAAACAATGTTCCTGAAGTTGTTTTAGAGCTTTTTCAGCTTACGATGCTCCTTTACTGGAATTTAACGAGAACTTTCCTTGTCAGAAATAGTCCGCAGTACATAAATTTGTCTTGTAGACTATTTTTCTATAGTTTTTTCTACGGAAAGTTTAGTGCTGCAATTTACATAATAATTTTGGTTTTAAAGTATCCCGTGTTAGGCTGATTTTTTGAAGTGAAAACTTCTTTAGCACCGTTGTGCTGAAACGCGATGAAATGAAAAATAGCGACACAAAAACCTACATTAACATTTTTTTCATCTCAAAGGTATAAAACTTGACAATTAGTTAATTCATTAGTAAAATATGTAAATCTTTTAATAATTGCACAACTAAAACAAATTATAATGTACTTTTGATTAAAAAATAATTAGTAGTACTGTATGACTAAAAAAATCACTGGATATTATAAATGTGGGATTGATAATTACATGTTAGCTAAAAAGCGCTGACGTTTGAAACATAACGTAATCAAACTTTGCAAATCAAGATTAACCATAAGATATTTAAACAATAAATACGCATTTCAAATATAGAATTAAAAAATATTACGTTTAATTATGTAAGATGATTTGTTTGACTTTAGGTAGATTTATCGCTTCATTAAAATCAATTCCAATTTTGAAAATTGCACTTAAATTCAAAATATATCTAAATTCTATAGTTCAATGAGTGTTTTATTTTTTATTACCTAATTAATTAAAAACTGACCAAAAATTGTTCATGGAACTATAAACACATTGCTTATCCAGCCAAAGCGGGTAGTTTATCTTTTGTATAAACTTGTTTTATTAAAAATTTCTTTACGAGTTTCGGAATGAATCCAAGGAATTTTAAATGTCCTTTATATTTCTTATTTTTGAAGATGTCGTAAAACAAAAACTATTTTAGAAACAAGATAAAATTACCTTTTCGATTTTTTTTTAAATGAAATATAATTTAGTGTTTATAAATTGCAATTCATCAAACATGAAAAAGTTGAAAAAAAATCTTGCCCCAAACTTAAATATTAAAACGTTGAGAAATTTCTGAAACTTCAAAATTAAAAAAATCACACTATTAAAAAAATTTGCAACAAAACTGTCACGACCTCATTCAATTAAAAATCAAACACAATTTTAAATCGAAAAATCTTCAAATTATGTAATAACAAAGCAATGAATGAAGAAAAATGAAAAAAAAATTCCCAATAATAACCGAAAAAATCTGATATTTGTGCATAATTTATGTGACCTCTCGAAACTGACATTACATTAAACTCACACGCAAAAGTCAATTAAAAAATAATGGTTCAGAAATAACCTATCTTTTTCTGTCAACAAAACTTGATTAAAACATAACATTATCTAAATAAATTAAACCGATGAAAAATAACACAAATACTTTTAATTATCTTGAACTAAACTTAAATAATTTAGAATAGGAATTAGGCACAAAAACATTATATGAATCGCACGTAAACTATCACACGTCAAAACTGTGATTTTTCCGCGTATGAAAAAAAAGATGACGGATCTGCGCATGCGCACATGTACCGAAGTTCAATGTTAACAACATTATAATGACATTTTTATTAGAAATCATCCGAAGAGGAAAATTAACAGTCTTATTATTGCGAAACAAAAATACTTGTTTTTGTATGTGGCTGATAATGATTACAGTTTTTTTATTTAAAGGTTAATAATATAAGCAACAAATAATGATTAAACCCTTCTTAATTTTCACAGAAATTAAATGAAAAAAAATAAAATCGCCTCAAGAAAGTCCTAAGCCAAGATCGAGTAACAAATATTGTAAACTGTCATTCCGGCAACTGTCAGAGACGCGACGGAGTCGCCTTTACAAAATAAATAATAGCAAAAGTTCCGGGGGACGGAGGGAGGGAGGGTGGTACCTAAATCCGTGGAAATAATATGAAAGTTGTCTCAGTGCGTTTGACAGGTTTATAAAAACCAGCCTAGAAAGAAACCTATTGAAACTTTCCCCAGTTTCCACGGCCTCGAAGTATTTCTCGCAACGGCTTTCAGGCTGTTGAAAGTTTCAACAGTGGGGCGATAATTTTGCAGGAAACTGATAGTTTCTGAAATGTTCAGTATAAACCGCGGAACAATTGAAAGTAGTTACGCAGAAAGCAGCTAGGTCACAATTTTTGCAAAATAAGATATTGTTCTCAGTTATATCAATTCTATGTTCACTGTTATCAGTCAGAATGCTTTCATAGAAAAATGAATAGTATTCATTTTATGTATGCATGGCACTCAAAAAAAAATTTATGTGGCTTTTACTCAAAAACATGTATTCGCAAATATGTTTCAAATCAATAAGGAACTCCAGTGAAAAATATTATGGCTTTAAAAAAATATGTTCATATAGACCAATAAACGCTGATTTTGAATATATAAATTTTATTAAATAATATTTAACGTGGAGTTTTAAAAAAAATATTTAAAAGTCCATTTTAAAACAGTTCATTAAAACACCCTGTCAAGTTGGTATTATTGAATTTGTGAGGCGTGACGTCACCGCTTCCATAAAACGCTCCAATGCTGAAATTCAAAATGGCGGCGGTCGAACAGCTGATTCCAGTTCCCTACGAAATTCATGCTTCGGTTTCCTTAATATTGATTTCGATTCGTAAAGCTAAAAAAATAATAATTTAAACAATTTTTATACCAATCTCCCGTAATAATATTGAAAAATATAATAATATAATAAATATAATATAATAAATAAATAATTACACCTAAATAACGTTTTACTTATTGAATAGTTTCATCACTTCTTCCATACAAAATGACAACGTGCCAGATGACGTCACAGGGCCAGATGACGTCACGGT
Organism: Glyphotaelius pellucidus; assembly: GCA_936435175.1. Taxonomy (NCBI): domain Eukaryota; kingdom Metazoa; phylum Arthropoda; class Insecta; order Trichoptera; family Limnephilidae; genus Glyphotaelius; species Glyphotaelius pellucidus. The sequence continues at coordinate 32,424,131 of OW386549.1, forward strand.
GGTTTTCGGGGGATCTTGAAAAATTAAAACTTTGACATTTATTTTAACTATTAAAACTAACTATAAAAATAAAAGTAAATATGCAGTTATTTAAGTTAGAAGGTCATTATTCATAAAAAAAAATTTAAAAAATGGACTGGAGTTCTCTATTAGGACTGATAATTATTTAAAATTTATTTATAAAAATTTCAAGAGGAAGAGAACGTGTACAGTGGACTCACCTTGACTTCCTGAGCACGTTCTTGTTATGAATTATCGATAGATCACTTGGCTGAGCACATGCACAAGTCTCCACATATGCATACTAGATATTTGATATACATTTTGATTACAAAAATAATTTTTCAGTTTGGTTGGGTTTTTTGATCTCAAATCCAGAATTAAGATTTGTATGAAACGGGCCAAAATGGTCCGCGCATACGTTCCTCTTAAAGCTTTTAGAGTAAAAACATTTTAGGTATTTATTTATTTTATTTATTTAAAATTTACGGCACAAAGTGCCATTTACAAGCTTGTGTATATTTAATTACAGTCTTGGTACTTAATACAGGCATTAAAAATAAACAATAATATCAAAAAACTCATTATGTAGTGACCTCGTTAACGTATAATTGGCTGAAATGTTCGATCAGTACAACCTTATATTTCAGTATGGAAATATAAAAAATTTCAGCCACATTAGCATAAAAATTTCTAATGGTGTGTAATCTATTTATAACTGAATTGGAGCCTGATACCGACGTGTAGTTGTCACAATAATACAAACTAGGGAACCTTGATCTAATTGTAGGTATATGAAAGTGAATCAAATTTAATATATCAGGGCTATCCAACTGATAGTTTACGATTTTATACAAAAATATCAGATCAAAAAATTTTCTTCTGTCACTTAATTTCAATTTCAAAAAATCATAATTTATTGATTCTAAGGGAATTTCAAGTCTTAAATTAATACACCTCAAAAATTTGTGTTGGACTCTTTCAATGGTATTGATGTGATTATTGAAGACAGGTGACCAAATTGTTGAATTATATTCTAGAATTGTAATAGTATTGTGAAGATTCGATTATTCAATCTTTTAACAAAAATGCTTTTATCTAAGTTTGAGTTTTTTTAATGGCTGGCTGCTTTTTGCATAACTACGTTGAATTGTTACTATAAAATAATAAAGCACAAAATTAAATCTCGCTTACTTTGCGCTCAGCCATTCCATTATAGTTGTTGTGGAGCTGCAGGGGATTTCGAAGAAGTTTGGTGAAGTATCGAAGGTTTGCAGGAAATATGAGTTAAAATTGCTACATTTTCTATTATAATGGCGTTTTGATTCCGTACAACAGAAGTGGCCAACTTTTGTGTTGCGTTCAACTTTCAGAATACATAAATAGTCGCTATCTACGTATAATATTCAATGTAACATATTCGATCCCCCTGGACTAAATCAATGATGGGATTAAAGCATTAAAGTATTAACTTTTGCTGTTTTTGATGTATAATTGTGTGGAGGGATGTATGAAGTATGCTCATTTTTGCCGTGAACTTTGGAGACTCAAGACTTTGGTCGGACCATTAAAACGAGACAAATTGAAGGTTTGTATTGTATGTAAAGACGTATGTAGTTTCTCTCAACAGATGTCGTTAAGGCAGGCAAAAAATCCCTCAGGACCTACGTCATCTTTGGGGATGCTGTGTGACGGACGTACGAATCTATTCCTCCATCTGCGTTACGGTACATCTCCAAGGTCGGCTGAAAAGGTCTAGTCTAGGTCCCCCGATTCAACACGCCACGCATTAGGCGGGCAAACGCATTCGCCGCCAAGACCTAGACAAATCTCACCCCGTAAATTTGGGCACCCCTGCTTAGTTACCAAACGTAGAGAACCACTTAAGGTGACCTGTGGCAGGGGTGTTGGTTAGCCAATAAATGGTTCCCGGAAGGGCGGTACCCATACCCGCCTCTCAAATTGAAAGAAGTAGTAGAGGATGGGGATAACTGTCGAACGTTTTGATCTTATACCCTAAGGTTACGAAGATTGCCGATCTTATCCGATCTACTAGCGGGCACCTTCGGTTCCCGGCGGGAGATTGTCAAAGAGCATTATGTAGAACGGACGTTAAGTTCAGTTAGATATTCATTGTAAATACGACAATAATAAACAAGACTCGTAATCTCCGTGAACCGAAGTATTACTGAAAACCCTCGATCATCGGGGTTGTATTAAACAATAGTACACCGTAGGGCTCAAGGTGTGAAGGGTTTTGAGAGGCATATAGTATAGTCAATAGGGCTAAGTAGGTACTCTTCAGCTAGATACAAAGGAAAGAATGAGATATTCCAGATGACTTGACAAAGCAAGGCCGATTTTTTGTTTCTTACATGAGCTACACACAGGAGGCCCTGAGGAAAATAATTTCCCTCAGAGCCTTTGTCATCTTTGGGGATACTGTGTGGAGGGTTTTTTTTTGGGAAAAAAGGAGAGGAGAGTTCTAGGAAAGAAAAGGGTATAAGGGGTGGGTAGGAATCTGAGGTTCAGCGTGTCCTGGTCATGCACCGTCAAGACCTAGACAAACTTCGCCCCATGAACCCGGGCACCCCTGCTAGATCACCAAACGTAGCAAACCACTTGGGGTGACCTATGGCAGAGGTGTTGGTTATCCAATAAAGGTTCCCGGGGCGGCGGTACCCATTCCCGCCTCCCAAATTGATTACAACAATAAAGTGCTTATTTTTATTTTTTATGAATCGTTATTTACTTTTCTCTAAATTTAAAATTTATTGAATTGTAATACCATTGCATACATTCTGGAATAAACTATTTTTTTCGACTTTATGTCCGGGTTAAATCTTCCCCACAAGAAAAACTAAACCCTTCTACACACTTTTCCACAAATGATCACCTAGTCAATCCACGCTATGCATAAGTATAATAAATACAAAACAATACAAGAACAACATTTCAACCTACCAGAGACCAAATGGGAAAATAATTCACCGACTCCAGATATTTTCATATCAGAGGGTTCGGCTCGGTAGAACTCCTAACTCGACCGATGAATTCTACTGATCCCTCAATATAAATATTTTAAAATTCTTATTAGTATTATTATTGTTCGTTTGTTGGTTTCTGATTATCAGGAAAATTTTAAGAAAATTAATGATGTCGTCACGAAGTTGTTCACACTAAAATGTTAAAATTGGACTTCATGATTTATGAATTTTTACCTTCATGATTATATTGAAATGCAACGCATATAACCAATTAAACACTGACACAACACACAGAATCCGCCGGTAAACGAAACGGCTAATGGTCGTTGTATTTTTGGAATTCACCGAATAATTCAGACGTGATATGTGGTTTGAAATAAAATGTTTTGAATGTGGTCCCCATCTGAATTTCAGTATTTGGAAATATGGGTACAAAAATGCTTTTATTTTGATGTTTTTAATGGCTTCTCACATATTATAAGCTGCTATAGGTTTTCTTTTTGGAAAGTATACGTTTTGTTTTTATTTATTTTCGTTTTGTATGCCCAAATACAAAAAAAACTCAAAATATTATCTTTGAATCACAACATTATGAAAGCATTTTTTAAATAAATGGCGGCGCATTAAAAAATATTTAACTTAAAATATTATGAACTTTGAAATAACTTGAAGAAATGGAAAATTTTTAAAAGTCACAAAGACGTTGGTTTCATCTGTTATGTCGTGAAATATTCTTAAAATACGTAAGAGGGACGTTATTTTACGTAAGGAGATATATTTGCTTTTTGTATTATACATATATTATACCTTAGCTCAATTCAGGAGCCCTTGGGGAAAAAACTTCCCTCAGGACCAATGTCATCTTTGGTGATGCTGTGTGGAGGAACTTTTTGGGGAAGGAGAGAAGTTCTGGAAAGGAAAAAGTATAAAGTATGGATAGGAATTTGGTGTCAATATGTTCGGGAGTAACGGACGTATGAATCTACCCCTACCACTGCAGTAAAAGGTGATGTTCCGAGAGATTCCTGCTGGAAAGGCCAAAAGGTCCCCCTTAACCAATCCGGCCTGCCACGCAGCTGGTGGACAGATGCAACCAACGCCAAAATCCGAACTAACCTCACCCCATGAACCCTGGCACCCAAAGGCACTGCTAAGTCACCAAAAGTAGTGATCCACTTGGGGTGACTTATGACATGAGTGTTGGTTATCCAATCAATGGTTTCCAGGGCAGAATGTGAGGTATTCACATAAAAAAAAAACTTTAAAAAAAAATAATATCCTAATAGTAAGCAATTAGAACAATTTTCTTGTATGGGGCCCGTTTGACGAGTTTTTACCTTATAAAACGGTTAATCACAGATGTCATGGCTTCGGATTTGGTAAATTTTATATCTCTTAATTCCCAGTAATAAGACAACTAAAGTTGTTTTGGTAATCTTCCAAATAAGATGTAGGTTCGAGTGATTGCTTGTTGGTTTATTTAGTTATTGTTAATGTTTACAATGAATATTAAACTAGAGAGACGTACTTACTAGGCTAGGCTTTATAGTAGTTCTGTTTCTGCGGCGGGCAAACTGTAGAAGCTCGTCCAATCTCACTTACTTCATGTGCACAATTTCACAAGTTTAGGTACGAACGGTGATAGATGGTACTCTTCTGATATCCTACTCAACTGCCATCTGTCGAGATATACCAGAACTTCGTTTTACAAATTAAGCTACCGACATCTATTGAAAGAAGTTAAAACTACATGAATAATCAACACACTTCACTTAACTTACTGTTTTTTTAGGTTACATATATATATATACATATTATTATATATACATATTACAATACAATACATTACAAAATGATGCTTTGTCTGTCTAAGGTTCCCGTTTCAGGATAGCCAAATTGCACATTTAGTTCATAATATTCTTAACAAAGGAATGGTTACGTTCAAGATATCACAAGAAGGAATGGTTTCTTTATGTCCTTGAAAGTATCGCAAGAATGTGACTCTTTCAAGGTCATTTTGGAGAACATTAATAATTGTAATATTTAATTAAATGAAGACATTATGAGCGAAACTCAATCGAAAATCTGGAAACAGAAAAATCAGAAAAAGATATTTACACCTCTGGGACTCGAACCCAGGACCTCCCTACTTTCCGGGTTGAGCGCTCTTATCCACTGAGCTAAGGTGTCGATATCCAATTCGGTCACTTTTAACTGTACCATACTTCGACTAAGAACTACCCATATTATCTTCATTTTTCTTAACGCATATATTTTTATTGGCTGCCATCTTTTATGAATGATTGCAAGATTCAACTCGAACTAAATGCAATCTAGATGGTGTCTGGATAAATTTTTATCCATTTTATTTAATGTGCGACATCTATTGACTCTTCTGCAAGTCTAGGATGAAGATTATTATTTTTTAGTTTAATTTTTTTTATGAGTAAAACCTCAAACTGTAATATTTAATTAAATGAAGACATTATGAGCGAAACTCATCTTTTTCTGATTTTTCTGTTTCCAGATTTAATTAAATGTTACAGTTTGAGGTTTTACTCATAAAAAAAGTTAAAATAAAAAATAATAATTAATAATTGTATTCAGAACAAAGGAATGGTTTCTTTCGAGAGATCGCATGTTTATGTTTGTTTTTTTTTACATTATTTTAGAATAAAAATACTTAACTATATCTAATTATTTATTAAACAAAGTACTGGTAAATGAAGTTAATTCGAAGATTATTATAATAAAATGGTTTTTTAATGCAAACCAAGAATCGTCGAACACAAACCGGTAATAAAGCGTTCCAGGGGAATTCTCTTCAAAGGCGGGTACCAGGAAGTGTTGGATCGTCGCCCCTATTAACGTTAATCGAGTGCTTATGAATTTCAATCTCCTCTCGATAATGGATCTAATCGATAGACTATTACACAATATCGCTGATATACTAATTAACTAACTGAAACCTGCACGTCTGCCCCTATCGTGCACTCATACATGAATGAATCTTCAATGAGTCCAAAACACAGACGAAGCGGGTAAGGATGCTAGATGAATGGACCTCTTCCTTCTGAGTCAAAAATTCACGAAATGCTTGGCGAAATCTATGATTGAACATTCGATTTCAGCTTTAATTCGAAATTTTTATTTTTTATTTTATTTAATTTATTTTGGAAAATCAAATACTATTTACAACAATAAAATTACACACATAAAATCAAATAATAGATTTTCACATAACACGCTTTGAATGGCAGGAGACCTTTTTGTCCCAGCCCACACGCGTCTCCATTACAATCAGAGTGAGAATTATGTTGTAAATAGTGTTAAAAAGGCAAAACACAACGTTTTGTAGTCTAATCTAAAAAATAACGACGAAAACAGTAAAATGTACAACTTTATGAAACCAAAGTTTTGAATCGCAATTTGGAAAAAAAATTGAAACTTTGAGAATTTTTTATTAATTATTTTTATATAAAAAGACACAAAAGAAAGGTGACAGTAACGTTTATAATACATTTTCTTTAATGAAAAATATACATGTTTATATGTTTTTAATTTTTGTTTTCGTTATTAGTAATTTAGTAAGAAAAAACATGAGGTTTTTTATGTTTGCATGCAAATTTTTATATTTCAAAAATTATGTGTTTATTTTGAATTAAAAAATTTGAAAGCGTATTTCAACACCTTTCAAAAACAGTTTTTAGTTTTGAGATATGTTCAGAAATATTCCATTTATTTGCGTTTTATTGTAAAGCGTAAATTAAAAATTACGCCAAAATTCGCTTAATAGTTATTTTAAGCTCTAATAGTTTCAGCGTGATTCTATAAATCGTAGATATTCGATTAACGTATGCTTTGGGGAATTCCAGTGACCAAATCTGATTAGCTTGGGACTCTTCCTCGCCAACCTCTACCCATCCTTACCCTTACCTTATCTTACCCCATCCACTCCCTAACCTCTCCACTTTCCTCAGGCTCACAATATAACCCAAATGGGGTTGCTATAGTCCCACTGGCTCCAGACAGTTGGGAGCAATTGATATTCTTTCTGCCGTAATCGATTATGAAAAATAGCGAATATTGGAACAAGGAAAACGAGGGGAAAATGTGTTTATGTGATGGGGATGCAGAGCTACATTTTCCATGTGAATTTCACAATACTTATACTTAAATTTTAAATTCTATCGTGACCGTTACTTATTTTCTTATCTGAGAGTATCATTTTTGATGTTTTGGTGATTTAAAACACAGTTTGAATCAAAAATTTTGCAATACATGCTTTTACGGGAATGTTTGTCGCTAACTACGAAAAACGTTTTTTAATATTTTAAGTTCTAATCAATAACCCGTTCTGTCTTATATAATGCAATCTCACTCACATGCGCCAAGAAAATATTCTAGGAGGATTTATTTTGGCCTCAATCCAAGACACAAGTTGACAAATCAAACCTTCGGAGCGAAAGAGCCGGGAGAGGAAATTCGTTAAATTCTTGGCAGTACTCCGACGCAATCTCCGGAGAAATGACAATAAAACTTTCATGGAATTGCATAAACAGATGAATACACGAAAATTACGTTTTGCAGTATTTCAATTGTAAAGTACGCATTATAACAAAGCATTTGAATTCAAATGTATGTTCCTGAGAAAAGTAGAGAAGATTCAATTCGATTTCGATTCATTTATTATTTCTTAAACATAAAAAATTGTTCATTTTAAATTGCTGTTAAATAATTTTATTAATCAGAATTTTCAAACATACCGAAGTAGGTATCAACAACCATACTAGTAGAAACGAAGTTTTGCTTTTAAAGGATGACTTGATGAATTGATAAATAAATTGATGCTATATATGTCGATAATTATTCTACTGATACAAGGAAATTCCCCTTTATAATTGTATTTCCTGCAACTAAATTCAATTTTTTGACGTGACAACGTCTTATAAATCGATGAATGCCGGCTGCAATCACGAAAAAGCATGTCATTGTCAGGTTGTCACGTTCCGCCTGAGCCGAGCGTGCAAGCGAGAGCGCGGAACAAGCGTTCGGCCTAAGCGTTCAGCTTGTGACGCATCTCTCTTCCACTCCATCGTTATTTTATGACGTTATCACGTAAAATTATCGTCAGTAAATCGACTTTACCGGCAACCAATTATTTGGTTTTCTGAAGGTTTCACTTCAGCTGATTGTGAATTGCACACTCTGATTTATTTTTTTTTTCGATTTCAAATTAGGAATTAAACAATTTGTCCAAAGAAACGTCACTATCTCAATGATAATTCGTTTATAAAACATTTTTCAGACAGGTAGGTACCATATTGTAATGTATGTGAATATGTTTGTAGTTTCAATGTCTCTCAACAGAAGTTGTTAGAATAGGTTGTTTTATGTAGTTTTATGATGTCTCAACAGAAGTCAGTCTAAAACCCAAACGATTACGAATATATTCGATCTACAGACTGGCACGTCGCTCAGCTGCTCTCCATGCTTCAGATTAACACAGAGCATCCTTTAGAAGGGATTTAAAGTCCAGTTACATATTCATTACTACGATGCGATAAGATTTAAAGTCCAGTTACATATTCATTACTACGATGCGATAAGATTTTAAGTCCAGTTACATATTCATGAATACGAAGCGATAATAAACAAGAATCAAGAACCAAAGTATTATTGAAAAATCCCGAATTGTAGAATTTTATTGCTAATCAGATTAATTACCAATACATCACACATATTATTGAAAAAATACAAATAAAAAAGCCACATTTGAAAAAAGAATCTTTACTTTATCATTTGGCCACCATCTTGAAACGGAAACGGAACTTAAAAAAAATTACAGACAGACAAAATGCAAAACAAGACTTTGCTACGCTCAGTCAATTATTATTTTTTTCATATTTTTGACTAGTTGTTTTTTTTGTACTTATTAGAAAATTGTAGTGTATTGAAAGAGCTAATATCAAATGCCGACAGATGCGCCAGCAGCGAAAGATCTTCTGTCGTTTGCCAACAGATGCCAGTAGCAGTGGCTATCGAGAGCGTTCAAATGCCAGCTACCCAGCAGATTCAATTAGCAGCCAATTTAGACAGGTCGTGTGACCGGTGGTATAATTATTGCAAATACGTAAACTCATAATAAAATAGTTTGCATCAAGAATCTATTATTAAGAAGTACCCCCAGCGAACAAATAGTGTTTGATTGTAAATAATACAAACATCGCAAAAATATACCAATAATATCTACAATAACCAAATTACCTTATCATTGTAATAATACAGGATTTAATGCTGAATTATTTTCCATTATAAATCGCCTGCATATGTTTGGTAATACATATATTGTTGATGATGTAATAAATATTGAAAAATTATCAACATACAAAAATTATTTAATTAAAGCTGTTTGTCAGCGCTTCTCACTTGGATTATAATCAAATTTACTTTATATTCTTCATCGATGTTTAATTCTTTTTAAATTTATTATTGTTTTCGATTTGGATTTCTTAATTTATTTTTGTTACGTATTTAGTTATTTACTTAGTTTACTTAGTTATTTTTTTAGTTCAAAATACCTTGTAGGTATACGTGTAAATGAGGTTTTCTTTTCTGCTTTAGGCTGTCACTTCAATATGTACTTTTTATTTTTTTGGTATATGAATATTTGTTCTTAACTATGCATATTCTGTATCCATTTCTAATTATTGTTATTCCTATGTAAGGGCCGTTAATCGGCGTTAATTCATAATAAATAAATAATACGAAAACTCGCGTGTTGTAAAAAAGCAATATAGTTTTCTCATCACGTTGATATTTGTTTTTTTTACAGTGTTTACTTTATGTCAAAAAACAGCGTCGCAGAGGATTTACAAAGGCTCGAAAGAATTTAGTGGTGCGATAATATTCATGGTGGAAAAAAAACAGTTTTGTGGTGGTTTTACCCTTTTTATTTGAGGAGTGTCCTTACATCGATCATTTGCCGTCATTATCCATTGTTGGCAGGACACAATGAGCAGGTGTAAGCCTTGCCCCGCGGTGACATGTTATTATTCACAAACAACGAGCTCCGCAGCCGCACTTTACACTTTACTCCGAACATACAGGGTGCTTACATTGCTGAAATAAAATTTAAAAAAATTTTTAAAAAAGTTATTTTTATTTGCATTGACTACACACAGGAAGCCCTGGGGAAAATGATTTCATGAAAGGCCTATGTCATCTTTGAAGTTGATGTATGGAGGGTATTTTCGAGGAGGAGAAGGAGTGAAAATGGGTCTTGAAGAAATCCATGTTGTAGGAGGGAGTACTCAAAGAGTCATCATTAGTAATCAAGATATGTCATCTTCAGGGATGCTGTGTGGAGGGTCTTTTTAGGTAAAATAAGGAGAGGAAGTTCTCAAGGAAAATGGGAGGGTGGATAGGAATCTGCGTATCAAAGTGACTAGGAATAACAGACGAATCCATTCCTCCCATTGTGGTGCAAGCCGATGCATCGAAAGAGTCCGGATGGGGAGGTATAGGTGAGGTCTCCCTCAACCAGTCACTCACGATCCGGTCCGCCATACAATAAGTGGGCAAACGAATTCGCTGCCAAGACCTTGACAAACCTCGCCAAAGAACCGTCATCGTCAAAGAGAGTGAATAAGTGGAAAAGTTTAAAAAGCAAAGAAGTGAAATAGTTTAAAAATTTGTTTTTATACTTAAATTTGTGATTTTGAGTGCAGAAAAATTAAAACACGGTTTTTTTTTAGTTCTAATTTATTTTTTATGTCCCAATAAACAAAACAATTTTGCAATCAATCGCATCAATTGAAAATCTGTAAGAATTGCATTTTAGACTTTACTGCATTTATATAACTTTGTTGAATGCTTATTACATTATTTTAATGTAAATGGGTGCTTTTATTATTTTTGCGCTTGCGCCACGGCAACGGCACAAAAAAGGCAAAAAAACGTACGTTCTTCATCACAATAATGCTGCAGCATCTCTTTTTTGTACACTAAATAATAGTGAAACAAACGATGTATTTATGTCTGCCTACCCCGTGGGAAAACTACAATCATTGTCATATATCTCCCTCACTAGTTTAAAAAAAATGAGACGCCGTGTGCCGTTGCCGTCGAAGTGCCGTCACCGTAGGAATTATAAAGGCAACCAACGAATATCACGTATATGCGAAGTCATAATTTTATCATTTATATCTCGCAGGACATAAATTCCTTGAATGTTGCTAAATATATTATATTGATATTTTTTCGTTAAAGTGGGACACTAGCGACCAGGGCCGGCCCTATAGAATTTCCATGTGGCCAATGTGTTGATAATACATGACATCATCTAACACATCGCCCTTGAGAAAAATTTTCATACAAACTGTGCTACATGGAAATACAAATCATCATTACATTACGTTAGCTCTGTACGGTAGACCCGGAGGAAAATAATTCCCCTCACGGCCTACGTCATCTTTGGGGATGCTGTGTGGATGATCGTTTTAGGAAATGAAGGAGGGGAAGTTCTGAGAAGGAAAAACTGGGTGGGTAAGAATCCGGGGGAGTTTTTCCTGGAATGACGGACGTTTGAATCCAACCCTCCCACAGCGGTGAAAGGCGATATTCCGAGAAAGTCCTGATTGAGAGATCAAAACGTCTCCCTCAACAAGTCTCTCCCGATTCAGTCTGCCACGCGGTTGTTGGCCATCGCATCCGCTGCCAATACCCGGACAAACCTCACTCTTATGCACCCAAAGCTAAGTCACCAAACGTAGCGAACCAATCAGGGTGACTTATGGCGGAGGTGTTGATTATCCAATAAATGGTTCCAGTTATGGCTGAACAACCTTAAAACATTATTAAAGCTAAATTTTACCGACTGGTATCCCTGATAGTCGCTCTCCGGTCCAGTGCATAATATTGCAAATTTATTCCGGTTCCCGCTTTCGTTCAGTCTGGGTGTTTTACATTCCCTCCCGTGTCACTCTAGTTGTTACGATTTTAATTTTGTATCAAGTTTATTTTAAATATAACGTTACTTGTAAATATATTTGACCGCATAATAAAGAGTTCTTATTGGCAAATTTTCCCTACACACGCATCTCAGTTTACAGTGCTCGGAAAAGCTGTAAGCTGCAAATCCAAATCTGAATAAAATATATAATTCACCATCTTTCCAAACCGGGAAGGCGGTACCCATACCCGCCTCCTATATTGAAAAATAATATTGAATTTCGCTCGCGCCGGGCGCCGTTTGTCTCAAGGCGGCCCTGCTAACGACCACGTAAAACACCGCATCACCAAGTCTTATGGTACATTAAACGTTTATATTTAAATGAATATTAAATTATTTATATGCCGAAAACGGGACACTCTGTAAAACGTGGCTCGCGTAACGTTGGGCGCTTCGGGCTTACATAAAATATATGTATTTTCCGTTGCAAGTGAAAAATATGGCCGGAACGGAGCGACCCGCCGCAGAATATATCACTCAAAGTTTCGGGGTGTGTTTATGGTATGAATATTTTATGATTATTTAAGGAGCGTTGAGTGTTTTTGCGAATTTTGTCACTTCGGCTATGCGAAATAGCGAAAATGTATGGATATTACATAGCTCCTTCGGCGTGATTCATAAATTTTCAACAATTTGTGAATAATTTAAAGTTTTCAAAGAGTGCGGAATATCTTGCAAGTAAAAAATGTCAAGGTTTATGTTTAAGGCCCGGTAGTCAGCGTTCAAAAAGAAGAAGAAGTGCTGATATGTAAATGTGAATGTTAAGAGGGAATGCGCTTATATAAAAACTATAAAAATTAAGCGAAAATTGTGAAAATTAGCTTGGTACCTATCTAAAATGTTATCACATTTTTTTATCTCTTAGTTTTTTTTTTAATTTATTCTTTCACATTATTATAATTGCTTGCATTATTATAATTTATTCTTTCACATTATTATATAACTTTTACATTATATTATAATTGCTTATGAAATATGGCAGACTGGGATTGCACTATCCTCCCAGTACTGCTGGAATAAAAACTTAATTAGAAAATAAATTTACTAAAACGCGATTAAAATAACAAAAATCTCTCGACAAATGCGTATGTTGGATTGAAAGGTACACTGTTATTACTTTTCATATCCGTAATATGTTAAATAAGAGAACAAAATGTGTTTTTAAAACTTTGCGGAGCAAACTTTGCAATTTTTTTCAACTGAGGAAATTTCATACACCCAATTACGTTTCGGCTATACAAATGTACAGATATTATTTTCGAAATTAACATATATATTTTTTAGAAACTTAAAAAACGGTTTCAGGAGAAATATGTTATAAAACGGTAAAAATTCAAAATGCATGGGCAACAGGCATTTTACCAAACTGTTGCAGTCACTATCGCTTTTACTCCTCCGAATTTTGAGCGAAAGGGAAAACTACACCTCACGCTGACAATATCTAAATAAAATCGAGCTTTGTATCCCCCATTTTTTCCTCCTAAACGGATTTTTAAGATTTTACTAACTTTATTAGAAGAAAATACTCTATGTCTGTACATTTTGCTTTTTTAAAAACTGCATTGTCTTGTTTATGGTTCCATGCCATCTGAAAATACAGTCAACTCGATACTTCCTTGAAAATTCATTAAAAGCTATTAAACAAATAATTTCAAAACAGCCCATCATAACCCTAACCTAACCAATTTTTTATCAAAATTTTTAATGACTTTTCTGAGGTGGTTCTGAGTTGTTTTCATTCTGAGTGTCCGGTCACCCTTATTTATACACTTAACGTCTGTTAATGGCGTTCAAACCAGGCAAATTTAATTTTTGGAGGGTCATAACTCCTTTAAGAAGTCATTTATCAAAAAAACACAACTTACCGACACGTTAGTGGTCGATATCAATATTATATTAAAACATTTACATTAGTGTCAAAATCCAGAAAAGCAATTGGGGAATACGTTTGTATGGACAAAACGCCGCCCGGTTTGCAAACCTAACATTTTACAGAGAATTTCATGTTGCGACTGTGTGACTATGCGCTCCCCTCACTTAAATGTTGATAAAATATGACCAGGATAAATGAAAATGTGACCGGGGCAAATGGTTGTTTATCATTTGATAGAATTTAAAACATGTTTTTTAGTAAGTGGGAAATCTATATACTACCATACCACACTGACTATTGACCAAAACATATGATAAGCCAACTCTTCGTCTTGTACAAAGCTAGCAGATTATTCAATAGGGTTCCACGCCAACTCAGTATCATATCAAATCACCTCTTTGAAAAGTCATTAAAAGCTAAAAAAAACGAAAAACAGCCAATAATCTAACCTAACGTAAGATATTTAATCCATTTAATCGCATTTTCACAGATAAAATAAATATATTTGCAAGTGACAAAACTTACAGCTAGAATAATGTTAAGATACATTAATTCCTTGCCAAGCGAATTAATTATATTTCAGTATGCAGGGAGAATTTTTTAAGGTTAAAAATATCATAAAATCGAAGCAAGTGCGGTGAACCACTGGCGAATCCGCAAGAATTCACCGTGACATGACGGTTTCATTCATCAGAAATTTACGGTGGATTTCTTGTACATAAATTAGAAGTTAGTAAATTCCTTCCTACAGCTCCAACCGGCAAACGTCTCTTAATGCCCCCTATTGCCCCCCTACATAAAAACTGTCAAATTAATTATTAAATAATTAATTATTAAAACGTCATTCTTGTGAGGAACAAAAAACATAAAAATAAATCAAAAAACATACTTATCACATTTCACACAAAGATATATTCCTAAAGTATTTCTAAAAAAACGTCAACAGTGAGATTGTCTATAGAAAAGTCTAAAGTTATCAACAATATTTTATTTTCACTGTTTTTTTAAATTCTCGAATGAAATTACGACAACAAATGTATTTTTATTTTATTTTCATGTTTTCTGGCCTTCTTGTGGCCTGTTCGAACAGTTTTGGAAAGTGTGATTTTTCAAATCAATAATTACGAATAAAAATTACATATTTCCAGTACAATAATCAAAATCAGTAAAATAAATTTTATCTTCAACACATTTTAAACGGTAAGTATCAATAATTTGTGAAAATACCCCATTATCTGTGCACCAACGATTGAAATCTGTCCGCTTGGAATTTAGATAGTGGAATTTGTCAAAGGGATGATTGTCAGGGGTTTTTAAGGTATGTAGGACCTCTAGACTTGAAGTGGTTTCCATACTCAACCGAAGGGTGCACTTGCGATTTGAACTATTTGTACGACTTGTACGACAAGTGCGCCCTTCAATCGTCGTACACCGCGAGTCAATCGTTGTGTACCGCTAAAGTACTTAATAAATAAAGCAAGAAAATCGTGTATCATTTGAACTATTCTTTAGTTTTTTCTTAATATTTAAAGTTTATGGACATTAAATTGGGTAAAAAGAGAAGGAATTAGTCGGGAACTTGCGAATAAGTTATGGGTGACATATTTAGCGGACAAATGTTAATATGAACACATAAACATGGTGTCCGAAAACTCATAGTATAGACGGGGAACTAGTGAATCTATTTCACATAAGACAGAACGCAAAAAATCGATTTGAACATTTCAATTATAAATGACTTTTTTTAATTATTTCCGTTTTAAAAAGATTAAAAAAAACCTTTGGAGCCGGGTGTACCCTTTGTGCAAACTTTAAAAAATATTAAGTAGCCGATATCAGCTCCCTGGCAATTGATTACTTTTACGAAACTTGACCAAAAAAAAAATTTAAGGTTAAGATTTTCTCAAAAACTAAAACTGTCTCAAATAAAAGTTAAACCGCAAAACCGATTTCAAATATAACCTGTTTCTCACTTGCACTATGAGTTTTTAGATATTGTGTATTTTTTATGCATTTTGCCCCATCACACTGACCTGAAGGTTGCTATTAGGGCTCAGTCATGAAGTCTGACAATAAACGTTAATATTAATAATAATTGAATCATTTAAATGGCGCCGTGTTTGTGAAAAATCAACTGAAGGGCGGTTTGCAAATGTTATATGCCTATATGGTTTAATTCTTTATCTTAATTGATCTTGACGAAGAGTTTTATAGAATAATTATTTACTAATTGAAAACAACGAAAAATTCTCTCTAACAGCTGGGCTAATTCGACCCCATCCCATTCTATTTTCTATACGATAGTTTAATATAGCTGAAGGAGGGAGGGTAGAATTAGCTCAGAAGGTAGAGCAGAGCCCCGGCAAGGCTAAGGTCCTGGGTTCAATTCCTAGATCAACCGAATCTTTTACTGATTTTTCTGTTTCAAGTTTTCGTTTTCTTCAATGATTAAATATTTAAATTTGGGGTTTTACTCATTTAGTTGACACAATACCCTAAAATATATTCAGAATCTTAACGACGTAAGTAAAGAAGCCGTGTGTACAAATTGTGACTCGCGACCCGTGTATTGGACAGGCCTCATGTCGAATTTGCTCTATCAAAGAAAAGAAGAAGAATAAAACTAATGTGGGAATCTTAACGACGTAAGTGAAGAAAGCGTGTAAGCAAATATACGCCCGGGGCAAGGCATATTGGACGGACGTACGGTCAAATTCGCCCTAGCAGGTCTGGAGATTCGACCTTTCCGCCGGGCTCATTTTAATTGATTCTGAAGAACGTGTTACTAATATTTAAGATGTTTCTAAACGAATCCCTTCCGAAGTTATTAATTCATCGTCTAAAAAAATAAAATCTGGTGCTCACCTCTCAATTTATAGTTATGTAAGGGGAAATAAAATTTTCAAACCGTTTTACCTAAAATATATGAATGGTTAGGTATTGCTTTTATTAATCTTAAATATAAATAACTTACATCCGCGGGTCGCGGTATAAATTTTTTTTTTTGTATTTACGAATTCATCGGAATTTATTAAAATGTGAGCTTTGAGCAAACCCCCAATATGAGAGATTTATACCGCCTTAAATTATTCCAAATATAAAGAATAATTATTGATACTAAAGGAAACTAAACTCCCAGATTTAAAATTTGCAAGTGGATATTTCATTAGACGAGAGAAATTTCTAGGGATTTCTCCGGCCCTTTATAATACGGAAAGTAAAAATTTTTAAAAAATTATATATAAACGAAAAATTAGTCACGGCACGTCCCCTGCACAATTGTAATAATTACAGCAAAACACATCGGGGCTATTCAATAAGTATCAATTCCTGCTAATGACAATTAAATTTTATGTAAAAACATACTAACGAGCTTGGCCATTAATTATTGCCTCCTAGTGTTTTATCTCCGTTTATACTGTTAACCATATTATGAATATGGACACTGGGTGACCAAGAAAATATCATCACTAAAAAATGAACACTTTTTAAGGCTTTGCTAAAAACCTATGGGCATCACTTACATTCATTTTTACGTGTGGCATCACCGTCACCTCTCCGAAAAATATCTCGGCACCGCTCCGAGAATGACCGTGCAAATTATTCCGTTCCTAGCACTCGATCCAATCGCCCGTTCGCGTTTTGTACCTCTCTACCCGTTTCATACGTGAACACTAATTGTGTAAATTATTAAAATCTTAAATAAATGTTAAATCGCTCAAATAAGAGTACAGTGTTATCAATCATCTTCCAGTATAATCATTGAACACAGGATCGCGGCCTGAAAGTATCGCGACCCCCAGGAGCCTGACTATTCCTCATGGTTGAGTATTAATATACACTCGTCTGATGAGAAGACGGAGCACAGGTCAAACATCCTCCACCAGCTCCTTAGCCTCTGGAACCAATTCTTTCAACCTTGGTAATCCCGACGCTCAGAAACTACTTTCAACAAACCCAAGCATATCCGATTTCGATAAAGAGAGATCTATGACCATCTGGTGCAATTTGATGGAAGCACCCTCCTCAATTAAGACTAATTTGAAGTGCTTGAATTTAGTATATCAGATCGGCTCAAGTATCGGGGCTCCATAGAAGCCCGAACAAGTCTAGCTTCCAACAAACTGACAGTCTTGTATCTTCTATAGGGCCAGCAGATTCTTCAATAGTGACCAGCTGCTAACCCTGTACAAATCTCAAGTACGCCCAACACTAGGCCACTTGCACGGATTTCATAATGACTAGGAAAAAATCGTGTGGCTAGATTTTTCTACAAGATTACAAAAATGTCACAAAAATTTTTTAGAAATTATAGTTTTTTTTTTTATTAAATAAATCCGTTTTTGGGGCTCGTGAAAATGTTCCTTCTCCAATAATATTCATTTATTTTTTTTTTTTATATATATTGCAACACTTTGATTTCTGGCGAATTTTTTAATTTGACACTAATGGTACGGCCACACTGGCGCCAACTTCCAACTGCAAACGTTTGGACAATTTGGCCCAACACATCAGTCTGCGCAATATTATTACGGGAGAGTGTTAAAAAATATTATTGTAGCGGATAAAAATTGTTTAAAATTTTAGTTTTTTTAGCTTTGCGAATCGAAATCAATATTATGGAGACCGAAACATCGCCTGCACTTGTAAGACAACTGTTAAGATACAGCGCTGAATCAGCTATTCGATGTCTGCCATTTTGGAGTTCGGAGTTGGAAGGTTGGCTTTGGTGTGGGAGTGGCGTAAAATTCACTTGCTCTATTACCTGCGAACTTCGAAACAGGTACTTTATAAATTATGTACGGTCTTTCCGGTTTATAAAAATGGTCCGATTTTTTGGATTGAAATTTTCAAAAAATTGCCAGGGTTTCAAAAATACAATTTAAAAAAATACAGAGTATTTGCCTAAACCCGGATTTTTTTTTAAATGTGATGCAAGTGGTCTATTGAATTCGAAAGCCACTAGACTGGAGACTTACAATAACTGATAAATCAACATGATTCTTTGCAAAAGAATTTCTATGCTTTCTTCTATGTGTAGGTACTATTTATTGCTGCGTTAATTTTGCTGAATTCTTGAAAAACTTGCTTTCGAACAATTTATTCATGATCAAGTTAATAATAAAATCAACATAGTAAATACCTACACGTTCCTCAATAACTACTTTTAAGTATCTTAAGCACTCTTCTGTTTTACCATTATTACACTATGTAAACTTTTTAACTCCTTTGTACAATTTTAATGATAACGAAACTACATACCTATGTACATATTAAACCTGTTTGTATCCTTAAAGTACAGTGTATGTTATATACTTCAATCTTACAATTATACTCCTGAATAACATGTGTAACTTGAATAATGTGATTCTGTAAAAGCCTTCAAGGCGTGTATGAATAAATAAATAAAATAAAATAAATAAAAAGAGGACGATCATTCTGATTGATAATCCGTTGTTAACAGACCATTCAACACGCATTCAAACAAATCAGAACAATATTAGAGTTATTCTAATAAAAATTGAAGAACAATTTTACTGGATCACCCGGTTCCAATATGTGTGTATTATCCAGTTTGCAAATATGTAGTAATGGATGGTCTGGTGTATCATTAAATTGGCATTTAGAATATTATCATTTGTGAAAAGGCAACCGACCATTTGGCGTCGGTGCAGCGCAACTGAGGCACGTTAATGTGCTGATATATTTCCATGGGGCCAATATTTCAACTGCTAAACAAACTTTTTTGTCACGTAATGGTGGCAATTACTATAACATTAACGCAGACCCGTGAAAAATCACGGGATATAAAATTTAAAAAAAAAAAACTTAACATAAAAATACTATTTTTATTTTTGAATTTACTTATAGAGGAAAACCTTAAATCGTAATATTTATTCATTGAAGAAAACATTTGCGACGTTTATAAATTAGATAATAATTTTATTGAATATATAAAAAAAAATGAAAAAAAAAAAATATATTAAAAAATTACAAATACATACATATTAGCGACTCTCAAACGAAAATCTGAAACGAAAAAATCAGAAAAAGATGCGGTCGCATCTAAGAATTGAACCCCACACCTTAGCCTTGCCGGGGCGCTGCTCTAACCACCGAGCTAATTCGACCCTATCTCCTTCGGTCATGTATTTATACTTCGACTAAGAACTATCTACATTATCTTCATTTTCTTAACGCATATTTTTATTGGCTCCCTTCTATATGTATGATTGCAAAATTTTTCCTGAACTAAACTATATGCATGACTGCAAGATTTTTCCCGAACTATACGCAATCTAGATTGTGTCCTAAATAATTAAATTTATTTTTATTTTAATGTGCAAAATCTATTGACTTTTCTGCAGGTCTTAAATGAAAATTTTTATTTTTTAATAATAATAGGAATAACGTAAAGATTATGTATGACCTCAATTCCTAATATTTAATCAATTAAAATTTAAATTATTTGAGACAATTCCTAGATGCGAGCGTATATTTTTCTGATTTTTCTGTTTCATATTTTCGTTTGAGAGTCGCTAATATAGAATACAAATATTTATTAATTTTTATTTGTTTATTTTTATTTAAGTATATAAAACAGGCATGTTGCCCAAAAATGTATAAACATGGATGATTTTAATACAGCGTACAACAGAAATTATAACAAAAATAATTTGCTAAATATGCAAAAGCGATTTTTTTTTACATTAACTCCACACAGGAGGAAAGTAATTTCCCTCAAGGCCTGTGTCATCAGAGATGCTGTGTGGAAGGTCTTCTTGAGGATAGGAAGGAATGAACATTGGTCTTGAAGAGACCCATGTTGTAGGAACGAGGAAACACAGAGGCCGGCAAATCGTTCCATAGCCGAATGACAAATATTGCCGATTGCAATCGAGAATCGAACCCCAATCTGCTCGGAAGACAACTATGCTGACCATTTACAACACCAATTATTGTAAGAACGGCGGCGATATAAATTCATTATAATATTATGCACTGAAAATATATATTTATGAATTTTTGATTTACGGTTTGGTTTTTTTAATGATATTTTGGAATATTGGTATGCTTTATGATTTTTTTTTTTACAACTATTTGAGAATCGATTTTGTTTCTTTGAATGAATGAAGTAGTATCTTGGAAGGTATGTTTTTAGGTTTTCACGGCCAAAAAGTATTTTTGTTATTGTTTTTGGGGTGTTATGCCGTGTTTCGCTACCTCCTTCTTTAGCCAACGTTTCGGACAGCGTTACAGTGGACACTGTAACGCTGTCCGAAACGTTGGCTAAAGAAGGAGGTAGCGAAACACGGCATAACACCCCAAAAACAATAACAAAAATAGTATCTTGGAAGTACAAATTAACCCACTTTCCGACATCCGATCGAGCTGGAACTCGGCAAGGAGATTTCTTGTCGATGACAATGTATTATTAATTTTAAGGTATAATAAAACTCCATCTCCAAGTAACTTTAACATAGGAGACCTTTTTGACTTGACTTAATTTAACTTTGTTTATATGTATCTATTTTTAATGTATAAGCTGTTTGTCTCTTACAAATAAATAAATAATTATATCAACTTTTGGTGGGAATCACGCACACGCACGCGAATAAATACACATTTCTTTGACATTTCAGCAGTTAATATACGTAATAATTGTCGGTCTATGTATTTGCGATGCAGACAATATAACTTGCTAAAAGCGCAGAAGAAACATTTTCTTTGAAATGCAATATTATTTTTTTCTGAACTTCCGTGCCTCTCAGATGCCTCTTCGTTGTTCTAACTTTTCTACGGACGTTTCTGGCTAGTAGTAACATTTCATGCCACCCTAAGACATCCAAATGAGCTTATTTGAAAGGTTGGACATTCGTTCTGGGAGATGTCTTTTCAAAATGAAAGAAGAAATTTTTGAGAGAACTGAGCAATGAGTGGACAAAAATGCCAACAAAAATAAATAAATATCGTTATCAATTGTTCTTTTATAAAACTCAAAACAGACCAGTTTTTATCTTCCTACAGTTTTTAGACATGGTGCATTACCCAGCATTATGAATTTATAAGGATGCGGTGTTACAGAGAATTTGAACAATACTTTCACAGATCTTGAATATTAATCAGCTTTGAAATTTTATGAATTGTGAAACAGCCGGTCCAAAATTTGCAGTAGGTATTTGAGCGTTAAAATCTAAGAAAAGTCTTTGAACCTATATTGGAAAATACACTTAAGATAAAGATGAATCGAGATCTCGAGAATCTTGTCGAGGGTGACGTGAGACCATTGTAAGACATGGTAGCCGTAGTCATCACCACGACTTGTTCAATATCCTACACTGCCGAATGTTCTAGCACATCGTAGAATGACGAGGAGAAAGTTGCTATTGAATGAAATTTCTAAGCTAAGTAGATGTATATTTTGATCGAGGGTAGCGAAGTCCTGTTTTAACTGGACCAATTAGTTTTTCATCTGCCTGTATTTTTTTTTTAGATCGCGGTTCTTTTGAAATCGGAATAATCAGTAAAATTTGGAAAAAGAAATGTCATTGAGATGGTGACATTTCTTCAGACAAATTGGGGGCAAAAGCTGGGGAAGCATGAGGGAAACGTGTCTTAAATTGGTCTATTCGATAAATGTAAATCCTTCTATACTATATATAATATTATAAAGAGGAAAGATTTGATTGTTTGTTTGCATTGAATAAGCTCCGAAACTACTGAACCGATTTTAAAAATTCTTTCACCAATAGAAAGCTACATTATAAGCGAGTAAAATAGGCTGTATATAATGGTAAGCTCTGGCGTTATGAAATTTGTATAAATGAAAATGTGTGTATTTGCAGGAGGGAGGACAGGTAGGGGGAATGTGGAGTTCGTGGAGAGGGAAGAGACGAGGGAGGGGGAAGGCGGGGAAGGTGGAAGGGAACGGGGACGCACGGGAAAGGATAAGAAGGGAGAGTCAATTTATTTCATTGAATGGTATAGCATCGCATGCCGTGAACCAGCTAGTATTTAATAAATTGACATTATTTATTTTTTTGTGATTTATTTATTTTTAGTGCTTTTAGATTATGTATTACTAGAAGATTTCTGAACAGAGTGGTCTTTATCAAATAAATATAACACTAATTCTGAATAACTTACGCTGTTTAGTCACCTCATGTGTTCAATCATCCTCGTTTTAACATTACATGAATAAAATGTTGGGCAATCGTTGCATTTAAGCTTGTAGATGAATTAGTTTCACCATTATAAGATCTTTCACTAATACTTTTACGGAGGCCGTGTCTTAAACCCACGCGTAAGTGTACACTATTCGCTGGACGTTAGCGTTTGGCAGTGCAGGTCCAATCAGTCACATTTTGACCAAAACAACAGGAAGTTTGCAAAGTTACTTTTTTCGTTAATTGTTATGAGCATGTGGAGATCGAAGAAAACATATACACGTAAATCGAACCAGCTTTGGACAGCATAGAAGATCATGAAATAGATTTAATTTACAAGGTGACTCTTCTAATGGAAATTAATTTTGTGGTAATCGTATTTGTTTGTTTTCCTTCGGGTATCTTCTTCTTCTTCGTGTGCCCTATCAGGTCCTCCCGTCGTTGGCGATCACTCTGGGAAATGCACCTCTATCTTCCGCTGCCCAGAATAGCTTCTTCACACTTCTTATACGGGTCAATTCTTGTACATTTTACAGTCAAGACATTTTTTGTCTTACCAGGCCCATGGCGATCCTCCATCTTGCCTTTTAATATTAATTAGAGCAAAAGATATTTATTTCTCCCTTCGAAGTATGTGACCCTGATATGAAATTTTCCTTACTTTTACAGATGAGCAGTTCTCTATCTGTTCCAGCCCGCCTGAGAATTTCTGTGTTGGTGATCATTTCGGTCCATGGGATTTTGAGCATTCTCCGTTGAAGTCACATTTCAAAAGCCTCTTGGTTCCGAAAGGTCTTGCTGTGTGGATGGGAGACATGGATCTTGAAAGTAAATACCATGAACAGGTTAGAGGCTTTTGAAATAAGGTATCATTAATTTTAATAAAACAGTAAAGTATATCGTGGCTATTAACGAATGTTCTGGCTATTAATAATTTGGTTATTTCTTTTTTTTCGTAAGAAGCAATTACTTTGTGGTTAGACATTATATTTAAAAGAATTAAAACACTTTGTATTTAAACCACGAATTTATTATTTTGTATATCTACCGGTTTCGCTTCGACCAAGCTTCATCAGGATATAATATAATAATAACTAACTACTAAGGCAGAGATATCGGTTATATATAAGTGGAATGACAGAGGGAGAAAGAAAATCACAAAAGAAAATAATTAGACAGAGACAAAATTAATATGCAAGGGATACAAAGGGTAAACAATTAGTGGGAGGGAGACAACAATGTACATTATACAGAAAAAGATAAATTATAATACAAAAGAACATAATTAGACGGGAGCAAATTAATTTAACAGAGGTACGATGAATATCAATTAGGGGGAAGGAGACAACAGTGTATATATGAGCATAAGTAAATGGGCAACAGTATTCAATAATATAATAAAAAGTCTGATGCATCTTACATTTTAACATAAAGAACAATATTTAGATATGGATGAAATAAATAATTAAGGGACTCAGAATAACAATATAACACAAACATAATATCATGGGGTGGGATGGATGGCCGGAAACAAGTTAAAGATAGGGCTATAGGGTGTATTTTTTTGATTTGATAGATTAACTTGGTTATTGAGTAGGAATTCTGACTTATTTGTATTTAACGTTTTTCTAATCTCTAGAGCTTCTAAATTGTCTAATTTAAGACCTATACTGTTTTTATGTAGCATTCGAGTTCCTGATATTTTATTAAAATTATGGTCTGTTGCGATTAAATGGATGAAGCTTGGTCGAAGCGAAACCGGTAGATATACAAAATAATAAATTCGTGGTTTAAATACAAAGTGTTTTAATTCTTTTAAATATTGGTTATTTCTGTTCGAACGGGTGAGTTGAGAAAAAATTATTTAATTTGGACAACTTCATGATATGGAAAAGAATTCTGACCACTTAACCACGAGGGCGTCTATTTTGCATTACCAAAGCCGCTCTACATCTGGACGGCTTACTCATTGTTCTAAATCGGTACCCCATAAATTAATCTATCTTTGAGCGAGGTCAATATGAACCATCCTTTACCCGAATGGTGAAATTACTCTGCCTGCATGGTTTAAGTTATATTCATTAACTTTGAACTGTTCAAAAAATCACCCAAGTTGTCATTTGTATAGAAAGCGGCTTTAATTTCTGAAAATTCTAGGCCAACCACGGTTTTGATTGACTGTACAGTATAATATTACGTTATAATATTTTGCGGGTACTTGATTGATTCATTTATGACAACAACAGCTGGTAGGTCTAAAGCGAAAGTATTAAAACTTTGCTTCAAACTTTCTGTTTCTTTTCAGGTCTTTTTTCTAGCTAATGACAGCCTCAAAAAGGTTCGCCATGAACTGTCAACAACTTTTAAAACATTTCAACACAATTTTAAAAAGTTCTCGAGTCCTGGTTTTCGTAAACAGAATCAAAACAGGACAACATTTTACTTCTTAAATCATCTACTTCCCCTTGTCCTATTCGGATCGGGGACCCATCACCTCTCTCACCCAAATATTATACACAATTATACTCATTCCTTGTATTATTGTGACAATTATGCTACGGTCTCAAGCTATAATTTTGTATGGTTTTAAATAGATTACACACCATTGCTAACTTTGATGCCAAATTTGCCTATATTTTTAATATTGCTCTTCTGAAGTACAAAGCTGCATTAAACATTTTAACGTTACGTATTTTAAACAGGTTTCCGCATGGGAGGTTTTTTATTTTTGTTTCTTCCTTACTGCTTTAATTTTTGTACTAATTTCACTTTGTACTAATCTATATTCATTTTTTCTTTTTTTTTCTTCACTATACTACTGACGTTGTATGTAAGTGGTATTTGTGCCGTTAATTTTAAATGAATTAATTCATATACTTCCACCCATATTTTACCTATTTTTATCGGTTCCATGACAGTTGGCCCGCCGACAGTTGATCCTTCCGACAGTTGGTCCGGCCGACAGTTGATCCCCCAGACAGTTGATCCTTCCGACAGTTGATCTTCAGAAATTTTTTTCTTCAAGTGTGTATGCAAAGAGGTTATACGGCCGTACAACCAAAGTTGATATACTTATATCTGAAGACATCTTCAGTGAAATTCCGCTGAAAAAATATTTTTACTAACAATAATTTCGACTCTCCGAAGAAGCAAGCGGCAATAGCAAAATACGACATACTTATACGTGCAGTCGGCTTAGCAAAAACCGCAAAAGATTTCTACCTGCATAATAATATAAGGTTTTTATCTGAATTTATCACAAGAGTCCCACCTGCTCCCAACCGTCTCGAGCAAGTGAGAGTATGGCATCCCCACTATATATATATATATGTGAGTGGGTATGGTGTTATGCTGAAGGTAGTGTGGAGGGGAAGGAGATGTGGAAAATGTACCTGGATATTCAGATCTAGTCACCTGTTAATTGAGTCAGAAGGATCAATTGCCGGGGGGATCAACTATTGGCCGGACTAACTGTCGAAGGATCAAGTATCGGAAGCATCAACTATCAGCGGACCAACTGTCGCAGGACCAATTATCAGGTCACCATTTTTATCTACTAGTACTTCTGTGACTTAATGTAATGTTGATTATTCCTATAATTCTTGCGACAGAGCGCGTAAAATACGGTTGACAGGATTGACTGGACCCGGAACACACAAGCAAATTTACTGACAGATCAAACTTAAAGCGGTGGGGATTGGTGATATTTCGCTATTTTCAGTAAAAAAACTTAAGTTTTTCTATTCGGCCTTTTCATTTCACATTTTATGTTTTTTAGTCAAGTTTTTCAAAAAAAAAATATCAAAATTAATTGCTTGTTGACTATAGTGTAGAGTGCAACATAAGGTGAAATATCACAAAAATGTGTTGTTTAAAAAAGCATATGTAATAATTATTACGCTATATGGGATGTGTGGCATTGCACTCCCCTCCCCACATCCTAGAATAAAGACCATTATTATTATTATTACTATTTAAACAAGCATTTGTAAAATAAACTCAAAATCTCATCCCAACCAAAGAAAATAGCCTCCCAAAGCTTTCTTCTACATATTTCTAAGTGCTTTCAACCTTTTACGGTATTATTTGCAAGTTTCATTTATCAGCTTAATGTAAACAACTTGCTACTACATTTACAAGCAGCAGTCTAACGAAGAACCTTTGACTAGAATTTTAGCTTCTTTAAATCAAAGGCATTATTAAGTACACACCCAAATACAACATCACCGTACAAACATAAATATGCCTTCGTCTCGTTTGGAAAAGAGCGCACTGGGGGTAGAATGTAAATTGTGCTTTATGAATTTATGTTATGTTAATAATATTAAATATTTTATTATCTTCCTTTTTTGTTTCTTCCTTAAGTAGAGTTAATTGTATCGTCATTGAGATCTTTCGTCCTTAGGATTATTTTAACATATTAAAATTTTATTATATTGGTAATATTTATTTATTTATTTATATACGCCTTGTAGGCTTTTAAAATATCATGTTATTAAAGATACATAGGTTGTTTAGGATTATAAGCATTTGTTATTTAATATAATAAACTGGACATTTAGGATACAAGCAGGTTAAATATATAGGTATGTAGTGACATTATAATGTAAAGTTGTACAAAGGAGTTATATTAGTTTAGTATAAAATGGTAAAGCGGAAAATTTAAGGTACTATGAAATTTGTTATAGAGGAATGTAAATTTACAATATAAATTTTGTTATTAAATTAAACATGAATGTTTTAAAGCAGTTTTAGAGAACAATGGAAAATTAACAGAGCGATAAATAGTTCATATTTATGTAAAAATAAAAATAAGAGTTACATTATCGTATAAAGCTATTCAATTCGATAATTTATATAAAAAAAATAAAGTTCAAAATAGAGAGAGTGCAGAAAAGTAAGTACTTAGATAATCTTTACATAAGTATTAAAGTTAGTTATTATTGTGTCGATCTTGAAGAGACCATCGAATATAATTAAATCAGGTATATATCATAATAGCAAGAGTACCAAGATATAAGCAGGTAAATAGTCATTAATTAATTAATAGAATGGAAGTACAGTACAACAATTCATATCGAACGCTTTTTGGATTGTCCTGGTACTGCAGTGCCACCGAGATGTTTGAAGAAGGGTGCGTTCCCGGATTCCGAGCACTAATGAAAAAACGGATCACCAACTACAGAATGCGACTAGCCTCGAGCGAAAATAGTATTGTGATGGCAGCATTCCACTTCTTGCAGGATCTCATCTACAAGCGATGGATCCACTTCCTGAGGATATAAATTAAAACAAAAATTTTATTTTTTTATTATTATTATTATTTTCTTTTAAATTTCTTTAACCATGTAAATATTTTTTTTATGTATCCTTTTTATATCTTGTCATCATTACTTGATTATTATGTATGTATAATATGGAACTCGTGGGACTGCACCACCCTCCCCGAGATCTGGAATAAATGATTAAAAAAAAAAAAAAAAAAATTATGTGAGATAGTTATTTTAATTATAAAGAGAAATACGAAAAAATTGTCATTATTTATATTTATAATTTGCAATCTTTATTATACAAATTTGGTACGTGTTTATCGAATCATAGCTGCAATAATATTTCGATAAAGGTGCTATATAGTGCATGATATTTATAGCTTTATTTTAAATGTTTTAATATGCTGGGTTTAAACTTAGACATCGATTGATGGCGATAAACGTCAATTGATGTATATTTATTTCCGAGTACATGAAGTCTTTGCATAGGAGAGTTGACAATATAATTATTAGCAATATGATGTAATATCGTTATTTATTTATGGAGTATTATGCCCATGGGTGTGTTGCGTTACCTTCTTCTTTAGTCAACGCAGAGGTTCCCAAACTTTTTTTTTCGTGGACCACTTTCAAAATTTTACTGGTTTCGGTGGACCCCCTGCTGCAACATTTCTACCATATTCCCCAAACTCGACACGCCTTGCACTGAATATTGAATATAACGCTGGATTTGTGGTCTGTCACAACGGGTTCCATGCCAACTGGGAATAATGTCAACTCAACACCTCCTTGAAAAGTCATTAAAATCTATGAAAAAAATAATTTTAAATTAGCCGGTAACCCTAACCTAACATAACCTATTTAACGAATTTTTAAAATATATTTTTTTATCACTCTAAATTACTTATCTGAGATGGTTCTGAGTTGGTTTCATTCCGAGTTGGCCGGTCACCGTCACAACGTTGGGGGCGGGGGGGTGGGGGGGTAGTAATGTGATATGAGACAGGGGGCGGGATGGGATATGGGCACGCGATGGATCTCAATATGACAATTTACACATATTGACACATGACAATTTCAAATTTAAATTTTTGACAACAGTTAAATTACAACATTTAAATGTGAAATCTTGATGAATATATTTCTGAAATACCATTAATTCTGATAGACGATTAACATTGATAAAAAAATTACTGGAATTCCTAATTGAAGAATTAAAAAAATCTCCATATAAAATGCCCAAGCAACGTGGTTTTCCCGGCCCGAATGACGTCATACACACCCGCCTCTTACCGCTCGGTTTCCGCTCGTTTTGGCGGGCTCAATAAAATTTAAATTTGGAGAGTTAATTTAATTATAAAACGAACTTAAAAAAAAATATATATATTATTTAAGTTTGAATGTGAGCATTGATAAAAAAAAATTAAAAATGGTCCAACTTCCTTATTAAAGTTTTTTCTTTTATTTCACATGTATTAAGAGTTTTATTTCACATGTACATTTGTTACTTAGGTTTTTTTATCTGAAAAATATTAAGTAACAAATGTGGAAATAAAACTCTTTAAAACAAAATGTCCAGAAATTTGTACATAGTTAAAGCCAAAAAATTACAAAAAAATAATAATTATTATTTTTTCAGAAGTAGTCTGTATCTAAAGCAACTTCAATTCCATAGAAAGCGCCTCAGAAGTACCCTGGTACTTGTTGGTTTCTCATGCATATTCTAGCCTCCTTTCAAAACGCTAGGAGAAGTAAAATCTGATTAGCAACCAAAATGAAAAGCACAGTAATGGAAACTGTAATGAAGTGGTTTCCGTAAGAAGCTTAGAGCTTTGTACACCCTGTACTTGGAGGTAGGAATGACGTGGAGGTCGATAGAAGTTCATACATTCTTTTCTCGCCCCGTGCCTCTGGAGGAAACTTGAAAATTTCGCGATGTTTTGACTTTGACGTAATATTTTGTAGGTTTATTTTATGCTTTCTTATATAATATTTACAGAAACACATTTCTTGAACAATAAACTACGCCTAATAACAACATTACTTGCGTTTATCTGACGAATTCATATTTTTACGATCTTTCTTACGAGAATGATGCAATCGAACTGACAGTTGAAATGCTCAGAAAAAAACTTTGTCAGAGATCCATTAAGAATTCATAGAAATTATTCGGGTTCAATAGATGTGTTCAAAGCATTCTATACCTTAAGAACAAGAATGCCCCAAGCGATTCTGACCTTATCCTTCATACGTTTTCTTTATAATTAAGGTTTAAAATCGCATTTCAAAAAATATTTTTTAGAGTTTAATTTGGCGCGCGCCGGCGTGCAATAGGCAAGCAACCGGTTTTAAGGCAGTCATTCCGTGTGACTAATTCAAAAATTCGTCTCATTTTGCATAAATTGTATATAATTTTAAAATAGGCGTAGCGCGTTAAGGGGAATATAAACGTTAGAAATATTTCGATTCTCATGCCTTCAAAATTTAAAATCGAGCGTGTGATGATCCACCCTGCCTACGCGCACCAAATCGTGAGGAATCTACCCTGGCTACGCTGTATCAAATATGTTGAGATTCTACCCCTATGTACGATCACGGCACCGAATGCGCTGTGTCGCGCCTACCCTCGTAGCTTCAATTTTCGTAGCTTTATATCGTGATGTAACTAACCTATCATTTTTTGGTACTTCTAGCCTATCTTTAGGTCACTCGCATTTTTGTGAGGACCTCTTCTCTCAACCTATTTTTCAAACTTCTACATTATTCTGAGCTAATCTAACCCTATTGTTCGCAATCCCTGTGATAATTTCACACAGTAATTAAGATTTTTGAATTTTTTGTTTACATTATCTCCGTATCCTGCGTTGTGTAATTTTTTGTTTTAGGACTTACACCCATACGCGTAATAAAACGCATACAAATGTAAAGAGTATAATGTATGGTTTTGTGGTAACTTCGGTTCTTTAGAGTAAGAGTGAAAGAATTCTTAATTGATTGATTTAAATATCTTCTAACGCGTTTGATAAACTAACCCTGTCTTAGATTCTGCCTATACCTGATATTCGTTTTGTTTATTTCCTCCCTAGCACAGCTTTATTTAAAATACAAATAAAAGAGAATAACAGTTATCAATTTATAACAAACATTTCATGAAAAGTATTTACCTTACCTGCGTGAGATGACCTAATTCTAGGTCTCAGTTTTTCACCTGAAGTCTGCAAGCCTCCACCTAACATGAGTTTTATTTTCATGGTTAGTAAACACTAGATTGTTTGGGGAAGGGACGTGTGTAGGGATTGGGTCAAGGATAAAAAAAAATTGTTTTCTGCAAAGGTTGGCTCCTCCACTAACCAAATAGATTCTGGTGACCGACTTCCGAAAAGGCCTTTGTCAATGCACGGCTACACATACCTAAAGACCGGATTTTACCCTCTTCTGCGGGATTCCTTGCTTCGATAGGAGCTTTACGTACCAGAGATAAGTACCAGGTCTTCCATCGTATCCCAGAACTATCCCAACCTCCTCACCTCCAGGTAGTTTAACTCGACTGATTCTAGAAGGGGTATTTCATTGCATCCCTTATCACGACTCTACTCGCGTTGAATGTGGTGTGCGACTGTTTTTGTCGTATCCATCTCCCACGTGATCCGACAGAATCGCACTCCTGCCACCTCTTAGACCTGCTGCGATTGCGCCAAGGGAGCGTTCCAGTTGGCTCGCATCAAATCGAAGGTCGACAAGACTATGATATACAAATAACCTAGTCTTAAGCGCCGCGCCAGCGTATTCCTCGCATACGTCTCCTTCTACCTCCGCATGCCCACCTTCTTGGCAATACCGTCACAGGGCTTAAGTTTCCCTCGGAAAAGCTGTGGAATTTTCCGAGCGACCCATAATTGCATACAATAATCCCGAAGTCTACTGCGTGGGTAAAATTTTTAGGATTAGGACTGTATGTCTTCATTCACTACCAGTGCTTTTAATGTGGTCACTGAGTCCACGTGTTTAGGTATGAAAGGATAGGGCATACCTATCCTATTAGGTAGGTATAAATGGAGAAGTGAGTTTTTGGTTTGGCTTTATTTTTATTGAGGAAGCCCTCCTCATGAAGTAGTAGGCATTCACCTAGATAACTAGAAAGACAATGTTATGCAAAAAGTTCTAATTTCAATTTTGATAAATTTAATTTTTAAATTTTAAATTTTCAGACCATAATTGATAAACTTGTCCCTTGATTTTATGCTTGTGGTCTATTGCTTTAAAATTGCACATATTAATTTTCACACATCAACTGAAAGTTCTTTGTCACAAACTATAACTAATTAACTTGTCCCCAAGCACGCTGCTGCCCAACTCGTTCTAAATAACAAAATAAAAGAATGTCAATGTTTTGTTTATCCATGTTTTTTGTTTAACCATGTGTTTGCTGGATGTCCTACTGCCCTAGAATACGTGATTTTTCTAAAAGATTCTTAGATCAATCCGATTACGGAACAAATTATTAAAGTTTAAATATGAAAGTTAAATAGTTCTGTGTATATACTCGTCGTTGCAAATTCGAAGGCCGAAGTTAACAAACTAAGTCATGTTATGTCCGATGGGATTGACCTGACTCCTTGGATAGGTATTTATTTCATAACTCTCGCGCACAGCTATTAGTATCATGCTGTTATTAAAATTATTAGTTACCGACATGCTCTGTTCGCAAATTTTATAAATAAGTATGACTGCTTGCTCTGCATTATCTCCAAGAACCTGTAAATAGTTTAATGATAAAAGACTTACCAAAATTCTGCAAATTACCCTTTTGGTGTTTAAAATTTTAATCGCATTCCTTCAAACTAGATTTTTCCATTATAAAAGAATCGATACTAAAAAAACTTTTACTTGGATATTTTCGACTATGTCTAAAACCTTCTCCTACTATTGTTGAATTATAAAAACAATTCTATTTAAAATTTCACTTGAGTATTATTAGATTATGTTAAAACCCTTTGATCCTCTCCCTCTTTTAGTTAATCATTTTAATCACTCATAATAAATCCGTTATTATTATTTATTTATCTCATTGATGTTATTTTATTTGTTTTAAAACCAAAGTTTTAATTTTTAAAATTTGACCATCTTATTAAATCTCTATCGCTTTCGAGCAATTCGTTATTATTATTTATTTATTTCAGTGATGTTATTTTATTTGTTTTTAAACCAAAGTTTTAATTGTTTTTAAATTTGACCATCTTATTAAATCACTATCGCTTTGGAGCAATTCGTTATTATTATTTATTTATTTCACTGATGTTATTTTATTCGTTTTAAAACCAAGTTTTAATTGTTTAATATTTTGTTAATACACTTTGCGACACTGAATTTCTATAATGTTTAAAGACCACTCTCCAATTATCTTTTAGTCGTACGGAAACACCGAATATAAATTCAAATCATCCAAATATTATCATTATTATTAATAAATTCACTGAATTTTACACTTTGATTAAGGTTATAAAAGAATACACCGAATCGTTCACGATTCAACTCTCTCCAGACCGTCTCTGCTGCTAACTCTCACCCAACTGACGACAAGGGCCGGATTATTCCTGTTCAAACTTGTTAAACGCCTTCTTATGTTTAAAATATTTTGAAATAAATCTTCATTAATTGAATTCTGTTTGTATTAGAATTTTTACGTACTTGGTTGTAATTCAATTTTAATGGCCGCACTGTCAAATATAATCGGTTTTCTCTAAAGTAAACTTCTATGTCTGATGTGTTAAACCAAACATGTACTTACGCCTTAATTTTTGTTGTTTTGATTACACTAACGGCGCCCAAAGAGACTCTCCGTTTCCAAGACCCTCTGTTTCCAATGTCACTTATATAAACACTCCTCAGGGCCAATAAACATTCATTTCTTTGTCTTTGATTCTGTTTAAAATAAAGTTCGTTCAACTTTAATTCCTGTGGGAACGAAAATGAAGGTCACCCATCGTGATAAAAGTCCACGTGTCTCTTGTTTTGATTATTAGCCGTTACTGGATGTACCTATAATTTACACGATATTAGAAAAAAACTTTGCAGGCCCTCTTGAACGTGAAAATGTCCTTTCCTCCCATAGCGTAGGTGTAGGTAGGCATTACGATTCATCACAGCCCCCCTATAGTTTTAAGTCCAGAGATATACACGCCTCCTAGTGTTAATCGATGGAATTAAAACTAAACATAGGTGATTTTATTTTTTTCGATAATTTTTATTTTATTCCTTTTTTTTCGAAAATGTTTTGCGCCCCTGACTTCGTTATTCAATACCGCAGAATTATGTTTGGTTTTGGCGTATATCATTTCTACTTTATTCTAATCTTTTTAACTTGAGTTGACTTGCTCATGTCAAAGGTTTTTTTTTTTTCTACCCGTTGTCCTACCCCCCTAAGATTCTTTCTTCTGTTCCCTCCCCCCTATGATCCTTACTCCCATCACCACCCCCCTAAGACTCTACTTTCATAACTTTCCCCTCCCTAAGATTCTTCTTTCGTAACGCCCCCCCCCCTAAGATTTTTTGTTTCCGTATCCTCTCCGGTATCTGAAATATTTATTATGGAAAACACATTGCAAATGGCTTTTAAAGGAAACTTTTCCGTTTCATATTCAAATTCAAAATCAATCATTAAAGTTAAATGTACCCCCCCCCCCCCCCCCCATGAATTAAAATTTCGAATCGCAATTTGATAAAATTGTCTAGACTTTAGGAATTGCATTTTTTTTCTCTTCAGCTTATTTCCCCTACAAGAAACGGTAAAATGGAGTGATGATACCGCTCACAATACATCCATCTATCAAACAATACGTGTTTAAATTTTGTTGTCATCAGCAATTTTTAATTTAACAAGACATAATTATTTAGATAACGAAAGGTGAACGTTTTTTTTTCTCTCCTCCATTATCTACTCTTTATTGCAAACCGAAATTGAAAGGTTAAGTTTTAAACTTGTTCAGCCCGCATCCGTTTATCGATGTATTAAATATTGATTTTTTAACTTTCAGTCCGTCCCTGCATAATGTTAATACGGATAAAGGATTCACTTTTGTTATTATTTTATTATTACGCGCGATGTAATACTTTATTCTATTCGTCTTTTGTTCTGTATTTTTATGCTGGCTTTTATTTTTATGTCACCGTTTTTTATGTAAGATCTATTCAAATTATTTATTCTTTAGATACAATAAACAATAATATACCCGATAGAACTCAATACGCCGTTGTTATGAATTAATGTAAACACGAATCAAATGTTTATTTTTTAAATTCTTCATTGAGACTTACCCAAACTAATCTCTCTCAAATAAATGGATTCATAACAATGTTTTGTCTATTCCGTAATAAAAATGTTCACACTTTACAATAATTCTCTTGCGACAGTGTTTTTTTACGCTCAATGATCCAATAATGTTTTGTTTACATTGAGAAGATAAAAACACTGTTTTTATCTCGTCAAAACTTTATCTAAGATAATTTTTCTTTCACGTTTCTGATTTATTGATTAACCACTTCAAACATTTATTTAAAGTTCACTGAAGAAATGTGTTGTTTATATTACCGCAATAACATGGATCTTTTGTTTATAATAATGCGCGGCCCTTCAAAATATGAGTCAAGCTAGTCTATGTTATGATTAAGATAACAAAATTTCAATCCTCGGTTTAAGGCCCGTTTTTCATTATTCGTTTAGATTTTTTTCTTGTATTTGAACTTTTATTATTTGTTTTTATATTAAAATTATATATTTTTTTCCAAACTATTTTAATTTAAAGAAGCGAGTTTTCGATTTATTTTTCCCACTTGTTATATTTATTATGACGTTGGTTTAATGGCTTATTAATCACTTATTTTTTTATTTTATCATTATTATTATTATTATTTTTCTATTTTTTGAATTCTTTCAGCTTTTAAATCTTACTCTCCTGGTCACAAGCGCCAAATGTGATTGCTGGATGTCCTATTGCCCTAGAATACGTGATTTTTCTAAAAGATTCTTAGATCAATCCGATTACGGAACAAATTATTAAAGTTTAAATATGAAAGTTAAATAGTTCTGTGTATATACTCGTCGTTGCAAATTCGAAGGCCGAAGTTAACAAACTAAGTCATGTTATGTCCGATGGGATTGACCTGACTCCTTGGATAGGTATTTATTTCATAACTCTCGCGCACAGCTATTAGTATCATGCTGTTATTAAAATTATTAGTTACCGACATGCTCTGTTCGCAAATTTTATAAATAAGTATGACTGCTTGCTCTGCATTATCTCCAAGAACCTGTAAATAGTTTAATGATAAAAGACTTACCAAAATTCTGCAAATTACCCTTTTGGTGTTTAAAATTTTAATCGCATTCCTTCAAACTAGATTTTTCCATTATAAAAGAATCGATACTAAAAAAACTTTTACTTGGATATTTTCGACTATGTCTAAAACCTTCTCCTACTATTGTTGAATTATAAAAACAATTCTATTTAAAATTTCACTTGAGTATTATTAGATTATGTTAAAACCCTTTGATCCTCTCCCTCTTTTAGTTAATCATTTTAATCACTCATAATAAATCCGTTATTATTATTTATTTATCTCATTGATGTTATTTTATTTGTTTTAAAACCAAAGTTTTAATTTTTAAAATTTGACCATCTTATTAAATCTCTATCGCTTTCGAGCAATTCGTTATTATTATTTATTTATTTCAGTGATGTTATTTTATTTGTTTTTAAACCAAAGTTTTAATTGTTTTTAAATTTGACCATCTTATTAAATCACTATCGCTTTGGAGCAATTCGTTATTATTATTTATTTATTTCACTGATGTTATTTTATTCGTTTTAAAACCAAGTTTTAATTGTTTAATATTTTGTTAATACACTTTGCGACACTGAATTTCTATAATGTTTAAAGACCACTCTCCAATTATCTTTTAGTCGTACGGAAACACCGAATATAAATTCAAATCATCCAAATATTATCATTATTATTAATAAATTCACTGAATTTTACACTTTGATTAAGGTTATAAAAGAATACACCGAATCGTTCACGATTCAACTCTCTCCAGACCGTCTCTGCTGCTAACTCTCACCCAACTGACGACAAGGGCCGGATTATTCCTGTTCAAACTTGTTAAACGCCTTCTTATGTTTAAAATATTTTGAAATAAATCTTCATTAATTGAATTCTGTTTATATTAGAATTTTTACGTACTTGGTTGTAATTCAATTTTAATGGCCGCACTGTCAAATATAATCGGTTTTCTCTAAAGTAAACTTCTATGTCTGATGTGTTAAACCAAACATGTACTTACGCCTTAATTTTTGTTGTTTTGATTACACTAACGGCGCCCAAAGAGACTCTCCGTTTCCAAGACCCTCTGTTTCCAATGTCACTTATATAAACACTCCTCAGGGCCAATAAACATTCATTTCTTTGTCTTTGATTCTGTTTAAAATAAAGTTCGTTCAACTTTAATTCCTGTGGGAACGAAAATGAAGGTCACCCATCGTGATAAAAGTCCACGTGTCTCTTGTTTTGATTATTAGCCGTTACTGGATGTACCTATAATTTACACGATATTAGAAAAAAACTTTGCAGGCCCTCTTGAACGTGAAAATGTCCTTTCCTCCCATAGCGTAGGTGTAGGTAGGCATTACGATTCATCACAAGCGTCTTATTTGCACGAGGCAAGTAAGCGAAAAGGTGGTTTTTTTATTTATTTTGTGTATAATTTTATAAGAATTAAAAAATTTAGAACATACAAAACCTCAACAAAGGTTATATATATATTATATTACTTCATAGTTAAGTCATGCAAAAACCTTTTTTTTAATGGTAACGCTTATATTATTTGTTATGTAATTAATAATATTATTGTAATTCCAATACTTACAAAAGCTAGTAAAAGCTTCAATTTATCCGTAGCATATTTTTTGATTTTCATAATGTAAACCGATTCGTTGTAAAGATTAATCTAAATAGGATTTCACGTATAGCTTCTCCTTATTATTATTTTTTTACATTAACTCCACCCAGGAGGTTCGAGGAAAACAATTCCCCCCCAGGGCCTACGTCATCTTTGAAGATGTTGTAAAAAAAGCCTTTTTGAGGAGAGTAAGGAGTAAACACGGATCTTGAAAAGACCCATGGAAGGAGGAAACACAGCGACCGGCAAATCATTCTACAGCCGAGTTGAACCAAAACCTTCTAGATCTAGGAGGTTTTGGTTCAACTCAAGAAGCGACTTCGGCGAGTTTCTCGACTTCGCACTTGTGCCAATATTTTGTGTTTTTGTGATTCCTTGTTAAAAACACTAAAGGTAAATCAATGTAGGGTAGGGCGGGGCTAGTTGAACATGATTTTGCTAATTTGACCCCAGACTCGAAACTCTTACAGATATTTTTGTTTTTTCAATTTATTAAGATAGTTTCATTATCTGGCTTTATAATGATATTCATGAAATGGTGTAATACGTTGACATTAGGCAAGATATTTTAATTTTCATGCAGAAGGAGAAATGGTTCAACTTGCCTCATAGGTGGGGCTAGTTGAACAATATAGTGTCATATATTTATTATCGTTCACACTCATGGTTTAATAAAACAAATTAAATTTATTGAAATAATAAAAGAGTACAGAATTAGGTAATGTAACGATTATTTTATCTAAAAAAAAACAAGTAGACAGTCGTGACAACGAACCCACTCTTCTCCTCGAAAGCTCTCTGAATAAATCTCATCACAAATTAGGCAAGCATATTCTTCACAATTTTCGGATGATGAATCTGATAATTTGAAGACTTTTTTCTTAATTGCCTTTATTTGCCTTATCTGTTCCTGTCTTTTGCTTCTTAGATTGTTCTTGGGCAAGATAACCCTTTTCAGGAGTGTCTGTTAAAACAGTTGCTCTTCTTTTCTTCCTCGCCGTTTGTAGCTGTTTTCTAGGCCCTGCCTTTGGAAATGGTCTAAACGCCACTTCTAGATGTAGATGCTGCAGTATTGTTGTTGATATTGGAATTAAAATTACAGTAAGCATCTGAGTGGGGCAAGTTCAACCAACTGGTTCAATTAGCCCCACCCATGTTTTATTACAAATTTCATCGGATAACTCATATACCACTAAATGTATTACAATTTTACAATTGACAAGATACAGTTAAGTAAACACCAATTTCAAATTGACTTACCTTGACTTGGTACCTTTTTCCTTGGTATCTATTTTCAAAAAAGCAGTCAATCGTCTTTTTTTACTTTTGGAGCAAAAATCGCACAAAATCTCCGCACACACGCTACGGGCGCCATGCACCTACTGAATGCTTGGTGGTGCGGTCCCTACACTTCTAGCTAATGTTCGGCATTCTCCGTAAGTCTTTCGGCTCCGAAGATATTGGCGTGGCCCAACTAGCCCCTTGGTTCAACTAGCCGCGCCCAACCCTACTCAAATATTAGGAGTCTTTTATCCTAATTAATGTAAGTTTAACAATAAAAATTTTGTCTGTAAAAAACAACGTTTTTAACTAGATAATAAAACATATATTTTCAAATGTCCTTTAAAACTTTTTTTCGGTTTTACCGAGGATTGAACCTTCCTCTCCAGGAACTGGAGTCAACAACTCACTGAGGCAAATACCAATTTGACAGGACCGACATTTATTTTGTGTACTGATTGCTATAGTGTCATCCAATTTCAGAATGTCCTCGTGTGCGTGATTGTCACCAAAATATAAAAAAAATTCATTTTCATCAACGAGTCTATCTGCCGAGTTTCAGCTTGATCGGATTTTGGCAATTAGGTTAATTTTCACTTCCAAGATTCCATGTCATACTTCCAAGATTCCACTCACAATCAAGAAAACAAAAGTGGAATTCAAAAAGATGTATTTAAAAACGCCTAGTCTTGGGACATAGGAGTATTACTATAAAACAGAAGCCGAAATTCGGTTTCGGCTTCGGTTGAAAATCTAGTTTCAGTTGGTTGTGCTAGGATCATAATACATATTTTCGACAATTTTCAACACCTGTAACCTATTTTCAGTAGATTTGTTCGATCTGTAAAACTTTAATCGCTTCTTAGAATTTCGTGGAACCAGTAACACGGTTCTCGAACAAGCGTTTAGCTCAAAACTGAAATTAAGATCGACCATTTTTTTCTTTGGTCCATACTGCTTAATCTGAACACTTTGTATTTTGCAAACTAAATATACTGAAGATCGGCAGAAAGGTGTTAAAATATTCATTAATATTTAATTTCACACAAACTCATTTCTTGAAATGAGGTGAACATTTGAAGATTTCACATGTGTTTTAATATCTTTATGAAGTTAGTAAAATTAATTTAAATTAGAAACATTCGCTATTTAATGCAAAACAATTATATTTTAATTTCATTGAATTTAAAAAATTATTTCGATTTAGAAGTTCTAAAACAAGTCCAGTTATATCTTTAAGAGCCTCCGTGGTCGAGGGGTAAAGCTCCCGATTAGCGATCCAGAGGTCGCAGGTTCAAATCCCGGCGTGCGCAAGTAAATTGTATTTGATTGCTTTGTGTTATTTCACAATTTAATCATTTAAAAATAATAAAAGGTATATTTGCGGCACGTTCCAGAGTAAAAGATACTCTCAGTGTCGCCCTGATGCATGACCAACATTCAGAAATGAAAAGTTGTTTGAAATGGCTTAAGGGGTGTTTGGTGACCAGATCTGAATAGCCAGGTACTTTCCCACCTTATTTTTTTTACATGAGCTCCACACAGGAGGCCCTGAGAAAAATAATTCCCCTCAGGGCCTATGTCATCTTTGGGGATGCTGTGTGGAGGGTTTTTTGAGGAAAGGAAGGGGAGGGAGAGTTCTGGGAAGGAAAAGGGTTTAAGGGGTGGGTAGGAATCTAGGGTTCAGTATGTCCTGGTCATCCGCCTAGACAAACCTCCCCCCATGAACCCGGGCACCCCTGCTAAATCACCAAACGTAGCGAACCACTTGGGGTGACCTATGGCAGAGGTGTTGGTTATCCAATAAAGGTTCCCGGGGCGGCGGTACCCATTCACGCCTCCCAAATTGAAATATTCTTTTTCATCCCCTGCTTCTCTTCACTACATTTATTTTCAGCTTCACAACATACCCCAATTGGGGATGTCATTGTCCCGCTGGCTCCCGGCGGTTGGGAGAAGTTGGGACTCTTGTGCGGTATTCACGCAAAAAAAAATCATTTTAAAAATCTGTCTTTGATATGTTAAATCCATTACGGTGACATTTGCTAAATATATAAACAAAATAATAACAAGTCTTTGTCGAATATTTGAATGTTTTTTAGATAATATGTTTGTTTTGTGGTACAGGTTCTTAGAAATACCCTCCACACAGGATCGCCGATGATGACAAGCCCTTTGAGAAATTATTTCCCTCTGGGCTTGTGTCTGTGTGGAGTTTTTCAAAAAAATGTCCTTAAAATATCGTTAGGTTATATCACCAGTAATCATTGGTATTACCAGGATATCCTTTTGTAGGATAAGATATTCTATCTCTATTCGAAAATATTCTCTAAATATATTTCTCTTAAACCGTTTAAAAAAGGTTTTATGATAACTTGAAAATATTGGTATTCCAATTTAAAACTTCTCTCAACAGCGAAACATTTTCGGCAAAACATTTTTTATAAAAACTAGGAAATGTTGAACATATTTTCAAAATAATCTTTGCATCTTTTTTATGGAAAAATGTTCGTGTTTTGTTGAAAGCATTGTTCGCAAAAATAGTTCGGTAATTTTTTTTTTTTTTTTACTTTTTGTACCATCGTAACTTTGTTTTAAGTTACTTTATACGAAATTCATTTGGGAACGTTTTTTTGTGTGTTTGAAAGGGAGATTCCGTTGGTGCGATGCACTGAACAAATAATGACTACATATGAATGTTTATATATGTATATATTTATATATTTTTTATATTCCTCTAATATATTT
Source organism: Glyphotaelius pellucidus (assembly GCA_936435175.1). NCBI lineage: Eukaryota > Metazoa > Arthropoda > Insecta > Trichoptera > Limnephilidae > Glyphotaelius > Glyphotaelius pellucidus. Next base: position 32,466,425 of record OW386549.1, read on the forward strand.
AAATACTTTTTTTTGCTCTTCTAAATAACCAATGTAAAATAAATATTAATTTGAAAAAAAAAAATTCATATAAAACTTTCTATTACAACACATAAATACTTGTCATACATAAACATAAATAAACACGTAAACACCTCAGCACAGGTTTTCCTAGTGAGGTGTTCACGAAACATACAACAATACCTATCCACAGTTTCACCTTCACAAACCTACCTTACACCCAACAATAAAATTACAAAATATATTATGTAAAAATGTTTTCGAAATTGATCTATAGGTAAATACTGTACTATATAGAAATAAATAAATAAATAAATATGAATGTGATTTGAAAAAAATCTGTCTTCAATTGTATATCTCATAGTCCACAGAAAGACCAAAGAAAGGAGAAATTTAATGCTAAATCACTGTTTTAGATTATTTTTGCTACGATTCGGTCAAAATCATAAATACAAAAAAAATATGCTTTGGATAAATTGAAGCTTTTTCTACCATTTTTATTAAGTAGAATTAAAATAAAATTGTTGAATTTTTTTTAAATTTAAGCGTAAACCACTAAAAAATGTTTTCTTTCGTTAGATTTTTTTTACTCTAACTGTACTACACACAGGAGGCCCTGAGGAAAATAGTTTCCCTTAGGACCTACGTCATCTTTGAAAATGCTGTGTGGAGGATCTTTTTGAGGAGAGAAAGGAGTGAACATAAGTCTTGATGAGATCCATATTGTAAGAGGGAGGAAACACAGAAGCCGGCAAATCGTTCCACAGCCAAGCTGTTGAACTCAAGAGTACTAGAAACAACGAGAATTCAACGAGAATTCAACAGAGAATTCAACGAGTCGTAGAAACGATCCGTTCTCATGTGATAAATGTAACCCGTGAACGTATATGTTGGGCACGTGTTAGGCATGTTTCCCGACCATGCATCAGTGCCGAGGTGATCATTGACGCTAGTTCCTCGCAGCATCTTCCTTTGAAATACCGCTAAAACAAGGACAGAATTCCTATCCGACGCCTGTGCTCTAAAGATTACAATCCGTTTGTTAAGATAGGAGGATCTACAATTTGGGAGGCGGGTATGGGCACCGTCACCCTGGGACCATTTATTGGATGATATACATCTCTGCCATAGGTCACCCTAAGTGGTTCGGTACGTTTGGTGACTTAGCAGGAGTGCTCATGGGGTTCATGGGGTGAGGTCTGTCAGGATCGTGGCGGCGATCTTTTGACCTCTCCAGCAGGACTCTCTCGGAATATTGCATTGCACCGCAGTGATAGTGATAGATTTATACGTCCTGGATGCACTGACCCCCAGATTCCTACCCAGCCCTCATATCATTTTCCTTCCCAGCACTTCTTTTCCTTCCTTTCGTTGTTTTTGTTTGAAAAAATATCATGGGACAGCAAAATGACATAAACGTTTTACTCCAAATATGCTCAGAAATCAATGGTTAAAATCCTTCGGGTGCGTGCTGCTAGGCCCTGTGTATATATTAAAGTATTAATAAAAAACATCAGTAAAAACCTGCTTTTGGTTCGGCCTCGCCCAGTTAGCAAACCATTTTATTAATCCAATAGGAATTGGTTCCAAAATTAGTCCGTTCCCCGTATCCACTGTCAATCAGTGATGGCTAGTCACAGGGACAAAGTAACCGGAATGGGCAATGACGTCATATGTAATATACAGCCGCTTGATAAAACTGAGTATTGCCGTCAATCTTTCCTCATCCGGAGAGATGCTCCAAATTCACAAATTCGTAGAACGTATACCTAAGGTGGCACGTCCCTATGCATCCTGCAGACGGAAGTGGCGACATCTTGTGACGAAATCATGAATTCAAAACCGAATCACAACGGTAGCTTTGTTCGAAATTCCACGTACACATTGGAGGTTATCCACCACTCACCTGCCTTGGCGTGGGTAACAGATGGTAACTCCTTCAAGGCTCTCGCAAGTTACAATTTTTTTTTGTTAAAAGAAGCTACATTTATTTATTTTGAATGAATCTAGACCTCCAGTGTCCCTGTATACGTTGTTAGTAAGAGGTATGCGAGTGCTTAACATAAAAAACAAAGTGCAAAAATAGGTTAGTAAGGCAAATATGAATTAACCAGGGCAAAATAAAAACTCATTCATGAGGCTTCATGAGGTGGCATTGGATCGTGTAAAAACCTACAAGCACCTGCATAAAATGGAGAACATAAAAATACAATAAATATCAAATCAATGGGCAAGTACCAACAAAAAATTCACGTACACAGATGTTATTTATGGCGCGGCGCGTTTGGCGTGGCGTCAGACATGCAATTGAAGCCGGGTTCTGAAATTCAACCACGCAGACGCAAGCCTAATAATACTATTCGATATATATATATATATATATATATATAATAAGGGATCCGGATGAATGGATCAAATCATCAGCGAAGCCGGTGCAAACTATAATATAACTTGATTCACTTTTAACCAGATTTTATTTTTTACACGCGAATCTGAAAATTAGATTACATGTTTCACAACTATAAATCGTACTTCTTTCTAATATTTTCCAGCAAAAACGTTGCATTTTCGAGCCACGTTTACAAAACACCGCGCGCCACTTTGTCGTGGTAAGTATTCCCGCCGAAACAAAGGTGACCGTTTAAACTCCCCCCAAATTGAAAGAGCCTTTGTGAATGGCAACTGCTAACAATAACCTGCGGTCCAGCTCTGACGATTTCATCGGCCGATTGTTCGTGGGCGAACTGCCTCTGACAGGGGCGGAGTGGGCGGAAAAACTAAATTAATCAGTCCCGCCCTGGGCGTTCGATGGTATTATAAATGTTATTCTTAATATTAAAGAATCATTGGATGTGTTATGTTGGTTAAAACATTTAAACTTTCAATTCAAACTTTATCTTTGTAAGTTAGTTATTAGGGATTTTATACGTATTATGAAGAAACTCTTTTAAAACAGTGATTATTTGAAATTAAATTTTTAACACTTTTAAGAGAAATACTAATTTTCGTTGTATTTGCGTGAAACGTTAGTCCTGCGTAAAATCTGGTTCAATTAACTTAAATTTGCTTTGAATTTAAGTGTCATTTTTAAAATAATTGGAATCAGTTATGTAAGAGTGGAAGATACTCTCAGTATCGTCCTGGTGTAAGACCACTATACAGAATTGAAACGTCGCTTAAGATGGCTTAAGCCGTATTTGGTGACTAGATCTGAATAGTCAGGTACTTTCCCAACTTTCTTTACCCCATTTCTTTCCCCTCACCACTACCTTTAGCTTCATAACATAACCCGATTGGAGATACAATAGTTTCACTGGCTCCAGACGGGAGCAGTTGAGGACTCTTGTAGTTAGTGCGGTATTCATATTTTAAAAATATCTAGTGCAGTTTACACGCGGCAGAAGCGAAACTTTACCAAAACAATCTCAACCAATACTTGAAAAGTGAGGTCATAATCAAAGCGACCAACGAGCGCAGATCTCGCGTAATTTCTGTTTCATATTTCAACCAATAGGAGAGCCTTTAAAAGTGGCATCATTATCAAAGCGGCCGATGAGCGCAGTTGATGCGTCGCAGGTGCAGTAATAGTCATTTCCGTTTAATCCGAAATCCAAATTACAGCCGTGCTTACAGAATTTTCACTTCAAAAATAATTAAAATTTAAATTTAAATACCCAGACGAATGCTAAATAAACTCGACAACGATAAAATATTATTAACATGTGCCATCTTGTCAGTAAATACTAAATATGAATTATTTTTCACGACTTACCTGCGTCCTAGTCAAATTAAATACTCTGCCGTTTTTCCGGCCGACCGCCGAAAAATTTGTTATTGTGTGATTTTGGCGAAATAATTTACAGTGGCGTTTTAATAAAATGTAATTTAAAGTCTAGCGCAGCCCCGATAAATTTATTTTGATTGTTATTTGCAATTAACCCGACAAAGACAGGACCACACCCCGACATGAAGGGTTGCTTTTGTTTATTCAATGGAATACGTAGCACCGACAAAAATGTTACCGTCGCGGTTGACAACAAAAGAATCATGATGAAAACCAAAATTCTGCACATGAAATATTTTAAAATTGTTTAAATTGAAAGCTTCGCATCAATTGATAGATACCTACAATTTTTATTTTTACTTTAGTCTCCCTCTTCTATCAGAGGCTGTCATAGTCATCGTCACTGTGCTTGAAGGACTTAAAAATTATATGACATATGTAAATCATTATTCTTTTTTTAAATTAATAAGTCAGATACGCCTTAAACGTCAAATATATGTCTGGTTATGTAATAATATCGTAAACAAGGGTCCCAGTGACTCTCCTTTTTTAATGATCGGTATTTCTTGGGACAAAATTCGCTATTTGTATGCGCAGCGATGAGGCAAATATATATTCGTTCTGTTTTTTTTTTTGTGAATCAATTTTTTTAAATATTGTTCTGGTACCTATGAGGGGGCGGTAGTTCTTTCTCGCGAATTCTAGAGTGGCGAAAAATAGTTGTATGAACGCCACAGACTCCCTTCCCAGCGAGAAGCGTTAGGGGTTGAAAGAGATGCCAGGAGTCGCAGGAAAGCCGTGTTGATGCTGGTCGTGTGCCAAGTTGATGCGTTGTGTCTCCATTGATTCCCTCTTTTGTTGCGGTGTTACCGGTGTGTCGTGGTAACACTCTCGTCAGGATGCTGCGTGCTGCGTGTTCGGATCACGTCGGGATGCTGCGTGGATCACGTCGGGGTCACCAATTGAGGGGGCGGTAGTTCTTTCTCGCGAATTCTAGAGTGGCGAAAAATAGTTGTATGAACGCCACACCTATATAAAGTTTTTGTTACCTATTTTTAATTTTTATAAAAGTTTTCAATTTAAAAAAAACTTCACAATATAAGAAATATATTCTTTTTCAAATGTCAACCGCATTTTTAGTTACATTTGGCGAAATAAATCCTGGAATATAAATGAACTTCGCTTTTTCTAAAATAACCTCATACTTACTTGACTGTCTATTACTTGTCTTGTTATTAATTAATTTGGGAAGCGGGTATGGGTACCGTCGCCCGGGAACCATTTATTGGCTAATCAACGCCCCTGCCAAAGGTCACCCTCAAGTGGTTCGCTACGTTTGGTGATTTAGCAGGTGTGGCCGGGTTCATGGAGAAAGGTTCGTCTTGGTCTTGGCGGCGGAGATAGGATTCATATATCCGTCACTCCTGAACGCACTGACCCCCAGATTCCTACTTCCTACCATTATCCTCATACCTTTATCCTTCCCAGAACTTTGTTTTCCTAAAACGACTTTCCACACAGCATACCCAAAAATGACAAAGGCCGAGATAGAAATTGTTTTCCTCAGAGCATCCAGGAAATATGGTTGAAAAAACGCACACAGACACATTTTAATTCGCCTCACAACGCTGCCCAACCCAATGTGGCGAAATATTTCTCTTGTCTTTACACTTACAGCAGTACCTCGAGATACGATTTTAATTCGTTACGTAAACTTGCTCGTCTGTCAATTTGCTCGTATCTCAAAGCATTTTTCCCCATTGAAATTAATTGAATGCCATTAATCCGTTGCAGCCCTCAAAATGCCACGCCAGTTGTTCTTGTTAGGTGTTTTTGAATAAGAAAAATGTATTTTGAAATGACAAATATTGTATAAAAATATAATAAAAGAGAATACCTATAAAGAAATAAACTGGTTTCATAAAGTGTACTTGTATTTTGATCACTTAAACACAACATAAGTGCTTCTGTATGCTTAATTTTATCACTGTTTTTCCCTTCACTGGTCTTTGCCTTTTTCGCCCGATTAAAAAAAAAACCTGTCCAAAGAGGTTTGTTTCTTCCCCCGTTTCAGAATATTGCTGAAATGGTTTAGGCTAGTGTCATTAAATAGCTCCGATGCACGACCAGTCGCAACTATTTCGGGGTGTTTATTTTCCACGAGCTGTGAAATTCTCTCCCACATTTCCAAGATCTCCTTCATCTGTCTTGTAGAGACAACCTCCCCCACCTCTGGCTCGTCCTCGAAACCGATTTCTTGCTGCTGCTGCTGCAATTGTAACTCTTGTAACTCCTCAGTCGTCAGTTCCGGAGAGTGCTCCTCGACGAGCTCGTTCACGTCTCTCTCATCCACCACCAGGCCCATGGATTTTCCTGGAGACACAAACTGGTGAGTCGTGTGCAGCCGGTCATTCCTCGTTTCTTAAATGTTGCTCGTATCTCAAATATCTCGTATGTTAGGGCACTCGCTCTTGTGAGGTGCCACATAAAAAATATGTTATAATAATAATAATATATAACAATTTGGGAGGCGGGAATGGGTACCGCCGCACCGGGAACCTTTATTGAATAACCAACACCTCCGCCATAGGTCACCCCAAGTGGTTCGCTAAGTTTGGTGATTTTGCAGGGGTGCCCGGGTTCATGGGGTGAGGTTTGTCTAGGTCTTGGAGGCGGATGACCAAGACACACTGAACCCCAGATTCCTACCCACCCCTTAAACCCTTTCCTTTCCAGAACTCTTCTCCTTTCCTTAAAAAAAAACCCTCCACACAGCACCTCCAAAGATGACATACGCCCTGAGAGAAATTATTTTTCTCAGAGCCTCCTGTGTGGAGCTCATGCAAAAAACAAAAAAAAACGTTTATTTATCGATGGATTTTTACAAATTTACACATAATTAAAATTAAATAAAAATATTTAATACCTATCTCTCCACGTCAACATTTGAAACGACATGACTCTATGTGGGTATTCGATGAAAAAAAAAGATGCTCACAGAAAGCCGAAATTCTTTCTTTTTTAATAGCTTTTGAAATCCCAATGATTTAGACCACGAACTGCCACTGATAACAAATTCACAATTTATAAAGTCTAAGGATAAGAGAAGAAAATAATGTTCGAACAGGCATTCATATGGGAATACAACTTTCCTTTAAGCCGTCTTATCTTCAATACAACTTGTTTTCGAAACATAATGATGTTTTCGAATAATTTATAATCCGAAACAAAAATTAAAACCATTATTATCTGTACGCGAATTAATCTGTTTCCCCTCGGTTGCGAATTCAAGTAAAGCGTAGACTTATCTGCAGAATCCGATTTAAACTCTAGAACAAATAATATTCTGCTACACAAACTCGAAAGATGTGCAAAGGGTTATTGTTAAGAGGCTTTAGAATTTTGTTTTCTATGCTGCCATTGTAAACATCGCGTTATTTACTTTTTGAACTGTTTGAAATCTCAATAATATTAATCTACATATATAAAAATCAAAATATGCTTGCTTGCGGATATATATGTACGTATATGAGTCACGAGTTGTCTATGTATTGCTATATTAAGCATAGGAAATGTTTGAAACTTTCAAAATACCTTATTTAAGCCCCCGCGAAAGTTTATGGATTACTAGTGGTCGCCCAATGGTCGAAATTCGACCATAATTAATTTAACGTGTAATGTTTTTTTATTGATTCATTTTTTTATGCACAATTTAAAAAAAAAAAATTAGGATTCTGGACTCCTTCTCTATATAAACTATAAGTGTGCGAAATTTCATACTAAAAAGGGGTATAAAGTTTTTTCTTCACGTATTAATATACTGATGATTACAACCACATGACAATACATCTGAAAAGTTTCTTAATCATTACAAAAACTCTTGCAAAACTGTAAAAAATGTCAAAATTTCAGAATGACATTTGCAAAACAATGATTGTTAAATCAAATTCAATTTTCGAAACTCTTTAAATTAATTAATTTATTTGAAGTACTCGCCTTAAACTTTTAATTGAATCAAGAATTATAGATATTTTAATAAGATACCTATGTTAGGTACCAAATTTAATTGGTTGTTCTTATAATATGCAAAAATGAATTTTCCAATAATTGAAAAATTTTAATTTTAATTTGAATTAAAAAAATTGTTTTAGGTGGCACGCGAGCTGTTTTAAAACTGAACATATTTGGGCTAAATATATAGAACGTGGGAGTGAGGTTGGCGGGATGAGGGAGCGGGATAGGGAAGAGGAAGGGGACACTCGGGAAAGGACATGCAGAGAGAAACAATTTATTTCATTGAGTACGGCATTGCAACGCATGCCGGGAACCAGCTAGTTTTCTATATATTTTATGATGTTACATGTTTTGTTTGAATTTAAATAGAACACAGCTCTTTCTAATTGTATTAAAATTGGGGAGATTTTTTAGATTTTCTTTGTAAGAGCATGTGTTTACTTATTAGGATATTTTGAAAAACGTTTATTAAGTTGTAATTGAATATAGTTATCGCAGCCGGAGTATTTTGACTTAATTTAAGAAAAAAAAATTAAATTGAAAAGAGAAACATTCTTTAAAAAGTTTTCGCCAAAAGAGGCTCTCAAAATCTTATGTAGGCAGTGACCTTTTTCTTATTTTGAAGGTCAAATATCAAGTTATTTATGAGTTTATTATATTTTTTTTATTGCACTACCTGCTATGCAAACATTATGAAATAAACAACAAAAAATAAATTATTTAAATTATTTTGATGGGCAAATGTACAAATGACCGATTTATGTTGCAAATATAGATTTATGGAATATAAATTTAAAATTTCAACCCTAAAAAGTTTTTTTAATAAAAAAAAATTTATTATACATTTCATTATACTAACATAACAGGTTGAGCAATATTATTTTTTTTAATAATTACCATTAATTAACAAATAATTCTCAAAATCATGTGAAACTTAATTCTTTAATAGCGTGTTTTCTAATTTGATTGACAGTTAAATACAGTAGCATCACATCCGTACTCAATATTTGCAATAACTTTCGATTCAAAAAATAAATATTCAGTTTTGTCAAGTGTTTTGACCAAAAATCCAAATTTAAGTTTTGTATGAAAAAGGCCGCGCAGCCGGTCCTCCTAAAATGTTGCCAGCAAACAAACTGTTTTCGTGACTTATTTTTTTAATGTTCAGTATCTACCCCTAGCCCTAGAGTTTATTTCAACCTTTGCTAAAATCTCAAAACGAACCAATTTACATTTATATTTTTTAAAGCGTGAATGAAAAAATATATTCCCGGAATATTAAAATGTCGAAGCCATTTGTGCTGGAGTTTGCGTTCGAGAGAAAACCTCTTTTCGATATTAATTACTTCTTGAAAAATCCTAGATTTCAGTAGAAATTTAATTTCTCTTTCAGAGGTAATGACATTTTTCCAGGCAATCACCGAAGTGGACCTTTCTATCAATCTATGAGGGGTGAAATTGGGGCGAGATGAAAGAAACCTGCAATTAAAACTCTATGATTGAGCTCGTAGATGAGGTAGTTTGAAGAATTCAATTCAACGGTAAAACCTTTTAAGGTAGGTAGGGGAAAATGAGATATTTCCTTTGATTTTATTGAGCCTTTTTAGTTTGAATTTTTTATGATGTTATTTTTTTAATATATTTATAAAATATTATTTTTAGAGGTTGCTTAGGGGTGTGCTCTTTAAATACTTTGTGTTTTATAACCAACCAGTTTTGGTAAAATTATAAAAATGTTTCCCTTCTGCTTCCCTATAACCCCTCTCTTCTTACCCCTCTCTTTATCTATCCCCCTCCCCCTTTTAGTTATACAGTTTATTTTAAATATATTTTTCAATTTGTGAGGCGGGAATGGGTACCGCCGCCCCGGGAACCTTTATTGGATAACCAACACCTCTGCCATAGGTCACCCCAAGCGGTTCACTACGTTTGGTGATTTAGCAGGATTGCCCGGGTTCATGGGGTGAGATTTGTCTAGATCCTGGAGGCGGATGACCAGGACACACTGAACCCCAGATTCCTACCCACCTCTTAAACCATTTTCCTTCCCAGAACTTTCCTCCCCTTTCTTTCCTTAAAAAAACCTTCCACAAAGATGACGTAGGCCCTGAGTGAAATTATTTTCTTAATATTTTTTCAGTCCTGAGGAAGTTTCTGGTTGAACTGAAACTAGTTGACGTTAAAACTGCTTTATTGATCATGTAAACAAATATTAATATTTGTTAAGCAATTATTTTTTATTTTTATTTTTATTTTTATTTATTGAAACAAAATACATATATATTATAAAAAAAATACTTTGACTGTCCAACTAGGAGATTTCCCGTTTTAGGACAGTCAAATTTCCTGGTTTAGTTCACATTAGGTAGTTGTTGTTTTTTGTAAAACATAATATTGTATCTAATAATTACAAATGTAAACATCATTTCAAGTACAATGTTATAAAGGCCGTAAAGCAGTTAAATATAGTGATAGTTGTAAAAGTACTGAGAAAAGTTACAAAGTTTAAATAAATAAAATGATAATATTTTAAAACCATAAAGAAAACCAAAATATAAACTCATTGTTTTGTGAACAGAAAATAAAAACTAAATCTTAAAAATAAAAGCTTAATCTTAAAAATAAAAACTAAATCTTTCATCGATATATTTCCTATCCGAATGTTCAAACAGGAAATATATCGAAGTTTTGTTTTTTTTTTTAAATTGTTTTTAAGAAAATATACGATAGGTTTGAGTAGAGGCAATCTCATTATTTTTATGTATTAATAATTTCATAAAAATAATTTAAACAGTAAAGTGAATGAGAGATATCGAAGAGTTCTCCGTAACTGAAAATTGAGAAAGATTATAAGTCTGATAGTACTAGTAATATAATTCTGATAGGAATAAATAGTTCTATAATTCTCACAGTGTTTATTACATTGGAATAGTTTAAAAAAAACATTTTATTTTTATCAAAATTATAATTATATCTAAACAAAAAGCAATTGCTACCTTTGAGAGGTAAATAATATTTATTTTACATAATCTTCGCAAAACACTTTTATAATAGGTAGATATATGTACCCACAATAAATTTGTCGACGTAGTTTAATAAATTTACGAAAGCACTTCCTCAGAGTACTTGTAACATCGGTAAATGAGTTCGTTATATATTGTATATATTTTATTGCATACATATTAATCAAATGATTAATTCTCTGCAGAAAAAGTAAGTTAAGTCTATGGAAAATTAATTTTACTTCAAGCTCACAGAAATATCTTCAAAAAACGCATAGGTTTATCACTTTAATGTCACATTAGATTAAAGTGCACTTAGGGGGTATTTCACCATCCTCCCCATAGCTTATCCATACACATAACGAATGTTAATAAATAAACAAATAAATACTTGCAACTGGTAAAAAACTCGGCTAACTTATCCAATATGTAGCCATTATTCATAGGTTCAAGTGCCGAATAGTAAACTTCTACTTTTTAAATAAATAAATAAATCCTGTATGATTAATCTAAAATGTACCTTACCGTACGAATAATCTATGAAGAGGATGGTGAAATATCCTCTCAGGTTGAATGACTTTGAGTAAGGTTTATGAAATCAGAAGACGTCGGTTTCAAAATCAATTATTAATTTCAAAGGTTTATAAAAATCTAACGAAAGTCAAAGGACGTTTGATATACTGGAAATATTTAGTATTTAATTTGAAACAGATATACCTTTAATATAATGTACAAGCAACATATCATTTGGCAATAGCCCCGACTGGATTTGCATTATCAAACGTTGAATTCAATATCGATTTACTGCATACGTTTAATTCAAATATTTGAATTGAAATTCACATGCTCATCTGCGCTTGAACGTGGGGTAGAGCAATAGAAATAATAATTACCACTCGTGTACACTAATTACAAGCGGGTGCAAAGTAACTATGTACATGATTGCCTTTGTAAACTGTTACTGTTCTTCTCTTAATATGTTCTGTGCTCCTGGGAGTGGAATTTAAATCTTCAACAAAATATGATTCAGTTTTAAATTTTGAGTAAAACATTCAAGTAAGTAAATTAGACCCAGTGCTTTCGCAGAAATAGACATGTGACAAAGTCATCAAATGGCGATTGAGCGCCATTTTGTTTTTTGATAACTAAAAAGTTCCCGTTAAATGCCGATGCTAAGCTTTTAAACGAATTGTGATCAGCAGAAGAGAACAACAGTTAAGATTGTCAGCTTATCACTATTTGAAAGAACGCTAATATAGAATCGGCGTTTTATAGGGGTCTTTCAAATGTCACAAAAACAAAGTGGCGCTGAATGGTCATTTGATGACAATGTTACATTTGAATTTTTGTGAAATAACTGGGCCTTAGCTTCTGCCTATTTATTTAAATTTTCCGATAAAAATCTCAAGTTTAACATACATTATGTAACTATATTTTAACCGGGATCCAGGGATCACAAAATATCGGAAAATTAGAAACATCAGCATGAACTTCATTTTGCGTTTTTCATATTTGACAACTCCAACATTTCGCAGTTTAACTTATTAACTCAGTAGTATCGAATTCTGTGTTTTTAAACAATCGAGTAAAAAATATAGAAACGATAATGTCAACTAAAAAAAACTATAAATAATAATAAAAACTCAATAATAATAATCAATTAATTAAATTATTTTACTTCGTTATTTCTGTTCCACAAATTTATTATGTACTAGCGAGTTCCCGGCATGCGTTGCAATGCCACTTAATAAAGAAATCGTTTCTCCCTGCATGTCAATAAAATGTACTTTCAATTCCGATAAATAAAAATTAAATTCAATTCAATGCTGTCATGTGTACATAGGAAAACAAACTGTTGGCAAAAATTTATTTACTTAAAAAGTTTATTCGAAAATCAATCAATCAAATTTTGTACCTATTTAAAATATCTGTAATTCTTTATTCGATTCAAATAAATAAATTCATTAATTTAAAGAGTTTCTAAAATTGAATTTTGATTGAACGATCATTGTTTCGCAAAATTTCATTCTCAAATTGGGACATTTTTGACAGTTTCGCAAGAGTTTTAATGATTAAGAAACCTTTGCGGGGTGGGAAGAAGGTATTTTGAAAGCTTCAAACATTTCATATTCTTAATATAGAAATACATAGACAACTCACTTACTACATAATATGTTTAAATTTTTCTTTATAAGCAAGCATATTTTGATGTATATCTATATAGATATTATATGTTTGTAAAAGCCATAAAGTCGTATAATATATAAATAAATACTAATGAAAAGTTGAGTTAAGCTTTAAACTCCAAGAAGAAAGGTTTTTCCAAAATTTGAAGACTCAAATTATGGATTCACGATTCACCTTTTTTCGGAAATATTTTTTCGTATTCAAAAATCAAAAAGTGTAAAACAGCTGTTTGGCATCAAGGAGTAGTGCTGATCTAGAAACTACGAACAAAAATAATGTGCAAATTTAATTAGTTTTTCAATAAACAAAAGTTTCTTAAATTTCACTTTGATGTGTCATCTGCTTTGTCATTAAATTTTAACAATTGTTTAAAATCTTTTAGCTAAACCTTTATCCGTTATACCCCTTAGGAATAGAATTTGAGTCCTGTCCGATGTACATTGTACCTAAGCTGTACAGTGGAACAATTATTACAACCCCCTCAGGGGTAGTTTAGTTCTCCAAGATAGGACAGGTTGGTTGGTCAGGGCATCTTCCTGGGGCCACTGTCGACCCGAACACAATCATCTCATACCTACCAAGTACTGCTGGTATATTGTACGGAGACCAGGATACTAAACTACCAAATACCTGCCGGGAGGACCAGCCGTGAATATCAAATGAGGCTTCACTCACTTCTCAGTTGTACTGACAGTCGTTTATTCCTGGGGCTGAATGCTAATAAAAGCTTGTTTGTTTAAATTTATTCGAAAGATTTGGTTGTGTTGTTATATTCACGTGGTTTTGCGTAGACAAAATCGAATTTAGGTCCCATTGATTTAGTTCATATTGTCTGTCAAATAAGAGTACAGAACATAGGAGGGCGCCACTGTCGATCAAATGGCATTACTAAACATTTAACTCAAAAAAAAAAAACTTAAACTGTTAAGTAAAGCTGTGTAACCTACATTTTTATAAAAAATTTACAATTCATAAAAGTGAAAAAAAAAATTTTTTAATGCAATATAGACAGAAGTGTCCCAACTGCACCCGGCTGGAGCCAGTGAGACTATGGCATCCCCAATAAGGGGAAGGAGATAGGGAAGAGGAAGGTGGGAAAGTACCTGGCTATTCAGATCTGGTCACTAAATACGACTAAAGCCATTTCAAACAACATTTCAATTCTGAATAGTGGTCTTACACTAGGCCGATACTGAAAGTATCTTCCACTCTAGAGCGTGCCTCAAATATACTTTATATCATTTAAAATGAATAAATTGTGAAATAACACAAATTAATTAAATAAAATTTATTTGCGCACGCCGGGTTCGAATCCGCGACCTTCGGATTGTGAGTTGAGAGTCTTACCTCGGGATCACGGAGGCCGATTCTTATTGATCTCAAAATTAGTATTGCATATAAGCATATTATTATTATAATTTTGTGTTAACATAATGAAGAATGACGATATTGTAATAAAATATGAAGTACAGTTTAGAAATTGCTCACATTTATTTGATACTAGCTTAGTAACTAGCGTGGCTTGGGCTTTAGATCGTGTCTCTAATTTTAGATCTGAATATATTCTAAAAGTAGTGTAACTAAACTCACCATTAATAATTCTACTTTTTTATCTACTGTTAAATTCAAATTTATGTTAAATTGAATTAAAGCAAATCACTTTGTAAAACACCGTTTAATCAAATTTTTTTCATTAAGTGCCTGAACAACAGTGCTTCTTCGATTTAATTTTTTTTCCTTAAGAACAAAAAATGTTTTTCAAAATGTGGCTTACTGTGCTCTGTACATTCAGTATCATTGTACTTTAAAAGAATATTTGACAGTTAATTTGGTGTTGCCAGCCCACAAATTTTGTAGTTCCACTTTTAATGTTTTCTACTCTTATTTGACAGACAATACTTGGATTTAATTTTAACAAAAACTGTAGTACAGTAGTCAAAAACTACGTTTGTGGTTGGAATATCATTTCATTATTATTGTTTTCTTCTCCACAGTTGCCTTCACTTAGCCTTTGGTTTTGTTTTATTCTCTTT
The DNA here is from genome assembly GCA_936435175.1 of Glyphotaelius pellucidus. Taxonomy (NCBI): domain Eukaryota; kingdom Metazoa; phylum Arthropoda; class Insecta; order Trichoptera; family Limnephilidae; genus Glyphotaelius; species Glyphotaelius pellucidus. The sequence continues at coordinate 32,481,445 of OW386549.1, forward strand.
TTTATGTGAATACCGCATGAGAGTCCCAATCTTAGATCTTCCGCTCCTTCCTTTCCTTAAAAAAACCCTCCACACAGCATTCTCAAAGATAACCTAGGCCCTAAGGAAAATTGTTTTCCTAAGAAATGTATTTAATAGGAAGTCGTCAAAATTTTTACAATAAAAATAAAAATTTATTTGCAATCAAAATGGCTTAAGCCGCCGCATCCCGAATTTCTACCGATTTCTTACATATCTCCCTTAAAAATTTGTAAGTTTTTAAGCTCTTAAAAAAACCTTAAGCTCTTAAATTTACCATTATTACACTATGTAAACTTTTTAACTCCTTTGTACAATTTTAATGATAACGAAACTACATACCTATGTACATATTAAACCTGTTTGTATCCTTAAAGTACAGTTTATAATGTTATATACTTCAATCTTACAATTATACTCCTGAATAACATGTGTAACTTGAATAATGTGATTCTGTAAAAGCCTTCAAGGCGTGTATGAATAAATAAAATTAAAAAAAATAAAATAACGTGCAGCTTGATTTATACTTGGCTGTAGGTACACATCTTTACTGTATTAAATTATTGCCTCAATTGATGAAGTTATAAAATGTAATACGTACAAAGTTGTAAAATGTAATACGGATTGTGGAGACAGGTCATATCTTTACTGTATTAAATTATTGCCTCAATTGTTGAAGTTATAAAATGTAATACGGATTGTGGGGACAGGTACATATCTTTACTGTATTAAATTATTGCCTAAATGGATGAAGTTTTAAAATATAAACGGATTTTGGAGACACATCTTTACTGTATTAAATAATTGCCCGATTGTTGAAGTTATAAAATATAATAAGGATTGTGGGGGACAGGTACGCATATTTACTGTATTAAATTATTGCCCGTTTGTTGAAGTTATAAAATATAATAAGGATTGTGGGGGACAGGTACGCATATTTACTGTATTAAATTATTGCCTCAATTGATGAAGTTATAACATCTTTACTGTATTAAATTATTGCCTTACTCGATGAAGTTTTAAAATATAAAACGGATTGTGTGGACAGGTACACATCTTTACTGCATCAAATTATTGCCTCAATCGATGAAGTTATAAAATGTAAAACGGATTGTGGGGACGGTGTGTGATAATTTTTTTGTTTTCCCGGATTTTATATTACATAAATTGAGGTGTGTAAAAGCAAAGGCAGCAATCTCCAAAATATCGGAAAAAAGTTGTAAATGCAGTTTCATAGTGATTCGAATTTAGAACCCAAATTCAATTTGAAAATCTGGTTATTTACAAACTCAGCTTTCTCCCATCAAAATCAGAGTTTGAAAATATGTATCAAAGGCAAAGATATTAAAGTGTTTTTTGCCTTTTTTTTCAAAAAAACGAAAGTGGAGATTGCTGCCTTTGCTTCTACACACCTCAATTCACAATCACGAAAAACCTCTTTTGTTTTGTCCCAGTTTCTCAAAAAATAATATAAATATATATTATTAATCTTATAATAAAAAATAAATCTACCATATGTATTCTTCTTTGCCCAGAATACTAATGGAGGGAAACAATTATACCAAGTCAGTGGACATCTTCAATTTATCTTTGAATATATATAAAATATTGTTATTGAGGCAGTTCAGTTATGTACAATAAATATGTATTTTTCTAACTATGCTATAAATGTAAAAGCCCCGAAAATGGGCGTTTATTAATAAATAAATAAATAAATAAAAATATGTTAATTTTTAAAATAGTATCTAGACGTTCCCCACGCTGAAACGCAAATTAAATGAAATTCTTTCGATAAAAAAAAAATCGCAAAGTTTGCCCCGAAAATTATTATAAACATGTTAATTTCACTTATTTTAGAAGTTATATGTATGAAAAAATTTTGTGTTTTTTTTAAACGCTATTTTGAATGTTCCTTATGAAATGTTTGCTCTATTTTAAACGAGTCGTGTTTTATTAAACATTTTCACAATTTTCACTTCAATTTTATCGTTTTAAATATTCGCGAGCTCACTCCAACATTCGTAATTACATATCTCTCCATCTTCTTCTTTTTGAGCGGGTTTACGGCAACTTAATATGTGGTGATCCAATTCTTAACCCTTTCAATGTTATATAAATTTCAACAGTCATAAAAAAATAGTCAACAATAATAATAATAATAAGACTAGCTGACCCGGCCACGCGTTGGCTAACGAAACACAACGCCATCTACTGGATGGTTACCCAATCTTTTAACTTGCACTGCCATCTGTTAATTTGCACACAAATCAAATCCACCTGAAATAAACCTTCCTCGTGAATCACTCTATCTATCTGTACCATCTGTCTCCTAATTTTCTAAAATATTCCATGTCTTTATGTATATTTAGATTTAAAAAAAGGTAATATATACACATTTATATATGAACGTGTGTATGTACGTATATGGGTGTATACATACGTTTATATTTATATTTTAATTTTAAGAAAATTCTCAGTAACTTCTGTTAAATCAATCATCTTGATCTTTACATTTACTATGTGCAGATATTTTTTTAAATTCTATTTTAACCACCCCTGACTAATATCATCATAATATAAAACCCACGCACAGGCTTCGCCTTTTTGGGATCTTTTTTTGTTACTATTTTTTTATTTTATGTTATTATGTACGTACCTATTCCGATGTATCAAAAAATTTTGCAAATAAAAAAAAATCTATTGGTGAAAATCGCACGAAAATCCGTTCAGTAGTTTTTGAGTTAATCGCAAACAGACAGACAGACGCGGCGGAGGACTTTAATTTATAATATCTAGAGAAAGTGTGAATTAAACCATTTTTTTGTATTTTCGTTGTTTGTTTTTGGGGTGTTATGCCGTGTTGCGCCACCTCCTTCTTTAGTCAACGTTTCGGACAGCGTTACAGTGTCCATCATCAGGGTAGATATGTAGCGGTAGCGCAACACGGCATAACACCCCAAAAACAAATAACGAAAATACTTTTGGCCGTGAAAATCTAAAAACTTACCATTTTTTTGTATTTCTAAGGCATGAACTATGTAACAATTTCTAGACATTTTGTTGTGAAGAGTTTTACTTTTCATGTACATTTGTTACTTAAATTTTAATTTTTCGTCGAAACCGGTTGCAGAAAAATTCAAATTAATGTAACAATGTACACGTAAAGTAGAACACTTCAAAACAAAACGAATTAAAACAAATAAAAATTAAATCCTACTATATTCCCATTTATCAAGGATAATTTTAATGCTCTCAATATTTTTTAATAGAATAGGAAATAATTTAATGCTGTTAGCTTTTATTTCGAATATTGAAGAAGATGCAAGAAGAAACAAGAAGAGCCATGAAAAGCCAAGAAGAGCCTAGAGGCACAACAAAAATAAACAAGGAGAGTAAGAAGAACCAAGAAAAATCAGGAAGAGGCTATAAGAAGCAACAAGAGACATGAAATGCCACCTTACGACAAGAAAAGTCAAGAAGATGCAAGAAGACGCCTTAGAGACCAGAAGAATCAATAAAATGCAAGCGAAGATTAGGAGAGCCAAGAAATGCCAAGAAGAAAAGAAAAGAAGCAAGAACAAGCAACTTGAAGGCAGAAGAATCAAGAATGGGCTAGAGAAGCAAGAACATGAAAGCAGATACGAGGGTAGACTAAAATTCACGAAAAAGAGCTAAGAAGAGGCAAGAAAACATCAGAAGAAGCGAGAAAAGGACAGACCTCCGAAAAAAAAATCCCAATCAAAATCTTTATTCCTTTTAGGTTGACATGTGGATAAATCTCATCGAGAAGTTGCTAGAAACACCAAAAATAGCCAAGAAAGAGTGAGATGAGATAAGAAGCAAGAAGAGCCAAGAAGAGACAATCGGAGAGAGATCCCAAAAGAGACAAGAAGAAATAAGAAAAAGCAAGAAGATACGAGGAATGCCAAGAAGAGGCAAGAAGAGCCAAGAACAGTCAAGAAGATCCAAGAAGATGCAAGAAGAAACAAAAAGATCTTAGAAGAGCCGAGAAGAGGCAAGAAGAAGAAAGAAATCAAGAAGGGGGAAAAAATATATATATATAATGCTCAATCCATTCCTTTATTCCTGCCCTTCCTAAATTCCAATATTGGCTTATTAGGTTGCCATGTTTATTTATTTATTTATTTGAACAAAAATACATACACATTATAAGAAAACTTTGACTGTCCAACTAAGACATTTCCCGTTTTAGGACAGTCGAATTGCCTGGTTTAGTTCACATTAGGTAGTTACGTTGTTTTTTGTAGAACTTAAATACTAGTAAATGAATGAGGGCATAAGTGCTGATTACATTTGTAATTGTTAAATCTACAGTCAAGTGCAAGATTAAAAAGCAATAAAACAATTAAATTTAATATTAATAGTAAAAAACTACTGAGAAGAGTTACCAAGTACAAAAAATTTTAATGATAATATATTAAAGCTACAAAGAAAAAAAAAATATATATATGTGAACTCATTGGTTTGTGAAACAGAAAAATAAAAACTAAATCTTTCTTCGATGTATTCCTATCCGAAAGTTCGAATGTGTTTTTAAGAAAATATATAATAGGTTTGAGTAAAGACAACCTCTCTTTTTTAATTTAACAATTTCGTATCTATCCTATGTTTTCTAAAAAAAAAATGTTTTTAAATATTATAATAATTTGATGAAATGGTTGTTGAGTTAAAAGTCTGTAAATATTAACAAAAAGGGATATAAGTTATCAGGGGCATAGAAAAAAAAATTATATCATTTTTAGAAATTAATAAAAAGTAACTTTCTGATTCCTCTAATGTACAAAAATAGCCTCTGTGTTACAATTTTTGATAGTACATAATATTTTACTCATAATTTAATGTTATCAATACTACAACTTTTAAAATATTTTTTGTTCCTATTTTTGTAACCTAGTAACTTTTAGTTTGAAGATAACAATATAAAAAAATAAAGATAATATTATACAACCTATATTATACCAGCTAATTAGATGAGTACTTATAAGATTCTTATGGATTAACGTAAACCTGATAGTACATATTATTAGGTAAGTGAGTTTGTGTGAGCATGTGTTCGCTCTCGAGTCTCCCCATGTCCAGAAGCCAATTGCTAACCCATTTGCGCAGAGTGCTTGCACTTTTCAATTTCTATGCATCGGGTACGAGGTTGAACAATTTTGGCCCTAAGTAAGAGTATTGTCTTTGTGCATGTGATGTGTTGGTATTTGGTGGAACTACTGGATTCCTCCTTGCATGACGGGTGTTGTGGAGATGATCAATGGATGAATAGTGGTGTCGATGTTTTTGTGTATGTAGAATAGTTTTTCTTATGTAAAGTTGCCGTACGTCAAGAACTCGTAACTCTTCAAATAATAGATCACTGGGATACCTGAAAGGTTTCTTAAGGATGACCCTTAGAAGCGATTTTTGTGCTTTTGCTAAGGGATCAAGAATTGTTTTGTATACCGGTCGATTAAACTCCAACCTCCTTCCTATCCTCAGAGCACGTGTTCCTAGTCCTAACAAATCAGTGCCCCCTGGTGTACCGGTCTCGCTGGGACAGGAGTGCTCCTGGCTGGGGTGGTACAATCGTATCGTATCGTATCGTATCGTTAGCTTTTATTCCGTTCTCATTATTCACATGAATATTTTCACACAATAATAATATCTAATTATGATAAAGTAAAGGCTTTATTTAATGTTGAAAAACAGTGTTTATGAGTGCTTTCATGCAAATCATTGTTTTAAATATTTAATTATAACTACAAACAAACAATAAACTATGTAATCATTTCAATGAATATTAATGATATAAACGCAAGCAATAAAACTTCTGTTATATTGTAATTGAACCCGTTTATACTATGCTTAACGCAAACAGGATTTAAACAAATAATTTTGAATATAAATAAAACGTATCAGGGGAAAATATTAATACGTAATGTGAGCAAACATTAAAACAATTCCAAAGCTAATAAACAAGGTTGTAAATAAGGGTAGGGTGTAGTTTTGGAACAAGTCGCAACTTTGAAGGGTACAAAAAGAGAAAAACAAATAAATGCTTAAAGCAATACGAAAGAAACATCGAACCATTCATTTTCTCAAAAATTAGCGACTTTTCGTAACACGTTTAGTAAAATAGTTAATTTTCCCTTGTCTTTAAATATTTATTAAACAAACTTGAGAGTGTATTTTGCCTTTCGCTCCATTCTCCCATTTCCCGCGTTCAATAGATTCAATTTTTCCCAGTCCCGGTACATTCAATTTTTTTAACACCATTTTTATTTTTTCATATATTATAAACATTAATTTTTGTTTATCATAAGAACAATCAATCGAATTTGGTGCCTAACGTAGGTACCTATTTAAATAAATACAATTTAAAGTATTCAATTTTGGTTAGTATAATGGGTGAGTACTGCGATTAAATTCTTTAATTTAAAGATTTTATTCGAAAATTGAATTTTGATTGAACAATCGATGGTTTGCTAAATGTCATTCTCAAATTGTAACATTTTCGACAGTTTCGTAAGAGTTTTGTAATATTTTTTTTAAATTTAGATGTGTTGTCGTGTGGTTGTAATAATCACAAAACCATTGCGAGGATGGACAGAAGGTATTTTGAAATCAAATTTTTTTTCTATGCTTAATATAGCAATACATAGACAATATACATATCAGCAACTAATTTTTATAAATATAGATTGCAATCGATAACGGTTATAGTACAAAATTAGACTACGACGCACCGCACAAAGAGGACACCGATTAATCTATATCATTCTCTCTCAGACTAAATCCTATAGATATATGTGTTTGTCTCTTTTTAGTGTCACTCGTTTTCTTTTCATCGAGTTTCAAATCAAAACGGTGTACAATAAGTTTTCACTTCAAAAGGATTTTACACTCTTTCATCCAATCCAATTCAATCCAATCCACTAGCTGGTAATGTAATCATTATTATCTTTTCTTTGAATTTGAGCCTTGAAGGCTGTACAAGACCCAAACCCCATCGAGCTCGCCTAACTGCAGAAGCGATTGAAATTTGTAAGCACCCAGTTAACATTAATAGAGACGACCAGTTAATACTATACTTCTCGATATCCATATAGGGTCGCTTTTACGACGGTAGTCTGGGAAACGGTACATGGATGGACATACAACTACATTAACACGCAATGACTGTCGTGATGATGGACACTGCTAGTGTTTTCGAAACGCTAACTCAGCTCACATTGCATACTTAAATTAAAATAAAACTGTAGGGAAGCAGAAGAAGTGGAGTCATCCTCTAGAGGGGGTCCAGATTCCAGATTAATATGTCTATAGAAATTCAAATGTAAAAAATGAAAACAAAATATGCGAGATAAAAATAAATTCCTACCTACCATTGTTATAATGATTTCACAATATTATTCGTAAAATAGCATAGGTATAATGCGAACAAAATAGAGTGATTATTCATAAGACTGTCATTTTGCAAGAACATCATCCTTACTCCAGTCTATTAATAATACTAAACATACACAAAAATGATAATTTCAAATGCCAAAACTAATTCATTTTAGTTTTAGATGTTTCGGATTCAATGCATTTATAGAAATTATTCAGGTACATAATTTTCAGAATATCAACAAATTTACAAAAATTGTCATTAATCAAAAGCCTGGTTTGACAATCTTAACCGTCCATCTCCTGCCATACTAATCATTACCCCTAATGACTACATTCAAAACGCTTCTCATCATTTTTTCCTCTCTTCCATAACTTTTAGAACACGTGATGGCCAATCAAACTTCATAATTCCAGTTTTGAATCAAATCGGTAGAGAAATCGAGAAACTCAAGATGGATGCTGAAATTTGAACTTTGGTATTAGATTCCAGTTCAGTGCACCTCCGAACTTCTCAATCCCGATTTTTAACCAAACGGCGGAGAATTTAAAAAATTCAAGATGGATGCTGAAATTTCAAACTTTGATATTAGATTCGAAAATAGTGCACCTCCGAACTCCACAATCCCGATTTTGAACCAAATCGGCCCAGAACTTGAGAAATTCAAGATGGATGCCGAATTTATACATTTTGACATTAGATCCAAGATCAGTGCTCGTCCAAACTCCCTAATACCGATTTTGAACAAAATTGGTGGAGATTTCGAGAAAATCAAGAAAGATGCCGAAATTATACATTTGGTTGCTAAATTCGACAGTGCACCTCCAAACTCCTTAATAACGATTTTGAACCAAATCAGTTGAGAATTCAGAAATCCGAGATGGTTGTTGAAAGATTTTAACATTCAAGCATAGTGCACCCCCAAAAATTCTAATTCCTATTTCGAACGAAATATGTAGATAACTCGATAAATTCAAGATGGATGCCAAAATTGTGCAAACTATGAATTCAATTTCTACCCACCTCCAAACCCTTTTGTACCGACTGCGATAGGAATTAATTAAAAACTATAAAATTATTGTGCGCATCGAAATAATATATTTTGAAATTATTCGTTTTTTCGCCAATGGGTGGTTGGGTCTCACTTATGTCAATAAAGTTTTAAATTTGGAGACAGTTAGACAGATCACAATTTATTTATTATCTAATAATTATTATTTAATTTCCATTGGCTGGTTTATTGTATAACACCTCTCTCCCCGAGCACTTTACTAGAAAATAAATCAGTTTGATATTTTTGTTGCAGCGCATACAATCGAAACGAAATTGACGTGCGTCTCCCTCCAAAGACACCTCAAAACTGAAGGCTATCGTGAAATAATACCGCGTTTCGCGGAGTAATATTTTTCTCTTTCAATTTTGTATGGTGGAAAAGAATAAAAAAATTCAAAATGCTTGGGCGAACTATAATAAAAATCTAGATACGTTTAAGTATTATTTATTAATTAACAAGGATCTGTATCATGTTTACTTTGAGATTACGGAAGAATTTAAAAAAAGTGTTTGTAAAAGGCGCTACTACGTTCTCAGCAAAGGCATTTTCGAACGTTTTTCGTAAAGTTGCAGTATGTATATTATATAGAATTAAAAAGATTTCGATTAAAAAATTTTATTCATATGTAACATTAGACATTTTTCTAACTATCGCCATATAATTTTTAAATAGACTGTTTGTAGTTTTGCTTGTACTATTATAATACAAAGTGATGTTTAGCATTATTTGGCGAACTTGGCCCTTAACGAGATTGTGAAATCTCGGAATGTTAAGCCATTGAAGATGAAAAGCTGTAGAATTATGTTGTAAGAGGGTCTTTACCCGAGGTAAACTAATTATGTCCTAATTTCTGGTGAAATTGGTCAACATTTTCAAATATTAAAAATACGTAGATAATAATATTTACAAAAATATGTAGAAAAATAAAATAATGTTTTGCAAACCAAATAAATTGCTCATAAATAACTGCACCAACCAAACGAAAATAAAGTTTAAACGTTCAACAATAAAACATATTACCTCTATCGTTATTTGGCGTTCAAAAGCTTTATGCGGATGTTCCCACTAATGGTAGCGAAACAATTCACGGTTGAACAGATCAAAATAAACCCAAAACCCAAATAAACGATAAACAATATTGGTGAATCCGAGAATTGCAAAGCCTGTGAAATCGTAAATAGGAATAAAAAAAATACACGTTTAAACCACGCACATTTTTCATGCATGAATATTCCCCAACGGATGAATGATTGCGCTAGTATCATAAAATTGATTCTGTTCCTTTATCAAAGGGGTAATAATAATTGTTGCAGAGAGATTTTTTATTATTGTCCAAGTAAAATTTACCGTTTTGATTGATCTAGCTAGGAAACGAGAAATTCAAACAAGATAAATTCATGTCACAACTATCTATATGAAATCTAAAGACAAGATAATATAATTAATATTTATATGTTTATTGTTTGAAACATTTACAGAGTGTTAACAATTATTACAATAATAGAATTGCCTTTGGAATATACATAGATATTAACACTCCAATTACAGAAATAACAGAAATAATGATAATCAAAATGAAATATAAAACATAGTAGTGTCAAATATAATACATAACCTGAAAATGTAGACATGAAAATTAACTTTGAAATTTGATGATTTGTTCAAATTCTGTGAAAAAACTGGCCTTAACTTTACCGCAATGTTTTTGAATCACGTATTTCTGGAAAAAGGTATTATAATTTGTATGTGTATATAAAAAAAATTATATTATTTTAACGTACTAAATGTATTTAATCACATAATATTGCAACCTCTCTAGGGAGGATTTCTGAAAGTGAAAATGAAATATTATTGCTATTTTTATTGTAAAACTAGGTTTGGCGTGTGAAAATCTGTTTTTGAAATTCAATGAACAACCAAACTCATTGTTCTGGCGTGATTTGGATCGCTCGGAGTTATTTAAACGTCAAGCTGACAGTTAAACGTCGATCAATTGTTTCAGATATTTTTCAAATTCGGAATTGCTTCAACTGTTTCAGACATCTTTGAAATTATTTGTCAAAAATAAATTGGGGTGCTTAAGACTATCGCCTTCATAGAATTCCAAGTCTGAAACAATAATTCTAAATTAATTGGTCAGAAACATTATATTAATATTGCTCCTAATTCTTCTAAAAGGCCACCAAAAGATTTGTGAAATTTCAATTGGTTTAATATTGAACTTAAACTAGTATTTCCATAGTATTGGGAACATAAAAAAACTGAGCGAAAACTTAGGTTATTAGATAGGTTAGGTATCATCAAAGATAAATACTATTATCTTTGGATATCACACACGATATAGAAACGCCATTATCTTTCAGCGAAATGCAATATGCATACTTAGGATCAGTATCATAATTATTATCTTCATACAAAAGTTATTAAATTGTTTCTGACTGACTGCAGTAACAGATTATTTTTGTCGTCAAATCATCTATCTATTTGGTGGAGCTTATAAATAGCCCCAACAATGGCGAACTTTATGCCCTAAGAAATAAAACAAATAATTAATTATATACGCGGTGTTCTCACGTCAAAAATTATGGTCAAGAATTGCCTAAACAGTACCGATAAACACTCAGAAAACCATTCTTATTTTGAATAATTTTACATCCAAAATAGACTAACTACCATTTGCCGAGCGTTCGAATAAGTATTTACCAGATTAGTGCACATTATAACTACACAGAGGCATGAAACACAATCTTTGAGAAACTTGCTTATTTAAAACACATGTAATTATATACTAATCATAATAAAAATAAATTATGCATTATGGTGCTTATTCACTATTCCATCGTAATAATTTTTCGATTAAATAGCTATCATGATTGATCCAAACGGGAAAAAATATTTTTTAATAAATATTATATTTTTATTGTTCGGACAGTTTATCAGTTGATTTAGCAATGAGCGCTGATTTCGTTTACAATTTCTTGACGAAATTGAAAAACCTGAGCCAAATATTACCGGAATTTATACGAAAGTAACGGGAAAAAAACACGTGTCAGTTTCGAATACAATATTGACACGCATTAACAATTTAGAGAAAAGAGCACAGAATAAAAAAGACTTTATATTTATTTTTTTAATAATAAAATAATTCAAACTAGTCTTGCAAAAAAGTCAATAGATGTCGCACATAAAGAAGAATTTATATTTTTTATTATAAAATAATTCATAGCTTGCAGAAAAGTTCATAGATGTCGCACATTAAAATAAAAATGGATATTTTTCCAAGACATCATTTAGATTACATTTAGTTCCCGAAGAATTTAGAATCACGCATAAAGCTGATCTGTTCTAACCTCTGAACTAATTCAACCTATTGGTAATCCCCTTTCTGTCATATAAAGCTGTATTCTATTTCGACTAAGAGCTACCAACATTATCTTCATTTTTTTTAATACATCGTTTCATATTTTTATAGGCTTGTAAAGATAGCAACCGATAAAAATATGCGTTAAGAAATTAAGATAATATCTGTAGTTCTTATTCGAATTATGATACAATAAAATATGACCGAAGGAGATAGGGTCCAATTAGCTCAGTTGAGCAAGGCTAAGGTCCTGGTTTCAATTCCTAGACGCGACCGTATCTTTTTCAAATTTCAGTTTCAAATATACATCTGAGAGTTGCTTTAGCAATGTTAATTGTCTTCAATGAAGAATTTAATATTATCCATTATTTAGTGATATAAACAGATTTGGACAATGCGTTTGACAATTTATTAACCCAGTTTTATAACATAATTCATCTACGTAATTTAATTACTTGTCAATTGGCGACAAATTTAGTAGATTCAGAGCAGATACTTCCTACATAATATTAAAACTTGGCACCGAAAAATCACAATTTTCACTACTTTACATGATTTGTGCACTGCAATTTGTATTAAATTTGTTCAACCTCGTTAATTACCAGGGCAAATAATTACCTTTCAGAACACTATCAAAAACATTTTAAATAATATAATGTTATTGAAATTTCAATAAAGGATGGTTATTTTTGGCAGTATTTTAATTATAACCGCGTTTACGCGGGTCAGGGCGGTAATTTGACACATTGCATGGAAGTAATTAATCATTAAACAAACACATTTTGAAATGTAATTTTACCGCTTTACAGCAATTTCTCATTTAAAAATACAGCGTGACTGGACTTACTGAAGGTATTTCATTTTTCCTTTACTTGATGTGAAATATTGAAGAACGTACCTACGGCCGTCAACGTACCTAAGTCGTTTGCTCTTGGAATTGTGGGTATTACACTGGTTCACGTGAATTTACTTCGACAGCGACATCCTTGCCAAAAATCATTTAAAAACGAATTTGTGTCAGGCATCGCTGACTTTTATATATTCTCCTGACAATTATGTCTCTGTTCATTCGCTTTACACGTTTAATCCTTTTTTTACATTAGCTCCACACAGGAAGCCTTAAGGAAAATAATTTCTCTTAGGGCTTATATAGGCCTAAGAGAAGGGTCTTAATAAGGAAAAGGAAGAATAGGAAGTTTTGGGAAGGAAAAAGGTATGCGGAATTGGTAGGAATGTGGGGATCAGAGTGTTCAGGAGTGACGCGTGAATCCATCCATCCATCGAACTGCGGTGCAACGCGATGAATAGAGAACGTCCAGCTGTAGAGGTCAAAAATCCTCCCTCAACGTGCCTCTCTAGATCCGACCCGCCACGCAGTAGGTGGGCAGACGCATCCACCGCCAGGACCTTGGCAAACCTCACCGCATGGACCCGGGCAACCCTAGTAAGTCATCTGACTTAGCGAACCACTCGGGGTGACATACGGCAAAGATGTTGGTTATCAAATAAATGGTTCTCGGGGCGGTAGTACCCATTCCCTCATATGTACCCATTCCCTCATATTCCAGTGCTGGGCAAAATACATGTTTTGCTGTAATTAAAATACAAATTACTTTTTCGCGTGTATTTAAAACACGAAATACAAAATACTTTCAAGTCAAGTATTTGAAATACAAATACAGTATTTTAAACATTTTTTTTTTATTTCAAATACAAAATACAAATTACAAAATATATTTGGTTTTGGTAAAACCTTTGGTTGTAATAAAGTGCCCTTATCTAAGGGTGCGTTTCATAGAAGCAAAGCTGAGAAGAGATGATAGAGATGACAGAGATGTGCAAGAATCGACCAATCATATTGCTCAAAAGATACATCTCATATCCGCTCCACTTGTAAAGTTTTGTGGTTTTGACGGAATTTGATCATCCATTATCAATGAACTCATGTTTTCATAAATAAATACCGCGAAACGATGAAAACGACAACTGACAAGATACTTGCTTTGACGTACAGTGTTGCCAACTCTAAATATCAACATATACCTATTGCTCTGGATTCTAGCGTTTTTAGTCTTTGTATTATCTAGGTATGTCAGTTCATTTTTAAATTTCATCATTAAGATCGCTAAAAGTATTTTGAAGCCATAAGAATTTGAAATACAAATTACAAAATACCTCAAAATCAGGCAATTTAAATACCAAAATACATTTTTGATTGAAAATTCAATTACAAGTTATTCAAATACTGCCCAGCTCTGCATATAACTGAATATAATTTTTTTAAATACTATTCGTATTGAAATAAATCTGTAGCGGTATAGTTTGTACAACCCTCGTGTCAATTAGGGGGAAATTGTGAACAATCCTCTTTTCAATCACTCCAAGAATACAACGCATCCCTATTCCCCCTTAATTCAACCTCTAGATAACTTTGCCGTTATGTCATTAGTAAATAAATTAGAGTCAGTAATACATCTCGAAGTGCCACGGATCCGATACGAATGCGAGATGATACGTTATTTCCTCGCGTGTCGTACGACGATCTACTAGCATTAAACAATGTGGTGCATTGAAATAGTAATGATAGCACAGGCTTGAATGCAATTTTGATGATGGTCTGGTAAGAATAAAAACATACTGTACTTCGAAATTGTAATTGCGGTTCACGTTAATTTCCTAATAAATAAATCAATATTCAAATTGGAATTTACGACAATTTTAATATTATTCATTTATTTCTAAATTACTATGAATTTTCTTATCAAACAGCATGCCTAGAGAACGTACGCGGATTGCTCTTTTTAACCTACATAAATTTTACCACTTTGTCACTTTTCCACCACTCTGTCACATTTTGTTTTTACTACAAATGAATTCTCTCTGAATCTCAGAGGGGAAATTGTAGCAAGGGGGGAAGGAGGCCTAAAATACCTATTAAGGGTGACAAACACGAGCTGCATATATACCTATTTCGAATAACAAACCACGTGACAGAATTAACGTACGACATAAAAGTTGTAGGAGACAAGTTTTAGAGATTTTTTAAAATATTTTATTAAACATCATTAAAAGTAATAATCGCTGTTACTTGATGGGTTAAACCTTTTGGAGTAAATTTTATTTTTTATTTTTTATATCGTCATGTCATTTTTTGTAACATTATAGAATATAAGCAAGTCGAGGTGGCAGAAGATAACTATGATTTGTATGAAATACACTTCTATCACGAGGAGTTACAACTCTGTAACGTAATTTTTACTATAAAAATATAAACGCATATTTTTGTAAATGCAAATAGTTGTTACGTCATTAGTACAGTAGATTTTAAAGTAATTATAAAATAATAATATTGGTAATTCTGTTGAATTTTTCTCCACTAACTGGTGGAGACAACTTTATGTAGGTTAAAAAGAAGAACGACCCAAGCATGTTCCAAAAGTATTGCAGGTATTTCAACTTTTAAAATGACGTTGAGCATACTGGATTTTATTTTAAGCTTCGTTAGACTCATTATTATTTAATTAACTTTTTTTATAATATACGGGGTTTTAAGGGACGTCCTTGACTTTTTTTAGCCCATCAGGCCTCGACCATGTTTTGTCAGAGGGTCAAAATATTTCCGTTTTGCAATAAAATCCAAGTAAATGGAAAATTTCTGTTTCCGAAAGGTGATGAAAAATTAAAAATTTTATAATTAGAAATAACCATGAATTTTTCAAAGACAAAATTTTTTAATGCAAATTTTAAAAAGTTTTAAAAATGATTCAACTTACTTTTTCTAACTTAAAATAACTTATAACGAAAAAAAAAATAAAAATACAAACATATTTTATTAGACAAATGTATTTTAAACGTTATCGTCATTTCACTTTTTTGTCATTCCATATTAAAATAATTAATGAATAATTCCCAAAGTTTATAATTTTTTTTTCAAATTGCGATCAGAAATTTTGGTATCATAAAGGTGTACATTTTACTTCTGTGTGGGTAATTGTTAGATTTGAATATAAAGCGTGGGTGTTTTCTCTTTCTAACACTTTTTATATCATATTCGTCACTATGATAGTAAGAAAGACATAACGATTTCTATGAGACCTAAATGAGTTGTTCCGAAAAGCGAACAAAATAGTCAGAGGGGTTAACTAGTGATTCCTGAATTTTGTCTCCGATGTTTTGTTTTTTTTTCTCTTCAAAACCTAACAACAAAAAATTCTTCCACATGTCATCACTGGTCACTCGGCCGAGTAACCAAACAAACCCTCACCCCGACTCTATCTGTCCAATACCTACTGATTTTTTATGTTTTAAGTTTTTAAAAAAAAACTCCAAAAATGTCGCCAGTGACCAAAATTTTGTTTAAAATTTTTACTACAAATAATGTCAAGAATCACTGGTTAAATAAAGTTAGGTCCCTTAATACTTTGTGCTAGTATTTTTTTAAATTGCCCGTGTGTTTTTTTTTATTACGCTAACTCCACACATAAGTCATCTTTGTCATGTAATGTATGTCATCTTTGGGGTTGATGTGTGGAGGACATTTTTGAGGAAAGGAAGGAGTGAACCTGGGTCTTGAAGAAATCCGTGATGTAGGAGAGAGGAAACACAAAAGCCGGTAAAACATTCCGCAGTCGAGCTGTTTTACTCAAAAACTACTCTAGCCTTGATAACTACCCGGTAAGTTTAAAAGCGGGTGAATCGGCGAGTGAAATCGTCATGATGACGCACAAAACTGCCTATTCGCTCAATACTCGACAGTAGCAGCTAAAATAATGACTCTCGCGCGAACTAATTCTGTCGACATTTTGTAGAAAACTTGAGCTCGCAGCTAGCGCCACACGCTAGCCAGTAGCGAGAATAACGACTCCCGCGAGAACTAATTCTGACAGTTACGAAATCAGCTGGTCGTGGGCCGCCATCTTAAGGCACACACTGGCGAGTAGCAAGCAAAGTTGACCACCTTTTAACTTTTTTCGTAGATTGCCCACAATCAGCTAGTTAGATAGTAATACGATGACACTGAGTGAGTTTACAAACAGATTAGTAAATTATTATTAGTAAACTCGCTCAGTGTCATCGAGGCTTTAGTAACGACAAGATCTCGTGTTACAAATGTCAACAATGTACAAATGTTGAGCGCGTGTTTTCCGACTATGCACCAATTCCGAAGGGATCAAATCCTTGCATGGAAGTACTGCTAAAACAAGGACAGCATTACTTGTTTGTAAACAATGGTCTATCTTTCATTTCGGTATTCCAAGTGATAATATAAATAAATATGCGTGATTTTTTTTATATTGTCTTCAATTACTTCTAAGAGACTCGAAATAATCTTGCAGGCCTTCCCTATAAAATCCCACACGTCCTAAATCAATGCATCGCAAACACATAAATAAGCTTATGTTCCTAACCCGCTCACATTCAGAGTTGATTTCCTCCGGGTGCCGAAGTTTTCAGGCGGCTGAAAGTTGAGGCAGGAGTTTTGCTAGTAAAGTTGGTTGCTCCCGCGCCCGTCATTCTGCTGTCAATACAACCCCTGATTCCCCGACGTCGGCGTCGGATAGCGCAACCAAATAAAATACGTATTATATTAATATGTTAGCTTTCCACAAGTTCTTTTTTTACTTTGTCTGACTAGGTAAAGCTGCTAATGATTGGTTGTTCCTATTCTAAAGCTCTAAAACTGTTACAACCTTACTGTTTAGTTTTCTAGTTAAGTCTCAAACCAATTATGAATTATCAATAATGTTAATTAATTTGGGCCAAGATATGGCGCCAGTACATACTCACAGGTGTCGCTGATCGTTTAAATGAACTTTCTCCCTTCCCAAGAACAAAGGAATAATCAATATGTATTATAAAAGAAAGTCCAAAAAATGTCCGTCCCGCAAAAACTCAGTCCCAGTACGATCAAGGGAGTTATATGGTGTGGTAGATCTCTATCCCCCTTCCAGGATGACAGTTCCCGTTTTTACCTATAGGGCGTGCTTTTGAAGATGTAAGGGCTGGCCCTCTTGAAATTTCTAGAACAGTCTTCCGGAAAGCTCTAGAAGGTTCGATAGAGCTCTAGAAAGTTCTGGAAGGAGTGGCGGGGTACGACGTGAAATGTTCGGGTATAGGGAAACGGGAACATCATTGTGGAACATTCCAGAACAGTCTCGAATGTTGTCCTGAGCGAAGCCGGGTAACCCAGCTGTTCTGTATAAAGAGTCTAGCTAAAATCACCAATTCTCCAACAAAACTTGCATGGAAAACATAAAGTATACCTTTGTCCATTGGGTGGGGAATTAGTTATAGGTCGGTAACTTGTAACTTTAAAAACATAACAATAAAAACGATGGATTCAATTTCTCAAAGGGTGCTTTATTTAAAACAGAACAACCACTTCTTCTATGAAGTCCTAATTTTTTACACTTACCAATAAACGTCGTGACAATTTAATTTTACCATGTATGTGAAAACCTTACAAATTAGAAACTGCCAAAAAATAGTTGATGGAAAGTTGTACACATTACTTACACAACCAAAGATCGTTTATATCTGCTGCGTATACTTGTTTTATTAATAATGTCTCAATAAATGTCGGAATTTTTCCGAGGTATTTTAAATGTTTCATTTTTTTCTTATTTTGAAAACGTCATAAAAACAAATACTATTTTAGAAATAAGTACTTAGTACCTAAATGGTATATATAAATGGTGCACCAGCGCCTGCTGCAATTATGGCTGCATAAAATATTTTAAGTTCACTCCGCAGGAGGCCCTGAGGAAAATAATTTCTTTCCGGACCTACATCGTCTTGGTGGAGGGTCATTTCAAGTAAATACCTTTATTTACTTGAAAAGACCCGGAGAGGAATTCTGGGTAGGAAAAATATTTGAGGGAAGAGTAGGAATCTGGGTGTCAGTGTGTTTAGGAGTGACGTATGTATCCATCCCCCACTGCTGTATGTTGAGAGAGTCCAACTGGAGAAATCAAAGGGTCTCCCTCAACTGGTCTCTTCCTATCCGGCCCACCACGAAGCTGCTATAGTCACAAAACGTAGGGAAACACTAATTTTAGAATTTTCAGACGATATTCTGATATTTTAAATTGAGTAATGTCATATGCCCTAAATACTTCTTATTAAATTGTTCTGATCAGCTTGAATAGGGAAACACTTATTTTAGAATTTCTCAGACGATATTCTGATATTTTAAAATGAGTATTATCATATGACCTAAATACTTCTTATTAAATGGTTCTGATCAGCTTGAATAGGAAAACACTTATTTTAGAATTTCTCACACGATATTCTGATATTTTAAAATGAGTATTATCATATGACCTAAATACTTCTTATTTAATGGTTCTGATCAGTTTGAATAGGGAAACACTAATTTTAGAATTTCTCAGACGATATTCTGATATTTTAAAATGAGTAATATCATATGACCTAAATGCTTCTTATTAAATGGTTCAAAGCAGCTTGAATAGAGAAACACTAATTTTAGAATTTCTCAGATAATATTCTGATATTTTAAAATTAGTAATATCATATGCCTTAAATACTTCTTATTAAATTGTTCTGCTCAGCTTGAATAGGCATTAATTGCGATGCTGAGTGTATAATTTTCAGGTCCTTCGGAAGAATTTTCCGAACACCTGCATCCCGCAGTCAAAAGCTATCGTCCAATGATTAAAAAGAATAGCTCGTAAAATAAATTGTACAGAATGTTGTCAAAACTTTAGTCCCGGCCATCGAAGCAAACGTCGGCAGTTGGCGCTGGATTTTTACGATTCTCGTAAATCAGGATAATGCGCTTTTGCAACGCGACAATCGCATCAAATAGAAATTCACGGGAACGGCAAATAAACCGGCACATAAATTCCAGGATTTTTACGTTTGTCACTTTCGGATAAGGATGCTGTGTTCACTTTATTGTAACAATAATAGTAAACAAAGTCCATAAAAATAATATTTTGCCAGATATGTACCCCTACAAAGGAATATAAAGGTGCAAATGTGACATTATTCCTAAAATATCGGGTCTTTCTGTGATCTTTGTTTACAAATATATCAGTTTTGTTTGTTTTTTATGTTTTCATTTATTTTACTTAAGTTAACAAATTAAAAATAACTATAACCTATTTGCTATTATATTTTATCTTGCTTAATATGGTTCTTCCAATCTATTTTCAATTTAGTAACCCATCAAACTAATTTGTTTGCCTTTGGAAAATACAGTACAGCTCTCATGGAAATCGTTGTCTCCCTTACTTTCATTGTGAGAAACATGATCTAAACGGTGTTAGAAAGAGAAAGCACCACGCTTAGTTCGCCACAGTTTCCGATTAAATTTGAAAAAAAAAAATTAAAAATTTTTGAAATCTTTTATGAGTTATTTTTAAATGAAACAAAAAAGGTGTGATGAAGATAACGTTTATAATATATTAGTCTAATAAAACATGATTTTTTTCTTGTAAATAATTTTAGTGAGAAAAAACGTGTTTTGTACATTTTTATGTTTTAATAACTACATATATTACATGTTTATTTCGAATTATAACATTTGAAAGCGTATTTTATCACCTTTTATAAACGGTTTTTAGTTTTCGGATACATTGAGAAATATTCCTTTTATTGGGTTTTATTGTAGAACGGAAATATTTGGATTTTCTTACAAAATATGTTAGTGTTAATTTTGTCCAGTTTTATGGTTTCCGACAGCGCATTATAGTATTTCATATCTTTGTAGAATACATTGTTTTGCTTATTTATAATAAGCGAATTATGTCTGTGAATATCCTTCTTGTAATTTGTATAAATTTGTGTAAACAATACTTTGGTAACAAGTTGTGTATTTTTTTTATGTGAAAACATCACAAGAGTCTCAGCTGCTCTCGTCTGAAGCCAGTGAGACTATAGCATCCACAATTGGGGTATGAAGTGAGGTTTAAGGTAATAGGGAGGGGTAGGAGATGAAGGAAGGTTGGGAAGTATCTGGGTATACAGATCTGGTCACCAAACACGCTAAAGCCATTTCAAGCAACGTTTCAATTCTGAATGGTGGTCTTACAACAGGGCGATACTAAGATATTTTAGATAAAATAAAATATAATTATTGTAGATATTTTAGAAACAATGAAATATAATTTTAAAAACATTGTCATTCTTCGTAAGTTCAACCTTTGACCGCCTGTATAAATAAGTAGGTATGTCAAGCTAATATCTAGTATCTACATCTTTTTTTTTTTTTTTTACATTTACTCCACACAGGAGGCCCTGAGGAAAAAATAATTTCCCTCAGGGCCTATGTCATCTTTGAGGATGCTGTGTGGAGGGTGTTTTTGAGGAGAGGAAGGAGTGAACATGGGTCTTGAAGAGACCCATATTGTAGGAGGGAGGAAACACAGAGGCCGGCAAATCGTTCCACAGCCGAGCTGTTGAACTCAAGAACGAGTCGTAGAAACGACCCGTTCTCATGTGACTAATGTCAACCGTGTACAAATGTTGAGCGCGCGTTTGGCGTGTTTCCCGACTATGCACCGGTGCCGAGGGGATCAATGACGCTAGTTCCTCGGAGCATCTTCCATTGTAATACCGGTAGAACAAGGACAGCATTCCCACCTGGCGCCTGTGCTCTAAAGATTGCAATCCGTTAGTTAAATTAGGAGAATCTATCAAACGGACCGCCCGTTTCTGCACAGAGTCAAGGGTTTTTTTCAGGTATTTTGGGGCTCCAGACCAGAGGTGGCTGCCAAATTCAACCGTGGGGCGCACTTGCGATTTGTACAGGGCTAGCAGTTGTGTACTATTAAAGTATCTGCGTGCCCTGTACAGTATGCCCAGTTTCTGAGAGGCTAACTTAACTCTGGCCTCGATGGAGCCCCCGTACCTGAGCTGGTCACTTAGAGTTACACCAAGCATATCAATGGAAGGCCTGTTCGGGAGAATGCTTCCGTTGAAGGAGACTAGATTATCACTACACAAAGAACTATTTCAATATTTTTCAACGAAGTAAATTTTACAAATATTTTCTATTCTCTCAGATTTCCCTGATTAAAAAAATACTTATTATGCAATGCACTAGAAGGACATTTAACTATACAAGTTTTAAAATAAGTATTTAAGCCTTGTTTCTCATCTGCCAGAACAATCCGCATACATTCTCCTGACTACAAGTTGAGCAATTTTTTTTTTAATTCAGTTGTGTATTTCCTCTAGTCAAAACGCGTTTGTTTAAGCTAATGCAGGGATGGGAAACCTCCGGCCTTATAGAAATCGAAATATAGTTTAAATTTGCCATTGAAATATAAATAAAATTAATGCCTAGCAATTGGCAATTACCACTGTGCTAGTACATAAGAAAACTTTGACTTCTACGTACCATAATGATTTTTGTATCTGTGACTCAACTCAATATTGTATTTGTTAGCCTTAATTGAAAGATTTGGGCTTGTTCATGGACAAAACTATGTTTTCATATTCATATTGAAATAGTAGGTACGGGCGCAAACAATTAATTCGCCTTAGTATTTTAAAGCATAGCTTGCATAAAGTATTTTAACGCGTCCATCTGTGAACGCTTAAATTTATTTATTTTTTATTTAATAAAATATTTACATATTTATGTACATTATTTATGAAATCTTTTGACTGTCCAACTAGGATGATTCCCGTTTTAGGACAGTCAAAATAGGATAAATGTGAATATATATGGACCATGATTTGTACAAAAAAGAGGGAAAATTGAGGAAATAAAAATAAAAAAAAGAATAAAAAGTAAAATTGGAAAATTACTTTAAAAAAAAGGTTTATATGTATAGGTACTTGAAAAAAGAGGATTTAAACATATAGGTTACTTGTGTATGCATGGCTTACTACAGTTAAATTATATCGTAGGTTCCGTTTAACGTTTCAGTGTGGAATCTAAATGAATATTGCCAGTGTTTAAAATCAATTTACTAATAAATTTCATATAGGCTCCACCCAGTAGGCCACTAGGGGAAACCCAATGGGGACTTTTAGGTATAATAATGTTGTCGTGCAAAGCCGGGCTTGGGTCGCAGGTCATTGGAAGGAGACAAAATATTTGACGCCTTAGTAGCTTCATACGTTTGCGGCAAAGGGTCGATTGAGTGTATGAAGTGATTTGTAACCGATAGTATATTTGTTTTGCTTTTTTTATAAATGTAATGTACGAGTAATTGCTTGGCGCAGGGAATAATTTTTATTATAACGTAGCTTGAGTTTCAAAACACAAATAATAAGAATTGTATTATTTTAGGTAACAGTGATGCCGTCAAAAGTGCTTTGAAGGGAGAGTCCGAATACACTACTATTTTATTTTTTTTAAGTTTTCTTTATTCATTGAATTGTTTGTTAAAAGAATTTTAGGATTTTTCGACCACCATGCTAGGCACATGCCCGTGTTGTGGTGGTCGATGGTCATATTGATGGTCATAACGACTTGATTAATTTTATTGATTGATTGATTGATTGATTTTATTCACTTTATGTTGCCTTCTTGGCTGCCTGCTTGATTATTTATTTATTTCAATAGTAAGGAGTTGATCAAGTGCTTTGTGCGGCCATCAGTACGAAGCCATTCACGTCCGATTTTTATGTACCCAGTTCGGATGTCTTTTTCTCAATTCTCATTTTCACAGGACATATGTTTATAAAAGATTAGAATGCAATAGATCTCTTAGAACTTGAAACTAAGGACTTTAAACGTTTATTCTTTTTTATGCCGCCGAACTAAAAAGCGAAAGGTTGCCCTCACGCGTTTTCGTCTGTTTCTATTTGAAACTTTCACGGAACAAACACTCAGGAGCAGATTACAATTTAAAGTTAAACAAAACTGAGTTTCGAGTCCTCTTTGTCTGTCTTATTTGTAATTATAACAACATCATATTTAATACAGATGTGATATTCAAGCACAGTAGCGGTTTCCTCCGATGAACGTTTGTGCAGTGTTCTTCTATAAAAAATATTAGGAAAAAAGACAAACTTGTATAATAATAAACCAGTCCGAATACTGCCCAAAAGCTGGTCCGAAATGATTTCCAAACGTGCGTTATGAATACTGAATACTCGTATATATAAGGGACTTTCCGGCATATAAAAAACATACTAGTGGTGCTCCAGCGGTACAAATGCAAACCTTGGGAATCTGCTCGTTCTGGGTGCGCAGCGACTATGAGATTTGACTTGTGATTTTCTGTGATTATAATCATTTAAAAGGAATATAAACGCTGGAAATATTTCGATTCTCATGCCTACAAAATTTAAAATTGCGCGTCGTATTTACACGAGGCAAGTAAGCGAAAAAGTGGTTAAGAAGTTAGAACATACAAAACCTCAAAAATAGTCTTAGCCATAAAGGGGTATTTTTTAAAAAAAATTTCTAATATTATCTTCATAGTTGAGTCATGAAAAAATATTTTTTTAGTGGTTTACGCTTATATTTTTTGTTATGTAAATAATAATTTTATTGAAATTCCAATACATAGAAAAGCTAGTAGAAGCTTCAATTTATCCGTAGCACATTTTCTGATATTCATACTGTAAGCCGATTCGTCGTAGAGATGAATCTAAATAGGATTTCACGTATAGGTTCATCTAAAGTTGACTATAGATGTCGTATAAATACAGATGTTAAGGTTACTATAGATGCCACTTTTTGATGCCACATTTTAAGAATTTGCTAACATTGACAAGTAGGTAACGATATCAAAAAACGAAAATTTTCATACGTAAATCGTAAACGTGATTTTGTTTTTTATATTATGAATTTGACATAATAACATTTGATTATTATTTGTCCACCGTCGTTTTTAGGCGCGAAGCACCCGTTAAAAAAGAAGAAGATGGAGAGATGTGTAAATACGAATATGAGAGAGAGCGCGTTAATATTTAAAACGATAATATTTAAGCGAAAATTTTGAAAATGTTTAATAAAACACGACCCGTTTAAAATCGGGCAAAAATCTCAATCTCATCTTTTTTTCATGTATATAACTTGTAAAATAACAAAAAACGTGTTTATAATAATTTTCGGGACATACTTTGCTATTTTTTTCTATCGAGGGAATTTCATATAATTGCCGTTTCGACGTAGCCAATATACAGATATGATCTTCAAGAATAACATTTTTTTTTAAGAGCTTTAAAACTTAAAGTATTTATAGAAAATATGTGATAAATCGGTAGAAATGCGGGAAGCCGAGCCTTAAGGCAGCGCTTCTTGGCTGAAAAAGAAGAAGATGGAGAGATATGTAATTACGAATGTTGAACAGAGCGCGCTAATATTTTAAGTGATAAAATTGCAGCGAAAAATGCGAAAAAGCTGAATAAAACATGACTCGTTTAAAATAGAGCAAAAATCTCGTGAAACGTATTTTAAGTATCATTTAAAGAAACATTGTGAATTTTTTCACAAATATAACTTGTAAAATAATAGAACTAGACTTTTTTTAAATCATTTTCGGTGCATACTTTGCGATTTTTTTCTATCGAGGGAATTTCATGTAATTTGTGTTTCCGCGTGGAACGTGTCTAGATATTATCTTCTTATTATTTTTTTAAGAGCTTAAAAACGTCAAATGTTTAAGGGAGATATGTAAGAAATCGGTCGAATTCAGATAGCGGCGGCTTAATGAATAATTGCTGAATTGTATTTTGTTGCCAGGTCACTAATCGTTGGTGGAGTTAAATGATGAAATTCCTGTAGACTTGAGAAAAATTAAACTCTTGTAAATAACAGGGAAAAGACCAATATAGGATTTTTTTTCGTATACATAGGAATGTAGAGGGTATTTTGGACTGGAAAAAACTTAATTTACTCTCGTTAGCAAGATTTTCTGGTTTCTGTGACATTATGTGGAAACTCTGGGAATTTTGAAATTAAACTCCCACTGAGACAAGTCATGAACCGCCACCCTTCAAGCAAAGGGAAGTTTTGATTTTTTCTACAAAAAAATGCATTTTTAATTTCCTTTTGATATTCCCAATTTTCAAAGTGATACATGTAAGTAGCTTATGTGAGTTTAAAAAAATTATTCTAATTTCGCTCAATCATGTTATGGACACCAAGATTGAGCGTTTTTTTTAATGTGAATACCGCACAAGAATCCCAACTGTTCCTCTCTGGAGCCAGTGAGACTATGGCATCCCCAATTGGGAGTTGTTGTGAGGCTGAGGGTAGTGGTGAGGGGAAGGAGCTGGGAAAGAGGAAGGTGGGGAAGTACCTCAGGTCACCAAACATGATTAAAGCCATTTGAACCAACTTTTTTATTTCTGAATGGTGGGCTTACAACAGGGTATTATTGAGAGTATTTTCCAACTGAAACGTGCCGAAAATATGATGTTCATTTTTGTAATTAATTAATTCTATTTGTGTTATTTCACAATTTATTCATTTAAAATAATATAAGTATATTTGCGGCACGTTCCAGAGTGGAAGATACTCTCAGTATTTCCCTGGCGTAAGACCACCATTCAGAGTTGAAACGTTGTTTGAAATGGCTTTAGTCGTGTTTGGTGACCAGATCTGAATAGCCAGGTACTTTCACCTTCCTCTTCCCTATCCTTTCCCTCCCTACTACCTTCACCTCACAACATATCCAAATTGGGGATACCATAGTCTCACTGGCTCCAAACGGGAGCAGTTGGGAGTTGAAAATTACAATAAAATTTAAAAAACGTGGTGAGGGGAAGGACATGGGAAATGGGAAGGTGGGGAAGTAACGGTGAAGAGAAGTTTTCTTACAAGACATGCCCTTTTATACCTTGACTCATGTCTAAACAAAGAAACCCAAACATTATTCTTTTGTTCCTATTTTAACTTGGATCCACATTCATTACACTTGAGGGAACGGACCTCGGATTCCGATGGAGACGGAAGAGAGAAGAGAGATGAAATGAAAGACGGTGAGTCGTAGTAGTGAGTCGAAGTCATTTATTGTGCTACGTAGCGATGGTCAATTTGAAGTGAAGTAACAGTGTGCAGACAGGAGCGATATTGATGAGGCACGGTCATGATGAGTGATGGAGGTCGGTGATGCTGTGGTGGTGGAGATCACGGATCTGCAGGTCACCAGCATGTAGCTCGACACCGTGGTGGTGGAGAAGACCTGGTCGTCCAGGCCGTCGCTCGACGCGGTGAGCGGAGATGAACGGCGGTGACTCGGTGAGTGGAGACATCTGCGGTAGACCTTGTGAGGCGGAGTGTGTTCAGTGGCAGCGAAGCGTGATGGGCTTCGGTAGCCAGTGAGATGATGCTGCACCCTAGACAGAAGGCGCTGCGTGCCTTATTGTCGCGGGCTGTTGGGTCTCTTGAGCTGATGATGCGACGGATCATGTTGGCTGCGAGATAGGCCTCGAAGGTGTTTGATGCACCGGCACAGGTTCGAGCAGTGAACCGCCGAGGGCTGGCCGGGTGCCGGGATGCACTGGAACGTTATCACTAGTACACTGTATTGCGTTTGTCTGAGTGTTGTTACTGAAAGGTGAGTGACTTGACTGGCGCGCTCAAGATTGCGTCCGCTTTTATAGCGTGGGCGACGAAACCAGTAATGTTCTGGAACGCCGTGAAATCGGGCCACAACGCCAAACGGGAAAACTCTCAAATGTTCTCGTCACCGTGTTCCCAAGTGCTCGAGTGATGCGGGAACTTTCGCGGAGGTGGCAAATATTGGTATTCACACGAGAGGGTACCTAGTACTGGTAGTAGCGTACCGGCGTAGGTACATAAGTAGGTACTGCGCGCAAAAAGGTTCACAAATCCATAGCGGCTTGTAGAATATTCGCTACACACTTATTATACGTAGGCATAATACTTACTTTAAAAAATGTTTGTCCCTTCCCACTTTTCAATCCCGTGAATCATCATTGCTTATTATGTAGGTATGTTTTGGGAACATTGTTTTGTTTAATATTTTATTCCTTTTACTGTATTGTGCTCTGCTTGACCATTATTTTTAAATGTAACAGCTTAAACCTTTTATTATCCGGGTAAGATAGGCGGATTAGTCTAAGTGGTATTACCCGGATAGTAAACGGTTCCGGGTACAAGCCCTGGCTATTATACCGGGAAATCAATTGATGAATATTTATCCTGGGAGTACAATGCTTTATATAATATACTATATTCTGTATTGTATACTTTTGATAAATAAAAAAAAAAAATAGAATATAAATTAATAATATCATCTTATGCTGTGCATTTTAAATCATAGAAATATTAACAATTTTATTTTAATAAAAATTTATTTATCAATTGACTTGGCGTTGTGAAGTCCTGTTATAACTCGACAGCTTTGCTTTTCATCATTCTGTAAAAAAAATGTACGTTCCGGTTCCGTTTTAAGATGGTGTCTGTTTTAAATCGAAGAGTTTATTTGAATTTATGAATATTATCGTACCTCTGAAGAAACTTTGACGGCCTCCGTGGTCGGGGCTGAGGTACTCGACTAATTTACTTAATGATTAAGCATCTACCTGTAATTTTTTTTATACGTTCCGGATCCGTTTCAAGATGGTGGCCATTTGAATGGTCCAGTAGAGATTTTTTACGTGTGTGAAATCGTCACTTTTATTTAGATTTTTTAAATATTACGTTACCTACCTGTCTGGAACACGTTTGAAAAAATATTTGGCATTGAGATAGTGAAGGTTCGTTGGACAAATTGTATTATTTAAACTGTAACTGGAACGAGGCGGAGTGCGTATCATGTGAAACGCTAGCCGGAATCTTTTCTTATTGTGTTTTATTTAAACAAATATCATAGGACTGTAAAGTGTCATCTACGTTTTATCTCCAAGATTTTCAAAATTCTGGTCAAAGTCCTTTGGGTACGTGCTTATATACTTGTAATTTACAACTAGTAATAATACAAACGCTTCAGCCAACTCTCCCATTTCTCGCATCCTTCAAACATTCAACTCAATTCAAACAAGCACAAATACCGATATATTTTTTGATTCCCTTCCTCTTTTTAAGAAAAACATTTCTAGCACACTAAATTCGCACACATAACACATCCACACACACATACCCACACAGGCGCACACACATACACACACATACATACACACACATACACACACACAAACCCACACACATGCACGTACACCGTACACATACCCCTTCAATAATTTACTAACTAACTTAATTTAGGTAAAATATATAATTTATCACAAAAACATTATATTTATATAATGTTTTTGTGATAAATTATATAACAGCGCCATGTCATTGGTACCAATAATTGTATTAATTTTTTTTTTAAGGCGGAGACGGTTTACAAGTAGTTCCCGTGAGCGCTTAGGCCATAGGCCTATTGTGCCTTTGGCCTATGGCCTTTTATCCCTTAATAACAACCCTTTAATAAAGTTCACCAGGGTTGTCACTGGATATGTGCCTATGTCTTCTGGTTCTACTGTATATCTCCCCAGGTATCTGAACCTAGTTCCCACCGGCGCAGGACATTGGCATAATATAGGTGAATTGGGGTCTCTTCATCCTCTTCACATTTCCTGCATCTATTGATGTTTTCAACTCCCAATATCTGCATGTGTCTCCTGAGATGGCAGTGTCCCGTTAGTAGTCCTACCAGTTCCCTCAGCGAGTTTCTGTCCATATTGAGTAGTTTCCTGGTTCGTCTAGGGTCTGGTCCTTTTACGAGTACTTTAGATTGTCTCATTCCAGGTGTCCTCTCCTATTCTTTACAGATTAAATTAAATTAAATTCTATAGCTTTGTAACTATTTTCTACTATGTAATTATGTACTGTTTGTTTCTGCAAAATAAATAAATAACATAATCTCAAGGATTGTTAGCACCGCAAAATATCTTAAAAGTACTAAGCAACTTCCATTTCGAAACAATATCGATATCCCCAATAAAAAACTTCAAACCCATAACACTTGTAGTTCAAATCCCAGAGCGCGCGATAAAAACTCTATACTCGGTGCAATTCTGCTATAAACTTACAAAATATGCATCTTTGCCTTTGGGGACACATCTCATTTTCGATATCTGCGAATTTTCCAGCGCGATTTTTCTGCGCTTCTATGTAAATAAAAATACAATATGTTGTGTGGTGCGGCATACACTTAAAGAGGACTTTTATATAAAATGGCTTATTTATTTATCAAGTGTTGATGTGTGTGTGTGTTCGCACGGAGGGGCAATCCAATAAGATAATATCAACTCTGTCTAAGAATAAAGACAACTCAACACCTCTTTGAAGTCATAAAAAACTATGAAAATAATATATTTAAAATAGCCCATAACCCTAACCTAACGTAACCTATTTAACCAATTTTGTTTATTCTTTTTTCATCACTCTTAATGACTTTTCTGAGGCGGTTTGAGTTGGCTTCATTCTGAGTTGTCCGGTCACCGGACTGAATATTGCTATCAGAATTCCATTGCTATACCAAAGAGTATATCATTTACTAGCGAGTTCCCGGCATGCGTTGCAATGCCACTTGATAAATAAATTGTTTCTCCCTGCGTGTCTTTTCCCATTCGTCCCGTTTCCCTTCCGCCTCCCCTTCCTCTCCCGTGTCCCCTTCCCCTCACGCTCACTCACTCCGCCTTCTCTCTCCCCACTCCCCACTCCCCTCTCCCGCTTCCCCCGTCCCGTGAACCCCCCTCCCGAGTTGCCCTCTCCCTTCCCACATTCCATGCAGTCTTAATTTGACATATTCAATTACTAGCAGAATACGCTCCATAAAATAAATGTTTTCTTACTTTGATAAGCGATTTTTTGTTTTATGTAATTTTCTTATAAATATACATATTTTTTACATGCTTATTAGAGATAAATTCACAAGGACGAAATCCATCAATGGTTTATTTTGGCTATACTACACCTGTACAAACTGATAAAATGTAAACAGTCGATTTCCCGAAAATGAATAAATAAACAGAACTTTTTTTTAAGGTGTAAAAGAAAATCATTGGAACGAAAAAATCATAAAGTTAAAATATTTCACAAACCCCTTAAAAACAACACCACGTCACCTGGGAAAGAACCCAGTAATAAGTCATAAACCACAATTCACAATATCTTAGGCCCTTCGTTCATGGAGATACTTACAAACTACGTGATTGCGACACCACCACAAGTACCCTGCAGATGTACTACTTTTTAAATCTGGTTTCCGTACATGGCGCTACCCGAATTATACTGAACTTGATCATTTTTCACATGCAGCCGTGGAGTTAACACGATGTCAAACGATGTCAAATGACTTTTCTTCCAACATTAATCTATGCCTTCTCCACTAAATCCTTTCTTGCGTATTCTGGTAAGGTAAAGTTATATAAACACGCATTTTTTTCCACTTCCAGAACAAATCTAACATTACTTTCATGTTCAGACGCCATTTCTGTCAAACGTCAAACGAAAGTAGCAGACGCGAATGCTGCAACGCGTAGCGCGCTATCAGCACCGTCGGTATCGCGCTACCGACTTCAACCTGACATCCGTCGCGTACCGCCGTGTACGAACACCAGCAAAATTGTATGGCGGGTACCCATGAGCGGTGCGCGTACTACGCGCATCAGGCTCGAATAGCTTGTAAGTAGCTCCATGTACGGAGGCGCTTACTCGCACGACTGTCGCCATTGACAGGCGCTACCATTTTATACCGACCACATTTGGCGGTGTAATAAAAAAACTTATGTTGAGAAAAAATGCAATAATTTTAACATAAAATGATGGAAAATTCACGGATATTCTCTACGTCTACGACGTCTGATTATTTGTGTTCTTAGAATAAATTCACACAGAATCCTTACACACACCCTTGTGTTGTTTTCAATACAAGTTGTTTTGTTTTCAATACAAGTTGTTTTCTCATTCAATTCAATTCAATTAATTCATTTTATTCATTTTATTCATTTCATTCATTTTATTAATTTATTCATTTTATTCATTTTATTCATTTTATTCATTTATTCATTTAATTCATTTAATTCATTTAATTCATTTAATTCATTTAATTCATTTAATTCATTTAATTCATTTAATTCATTTAATTCATTTAATTCATTTAATTCATTTAATTCATTTAATTCATTTTACTCATTTTATTAATTTATTCATTTTATTCATTTTATTCATTTTATTTATTTTATTCATTTATTCATTTAATTCATTTTATTCATTTTATTCATTTTATTCATTGTATTTATTTTATTTATTTACTCATAAAATTAACGCCATTCGGCTTTTACATGATAACATACCAACAACATGAAAAAAAGCTGAAGTGAGCTTGTATATTTAAAGATTTCAATATTGCAACAATGAAAAAATATGTGAAAAAATGTGATATATTTGCAAATAACTTAACTTAAGAGGTACGTTGAAAATGTTTAATGGTAGGTAAATAATAATTAAAATATATTACAAGCTAATGAAACAATAAAATAAAGAAAATCCTGTGAACAAAATAATAAGAATAGCCACTTTTGTAAGATAGTACCAATTTTTATAAGTTGGTAACAATGATGAAAAGAAAAAAAAAGTTTTAATTTTTTTTTAATAATTGTGATGGTTTATAAAATTACTATAAATCACAATTGATTACTAAGACGCATTAATACGATACGATACGTAGAGTTATGTTATAAATATATTAGGTAAATTTATTTCACTTATTTACCAAAGAACTTCCTTAGTGAGTACTGGAATTATGGATAAATGATTTCATTATTTCGTGTTTAAATTTTATCAGCGATACATTCCACACGTCTATGTGCCAATACGTGTTCCTAAATTTTGAATTCTATGCAGTGGTATATTGAAATGGGCCATGGTCGCAGTATTGCCACAATAAAACTGTAGTATTGACTAAAAGCATACAAAATGAAAATTTCAAAGCGTTATTATAAGAGTTTATAGATAAGATAATACTAGCAGATTCATACTATTAACAACACAATACAGTTTGATAGTTAGTATCTGCTTGTGAAAATCTTCCTAAAAATATCAGTGCAGTGTCGAATTTTTAATTTTTAATTCTAAGCACATGAAAGTGAGTTTTCTAAGTACATGTTTCGGGAATAGTTGTGGAGAATTTGCAGACTTGAATAGTTTGTTTATCAGATTTTGGGAACTTGTGCGTATATTTGTGGCTCTCATTTCTCGTTAATATATTCTTGTATTTCCCGTTTCTCTGTTATATCATTGTTTTGGTACATCATCTAAATGTGTTTTGTGCTTATATATTCTTATGCATGTCCTGTTTGTGTGTTATCTATTGTAATAATTTTAACATTGATGGCCGGCGTAAAACAGCGGTAAGGCTCTTGACTCGCATTCCGAAGGTTGCGGGATCGAACACCGGCGTGGCAAATAAATTTTATTTGATTAATTTGTGTTATTTCACAATTTATTAATTTAAAATAATATATAGTATATTTTCGGCCTGTTCCAGAGTGGAAGATACTCCCAGTATTGCCCAGGTGTAAGACCACCAATCAGAATTGAAACGTTGCGTTGCTTGAAAATGGCTTTAGCCGCATTTGATGCCCTATCTGAATAGCCAGGTACTTTCCATCTTCCTCTTTCCTATCTTCTTCACCTCTTCACTACCTTCAGCCTCACAATATACCTCAATTGGGGATGCCATAGTCTCACTGGCTCCAGACAGGACTCTTGTGCGGTACTCATATAAAAAATAAATAAACACTCCCATATATAAAAATACCTTAATATGTAATTATGAGTTTTTCATTTTTCTGTTTTAAGCAGAGAATTGTCAAAAATCGATACTTTCATAGGAAAGTACAATCAGATCTGAAGGTAATGGGGACTCCTTGGGGGAGGCTATAGTTTCATACACTTAGGTCGGTTAGAAGCAGATGGGATACTTGTGCTATATTCACAACAATAACACCAAAATCTTTTAATTTTAAAAAATATCTGGAAGGCTGACATTTTTCTACGTCAGTGATTAAAATTGTCGCAAATAAGTATGGTAAAATGATGTGTCTAATACCCACATTCAATCTCAAACCAATTCATGTATAGCAGAAAAGTGTTAGAAGCCGTTTTGCTCCACGAGAAATCGGATACAATGAAGTTTCACATCTCCCCGAAGGCACATCCTGTCAAACAGAGTACTGTAATGGCGGAACCATTTCCGTTTCCAGTCAGGAATAGGCTTTTTCTTGTCAAACAGGCATTATTCAATAACAGTAAAGGTGTTGTGGAAAACGAATGGTAAAAAATACAACCTTCTCGGAGGGCTTTTCATCTTAAAGTGAGAATTTATTTCAGAGATCCTGGAGGAATTTTGTAAAAACCCTCGATTCCGTACAAAAACGGGCGGTCCGATTGATAGATTCTCCTATATTAACTTGTTTTGGACAAATACAGCAATATTTTGGTAAAAAATTATTTAATATACTCCTTTTTGCAATAAAAATCATAAAAAAATAACCGACTTCAAAGGAAGCGTTTTTCCTTCGAGATATTACTTTATAATTTTTCTATTGTAATATTTTAACATTGTACTTACATATATTTCAAACATGTAACCATATACAATGTGGTCTTGGAAAAGACACATTCTTTTCTAAAAAAATATACGAAAAAATTAAAAATTATATTAATTTCAAAATCCAAAAAATTAATATTTCAAAATCGAAAAAAAAAAATTTTTTGTGTCTGTATAAATGATTTATATTTGGAATTATTAGTTAAAGTTGAAAATATATTTTTTTTTTTATTAAAAAAAAATAAAAAACAAAAAAAAATGCCTTGAATCTTTAGAAGAGAAGTTTTCTAGTCTAGCTCAAACATTTCTTATTTGGTATCTTCACAAGACAGGGACGTATGGAGGAGTCTTGTCGATGCAGTGGGTCCCCGACCCGAATGGGATAAGGGGATGAAGATAATGATATGATGATTATGGTATCTTCATTCTCAGATAGGCACTATGGCTTTCAAACGAAGGTAAAAACAACTGGTATATATTTTTACAGTATTGAATACATACATACAGTTCGCGTTTGAACAGAGAGGGCCATAAATTTTTGCACTTTTGAAATAACCATGAATAAAAAAATGCTACGAGATTTTTTTTAACCACAGTTGCAGCAGTTCATTGGTTACAATAATAGGACTTGATGCAGCAAGGTCATATATCCAACGAGATTGTACCCGTGGTTAAAGTAATGTTCCCTAAGAAGCTAATCTCGCGCAGAGGAGTAATTCCTTTACCTCTCTACAGCCCAGACCTAATCCCAGCTGATTTTATTTTTAATGGGGTTATTATTTTATAAGTCGAGTCTACGTAAAGAAACCGGCGACAGTACTCCAACTAAAGGAGAACATTCATCAAGGCATGGTCAACATACCCCGAGCTTAGTGTCGAAAAGTCAGATCTGAGGAATGCCAGCGTCAAACTGGCGGTCATTTGGACGATATTATTGTTATGAACTTTCTTAGTAGGTGGGAAAATAGGAATGGCTTAAAAACTCACTGTACTGTTAATGTAGCGGGCTGGGTTGATGTCCACATAAGAATTCACATAAAATGTTCCAAACTGTACAGATTGTATGATCACAATAAGTTATTTTAAGTCTTTGCGTACACAGGTAATTTGCACTTCGAAAATACGAACACAATGGAACTTCATAATAATACACTGCTTATTCGTCGAAGGTTGTCACTGCACTGATTTGCATGTGTAGGTAGAGGGAGGTAGGTAGGAATTTTGGGAAATGACAATTATATTCCAGACAATTATTAATAAATAAACATTTATTTGTTTAGGAATGGTTAGTGGCTAACTCGACCACTAGAATACATGAGAGAAACAAACAAAAGATACTGTAGTATATATAGAATTATTGTAGTCAGGTTCGCTCTCTCATTAGCCTGATCTCAGATAGACAATACTTATTGTGATATTCTCGTTGTGCAATAAAACAGCAATATAACTCGACCACGCGCATCTCAATTTAAAGGTAACCAAAAACTACCCAGCCCTACACATTTCCAACAACAGATATAAATAAATTTACAAATAAATAAAGTCTGTGAACGACATTTTTACACAAAATTTTATGTTCCAATTTGCACACTTCGAATAATTTATTTATCATTAGCTGAATCTATTATGAGATATGGAATAACAGCTTGGGGACTTTCCTGTAAAACAAATGTAAATCTTGTTCAATCAGTTCAAAATTCATTAGTTAAATTATTAGCTCATAAAAGTTTATATGAACAAAGGCATAATATTCCGTACTTTTACGGAATACAATTTTTAATTTTTTTTCACAGTTATTTCACAAGTTCAAAGATGTTATGACCCAACCTGTATTTCCAACCATAGTGGTCCCTTACAGGTATTGGAGGTTATCCACCACATATCCGCCCTGGTATAAGTAACAGATGGTTACCCCTTCAAGGCTCTCGCAAGGACTCTAATTTTTTTGAAAGAACGAAGCTACATTTAATTTAGATTGAATCTAGACCTACAGTGTCCCTGCATACGTTGTTAGTAAGCAGTATGCAAGTGCTTAGCGGGAAATACAAGATAAAATATGTGTTAGTATGATAAAATATAGACAAGACAATGGGAAAGGTTGGTGACAGTCCACGAGGCGGCAAGCGCTGGGTAATTGCATCCAACATATCCTACAAGCACCTGTATGGTAGAAAGACACAGTAAACAAATAATAAGGACATGGCAAACGGGTGGGAGTCCTCTCCAATCGATGGCAGTTCCAGCAAGAATGCACATGACGTTCGGTCTAGCCGTAAACCACACTCAGCTTCCGCGCCCCTCAGCCGGTTCCTCGGTAATACCTCAAAGAAAGTAAATGGGAGATTGTGGGGAAAATGCCCGATCAAAATCCCTTACAGGTATGGTAGAATCTCCTTCTGTTCCTTCTTGACGTTTAACAATAGTTCTTGTATAATTGTATAGGCACCTGATTCAGTGCAACAGTTGAGCAGATGCCTCACACGCCTGCTCGTGCTTCTTAAATCCCAGCCTCCTCCTGCGGTGGTCTCAAAGTGATCCAACTATTAGTAAAGTCCCGTACTCTCTCTCAGAAAGTTAATCTTTACACTGCCCGACTCCGCAGCGCAAGCAAACTATCTCACATCCAGAACATCATAATCCCCGGAGACCGCAGGCAACTTTAACTTTGTGTTGGGCGGCTTTTACTTCAGAAATGCCGCCCAACCGCCCACTCCCCCCCCCCCCTCGCTGAGATTATTTACATATTTACAGTGCACTTTGTGAGAGAACCCTTCCACGATTATGATATTATTAAGTGCTTATTAAACTAACTTGCTTTCAAATTTCTCTTTCTCCTTGTGGACTGCTTTGTTTCCTGCGGTAAATTTTTTTACATTAACCCCAGGCCCTGAAGAAAACAATTTCTGTGAGTATGCTATATGGGGGGTTTTTTTAAAGGAAGGGAAGGACAGTGAGATCTGTGAAGTGCAATTCATACGCATTAGAAGTGAACCTTCAGAAAAGTAAAGTAAACAAGAATGGGGAGGCCTCGAAGCACCGCACAAAGAGGAGACCGATTATACTATCTCATTCTCCTCAAGATCAAATGTGTTTGTCTCTATTTACGTCTGATCTGAACTTTGTGACAATTCAAACTAAATCTTTTTTTGGTTAAAAAAATATTTTTATCAGGCTCTATTTACATCTAGAATATATTGTCACCTAGTTCCTTGTGTATTATTTCAAAAGATTGTTAAATTATTTTTGTGATCCGAAGAATGCCAACATTTTTTTCATCTCTGTCCTTTCTAAAAGGACATCTCCCTTACACATATAATGAAAATGAAAAGCAAGGAAAAAGTAGAACTTTAAAGAAAACAGTCACACGTATTTTGTGTGTTTACTCTTGGATGAAATGGCTTTTACCGTGTTTAGTGACCAGACCTGAATGGCCAGGTATTTCCCTACCATTCTTTCCCTTCTCTTTCCCCTCCTATGAGGGTAGGACCTCCAGCTTCACAATATACCTCAATTGAGGATGCCTTAGCCTCACTAGCTTCAAACAAGAGCTTTTGAGATTCGTTTGCGTAATTCACATAAAAAATATTTTTTAAAAAAGGATTTGTGAAGCTGAAAATATTTGTAAAAAAAATTGCCTCATTGGATCATTGCCTATCAAAAAAATATGTACAGTCAGTTTTCTTAATAATATATTTTTATATGTTAAAAATTTAAACAAAGGAAATACGTTTTTCGAAAATTGTATTTTTCTCATAAATGTTAAATTTAAATAATTTTAGTACCTACTTAATAGCTTGTCCAGTGTGATTTAATATTATTATTAATAGCATTATTTTATGTTAAACTATGATACGCAGGGATATTTCACAAATCACTGACAAAAGTAATTAGTAATTAGATGATTATACTCTTTTTTATTCTAAAAAAAAGAATGTACATTGCATCTCATGATAAAATTTATCAATAATTTCTTCCTTGAAAAAATGTATGTATTTTCCACAATTTATTTATTTACTTGCCCTTGTGTTACTCTTGTGGTGCTCTCCTGTGTTATTCACATCATTTTAAAAAGCTCATTTCCTAGCAAGTGTTTCAAAAAGCTTATTTTCTGAAAATTTGCAACACGAAGATTTTTCAATTTGTGATAGCACGAACAACTTATTTTAAGAAACTCGCGAGGTAAAAATCGCGTTTCTAAAAACATACTCACTTCGTGCAGAGCACTGTTGCCAGTCTGAAAATTCAATTATCTTCGAAGGATTTCAGTTTCGTTCGTCCGTTTTCCCGCAATTTTTAATCACTGGACCGTTTTACCTCTGGCAACACCGAAGTATTTACCGGGGCAGGAAACCAAACTATTCAGCAGGCAGTATGGAAAGTATACGAGAGGAATTTCGAAAGGGAAAAACATCCCTTTGTGTCTGGAGCCTCGGGGCATCACACTTATTCCCTCCTTCCGCCATTTTGGATCAGTTTGTCACAGAGAGTTTAAGATGCGGTTTTTAAAGGTTGTAAAATGTTTCTTGAAGATTTGTTTCAGACTGAATCACAAAAGATGTAAGTGCTTTGTGGTTAAAGTGGTCGAAAGCTGATGGTTAAGAATTTCGGCTAGCAGTCGGATGTATCAAGATTAAGTTTCAGTGAGTAAAAAAACTCACTCCCTTTTTATATTTTTTTTATTATTTATATTATTGTGCCAAAGATTAAGAGGAAGCCAAAAGCCAAAAATATTTGTATTATTATTAGTGTGTCTTATACGGCCACGACTATACGTAAAAGGCATAAAAACTCGCTTGGCAAACGTAGTAGGTCAGATTTCACGTGCAAAAGTGGTTTTATTTATTTTGTGAATAATTTTATAAGAAAGCAAAAAGTTTATCAGTGGAACTGTCAATGATAATGTTAGTACTACTGACAAGCTACTTGCAGTAGCTTAGCGGGTACAAATTCCCATTGTATGTATTTTTTTATACAATAAATAAAAAAATTAAAAAATAAAAAAAAAAAAATTTTTTACATTGTTTCTTACATGCTGGTATCGCAAATGTGACACGTGGAGTGGATTGTATGAATATATTAAAAAAATGTTATGCTTGTGAATACTTGACACAACTATGGGGAATGGTAAACAGATGAATGGGGAAGGAAACTGACTTACCCCTTATGGTTGATGTTCGGCTCAATATTATGGGTCTGAGGGAGCACTAAGTCACTCACTGCACAAGCTTCCATAAAACTGGTCGATGTTATATAAAACTGAGAGAATAATGGTGTTCGTTGCACAGTTTCTTTTAACAGACTCCATTAACAATTGATGTTGAATGCGCCAAGAGATCAATGTAGATCATTGCAAGCACATAACACACTTAGACTTCTTCAACAGTGGATTTTGAATGTACAGAGAGGTTATATTTGAACCATTGCACCGCACATAACAGACTCACTGACTTATTGATTTTATTGTTGTACGGTAGGTAATATTGTCAGTAAGGACAGGTAATTGTGGTACAAAAAGGATGGGTAGAGAAATGGAACAAGGTATATAGATAGGTATACAAAGTTGCGTCAACACACGCGTTCATACATTTCTAATGAAAAAATCATTATACAGAAGTTTCTGCTTGTATCTCTGTTAAGTAATCAATTTTATTTTTATTTAATCAGTTTATTACTATTTATTTTTATTTTACTCAATGGAACTGTAGGAATATCTTTAATTTTATTTATAATGTAAGCCGATTTGTATGAAAAATTAATCGAAAATAGTGATTCAGCCTTGTTCTTCGCCTTAATCTTCGCTTTAATCTTCGCCTAAATCTTCGCCTTAATCTCCGCCTTAATCTTCGCCTTAATCTTTGCCTTAATCTTCACCTTAATCTTCGTCTTAATTTTTGCCTTAATCTTCACCTTAATCTTCGCCTTAATCTTCGCCTAAATCTTTATCTTAATCTTCGCCTTAATCTTCACCTTAATTTTTGCCTTAATCTTCACCTTAATCTTCGCCTTAATCTTCGCCTTAATCTTTGCCTTAATCTTCACCTTAATCTTCGCCATAATTTTTGCCTTAATCTTCACCTTAATCTTAGCGTTAATCTTCATTTATAGTACAAGATTTCTTATTTTAATATTCTCAACAATGTGGAAAGATATTGTGTACCTTTACAAAAAAAATGAGAATGTTATAAGTCGTGGTGAAGACTACGGAATAATATTAAACCATTCTGGTGGTTAATTTTCTTACTTAGCAGGAGATATGAAGTGCACAACGGAAATAAACAGTGTTGCAGAGCCATTGTCGTATTTAATCTCTCTGAAACTCTATAAAAAGAAAAAGCAATACTTAAAAGAGGCAAACTCATACATCTATAGAATTTAGCATGCGAGAGAATGAGATAGTATAATCGTTCTCCTCTTTATGCGGTGCTTCGCAGCTTCCCCAATCTTGTCTACTTTAGTTTTCTGAAGGTTTCACTTCTACCGCGTGTAAATTGCACATTCTGTTTTTTTTAAGTGAAAACTTCTTTAGCACCGTTGTGATTTGAAACTCTATAAAACTTAAAAGCTATACCAAAAAGAGACAAACTTATACATCTATAGGATTTAGTCAGTGAGTGAATGAGACACATGAATCTCAAAATTATATAATTTATTGAATTATGTGGTATATTAGAGACATTATCTAAGACCATTTTTACAGTGAATAACGACAGGTGTATTGATGTAAGGAAACCAAATTCTTTTTATTTCATCTCTAAAAATATTTTTTCTCTCTGTTATCCCATACCAATGATATTTCAATGGTTTCCGTCTCTTGATTATTTTATACTCAGACCTAATCACATCATACTGAGAAGAAAATAATTAAGAAAAGTAATTAAAATATATTGTTTGATGTACACATCAATAAATTATAATTCATGTACGTTTTACAAAGCTTTAAATTAACACATATTAATTTTAAAAAATACCCCATAATGTTTATATATATTTGGGGAAATTTATATTATTTATGTATGCTTCAAAAAGTAAAAGTCGTCTTTCTTACATCATCAAACAGTATTAATAACCTTTCGTCTGCGTGGTTAAATTTCAGAACCCGACTTCGATTGCATGTCTGACGCCACGCCTTACGCTCCGCGCCACAAATAACAGCATCTGTGTACGTGGAATTTCAAACGAAGCTACCGTTGTAATTTGGTTTAAAATTCAAAAAATCGTCACAAGATGTCGCCACTTCCGTCGGCAGGTTGGTGTTGACATTCCCCAGGCAAGTATAAGAACTACGATTTAGTGAACTAGCGAATATCGAAAAATTGACGGCAATACTCAGTTGTATCACGCGGCTATATATTACATGTGACGTGTGACATCATTGCCTATCTCGGTTACTTTGTCCCGGTGACTATCACTGGATGACAGTAGATCCGAAGAACAGGCTATTTTTGGAATCAGTTCCTATTGGCTTTACGAAGTGGTCACAAACACTAACTGGGCGAAGCTGAAACAAAAGCCGCCCGCAGGGCCTAGCAGCAAAAACCTACGGAGCGAGTTTTTAACTGCTAGTCAAAATCATAAATATGATTAATTCTTCCCTCTTGATCACATTCGAAATCAATAACAAACACAGTCTATTAAGAAACACCGAAACTTTTCTTATTCTTTTTCAAAGAACTAACAAAGATAAAATTACAATAATTCATTATCTGCTCCTTCATAGATAATTTAAATATTTTAAGAAACTTTTTTTTGCAAGTCATACTGTAAAATATTGTGATGAATTGTTTGTTTGTGCCCTTAAATATGGATAAGATTTGTTCTTTAAGTATAAAATCTCGATTCTTCCAAGAAAGGCATGCCAATCCACTATTATATTTGTATGCCTTTCTTCAAACAATTGGGTTTTTAAACGATCAAAACTATTTATAACTTGCAAATAGAGTTATTTCCTGAAATAATTAAACTACCGCCATCTATGAACGAGCAGATTATGAATTATTTTAAGTTTTCCCTTAACCTTCTCAAGTAATCTATCGTATGGTAACCTTCTCCCAACCTCTTTACGAATATGTCAAGTATATAACATTTTGTTTGGCACACAACTGTTTTGGCAAGATTCCGGACATATTTAGCAAAAGCCCAAATTTCTCAAATAATTTATCGTTTTCCTTGACGTCAATGAAACTATTAAAATAATAATAATAAAAAAATAAAACAAAAAACCCACTTTAGTATATCTTGCTTTTGTTGCCATTGTTGTTTTACATACATACTTCCTTACTAATAAACGTGCTTCAAATTTCACACAACCGAAAACCATCTACCCTACATATCAGTTTAGTAAAAAGTTATCAGTTACGTAAAATATAAATTAAAAAATAAAACAAAATAGTGACATGTTGGAGCTTGACATAAATGATAAGTTAAGTTAGGCTATGTAAGTTTAAGTTAGGATTTTTTAGGCTTTTCCTTAGAATAAAAAAAAAAACACAATAACACAACGCTTTGTGGGCGTGTTTCGTGATCCAATTATAGGCCCGTTTTGGGCCTATATTTCTATGCAAAACTGTGTTTAACCATGATTAAGAAATATAAATGGGATGGCGATATACAATTTCAGGCAAGTGTAAAAGAGACATACCGCATGCTAAATGATCTACAATCAAAAGATAAGTCAGTGGCACATTTGTTTCCATTCAAATTTGCATGAAAAGCACGTCTAGTGTTATTTTCTTTATTCTATGGGTATGGCTGTTTTTTGTTCTGATTCCTCAATGTTCTGTTTTTTCCCTGTTCTCTTTTGTCACGGAACCTTTAGCCGTCTATCTTTGGCTAAGGATAAAAACCTGGGGCATATCAGAGTACTCTAATCCAGCTTTAATGAGGCGGGGAAGATGCTAACACGGGATGGCGGCAAACAGAGCTAAATGCCCCGCCGGTTTTAAGCTCTTTCTTAGTGCATGTCCGTTGCAGGTTAAGTTAGTGATGTACATTATAAACTCTGCTCTGAAAAGCGCTAAATGCAAAGTCAATGTTCAATGCTGACCCCAAACCATTACATATGTTGTAGGAAAAATATACAAAGTGTCTAAAGGTAAAGTGCACAAACTTCGGGAGGTGATTCTATATGACAGTACAAGCAAAAAAGATTAAAAAAAAACTTTTTTCGAAATTTCAACGTTTTAGTGTATTTTTCTGGTGAAGAAGTTGAATTGTTTGTGTGTAAGAAATAATATTATTCTATGGAAAAATATTTTTGTATGGGGAAAAGAGTAGAAATTTCGAAAAAAGTTTATTGTTTTTTTTTTTACTTTTACCATCAACAAACAAACAAAAAACCTCCCCAAGTTTGTGCACTGTACCCCCGGACACCCTGTATTATCAATTTTAATTTTACTAGCGCAGAAACGTGAAAAATCACATTGGGTTATAATTCCAATTTTGAAAAATGTAATTAATATAATTTTCTTACAAATAATTTGTTATAGGTTGGTTGGTACTTTATCGCTTATCTGAATTTTATTCTTCACACAAGCAGCTCCAATGATTCGCAAATTCAGGGAAAATTTGAGGTCGTTGAACTTAAAACATTTCACGCAGAAATAACTAACGCGCAGATAATCGAAATATTTGTATTTGATGACTAGCGCAGACTCATTAAGGATCACGGGATATCACAATTGTACAAATTGTGAAGCTGAAAGTACTTTGCCTCGGCTTAAATTTTGCTTCAAGATCATTGCCTTTCAAAATTATTGTTATTTTCCTTTATAAAAATGCCCTTTTCGAAGTAGTTCGCGTTTGGTAACTTAGCAGGGGTGCCTGGGAAGACTTGCGTTCATTCAAAATGGAAATTCAAATAAATGTTCAATTTTTTTTTAAATAACAACTATTTTCTTTTTATAACTTTTGAAGATTATTCCCATCAATATAATATATCATTGAACGAGAAGCTAGTCCCTCAGTCGAAGAAAATAATGTTAATTCTAAAATTTTAAAATATTATATTGACAATTATGACGGTTTGATGGAAGGTGGCAATAGCTGAATTGGTAAAAGCGCCCGTCCCGGTTAGACGAGAAGACCCAGTTGCGGCCATTATTTTTTTCTATTTTTCTGTGTCTTGTTCTCTTTCATATTTTCGTTTAGATTATTAGTGTTATCTACTACTTCAATGGTCAAATAGATGTATTTAAAAATTGGTGAGTTCTAAGACCAGAACAAATCATTCAATCTTAAATATCACTAGTGATTCCAGCGATAAATGATGTACTTACGGAATTTAGTGAATATTCAAATGTAACTACGCTTTACGTTAAAAAATGTTAAAAATGGCTTTAAAATCTCCCATTGTGTTTTCAAATTGCCCAGGTAGAAAAGCATTTTTTTTATTTTTTGAATGCTCAAAACTTTTAATTTGGTTTGTAATTAAAATTTCAGGATGCTGTCTGGTTTGAGGGGGAAAACATAATAGAATAGAACGAAATGTCAGCCTTTTCGTTTGTCTTTGTTTTGAATGTAGAAATACAAGGCAATGAAC
Organism: Glyphotaelius pellucidus; assembly: GCA_936435175.1. Taxonomy (NCBI): domain Eukaryota; kingdom Metazoa; phylum Arthropoda; class Insecta; order Trichoptera; family Limnephilidae; genus Glyphotaelius; species Glyphotaelius pellucidus. The sequence goes on from OW386549.1 coordinate 32,526,310, forward strand.
AACTCAGTGCATTTTTATAATCCAAAGCGAATGTAGTTTCATGGTTTGTTTTCTGCATAAATAAACCTTTTAAAGGTAAGTTGAAATACTAACAAACCAAATAATAAAATAAATTTGCAATAAAAGAGATGCGAGTGAGTCTGCAAAATAACAGTTTTATTCGAGTACTATTTTAAAGGTATCATTTTTATTATACGAGTGCGATCAAAATGGTCGAAAATTTAATTGGTTATATATTTTGAATTTTATGCATAATAATAATAATAATAAGGTCTTTATTCCAGGATGTGGGGAGGAGAGTGCAATCCCACACATCCCATATAGGGTATAATTACATATGTTATTATGAATAAATAAAAAGATAAAAAATTAACAAAATAAAAAATAAAAAAGAGAAGCATCATTAGATACACTATTCACAAAATTATAGTAAAGTCTTTAATCAGGTTCTTGTTGTTCCATCGGATCTCAGATTGTAGGAGCCAGTATAGATAATATCATCGCGTTAATTGTTGTAGCATCTGTTTCGCTAATAACAAATTTAGTTCTTTTAACATTTCACAATACTTTCAAAAATCTATTTGGCCGAAGCATTATTCTCATTGCCTTGAGAAAAATAACTTCCCTCAGGGCCTATGTTATCTGAGATGCTGTGTGGACGGTCTTTTTAAGGGGGGCGATACAAGTAAAAAAAAAAGTTTTTTTTTTGCATAAACAGTTAAATGAAATTCGCATTATTTATCGATTAAAAACTCATTTAAGTGCTCCGCCTCAACTCAAAGACAAAATCGACGACCAAAGGGTGAGTCGAGAAAATCGCCACAGCTCTTTGACGACCTTGTCAAAAAGCTTGTGAAAAAAGCTTGTCAAGCATGTCAAGAAGAACTTAAGAAGAAAAAAGAGTACTGCGAATGCACCGGAAGACTTCTGTGTGGCCCTGGAATCGCTGACTTGTTGATAAGTCAGCGATTCCAGGGATAAATAAGGATAGGAAAATAGTATGAAGGGTGGGTAGGAATCTGGGGGTTCAGTGTGTCAAGTGTGTCGGATGTATGGATGGGTCAAGAGAGTCCGGCTGAAAAGGTTAAAAGTTTAACCCCTAAGACTCAAACAATCTCTCTCGATCCGGCCTGCCACGCAGCAGGCAGGTAGACGCATTCGCCGCCAAGACCAGGACAAATCTCACCCAATTGGTGCCGAGGGTATCAATGACGCGGTTCCTTGGAGCATCTTCTATTGAAATACGGGTTGAAAAAGTAGTCATGTATAGTGATTTAATTTTTCTCTAAATTTTTTATATATTCTTCCAAAAAAATTAACAATCGCTTGGTTCTGACATTGTCTTAAATAGGCTTTACAACTATTCAATAACATATCTATAAAATTATAAGACCAGGCGGTCTCCACGGTATGAGATTACATTCAGTATAAATTTTTAACACAGTTGCTGCGAGCAATGTTCAAGCAAAGTCATTTACGAAATATAATCTGGCGTATTTTACAATAGTATATACTATTTTAACGATGGTACTCTCCCGGCCACGTTGAGGGATGTACCGCGTGGCGTAAATCAGTCAGACTAAGGGTTGAAATGGAAACCATTTTTGCTGTCATAATCCAGGCCTCACCGCGCTGATTCGTTGGGGGAATAACTAGAGAGAAAAGGTTTACTCCGTAAGGTAGAGCGAAGACAGTGAAAAATGTTATGGCTTCAAAAATATATGTCGACAAACGCTGATTTTGAATATAAATCGTCATATAAAAATGAATACAACACCACCCCATCAAATCGACCCGCTCGGTTGGTTACATTGCATCAGATGTTTCTAGGCCGCGAGTGTTCACGGGTTTTGAATCTTGGAATTGTATAAAAAATGTCAGAAATTTCTGAATCCAATAAATTCACTGTTTATCAATGTATGCCAAAATGATTTACTGGTTAAGAAAGCAGTTGAAAGACTCTTTCAGATTTTAATACTAAAAACGGACATATATTGGGAGGCGGACACGGGTACCGCCACCCCGGGAACCATTTATTGCCTCCGCCATAGATCACCCCAAGTGGTTCTCTTTGATGACTTGGCTAGGGTGCCTAGGTTCATCGGGTCAGGTGATTCAGGTCTTGGGACGCGCATGACCGGCATTTTCTGTACATGCCCAGCCCATCTCAACCTGAAGAGTCTCATATGGGCTGAGATGCTAGGGGCCTGATATATATCATACAATTCTTTTTATGCCGGATGCGCCACTGTTCCCCCTCTTTCACAGGTCCACATAATTTTTTCAACACTTTTCTTTCAAAGGTATCCAGCATTACAGCCATCTTTACTGTCAGTGTCAGCGCCTCACATCCATATTATTATGTTATTATGTCTTGTATGTCGATATTAGTTCCTAGCTAGGCAGATTGCCTGTTCTAAGGAACCAATTGCTGAAAAAGCCAGACATGTATTTTGTAATAAAATGTTGTTTTAATTAATTTTTTTTTTCTAATTTAAATATGTACTAAGTTTATATTTATTGTGCCATTTTTAGGTAACCATGTAAAACTTTAAGTGACATTATTTAATAGTTTTTCAGACTCCATCCTACCCAAGTCAATCAACCATTTAGTTATTAATGAACCGATGCAGGACATTTTGCATGTCTTAATATTTAATTCTGAGGGGGGATTTTATTATACAATTTCGGTCCCAGATATGTATATGTCTTTTGATACTTTGCCGTATTGCTCTCTGGGACCACGAGATCCTTTCTAGTGTGACTTCTTGTGATATATTTATGCTCAATTTTATGAAGATTTTCTAGATTTTTGTGTACTTGGATAAAAACCCTTTTTATGTAGTTTTGACGAATATCAAGTACATTAAATTGTTTGTAGAGCTGATCGCTAGAGAACCTATAGGGTTTACGCATTATGACTCTAATTATGGATTTCTGGGCCTTCACAAGCGGATCTAAAATTGTTTTACCTGATGCTCCCCAACCAATACAACTATACGCTAAGGTGGAGTTGCATAATCCGAAATATATTTTTCTTAAGTCTTGTTGTTTAATTACATTTCGTAATACAAAGAATATATGGATCAATTTTCTTACCCTTATTGCAAGATTGTCAATGTGATATTTCCACTTAAGACGATTATCTATAATAACGCCCAGATATTTTATGTTTTTCACACTTTCCAAAGCTTCACAATTGTAGTCAGAATCTGTATTATCGGAATCACAGTTAGACTTATGTGTTTTTATTGTGTATGACATACTAGGTTGTCCTTTTATAGTTGAGCTCAATCTTATGTATTTAGTTTTTGCTATATTTAGAGTTAGTAGATTTTTGTCAAGCCACTGTTTTATCGCATTGATTCCACTTTCAGCGTGTTTGTGAGTTTGTGTCCAATCATCTCCTTTAAATAAAGGTACTGTATCGTCTGCGAACGTAATAATTTTTCCGCCTACAGTTAGTTCGCATAACTCGTTTATGTAAATTATGAATAGGAGATATGCCAATACATTTCTAACAATGAACTTATATAATATGGTTATTTTGGTTTTTCTGTAGAAGCTGTATGACTTAAACACCAGCAGCAAAGAGAAGTATGTTTTGTTGGCTGCTGTGATTCTCCTTCTGATTTTTGCTGGATCCTCATTGTTCTCTGTCAGACTGGAGTCCAGGTAGGTGAATTGAACTTTACAGTCATGTTGCAATTTCCTTGCACAATCATGCTGCTTGCTCCACGATTACATCATCCACACGGTGATACAAAACCTGCGGGCGGCTGATGATATATCATAATCTCGTTTCATATTACACATTAAACCTGCTCGACCCAACCCGACACCCCTGCTGCCCCTTCCTTTACCTTCCTCAGTACCTGCCCCAACCCCTCCCATCCCACCACCGCCACCAACTCCCCATAACCGTGAAAGGTTGCTGCCCGCTGCTAACTTGCAATTAAAAAGTGTGTCAATGTAACCCAAAAAACTAAACTGGTTTTTCACACAAAAAGAATAAATTATACAAATAGGAATTTGGAATCTAAATATATTTATTAAAAAATTTGCTTCGGCATTTCAAAACAAAAATGTTAATATTTTTATTGAATAAATTTTTTTTTTTTGTCAAATTAAAGAGAATTAGAAATTCACCTTTTGTATGAAAGTTTTGCGGTAACCATCACGAATTTTTCATCTTCAAAAATTTATAATTTCTCTTAGTTATCTATTATTTACGTAAGTCGGTATTAAATCTACTCAAAAAGTGCTTTAATCAAAATTAAATGAAGAAAATGGGTACTTTACCGACCAACACGCTTACACCAAAAGACTACAGAAAAAGAGTGGTAGATACTCTCAGTACCGTCCTGAATTGAAACGTTGCTTGAAATGGCTTTAGCCGTGTTTGGTGACCAGATCTGAATAGCCAGGTACTTCCTACCATTCTCTTCCCCATCTCCTTCCCCTCCCCACTACCTTCAGCCACACAACATACCCCAATTGGGGATGCCATAGTCTCCCTGGCTCCAGGCGGGAGCAGTTGGGACTCTTGTACGGTACTCATATAAATAAAATAAAAACCTTTAATCTACTGAACATCCCATAATTAGATACATCTTTCGGCCAGAAAAAACCATAAATTTCATGCTACAAAATTGTATTATGCTCTTCCAAATGAAATCATAAATACCATAGAATAAGCAAGCTTAAGCAACATCAAAATATGAAGTTGAGAAAATCATAAACTTTTGAAGTACACCAACACAACTTACAGTCAACAAACATGAAGATAAGGAAATCAACCGACGTAGTCAACAACACAGAGGATGAAATCAAAAAAGATGAAAATTAGGAAATCATGATATCACACACAAATCAACGACTCGGAACAGAAATTCCTACTATGAGGACCGTGAATAAACTGGATATAAGACTGAATAAAATAGCACATAACCCAAACCTAACGTATACTATTCAACCAATTTTTTTTTTCATCACTTTTCTGAGGTAATAACTTAATAACTTTTATGAGGTGGTTCTGAGTTAGTTTCATTCTGACCTGTCTGGTCATCGAATAAACTATGGTCATTAAAAAAAATTTGAAAAACGAAAAATACAATTTTTATTTTTTAACTGGCCTACATGAATGTGTTAAAATCTCACGCCAACCTCAAAAAGCACACGCGGTAGAAGTGAAACCTTCAGAAAACTATAGAAAACTTCAGAAAACGAGAGAATGAGACTAATGCAGAGTATCAGGAGTAGGATAATTGTAGGGTTTATTTATTATAATTTTGTTACCGAGTTAAAAAATTATTTTACATTTTATTCTACGATGCACCGCACAACCAGGAGGCTGATAGGCTACGAAGCACCGCACAAAGAGGACACATATAAGTCTAACTCATTCTCTCTCGTGTTTGTGTCTTTTTAGTGTCACTCATTTTCGTTTCATCGAGTTTAGAATCACAATGATGCTAATGAAATTTTCACTTCGAAAATCATGACTAATAAACTATTTAGTAAAAAGACTGATTATTTTCAGCAATTTGTTGCATAATTTAACGACTCATCCTCTACATATATTATGTACAGTCTAGAAAACCTTTACGCAGCACTTCCGGGTTTGAACGATCTTTTTGGGTACAATTTGGTCGAGTCATAAAATTTTATTCATTAATAAAATATTAATGACATTTTACTACAAATTGAAACCCCCAGGTACGGACAATAACATATAATTACGTTAGGTTCATGACTGTATCATTTGAATCTACATATTAAGGGGGTTTCAGATTGTTCACAAACATCATTTTAACTTTTACCCTAGAGAACGCCTTTTCAAAACCCAGAGCAAAGGAGTACTTTTATGAACTTTTAATCATTAAAAAAATATTATTTAATTTATTGGAATAACTTTAGAAGGTTAACATACACGTATAACAATGTAATATTTTTATTCATTGAAAAAAAATAATATACCTAAATAAGTCTAAACAACCGGTCACTAGCAATTTTGCTCGATCATATCTACAAGTATCCCTATTTAAGAGTTATAACTAAAATTAATCCTCAATTAATTCCCGTGAACACACGTAAAATTATAAGTTTTTTTTTTTAATATACTTCATTTGGGAGCCGGGTGTGGTCGCCCGGGTACCATTTATTGGATAGCCAATACGGTTCCATAGATCACTCTAAGTGCACTGCTAAGTAGCAAGGTTGCCCTGGTTCATGGGGTGAGGTTCGTCTAGGTCCTAGCGGCGAACGCGTTTGTCCGCGTACCGCGTGGCGGGCCGGATCGGGAGAGACTGATTCAGTTAGGCCGAACTCTCTCGAACAATCGTAACTCTTGGACGCATTTACCCTCAGATACCTACGCATTCCTTATACCTTCCAAGAGCTTCCTCGCTTTGATTTCCCTAAAAATACCCTGCACCCAGCATCCACAAAGAAGACATAGGCCTTGAGAGACTTTTTTTCGTCACATTTTTTTGCGTTCAATCCCAATTGCGTCTGTTTCGGCGATGCCCGGGCCTTGTACAGAGTTTTTAGTTTTTCATAAATCATACATTAGTAATACTTTTTAAAATTTAATTAGTAGTGTTACGTTTTTTTATGACGTACAGCATTCACGAACAGTCAAAAGAACACAAATATCAGCGACACAATTTATTTTCACTGAATTAAATAATTACAGCTTTATTTAATTATCACTGATTGATTTATTTACACAGATTTATTTGTACAGGTTTTATTTACACTGATGTCTTTATTTACATTATTTTTACTACACTCGGTAGGCACCGCGATTTTAATTCAATAACTGCGTTGTAACTTAACTCCCCCGTTGGAACGTCACCGCTTTTATAAAGCTGGTGGTACCTCCTATGGTCCAACAAAATAGTCTGTGGATCGAACTGTCAAAACATTTCCAGTTCCTTCCAAAACAACATTGACGCATCTCGATGATTCTATCCCGTATATTTTTACAGAGTCGTGTGTTCTAGAATATTCCTCCAGTTTCTGGTGATTTCTGGTATGTACTAGTCGGTTCGCGATGTTCTTCCCGTTGCAGTACATTAAATTTTATTGGACATTAGTATTTTTTTCATAAAACAGACAAAAGCAGACATTAAAATTTTTTGTCTTATTTTGAACGTTACGTGAACAAAATTTTATCAATTAATATCAAAAATCTGCTTGGGGTGAGAAAAAGGTATTTTTTGAAACTTTGTGTAGACAGTGACCTATCTCTTGTTTTTAAGGTCAAGTGTGCAAAATTTCATCAACCTCGGAATAAAATGGTAGATTTGTATAAAAATCAAATCCATACTGTCTTTTTGCCACTCACACTCCTTTATATAAATAGAAATATAGGGATAGAAAGATGTAAAGGCGATAAGTGTAAACTACAAGGCGCACGTGTTGATACACGTGTGTACATGTTGCGGATACTGGGTGGTAATCACCTCCCATCGCGATAATAGTTGCCCTGAGAACTCCATAAGGCGAATGTGAATATTTTATTATCTCCCGCGTGATGAGCTACAAGAAAAACCTTCAATGATGTTATAACCGTGGGATGAAAAGCAGTGATCAACGAATGCTCCTCACGGCCGCGTTCACCAACCAAATCTGAGCGATTGGATCTGATTGGTCTAATTTATTTTTTGTTATTTCAAAATATATAATGTATTGCATTGCACTACCCTTGCATACATTTTAGAATAAACTATAATTATAATATCTATTGATGGGAACATTATCACATTCGCCGATGATACTGCCCTTGTAATTAAAAGTAAGACATGGGAAGAAACATTCCATAAAGCGGATCTAATATTGAAGATTATTAAACAGTGGTTAGATCATAATCTACTTACATTAAACATAACAAAAACGAAATATCTAACGTTTAGTCTTAATATTCCGAGTCAGCCTTCAATCAATCATACACTAATAATACATTCTTGTAGAGATGTCTCTTGTTGTCTATGCAAGCCACTGGAACGAGTAGATTACATTAAATATCTGGGTGTAATAATTGACAATAAGCTACGGTGGGAAGATCACGTAATAAATGTTACAAACCGTATACGGAAACTGGCTTACATCTTCAGGGCATTACGAAATATTCTGAATAAAAATACACTAAAAACGGTATACTTTTCCTTATGTCAATCTATTATATCTTATGGTATAGTAGTCTGGGGAGGATGCTCTAAAACAATATTAGATCCATTAATTAAAGCTCAAAAATTAATAATGCGCACTATTTACAAAGTACACTATATTCACCCCACGAAGGACTTATTTAAGGACTTCAAAGTACTCAATATAAAATCCTTATACGTCAAAAACATATCCACCTATTACAAATTCAAACATACGAAAAAAAATATTTTTGAATCAACCTACAATACAAGAAACTCCAACAAATCCAATTATATTATTCCACCAACAAAAACCTCAATGGCACAGACACAATTTAACTTTATTGCTCCTAAAATCTTCAATAATTTAACAATAGAAATAAAGTCAATAGCCAAAAACGACAGTTTCAGGAAGGCGCTTGGGGACTTTTTGATGAGTGATTGTGATAATGTTAGTAGCCTGTTTCTCGTACTCAGATGAAAGTGTATATTTTGTTTATATGTGTGAGGATGTTGTTATATGGGAGTATGTACGTATGTGTGTATATACATGTATAGATGTGTGCACCAATATATGCATGTGTGCTTGCATGCACCCAGACTAACAAAAAAGGTAAAAAAATCATTACATCACAAGTTATTACATTATTACATAGCAAGTACATTTTTATAATCTAATGTTAATTTATTCTCCTTTCTACTTTCTATTTTTTTTTTATACATAATTTCAACTTTTTATTATAATTTCTACTTTTTATTTTAATTTCTACTTTTTATTATAATTTCTTCTTTTATTATAATTTCTACTTTTTATTATAATTTCTACTTTTTTACTATAATTTTTCCAATTTTTAGTGTCATTTATACTTAAATCCATGTCCACACTAGACTCCATACTTCATACATCGTAACTTTTATCCATTGGTCACCATGAGATAGGCAGCCGCCTAGTATGGTGATCTAATATTCTTTATGTAAATGTCACTAATATGTTACATGTGTTCTATAAGTAAAAATAAATAAACAAATAAATAATATTATTTATTTTAATCGCCAAAATGCAGGTGAATTCCCAGTGAAGGATATTATACTCTCTTTACCTACTTATAATACTGATAATCTCGGAGTCTTTATTTTATTGCACCGGTACCGAATAACAAACAGGACGCAAAACATTGTCGCTGTTACATTTCATTGGAGCAGCTATATAACAACAGCTTATTTTGTTTTTACCTCATGTGTGAAGATGGTGAAACAATTAGTATAATACACGTCAAACTTCAATGCCGGCTTGAAAATTTTACGATCTATTCTCGCGCAGTTACTGACTTTACAATGAACGTAAGCGAATGAGAAACAATCATAAAAACATATTTGCGGAAAATATACAGAGAGAATCGTGGGCGGGGAGGCATGCCGTTTTTTGACCATAAACTCGCCTAACGTCAGGCCGCAGTACTTCGAGTCGGAAATGACTTAGGTATTCTTCAAAAACTAAGTTTCTCTATGGGTATTTTAAATATTTATGGGTCTGCAAATAAGAAATTGGTAAAACAATACAACAGAAAAAAAAATGTGTTCTATTAAGTTTTTTTTATTTATTAAAACGATACAACAAATTAAAATCTTATCAATTTCTTCTTTTGAATGATGGTGGAAGAATCACTAATCATTTTACGTTTTAGAGGCCTACTGGCCCCAGGTCCAAAAGTTTTCACAGCATTGAATCCAAAGGTAGTGTCAGCAACAAAAGTTGACTTAAAAGTTTTCTTGGCAAAATGCTCTTCAGTATTGAAACGTCGAAGGTTCAGGGGGTCACAGATTCTAGACGAACGCACATATCTGCGTAGTCTGGTCCTTAGAATTTTGTCTCCCTTGATGACTGAAGACCACACGGGGTCAACCTTGGACGCTGATATCAAGGATTTGTCATCAAGTTTTCTGAAGATAATAGATGCGATTTCTAAAGGCAATCTGCTTATCAAATCAGTAACATCAGCTGCAACTCGAGTAACTCCCATCACACACAATAGCGAATAGAATGAATTCATATTTGGTATTATTAGCAATGCAGTAGAATTGAGATTGTAAAAAATTGATAGGTTTGGTTTCAGATTTCTACGAAATTTGGTGGTGGTCCTTTGGTTTTGGTAATACCGTGTCGCCGACATGCATTTTCACAACTAAATTTTTTTTTTCAGAAATTTTGAGAAATGACCCAAATTTCTACAAACGATGGGTCATGGTTATGATATGAAAAAAAAGGCGCATGGGAGGCATGCCGCTTTTTACATTAAACTCGCATAACACCATGACTAAGCTCATTGAATTTCATATACCCACGAGAGCCACTCGTTCTAAAATCCTGTTTAAATGCTACAATAACCGGATTGAGTATACAAAACACTCGCTTGTTCCTAGATTACATGAAGTTACTAATAGATATGCTGATGTGGCAGATCTATTTAACTAAAAATTTCTAGAAGACTTCTAGAAATTTTAACATTAGGGTTAAGGAACATCTAAGATGTTTAAATAATAATTATTATTCAGAATTTGCCAACCACATTTTGGAAACAGGTCATTCTTTTGATATTAATAAAGGTTTCAAAGTTTTACACACTAACACAACGGGTATACAATTAGATAATTTAGAAATTTTAGAAATTAGGTAAAGTGTTAATAGTTAATTAAGTATTATAAATAACCAAACCTTTTTTAAAAATAGCCATCTTTTAAATTTATTTTCGAATTAATACTTATATTTATAATAACTTTTTTGTTATTTAGGATGGGTTGTTTCAAAATATTTGACGAATTCGTCAAATATTTGACGTTAATTTTCACGTTCTGTGTAAGTTCTATTCAAGTTCTGTGATGATTTCAGTTTTGTGAAGCAGCTGGCCTATGATAATAAAAAAACAGAACTCGAAAAGAACTTACACAGAACCTGAAAATCAACTTCAAATATTTGATGAACTCATCAAATTTTTTGAAACAACCCGTCCTTAGACTTCCTATTTTGTTTTAAAACATTTTTTATTATGTTAATGTAATATTTTACCCATCTAAAATAATTTTTATATTTTATTTTATATACTTGTTTTTTATGATATTTTAAGAAATTAATCACTTCTCCTTTCTAATATTTTGTCTATGTTCTAATTTGTCTATACTTGTTTGTCTTTTGTTATTTTTTATTAACTTATTATCCTGACGAAGAAAACATAGTTTTTGTAACATGATATTGTTAATTAAATAGTGGTGTACACAAAGTTATTTGTCTTCATTTAAAAAAAAAAAAAAAAGGTATTAACTTTATTTGCACTACAGATTTTTATATGTAATTGTATCTCCATTGTCATTTTTAAATCAAAAGCCACAATTAACTGTTGTATTCTTTTTTATTATTTCATATTTAACTATGATTTTGTGTTAGGTAATTCATGTTTATGGTATATGTATACCGTTTATATTCAATAAATAAATTAATAACGTCAGGCCGTAGTACTTCAAGTCGGCAAAACACTTAAGTATTCTTCAAAAACAAAATTTCTCTGTGGGTATTTCATCCCTTGAACAAAAAAGTAGATACATTCTGATGGCCGCTTCACTGGCTCCATCTATGAAGCGAATAAATTGTGCCATAAAGATAATGACGCCATTACCCCCCGCGAGTATTCCCTTTCAACTAAAGGTTTGTTCGCAGATTGCGAGATGTTTTATTTCATATGTGGAAATATACTACATTATTACAGATCTAGACGGTTATCTGTGCAAACGACCAAAAGACGAACTAACAACGAACGCTAGAAATTCCCGTTATCGGAGAGAGCACTAGAGAAATAATAACTGTAATATTTGTTTTAGTTGTCTTATCTTTCCCACGCTTTTTTCCCATGAAAATGCAGTTTTTTACGCAAGTTCTACACAGGAGGTTCCGAGGAAATTAATTCCTCTTAGTGTCATCTTCTGTGATGCTTTGTAAAGGTTTTTAGGAAAGAAAGTAGAGGCAGTTTTGTGAATGAAAACGGTGTGAGGGGTTGATGGATCTGGGGTTTTTTTTTATTTTTTTTATATGAATACCGCACAAGTGTCCCAATTGCTTCCGTCTGGAGCCAGTGAGACTATGGCATCCCCAATTGAGGCTGAAGGTTTTGAGGAGGGAAAGGAGACGGGGAAGAGGAAGGTGGGGAAGTAACTTCCTATTCAGATCTCATCACCAAACACGGCTAAAGCCATTTCAAGCAACGTTTCAATGCTGAATGGAGGTCTTACACCAGAGCGATACTGAGAGTATCTTCCACTCTGGAACGTGCCGCAAATATACTATACATTATTTTTAAATAATTAATTGTGAAATAACATAAATTAATCAAATAAAATTTATTTGCCACGCCGGGATTCGATCCAGCGACCTTCGGATTGCGAGTCAAGAGCCTTATCACTAGACCACGCCGGCCGTCGGGGATCGGTGTGTTCAGGAGTGACGGAGGTATGAATCCATCCGTCCCACTGGGGTACAATGTGATATTGATGATAAAAGTGTCCTGCTGGAGAGGTCTATAGGTCTCAACAAGTCTCTCCCGACCTGGCCTACCACGCAGTTGGTGGGCAGGTGCATCCGCCGCCAAGACCTTGACAAACCTCACTCCATGATACCAGGCACCCTTGCTAAATCATCAAAGGTAGCGAACCACTTGGGGTGACCTATGGCATAGGTGTTGGTTTTCCAACAAATAAAACGATTCAAATTGATAAAATGTTTACAGTTAAATTAAAAATTTCTACAAAAAATACCAAACTAGAACGTTACCATGTCGGCGCAATGTATGGCTCCATCGTACAGTTAACCGATTGCTGTGGTTAATGTGGTGCTCGACAGAAGCAAGCAGTTTCACGCCACTTAAACAATTATCCGGTGGAGGCGCGTAGAGTACCACTAGACACTAGGCACCAGATAGTAGGCAGTGGAGCATCTACTCCACGATCGACCATTTACAAGGAACGCGGGTAATCAAAGTAAGTCTGACTTTAGACGGCTCTACACGACGTAATGTGGTACATTGGCGCAGCCTTCGCAGAAAGCAAGATTTTTCATTTTAATTTAATTTGTTTGTATTTTATTACACATATTACTAGGTAAAGAAAATTATGTAATATGATTCCTTGTGGTTTCGCGATCAAAATAAATACATTTAATCAGTATGGAAATTCTATATTTGATACAATCCATAGTTACTTGCTGTGTATGTACTTTATTTATTTATTTTGATTATATCCTTTTTAATTTGCTTATTGTTATTATATTCAATATCACAATACACTTTTTTTCTGTGTACACCACCTTACTAGGCTGAGCACGTTCCAAGGTGGTAAGAATTTAATCTAATTTTGATAAAATAAGATAAAAAAAAATAATTTAAATTTAAATAGAATTAAAGAAAAATAAAAAGAAATGACAAAAATAGAAAAAAGATGAAAGGAAGATATAAAAATAATTTAGAGGAAAGGAGAAAAGATACGGACCTTGAGTGTGTTGTTATATTGTAGAAGTTATCTGCCTGCAGTATACAATGCCTTTGTTGACTATCAACGTATGAATTTTGTGTTTTAGATTTGCATTTTTCGTCATGTGAATATCTTTTCAAATTAAATTTTTTAAAATTGGTGCCAGATTATGGTAATGTCTTTGTTCTTGTGTAGTATTTGTCTTCGGAGTCATGTGTTGATGTCAATGTCTTGTCTTGTGTTGTGCATTAGGATGGTTTAGTTTGTCTTTTTGGTATAGATACATTTTGATGTACAGTTTCCGATTTTTTTTAGATGAACAATCATGTATGGTTAAACTGGTAGGACCACTAACGGGACACTGCCATCTCAGGAGACACATGCAGATATTGGGAGTGGAAAACAACAATAGATGCAGGAAATGTGAGGAGGACGAAGAGACTCCAATTCACTTATGGTGCCAATTTCCTGCCCTGGTGGGAACTAGGCTCAGCTACCTGGAGAGACACACAGTAGAACCAGAAGACATAGCCACATATCCGGTGACAACCCTGGTGAATTTTATTAAAGGGACTGGGTTGTTACTAAATGATTGAGGTAAAATGGGAGATAGCACAATGGGCCTATGGCCTAAGCGCTCACGGGAACTATGTACTTGTAAACCGTCTCCGCCTTTTACAAAAATAAAAAATAAAAATGTATGGTTAAGTAAAAAAGTTTTCATCGAGTCTTGGTTTTCGTCAGGGATCTACCCTAAAATGCATGTACCTTTTTGTCAGTATTTAGTGTCAGCAGGTTACTTGTCTAACACATATTTTACTCTGTTGATCCCTTCTGTAGCTTTCTAACAGTAATGTATTTTCGATTAAATGCGTGCATTAAATAATTACATTAAATAATTGTCTACATCGATGTTGCTAAAGCCTCGACAACACACGACAAAATAAATTATATGATTTACCTAATTTTAAAACCGACCCCAATATAGAAAGCTTACTGGCATAAAAAATTGTCTCCAAATCTCAAATTGGGTAACAATACAATATTGAAATGAAAGCTTTGTTATATTATATAAGTTTTTTATTTAAAACAGTCAAACTTAATAATATATATTTTACAACAAATTAAAATCTTATCAATTTCTTCTTTTGAATGATGGTGGGTGAATCATCAACCATCTTTCGTTTTAGAGGCCTACTGGGCCCAGGTCCAAAAGTTTTCACAGCGTTGAAACCAAAGATAGCGCCAGCAACAAAAGTTGACTTGGAAGCTTTCTTGGCAAAATGCTCTTCAGCATTGAAACGCCGAAGGTTCAGGGGGTCACATATCCTAGACGAACGCACACATCTGCGTAGTCTGGTCCTTAGAAATTTATCTCCCTTGATGACTGAAGACCACACGGGATCAACCTTGGAAGCTGATAACAAGGAATCGTCATCAAGTTTTCTGAAGATAATAGATGCAATTTCTAAAGGCAATCTGCTTATCAAATCAGTAACATCAGCTGCAACTCGAGTTACTCCCATCACACACAATAGCGAATAGAATGAATTCATATTTGGTCATTATCATATTATTAATTCATATTATTCATATCCTGGAATAAAGACCTTATTATTATTATTAGCAATGGAGTTGAATTGAGCTTGTAAAAAGTTGATAGGTTTGGTTTCAAAGTTTCGGGAAATTTGGTGGTGGTCCTTTGGTTTTGGTAATACCGTGTCGCCGGCATGCATTTTCACGACTAAACTTTTTTTTTCCTTTTTAAAGATTTCTTCTTTCAAATGATATGTAAAACGTTTGACCCCATTCCTCCGTTTTTTTTAATTTTTTGAGTCAGTAATTGATTTGAATATCATCACTCTTTGGCTGAAATTTTTTTTGGTGTCCAGAATTTTGAAAAATGACCCAAATTTCTACGAACGATGGGTTATGGTTATGGTATAATAAAACACCACTTGTTAAATAATTTTTACCTCTTCGTTGATAGATGAAATTTAAAATCAACCTAGACAGAGTTCACTAACTTTAAAAAAAATTATCCTTCATTAATCGGTAATATAATTCAGGCACGACGAGAAGTTTTACGATTTCGGTCGATTTTCGTACCCACCTTTTATTTTTTTATTGGAGAATAGGTATCCAAATTGCTTGTACGTATTTTGTGTATGAAAAGAATGTATTTTGTGTATGAATGTTCATATCTCTCGTTAGAATTATTCTAGAATATAATTCTACAATTTGGTCACCTGTCTTCAATAATCACATCAATATCAATTACACACCATTGGTAATTTTTATGCCAATGTTGCTGATATTTTTAATATTTCCTTACCGAAATACAAGGCTGTACCTACTGATCAAATATTTCAGCCAAACATATTTTAACGAGGTCCAATGCATAACGAGTTTTTTTTTATTATTTTATTGTTTCTTTTTAATGCTATTATTAAGTTGTTTGTAATTTATTTTTTTATTCTATTGTTATATGTAATTTAAAAAAAAAAAATCTTCAATATAATACGACTGTTATTAAATAAATACATGCTTGTTGATGGCACTTTGTGCCGTAAATTTTAAATAAATGATAGAACGTTTGAGCTCGAGTTTACAAAAAAATGCACTATTTCGCTTCTCCGGCGAATGATATTTTATTTATTTATTCATACACGCCTTGAAGGCTTTTACAGAATCACATTATTCTAGTTACACATGTTATTCAGGAGTATAATTGTAAGCATGAAGTATATAACATTATAAACTGTACTTTAAGGATACAAACAGGTTTAATGTGTACATAGGTATGTAGTTTCGTTATCATTAAAATTGTACAAAGGAGTTAAAAAGTTTACATAGTGTAATAATGGTAAAACAGAAGAGTGCTTAAGATACTTAAAAGTAGTTTTTGAGGAACGTGTAGGTATTTTCTATGTTGATTTTATTATTAACTTGATCATGAATAAATTGTTCGAAAGCAAGTTTTTCAAGAATTCAGCAAAATTAACGCAGCGATAAATAGTACCTACACATAGAAGAAAATAAATAAAAAATACATGAGTTGTAATATCTTGAAAAGTTATACAGATGAGTTCAACAAGTGTATAGTGTGATAGTAAAAAAGTAAAAAAATAGTACAAATTATGGTACAAAAAGTACAAGATAATATTAATACAAAAGAGAGAGGATAAAAAGGTAAGTACTAAGGTAATCTTTGTATACATAAGTATTAAATTTTGTTTTTATTGTGAACATGAAGAGACCATCGATTTTAATTTAATCATTAATATATTATTATTGCTAGGGCACCAAGATTTAAATAGAAATTTAAGTCAATGTGAGTTCGTTATTATATTTATAACAATAAATACGAGAGGATTGTTGTTAATTGTGTTCTTATTTGGCTACCTTTATTATTCACATATTTCATGTTTTGCGATAATTAATAATTTGATAAAGGTGCAATTGATTGATATTTATGGCTTTATTTTAAATATTCTAATATACTGATATAAATGCTCTTCGTTATAATTTAATGATGCGAAGTGTTTTTAAAATAACTTTTGCGTGTTTATGGATGTCCAACGCATCTGGATATTTACCCTAACTTTGTTTAATCCAAAACAAAACACGCAAATACAAAATAAGAAAGGATACACGTTATTTGCAAACAATCACAATGGAATTATAACGTATCAATTTGTAAAGCAGCGAGCTAAAGCAGGCCCTTAAAAAAGCTCCTTCTTGCGCGAAAGTAATAATTTAAACGGTTTACGCTCCAATGACTTCCTCCGAGAACTCCCAAACAAAGCCTTACCTAAAAGATACCATAATATTATTCTGTTCGAGAAACTCCTCCCTTATGGCTGATGATAAAAAAAAGGGAGAAACATCATTCAAAAAATATTTAAAATTGTATCAAACAAGATACGAGAATAGCCATCAAAGTAAATATTGTGCATTACACCAATCAGCCTAATAGGAACACAGGCGACATCTAAATAACCAGTGAATAAATACTACACATGTTGATTTAAATGAAAACCAAGGACAATTTTGCCACTGACATAAACCTTTTTGGTTCTAGCCCTTTTCGTTTAAACCAAAGAAATGGCCAGTTTAACAAGTCATCACCTCTGCTATTGGTCACCCCAAATTTTTCGCCAGGTTTGGTGACTTAGCAGGAGTATCCGGGTTCATGGGGTGAGGATGGTCCAGGTGTTGTGGGCAGGTGCGCCTAACGACTGTGTGGCGGGCCAAATTTAGTGTACGTGGAATTTCAAACGAAACTACCGTTGTAATTCGGATTTAAATTCAAAACTTCGTCACAAGATGTCGCCACTTCCGTCGGAAGGTTGGTGTGACCGTGCCCCAGGCAAGTTAAGTACTACGATTTAGTGAACCAGCAGTATCCCTCCGAATATGGAAAGATGGACGGTAACACTCAGTTGTATCAAACAGATTATATATTACGTCGTTATATAAAGTCATTGCCTACCTCGGTTCCTTTGTCCCGGTGATGATCACTGGATGTCAGTGAATTCGAAGGACAGGCTATTTTTGAAACCAGTTCCTATTAGTTTTATAAAGTGGTCACAAACACTGACTGGGCAAAGCCCAACTAAAAGCCGCCCGTAGTGCCCCGCAGCTAAAACCTGCGTAGTGGGTTTTTAGCTGTTAGTTATTATTTAATTATTATGTACTTTATTATGCCCTATTTTGTATTTGCTTTACTCATTTATTATACACTATGTACTGTTTCTTTTCTATAACTCATCATCATCTTCATCCCCTTATACTATTCGGGTCGGGGACCCATTGCATCGACAAGGCTCCTCCATACGTCCTTGTCTTGTGCTGAATGTTCGGCCTCCGTCCATGGCAATCCCATCCTCTCCTCACACAGTTTCTGGAGTTGCCTCGCCCAGCTGTGTCTGGGGCGGCCCACTGGACGTCTACCCTCTGGAATTGCACATAGTATCTTCCTCGGAATTCGGTCATCAGGCATTCTTAGTAAATGCCCAAGCCACCTCATTTGCGATTTTTTATGAAGAGTAGCAGTGTTTACATGTTTAGATCGTCTCGGATCGTTGAGTTTCTTATATGATCCCATTTCGTAACCCCTGCCACTCCTCTCAAGTACCTCATTTCGGCAGCTTGGGCTCTAGAGCGCGTTCGTTCGCATAGCATCCATATCTGATGGCCGTAGGTGAGCGTCGGGCGATATACCGTTTTGAACACTGCCATCTTTGTGTTGATACAGAGCTTATTTTTATAACTTCCTGTTTGTTATTTGTTTTGAAAATTGGATAGTTGTACGATAACAAAAAATTATTTAAAATTGCCATTGTTGTTTTAACTGTACTTCCGCATTTATATGATCCCACCGCGTCTTACGCTTTTTTTTCATTTCCACAATCAAGTAAAAAGCAACCAAATACCCCGCGGAGAAGCGAAAAAATAATTTATATTCAAATATTATAAACATGGCCTTTCCTTTTGCTTTTTATTTGATAAGAGAACACACAGACCCCCGTGAGATTTCAAGGCATTATTTCATTTTTATCCAGAGCCTTTTTAATACGCTCAAACCACAACCTTATCGTATATCTTCTGGGTGAGCTATTTATATTTACGCGCTTCTTATGTGAGCCTGTTTTTATCAAAAACATGTTGTTTTATATTCTCAATGATTTATTTTTGTGGGGTGGTTGAGTGATGCGGGTAGAATTATGAGCAATTTTTACCAATGTCAAACCTAAAATCGACTTAAAATTTTTTTATTTTTATTATGAATCATAAATAGATACATGTATTTTAAAATGACTCTATACAATAATTAGTTACATTATATATATATTTGATGTACCCCCATAAATAAGCAGGGCTTGTGTGTATGGGGGAGGGGTGTTATCATAATATTTTTATTTGGTATAAACTCATTTCATATTTTCACTATAATTTTTAAGGTGTGTTTTAAATTCTTTTATGTTAGTGTTCATGTTTCTAATTTTTTCTGGTAGGGAATTAAAAAATTTGACACTGAGATATTTATGATTTTGCTGTCCTATTGTTTTTTTACATTTAAGAATTGGAAGTATTGACGTTTGTCTGAGATTTCTATTATTTTTAAAGGGTGTTACTTTATTTTGAATATCATCTTTATAAATTTGTAATGTTGCGTGGTAGAAGTATAGTGCATTTAATTTTCTGACTTTAAATTGTCTGAATAAAAGTTCTGACGAATATGTAAAGGGTTTTTTTTTAAATTGTTTTTATTATTAGTTTTTGTGATACGTAAATTGTTTGTGTTAGATTTTTATATGTACCGCCCCATAATGCCGTATTGTATAATTGATTGACAGAAAGCGAAGTAAATACCTTTAATTTTAAGTTGGTTTGATTTTCATTATATATTTTACTCTATACAATGAGATGATCGGAAAACTCAAGGTGTATTTATTTATTTATGTCTATTCTTGAACAGCATTTTGCAAATGATTACGGTGGTTTATATTATATAGTAGTACAACTAACTAAATAACTAACCATCACGCCGTTTCCCCGCAGGGGTAGGCAGAGAGGAGGGACCGCCAAACAACTCGGTCCTGGCACACACTCTGCTTCACTCACATTCATACATCGTCTCATACATACTCTTCTATAATTCTGACTTTTGACATGGCCCGACTCAAGTATCTGATTCACTTGATAGTGCCATGTCTTCCTCGGGCGTCCCCGACTTCTTTTACCATTCACATTTGCATCATACATTCTTCTTACACTAGTTTCTTCGTTCATTCGCTCTACATGCCCAAACCATCTGAGGGTCCCTTTCTTAATCTTACTCATTATGCTTACATCAGCCTTACATTCTTTCCGGATCTCCACATTTCTCACACCATTCATCTCATTTCTACAGCATTCAGTTTACTTTCATCCTTCCTCTGCCAGTTCCATACCTCACTGCCATACATCAGGGCAGGTAACAGGACTCCATTGTGGACTGCTAGCTTCGCTTCTTTTGACAGTTTTTTTATTAGCGCCAACGGCATTCAGTCCTCCATTAATGGAGTTACCGGCATTTACCCTTCTTTCGATGTCTCTATCGGTCTTCCCATCTCTCGTAAACATACTACCCAGATACACAAACTCATCCACCTGCTCCAAGCATTCACCATTCACAACTATATCACACACTGTTTTCGTACTTTCTCTTTCAAACACCATGACTTTAGACTACTTACATTCATCATTTACTCATTCTTCATACATACTTCGTTCATCCTAGACACTAGAGACTGTAAATCTTCCATTGTGTTAGAAATCAGCACCGCATCATCATAGTAGTACAAAAACGTTAATATTCAGTAGCTGAATGGAAAAACTTTTTTTTTTATTATGTTGGTAAGGTAGGTTTGAGAAGGTAAAACTGTGTGTGGGTAATATTGTATGTTTCGTGAACACCTCACTAGTAGAACCTGTGCTGAGATGGATACGTTTTTAGATTTTCACGGCCAAAAGTATTTTCGTTATTTGTTTTTGGGATGTTATGCCGTGTTGCGCTATCTCCTTATTTAGCCAACGTTTCGGACAGTGTACGGACAGCGTTACAGTGTCCGAAACGTTGGCTAAATAAGGAGATATCGCAACATGGCATAACACCCCAAAAACAAATAACTGTGCTGAGTAGTTTATTCGTTTAGGAGTTTATTCGTTCGTTCGAGGTGTTTATGATTAAGTGTGACAAGTATTTTTGTTTTGTAGTAGAAAGTTAGTTTTTTTTTACATTTTATTATTGCATTTTTTTATATGAATACCGCACAAGAGTTCCCGTCTGAAGCCAGTGGGACTATGGCATCCCCGAAGGGGGTATGTTGTGAGGCTGAAGATAGAGGGGAGGGGAAGGAAATGGGGAAGAGGAAGGTGAAAAAGTACCTGGCTATTCTGATCTGGTCACTAAACACGGCTAAAGCCATTTCAGGCGACGTTTCAATTCTGAATGGTGGTCTTACACCAGGGCGATACTAATAGTATCTTCCACTCTGGAACGTGCCGCAAATAAACAATATATTATTTTAAATTAATAAATTGTGGAATAACACAAATTAATCAAATAAAATTTATTTGCCACGCCGAGATTCGATCCGGCGACCTTCGGAATACTAGTCAAAATCCTTACCGCTGGACTACGCCGGTCGTGTTTGATTAGACTACTACGATTGTTTAGAAAAAAAAATTTAAAAATAAATCTATATATTTGTTTAAGTCTGTTTATAGTTGGTAAATCTTGAATAACGTGTTTATTTATTTTATACTTTTTATGGTTTGGTTAGGATTTATAATCTTTTGGATAAGGTGAATATCTTGATTTTTTATCCAGATTTTGATATGTTTTTTAGTGAAAGTTTGTAGATGTATTGCAGTTAGTAGTTGTTTCAGAGTAATGGGCATTCAATTTAAAAGTTTGGTTGCGTAATACTGAAAGTGTCTTTGTCCGTGTGTGGTGTGTGTTATCGGTATGTTCGGTGTTTTATTTTTTGAAGACCTTTCCATTGCGAACCATAACATTCGATCTTCAACACCTCCTTTGAAAAGCCATTAAAAGTGATGAAATAAATAATTGGTTAAACGTTAGGTTATGGTCTACTTAATTAAAAAAAAACATAACTTTTCAAAGGGATGTTGAAATCAGTGGCGTAGCTAAGCATAAGTGGCATCCGGTGTAGATAACGTGGTTTCGCCCCAAAAATGAACGTGGTGTCACCCCCAAGAAACACTAATCCTCAAACTAGATTTTGTATCATGTCCTGACACTTTTAAAAGCACTAACTGAATTACAAATTTTTTACTAATTCACGTCAATCAATAGGTAACAATTCACTTCACGAGTTCACGTCAATCACAATGTACGAGAAATGATAATGGCACAGATGACAAGCAAGGGCAATATTTTAAGGGAATCCCCAACCATGCAATAGTTGATGCTGAGAACAATATAAATTTTAGGGAATCCCAGACCGACCGAGCCAAGCTAGAAAGCTTTTTATAATAGCGCGCAAATTGCTGGATTAAAAAATTGTCTCCAAATCTCAAATTGGGTAAAACAATACAATACTAAAAAAAAGTTCTGTTATAAATAAGTTTTTTTATTTATTAAAACAGTTTAACATAATGATATATATTATACAAAAAATTACAATCTTATCAATTTCTTCTTTTGAATGATGGTGGAAGAATCATCAACCATCTTACGTTTTAGAGGCCTACTGGGCCCAGGTCCAAAAGTTTTCACAGCGTCGAAACCAAAGGTAGTGCCAGTAACAAAAGTTGACTTGGAAGATTTCTTGGCAAAATGCTCTTCAGCATTGAAACGCCGAAGATTCAGGGGGTCACAGATTCTAGACGAACGCGCATATCTGCGAAGTCTGGACCTTAGAACTTTATCTCCCTTGATGACTGAAGACCACACGGGATCAACCTTGGAAGCTGATAACAAGGAATCGTCATCAAGTTTTCTGAAGATAATAGATGCAACTTCTAAAGGCAATCTGCTTATCAAATCAGTAACATCAGCTGCAACTCGAGTAACTCCCATCACACACAATAGCGAATAGAATGAATTCATATTTGGTATTATTAGCAATGGAGTTGAATTGAGTTTGTAAAAAGTTGATAGGTTTGGTTTCAGATTTCCAGGAAATTTGGTAGTGGTCCTTTGGTTTTGGTAATACCGTGTCGCCGACATCCATTTTCACGACTAAACATTTTTTTCCTTTTTATAAATTTCTCCTATCAATTGATATGTAAAGGTTTGTATACTTTCGTCTCATTATTTTATTTTTTGAGTCAGGAGCCACATTAAGTCTTTCCTTATTTGAAGATTATCACTCTTAGGCTGAATTTTATTTTTGTGTCCAGATGTCCAGAATTCTAAGAAATGACCCAAATTTCTACCAACGATGGGTTATGGTATGATAAAACAGCACTTGTAAAATAATTTTAACTTACTCTTTGATTTATGAGGTTTAAGCTCTGCCTATACAGAGTTCACTAACTTTCACTCTTATCCAAAGAATCGACAACTTAACGAAATCTGAGGGCGCTCTTACATTTGGTCTACAAATTACCTTCGCTTGCTCGGCGAAGGTAGGAAACTACACCAGTGTAAGCAGCTAGTCGTTCGACGACTACAGTCCGCAGTCGAAGTCGACCAGGTGTAAACCCTGTAGGCAGTTGACTCGATAATCCGTGTAAATAGCGCTTTGTCTTTCGCCTGCGATATGCGACCAGTTGATATGAAAAAGATGAATAATTTTCTAAAAATCGATTAACAAATAAATGATTATGTAATAATTACTAAAGAATTTGCTTCATTTATAAATTTAAAGTAAAACCCTTCAAGTTAATTCATACTTTGAGATGATTAGAACTACAGGGAACAGATGACTCTAGTGTTGATAGTTCATAGAATTTATGGAGTTCTCCAACAGAACGAACATCAGCTTCCTAATCGTCTTATACAATAGTCACATCTTCCTTCACAATGAGCTTTGTTAAGAAGGACGATGATATTTCAAGAACCATTCACAACATTTAATTTTACAAAACTGATAAACAACAATTTCCGTACATTAAGGGTTGTCAGTCAGTTGTGTAAAATTAAAACGTTTTTTAGTAAGTCCCTGTAAGTGAGCAGGATCTGAGTCAGGTACTTCTCAATGTTCGTTTTCCCCATCGCCATTCCTTTCTTCCCCCCGTAATAAGTTACATAACATACCCAAATACCGTAGATGCAATACTCCCAATTGCTCCAGACCATCGGGAGCAGTTGAACTCGTTTAATATATTCACGAAAATTTCACAAATTATCGATTCTCCTATAGAAGATTCACCTAAAGAAGAAAAATATAACTTATTTTTTAACCTACACATATATTGAATAATCTGTAATATGTCATATTTTCGGAGTCACCTATTCAAATCACCCAACTTCATAGAAAATCAATTGGTTATTATTTTTTTAAAAACCTCTGAATGAATCGCGGTTCATCCCTTTACAAAAATGTAATTTATTGCAATTCTAGTCCCGGCTCTGCAACTTTTTGCAAAAAGAGAAAGTTCTAAAAATAGCATTACCTATTTTGGAATGGTGGATGATATTTTTCCCGGGAAAGGCAATGATGAAATGTGTATTTTCAGCGGACCTGCCAATATTGAGGTTTCCATTGAAAGTCCTGCCAACGAAACATTACACTGCTTTAATAAAAATGATATATTCTTCAAAAGTATTATCACTTACCACGGAATGGGTTGCAATTTTCTCAAAAATTTGGGTAGCCTACCTCGCAAAAATATCTTCGTCATTAATTTCTGTAGAAGGTGTGAAATGAACTCCCAATGGTCCCAACTGCCTGGAGCTAGTCAGAATATAGCATCTTCAATTGGGGTTGTTGTGATGTTGAAGGTAGTGGAGAGGGAAGGAAATGGAGAAGAGGGAGTACTTGGTTATTTATATATGGTTACTAAACGTGGTTAACGCCATTTCAAGTAACGTTTCAATTTGAATTACAATCTTTTACCAAGACCTTACTGGGAGTATCTTTTTCTGTGGAATGTATATATTTAATAATAATATACATTGATTTGAGTGAAATTCACCACCGGATTCAGAGTCAAGAACTTTACCCTTTGACCATGGTGACCCCACAGTTATTCCCCGACGGTTGGCACCCCGAAATTATAGTTATTGTAAAAATATTATTGTGCATGCATTATTTACTAATTAATCAACCCTAAAATTGACTTCAAAGATACTTTTAATAATAAGTTGGTATGGATGTCAAACGAATTTACTTACAGTATCGATTTTTTTTACTTGTTTGCTGGTATACACGGTATATAGACGAGTCATTTCCTTTAGTGCATTTGAACGAAAATGTGATTTATGCTTCTGTTATTCGGCGGTTACTAACTAAAATCATGATGCAAACCAGAACTCCAAACCGCAGAATAAACGATAAAGTGAAATTTAAAGACATTTTGAAGTGGTCGAAGAGTTTACTTATCTGAGCTCCATCAAAACGCAGGACAACGAAGACCCAGTAGAAGTAAGAAATCGCATCACAGTCGCTAATAACACCTACTTCGCGTTGATGCCAGTGTTCAAATCCCGAAACGTTCATAGGAAAACCAAAATAACCTTACACAAAACAATCATTAGAACGGTGTTGGCCTACGGATGTGGGGCGGGAACACTGACAGAAAAGTCTGCGGAACAGCTGGACACCTTCGAAAGAAAGATACTTCGAAGAATCTTAGGAGCAGTGCGAGAGGGAAAAGCATGGAGAATCCGCCACAATAATGAGCTGATTAAGATTAAGATGGTCCGGACATGTGCACCGAATTCCAAGCACAAGAGTACCGAAGAAGGTTCTAATAGGACATCCGGGAGGTAAACGGAAGGCGGGCAGACCTAAGCTGAGATGGGAGGATGATGTCAGGAAGGATGCAAGGGAACTACTTCATGTTGCAGATTGGAAGACGACGGCCGAGGACAGAGGACGGTGGAGGCTTATTTTGAAGGAGGCCAAGGCTCGAAATGGGCTGTAGTGCCATTGAAGAAGAAGAAGTTATTCGGCGGTATATCCAACCGCACGTATACAAATACGCCGGAGGGCCAACTGTTGAGAGAATAATTGTCATGGAATCATATCTTTGAAACAAAAAAGAAATAATAACCAAAAATCAGTTTTGAAAAAAATTTCTAGCAAACGTGTCTTTGATAAAAGCAATTCAATTGAATTCAGCATTTGAATTGTGGATCCTTAGAAAAATATCTTGAATAGCTTATTCTTTGTACATAATACATAAATATGTGTTATTTTTTTTTTAATATTTATTATATGGTATTTCATACCAAGCCTTTCGCTGATCAAAGCATAGACGGATTCAGCGGCGCGCAGTACGAAGGTAATAAATGTATAAAAGGAAAAATTTATTTATGTTCTTTATTTGCGAATGAACCATCATGATCGAAATAAACTTATTTTTTACCTGTCTGCTGGGGATTAAGCGATGTAGGGAATGGTCAACATTTGGCCTGATAATATGGTATGTTTCGATAAAATAAAAATAAAATTCGGCGCTGTTTCAGATATTTTATTGGTAGTTACTATAAAAATAGCCGAGCAAGATTATGTCTAACTATTTGTTTGTCGAATATTTTAAAGGTGGGGAAATTGTGGGCTACGCATCCATAGATATTTCAGAATACCTACCAAGAGTTTTTTTTTCTTCAAATTTAAACTACAAGAGTGTTGATGCATAGTAAATAATGTTATCAAAAATGAACTTAGAGTGGGTTGCATATTAAAAGGGACTGTGTGTTTTGTGTGTGTGTGTTTTTTTTCATTTGGATGAAGGTTTCGGGTGGGACCCAAACGCGATGCCCACTAAACCACTGACCGGTCAATAGAATTTTGTAAGCCGATATATAGTAATAGCCTTGTAAGCCGAAACAGCTGTCACAATAATTAAAAAAAAACTAAAATGCTTGCCGAACTTTATTTATTTATTTATTGTTGTTATACGCCCATATGGGCTTTTACATAGATTATACAATAATATTTAAGATATCGAGGATTATACATAAATAGAATTTAAATCAAAAGTTATAAAAATGAAAACATTTAAAAAATATAAAGGTAGTTTTTGAAGATTATAGCGTAAAACCGTGAAATATTTGAAACAATATAACATTTGACAATAACATAGAATAAAAAACAATATAAAACATTACAATAACACATCAAATCGTTAAATATATTACACCCACGTTACAATAATTTGTAGGATTCCACAAAGTGTTGGTTTAAAATGCATTTTAGATTATAAAGGGAATCAGCGAATATATCTACAATATCACCAAACTTGTTGCCTAAATCATGCATCCTATTGGTAAGTGAGTGTGATTGATAGTTGGTTGTGTATGTGTTGCAAAAGAATGTAATATTTTGTCTAGTATTCCTTGTCGGTACATGGAGTTTAATGGTACTAACAATGGCAGGGCTGTCAATTAGGTTGTTCATGACTCTGTATAATAAAATTAAATCTGAAATGATTCTTCTGTCAGATAGCGTAATTAAATTAAGTCGATTCATCAAACTTATATAATTAATGTTTTCTATTGGGATTTTGAGCTTGAAATTTAAGTACCTAAGAAATTTGTGTTGAACCCGTTCTATTTTGTTAGAGTGTACTTTATAGAAAGGGGACCAAATAGGTGAATTATATTCCACTTGATTTCTAACTAATGAAATATAGAGTGTTTTCATGCAATCAAAGGACTTAAAATCAGTTAAGGTTCTACAAAGGAAGCCAAGCATCTTTAAAGCCTTATTAGTTATTTCATCTATATGTGCTGTGAAAGTTAAGTTTGAATCGAATATAACTCCCAAGTCGCGAATTTGTGATACTGGTGTTAATTTAACATTATTTAAATTATATTCATGTAAGATTTGAGAATGAGTTCTGGAAAATCGAATTACTTGACATTTCTCAATGTTCAAAAATAACATATTTTGTTTGCACCATTTAAAAAGTTCATCTAAATTAGCTTGTAAAATTAGGCAATCATGTATATTTCGTATTCTTTTAAACAATTTTAGATCATCTGCAAAAAGTAGGACTTGTACATCTTTAAATATATTTACAATGTCATTAATGAATATTAAGAAGAATATTGGGCCGAGGTGGGACCCTTGCGGGACACCACTTGTGGCCTCGAATACATAGGATTCTATAAAATTAATCCTGACACTAAGCACTCTATTACTGAGGTAACTGATAATCCATGTCAATAAACTACCTTTGATGCCCAACAGTCTGAGTTTAGATATAAGAATGTGATGTCGAACCTTATCAAATGCTTTACTGAAATCGGTGTAAATAGAATCCACTTGTTGTTTCAGACTAAGGGATTCGCATATGTAATTATTATAGATAGTTAAATTACTTAAGGTAGATCGACCTCTGATAAAGCCATGTTGGTTAGGAACAATAATATTGTTGATAGGTTTTACAATGGTATCTAATACTAATGACTCGAAAAGTTTGGGTAAAGCAGACATAATGCAAATAGGTCTATAGTTTGATATATCGCTTTTGTCACCTTTTTTATGAATAGGCGTTAAATAACTCTTTTTCCACAAAGCCGGAAAACAGCCAGAAGCTAAGGATTTGTTAAAAAGTTTATGTAAAGGATATATCAAACTATCAATGCAAGTTATTAAAAATATGGGAGGAATACCATCCGGTCCAGCAGATTTATTACTATCTAATGCTTTAATGCCCCTTTCTATGGATTCTAAATTTATGAAACATTGGCTTAGGTTTAATGACTCTTCTACTGACGTACTGGAGACTGCATTGACGGGAATATCTTTATCGTAAACACTTTTAAATGAATCAGCAAAGAGATTTACTATACCCTCAATACTGTCAGCACATTTTTCTTTAAAGTACATGCTATTAGGATATCCACAGTTGTCTTTTCGTTGAGATTTAGTAAAATTCCAGAATTTTTTCACATTGTGATGATGTACCTCATTTTCTATTACATTAACATAATCACTATAGCATTTTAATGATAATTCTTTACATTGTTTTCGTAGTTTAGAAAATGTTATATAATCGTTAGGATTTCTGGTATGTTTATATTTTCTATGGATACATTTTTTTTTATTAATTAAACTAGTTAGTTCCCTTGAAAACCATTTTGGATAATTAAATGATGTGAAGCTAACCCTGGGAACAAATTGTTCTATAGAGGTATTTAAAATCGAGTAAAAGTATTCAATTTGATCATTAATATTATTTTCCTCATCTAAAAAAGACCAATCTGTTTGGGTAAGGTACTCAGTAATATGATGGTATTCAGCTTTGGAAAAGTTATACGATGGGGCACTTGTTTTTTTTGAAGATGTTAAAGGCATATTTGTTATGATAATGTCCAATGGTGGGTGGTGTTGATCTAACGGTAATAATAATTCGTCGGATAACTCAACCACTATTTTCGAATCACTTGAAAACACTAAATCCAACATTCGATTGTTAAAGTTGAAAATCTTGTTTGATTGAGTTAATCCCAGGAATACTGACATATCACGAATTTCACTGCATTTAGCACACTGTAATTCGGCTTGGTTTATAGCAGGTATGTTGTCATCTTGGCTGGTCCAGTTAGGAAGGTTATAATCACCGGCAATAATGAATTTTGCTTTAGGATATTTGAATTTGAGTGCTTCTATGTCCTCATTGTGATTTTTATACGTTTGCAAATCCGATGCAGGTGGGATATAGACACAGCTGATAATAATTTTTCCATTAGGTATATTGAGCAATACAAAAATTTGTTCAACACTTTTGTGTTTAACCGGTAATTTAATAGATGGTATATTCTTGGATACGCACAGCATCACACCTCCCCCGTTAGACTTTTTGCTCGTAATAGAATTTCGATCACAACGATATGTGGTATAGTGATGTAGGCCTAATTCTGACGAGCTGATATCAGCATTTAACCATGTTTCAGTTAAAAACAGAATGTCGTGTGAGAAGATTGGGGAGTTAGTTTTAAGTTGGTGCAATTTCGTGCGCATTCCCCGTACATTTTGATAATATCCTGTTAGTCTAGAAAATCTGTTCTGTTTGTTTTTCAGTTTTTTGCTTGGGTTTTGATGATTTTGGGAATTCCATTGAAATGTTTGATTCGTAAATCGACTTCGCCCTTTTCTTTCCTCTCTTCTAATTCCTTCCAGAGGTCAGTTAAATGCTGCCTTTGTTGTAGAGTCCTGTCAGGTTTGATTTTAATTCCATTAGAAAGAATAGTTTTGTTAAATAGTATTAATTTCGCCTGTTTGACTTCATCAAATTCTAATTTAATTGGCCTGGTTTTGTTTAGAATTTTACTTCCAAGTCTGTAAATTTTCACATCTTCTAGATTGAACTCGCTATTAATTTCACTAAGAGCTGCTAACACCTTTTTTCCATCCTCCAAGACACTCACCGTGGTTGAGTTCGAATTACACTCGGGGACGTTGAGTAAAATGACGTTCTTCGAGCGGGTCTTGCGTTCCTCTATCTCAGCAAGCACGTCACAAATTGGTGTTGTTTCCTGTGGTAATACTTTCTTTTCAATGATTTTTTCGAATGTCATAACTTTTCCTTCAAGAACTCCAACAGTTACTCCAAGGTCTTGCATAGTTCCAGATAGATTAGAAAGTTTACTGAGTATTTTTGCCATTTGATCTTTTGTTATTTTCAAGGCAGGATCGGTAATGGCATTGTGGATGCTATTTATCTCCTCCTTAGCTTTGTTTAAGAAAGCAATTGCTTCATTATTATTCATTTCGAAAATGAGATTTTTTTTTTATAAAAGAAAAGAATGTAGGTGACAACCCTGCTCGCAATGTACAGGTAATTAGCAGTAGTAGGTAGCGGTAGCGTCCGCAAGTGTTATCCAGTAAGTGCGAGGGAGAGAATACGTCGCTACCTGATCCTGTCACTTGTTAGAGCGAGACGTAGGGAACACTGCACACAAATGATTATTAAACAAATCGATTTATAAATTTTGATAACAATGTTGAATTTTTAGGTTGATTTTGCAATGGTTATTAATAAATAAACGTAGTGCACTAAATTATGTTGCAGTACACTGAGATTTGTTTAAATACACTGTTTTATTTATTCTATTTGTAAGTTTCAAGTAGGACACAAAAAAAACTCGACAGCTGTCAATGATATTTATAACAATAACATTAAATTTATTTTTTTTTACTAAATAAATAAAAAAAGACAAATTCGATGTTTAAAACACACCTACAAAATTGTTTCATGTCACAACATTATTAGAGAGCCTAGCCGAATATTCGGTAATCGGTATTCGGCAAAATCACTATTCGTGGCATCTCTAATTTTTATCTGCCAGAACCATTTTTAAATCAAATTGTAGACGTGACTGTTTTCTCCAAAAAATATAAAATGATTTCGAATGTTATGTAACCTAGTATGTTAAATTTTGAAAACATATGTTTATTTTTATTATAATAAGGTTATACTGTTGGTAATTGGCTGATTTATTAAATTTTTAAACGAAATGTTATACTATACAACACACATTTCAAATCATATAATCGTACACTAAAACAAATCAATAAATTATATAGAACAGCTACTTCTCAGAATTTTTATTTAAGTTCAATAAAAATCATTTTAAAAAATTCGAGTACCTACATAGAAACGAAAATAATTCAAGTTGTCTATGTAAACTGCACTTTTTTTGCTTCACAAATTTTGAATCAATTGATCAAATCGATATTGAGTTAGGTACTAGTTTAGGAGTTAGGAGAATAATGAATCTTTCTCATCGGAACCGCCCTATATGATCGCAAGACCTTCTTTCGACGAAATTTGAATTCTTGGCCCCTAGTTAAAGGACCTTAAGTAAATTGCATTTATTATAACTGGTGTGTGTGCTCAATAGCTTGACTGCGAATGATACTGGCATCTCTTATTCACTGGAGCACAATTTGCCACAATATGGCACTATTTAGAATACCTTGGATTGCTTTGCTGCCAATTTTGGCAAATTTTCCCTTATTTGTAAGTAATTAAGTAGAAGTTTACGATTTTATAATATTTTTTTTATAAATCTTACGAATATGTAATAATCAACAAAAGATAGGTAAATTTATTGGCTATATAGAACTATAATCAGTTTGAATGTTTCCATATTAAAATTCGGAGGTATGATTTTTTTTTAATTTGGGCGGAAAATATTCAAAATGATCACCAAAAAATGTCGAGCAATCGGAGAAAAAAGTTATGAATTGCGCTGTCGCTCCGGTGGTTATAATTTCCATTCTTCTGTCCCCTGAAATACCCTTTACACATTTTCCTCAAAGGTGACGTAGACCCTGAGAGAAATTGTTATGCTTAGGACCTCCCGTGTAGAATTATTTATGGAAACATTTTGTTTAAATAATGCACGCCTCTGCTATGTGGACAGGTATCGAGGTCACAGGGTAGCAAGGTCCCAGGTAAATAGATAGGAAGGTAGGAAGGTTCCAGGTAGCGGGTGGCGGGTAGAAAGGTTGCGAGGTAGCAAAGGGAGCGGGTGTCCGGCCGGAAGCCTGAAATCGAATATTGCGCGGTCGGATGAAAGGGGAATTTATTTCGCGTCACAAACAGACGACGCGACGGCCCGCGGGGGAAAACGAATAACTTCCCAGAAACAGAAACTCTTACAAAACTGTTGAATTCGTAAAAAAAGACTACTGCGAGTTTTAGACGATGATTTTTGTTCATATCAATTCCCATATAGAAACTTACAGTAGGGCCTCGCTAATCCGGATAGAGAAAAACAAGACCTCTTCAGAATTATCGAGGCGTCCGGATTATAATATGCAATATTTTAATAGGAATAAAACGCATTTTTAACTTTTGTTTCATTTATTAAAGTAAAAATTTAAAGTTTAAAAAATTTAACAAGAATATTCTCACAAATCATTTCACCACTTACTTGAACATGCAACCGCCATTGCTGCATAAACCATGTAAAAAAGCATCTTCTAAAACAGGATTTTCTGCTTCTTTAGTATTTTTCGTGCACATAGAGGCCCATACGAAAAATCTTCGCTCTACGTTATCATTTTTACTTATTTTTTTTATTAATGACCACTAATTTCAATCTGAAAGGCGGGTATGGGTACAGCCGCCCCGGGAACCATTTATTGAATAACCAACACCTTGGCCATAGGTCACCCCATGTGGTTGGCTACGTTTAGTGACTTAACAGGGGTGCCCGGGTTCGTGGGGTAAGGTTTTTCCGGGTCTTGGCGGCGGGTGCGTCTGCCCACAAGCTGCATGGCAGGCCGGATCGGGAGAGAGTGGCTGAGGGAGTTCCTTTGACTTCTTCAGCCGCACTCTCTCGGAACATAGCCTTGCACCGCAGTAAGAGGGATGGATTCATACGTCCGTCACTCCTAGATACTCTGACACCCAGATTTTCCTTCCCAGAACTTCCTTTCCTGCCTTTCCTAAAAAAAACCTCCATATAGCATTCCCAAAGATGACACAGGCCCTGATGGGAATTATTTTCTTCAGGGCCTCCTGTGTGGAGCTAATGTAAAAAAAAAATTTAAATGCGTGGTGTAGTTTATTCGCAGTTCTCCTAATGAGTCATTTCTGTCCTGAGCCAGACTATAAGTAGTTGTTTTGGAGTTACTTCATGATTTCTTCGTCTTCATGTTAGTCGACCTCATCTTCATGATTGTTGACTTCCTCATCTCCATGTTTGTTGATTTATTCATCTTCATGATTGTTGACTGTAGGTTACTCCATATTTTTTTGATTTCCTCAACATTATTTTCATTCTTACGATTTCGCGTCATTAGATAAAAAATAATGTTTTGGGAGGATACTAAAACTGCTAATCCATACTAATATTATAAATGCGAAACTGCTCGAGTTCGTTTATGACCTTTTCACGCATAACACAATATAAAGACTTTAATAATTCTTTCACCAATCTAAAGCTAAATTATATGCGCAGACTACAGGTTGTAAATGATGGTAAGCTCTGGCGTTATGAAATTATAAATATTAATATATTATATTTGTTATACATAAAAAAATCTTTTCTATGGAAACAATGTTGATATATTTTTGGGCTCTATGCTGGTAGATACTCAGTCTACTGGTCAGCTACTACTGCAGAAAATTCAAATATCAGAATTCGTTTTTTTTTTTTTGGACAAGCTTCTGTTTTGCAATAAATGTCAGATAAGAGTTCCTACATTAACGATTATAAAGACTGAATAATAAATAGTGTAATTTTTTAATTATATTAACAAACTTCCAAATATTTAATTAAAAATAAACATCCGAAATGTTTGTAAGGGCATAAATTCCGAACGAACTAACAAAATTGGATAATTCTTTTTTTCTTTGAGCTATAGCTTTATGAAATTTAGGTGGCAGGCAAGATGTTTGAAAACTGAATGTAAGGGAATGAATGTATGGAATGCGGGAGGGGGTGGGGGTGAGGAGAAGGGGGTATAATTGATAAGTTCAACCGCTACAGTAATTTCCCGTAATACCATGCGAGCGAAGCCGCGGGGAAAAGCTAATAAATAATAAACTGTCAAAAAATGTTAATACCTTGAACATAACTGCAGATGGCATAAAAACAACCATCTTGTCTCTGCCGTTGCTTTAAACAAATCATCAAAAATACAAGCGAAATTCACAATACCGAGTAGTACCTACACGTTCGCAATCAATTTTTCTAGATATTTTTGTTCTATTTAAATATATCATTTTTTATTAAATATTTTCGTTTAATACATATATTTTATATTAGCGCGCTCCATCTAACATTCGTATTTACACACATCTCTTTCAAACCATCTTATTTTTATTTTTGAACGCTTACTACAGAGTCTTAATGGTAGTTTTTTTGTTGTGTGCTGTAATAATATTATTATTCAATTTATAATAACAGTTTCAAATTGACTAAAGATCGTTAAGTGAGTTATTTCCATTTTATTACCAAGCAGTAATTGGGGAAACTTTACAAGGTAAAAACCGTTAACATTTTACTAGGAAATCATTAAGGACACAGATAATAAAAATAAAAACACTATGTGTTCATTATAAGCACTTCTATAAAAAACCATAAATACATCGTCTATAAATGGCCTTCCCACAGTTTGATAATGAATGAAATGAAAATTTTAATTATTGCATAGCAGAACTGGTTTATAAATAAACTTTTTTTTTTATTGAATAATAATTTTCAGACTATAAAAATATTACCATTTGTTATTTCGGCTACTGGCATTATACCTAGCTCTCTCATTAAAAATTTAGGCTTGTTAGATTTGTCAAAGAATTTATATACCTATAAAAATGTCATTTTAAATACATGTAGGATTGCGAAAGATTTTTTAAATATTTATATTGAAGGATCAGTAGGATTTATCGGTCCAGTTAGGATTTCTACGGAGCCGAACCGTCTGATCTGAAAATATCTGGAATCGGTGAATTATTTTCTCATTTGGTCTCTGGTAGGTTGACATGTTGTTCTTGTATTGTTTTGTATTTATTTTACTCATATAATACACTTGCGTCTGGATTGACTAGATGATCATTGGTGGAAAAGTGAGTGGAAGGGCTTAGTTTTTCCTAGGGGGAAGACTTAACCCGGACATAAAGTCGAAAAATAATAATAAAAGACATAAAAAAAAAATGTTTAAGTTTTTTTTTTAGATACTGATCATTTATCCACCAAACCATCAGATTTGAAAAGGCTAGCTTTTACGTGTAGTTTCCAGGGGTCGTGCGATGAAATGAAACACATTTGTGGTCAATAGGAAATATCCGATCTTCCGCACATATCGGTCCGTGTGGTTTATGATATTTCTGCGTTTTCATCAGATGTTATTTACTCGCGGATTCTCTGCCGAGCGGCTGCCAATAAATCGGTAAATAAACCTCCGAGGAAATTCTTCTGGCTTTTCTCGTTTCTGGATATCGGATGCACCCGCACTGCATTCTGGACGCAAATAACGGATTTAATCATGTTTACGGACGGTGAAAATATGTTTTGTGATGTAGAAAATCTCATTTTTACGATGCAAGAAGTCTTAGTAAGGATGGAAATAATAATAAGTCTCCATGGTCGAGAAATAATGACTTTTGCGCTCCAACTTTAATAGAACAAACCCCAATGGCTCGGAGGGCTTTGAAGCAAAGAATAGACGGTTACCTCGAGAGTATTTTCTCTTGGGGTGAGAATAACCTCGTCGAATTTAATGTTTCAAAGACCCAATCATGTCTGACTACGTCTAAAAGGGATCGAAATGAAAATCTAGTCTCCTTCAATGGAAGCAATCTTCCGAACAGGCCCTCCATTGATATGCTTGGTGTAACTCTAAGTGACCAGCTCAGGTACGGGGGTTCCATCGAAGCCAGAGTTAAGTTAGGTTAGGTTAGGTTAGGTTAGGTTAGGTTAGGTTAGGTCTCAGAAACTGGGCGTACAGGGCCCGCAGATACTTAGTACACAACTGCTGTTTACTATTAAAGTATAAATCGCAAGTGCGCCCCCACGGTTAAATTTGGCAATCACCTCTGGTCTGGAGCCCCAAAATACCTAAAAAAAATTAAAAACCCTTGACTCTGTGCAGAAATGGGCTGTAAAAATGGATTCTCCCATGTTGATAGACGGATTGCTATCTTTAGAGCCCAGGCATCAGGTGGGAATGCTGCACTTGTTCTATCTGTATTACAATGGAAGTTGCTCCGAGGAACTAGCGTCATTGATCCCCTCCGCACTGGCGCATAGTCGGAAAACACGTCAAACACGCGCCCAGCATACGTACACGGTTGACATTTGTCACATGCGAACGGATCGTTTCTACGACTCGTTCATCAACTCAGCTATGAACGATTTGACGGCCTCTATGTTTCCTCCTTCCTACAACATGAGTCTCTTCAAGTTGTTCATGTTCACTCCTTCATCTCCTTAAAAAGACCTTTCACACAGCATCTTCAAAGATGACATAGGCCCTGAGGGAAATTATTTTCCTCGTGGCCTCCTGTGTGGAGTTAATGTAAAAAAAAAGAACTTAGATATTACCTTTTAATTTGATGAATTATTGAAGTTCTTTGAAACAACGGGCCCTTAGGCCTTTCGCTCATTGAGAAACTGGAGCCAAACTAAAACTGGTTGACAACTTAAAAAGCTTCTCTCACGGCGGGTCTCGACTTTACGATTTCACGATTTCAGTCATTTTATCAGGCATGGCTTCAATAATTATCAACCTAATAATTTATCAATTTATCAACCTTAATATATAATAATAATAATTAATAATTTATCAACCTCCTGACCAAACGATATCTCCCTGCTCGGACGGCGGAGCCGTAAGGCGCAACCATGACAACATGGCATCCTGGCAACTGAAACGCGCCGGCACGGCGGGTTGCGAGCAACTGGTTACGTCGTCGTCGGCAACTAGTCTTTGAGAAGTTGTATGTGTACGGAACGCCATTAAAATTCCACAGGGTAGCGACTTTAGTTGTCAATATCAAATTATCATTAGATTCTCCCTTCTATTTAGATTGCACGCAGTTGTCAATATCAGATTATTATTAGATTCTCCCCTCTACCTAGATTGCAAGCAGTTGTCAATATCAGATTATCATTAGATTCTCCCTTCTACCTAGATTGCAAGCAGTTGTCAATATCAGATTATCATTAGATTCTCCCTTCTACCTAGATTGCAAGCAGTTGTCCATATCAGATTATCATTAGATTCTCTCTTCTACCTAGATTGCAAGCAGTTGTCAATATCAGATTATCATTAAATTCTCCCTTCTACCTAGATTGCACGCAGTTGTCAATATCAGATTATTATTAAATTCTCCCTTCTACCTAGATTGCACGCAGTTGTCAATATCAGATTATCATTAAATTCTCCCTTCTACCTAGATTGCACGCAGTTGTCAATATCAGATTATCATTAGATTCTCCCTTTTGCATACCGATGTCAATTTCAGATTATCATTAGATTCCTCCTTGTACCTAGATTGCTCGCAGATGTCAATACTTTCTCAGAAGTAGTAGATGTGTTCAACTGCGCGGAATGTAGTTATAAGAACAATGAATGAAAGATAACGTAATATTATTCTTCTGCATGGGTTCTACATAATTTAACTAGCATATTTAATTTTATGATTAATGATTACTGGTTGCGCAAATCAATTCATTTTCGTTCGCAGGCGGGTGCGGTGCGAATCTCAAACAACAAGTTTACTGAAAACTGCCCAAAGGAAAGGAAGTATATGGATAGGTAAGGATATAGCCAAAACTTACCAAGTTCACTTTCGAATGGACATTTGCCGCTGGTTCTGTGGTCCTTTTAACATTCAATAGTTTCCTTTTTTCTTTATAATAGTTCACTTATAACAGTTCAAACAGACTTTAAAACAGTTCAAACACTGGCGGTTAAATGCCGTTTATTGGTCACACATTGACCGGCAATTGTACTTTGTAGCAAGATATATTTACATTCACGCGCGACACGGTGTGACGAGTGGTTTCAGAATATAATACAAACACGGTTACATCTGCAGCCGCGGCGGGTATAATAATAAGTTCCCAATTGAACTCATTGCGTTACTTTAAATTAAGTAAGATGCACAAATTTTACCGAACCCTCGAATCGGATGCGTTTTCAACAAGTGAAGAAAAACAAATTAATGCGAAAATCGAACGTTTTATTTTGTTTTGTCTTGGCGTGGGATGGGTAGGTACTTGGTGGAAAGATAGGTACTTGGTAGTAGGAACTGGTAAAGGAATAAGCAGTTTTCCAGTACTAAATCTTAAACAAAAAAGAACCCTGATTGGCGCAAACAATTACTGTTCCACAAAAGTATTATGTTTATCACATGGTTGTATATGGGTATAAAAATATAAATAAATAACCATGGAGGAAATCATTTATGCATATAAAGATAACCATACAGATAATGGTAATATTGTTGCATCACAAAACACGAGTCAACACTTTTAAACAAAGTATTTAGCAGCGTTTTATTTAAACCAGTAAAATAATTACTTATCTCACCACAAAGATCACAAACCCAGTTGAATCGAGAAAGTTATTTGTTCTGAAAGCAGCTCCCAGTTCTGTAAAGTTTGAGAAACCATGCTTTAACATATTCAATAGCGGTTAGGAGGTTGGTGTCGTGTTTGATGAAGTTGGTTTATGGGTGGTATAAACTGTAATATTATTTGCTCCTTCCTTTATACAGTTCGTTGCAGTCCTTTATGGTGCATTTTGGACTTATCCCGTTTTTGGTAATAAACTTGCAACAAGGAAGAGTGTTAGGAAAATGTTTTGAAAAATTAGATCAGAGTTTATTTATTTATTTATGTAATATGTATTAATTTCCGGGAAATAGATATTTAGCTTTTATCAGTTTGCCAATCCGTATATAAAATATAAAAGAAAAACAACATGGATTACCTCCTTGTGACTTTACCTCTAATAAGACAAAAAAAATATTTAATATTTGTAACGAGAGGCACCGCGCAAGGTCGAATACTTTCTCGTTCACACCTAATACGGCGTCCTTGTCTACAAACGCAGGACACCGTAGCGGGCGTATTGGTTACCCGATTAATATATCAGCTAATTAGCGTGCAGCTTCCCGCTCCCGGACCCCTACTTACCACAAGATGTGCCTCCAGCCGCCTATTTAAGCGCCTACCCGGCCTTGAGAAGCCAAAGATCCAGCAAGCAGTCCTAAAGGATCAATACCCAGGATCAACTGTGAGATATATTTGTGTCCACATTGATCGGTAGAGGAACCCTTAGAGATAGCAAGCCTGAAGACCTCAGTTGGAGGTTACGCGCCGCGTGTATTAACGAAGTATTCTTATACCCGTATGTTTATTATTTTTTGTTATACTTTTTCGTAAATAAAAGCTCTCTGTAGAACTCACGAAGTGTTTTAAATATAATTTTTTTATATATTTTATAAAAACCACGAGTACCTTATTTGGGTGGTAATTTTAGACAAGATATAATTATTTTTAAAAAGACAAGTTAAATCACAAAATCGCAAAAAACACATTAAATCAGTAATAGAAAAGTTACTCGTGACATCATCGATATGATACGATACCTTAAGATTGTACCATCCCAGCCAGGAGCACTCCTTTTCAGACCGGAACCCAAGTGGGCTCCAATCTGGGCTTGGCTTTGGTGGATTGAGAGGAGGTTGGATTTAAATCGACCGGTGGAATGTACGATGAGTACGAATAAAGGAATTGATAGAGCTTTGGTTTTCGTTGCCCGACTTTCGCTAATTTTTCCTACTCTCGCTTTCAACTTCCTGCTTCCCGCTTCCATATCCCGCTTTTAGCTTATCGTGAAACCAAGAAGAGGCGAGATGCTGTGGGAAAATTTAAAGCGAGCCAAAAAAAGATGCAAGATGAGCCAAGGCGTGCCAAGAATAGTCAAGAAGGACCAAGAAAGGCCAAGAAGGATGAAGAAGAGCCACGAAGAGACAAGAACAGTCAAGAAGAGACAAGAAGAGCCAAGAAAAATTAAAAATAGCCATGAAGAGTCAAGAAGAGTCAAGAAAAGTCAAGAAGAACCAAAAAGAGCCAAGAAGCCACAAGAAGAAACAAGAAGGTTCAGCAAGAAACATGAAGGGGCAAGTAGAGCGTGGTAATAATGCAAGAAGAGCCATTAAGAGGCAAGAAGATGCAAGAAAAGTCAACTCGAACCAAGACAATCTAAAAAGAGTCGTGAAGAGCAAAGAAGAAATAAAAAGGACCAGAAAGAACCGTGAAGGGCCAATAAAAGGCAAGAAAAAGAAAGATATAAAGAAAAAATCAAATCCTTTCTTCCTGCCCATCCTAAATTACAATATTTACTAATTAGATCTCATTGTCTTCAAATGAAAATGTGATTGATGTTTGTATGTTGGCCATCTACATATGTGCTCAGGAACAAAAAGTTATCGACATAATCAAAAATAAATATGTAGAAGTGTTCGTGCTAGGAAGACCTGAATTAGAACAATAATTTAGGGTGCCCTAAAGATATTTCCAATTTTGGGATATTGCAAAAAGCTATAAAATATCGTGTTTTTAATCCCGGCCTTTAAAAAAATCATTCAATAAAAATAGTAAGTATCGTAAAAATAAATATCGTTACATCACCAGTCCAGGTTATTTTCGTCATGAGTATTTCCTATTTTCCTCTGCAGTGTTCTGGCTGTATGCTATTTTTACTACCCCTCCGTTTACGACGGTTTTATTTTGGAGGCTGTATCGCGAGGCGTCGGCGTCGCGGCGCCCGGCCTCTGGCGTCCGCTGGCTTATTAAACAGGCCTTGTTTGGAATAAGTAGGCCGTTATTTTTACTGCAGCCAGGCGGGCATACGTTCAAGAGGAAATGCATTTATAAACTGCAATACTTTTTAACTAAATATAACCTACACGAACAAACAAACGGTTTCTCAATCTGGAGAGGCGGGTATGGGTACTGCTGCCCGGGGAATCATTTATTAGATAATCAACACCCCTGACATAGATCACCCTAAGTGGTTCACTACTTTGGTGACTTAGCAGGGGTGCCCGGGTTCATGGGGTGGGGTTTAGGGCCCTGACTATCTCAATGACAATTCTTATTTCAAACTTTCTTCAAGCAGGTAGGTACCAAAATATTGAAGGCTCTGTCAAAGTAAGCCTCCCTATCAAAGTTAGCCATCTAGTCAAAGAAAGGTTTGCTTCTTTAATAAATTGGATGCAGCAGATTTTAGGAACGTGAAATTAACATACATAAATGAACGTACAAACAATTTTACAGACAAATGAAATGCCAAACGGTCGAGTTAAAATAAGACTCAGTCAATAATTCAAGGGTAGTCAATATTTACGGATGACTGAATTTGTCTTACTTGTTTCACGTTCAAATGCATATAATAATATATTTAAGTACTAACTGGTACCCGGCATGCGTTGCATTGCAAAGAAACAAATTGTTTCTTCTCGCATTCCCTTTCCTCTCCCGCATCTCTTTCTCCCATTTATACAAATTTCATAACGCCAGAGCTTACCATTTTATATGGCCTACAACCTATGCAGGCGTGCGCACAACAAATCATCAAAGTTTTACCGTAATTGGATGAACGGTATGGCAGCGCATAACATACGAACAAACAAACAAACAAACAAACAAACAAAATTGATTTTTATATACAAGAAGATTATAATAACTTATTTAAGGTTTAAAAGCATATAATTAACACATGTATGTATTACTTTATCTTATTTCGGGTTCAAGTGCATACAATTCATACATGTGTGTATTACGTTACCTTATTTCAGGTTCAAATGCATACAATTAGTATATTTATGTATTACATGAACTTATTTCAGTTGCAAATTCATATAATTAAACACATTTATGTTTTACATTTACTTACTTGAAAATATTAAGTTATTTTATTTCAACTCTACGCAGGAGGCCCAGACATTACGAGGGAAATAATACTCTATGAAGGAAATAATTTTCCGTTGAACCTTTTTCATCTTTGTGGACGTTGTGCTTAAACATTATGATGGTAACACTGGCGAAACATTTTCAGATCGGAAGGAAGTTTTAGAAATTTGTAACGGTGAGATGGTTTGAACAAACATTTTGAATGTTATGAAAGTCGGGAGTGGCCAGGAAAAACTGACAATCACTAAAAACATCATATAAATAAAAACAAGTAAGGGGTACGTAAAATTTTAAAAATAAGTTGTCTCAATGTGGCATAATCAGAGATTTATAAAGTTCTTGACCGCCGAAACAGCTATCACTGAAATACTTTCCAGAATTTATAATAGCATAATTAAATTTTATTCAAGAATTATGATAATCTTAATGTACAACAATTAATGTTTCTTTGTTTGTCTCTTATGCGTTGCTAAACCATTCATCCAATTGCGATGAAAATTTGTTGTGCGTATGCTTGCGATAGTTTCTAAATATAATAATGAGCTTTGGCGTTATGAAGTTATTTCCTGTACCATTCATCCGATTGCTACGAAACCTTGGTGAATTGTTGTGCGCATGCCCGTGAAGGTTTCGGAATATACTGGTGAGCTCTGAAAATTGTAATAAAAATCGGCAATAAGTGGCGCGAGTTATTTGAAAAATGATTGCATTTCATGTAGTTTAGCGGCAAGGGAAGGAGGGAGTGGGAAGAGAGTCCGGGAGGTGGGACACGAAGTAGGGCAGCGGTCCGCGGGAGGGGTGATGAAGGAGGGGGGAATACGAGGAAGGTGAAGGGGGAACGCGGGAGAGAAAGGGGACGTCGGAGGGGAAGGGGAACGGGGTAGGACATGCAGAGAGAAACAATTTCTTTATTTAAGTGGCATTACAAAGCATGCCTTGGGAACGGAAACTCGCCAGTATTGTTAAAAAAAAATCATTAAATTAAAAAAAAAAATTGCAATTGTGATTTCAATTTTCATCTGTATTTTTCAACCATTTTCAGAAAAGCTTAAAATATGTCATTTTCCTGTGAATTTGCCTGTAATACTAATTCCATTAAGTTAATTTAAATTCTATTTAATGGAATTAACGACAAAATTCTCATAAAACATTATATAACAATTTGAATTTGAATGTGAAAACAGTTTGTTTTTCCATTTTAAAATAAATTGACTTTTCCTTTTATAAAAAGTATCCTCTTATTGTTACCTATCAAAATTCAAAATAACCATGCATAAAAAATTGTCGGCCGTTCTAAAATTCGATCGACTGTAGGCGGGAGGTCCTCGGCTTTTATTGCGTCATAAGGGAAAATTACTAGTGAAA
Source organism: Glyphotaelius pellucidus (assembly GCA_936435175.1). Classification (NCBI taxonomy): domain Eukaryota; kingdom Metazoa; phylum Arthropoda; class Insecta; order Trichoptera; family Limnephilidae; genus Glyphotaelius; species Glyphotaelius pellucidus. The sequence goes on from OW386549.1 coordinate 32,570,422, forward strand.
ACGTAGTACACTTGGTAAAAATATACATGGGGTCTATTCGCATCCAAGACCCGGTTCCACGCCGTAAAGCCCGCCAAGAGGCAGTCTGCTGGAACAAACTTAACCAACCCTTAAGTATATACTGTCTTAGGGTGGTTCATATCTCACTCCCGCGTATCGCGTCTCTAGTCTACTGGCTTCTTTCAGTGCTGGATCTATCATAGAAAAGCTAAAAATATGTCACGGTCCTGTGAATTCGTCCTAGGAAATTTCCCGCCCTCATTCAAAAAAAATTGGTTGTCTGTAAAGTCGGTTTACGAACGATTATTTTACGTGAAAACATCATATAATAACGATGGAGTGGAAGAGAGATAGATGCGTCACAAGCCGAACGCTTGTTCCGCGCTCTCGCTTGCACGCTCGGCTCAGGCGGAAGTGATAATGAGTCATGCCTTTTCGTGAGTGCAGCCGGCGTTCATCGATTTATAAGACGTTATCACGTCAAAAAGTATAGCTACGAATTTTAGGTGACCGGACAACTCAGACTAAAACCAACTCAGAACCACCTCAGAAAAGTCACTAAAAGTGGTGAAAAAAAAAATATTAAAAATTTGTTAAATAGGTTAGGGTTGTGGGCTATTTAATTTTTTTTTAATAGCTTTTAATGACATTTTAAACAGGTGTTGAGTTGACTTTGTTCTCAGTTGGCATGGAATCCGAATTTTAATAAGGCTTCGGCTATTGATGGGCGTATTGATTGGCAAAAATTACTGCACAAGAGCCTTAACTGCTCGAAGACAGTGGTATACGAACAATTTATAAATTCATGTCAGTTTCATATCTCAACCAATAGGAGCATTGAGAAGTAAGATCATAATCAAAGCGTCCAATGAGCGCAGTTTAACGCTTCGTAGGTTCTATAATGCGTCATTTCCGTTTCATTCGAGTTTGAAATCACAACAGGGCTAAAAAAGTTTTTGAAGAAAAATAAAAATATATATTCCGATCTGGTTACAAAAAAAATCGAATTTCTTCAAACAAGCATTAAAAGGTTTAGTTTCGATAGGATGGTCGCATTTTATGCCAAATTAAGCGGGCGCTAGATGGAGTAGGTCCTGCCCTGTCTAGGTGCCTGCACTCGAGGGTGGGTTTATTGTGCGGCACGCGGAGCACGGAATGCGTGCCACTTGATCTTTGTCATCATTCTGGCAAAGTTATCAAAATATTGTATTTTTTTAGAATATCTGCACAAGAGTCTGAACACGAGCGAGACTAGGGTCTCTAGATTTGGTTAAGATGTGGGACCAAAGAAATAGTGGGTGAGCAAGAAGGCTCTGTGGTCGAGACTAACAAACAAAGGAGGTCGAGGATTCAAATACTTGTGTATTCAAATTTTAAAAATAAAAATTTACCTACCTGAATATTTGTATCTAGTTACTTAATACGGCTACATCAACATTCTAAAATAAGGTGCCAACCACTCTGCGTATTTACCATTATGCTAATTCGGTTGTTCAAATATTTTAACAGAAAATTGTTTTGTTTGTCATTTTAAAAACTAGAACTGATGTCAAGAATTCATACTATCGCGTGAATTTTGACGGGTCTGCGCTAACTGATAGTTTTCTTTTTCATTTTAAATATTCCATACTGTCCATCATCAGGGCAGATGTGTATTAGATAATAAAGAAGGAGATAGCGCAACACGGCGTAACACCCCAAAAACAAATAACGAAAATACTTTTGGCCGTGAAAATCTAAAAAGATATCCAACCGTTATTTTGTCTTAAGTGTCGATCGTAATAACACCGTACTCCTATATACTAACCTCCATGTTTCCAACCTGTCCTTATAATTGCTTTTGTAAATTTAAATTCTCAATAAAAATTAATCTGTTTGAATATTAAATTTCTCTATTTGAATTAATCAATCAGCAAAACACATTTATTTTACATTCGTTTTATTGGTGACCCCGACTGGTACATTATTTTTTTTTAATGGAAGACAAACATTCCAGGGTTACGAATAACCCAACAATGTTTGAAAATCTCCTACTACCACCACAGAAAGCCGAAAATGTTGCTTGTGTTGTGATGGAGGACTTAGCCAGCCGAGGAATCGAACACGGGACGCCCGGGTGGGACCCAAACGCGATGCCCACTCTACCACTGATCGGTCAAAATATGCATAATACATGGTTGGGAAGAAACTGTTATAAGAGAACCGGAAAGTTATCACCCAAATACATATTTTCAACTACAATATTACGTAAATTTTTAAACCCACTTGAACCCACCTACACGTTTACATTACTTCTCATAAAGTAATTTATTATTGTGTACTAGTGTCACATAATTTATTCCGTTAAATTGATACATATTATTTTTCGCTGTTTGTACGTACGGCCCACTCTCATATTATAAGGCAGAAGTGGCCTCTATTGCCTCGTACTAACGCTATTTTGTCTGAGCCACTGAAAAGGTTTTCTCTAGAAATGTGATCTTTACCGACTAATCAAAAACTGTCGTCTTTTGCTTAAAACCTTTCAACATCCCTAAGACAAGCCAATGGAACTGTTCATTAAAAAATTCCCCACTTAAAAAAAACTCTCTATTCTATTATTGTCAGTCACATTATATAAACAGATTTAGAAAGAGATAACACAAGCGTTCTATTTGCGTTCTATTTCTAAATAGTTAACAATAATAACCTTTATAATACATTTGTCTAACTAAATGTGTTTAATTTCAAAAACAATGTTTCATTTTGGTATTCGTATCAAAAACAGCGAATCCATTTGAAATTGATGGTCAAGCGGGAATATTTGATGACATTTTTTTCTTGTTATCACCCGAGTAGTTAATAAACTAAGTATATTAAAAAATATATATAAGAAAAAACGTTAACCGGATAAAACAGATTAGTGATAAATAACGTGTTTAAGAATAAGTTTCATTAGGTTGGGTTAGGTTATATTAGGTTAAATAAACGGTAACCCAATAAAACAGAACAGTGATAATACAGAACATGATAAATAAAACTTTAAGTTGGGTTAAGTTACCTTAGGTTGGGTCAGGTGAAGTTAGGTTAGGGAACCAAGATAAAACAGAAGAGTGGTAAAACAGAACATGAAAAATAATAGGTTAAGTTAGGATAGGTTACTTTAGGTTGGGTTAGGTAATTTTGGGTAGGTGGTTAGGTGATTTTGGATAGTTTAGGTTGGGTTAGATAAAACGGTAACCATATTAATCAGAACAGTGACAAAACAGAAAATGATAAATAACAGGTTTACTTAGCTTAGGTTACTTTAGGTTGGGTTAAGGGAAGTTAGGTTGGATAAAATGGTAACTAAATATAACAGAACATTGATAAAACCAAATATAATAATTAGGTTAGGTTACTATAATTTGGGTTAGGGGAAGTTAGGTTCGATAAAACAGTAACCGGATAAAACAGAACAATGAGAAAACAGAACATGAAAAAATAACGTCTTAAATTAGGTTAGATTACATTTGATTGGGTTGGGGGAAGTTAGGTTAGATAAAAAGGTAACCGTATAAAACAGAAGATGAAAAATAATAGGTTAAGTTATAGGTTAAGTTAGCTTAGGTTCGGTTACTTTAAGTCAGGATAGGTTAAGTTAGGTTACATAAAACGGTGACAGGATATAACAGAACAGTGACAAAACAGAACATGAAAAAATAACGAGTTTAGTTAGGTTAGATTACATTTGATTGGGTTGGGGGAAGTTAGGTTAGTTAAAAAGGTAACCGGATAAAACAGAAGATGAAAAATATTAGATTAAATTAGGTTACTTTAAATCGGGTTGGGTTAAGTTAGGTTACATAAAACGGTGACCGGTTATAACAGAACAGTGACAAAACAGAACATGAAAAATAAATAGTTTAGATAGGTTAGGTTGCTTTAGGTTGGGTTAGTTTAATTTAGATTAGATTTTTTTTCTTTGCATTTCTTCAATTTTCCTTTTTTTACATGGAACCAAAAAACACTTCTATCAGTTTGCCTGTTCGGTGGACGGAGCCCAATGCGGGAAGTTAAATTTTCTTTTCTAAATTTTAGAGTCGGGTGAAATTGAAAATTTGTCGCCTACGCCCGCCGCCCGCCGCCCGCCCAGCTTAGAAACCTGATGAAAACAACTTCGTTCGCTTATCCGACATGACGACATTATCGTCAGTGCTACGGACTGGCTTCCTTCTTTCGTTTTGTTTTATTTTTTAAAGAAATCTTTTCGACGTTATCTTTTTCTCATTACTTTGAATATCACTTTCGAAGAAAGCGTGTTTTCGTATCTGCAGGTGAAATTGGTTGCCACAATAATTACGTTTCGCGTTGTGTTCTTTTTTATGTTGGTGATATTTAAATCGGTGGTGGTTTAAAAAATTTTGGATAGAGTTAATTGCTATTTTCAACTCATTTACCATAGTACATATGAGTTTGGAAGTGGGATAGGGATGCTAACCTAACCTGATGCAACCAATTTAATCTTGTTTTTTCATCACTTTTGATGTCTTTTTTAAAGGAGTTACGAAGTGCCATCTTCTTGAATTGTTCGGTCACCGTTTTTATAACCGGCCATTGCTAATTTGGGGTTACGTGTGACAGTCGGGTGTGTGTCGTTTATTAAGCTAACAACATTGCGTGAGGTGTTCAGTTACGTGTTTAGTTACGTGTTGTTTGTTTATATTAATATACGCCTAAATGGGCTTTTTTTAATATTTTATATACATTAAATATTAATAAATAAATATGTTAAAAGTAATTTATTGGAACAGTAATCGTGAAGTTAATTATGCTAATTAAATTACATGAAAACCATTCAGAAGAATAGTAGGTATTATGCTAACGTTGACTATTATTATTGAGAAATGTTATTATAGCCTGTGTGCAGTTGAACACATTTACTGCTTCTGGGAAAGTATTGCCATCTGCAGGCAATCTAGGTACAAGCCAATATCTAAATGATTCAGTCCTGACATTGTTATTGCAATTAAAAATTTGGGAGGCGGGAATGGGTACCGCCGCCCCGGGAACCTTTATTGGATAACCAACACCTCTGCCATAGGTCACCCCAAGTGGTTCGCTACGTTTGGTGATTTAGCAGGGGTGCCCGGGTTCATGGGGTGAAGTTTGTCTAGGTCTTGGAGGCGGACGATCAGGACACACTGAACCCCAAATTCCTACCCACCCCTTGAACCCTTTTCTTTTCCAGAACTCTCGTCTCCTTGCTTTCCTTAAAAAAATCCTCCACACAGGATCCCCAAAGATGACATAGGCTCTGAGGGAAATTATTTTCCTCGGGGCCTCCTGTGTGGAGCTAATGTAAAAAAAAAAAATTTAGATCGAATAGATCTTGTTGATATACGGAAGATAATCATCAATCACCATACCAAAATTAAGGATGCCATAGTCTCACTGGCTCGAGACGATTGGGAGCAGTTGTGTTATATTCTGATAAAAAATGTGCAATTATGAATCTTTAGCGGTTTTTTGCTAAGCCGACTGCAGGTAAAAGTATGTCGTGTTTTGTTATGCTGCATGCTTCTTCGGACAGTCGAAATTATTGTTAGTAAAAATATTTTTATAGCGGATTTTCACTCAAGATGCCACTCAGATAAAAGCATATCGACTTTGGTTCTACGGCCGTATAACCTCTTTGCATACTTACTTGAAGAAAAAAACTTCTAAAGGATCAACTGTCGGAAGAATCAAATGTCGGCCGGATCAACTGTCGGCCGGACCAACTGTCGGAAAAATCAACTGTCGGAAGGATCAACTGTTGGCGGACCAACTGATAGACCTACAATCACCTACCTGCAATAGTGATGTGGCACACACAACAATAGTGATGTTACAATTTTAAAAGAATTTATAATCTCTGAAAATGAAACGATACATGATCGATGTGTGTTGGAAAATCAAACATGGTGTGTGACATCGTGACGTGTGATACCGGGGTGTGTTAGAACATGGTAATTATTTCAAAATTCGAACCAGTTATAAAAATAAAAATACTATCTCATTTCACTAACGTATCAACCAAATCTACGAACATACCGAAATATGGCTGAATTTAGTCAACTTATACAAATTTCTCGATGATGATTTTTTTTACGTGAATACAAGAATCCCATCTGCCTCGAGCCATCTGAAGCATCTGGCATACCCAATGTTGTGAAGCTGTAAGTAGTGGGAAGGGGAAGTACCTAGGTAATAAGGTTAAAGCCTTTTCAAGCAACAACCGTAGTCGAGAACCTTACCCCACCACTACGGAAGCCGGCAATGGTGATGCAAAAAAAAGACAAATATTCCCAAGTTATGAATAACCTGACAATATTTGAATTCCTCCTACAACATGGGTCTCTTCAAGACCAAGGTTGCTTTCCACACAAGACCCTTCACACAGCATCCCCAAAGATGACATTGGCCCTGAGTGAAATTTTCTCAGAGCTTCCTTGTGGAGTTCATGTAAATCTAAAAATAAAAAATAATAATGAGAAACTAATTACATCACAAGCTGAAAATGTTTCTTGTGAAATTATTAAGGACTTGGCCACCAAAACTAATACAATACTGTCAAAAACTTGTTTGCTTCGACGGTTTTCCTCTATTATATCCTTAATAGTAGCATCAAGTAGCGGAAACCCTGAATTATATGCTTGGATTAAAACATAAAAAGCAACCAACAAAACTAACATAAAACTGTTCTTGACAGTAAGCGTTGTAATAAGGCAGTTTTATTTGTTATTCCTCCAAGCACACAACATTACTTTTTCCGATCATTTTCCTCCACTCCCAGGAAGTGATAATATACATTCATCATAATTTTTTTTTTTTTTTTTTGTTATTGTTTTTGGGGTGTTATGCCGTGTTTCGCTACCTCCTTCTTTAGCCAACGTTTCGGACAGCGTTACAGTGTCCATCATTTGCATCAAAGCACACAGCTTTGGTGAAGCCGTCAACGGCTTCACCAAAGCTAAACGCAAAAAAACCATGCTGAATTTTTTCTAACACCAGCTCGTAGAGAAATGGAGCTGGCAGCACGGTATCGCTTCGACACACATAAGTAAACACTCTCACCAATATCATTTGGTCATCTGCCCTGATGATGGACACTGTAACGCTGTCCGAAACGTTGGCTAAAGAAGGAGGTAGCGAAACACGGCATAACACCCCAAAAACAATAACAAAAATAATTTTTGGCCGTGAAAACCTAAAAACATACCATTCATCATAATATTTAATATCGATAAAAAAATATATTCCGCCAATACTGGTTGAAAATTTATTTCGCAGAGAAAACCGCCGCCGAAAATGTAATATTCCGGGTCGGAATCTGGAAAAACCATCAAAGTATTAGCATTCAAAGGGTTATTTAAATTTCAATCAAAGATTCCGAACATGACCGACTTCCAGCAGATTTGGAAAATTACCTAACCCGCTGCCAATTACTATTGAATGAAGGTTTACTGAGGAAAAATACATTTTGTGTCGATTGGGGCGGAAAAAACAATATTTGGTAGAAATAAGCTTTTACAATTCAGTGTTTTGGTAACTAAAGTTGAAAGGAAAAATTCTGTGTAATTTGGTGTTCAAAATTAAATTTTAAATTCGTCCACCCAAATAATTTCGTCGACCCATCGCTTTTCAAGATTTGACAAATGATTGTGAGAAGAGCAGGTGTGAATTATAAAAACTGGTTAGAAACAAAATTTAGGGGTACCTCCTAAGGACCTACTCAATAAGCACTTTAAAATAATCCCATTATTTTGTTGTACTAACTCGATTTTAAGATTCTAAGAATGCAAGATTGCAAGATTGCGAGATTGTAAAATGGCAAGATTGTAAGATTGCAAGATTGTAAGATTGCGAGATTTTAGGATTGTAAGATTACAAGATTGTAAGATTGCGAGATTGTAGGATTGTAGATTGGAAGATTAGAAGATTGGAAGAATGGAAGATTGGAAGATTGGAAGATTGGAAGATTGGAAGATTGGAAGATTGGAAGATTGGAATATTTAAAAATCAGCAATGAATCTCCGAGTGTTGTTTGTAGTGTCGATGATGTGTCGAAAAATGATTTATTAATATCTTCTGTTGTTCTTTTTAAAAATTCTCAATCGGTGCACCTTTGTATGACTCATAGTGTATTTACTTATCTTATTACATCGAATACTGGGATCTTATTTGGGATTATTTTTACGAACATTATACTATATCAAATGATAAGTTCTGAGACGTGAATGCCATTCATATCAAATCGGTCTCTTTTCTGTATGAAATATCTCCAAATAAAGTGGGTTATAGTCGTTGCCATTCCCTGAAATGGCATAATAACAATTCGAATTGGCCATTAAATAATGGTGTACTTTTACAAAACGATTTTTTTCAATAATTTATTGATAAACTCACGTACAACGTTTTGCTATTAAATCCTAATCTGATATACCCACTCTTACCCAGATGTAGTTAATATGTTTTATACTATATTATATTATAAACTACGGTATAGTATGTTTTGTGTTATAATTTCACTGGGTTAAATTGGTTTATTTGGTCGTACACAAGACCACTATTTTGAGAAAAAATATGTCTCACATTATCTTGTATTCTGATCATTTTATACTATTGGGCCGTTTCCAATTTATTTTTGTGAATTTATGTAAGTACAAATAAAAATAGGATATATTTCAGCCTATTACGTGGCGCAAATAATTTAATGGACTATTTTTTTTATAATTTGAAAAACAAATATTTACTTGATGTTTGCTACGTTTTGATTAAAAAAGAATTATTCAGTTTTGTTAGGTATTTTGGCCTCAAATCCAAATTGAAGTTTTTTTATAAAAAAGGCCGCGTTGCCGTTCTTCTCATTTTTTTTTAATAAAACTGTGTTTAATCTGACGTAACCCGCCAGGTTAAGTTGGTTTTCTGTATCTGTATTTTACATAATTATTAGAAAAAACCTAAGAGGTGATTTTTCCACAAAATAGTGCTTTACAAATTATTCAATCATCAAACTGTATTAATAGGTTAGAGACTGTACGTTCGAAATGTAATAATATGGCTAAGAATGCAACTCCGATGCCGCGCCTTATGCAAAACCGTTTTCGTACGTGTAGTTTGAAATGCACTTTTTGAAAAGAACCAAAGCAATGCCAATGCCAATGCAATGCAATGCCAAAAGATGGCGCCACTTACGTCAACAGTTTTGGGTGATTAGCATCGCCTGGCAAGCGTAAGTACTACGGATTTGTAATTTTGTATATCTCTCCGGATTTGGAGAGATTGACGATAAAATTATTATTATTCTAACTAGAACCTGTAAATAAAAGTGGCACGCGGCTATATATTGCATAATATGACGTCATTGCCTGTCACGGTTACTTTGTCCCGGTGACTAGCTGTCACTTGATCACAGTGAATCCGAGTAACCGGCTATTTTTGGAACCGTTTCCTAGCGGATTTATAAAATGGGCGAAACTGAACGTTAAACTGGGCGAAGCCGAACCAAAAGCCACCAGCAGAAAGGTAGACGTATAAAAATAATAAATTTACATTACCTAACATCTAACATTACCTAACATGTTACAAGCACCCGCACTCGTCGGTTCTCAGTTCTTTAACTTTCAAACTACATTAACCTTATTATTTATGTATTTATTCCCGTGTAAGACGTGCTTAATAATAATATTTCTCTCCCAAGTTTCCCTGTTTGTGATGTACATATATAAAATAAATCACGCTTATGATATTATTTCCTGAGGGGGCCCTTAAACGATGTCAAGCTAAAGGTAAAGGGGGCTGAATGTAAGGGCACCTGTTAAGGGTGATTGATGTATGGGCCCGGAAAATAGCGCTATTTATATGAATATTTAAGAGAAATAAAAATATTCATTCGCCCTTTTCAGGGCATGTCTAACAAGCCTGAAAACCATCTAAAAATGTATTCGTAGGGAAAATTATTTCCGAGTCAGAAATCTGAGAGCAACTCAAAACTCGTCTCTTCGAAAATCACACATAATATATTTTACCTTGTGTTGTATATTCACTGAGAGAATGATTTGTCAAAGATTCCGATGTAAAGTATAAATAGTAAATAAATGCTAGTCTAGAAAAAAAATATAAATCTCATATTTCAATAGTTTAGATATTCAAGAATATGCCATTAAAAGGATTTTTTTAAATTCAAATTATTTTAAGAGTTACAGATTTTTTAGTGTCGTGGCAATAGACTGAATATAACTAGAATCTACTCGTAGATAGAACAAAACTTTAAACGATTTTTTTTTCTCGAAACTACTTTTTTCGAAACATTTGTCACAAAATCTCAAGTTTTAATAAAACGATTTTCTTGAAATTTTGCTTGAATTTTCTTTATATATCCCATTATAATAGGAACTAACAAAAAATTTAAATATTTAATTTTTACTATTTTTAAAGATTCTGAAAGTTAAAAAATAACTAAAATACATCAATTCATTTTGAGAGATTTTTTTTTTAATTTTTCTTGGTTTCTACCATAATGACATTTTTGTAGTAATAAAGAATCTACATTTTTTTTATTTTTCAGGCGACTAGAAAGGTGGAAATCGTGACAAGAATGACACGCTCTTTCCCCCCCCCCCCTCTACTTACAGGGTGTAACTTCGTGAAATACATATTTTTTGGGAATTCTTTAAATATAAATAAACAAATTATAAAAAAATGTTCAGTTAAAATATTAATGTTTTTTTGTCGACCGTCAAAAAACGCCCGAAATTCGGGCTTCTAGACTACCACCATTCAGAAGCGAAACGTCGTTTACCTATATTGTCATTAACTGTGTTTGGTGATCAGATCTGAATAACCAGGTATTTCTCAACTTCGTGGGATGACAACATGGGATGACAACATTAATAGTAGATGTGTTCAACTGCACGGAACATAGTTATAAGAAGGCTATAATAACACACCTCAATCACAATAATTAATGTTAGGCATGTTAATACTTGTCTGCATGGTTTCTGTATCATATTTTACTACAGATTCTAAACTACTTAAATCAGATATCTTAACCACCAGACAAAGGGAGTCATACCTAATAATTAAAAAAAAAAAAAAATTTAAAAAAACAAAAAAAAATATTAATTCATAATTATTATTAAATCTCCTGACAGCCCTAAAATAACAGAGCTAATTTGCCAACTATGCGATTCCAGTCATTTCAAGCAATGTTATGCAATTTAAGGTAACAATAAACTCTCTAGTAAATTATTTATAATTTGCAAATAAATGTGAATGTATGAATAGGTATAATTACTTTATATTTGCTCGATTCTTCGATTCTACTTGCTAACAAGTCACCTTTACTTACATATTTTTAATCAGCGTAAATATAATGTTTTGTTATTTTAATATGTTCTATTCTCTTACTTAAGTTTCCACTTTATTATTTTTTTGGTTGTAACACATAATTGTATCACACTTGAATGTAAAAGCCATTTTATGGCGTTGAAATAAATAAATAAATAAATAAATAAACAGTTCCACTGACTCTGAACATTTAAAAGCATTATTTTTAACTTTTGTGCGGTATTCACTTTTAAAAAATGTTTATTTACTTGTAAGAGACAAACAGCTTTAAATATAAATGAAACGGGACATACACACACCCCCTATAAAGCGGCTACAATTTAAAGTCCTGTTCAGTAAAATGCAATAAGGTAAGGCAAGTACATACACAACACCCTGTATACGGCTGAACAGCATAATATAATACAATTTTTTCATACTTTTACAATAGTGCACCCTAAAACTTGAATATCATACAGTGTACGACATCTGTCAATGAAACTTGAAACTAAACACCCGTTTATAGGCAAGTATTGGTTGGTTTGAAACTAGGCTATTTTATTCAGGAATTTCAGTACTTACCCCAAAATGAGAAAATGTCTTGAGGCAAAATTAAAAGAAAAGGGAAAAAGGGAAATGGATAAATGAATAAAGTGGAAAACATAATTTGTTGTGTCAATAGTGATAGGAAGTGTTTGTTTCGAAAAAAAATCAAAACAAAATCGAAACGAAATCAAAACAAAATAAATTACTTTAGCAATCACTGAATAGATTATAGATTCTAGAAATGCCTTCCAAGTTGGATGGAAAACAATGTCGCTAATAAACTTACTTACCTTTTGGTTCTAGCCCATTTAGCACGCACTCTGTCTCTCTTACACTTGCCTAACAACTATCATTATCATTTGAAATTCATAATGATAAAAAGAGTTTTGTATTGGAAATTTAAGGCTCGATTGGCCAGACTTTTAGACCACGACGCCCACCCAAAAGTCCTCATTTGCTTTCATTAAGAGAAGCTTAAATATGGTTTTTATGTCAAAATACTTGACCAACTGAATAATTATTTTTTTAATCAAAAGGTATAGCAAATATCTAGTATGGAAATGTGCTGCTTTATTTGTTTGTGTTTAAAATTATAAAATATAGGCCATTACGAACTCATTTTTTCTTGTTTTTAGAGGCAACTTTAGCAATGTTTTTTTATGAATTAATAGGGTCATTAAAAAAATATTCTTGCCCAACCAATGTTAGTATGTACGGGGTGCGGCAGCATAACTTCCTTTTTTTAAATGCACGCCGTTCGATCGGTTGATGTCGTAGCGGAGCGCTAGTGATCTCGTTCGAGAGGCGGACTTTAAGGTTTTATTCCGACACAGTTTAGTCACCATCATGCGTTGGAACAGTGAGGAGGGTGCGTTTGCCGTTGAGATCTACTTTTCAAATGAACGTTCTGTGATTACAACCCAGCGCGCCTACGACGTGCGCCTAGGACGTCACCTACCAGATTTGATCTTTAAAAACTGAGTAAAACAAAACTTTAGGTATGATGTGCCTAAATTATTTTATTTATTTTTTTTTACAATAATAATTACATTTATAATATTATTACCTAGGTGTACATAAGAATTAATTTTATGGTTCTACTACTCCATAAATTGAGCTCTAGGAGCTCGTGTTTATGGGAGGAGTATTTACATGCATAAAAAACATTATGTACTGAAAAGTGTTAATACAATGATCAAAGACTTAAATGTCTTGAATGAAATAGATATTCAAATACTTTTTGACATAGATATAAAAAAAAAACATTAACATTAATACTTTTTTTTTTATTAGATGTTAATTAGTTAAGGGTACAATACATCATTATCCAATTTCAGGGACTTAATTTGATTTTTAAATTATTCATATTTCATTGTTTCTGTTACATTTATTTTGTTTTTGGATAATAATATATTGTACCATCTCACACCTAAATATAAATAGTGGTGTTGAGCCGTGGTCGTTCTAAGCATAGGAATGGCTATTAAGCCATTAGTTTTGAATCTATTGCTTATGCTATCTGAGGGATGAATTTTTTGGATGAAATATTCTTTGTAGATTTGATATAATGCATTTCTCTTATACAATTCTGTATTTGCATTTCTATTATTCATTTCTCTTATAAAAAGCAAATGTAAATTTTCTGATTCATACAATGAAATTTTAAAAAAAAAATTAAAAAAGTTTTCTTTTAGCCCGAAATTTTAATTTATATTCGAAAAAATTATTTTTGCTGGACATCGTTGGTAATTTGAATTTATGTCTCACAATACTTTTTAATGTCGATTAATTTTTTAAGTGAAAACTTCTTTAGCACTTTTGTGATTTGAATTTCGATGTAACAAAAGGCGACTCTAAAATAGACAAACACATACATCTGCAGGATTTAGCCTGCGAGAGAATGAGATAGAATAATTGATCTCCTCTTTGTGCGGTGCTTCATAGCCTCTCTTGTCTACTTTAGTTTTCTGAAGGTTTCACTTTCTCCACTTGTTAACTGTACACAATTTTTATTCTAATATACTTTATCATAATTAAATGTAGATAAGGCTTTTAACAGTAGTAGGTAATATTTTAAAATTAATTAATATGTCAAAACCACTCGGGCGATGGGGATTTCTGGGAATTGGTTTTCAATTCGGCCATTTATTTTAATAAATATCATGTTTCAAAATAAATACTCAAACTTTGCCATTATCTCACACTCAAACTTACCTACTGCGGTTTGTTTGGGATACCAAATTTGATTATATTGTTCTTATAAAAAATGAATGTTTGTAATATACGAAAAATTAAAACATGAATAAAAAAATTATAATAGGTGGCACGCGAATTGTTTGAAAACTGAATTGCCTGGGACTGAATATATGACTGAAATCGCTAGTCACCTGTATTATTTTATAATTCATAACACTTTTTATTAAAAAAAACATTATTCAGTTTGGTTCAGTACTTTGGCCTCAAATCCAAAATAATGTTTTGTATGAAAAGGGTAACGCAGCCGTTCGTCAAGCCGAAAATAGTAAAATTATTTACGAAATAACGTGTTTGTGGAAAACACGCTTTGAAAAAAAATATTGTCAAAAAGTCTGCTGCTCAGTAGATTTTCCTCAGAATATTTTTGCGGTAACGTATACGCGCACATGGTAAGCATTATCCACTTCGTGAATGCATTTTAACGTTCCGCTCACCGCTCGGAGCCACTAATTCGTTCCGCGTGAGGCGTACATGAGCGTACAGTACCTGTGGTGTGGGGTTTCCGGCTTTGTTTATCGCTTCTTTGAATTATTTGAATCATCGCAGTTGCGCCAGCTCGCTTGTTGGCGCCACGCGTATTGCGGCGCTTCGCCTCGGGATGCGCCAATCGCTTTATTTGAAAGGGGATGCTTTCGAATGGGTGCTTCAGACCAGGGCCGGAACGCGTAATTTAGAAGTTCAGAAAGGGCAAGCTTATCTTGAAATCTGCAAAGGTTTTTTTACGTTTACACTCTTAATTTTATCTACATTTATCTACTAACCATATCAGTATACAATTTGGGAGGCGGGTACGGGTACCGCCGCCCCGAGAACTATTTATTGGATTACCAACACCTCTGTCGTAGATCACCCTAAGTAGTTCACTATGTTTGGTGACTTAGTAGGGGTGCCCGGGTTCATGGAGCGAGGTTTGTTCGGATCTTGGCGGTGGATGCGACAACTACGTGGTAGGCCGGATCAAGAGAGACTAGTTGAGGGAGACCTTTTGACATCTCCAGCAGGACTGTTGTTATTTAATTTTATTTATTTGCTACTGGTTTCAACGCATCCGCTTTCTTAAAACTAACTTTAAAATTAAACAAGCACGGAAATCATTAAATAATATTTTTAGCTTAGGGTAGTGGGGATGATGATTTAGAGGAGAGAACGGTGGGAGGAGTCAAAATAACAAGGAAACATGATCATCAAAGGTGACTAACAAGGCTTACAAAAAACAAAACAGTCTACAATGCACGATGGAAAAATAGTAGATTGGAATAGTTATAATAAATTAATTAAATAGTTCTAAGAATAGCTAGTTTGTTTAATTACCACTGTGGTTCTGCTTGTCTATATAAATTCTACTAAGACCTGTTTATGTCCAGAACATCCTTGTAATCATAACCCAAATTCTGTATACAGTGAATGAGAGTATACAGAATTATGGAATAACATTGTTATGTACTTACTAAAAACATTTAGATCTGAATGAGCTGTATCGAAGACCTCATTTTCCGATTTTCGATTTTATTAACTAAATATACCTACATCTTCCTGCAATAATGAAGGCTGAAAAAAAGGATTTCATATGCATTTCCCAGTCTCTCATAAAAACAAATAATATCAATATTCTTAAAATGCAATTAAATTTTTTTGGTAACATAATTAGAAAGACCACCAACATTACTTTCGAATGATGAACAGTTAGTCAACTATGAAATCATTATTATTTCAGAATATGATCCGTAAATTTTTGACAGATTTAGATCTGTCAAACATTTAAACAAAAGAAATACACAAAATAAATCATTTTGGTTCCTAGTTCATCGCTTGTTACGTATGATTTATACTTATCGGTTCCAGTATTGAAAATTGACAACCAAAATTACGATTTTTAATAATTTTCCATTTTATCAGTACCTAAAGTTTTTATCAGTACCTAGTTTTAACACCAGATCTAAATCTGTCAATCATTTGAACAAAAGAAATACACAAATTAAATAATGTTGGTACCTAGTTCATCGTGTGTCAGATATGATTTACACTTATCGGTTCCAATTTTGAAAATTAAAAATTTCATTGAATTTGAATATTTTTAAGCATTACGCAGGAATACAACAGACATCCAAAATGAGGATATTTTATAATTCTTACTACCAGTACGTCCCTGATACGTTCTACGTACATATAACTTTGTAAGGCGCATGTTTTACGCTACAATTATAAAGCCGCATTGTGTCGACTATCTTTTCAAATGAGACGTCATTGAATTTTTGAAAAATGAAAAGAAAACCAGTCGTTTGTTATACTTATTCAAATATTTTCAACATCCTTCCTTTCTTTTTGAGAGATTTTGTTCGTGTAGTTTGAACTTGAATAGTAATAAAATATGCACAAATTTTATTTTGGGAAAAAATATTGCCGCGTAACATGCTGATATGCTTGGTGTAACTCTAAGTGACCAGCTCAGGTACGGGGGCTCCATCGAGGCCAGAGTTAAGTTAGCCTCTCAGAAACTGGGCATACTGTACAGGGCACGCAGATACTTTAATAGTACACAACTGCTAGTACAAATCGCAAGTGCGCCCCTCGGTTGAATTTGGCAGCCACCTCTGGTCTGGAGCCCCAAAATACCTGAAAAAAACCCTTGACTCTGTGCAGAAACGGGCGGTCCGTTTGATAGATTCTCCTGATTTAACTAACGGATTGCAATCTTTAGAGCACAGGCGCCAGGTGGGAATGCTGTCCTTGTTCTACCGGTATTACAATGGAAGATGCTCCGAGGAACTAGCGTCATTGATCCCCTCGGCACCGGTGCATAGTCGGGAAACACGCCAAACGCGCGCTCAACATTTGTACACGGTTGACATTAGTCACATGAGAACGGGTCGTTTCTACGACTCGTTCTTGAGTTCAACAGCTCGGCTGTGGAACGATTTGCCGGCCTCTGTGTTTCCTCCCTCCTACAATATGGGTCTCTTCAAGACCCATGTTCACTCCTTCCTCTCCTCAAAAACACCCTCCACACAGCATCCTCAAAGATGACATAGGCCCTGAGGGAAATTATTTTTTCCTCAGGGCCTCCTGTGTGGAGTTAATGTAAAAAAAAAAAAAAAAATGAATTGGTGCACATGACAAAAGGTCATTGATGTGCAACAAAAAAAAATTCGGAGACAGAACCGATCCCTGTGTGACGCCAGCATTTATTGAATGCGAGGAAGGGGTGAAACCATCAGCAATCGTCTGAATCGACCTCTCCCTCAAAAAGTCGGCAATTCACGTACACAAGGACACGGGAAGTCCGTAAGAAGGCAGTTTGTTGACAAGTCGTCGGTGCCGAACCCGATCAAAGGCCTTGGAAATGTCCAGTGCAACCGTTTGGGTCTCACTGAAACGTTCCAGGCATCACCCCCAAACATGCGTCACATACGCGAGAAGATTGCCGCACGAGCGGTTCTTTAATAATTTTGTTCATCTCGAGGTATGTGAGCAGTTTGTCGTTGATCACACGTTCTATCACCTTGGACAGAACTGATGTGATCGCTATGGGGCGGTAGTTGGCCGGGTTGGGGCGGTTACCCTTCTTTAGAATAGGATGGATGACCGCTTTTTTCAACTAGAGGGCACAATGCCAGACTTCAGAGGCATTTTAAAAAGCTTCTGCAATACCAGGGCAGGTATTCCGTCAGGCCCACTAGGAGTATTAACATCAAGCCCTTGTAAGACTTGGAGTACATCCCGATGCCGAATCCTCAGCTTTTCATTTTGAAAGCCGCAGTTAGGAACCGACGTCGATCACATAGGGTTGAGTTTTCCGCAAACATTTTTCCTAATAGGTTAGCCTTTTCGAAGGCAATTAGTTTCGGCATCAGTAAAACCGTTCAAAACAAAATAAAAAATCACTGTCTACATCTGATTTCGAGAAACTCTGCGTAAAGCCCGGGCAACGCTCGGGATATCAGCTAGTTGTTAATTAATTATTTAATGGAGTGGTAGAAAGCTTGGTGGTTAAAGTGTTTTGACTAGCATTCGTATGGGTTGAAGTCAATGCCCACAGTCGGCAACCGACATATTCCCTTTTCAACAAGTTATGCTTATTGTAATGACACAAGACACGGCTGATGCAAAACAAGCAGCGATTCTGAATATTGGTTTTTCACCAGGGCGATACTGAGGATATCTACCACTTTGGAAAATGTTCGCAGTAGATATTGCCGTTGTATAATTTTGAACCATATAATACGACTAGGGAGTTTTTCGCATTTCTCGGGATGTTTTATCCCTATTCTAGGGAATAACTATTTTTTAGTCTGGCAACACCGACTAGAATATTCGCCGGTGAAAAACAGAAAAATACCGACTTCTTCCTGCAAACTTGACGTTTCTTATCACTGAGAAAACAGGTTTATTTAAAAAATTGTCCACTTGTATAATGATATTGCTTGTTATATGTTAATCTAAGATTAGTACAAATGTTCGCCCAGATCTTTAGTGCCTTGCCAAACAGTGTTTCACAAAAACTAACCGCTTTGTATTTTAGAGGTAGGCTCATTATCATTACCATTATTTTTCTGTTGTTTACTATTCTTATTGTGGTATGTTTTGATTGTATGTTGATGTTTAAATCTTTCTTTCCTTGCGCAAATATCATAATGTTGATAGTTTCTGCCTTTTCTGAATAATTATTTCCATCTGCTGCATAATTGCACATGCACAAATCGATCGATGAGCCCGATTTTTGACTCGTTTTTTTGGTAGCCAATTGCAATTTTGGTGAATGCACAACTTTATCTGACTTTATCATGTTTATCTGAGACCAGATATTATCGGTTAAAACAGAAATTATCAAAAAAATCATCTTTTGACCATACATAATCTAATTTCTATGATTGTCTTAAAATCAAAACTATTTTTTCTGTAACTCTTCACATTCACTTTGTAAACATTGAAGATAAGAATTTATCTGCAATTAATATCAAAGAATGAATCAGTCATGAAAATCGTTACATAAGACTTTTCCGACTCCTAGATCCAGAATGAAATTGATAATCTGTTCATGATATTTGAAAATGTTCATAGAATTTCATAGTTAAAATTCAAGTTCTGTGAAAATTTTGTTGGTTCTATTATTACTTCATCACGGGCCGATTGTTCCACAGTACTTGGATTGTAACAGAACTTGAATATTTTTAGCGAATCTTTTAGCGAATTTCTCACACGATCATACATGCTTTTACTACAATTACGCCTCAGGGATATCATTTCTACAGCATTCAGTCAACTTTCATCTTTCCTCTGTCAGTTCTATGCCTCACTGCCATCAGGGTAGGTACCAGCACTCGTGGATAATATCAAACTAGTAGAAAACCAAAATTTCAAAAGATAAGAATCGCCCAAATGACGTAAGTTTGAGGAAGTTAACCTTTGGGATCATTAGCCAAACCCAATTTTGAAAAATTTATCTTTCATGAACAGACAACCAGACTTTCCAGGTTTTTGTTTTAATAAGTCAGGTACGCCTCGTTATATATGTGTCTGGCAACAATAAATTATCCTGAAAACAAACTTTGGGTCCGAGTGCTTAATAATGTGGACGGGTTAGTGATCTTGTGGTTCAATGTTAGGGCTACCCAGTCATCACTGCAAAATCCTCAGCTAGCTAAGACATCCCTCATTGCTCAAGCAACATTTTCCGCTTGTGATGATAGTAGAAGAAATTCAAATTTTGTCACATTATTCGCAACCTTTATCCATAATCTTAAAATTAGTGACTTTAGGGGCGATTCTGGTTCTAATTAAGGATAAGGAATGATCCTTAACCTTAAAATTTGTGACTTTAGGAGCGATTCCGTTCTACAAGGATAAGAAATTGTGCTTAACCTTAAAATTATCAACTTTTTACCGTCATCCGAGAGAACTGGAATCTCAGTTAACAAAAATTTATTAATTTTAAGGTCAGGGACAATTCCTTATCCTTAAATAGAACCGGAATCGCCTCTAACATCACTAATTTTAAGTTTAAAGACAATTTATTATCCAGTAGAACCGGAATCGCCCCTAGAGGCATTAATTTTAAGGTTAAGGACAATTCCTTATCCTTAAGTTGTACCGGAATTGCCCCTCTGGGAACATTATGTTTTCCTTTATAGAAAAAAAATGTCAGAATTTATCACCCACCCCATCTCGGCTGTCGAAATTTAATACAATAATATGGACGATCCCAAAGAACAACGTCGGATGTGCGATTTTATAGTTTTGCAGTAGAGCTGTGTAAATTTCGTTTCTGTATTTTTACTATTTTTAAGATCAAGAAATTATAATGTTTGATATTTTGCATTTCATTCAAAATTCCATAAATACAGAATTTTAAATCATGAAAAGGAAATTAAAATTAGCCGAAAAAACGATTTTCAATTTTTAGCAGATCCAACATTGTTCTTGGGGACCGTTGATATTCATATTTCATTATTTGAATTTATTACATTTTTTTGTATTATTCTGTGTTATTACCACTCATTAAAGAATGGTTTGATATTTTGTTAGTTTTGATTACGTACTCTTTCTTACTGTTAATGAATGCTTTGAATTGACTATAATGAGCGGGTATATTTTTTCCAGTGCAAGCACTCAAGGTTCGAGGTTCGCACAGTTCCCAGACCACGGAAGTTCTCGCCGCCATGAGGGTCCGAGTGCTGCCGGCATTGCAGGACAACTACATGTACCTGCTCATCGATCCGGTGACCAAGAATGCCGCTATTGTGGATCCCGTGGAGCCAAACACCGTTCTGGCCGCGGTCCAGGAGGAGGGAGTGGCGCTGACATCGGTGCTGACCACCCATCATCACTGGTGAGATGACAGATAATTGACCGTCATCAGCAAAAAGACGGTTCCATGCTAACTCAGAATTATGTCAACTCAACATCTCTTTGAAAAGTCATTAAATGCTATGAAAACAAATAATTGAAAAATAGTACATAACCTAACCTATTTTATAACGCATTTAACTAATTTTTTATATATCATTGAAGAAGAAGATAACACTTTTAAATCTAAAATGAAAATATGAAAGAAAACAAGACACAGAAAAACAGAAAAAAACAATGGTCGCAACTGCGACTAAAACTGTCGCAAAAGAACTAGTTGAAGATAATATTGATGATTCTAAATATTTGAAATATGAGATTGACAAATATGACGGTTTGACAGAAGGTGGCAATAGCGAAATTGGAAAACGCGCCGTCCCGGTTAGACGAGAGGTCTGGGTTCGTGTCCCAGTTGCGACCATTGTTTTTTTTTCTGTTTTTCTGTGTCTTGTTTTCTTTCATATTTTCATTTGGATTATAAGTGTTATCTTCTTCTTCAATGATATATTACGTTGATGGGAATAACCTTCAAAAGTTATAAAAAGAGAGTTTTCTCATAAAAAATTGAATTTTTTATATATTTTTTGAATAACTTAATGACTTTTCAAATGAGTTGTTGAGTTGATTTCATTCGGTGTTGTCCGGTCACCCAATTTCCCATATATATATATGTGTGTATATATTTCTGAATCAGAAAAATCGAAAATATAAATAAAAAATAATTTCGTATATTGTTTATTGTTTATTGTTGTTGTTATACGCCCATATGGGCTTTTACATAGATTATACAATAATATTTAAGATATCGAGGATTATACATAAATAGAATTTAAATCAAAAGTTATAAAAATGAAAACATTTAAAAAATATAAAGGTAGTTTTTGAAGATTATAGCGTAAAACCGTGAAATATTTGAAACAATATAACATTTGACAATAACATAGAATAAAATACAATATAAAACATTACAATAACACATCAAATCGTTAAATATATTACACCCACGTTACAATAATTTGTAGGATTCCACAAAGTGTTGGTTTAAAATGCATTTTAGATTATAAAGGGAATCAGCGAATATATCTACAATATCACCAAACTTGTTGCCTAAATCATGCATCCTATTGGTAAGTGAGTGTGATTGATAGTTGGTTGTGTATGTGTTGCAAAAGAATGTAATATTTTGTCTAGTATTCCTTGTCGGTACATGGAGTTTAATGGTACTAACAATGGCAGGGCTGTCAATTAGGTTGTTCATGACTCTGTATAATAAAATTAAATCTGAAATGATTCTTCTGTCAGATAGCGTAATTAAATTAAGTCGATTCATCAAACTTATATAATTAATGTTTTCTATTGGGATTTTGAGCTTGAAATTTAAGTACCTAAGAAATTTGTGTTGAACCCGTTCTATTTTGTTAGAGTGTACTTTATAGAAAGGGGACCAAATAGGTGAATTATATTCCACTTGATTTCTAACTAATGAAATATAGAGTGTTTTCATGCAATCAAAGGACTTAAAATCAGTTAAGGTTCTACAAAGGAAGCCAAGCATCTTTAAAGCCTTATTAGTTATTTCATCTATATGTGCTGTGAAAGTTAAGTTTGAATCGAATATAACTCCCAAGTCGCGAATTTGTGATACTGGTGTTAATTTAACATTATTTAAATTATATTCATGTAAGATTTGAGAATGAGTTCTGGAAAATCGAATTACTTGACATTTCTCAATGTTCAAAAATAACATATTTTGTTTGCACCATTTAAAAAGTTCATCTAAATTAGCTTGTAAAATTAGGCAATCATGTATATTTCGTATTCTTTTAAACAATTTTAGATCATCTGCAAAAAGTAGGACTTGTACATCTTTAAATATATTTACAATGTCATTAATGAATATTAAGAAGAATATTGGGCCGAGGTGGGACCCTTGCGGGACACCACTTGTGGCCTCGAATACATAGGATTCTATAAAATTAATCCTGACACTAAGCACTCTATTACTGAGGTAACTGATAATCCATGTCAATAAACTACCTTTGATGCCCAACAGTCTGAGTTTAGATATAAGAATGTGATGTCGAACCTTATCAAATGCTTTACTGAAATCGGTGTAAATAGAATCCACTTGTTGTTTCAGACTAAGGGATTCGCATATGTAATTATTATAGATAGTTAAATTACTTAAGGTAGATCGACCTCTGATAAAGCCATGTTGGTTAGGAACAATAATATTGTTGATAGGTTTTACAATGGTATCTAATACTAATGACTCGAAAAGTTTGGGTAAAGCAGACATAATGCAAATAGGTCTATAGTTTGATATATCGCTTTTGTCACCTTTTTTATGAATAGGCGTTAAATAACTCTTTTTCCACAAAGCCGGAAAACAGCCAGAAGCTAAGGATTTGTTAAAAAGTTTATGTAAAGGATATATCAAACTATCAATGCAAGTTATTAAAAATATGGGAGGAATACCATCCGGTCCAGCAGATTTATTACTATCTAATGCTTTAATGCCCCTTTCTATGGATTCTAAATTTATGAAACATTGGCTTAGGTTTAATGACTCTTCTACTGACGTACTGGAGACTGCATTGACGGGAATATCTTTATCGTAAACACTTTTAAATGAATCAGCAAAGAGATTTACTATACCCTCAATACTGTCAGCACATTTTTCTTTAAAGTACATGCTACTAGGATATCCACAGTTGTCTTTTCGTTGAGATTTAGTAAAATTCCAGAATTTTTTCACATTGTGATGATGTACCTCATTTTCTATTACATTAACATAATCACTATAGCATTTTAATGATAATTCTTTACATTGTTTTCGTAGTTTAGAAAATGTTATATAATCGTTAGGATTTCTGGTATGTTTATATTTTCTATGGATACATTTTTTTTTATTAATTAAACTAGTTAGTTCCCTTGAAAACCATTTTGGATAATTAAATGATGTGAAGCTAACCCTGGGAACAAATTGTTCTATAGAGGTATTTAAAATCGAGTAAAAGTATTCAATTTGATCATTAATATTATTTTCCTCATCTAAAAAAGACCAATCTGTTTGGGTAAGGTACTCAGTAATATGATGGTATTCAGCTTTGGAAAAGTTATACGATGGGGCACTTGTTTTTTTTGAAGATGTTAAAGGCATATTTGTTATGATAATGTCCAATGGTGGGTGGTGTTGATCTAACGGTAATAATAATTCGTCGGATAACTCAACCACTATTTTCGAATCACTTGAAAACACTAAATCCAACATTCGATTGTTAAAGTTGAAAATCTTGTTTGATTGAGTTAATCCCAGGAATACTGACATATCACGAATTTCACTGCATTTAGCACACTGTAATTCGGCTTGGTTTATAGCAGGTATGTTGTCATCTTGGCTGGTCCAGTTAGGAAGGTTATAATCACCGGCAATAATGAATTTTGCTTTAGGATATTTGAATTTGAGTGCTTCTATGTCCTCATTGTGATTTTTATACGTTTGCAAATCCGATGCAGGTGGGATATAGACACAGCTGATAATAATTTTTCCATTAGGTATATTGAGCAATACAAAAATTTGTTCAACACTTTTGTGTTTAACCGGTAATTTAATAGATGGTATATTCTTGGATACGCACAGCATCACACCTCCCCCGTTAGACTTTTTGCTCGTAATAGAATTTCGATCACAACGATATGTGGTATATGTATAGAATCTAATCCAATCAAACATAAAAAAATTGTAAAAATTATTCACGTGATGTTTTATGTAAAAACGGTACTCAAATCACGGATTATGTAAAAAAAACATGTATTCTATTGTATAAATGTATAATAAACAATTTTGTCACCTCGCTTTTTTACCATTTCATACAATAATATTTAATAAAAATTTACGATTTCTAATGGCGCGTAGGCGATTTGGCGGGTGAAAACTGTTTCTACAAAATAAGTCTTTTTTATGCTCTTCTATGGACGTCTTTGAATAGATTTGTAAAGCTTGATTCAATATGAATCTTCTACTTTTTGTTTTAGGGTTGTCACTAGAACAATAACAGAGTTACAACGATTTCTGTGGGAACACATGCGTTAGTGTGAAAACACACTTATTGTACTTGACTGCTATTGTTATATTGTCGTGTAAACACGCTTACGGGTCGGATTGGTTAGTTTGTGGAGTAAATGATTTTTGTCAGTTGTGTAAATTTAAAATACTTTTATTAGTAATTGAACTCATATTAATCTTTGTTCATATGAAGCAGATACTTTGTGATGTGACATTATAATTTAAAATAAAACAATAACTTTGTAAACACCACTTTTTTTTTTTATGTACTTAATGCCGACCGGGTTTCGCTACCACCGTAGCTTCTTCAGGGCAGTACAGAACTCTACTAAAATTAAGTTACATGTGTTATAGATAATATACATATGGGTTAAAAACAAAATCGTCCGGACTACTCAAGTGGAGGAGGAAGTAGGGATAAGTGTAGATGGATCATTGGGTAAGGAAAGGGAATGTTTTTTGTCAATAGGGAACAACTTCAGTATTGGACTATTATTTAAATTTATTTGATTGTTAATGACCTTACTATTAATATTTTTGGCTTTTCTTAATTCTAGGGCTTCTAAATTATTCAATCTGATACCTATCGTGTTTTATTATTAATTTGATTAATTATAATTAATTATCAAATTATCCAATTTGATACCTATCAAACACGATAGGTATCAGATTGGATAATTTAGAAGCCCTAGAATTAAGAAAAGCCAAAAATATTAATAGTAAGGTCATTAACAATCAAATAAATTTAAATAATAGTCCAATACTGAAGTTGTTCCCTATTGACAAAAAACATTCCCTTTCCTTACCCAATGATCCATCTACACTTATCCCTACTTCCTCCTCCACTTGAGTAGTCCGGCCGATTTTGTTTTTAACCCATATGTATATTATCTATAACACATGTAACTTAATTTTAGTAGAGTTCTGTACTGCCCTGAAGAAGCTACGGTGGTAGCGAAACCCGGTCGGCATTAAGTACATAAAAAATAAAGAGTGGTGTTTACAAAGTTATTGTTTTATTTTAAATCATATTAATCTGTAGGAAAACATGTAAAACTGGATTATGGCAAGTTGTGGGTTGGACACTCTTCATAACTATGCCTAATTAACTATGTCCAATTATTTTGTACTATGGTTTGGTTTTGAATATATTTTTATTTATCTCAGGGATCATGCGGGTGGTAATGATGATCTAGTTAAGAAGATGCCTAACCTGAAGGTGTATGGTGGGGACGACAGGGTCGGCTCCATGACCGACCACGTAAAGCACGGCGACGTCCTGACTATCGGAGAGCTGAGCATCCACTGCATGGAAACTCCGTGCCACACAACGGGGCATATCTGCTACTATGTGAAGCCGACGAATGGAAAAGGGGTGGTTTTTACAGGTAATTACATATATAAAACATCACAGTATGTGTGCGCATACATTAAGACTTCTCATGTTTACCTTTTTTTATAATATGAATACCGCGCAAGAGTCCTGACTGCCCGGAGACAGTGGTACTTTGCGAGACTGAAAGGAGTCCTGAAGTAAAGGGATAGGGAAGTGGAAGATTGGAAAATACTACAGTAGAACCTCGTTCATTCAAAATCCACGGGACATTAAAAATAAAATTTTGAATTAACAAATTTTCATGTTATTCGAAAATTTATAATTTTAAAAAATCAGAGTGTGCAATTCACACACGGTAGAAGTGAAAATAGAAAGTCGCTAGTTGTCATTTCTTTTCTTTTGCTTGTTTATTTTAATGCGGTTTGAAGATTGGATATTGATTTCACAAAAATAAAAACTTTTTTTTTGGATTTCGTAGAATTCAAACCTCCGTTTGCTGGATGTCTTTCTCTCCAGCGGCTGAGATTTGTCAAGCGCCTTACCCGCTGC
Source organism: Glyphotaelius pellucidus (assembly GCA_936435175.1). Classification (NCBI taxonomy): domain Eukaryota; kingdom Metazoa; phylum Arthropoda; class Insecta; order Trichoptera; family Limnephilidae; genus Glyphotaelius; species Glyphotaelius pellucidus. The sequence continues at coordinate 32,597,352 of OW386549.1, forward strand.
GCTATGGGTGAATTTACCGCATTATACGACGACCCGTCAAATAATAAATTTTTGTGACGCACTTCGTTTCAACCGAATTTCAAATCACTAACGGGGCTAAAGAAGTTTCACTTCAAAAATCGTAAAAAAAATTGCTGAAAACTGAGTTCCTCGGCCGCAAATTCAAATTCGTGTAAATTCTTCCCAGTAAATTTGTAATAATACGACTTATTCACGTGTAAATCGAATTTTACAGCTGATTACCGTCGCGGTCATCCCTTCTTTAAACTTGTAAAAATAATAATATATTACCGCATAAATCGAAATTTCGCAGCCGATTTCCGACGCAGCTGGTCCTTTAAATTCAGATACTCAAAGTGAATTCGTAAAATACGAAGTAAATGCGTAAATTGAAATTTCGCGGCCGATAACCGGTCGCAGTCGGCCTTTCGTATTCAAATATTCGAAGCATATTAGTAAAAATAGTTATATTTCTACGTAAATCGAAATTTGTCATAAGTTCGTTCATATCCGTTTGAAAGTCACTACATATCTCAATGATAATTCTTTTTTCAAACTTTCTTCAGGCATCATAATATTGAAAAAATGCGAATGAGAAAGTCCAAAAAAACACCACGATTTCACATTTGAAAAAATAATCTTCACTGAACCATTAAAATGACCACCATCTTGAAACGTAAACAATGTACAAACAAATTTCCAGATAGAATGTAAAACATTCGAGTTAAACCAAGACTTCACTACATTATCATTAAATGATTAAAAATGTCGTAATTTCCCAGGTGACACCCTCTTCCTGGCTGGCTGCGGTCGCTTCTTCGAGGGGACAGCCCAACAGATGTACTCGGCGCTGGTGGAGAAGCTAGGCTCGCTGCCTGGTGAGACGCAAGTCTACTGCGGCCACGAGTACAGCCTGCAGAACCTCAAATTCGCCAACCACGTCGAGCCCGACAACAAAGATATCCTTGAGAAGATTGAGTGGGCGCAGGCCAGACGTGCAGAAAAGCTTCCTACGGTAAATATTAAGCTTTGCAATACTGACCTTTTCGACGTAACCTATCCCATCACGCGATACATTTTGCCACGTGATGGCATAGTAGTAGTAATAGTGATAGAATAGTACTCGTAAGTGTGATAGAATAGTAGTAGTAATAGTGATAGAATAGTATGTACATAGTGACAAGTGTGTGTTTTAGTGAAACTTTTTGGATCACATAACGACATCCACATTTGGGGATAGCCGCCGATGGATCACATATATTATGCAACAGTCCCATAGATAAGTTTGCAATTTTGCAATTGTGTTCTTTTTTAGTCGTATCATTACTAGAATGGCGTCCGCATTATCTGCCGTTTATGCTGTTTGATAAAATGCCATAGAATAGAATGAATTTCGAATTCTTATTTTTATATATTTTTAGGTCGTCTGCAAATAGTGAGACTTGTACCTACATCTTTAAATTTGTTAACAATGTCATTAACTATTAATATTAAAACAATAATGGGCTGAGGTGGGACCCTTGAGGAACCCCATTTGTGGCCTCTAATATATAAGATTGTACAGAATTGATCTGTACACTAAGCACTCTATTTCATACTAAGGTAATTGACGATCCTACTTAAGGCGGAATTTACGAAAACCGAAATAATATTTCGAGGCGGGGAGGAATGAAGTAAAATCAAACGGGGAACACGCTACACGCTTGGAGAACATACTACGAAACAAAGCAGCGAACAAATCCATTAGACTAGATGGTACCCTTGAGTAAGGTTTGAACATGAATCGCTTAATAATGGGCATCTTTCAAATTATGTTTATTAAGTTGTATGTGCATGTTTTATGTTAATTTTGTGGTAAAGTTCATGATTTTATGATTGCTATCAGATTTCGATGAAATATTTGATAAATTATTCGACACAATCAACTGCACTGCAAGACGGTAGGCAGTAGCTTATGACTCGTAACCGACATATTCTTCATTGACAGATGTCAAAACAATACGGTATTCAATTACGCATCATTTTTATAATATATGATCATTATTATGTCTGAATATATTGGCATGATAAATAAAATATCGGTCATTTTCAATATTTATTATTATTTACAAAAAGTTAAAAAAAAAAAAAAAAAAGACAGACATTCCCGGGCTACGAAACTGCGTGCATACAAGGATATTAGAGCAAATTCTTCTCAAAATAACTTTTCAAGTTTCATTTGTAAATGTCATATTTGGGATGTTTTGGATCACGGAAGAAAGTGGGTTAGAAGATTTATGGAAAACTGTGTACGGAGGTCCCACAGTGATACACGTGCTAAAAGGACTCGCTTATGCAAGAGCTGTAAGAGCCTATGTTCTTACAGGTGCTGCAATCGTCAAAATAATTTGAAATGACTCTCATGATACACTTTTTCCTCGTGAAATAAAAGAAACATTGTGAACAGCGTTAAAGTGTTGAAGCGTTTTTTATATCGTTAATCAATTAAAAAGTACTCAGTGTTTCAATTTAAAACTATAAATACCTACCTAAGCTCAAATCGGTCATCTGCAAGCACAGTGTGCTAGGCCCGACCGCCAAGCACGCCTTGCCGCCCTGCTATTGAGTCGGATTTTGACCAGTATTAAGGATAAAAGTAAGCAGTTATATATCGTTTTAAAGCTTATTAAATTTGGCAAATAGATTATTTGAAACATTTTTGCTTGGTCCCTCATATAAAAAAAAATCATCTTTAAATCAAAATTTTACGAAAAGAATTTTTTTTTTGCGACAATGTCATTATTATTTGCCAAACCGTAGTAGATAACAAAAAAAATTCAAAAACTTATTTTTAGACAGCTTTCTAAGAAGTGTAACAGTGTAATTTTTTTCAGATGTATATTAAAGTTTAAGAGATATAATGGATTTTGTAGAACTCTAAAATTGCAAAGTTTGGCAGGGGACAGGGGGGGGAAGCAAGCGGGGGAGGGGAGTTTTTGGAAAATACTCCTTGTAAGAAGTACTATCAACCTGCAAAAATTCAGCTTTCAGCTCCACCCCTCGAATTGGACCGAATCTGCCAAAAAACTAGGAAGTTACAAAAATATCAAGCAATTCCACCTAAAAATCGAACCGAAACTTTAAAAATCTACTACCAAAACATCCGCGGACTACAATCAAATCTCGATGGCCTACGAGCAGCTCTACCTTCTCATCATCATGACATTATTATACTTGAGACGTTAAATTAACGACTTAACATTTTTATTCAAAATATTTAACTCTAATTTTGACTGTTTTGAACTCCTGCAACTCTTTAACTTACAAACACCCACAGTAACAACACGAAAAAATACAATATTCTACAGCAGCACTCATAAGCGTAACTACATTGCCCACTCTCCGGTACAACGACTTCACAAATAGCTGTATTCTTCTGTTTTTGTTTCTGTGTTTGTATGACTTTTATCTATTTTATCTTGTAATTTTATTTTTATTATTTTCTATGTTTCAAAGTATCTGTCAAATTAAAATTACACCACAAATCATGTAAAAGTAATCTGGGCGTTAAATAAATAAATAAAATAAATGTCCTTTCAAATGCAAAACACGGCTTAAAACCCCAAAAACAAATATCGAAAATATATTCCATTAAAAACCTGCGGCAGCAATGTGAACTAACATGTTTCAATATGAAATAGCATAATTTGTTTGTTATTCAAACAAGATAGTTTTAATAATTGCTGCAAGGTTCGCTAGATTCATACTGGGAGATTTATGGTGAGGATCGTTTCGTGTTTTTATGAAACTTTTTCCCTACTTTTCTCAATAATTATCTCGTTCAATTAATAAAATACTAATAATATCTATCCATACCTAATAAACAAGAAGTTTCACTTCTGTCGCGCGTGGACTCCACGTACGTGCTTTTTTTTTATTTTTTTCAGTTTCAACAATTTTTTCGTTAATCTTATATTTAATTTTTAGGAGTGTGTCGATTTCTTTTTGTTGGTTTGCAACCTATTTTACAATTTTGTTACTTCTATTATAACTTTGTAACTCATTTTATTTTAACATAATTTATAAGATATACCATTATTACAATTAAAAAACTGTATAATAAGAAATTTAATTAAAAGCTCAGTAATGCGTAAATAAATACATAAACAAAACTAGGAATATGATTCTGGTGAAGGCGCACCCTAAGACATTATACGCCGCTGGTTTCTATACCCAATGTTGTAGACGTGGCCGGTCGGCCGCTATTAGTAAAAAAGTCAACCTGGTTCTGAAACAATACACAATAACATAACGACGTTCCTTTAGTTTGACCTCTTTTCTGATGTGCCAACACATTTACGTATTTATTTTTGAAAACATTTGACGTCCTCTCACTCTGAAATCATCTCGTATACTGACGAGAAAAAACTCATGTCGCGGTTTTTATAATACCGTGATGCGAGTGACAATATCATTATATTGAAAAACAGTTTTAATTTATTTATGCATTGTTTTAATGCTTTTTAAAATAATTTTATTCAACAGACATTTAGAAAACATTGATGTGATGATAATGTATATTTTTATAATTCTCCTGTATTTGGAATTAAATGATGTAATTGAACTTTAAGCTATTTTTAGAGGTTGTGTAAATATTTTTTTACGCATTTGTTTTAAAGATTTTAACATATTTTATTTTTCCTCCATTTAGAAGAATAATTTTTTTGTTCAAAACATAATATTATTTTCTAATAAACAGTATAGAAATCTTCTAAAAACTGCATCAAAAACCGCGTTTTTGCTGCGTTTGCGGTAATATACCCTTAATAATGTACCTTTGTTAATGGATTTGATATAGTATGATCAGACAAAGGGGGCTACTCATAGATAGAATTAGTTCTAGAAGTCACTGTCTCACGCTAGAGGTAGAGCCCCAGTAGCACCTGTGCCTGTTGTTGGCTGTGAGGAGGGAACAGTGCTTTGAATGAATGGTTCTGTACTGCATTAAAAGCCGCAGACATTCCGGATGCCTATGATGCTTGATTAGTCCATCATCGCATCAATGATATTCGTCTGCTTCTCCTCCCAAACACTGCCAGTGAACATGAGCTTCTCCAGGTTCAAGTTTTGAGTTTATCGAGAGGTGGGTCCAAGGTTTCTTAGGATACATTGTAGGCAGACAGTAGTTGATAACACCTATTTTAGATGCCTATGCAGAATGGATATAGTGGTGCTCTGGCTAATCATGGAATCCTGAGCATTTTTCTCCTGCCCCACATTTCGAGGACGACGTATCTGTTTTTATACGATTGCATTACATTATTCAATTTGTGCAAAATTTAAGGTTCCGTTTTAATCGGGTGTTGTTCAAACATTATTTCAATGAAAGACTCTGACTTTCAGCTCTGGTGCACAATAAGGAGACACGCTAAATGCATTCCTGATATTTGTCAAATGAGAATGAATCATTTTTACAACTCTTTCATGTGTTCAACAGCAGTTTTACTGTAGAATGATTTGCCTGTTATTTTGTTAACCAAATCCTACAACGCAGGTCTCAGGCCTGGTTCAGTCCTGTCTTTCCTTTGAATCCACATCCACATCCATAAAGATACTTAAAGATGTTTAAATTTAAAATGATTGTTGCTGGTGATTGTTAAATCTTTAAAACTAGTATTCTCTATTAATATTATTGATTTTCAGGTCCCTTCGACCATTGCCGAAGAAAAGAAGATTAACCCATTTATGAGGGTCACAGAGCCCGAAGTTCAGAAGTACGCCAACAGCACCGATGCCATCGCTACCATGGCGCACATCCGCAAAATTAAAGACACGTACAAATGACAAACCAAGTCCCTGCTTAAGCCCATGTTTGTCAATGTAGTTTTTATGTTATTCTTTTTGTGGTATTGGGAACTGATTTAAATTAAACATACAATACAAACTTTTTCTTTGCCCTTTTAGCCGCAGGCATTTATTATTTTTAAAAAACCTAAATCATTTTGTACTTTTTCTTTTTAACTTTTTAGATTCATAGTGTTTCTCTAAGAGGGTTATTAATAACATTGTGATTTTATTATTTGGCCAAATCCACGGATAAAATAAAATCTGATGAATGAAACAACCTGACCTCTTCAAATTAAATTGCTGAACTGTAATCACTGGATTGATAAGTCTCCAAAAATAAGGGTTATGGTGTTCTATCTAATTTAAATTTTATCTGTGGAAAATCTAACACTTTGTTCAATGTTTTTATTCATGTGATATCTGATAGCTTAGAAAAATAAATAATAGGACTCAGAAGCTGTGCGTGATATTCTATTTTTAACTGTAGATATGTTATACACGCTTCTTTAGTTTTATATTATTAGTACCTATTCAATTGTTTATTCATCTGTGTCAAAATTTAAAGTGCATAATAAATTGATTACTTATTATTTTTGATGTTTTTTTATTTAAATGATAATTGTTAGTATAAATGCAAAATAAAGCACAAGTGCAAAATTTTCTATCTTTAATTATTATCAATTAACGGTTCCATGACACGAGTTGATTCCCCAATAGCTGGGCCCCCCCGGCAGTCGATATGCAAGTCGGTTAAGGAAAAATATAGTACACCTACCTACACAAAATATAACTAAGTGTCGCTGGGAGAACGTAGCGCCAAATATCAAAAGAATAAAACATATTTTCTTTCAAATGCGTCACGGATAAAATAACTTGTCTATATACTGTATACACCAGCTTGTAAGTACAAAAAATCCACGCTGTAAATAAATTTATTTGATAATCAAACCAACTTATTATTAAAGGTACTTTTGAAATCGATTTTTGGTTTGAAACAGATAAAAAATACTCAAAAAATAATAATAACTAGCAGTCAAAAACCCGCTCTGCAGGTTTTGCTGCTAGGCCCTGCGGGAGGCTTTTGTTTCGGCTCTGCCCAGTTAGTGTTGGTGACCATTTTATAAATCCAATAGTAACTGGTTCCAAAAATAGCTCGTTCCTCGGATCCACCGTCATCCAGCGTAGCTAGTCACCAGGACAAAGCAACAGAGACAGGCAATGACATCATATTATGTAATATATAGCCGCTTGATACAAGTATGTATTACTGTCAATGTTTCTATATCTGGAGAGATACTACATATTCACAAATTCATAGCAGTTATACCTAGGGTGGACACATCCCCATCCGACCTGCCGATGAAAGTGGCGACATCTTGTGACGAATTTTTGAATTCGAAACCGAATTACAACGGTAGCTTTGTTTGAAATTCCACTTTCTTAGGCGTTATTTGTGGCGTTGTTGAAGCCGGGTTCTGAAATTCAACCATGCAGACGCAAGCCTATTAATACTATTCGATTGTAATTTTGAGGGGCCAACTGTCAGCGGATCAACTGTCGGGCCACCAATAATGCATGCTTTTTTAATTTTACAATTGTCCTGTTATGCAATAATTAAGGTTGGGAAATTTTTTAAATGTGTAACATTAATAAAACTCGGTTGCTGTTCTATTTATAATTTTTAATAAATATAAAATTTAAATAAGCACTTTTTTTTACAAAAATCGCCTGTGTAAGATCAAAAATGTTAAAATTTAATTTTTTAAACCACAACATTGTTTGGCAATTAAATTCATTGCAGAATACAGTATTGAATGTTGACCATCATCAAATACAAAATTGTATTTTAAAATCAGTTCAAACATTATTTCACTGATAGCAACTTTCACTTGGTAAAAAAACTGGTTGTCTGTAAAGTCAGTTTACGGACGATAATTTTACGTGATAACGTCATATAATAACGATGGAGTGGAAGAGAGATAGATTCGTCACAAGCCGAACGCTTGTTCCGCGCTCTCGCTTGCACACTCGGCTCAGGCAGAACGTGACAATGAGTCATGCTTTTTCGTGAGTGCAGCCGGCGTTCATCGATTTATAAGATATTATCACGTCAAAAAGGGTTTGCGAAATTATGAAACTGCAGTTTGTCTTACTAATTAATTATTATAAATGAAAATCTTTAATAAAACAATAATTTATCCTAGAGCGTACTTTGCAGGAAAGTGCAAAAGTACCAAATCACACCAAATACAATCTGAAAAAATACTAAGTGACATTTTTTCATCCAATCAATCGCGTCGTGTCAACAATATATCAAATAAAATCAATCATTTGTTACCACGCTCTGTTCACTGAGAAGAAATTTCTTTAAAAACGAGCAAATAATGATTTGAGATTTTCAAGACCAAAAGTACATTTATTATTGAGTCATTATGGCTGTGTTGAGTTATAATATCCTTCTTTCGGGCAGCATTTTAGTGTCCATCATCAGGGCAGATGTGTAATTGATGATTACACATACAGATCACATTGCGTTACAGATTACCACCATCTACCCTGTAACGACACTGTAATCCTATTCAAAATGACAACTAAAGAAAGGGGTAGAGCAACACGGCATAATAACCCAAAAATAAATCACAAAGAGCAAATCAAATAGGTACCTTGCACTCATAAGGAATGTATACTAGAATCATTTTAAAGAGATTCTTGCTTGTGTAGTGGAAAACTACAGAACATCGTAGGACTACTGTGGGGTAAGAGGGAACTGCGGATAGGTAAAATATTTCAAACCAGTTTGAGTCACTATCAGCGTGCCCAAATACATTCAAATTCTATGTAAGCCTTATATAGACCCAAAGATATTGAAATAGAAGGAGATGGGCTATCCTGGACTGTGCTTCCTGGTGTCACCGATATTTTTAACCAATACTATTGCACACGTTCAAAAAGTCAACTAAATGAATGAATGAATGTATTCAAACTATATTGTTAACCAATACTACTGCACACCTTTGAAAAATAAACTAAATTCCGTTTTCAAACTATTCCCATTAGGTAGTAGTTCCGGCGACAGTCGGGCGGATATCATTGCATATCTCCTTATATTTCAATATCTTTGTACAGGCCTATCTGAAGAGTGCACCAATACCTTATGAATGCATTTGCAACAAAAATAATTCCAATACCTCGAAAAATTTCAATCGTTTTGGTGGGGTTTGAAAAATTCTAACTTTGAAAATGACATTTATAAAAATAACACAAAATACTGATATTTAACCTGTCAGGCCTCTGACTTATTGATCGTATATTTCTTAGGATGGGTTGTTTCAAAAAATTTGATGGATTCATCAAATATTTGAAGTTGATTTTCACGTTCTGTGTAGGTTCTATTCAAGTTCTGTTATTATATCGTTATAGGACAGCTGCTTCACAAAATTGAAATAATCACAGAACTTGAATAGAACTTACACAGAACGTAAAAATTAACATCAAATATTTGATGAATCCATCAAATTTTTTGAAACAACCCGTCCTTAGAGACGCTGTTAGAAGGTCGGAATATTTGTGTGTATTTCCGCTTTGCAATAAAAGCCAAATAAATAGAATATTTCTGAAAGTATATGAAAATTAAAATCTGTTTTTGAAAGGTGACGAAATATGCTTTTAAATTTTATTATTAGAAATAAATATATCATTTTGGAAATACCAAAATTTTTAATGGCTCATCTTACTTTTTTCAACAAAACACTGAACTAAAACTACTGACAATGGAAAAAACAAATAAACATTAGTATCGCCTAAATTTTTTTTTTCTCAAATTGCAGTTGAAATCTTTGGTTTCATAGAGGTGGTACTCATTTTAACATTTACGGTTAACTTCGAGATTTTAATATAAAGCTTGGTGTTTTCTCTTTCTAACACTGTTTAGATCATATTTCTCACCAAGACAGTAAGCGAGATACGATTTCTATGAGATCATAATAATATGACGGCCGGCATAGTCCAGCGGTAAGACTCTTGACTCGCAATCCGAAGGTCGCGGGATCGAATCCCGGGGAGGCAAATAAATTTTATTTGATTAATTTGTGTTATTTCACAATTTATTAATTTTAAATAATATATAGTATATTTGCGGCATGTTCCAGAGTGGAAGATACTATCAGTATCGCCCTGGTGCAAGACCACCATTCAGAATTGAAACGTTGCTTTAGCTTTGTTTCGTGATCAGATCTGAATAGCCAGGTACTTCCCCACCTTCCTCTTCCCTATCTCCTTCCCCTTCCCACTACCTTCAGCCTCACAACATATCCCAATTGGGGATACCAGTCTCACTGCCTCCAGGTGGGAGCAGTCGGGACTCTTGTGCAGTATTCATATTAAAAACAAAATAGCTGTTTCCAAAAGTGAACCAATTGACTCAATGAGTAATAGCTTTCATTTGTTCGCAAAACCGAACAAATTAGCCTGGGGGGTTAAACTATAGGTTCTCTCGCCTTATCAGAGCGGGGGTGGGCAAAAGGGATACACAACTCTGTTGTAACACATACTCCTTGGTTCATTCGCATTCATACCTTATCTCATCTGCACTCTAGTCATTGCCACAACTCTCGACATAACAAATTAGTTTCTTCCATTACAGTTAGTTTAATTCAAGATGATTACTTCTCAGTAAACAGAGTACTTATACAAAGCTTAAGCGTAGAATTTATAATTAACGGTCTTTGAATAACACAGATATATTTCATCTCTTCCTTCTTCCGTTCATGATTTATTTTACAAAAAGTTTGGATAACCTAAGGGATGGATTTGTACATCTTAATCTAATCATTACGATAATAATATTAAAGGAGATTGGACTATTCTTTTTTTCTGTACAAAATACTGGTTCAAAATCAGGTACTTTTGAGATCTTTCATTCTTTCTTAATATACAGGGACATCTCTTCGGCATACTTCTCCTTTGATCGCTCGAACATTGCCACGTAAACCTGCAAACAAAATAAAAACAATCAGCGATAGATAAATACAACACCACAACATTTTCCTTGCTCCAAAATTAACTGTCTGCCTACAATATAATATCCGCAATGAGGCAACGACTGAAATTTTTTTTTTTTATTAGCGACTATATAAAATAATTGTACATACAAAATATAATGATGAATTTAATGTTAAATATTGTATTTCTTAGTCCTCCTCGCTAAGGGGTCCTGTGCCGAAATGGACTAAAATTATTTAAATATATTTCATTTCTCTTCTATGTCGTTTTTAGTGTCTCTATTAGGGTTTTTTCATTGATCTCTTTCAGCCATATTTTTATTCTTGATTTGTACATTAGAATTTTTTATTAGTTTTATGTCTTGGGGAAGGATGTTATGAAGTTTTGTTGCAAAGTATGTGTAGTTTCTTTGTCCGAATGTGATTTTCTAACTTAGAATGTTTTTTGTATCATTTTTATTTGACCTAGTTTTATGCATACAAGGTCTAGTGGAGGATTCAGTATTTTTGAAAAGCTTTAATAATATATTTTTGGCATATATTTGTTGCACATTTGGTACGTCAAAGCTATTGAAAATTTCAATTTAACCCTTCGAATAATGAGAAAATAATATCTATGTACTTTTGCCTGTCAAAGTTTGCGCGCAAAAATTCTCGGTTCTTCCCATGCATTTCAAATGTTAATTTTTATTGGTTATTTTTTAATCTTTTTGAAAAAAAAAATTGTTCTAAAATCTAAATAAAATAATCTTTCCGATGTGCTTATCAAAAATTAAGATTTTTGTTTTAATATATTAAAATTTTTATATTGAAAATGTGAATTAGCTTAAAAATTACGTACCTGGGGTTTCCCCAAAAAAGTACATAAAATAAAAGAAAATTAAAACTTTAAATACAGATTCCTTTTTTTAAGAAAATTTGTAATAAAACTGTCACCTCACTTTTTATCACATTCATACAATTTTATTTTTAAATTAATTGTTTATTACGTCACACATTGGCGCAAAATAAAATCGTCACTTATGATCGAGTTTGTAAAATATCTGATCAATATAGCTCGTTTATTCCTAAGGCAATAAGAAGCAATATTTCTTTCGCTTTCAAATATAAAAGAAATCACAAATTTTTGCTTGACAGGAAGAGAGATATCTAACTTTTAATGACGCTCGGTCGTTCTGGGACAATCTGGGTCTCCTGTTATTATAACGGCATATGATGTTTTGGGACAACTAGGGTCTCCTGTGATTAGACGGGTTAAGGCGTTCTAATGGGTACTTTCAATATGGTCTTAATGATTCCTTTTTGAATCGTATTCAGGTTGTGTATGTACTTATGTGTAGCAGATCCCCATCCTATGATTCCATATTCAATTTGAGTATACAAGTACAGTACTCACTCAGTAGTCCGCCACTCAATTTTCCGACAACTACTATAAGCAGCCATTATTTTTACTAGTTGAAAGCTCAAAATCAAGCTCTTTAATTAGCTAATATTCATGTATCAAATTCAGTAATCTACGTGCAGAGATTCGAGTCAAGCTTTGTATACCGACGTCTTGGATCACCTTACACACTCAGTTACTATATCTCCGTCTAGCTTGCTAGAGCTGACCATTTACCGTCGTCATCAGGGTTAATTATTGTTGTTTTAGGATATTTCGGTTGGTCCTCTGTGTATTCTAGAAACTGTTGCATGAGTTTCTGTTCGTTTCGTTCTGCAAAGTTTTTTTTGTTTGAATAAGTTTACAAAATGGATTCTTCTCGCAAACGTAAACATAAAATCATAATGTAACAAAAGATCGATATCATTTGTTTGTTTTTACAAAATACCTGTTTTAAATTTTAGCTTATTTTGTATTAATCTCTTTCACTAATTGGAAAGTCGTGCGACTTTTCGCGGGTGGCGGATTAGTGAGAGTCCTGTATCTATTTATACAAAGGAGAGTGCCAGACTTTAATAACCTGCATTATTACAATTTTTGAATCTCAGCTGGCTTCAGACAAATATTTGTGGCACTACCCCAACTGATAATACCATATTCAAGGGATGATGATTGTACAAGAACTAAACTTGTTTCAGTTGTTTTCTATTTAAAATATTCATAACATTTTTAAAGAAATACGTAGATGGATTTCCTCAGTTTTGACGTTAGGTTTGTAACACGTACATTCCATTTAATTAGCCTGTGGCGGGCGGGATTTTTATACAAATCTACAGTTTTATTCTAAGGTTGCTGGAATTTTGCACACTTGACCTTCAAAAGAGGAAGGTCACGTTTACATAATATTTAAAAAAACTCTTGATAAAGCCTGGTCAACGCCAGGGACTTCAGCTAGTATACACATGTATATATTTACGTTATAATCCGAGGTCGGAGAGATTAGAGGGAAATGAGATTTTAGAGAGTAGTGGCAGGAGTTACAAAATAGGATTGAATCGAGAAGCTCAACAACGTTCCTAACATCGAACCCACACTACTCTTGATAAAAAAGTGACAATTGAGGTGGCTTGGACATAATATGCTGAGATTGCCAGAAGATAGACTTCTGCTTAAAATACTGAGTGCATTTCCAGAGAGAAGACCTCCAGCAAAACCGTAAGGCATTGATTGTTTGCAAGACCATATATTACGTTTCTCACCTTTTTATCCTCACTGGAGAGGGTTCGCCACCTGGAGGCCAGCTGCCGGGTAACTTCCTGTTTGCTGGGCTCAGCCCCGCTGCTATCGGAGCAGCCCTCGGCTAGAATGATGGGGCGCTGCTCCTGGCAGAACTGGAAGAAGGCATTGCAGGGCTTCTTGGGGGCATTAGGGTCCTTTTCCGCCTGGAAAAAATGCATGAATTAATTGGGCCATTTATTTTTAAGGAAAAATGGTGGCAAAAAGGATCATTTTCAAAAACCATTGAACGCTGAACTCATGGTGAAATTTTCACAACTTTTAATTTCAAGGTCAAAAGAGCAATTTTCCGATTTAATTTAACGACATTAATTTTAATGACATTTCCATAATGAGCTAGGGAGATTTAAAATATAGATAAGAAGGCAAGACAGATGAAACCAAGGTTAGGCCAAGTAGCAACTAGGTACTAGTAACAGTTTAGTTTTGAAATGAATTTTTGTATAAAAAAAATGCATAGAAAATGCTTGTTAAATACAAAGAACATAATAAAATATAGACATTGTATTTTTCTGAGTTCTATTTTTGAAGGTCAAAACATTTTGTTCTGTAAAGATATTATGATTGGACTTTAATCAAAGAAATATTAATAAGTAAGTTGATATTTGAATTAACGGCTTAACTAAACTATTTTAGTGTGTAATAAGTTTGTCTGTTAGTGTAGAATAGTCATTTATTTTAAGAAGTAAACAAGCTTAATTTATAATTTGGCATAAATCAGTCAGTACTTGTGCAAAATTGCACAATTTGTAGATACTCCACCAATGAGAATGGAAATATTGCTTGAAATAGCTGTCATATTTGGTAAATTTCTTGGATACTTCCCAACCTTCCCTTACCTCATCCTCTTCCCTTCACCTTACAACATATCCCAATAAAATGAGAACGACACTGGCTTCGGGCTGTTAGAACCATTGTTTGATGATCACATTAAGAAATTTAGTAAAATAGTACATACTTTTTCAGTCTTGGTTGCTTTTCTTTTTGTCGCTGTCTTTTTTCCTGGTGTTTTTTCAGTTGTAGATCTATTATTCGAGGGGGTGGAACATTTCTCAGTTTTCGGCACAATAAAACCTGGGAACGGTGGCAGGGTCGAGATATTTGGTTTAATATCCTCTTCTTCCACTTTAATTGTCCTAAACCCGTCTCCGTGCATATCCAACCGATTCATTAAAAACTTAATTTCCTTCTTGCACTTTTTTGTCATCTTCTTGACTTGATAAATCCTTGAACAAAAATGATTAGATTATAACGGAGATTATTGTTATTGTATCGCTCGTATGCAAATTCTAAACGGTCGAAACAACACGTAACATTCTGTTAAATAGTTCAACGGGGATATTATAAAACGTATATTATTACCTGTGGACAATTCTCTCGTTATCCTGCTGCAATACTTCGCATCTTTCGAGCAACAATTGGTATTTCCTGCGGTACAAGTCCTCCTCGGGCGGTAAGCTGTCCATATCATCCGACTCCTCAGAAATACTGGGGTTAATCGGCGGTACTGTCATTTTGGTATATTTAAAAATCGTTTTTCACCCAAACTCCGACACATCTACACGTCTTGTTTACGTTCCTTTTTAACATGGCGTTGGCAGCCCTGCTAAGCTTCAAACCTCAAAAAGAAATATTTTTCCAAGTTCTGAAGAATTGAAAATTATAATAACTATTTTTGCAATCAATTGTACCTCAAAAATAATTAGAATGTTTTCAATTTATTATTAAAACAATAAACAGGTATTTTCGTCACAATAAAATGTTTATTGTCGTTTTGTACGTTTTGGAACACGGTTGGATCAAAATCAAAAAAAATATATAAAATTTTTGACAAATTTTAAATTATAATGTCTATTAAGCATATAATTAGGTCTTCAAAAAAACTTGTTAACGTTTTAGCTAACACGTCTTTCCTCAACGCAACATAAATAAGTTATTATTGTCGTATGATTGCATTTTGTGAACGTTTTGGAACATGGTTCCCTTGGTTCCTTGGTTAGAGGATGTCGGTAAAACAGTTTCCTTCTGAATAATTCCGTAAAACAAAATAGAGAGGAAAATTGGAAAACGTCAGTCTGGTTTTGTATTGCTGCAAAATTGATTTCCTCGGCGCGTGTTTCGGGAAAATTCGCAACACCATGTTGTGCCGGCGTGACATGAATATATAAACCCCTCTCTCTTAATGTTCCCTTTATTCTCTAAGAACTTTGATTTCTGTGAGTATCTCTATTTATAAAATAAGATCAAGTATTTTTAACACACATTTTTCTTGCGTGTTTTTAATGTTACTTTTAAATTAAATTATTTATTTTTCTATTGTTTTTTGTAGATGGATCTTTTGTACTCTCGAATATCTACCAGAAATGGTATGGCAGACTCAAGTTTCAAGGCGTTCCATTCTGGTAACGCTGATCCTCTGTGCTCTGATGCTCTACCTCTCCTACAGCTTCAACTCTTGTCTTGTCTCAAATCTTAACAAGGTTTTAAAACGGGTTAGTATAAATTAATAATGTTAGTCTTTTTTACACTAACATTTTTTCTAATCTGAAACCATACTTATCTTATCATCTTCCACTATATAAACATTAGTACATATCCACAATCTGTTTGAAAAAAGTAGGTATAGTAGATGGACTTTTTGTATTCATCTTATAGTCCCTTTCAAGTCTGGACTATGTCTTTGAAGATAGGAAATCATAAAGAGATTTTTTTCTTGTGTAGTGATGTACTTTTTTATGTGAATGCCGCACAAAAGTCCCAACTACTCCCAACTGTCTGGAGCCAGTAAAACTATGGGATCCCCAGCTGTGTATGTTGTGGGTCTGAAAGAGGTGAGGGGAAGAGGAAGATGATCGACATATAAAACCAAATAAACATATAAAATTAACAAAAAAAATCAAATAAACAAATATAATTTACTTAGAGCACGCCGGGATTTGAACCCGCAACCTCCGACCGCGAATGTCAGCAAGCCGTCATACTGGAAGGATCAAAATTTATTTTATTTTTATTTTAAATAACTATAACATAATAACCATCGTAATAAACTAAAATTATTAACTAAAATCGGTCAGTCAGAATAAATTAAATAATTTTTTTGGTTATGAACAAATTAATTGTTTTATTTCATTAATATCTCAACCTCAAAGTGACTGCCTTCTACCAAAATATAAACTAACTCTTTATACTGTTTTGATTAATATTGTTTTAATTTTTTATTCCCTGCCTTCCTATGTTTTTAATATAAATATATTCTACTGTAAAGATCCTGTTAATAAAGAACTCCAGTCCAATTTTTTAAATTTTTTTTTAAATGAATAATGAACTTCTAACTTAAATAACTGCATATTTATTTTTAAAGTTAGTTTTAATAGTTAAAATAAATGTCAAAGTTTTCATTTTTCAAGATCCTTTGAAAATCACCGTATCTAGTGTGAATCGTGTGACGTTATCATGACCACAAGTTTTAGTTATTTTCAACAGGCATTGTCATTTTGTATGGAAGAAGCTATGAAACTATTCAATAAGTAAAACATTATTTAGGTGAATTTTTTTTATTTATTATTTTATTTTTATTTTGTTATTATATTTTTCAATATTATTACGGGAGAGTGGTATAAAAATTGTTTGAAATTTTTTTTTTTTTAGCTTTACGAATCGAAATCAATATTATGGAAACCGAAGCATCAATTTTGTAAGCAACTGGATACAGCGAAATTTATATATGAAATTTTTTTTTTAAAGCCATAATATTTTTCACTGGAACTCCTTATTATAAAAGGATGGTTAGGCCCTCCGTTCATGGAGATACTTACAAACTACGTGATTGTGACACAACCACAAGTACCCTGCAGATGTACTACTTTTTAAAGCTGGTTTCCGTACACGGCACTACCCGAATTATACTGAACTTGATCATTTTTCACGTGCAGCCGTGGAGTTAACACGATGTCGAACGATGTCAAATGACTTTTTTTCCAACATTAATCTATGCCTTCTTCACTAAATCCTTTCTTGCGTATTCTGGTAATGTAAAGTTATGTAAACACGCATTTTTATTCACTTCCAGAACAAATCTAACATTACTTTCATGTTCAGACGCCATTTCTGTCAAACGTCAAACGAAAGTAGCAGACACGAATGCTACAACGCGTAGCGCGCTACCAGCACCGTCGTTAGCGCGCTACCAACTTCAATCTGACATCCGTCGCGCAGCGCCGTGTACGAACACCAGCAAAAATGTATGGCGGGTACCCACGAGCGGTGTGCGTGCTACGCGCATCAGGCTCGAATAGTTTGTAAGTAGCTCCGTGTACGGAGGCGTTTACTGTCACCCATCAATATTAAATATAAGAAGCAAGTTAGGACATATTTTCCTTTTGAATGCTCCTTGATGACATGTATACGACCTCTGCCTGGGAATACTGTAGGTTTTATATTACATAAAATAAAAATCATTCTTGTTTCGCCCCCTTCAGCACCCGATACACGCCTTCATCGCCAACTATGCGGCTACAGCGCCCCCACTGCCTGCGCAGCCAGTGGCCCCCCAGACGGTGGTGCGCGTGGTGCCGCTGGACTCGACGGGCCCCCTGGAGCTGCTGGACGGGGCGCCCAAGTACCGCTTTTTGCGCCAGCAGGGGCTGCGGCCCAATCGCAGGCTGCCCGACGCACTCATTATCGGCGTCAAGAAGGGGGGCACCAGAGCGCTACTGGAATTTATTAGGTGAGAAGAGAAATTAATCTTGTAATAAAAAGATTTAATATTCAAACGGATAAACTTTTATTACGCGCTCAAATTTACGAAAGCAATAATAATATGTATCTTTATTGAACGAAATTTGCATGATTTATAACTAAAAAAGTACATATTCAGTGTTTGTTTACAGTGGTTTAAAAGTTGCATTACAAAAGAAAATAATGTACATATGAACAGTAGGTACTTGAAGTGTAGAAAATAGTTATAAATCAAGGTTTCTCGTATCCTGCCTCACTAGGCTAGCCTGTGTTGAGGCAGTAATTTTAAGTCAATTTATAATACTTGTGAACGTACCTACACTAAGTACACTTATATTAATATATAATCATACAATAGATTGGTTGCATTAAAATAATAACAACCACACTGGTACAATAATAACAACATTGGTTTCATAACTAATTTCGAAACTGGGTGAGTGCACCGGTAAAGGCCCTATCATTATTTTTGATCCAAATTTTTTTGTTATTTTTGAAAGTTTTTGTGAATCACATTTTTTATTCTAACTGGAAGAATGATGTAAAGTCTTGTTGCAAGGTATCTGAAGTTTCATTGGCCAAAAGTAGTATGCGTTATGGGAATTTGTAGTAAGTCTTTGTTATTGTTTCGAGTTCAGCAAATATTTAATCTTTTTTCATAGTATATATATGTATATTTGTGCATAGATGAGTGAGGACTGTTTTTGCGTAATATTTAATAATATGAATGTGAATGTCAAACACATTCATTTTATTAACGATTAAGTTCGAGTCTGTAATTGGAGGTATGTAGTCTAAGGATTATTTTTATAATAGTTTTCTGTGCCTTTATGATTGCGTCTAGTGCAGATGCAGTGCCACCTCCCCATGCTATGATTCCATACTCAATAATAGATTGACAGACTGCAAAATAAATCATTTTCAAGTGTTGTAAGTCGAGAAAATTTCACGTCGTTCTAAAAAAGTGCATGGTTTTTCTTATTTTGTTTGCAATTATTTGGGTTATTTTTATTGCAATGTTATCATCAAAAAGGCTTGAAAACACGGAGCTTAGTATGTAAGAGGTACAATGCTATTTCAAACAACACTCAAGACAGAATGGTGGTTAATTTTGAAACCGCTCTCTTTCTCTTTCTAAAGTGCTGTCCAACGCGCATGCGTTTCAGTGTGGCGACTAAATGAATATTGCCACTGTTTAAAATTTAATTATGAGCATTTCCTACACAACCTACATATCCTTATTTTCTTTTTTCAGACTGCATCCAGATGTCCGCGCAGCCGGTTCTGAAGTGCATTTCTTTGATAGATATTATGAGAAAGGCTTCCAGTGGTATAGGTAAATCATTTTGCTTTTAATTTTTATGTATTTTTGTTTTCTTGAATAAATTTTTTCACAACTTGGTTATTAAGCCAAGAGGTTTGCTATGTTTGGTGACTTAGCCGGGGTGCCCGGGTTCATGGGGTGAAGTTTTTATGGGTCTTGGCGGTGGATCCGTCTGCTCACCAGCTGCATGGCAGGCCGTATCGGAAGAGAATGGTTGAGGGAGGCCTTTTGACTTCTCCAGCCGTACTCTCTCGGAACATTGCCTTGCACCGCAGTGGGAGGGATGGATTCATACGTCCATCACTCCTGGACACACTGACCCCCAGATTCCTACCCAGCCCTAATACTCTTTTCCTTCCCAGAACTTCCTCTCCTTCCTTTCCTAAAAATACCCTCCACACAGCATCCCCAAAGATGGGCCTTCTGTGTGGAGCTAATGTAAAAAAAAAAACGAATCCAATTTTGATGGTTCATTTTTTACTTGATTTTAGATACCTAATTATTAATTCACGGTGGCGGTTCTTCACAGGAGAACAATGGGGACAGTCCCCGCCAGTTATACCCGAAACCTACAAAATGAAAGTCGATGCTTTGACTTCACTAAATGAATGAATTCTTCAAACATAAAAGTAATAACATTTGCAGAAATAAAATACAAAAAAATCATTCCGGATCATTTTAATGCGGCCCGACGACCGCCCAGTCTGGCCGGCGGGAGCGGAATGATAGCCGACATTACTGACAAGCCGACCGACAGCGAACGACGAACGAAGAGCGCACAAACCTATGAGTTCATTTTTCAGTGCGCAGAATCCATTGCGCACTTGGGGGACAATCCGAGAGATAACCCAACGTTTCTTACGCGATCGTATACCATGCGAGAAATGCAGGCGCACTCGTATGTGAATTTCAAACACTGTGGGGATCATTCACTAAATCCCCACAACAAACTATCTAGTTAACCATTTTGTGAAGTGTTAGGCGGGAACCTCTCGCTTTCAAATTAAGTTCGATAATAATCTTGCAAGAAAAAGAGTTATTTTTATTATGCTATATTTGTAAATTGGTATATATCTATAGTCATTTTATATTATTTTGTTTTTAGATGTAGAGTTGAATTTTATTTTATTTTATAGAGTTGAATTTTATATTATATTGAGATTACGGTACAGTACGTAAAAAATTTCGATCCCCACCATCAAAGAAGTGCTCAAGCCGCCACTGGTAATTCATAATATCTTCCATTAAAACTACATGTTAGCTTAGTCTGATGTTTTTTTAAGCTGCATATGTTTACTGATGATTTTCCTTATCCACTATGTAGAACGCTTATCTTTGAGTTCAATTTAATGTCAAAAAGTTTATCATTAATGTTAAACTGATATTTGTCCTCGTTTTGCTCTGAAATTTTTAACCCACTTAAAAAAAAACATGTTTTGTTTTTCTTGTTCTCCTGTATTTTCCTCTGATCATTGATGATCAGAGGAAAATACAGGATCATTGATGATTAAACAAAAAGACTGGATGGTACATTAGGATGTTCAGAAGTTGAAGTTCAGAACTGAAATTCCAAGGTTGTCCACTTTCTGGGGACACTTGATATTTATTGGCTGCCATCTTTATGTATGATTGCAAGATTCAAACCCGAACTATATGCAATCTAGATGGTGTCTGGATAAATTTTTATCCATTTTATTTAATGTGCGACATCTATTGACTTTTCTTCAAGTCTAGGATGAATATTATCATTTTTTTATGTAACTTTTATGAGTAAAACCTCAAATTGTAATATTTATTTAAATGAAGACACTATGAGCGAAAAACTCAATTGAAAATCTGGAAACAGAAAAATCGGAAAAAGATATTTGCACCTCTGGGACTCGAACCCAGGACCTCTCTCTTTCCGGGCGAGTGCTCTTGACCACTGAGCTAAGGTGTCAATATCCAATTCGGTCACTTTTAACTGTACCATACTTCGACTAAGAACCACCCATATTATCTTCTAGTTTGAGCATATATTATAATTAGTTAATTTGTTGTATGATGAAGACAACACATGCCGCCCACGCTGGAGGGGCAGGTCACCATGGAGAAGACGCCCAGCTACTTTGTGACCAAGGAGGTGCCCAAGCGGGTACAGCACATGAACCCCTCCATGAAGCTGCTCATCGTGGTGCGGGACCCCGTCACCAGAGCCATCAGCGACTACACTCAGGCTGCCAGGTACCAAACAATTGATTTTTCTCTGAGCGACTTTTTGTTGTATAAAATGCTAAAATTTTGCTTCTCCTTAAGTTGGTTTCTTATTTCTGAGGATCGTGACTCACACTCTTCTGCACAGCGTGGAGAACTGCAGACACCGACTTACCGGACGCCAGTAATATTTGGTCACTCCAGCGCGTTGATGACCTTCATCAGCTTCTCCTTGCCCTTTGCCAATAACTATGAGTTTTTCCAATAACTATGATTTTTTCCAATAACTATGAGTTTTTTCAATAACCATGACAATAACTATTGAGTTTTTCCAATAACTATGAGTTTTGCCAATAAGGGGCCATCCATAAATTACGTCACACCATAAGGGAGAGGGAGTAGAGAAGTGTAACAAGGGTATGGGGGGTCATCAGCTCTGTGACGTCACATGTAAAAATCTAAATTGTTAAAATGCAAAACTAAAAAAATAAAATATAAAATTTTGAACTTCTGTTTTGATTATTTTTAGATGTAAAATTGAAAAATATGTGATGTCACACTAGGGGGGAGGGGGTCACACAAAAGTGACTGTGTGTGACAGGGACGGGGGGGGGGGGGTCAAAAAATCATGAAATTCGTGTGACGTAATTTATGGATGGCCCTAACTATGAGTTTTTCCAATAACTATGAGTTTTGCCATTAACTATGAGTTTTTCCAATAACTATGAGTTTTGCCAATAACTCCTATGAGATGATGCACGTCGTCGTTAATATTCTTTGATAAAATCATTGACTTATCTGTGTACTTTAAAGATGATGCTGTAATACCATATGACACTATAAATCCTTATCAGGCATCCTGAAACATGAGACTTGCAATTAAATTTTTTCAACATTATCAATCATATAAAAATAATGTCCTTTGTTCAAGTCTGTGAGGAGATAAGGATTATCGCCTCTATCTGACGTGCCAGGAACAAACGAAAAAACGTCAACTTTAACGTAATATTTTGCAGGTTAATTTTATGCTATCTAATGTAATTTTTACTGAAACACATTCCTGGAATACTAAACTATACATAAGAACAATATTACTTGCGTTTATTCAATGAATTTATACTTTTTACTACGTTTCAAATAACATGGAAAAAACGAAAAAATTTCGCGATGTTTTGACTTTTACGTAATATTTTGCAGGTTAATTTTATGCTATCTTATGTAATCTTTACTGAAACACATTCCTTGAATACTAAACTATACATAAGAACAATATTACTTGCGTTTATTCGATGAATTTATACGTTTTACGATCATTTCGTCGCCCGCGACGCGAGACTTGACAGCCGCCATTTTGTCCAGCCGAGCGGCGCGCAGCCACGCAGGCCGTGTCATAAACAATTTCAAAGAAATTATATCGCTGCTCTAGGTGGGTTCACGGTATCTTATACCTTATGACAAGAATGCCCCAAGCGATTCTGACCTTCTTCTTCACACGTTTTCTTTATACATAAGGGTTAAAATCGCATAACAAAATTATTTTTTAGTGATTATTTTGGCTTGCGCCGATGGTACACCGGCGGACAAACGGCAAGTTAAGCGTTAAAATAATTAATTGGAGGGGTGTTGGTTATTCAATAAATGGTTCCCTGGGCGGCGGTACCTAAACCCACCTCCCAAATATAGTTACTAATTGGACACACATGAAAACTACTAATAAATTTCGTCGATTTTCTAATGTTTTCTGATATTCTTGTGTTTGCTTTAGAATCTTTTGAATTATTTGTTAGTGGTTGTAGGTACTATATCAGGTTGCTGCTAAGTACTACAGGGGATAGCTTCATTAGCATTTCAATATAAAATATATCAATTGCTTTCTCTATTGTAGCAAAAAGCCCTCGATGCGCAAATTCGAAGAGCTGGCTTTTGTGAACGGCTCGGTACTGGGCCCCGTAGACACGGTGTGGGGTCCTGTGCGGCTGGGTGTGTACGTGCGTCCCCTGCAGCGCTGGCTCCGCTGCTTCCCGCTGTCACAGCTGCTTCTCGTCAGCGGGGAGCGCCTCATCGTGGACCCGGCTGCCGAAATTGCACGAGTGCAGGTGGGAATCACATACATATCGTCAATGTACATTATGTTTTCTTCTGATTAATTAACCCCTCAGGCTAATTTGTTCGCTGAGAACTTCTCGTGTAGGTCTCATAGAAATTGTTGTGTCTCCCTTCCTGTCATGGTGAGAAATATGATCTAAACTGTATTAGAAAGAGAAAATTCCAAGCTTTATTTTCAAATCTAAAAGTTAAACACGAAATATTTAAAATTCACACCTTAATGAAACCAAACTTTCCCACCACAATTTGAAAATGTTGTGAAACTTTTGAAATTTCTTATTAATTATTTTCTCATGAAATACCAAAAAAGTAAAGTGTCTATAATATTTAGAATACGTTTGTCTAATAAAGTATGTGTGTGTTTGTATTTTTTTTTCATTGTGATTAATTTTAGTTAGAAAAAACGTAAGGTGAGCCATTTTTTAAACTTTTTTATGTTTGCATTTAAAAAATTTTATATTTCAAAAAGTATATGTTTATTTCGAATTATAAAATTTGAAAGCATATTTCATCACCTTTCGAAAATAGTTTTTGGTTTTCGGATACATTTAGAAATATTCCTTTTATTGCAAAGCGGAAATACACACAAATATTCCAACCTTCTAGCAGCGTCTAAGAAATATACAATCAATAAGTCAGAGGCCTGACAGGTTAAATATCAGTATTTTGTGTTATATGTCATTTTTAAAGTTTGAATTTTTCAAACCCCGCCCAAACGATTGAAATTTGTCGAGGTATTGGAATTATTTTTGTTGACAACTGAAATAACTACGTTTAATGACACCGGTGTATTTTCTTTTTTAGGATTTCCTCGGGCTAAAGCGCGTTGTAACTGAGAAGCACTTCTACTTCAACTCCACCAAGGGTTTCCCGTGCCTCTTCAAATCTGAGGGCCGCTCTTTCCCTCACTGCCTCGGCAAAACTAAAGGTCGCAGTCATCCCTACATCAACCCGGCAGCCGTGGAGAGACTGAGAGAGTTCTATAGGCCCTTCAACCAAAGATTCTATCAGATAACCGGCATCAACTTCGGTTGGCCGTAGATATACATATTATAAACCTGCTTCTACAAATTACAGTTCAAGCCTTTCAACCAAAGATTTTATCAAATATCCAGCTTCATCTCCGGTTGATCATAGATAGATAAACAAACTACAAGTAACTAACAATCGCAAACTTACTTACATATATGTATTTCTGCATGCCCTCTAATCAAATATTTTATCATTTTTAGAAACAACCTAGACTATTTATAGAAAAATGTACAAATGATTTGCATAGAATTCTTTAGGCCCTTCTAACAATGATTCCATCTAACGATTGACCAAATATTATATAATACATCCATCACAGACGTGATTACATACATAACTGTACAAGCCCTTAATCCAAAGATTTGTTCAAATAACCAACATCAATATCGGTCATATAAAGTATAAGATATAAACCATCCCAAATCTGCTTCTAGAAAACTATATACTCTTCTACCAAAGAATCGAAAGAATATCTTGCTCAATTTCAGAATTACAAAAAAATTATGTCCAACGAATCAGGTTTCCAAAAAGAAATTCATCTATACATCATTATTTTCATCATTCATTCAACGATCATCGTTCAAACTCTGCCTGTTTTGTTAAGTTTTAGTACAAAAATGTTTTATTTGAGTGAGATTATGAATACTTATAAAGTAGGTTCTTTATATTATTATTTTTTATAAAAAATGCCAATTAGAATGGAGTGAAAATTCAAAATCACCCGATTTCTTCAATTTTTTTTTATTTGTTCACTTCTTCATTCTGTATTTGTTTTTCTTTGCAATCCTGTTGCAATTTGTTACGCATATTTATTTATATATGTTCATTAATTATTTTTATAAATATTGCATCATGTATACCTTAGCTTAATACCGTCCGCATAGCATACCTGCTACTTTGTATAAGATTCAATCCCTTTTTAATAAAACAAGGAATCAAAAATTAATATCTCATTTAGACGGATATTCTTAAATGACGAATGTGAAATTTTAATTAAGATTGAAGATAGAAATGAAAAAAGTGTACCTATTGTGTGTATTTTATAACGTGTGAAGCTTTTGGTTAAATTTTGTACAAAATTAAGTTTTTTTCGTAATGTATAAATTATGACAGCCATTAACCTCTTAAATGCCACGGGAGGAAACTCGAAAATTTCGCGATGTTTTGACTTTGACGTAATATTTTGCGGATTTATTTTATGCTATCATGTATAATATTTACCGAAACACGTTCCCTGAACAATAAACTATGCTTACAGACAATATTACTTGCGTTTATTTGACAAATTGATAGTTTTATCGATCTTTTCATGACATGCGACGCTCAAAGTTTGACAGCTCAAATCGCGGCAGAAATGTCATTTCGAAAGTCATAGATATGTGCAAAGATGATTATTTGAGAGGCTAGGTGTGTTCCTTATATCCGTTACGTCAAGAACAAGAATGCCCCAAGCGATTCTGACCTTGTCCTGCATACATTTTCTTTATACATAAGGTTTAAAATCGCATCTCAAAATTTTTTTTTATTTTTTTTTTATGGCGCGTCCCGGGCGCGCAATCGGCAAACCAGAGGTTAAAGACAACTTACCCTTTATTTATAACATTCAGTTAAGTGAATGATGTTTTATAATTTATTTAGTATTTAAGTTTTTTTTTTTTTTTAAATGATAATTGTATTGAATCTTTCGACAGATTTTTTCTCAGAATGAAAGCTTCTATCGATTTTAATATATTGAATTTTTCCACCAATCATTATATTCCGTACATCAAGCTCAATATTGCACATTATATTGTGCTGTTAATGTTGACTTTAGGTCAATTCAATTATACATCAAAGTTCGTTTATAACAATTCTACTTATAACGTAAGTGATTTATAGCAGTGTTCTGCAGAGTTGTTCTGAGCTGCAGCCTGCAGGGTGAAAATTGCCCTGATTTTAGCCAATCTCCAATAGATGAAGCTTATAACGTTTTTCTGCATCGTATAACGTGAACATAATTATGTCCCATTTTGAACTAGATTTGTTTAAACAGCGTTGTCCCGAAGAAATGCGTTGAGAATTAAGATTAAGATTGCTGTAAATAAAAATGTCAATTGAATAATAATTATCGCCGAGATAAAGATAACCGCCATGACATGAAACGACTGTACTGTATGGCCCTTCTTCCACAGGGATATGCAAGTATTCGAGCATCTTTGCGACTATTACCATATGTATGCGGAGATGTTCGTACTCAGGCACACATTGCTGACATTTTGTAAACTCGTCGGTGATGCCAGTCTCCCGCGAGCAGCCGATAGAAGCCGTTACCACTCACGTCAATTAATAAATACGATGGTCTAGCAAAAAAAAATGTATACGACATAATATATCTTGACCTTGAGAAAGCCTTCGATACTGTTTCAACCAAGAGACTGCTGGCTAAACTTAAATTTCTAAGCCTAAGAGGACAACTTGAATGGATCAAATCCTTCCTCACTGAGAGAAAATTGCAAGTTCGAATTGGCAACCAACTGTCAGCTGAGCGAAATGTGACTAGTGGGGTCCCTCAAGGATCAGTCTTAGGTCCAGCTCTGTTTATTTTGTGCATACCGTAATAAAATCAGACTCCAGCTGCTTCCAGATGATATAATTCTTTGCCAACCCACATATACATCACAACCGACTGCCAAATGACTTAAATGAAATATATCAATGGACAAAGGATTGGCTTCTCTAACTCAATGTTGAAAAATGCACTGTCCTTCATTTTGGAAAAACTAACCCTAAGCTTGCAAACTTAGCAGAACGTCTCTAAAAGCAGTGACGTTACAACAAAATCTAGGAATTGCCATATCACAAGACTTGAAATGTGAACTGCATGTCTCGTGATTCCAGTAGCGACGTGTACGGACTGTTTACGACAATTTGTTTACAATGTGAGCACACAACAATCAGATACTTGCGCATTCCTATGGTAGGCCTAATTGAGCGTACTTCTGCAAAGGTTTTATCTAATAATTTTTATATATACATTATAGTTTTTCTTTACATTATTATTGTTGTATATTTATTTACACTCGTTCATTTTTAGTACAAATTTTTGTTAACTGTTTACTGTAATTTACTGTATATAGTCAGACTTACCACATTATTTATTACATGAAGTTATATTTTGCAATGTTATATTTTATTTATTTACCTGAATATTTGTAATTCAGACAATATTTTGCACTGTAATAAATTGTATGAATATCGAAATCGTACTAGGCAAAATACGACAAAATGAATATTGATTATCATGAATTATTGAGTACATAATATAATAATTAAATAATACGCCGCCTAAATCAATTAATAGAAATATTGACTTTTGTTTCTGATTTATTGTTTTTCTGTTTTTTGTTGGGTGTAATATTTAGAATAAATCACATCAAATTTGTAGCAAGTGAACCCCCACCGCCTACTATATTGACAATATGGTAGGCGGTCCATATTGAGAAGACGGCCTACCACAGTATTGTGAACATTTCGAGATGTCAAAAGAACTGCTCAATATAATATTAGTATATGTATTTTGTATTTATGTAGTGCTCAAATGTTAGAATACTGAATCACATATTTATAAGCAATTGACATAATTATTCTGTAGTTGTTATTCTTGAATATGTATATTTTGTTTTGTTTCGCATATTTATGGTATAAGTTTGCTAATTGGACATAATTCGACAGCCTCCGTGGTCGAGCGGTAAGGCTCTCGATTAGCAATCCGATGGTCGTGGATTCAAATCACGCGCAAATAAATTTTATTTGATTAATTTGTGTTATTTCACAATTAATTAATTTAAAATAATATACAGTGTATTTGAGACACATTCCGGGAAGATACTCTCAGTATCACCATGATGTAAGACCACCATTCAGAATTGAAACATTGCTTGAAGTGGCTTTAGCTGTGTTAAGATCTGGATAGCCAGGTACTTCCTTACCTTCATCTTCCCTACCTCCTTCCCCTCCTCCCAACATACCCCATTTGGGGTTGCCTTAGTCTCACTAGCTCCATAGGGGAGCGGTTGAGACTCTTGTGCAGTATTCACTTAAAAAATAACAATATTGAAAACTAGCCGGCTGTCTAATTAAATAATCTGTTTGACTACTAAATGAACCTATGTAGAAAATTTTATAGCTTAACCTCTTGAATGCCGGCTTATCCATTGAAAAAATCGTTTCAAATACATTTCAAAAATCGTTTCTCTGAATATAACTAGCTATTCTGGAGAAACTACATATTGAGGTGTGTAGAAGCAAAGGCAGCAATCTCCACTTTCGTTTTTTGAAAAAAAAGCAAAAAAATACATTAATATCTTTGCCTTCGATTCATATTTTCAAAATCAGAGTTTGAAAATACGTATCAAAGGCAAAGATTTCAATGTGTTTTTTGCCTTTTAAAAAAAAAACGAAAGTGGAGATTGCTGCCTTTGCTTCTACACACCTCGTGTGATACTATTCTTACAGAAATATAAACACATTATCTAGTAAGACAGTACAATTTACAAAAACATCATTTTGCAAAAAAACAAGTAAGTTATTACGAAAATAGAATCAGCTGGTGCACAGCGAAAATTTTAGCCACCAGGAAGTTAATTATAAACAGGTTATTAGACATTAAATTGTACATACAAGCACATATCATTATGTAAACGAAATTGTATTGTTCCCTTGGACCCAATGAATGTTGATATTAATAACTGCGGTGACCGGACAACTCGGAATGAAACCAACTCAGAACCATCTCAGATCAAGTCATTTAGAGTGATAAAAAAATTGGTTAAATAGGCTACATTAGGTTAGGGTTATCGGCTAATTTAAAATAATTTTTTTCATAGCTTGTAATGACTTTTCAAGGAGGTGTTGAGTTGACTTTATTCTCAGTTGGCATGGAACCATAATTGCACAGGATCTGCCATTTCCTTGCCTCCTGTCATACATTAGGATTGGTATTGGCAATCCATTGTGGACTGCTGCCCTCGCTTTCACCACATTTAGTCACATCTGTTAATACATGTAGTTTCCTGCATTATTCATCTTGCCACGATTTATATTATGTGTAAGGGAATGAATATCTAAATGTATGAAAGAGACAACTGGATGTAAATGAGACAGACACAATGTCTTGAGCCGTTCGCATTGGTCGAGTATTTTAGTTGAGTGGAGTATATTAGTAACTAAACGCGTCTGAACACCATAATTTTAGTAGTGGGTTAGTCAGCTCTTTAGTCGATTCAATCCATTTCGTTCTATTTTTTCGGCGAGTAGCGATCCCCTCCTTGCGAACTAACATGCACAAACCCGCCGTTTTAGCAGAATTCATTTGTAGACACACGGGAATGTCGTGGCATTGGAGCGAAGATGCAACTCTAAAATTATTTATTAATGCTGCTATTAATCTCTTTTTATGCCTAGTTTATTTATTTTCGTTTTACTAATTTATTCTTCCACCTCTTCTAAGCATTACAATATGCTTAATTAGCATATTTACTTTGCTTTCTAGCAGCCTGTCAACCGCCGTCATCCTACAACAGGCGGTGGGCAATAATGTACTCTACTTGAAAGTAATGCGAACGATTTTCGGCGAGTCAAGTGGCGAGTTTCTTGCCACTCGACTAAACTACTAGCTTAGTCTGAACAAGTCTTTAGGGTACATAATAACCAGTAATGTCTGATTAGCGAACTTGTTCTGTGTTTATTTGCTTTGATCTACTATTTCAGTTTATTGTTATTTACTTTTATGTGATAAAACCTAACCTTTGTCTAAAATTAATACACGGCGCCAAAAAACCTGTGAAAATTCAACTTTGTATTATATAAATTAATTAGTAATGCAAATATAACAATTTTATAAACAAATAAAAATAATTAATTTTACTGGAATAACTTTTGAAGGTTATACCCATCAAGTAATATATCATTGAAGAAGAACATAATACTAATAAATCTAAACGAAACATGAAGCAGAACAAGACACAGAAAAATAAAAAGGTAACAATCACAACTTGGTTTCTATTCCCAGTTGTGACTCTTGCCTTTTTTTATTTTTCTGTGTCTTATTCTATTTCATGTTTCCTTTAGATTTATGAGTATTTTCTTTTTCAACAAAATATAATTAAATTTTCACACTTCAGTAAAGTTAAAAATGTATTTTGGATTGTCAAAATTATAATCCATTGCTAATTTCGATAAGATAAATTAATTATTTAAGCATCTACAGGTGCATCAGCATATACCAGTCAAACTTTAACCAGCGATTCCTGAGCTTATTTGGAGTGCTCTCCGGTGACATTTTTTTTATTTCAAAAACAAAATACAGTGAACTCTCATACCTCGAATTTCTGCATTATCATTTATTTCTTCCAATCCCGAATTTTCTTTCTAATTTTATATTACGAAAATTAAAAATTGTACTTAGTATATTTTGAATATAAAATATTTTTTAATCAACGCATTCAGTGATATGTGAAATAAGTATATTTTTTAGGATACAAACATATTATGTGGCATTTTTTTTCTATTTCCCACATTCAACAGGTCCCTTCAAGAACGATTGATAGATAGAGGTTTCATTACGTGATACACACTCCATCTTGTTCCAGCAGCACCACACCATGTGATCCGTTGTGACGTGCGGCAGCGTGATGAGTAATAGAAAAATATATCTTTTGTTTTAAAAAATTGTAATCAGACAGCACAATGACATGTACATTTTTTATTCCAAATATGCTCAGGAATCACTGGTTAAAGTCTGACTGGTACTTGCTGATACACCCTGTGTATAAAGGTTTACACAAATATCTTACACTTCACATTTAAATAAAATAAAATAGAAATTGTTACACATAATCCATACTTTTTCATTGCAGTTTTGTGTTATAGAATTTCAAAATTCCCGCTTGTACCGTGAGTTACGGGACACTTGTATTTCATATCATTGTTTGACTTACCGATAAGAATGTATTGTTTTCAAGCTCAGTCAATTTACTAGTTATAATAAATGTAACGCCGTATTGCAGCAATAAATATGTGCGCTTCTTGCCGTGGAGAATGTGTCCGATGGTGGAAATAATTCAACGTATTGTGTGTGGAATGAATTTATATATCATTCGAAAAAATAAATCACATTGTTTAAATAAATTATTTTTATTTACTTTATTTTACACTTGCACAATTCTTATTTTACATTTTCAGCTAACTTAAAAATCATATCAAAATTGTTACAAGAAATCAAAATAACTGAAACTTATATACCGGATACCTGTTCAGATACTACAAATTTTGATTCCATGACAGCCCCTCGGCATACTTATATACAATATGCAGTCGGTTTAGGGAAAATATATATACCTCCGTACATAAAACAGTGTCCCCGAAGAAGATATGCAAAGAAGATGTACCGCCAAACAACAAAGTATAAGAGATATTTTTATTCAAATGCATCAAAGATAAAACTACTTGTCTATATACTGTATACACCCGAGCAGTGGAGGTTCTTCACAGGGGGACAATGGGGACAGTCCCCACCAGTTACACCCGAAACCTACTAAAGGAAATAACAGTCGATGCTTTGTCTTTACTAAATGAATGAATTCTTTAAACATAAAAGTAATAACATTTGCAGAAACAAAATACAAAAAATCATTCCGGATCATTTTAATGCCGCTCGACGACCGCGCAGTCTGACCGGCGGGAGCGGAATGATAGCCGACAGCCGACAGCGAACTGTGAGCGCATGTCGCACAAACTTTAAGTCCATTTCTCAGTGCGCAGAATCTATTGCGCACTTGGGGGACAATCCGAGCGGTACCCCAACGTTTTTTACGCGATTGTATACCATCCGAGAAACGCGCAGGTGCACTCGTACGTGAATTTCAAACACTGTGGGGATCATTCAATAAATCCCCACGACAAACTACTGAACCATTTGTTTGCAAAGTGTTGGGCGGGAATCGCTCGCATTCAAATTAAGTTTGATAATAATCTTGCAAGATAAAGAGTTATTTTTATTATACTATACTGCAAATTGGTATATATCTATAGACATTTGATATTATTTTGTGTTTAGATATACGATTAGCATGATTAGACCATAAAATTTTTTTTTGAGTCGAATTTTATATTGGTATATACGGGTGGTGAGATTACGGTACAGTATGTAAAAAAAATTCGATCCCCACCATCAAAGAAGCGCTCGAGCCGCCACTGCGGTATAAGTACAAAAAATCAACTCTGTAGATACATTAGTTTGATGTACACATCCAACTTATTATTAAAGGTATTTTTGAAGTCGATTTTAGGTTTGATATTGGTAAATAATGAACACAAAATTATATTTTTATAATAATCTTAATTTCAGGGGCTAACTTTTGGGGGATCAACCGTCAGATCGCCATATATTTTCGATAAAAAAATAAAAACATTCTACGCTCTGTTCACTGAAAAAAAAGAATTAAAAAGTGTTGTACAATGTTACAGGAATATGCACCTAATGCATACATATTGCAATCAAAATGTTTTAACATTCGTTTTATTCATTTTTAGTCACTTTCATTCTCGGTGAAAAATATTATCGAACAGATTTACTTATTTTTCCCAGATTTCATTGTGACTAGATTCATAAATAAATAAATCACAAAAAACACTTGTTACCAAGGTAAACGTACAATTATTATTATAGTTTGTGACAAATTCAAATTTGATTATTTTGATGGAACAGGTTTATAATAATATGCAACAATTATAAGGGCCGTCTGTTTCAACGCTCGCTAGAGTAAAAGTAAAACAAAAAACAGTTACTAAAGTTAAATTTCACCAAAATGCGTTTTTCAATCAATTTGACTGCTTGTTTTACGTTACTTTTAACTTTTGTAATTACTTTCCGAAAACCGATAGTTACTCCGCCATATTGGCAAATTTGATAGTTCTGCTCGAGGGAAGCTACGAAATTGCGCTCTTCAACATTTAATCAATAATCATGATAAATATTGTAAAAGATGTTGATAGTGACGATGAATTCCTCATTCAATATGTCTTGCAGCGAAAACCAAAAACATTTCGACCCCGCGTCAATAATATGGTCATTTGGAACGATCCCGAATTTTTGGCGCGGTATAGGATGTCAAAAAATCTTGTCAAATTTGTTACGCATCAAATACAAGGACACATTACAACTACAGTAAGGTAAATTCGCCACCAACTCATTCAACTTCGAGATTTCTTTGGCCGAGAAATTGCTGGCCTTGACTCTGTAATAATATAATGTAATCATATTAACAGAACGTATATTAAAGCCATGTCATTAAACAAGTAAAACAACATATTTGTACTTCTTTACATATTCTGCCAAATTTATAGTTGAATTAACGAAGAACGGGAAACAAAATGCGGCCGGATGTTTTGACAGTTCCTCTGATATTTAAATTTAGTTTATGGTGTGGCCGCACCAAAAAATAGTGCGGTGCGTTTTTTCACATAATTTCGGGGAATATTCTGCATTTTATACTGGCCACACTGACAACTATAACTTTAGCGAAAATACACTTGAAACAGTGCGCGGTCCAATTTAACATCCTCGTTACTTTAAAAGATCGTTAAAATTTAACTTTAGGACACGATTTAACTTTCTGTTGAAACAGACGGCCCTAACATATTATTTTGTATAGTATTCTATGATATAAATAACATTTATTTTTTATCAACTTTCAGTCAAATATATAAAGTATATATTCAAGTCATACTGATGAGAATTTTTTTGTTAAATAATAAGATATTTGGAAATAAAATCATAAGTACACAGAGATATTTACAAGTGACTCGAGTTTTGTGCGGGAAGTATACACATCGCTCGTGGGTATCCGCCATACTACTTTGCTAGTGTTCATACAGTTGATTACAGATTCGACAACAGTGCTGGTAGTACGCTACGCTAGTTGCATACGCATCTGCTACTCATTTGACAGAAATGGCATAATTTTAAGGAACGTTATTTAATTAATTTAATAAATTGTGTGAATTTGAATATTAAATTTGTTCTGGGGGTGGGAAAATATCCATTTAATAATAATAATAGTTTTTATTTCAGCCGAACAGACCGGTGAGTGCAATACTCTGTCAGCCATATAAAAGCATACATTTATAAAATTCCATTAAATAATTACATTAAATGGGATATGCAAGATAGGATAAAAAAAAAGTAATTTAATGTAACTATAATTTACCAGAATACGTAAGAAAGGATTTAAAAGAGAAAACGTGGATTGAGTTTGGAAAAAAGTCAATTTGACATCATTGTTATGTATGTCGTTAGTTAGAAATCGAAGTATTTATATTTCTTTAAATATAAAAAATTTAAATAGTTCCTTGGCGACGAAAAGTGCCTCAAAATTGACATTTATTTCATTGTATGAGTGAACCCAAAATCTTTTTTTAGATCGTTTTTCGTGCTTATAATAAAGATAGAGAAAAACAGTATTGTCTTCATCGTTTGACATCATTTTGACTCCACAGTCGCATATCAAAAAATGATCAGGTTGAGGATAATTCGGTTAGCGCCATGTACGGAAACCAGTTTTAGAGAGTAGCATATCAGTAGGCGACTTGTGTTGCATCACAGTCACGTAGCTTGTAAGTATCTCTGTGTACGAAGGGTCTAACTGTCTTACAGTCTTGCGCAAACAACTAGAGTGAGTGCGCTCTTTAATGTGGCTGCTTTCATGCTCAGTTATTTAAAATAGTTTCTTCACAAGATGTTTCAAAGACAATCGACCAGCTCTTTGCCGTGCAATTAACTACACTTTTGTTTAATTTATATTACACCCTCAGTGATAATAAATTTAAAAAAAAACATGATTGGTATATAGTCAATATGTATAAACTTTAGTGAATCTTTCCACCACATTGTGCAAATAATTCTCTAGATGATAAATCTAAATTGAAAAATGATAAATTGTCAAATAATAAGAATTTTTAATTTTTCTACTTATGAATCTATACCTCCATTGTCAAGGTAATTTTAAAAAAATCAACACAAAAATTAATCCAGTGTTTGAGTCAGAAATTACAAAAAATACTTTAAACCTCAAGGGTATGAAATTAACATTGAAAATAAATAGCAAAATATAAAGAATATGGAACGTAACGATTGTAACAAAAAAGCACAGAAATTTTAATATGTTATAATTATTAACCAAGCAATATTTAAAAAAAAACGCCTTTAGCGGTAGATTCCCGATTTTAGATTCGACCACGCTCTTTTAAAAAATCGTACCTCTAATATTAACACGATAATGTACGAGTATAAACTGCTTACTGTTGTTTCAAGTCAATGAATCGATCTATATTTCACCATTTATCCCATATTTTTAGTTTTTATAAAAAAATAATTAATTTATAAAAATCACCTAAATACAGCTACCCAAATTTGGGTACTTATCGCTAGAGTGGTTTATATTTTTTTAAATAATAATACATACATATTACATAAGGCAGCCTATTGTAGTTATTATTGTGAATTGAGAAGAGTTCTACGTATGGCAGTTCCTCTTCATATTGGGTAGGGTAATGTGCTCCATCTGAAGGAAGGAAACTGCATCAAAGGAGACCACGGCTAGAAGAAACGGTACACTGGGTGGTAGAGATTCTGCCACTTGAGACATGGCAGCAGGACACGGCATTGGTGAGGTATCGCTGGAAAAAAAAGGAGCTTTGAAATATCCATTCAATTGTCAAAAATAAAACATGGTACCATATTTTTTAAATGAAGAAAAGAGGTTTTAAACTCGGGTTGTAATCCGTTAGAAACCTTCTTTTTTTTTACTAAACTACACATGTTTGGGAATGCTGTTAGGATGGTATTTTTGAAGAAAATGAGGGGTGTTTCCTCTGTGTTTCCTCCTTCCTACAATCCATGTAGTGGAAGGAAACACAAAAGCCGGCAAATCATTCCACAGCCAAGGTGTTCAACTCGGTAATTAGTCATAGAAACCATCCGTTTTCATGTGACAAATGTCAACACATGTTGGGCGCAGGCTTTGGCGTGTTTCCTGACTGTGCGCCGGTGCCAAAGGCACCAATGATGCTAGTTCCTCAAAGCATCTTCAATTGAAGAACGGTAGAATTAGGACAGCATTCCCTACTGATGCCTGCAAACGGACTATCAATCGGATTGCTTGTTTCTGCACAGATTCAAGGGTTTTTTCAGGTAATTTTGGGCACCAGACCAGAAGTGGCTGTCGTAAAACATGTCCCAATTAAATTAATCAAGAAATAATACTTTTTTCAAATTCTCACCTTAAAACAACAATGCTGAAAGCTGGAGGAGGAGGATCGGACTTTCTCAAATTTTTGAAATTAGGTAAATACATGTCGTAAGAAATCTTCAATCTTTCGCTCTCATCTATTACGGCTCCAAAATAAGGATCGTCGTTGATAGAACTAATAACCTGTAGCCTGTCTAGAACAGTGGAAACAGATTTGCAGTCTTCGGGTCTCACCAGCGGGTGAATCTTATCTATTTTAATGGTGATCTCGTTAATGGCGGGATCATTTGGCATGGATTCATCATCGCTTATACAAACAGTACCGGAATCATTCCTTCTCTCAAACAGTTTCTTGGCCTGTCCCCAACTCTCCAAAGAATACTCCTTCTCGTAGCTCAACTCCCGGATGTTATTGAGGATGGCGTAACTTATCTTGAGATTTGCGGCAGGGATATGACTATGTCTGGGCTTCAATGCTGAGTAAACCGGCCTACTCCAAGAATCTTTTTTCGGAAACCATGCACCAAACACGCTGCTATCATTAGAATGATCAATCACCACTTTCCGTTTGTATTTTGAGAATGTTTCAATGTTATTTTTTATTATTCTACCAGGTGATGGTTGTGTTTCGACGCTTGTTTTCGCAATTTGTTTATCAAAACATCTGGACTTTCTTTTCGGCTGTCCATTCTCTTCCTCTGATGAACTGTGAAAATCAATATCAGAATCTGATGAGCTCTGCGATGTGTTAACTTGAAATGTTAACTTTGTCTCCGATTTGCTTCTCTTACTTCTCAATTTTCTTCGTACTTTCTTTTTCACGCAGGAATCAGAGGCAGGAGAACAATTGTTAAGCCGGGACACTTTTACAGGGCAGCAATCTGAGTCTGAGCTGACCTGCAGAACTCTATCAGGTTCCTGCTGATTGCTCGTCAAATCAAATAAGGGCACTTCATGACACCTGTTACTGTTGACAGACATTCTTCTCAGCAAACACTGCGGAGTTTTAAAATCCAATACATAGTTCTCATTGAAATTCATATTAAACTGGTCTACAGCTAACTTCAAGGCTTTTCTCAATTCTTCAGATTGTTCATTGGGGCTAATTATGGAATATCTAGAAAGAAGAGCTTTTATGTGGCTCAGGATTGTTTCCTTCGTTGGAGCATCGCTATTTGAAGCTTCGCAAGTTTTTTCTTTCTTTCGTGTTGAACTTTTTGGAGTGAGCGGATTACTTTTATGGGAAAGGTTATTTTGATTCCTACAGCGTTTTCTATGCGGTTGGTTACTGAGACTTTGAGCATTTGTGCGATTGTTAAACATTTGAGAGAAAGTGTTATCTCTGCCGGAACTGCAAGAATTGTTATAGTTGGAAAATGTAGGACTAGGTTCACTGTTCGGAAACAGGTTGGGTCTATTGCAGAATAAATTGAATGGTTGAAAAAAGAAATTGGAAGTGAAGCGCGACCTGTTATTGAATTGTGGAAAGAAGGAGGGTCTCTGTCCGAAGTTATTTGAGAAGTTATTCACTCTTCCAAACATTCCGTTCAAGTGAGGGAACTGGAAATTGTTGAAGAAGTTGGCTTGTCGGGAAGACAGTTGATGAAATATGTGGTTCCAAAAATATGTATTGTTAGCAAAGTTATTGCGGCCCATGTAATGAGAGTTGAAATTTCTATTATTCTGCGAGTTGTTGGTTTGTCTGACATCTTCCTCGTGACTAAAGTTGGTAATACACTTCAGCGTGGGGTCCCGCGTATTATGGGGATATTCGTCGTAATAATTCCCCAGATTGACATCCCCATCGTTCATGTTGCTCTTATCAGACAATTTGTTGAGCATCACTATAAAGTTACGTTTTGTCAAGTGGATGTCGGGTGGGATAAACTTCTGATCGGGAGCTTTCAGGTACAATATAGTTTTGTGAAAACAGTTAGGTATTGCATCTAATATTTTCAATTTGAATGAAAATGATGGCAAGTATTCGATTTCCATAGCATCTGAATCATTGGACAAATTAGAATCGATGTTTATTTCAGTATCGTTTGGCTTTTCAATATCTGTGGCTCCTTTGCTATTTTCAATATTTCCCGGTGAATCACCCACGACCATGCAATCATCACTGGAGCTATCTATATCCATACAGCAAGAATCGCTCTTTTTATCTTCATTTGTTTCTACATTCTGATTTTTTGATTGTAGATTATTAACTTCAACGACTTTTTCGACTTCTGTATGAACTTCTATTGAATCTGTTTCATTACTAATATCTCGAATACATCTGTCTTCCGAGGGGATATTTTCTTTTTCATGATCCGTATTCACCAGATCAAATCTTGCTGTATGTTTTTCAATGTCAACAATATCCGCGGCATCACCAGATCTTTTTCCATTAATTGACCTTTCTTCTTTAGTGATTTCGGGATCTTCTATCGATTCTACTTCATCACTAGAATTCTCCAAACACATATCTTCTGCGGCGATTTTGTCTTTTTCTAAAATACGATCATTAACTGGAACTGTTTGATGGACTTCTCTTATATCTTTTTCTATTTCAATAACATCTATGGCATCACCTGAGCACAGATTATCTTCCATTGATGTTTCTATTGAATCAGATTCACTACTAGTATCTGCCAAGCACATATCTTCTGTAGTTTTTTCAGCATTCATTTCTTTTTCTAAATGACATTTTTTCATTAGCTCTGTTGAATTATCATTTTCAACATCATCCTTGTTATCAGAATTGAGTCCAACTTCTTGATTTACACTAATCAAACACACATTATCTAACAACCTTTCTTTCTCAGTATCTTTTGTTGAACATTCTCCATTTTTCTCCATTTCAATTGAGTCTATTGCTAATTCTTCATTGGTTTCACCTGAACATACACTATCTTCTACTGATGTTTCTATTGAATCAGATTCACTACTAGTATCTGCCAAGCACATGTCTTCTGTAGTCTTTTCAGCACTCATTTCTTTTTCAAAACTACTTCTTTTCATCAACTCTGTTGGATTGACTTCTTCAAAAACTTTCTCAGTGTTATCAGAATTGATCACCACTTCTTGATTAGTACTACTCAAACTCCCATTATCTAACAACCTTTTTTTCTCAGTATCTTTTGTTGAACATCCTCCATTTTTCTCCATTTCAATTGAGTTGACTGCTAATTCTTCATTAGTATCACCTGAACACACACTATCTTCTACTGATGTTTCTATTGAATCAGATTCACTACTGGTATCTGCCAAGCACATGTCTTCTGTAGTCTTTTCAGCATTCATCTCCTTTTCGAAACTATTTATTTTCATCAACTCTGTTGAATTGACTTCTTCAACAACTTCCTTAGTGTTATCAGAATTGATCACCACTTCCTGATGTGTACTAATCAAACACCCATTATCTAACAACCCTTTTTTTGCAGTGTCTTCGAGGTCTTTTGTTGAACACGCTCCATTTTTCACTATTTCAGTAACATCTATCGGTAATTCTTCATTAGTATCACTTGAACATGTACTATCTTCTATTGAATCTGCTTCATCGCTTGTACCCACCAAATTCATGTCTACTAAGGTGGTTTTGTCAATATCAATTTCTTTCTCTTTGGCTTGGCTTTCATTGATTTCTGCAACATTTGGCTCTTTGCCAATATCACTAGCATCACTTGAACATTTTTTATTTTTCTCAATATCTTTTATTGAATCTGATTCACTACTAGTATCCTCCAAGCACATGTCTTCCGTGGTGATCTTTTCTTTTTCTAAGGTATCATTTACTTTAGTACCATTTTTATCTGGACTTTTACTCAGATCTTCGTTTTTACTGACTTTGGGACCTTCTGAAGAATCTGAATCATCACTTGTGTAAACCAAACACATGTCTTCCAAGGAATCCTTATCAGAAATGTCTTTTTCTAAATTATTACATTTATCCAGATCTTTTGAATCAGATTCTGTAATTCCTTGATTAGTATCACCCGGACACATGTCATTAATGAGACCATTTTCATTACTTTGAGTAACTTTGGGATCATTTTCTAGTGAACTTGTATCAGGACTAGAATTCTCCAAGCTCATGTTGTCCGAGGGGTCATTTTCATCACTTACTTCCAGACCTTCTGATGAATGGTTATTTATTAGCCGTGTTGGATCAACCTCAACACTTTTCTCTCTTTCAATAACATCTTCCGTGTCACTTGAACACCTATTATCTTCCACTGCATTTATATCATCTTTTGTTTCCAGATTTTTTTGACCTTTAACTATTTCAATCACATCTTTAGTGACAGTTGAACACGTATCGTCTTCCACTGCATGTTTATCACTATTATTTTCAACATGATTACCCTTTATTGGGTCTGTTTCATTGATTCTTGCAATGTCTTTTTCTACAACAGCATCCAATATGACTGTTTCACCATTGGTTTCAGTTAAAGAAACTTCTTTCTTTTCACCTGGTTCCTCGGTACAATTTAGTTTCACTGACTCATTTGGTATTTCTAGGTTATTATTTGAACTAGTTTTCAGTTGGGATTCTTCAATGAGTGGCTTTACCACTTGATCTGGAAGCTTTTGAATTTTATCCTGTGACCTATCAACATGAGATGCTGTATCGTAGTAGTCTCTGGTGTCTTCAGCATAGACCTTAGTTTTATCAAAACGAATGAGTTTGTAGCCTTGCTTGGAAAGCAAGGAATAAACTCTGTATTCATTCAGAGACACAGATTTTCCTATTAGTAAGGTGTAGGCTTGCTGTATGGAGACAGGAACTCCGCCGTATTTGAGTTCCAGACAATTCTGTGAAAGGAAAATAAATATTTAGTTTAACTGCAACACTGGGGTGATAAAATAAACAAAAATAGTGCTATAAAAGTTAGTTAAGTATTATCATCAATATGACAGTAAGGCCCTCTGTACACAGAGACACTTACAAGCTACGTGACTGATGCAACCACAAGTCACCTACTGATATGCTACTCTTTAAAGCTGGTTTCCGTACACGGCGTTATCAGAATTATAATGTGGAGTTAAGACGATGACATGCAATGAAGATAATTTTTTTTTCTTTATCTTTATTATAAGCATAAAAACGATCTAAAAGAAGATTTTGGGTTCAATCATACAAAGAAATAAATGTTAATTGCAGAGCATTCGTCACCGCCAGGAACTAAATGAGAATGATGTCTAATTAACTATTTTTCCAACCTAAACCCACGCCTTCTCTGTTAAATACTTTCTTGCGTATTCTGATAAATTATAGTTTAGACGTGGATATTTGCCTACTTCAAAAACAAATTTAACATTTAAATCATACTCGGACATCATTTCTGTCAAACGAGTACTATATGCATATACAACTAACGTAGCGTGCCATCAAAATTGATGATGCGTGGTGTTGTGTACGAATGCTAGCAAAATAGTATGGCGGATGCTCACAAGCAACACGCACAAAACTCAAGTCACTTGTAAGTATTTCCATGGCCTTTAACGAATAATATGAAAACATTTTTGAAGTTATCTTCTTCTATGTGTTTCTCTCCTCAATAGTCAAAATCACTGTTTTACTTTTTTATGGAAGGTACTCGTAAATAAAACACCTATTTTAAAACTTAAAAATAAAATCCAGATTAGTTTAACTGAGGTTTGAACCTTCCTTTTTATTTTCAAAATCAACCGCGCAACCAACCTTGCCAAATTCTGGTTTTTAAAACCGACCTTTATTTCAAACATTAACCCTTTGAACCCTATATCCCCGAATTTTTTTTTTTTTATTCATTAAGGGGAAAATACAGATAGAGATGTTAATTGACAAGAATATACAAGACAACAACTAGAGAACTCACCTGCATCCAAACTATTTCTCACGAATTGACGTTTGGAGAGGCAAATACCCTAATGGCCGATTTACCGGTCTCGACATCTTTTTTTATGAAAATGATATCGGTATGATAGTTTTGACTCATTAACGAGTCATCGCTATGATGTCATAACTATCATATCGAGTGCAGGAAGGGGGGAGAACTTGCTTAGGGCCTTAGGGTTCAAAGGATTAAGAGCTTTAAATTCTTAGAATTTAAGAAAAATGCATATATGTCCGCGTGTTTGTGCGTGATTGCCACAAAAGCTGATAGGATGGATCGTCATCGACAACGAGTCTATTTGCTGAGTTGCGGCTCGATCGGATGTCAGGGAGTGGGTCAATTTCCACTTCCAAGATTCCGCCTCATTCAATCATGAAAACAAAAGTGAAATTCATAAATATATTTAAAAATAATTATTTATTATTTAATGGAACACTTTCATATTCACAGAGAAAAAATATTTTTTGTGAACAAACATTGTGAATAAACAGGAAGACAGGCTTTAAAAATTATTTATTTATTTATTACTTACAATCTCCATTAAGTGTAGAGTTTCTTCGGGCAAAAGATAAGTTTTTGAATTTATTCTCTGCCCCATATGCAGCCATTGGCCTCCTTTCTGTTCTATCACCAGAGCCTTTTGCTCTTCCTCTATCCATTCCGCTTGCGTTATAGCGTTCCTTCAAAAACATATTTAAAAATTAAATGGTATTGTGATATTTAAACATTAACTATGAATGATAAGACTAGCCAACAAATCTCTTCAAACGCATTTTTATGCAATGACCAGGAGATCCAACTACACAGAGCAGAGGTGACTATGGGCCTTCCCAGACAACAGAGAATATTATGAAATAAAAGAAATAAATGGAACTGAAATGAAACTCCAATATTGCCCTAATGAGTTCACACATTTATAAAACACATAAGTGTAAAAAGTATTAGAAAAGATACACGCAACGGCTGATTCTCGGAAAAGGGTGATCAGTTTTAAAAATAGAATAGCTTTTTAGTTAATTTTAGAAATTACATCTCTAAACTGCTGTATTTTATTATTGATCGAATCTGTGAGATATGGAATAAGCAGAGTAAGAAGACTTTTGTAAAACCACATTGTATTAAGGATATCCAAAGTTTGAATGCATGACAAAAATGTAAGCTTGAAATGTAACGAAACACAAGACAATAAAACTAGCGATGAGCAAATATAATCATGTGTGCCTTTGCTGGGGTTTATTGGTACACCTATGTTGATATTCAGCAATGTTTTGCATTTCAGCACGCAATATGTGTGTATTCATATATGTAAACACTGAAATAATATACTGTGCATCAAAAACTTACCGTTTTTCAATTCTTTGATCACCAAGAACACGTTTCCTCGCCTCTAAAGCACTTTCAATTTGTTTTTTTTCGAGCCAAGCTCCGCTCGGGATGACAGATTTGACCCCTTTCGTCGGCAGAAAAGAGTCTGATTTCTTCGCCCCATTTTCTAATAATTGCTTTCCTCTGTAAAACACACGAAAAAACAAATTAACATGATTGCAGGCCTTTTTAATGACGGCACGTAATAAAAAATATGCATTTTAATTCACCTCACAATGTTAATGTGAACTTTCGAATTCACTAATATATAGAGCAATAAAAATTGACTATTTGCAACACAAAAATAAGTACGGAAATATAATAATGAAATACTTACGATAATAA
Organism: Glyphotaelius pellucidus; assembly: GCA_936435175.1. Lineage (NCBI taxonomy): Eukaryota > Metazoa > Arthropoda > Insecta > Trichoptera > Limnephilidae > Glyphotaelius > Glyphotaelius pellucidus. The sequence continues at coordinate 32,642,108 of OW386549.1, forward strand.
TTTCGCATTGCTAGCCATCACACGAATCAACACAGCGAGAGCCAAACGTCAAAATTTACACCATTCCATAGACCACGGACTACGGCATAGATAGGCATAGACGAGGACAGGAATATTATTGGAAACTTTTCTTTTGCTGCAAAGTTTCTGGGGTGTGTTGTTTCATAAAATCTCCATGAAAATTTCTTCATGATTTTTTTTGCCGTAGCCTTTGAAGATTTGTGATGACAAACGTTGAATGTATTATGATTATATCGGACATGCTGGGTCATTAAGAGGTAACAATTTCTCAAATTTATGATGATGTTAATATATTTTAATAAAATCATCATCATATCCATGTCTTGTAAAATACGATATTATAATAACATATTACACTATCAATCCTTATCACGCCTCTTCAAACATAAGAGGGATGAAATTAATATTAAAGAATTCTTGACCTTATCAGACATTTAAAAATAATGTCTTTTGTTCAACTCTGTGACGAGATAATGATGATCACTCCTATTAAAATAATTACCCCTATTGAACACGTTTGGGAAATTTGTTGTACAATTTTTGCACAATAAATAGAGAAGTGATATCTCATCTCACCTCACCCGATAGTACTCGGGAAAAGTAATATGTTGCTTTATTTAATTGACTATATTCCCACTATTCCGGCAAAGCTCTGGCTGCTTTTACAAGCTGGACTCTATCTGAACGGGGATCGTGGTGTCCGTATGAGCCGGTGTCTTATTGAATTTGTGCGGGCTCCGATAACTTGTCCCATACAATGATTTTTTAATATTCAGAACTATTCCCTTATTATTTTTCTTAAATAACACAAAACATTTATCTGCTGCTGACATAAATTAAAATTGCAAGATTTAAGTATATCGTAAGAAGATCTCTGAAATTGTAATCGCTATGTTTATTGACCCGACAAATACTCAGGATATTCTCAGCCTTTATATGTTCCAACTCCTTCAAATTTTACACTTCGTTCTTCTTCAAAACATTCCCTAAAATTGAAATTCTTTAAGACACTATTGCATCCAGGCAGATGGGACTACCTTCTATAATTACTAATTCAGGTAGGATTGAAATATGTTTGATTCACACTATGGTAAAATAATAATAATTAGTTACATACCTACCGTAACTGGTAGATACAAAATCGATTTCGCAAACATTATTAAGAATAATAATTCATTATTAAATATTACTTCATTTCAACAAATAGTCGGGTAGATCTCGGGTACAATTATTATTTTTCTATTATGTAATAAACTTTTTTCCCACTACTTCAATGACAAATTATTTTTCAGGCAGGTCACTTTCTTCAGGGAGTTCTTAATTTGGGAGGCGGCTATGGGTACCGCCGACCCGGGAACCATTTACTGGATAATCAACACCCCTGCCATAGATCGCTACGTTTGGCGATTTACTAGGGGTGCCCGGGTTTATGGGGTGATGTTTGTGTAGGTCTTGGCGGCGGATGCGTCTGTGTGGCGGACCGGATCGGGAGAGACCGAATGAGCCCATCTGCCCATCGCCTTGTACCACCGCGGGAGGGATGGATTCATACATCCGTCACCCCTGGACACATTGATCTCCAGATTCTTACCCACCCCAGATAATTTCCAGAACTTCCTCTCCTCCTTTTCCACAAAAAGACCCTCCACACTGCATTCCCAAAGATGACATAGGCCCCGAGTGATTTTTTCTCAGGGCCTGAATCTAATGTAAAAAAGGCCGGTTGGTACCATAATATTGAAAAGTGGATGCAGCCGATTTTCGAAACTGGAAACGGAACGTACAAACAAATTTACGGATAGGTGAAATGCCAACGGTCGAGTTCGCTACTTTGCTATACAACTTCGCTACGTTCAGTCAATAATAAACCTTATCATTGTAATAATACAGGATCTAATGCTGAATTATATTCCATAATTAATCTCCTGCATTTGCTTGGTAAAAAATATGTTGTTGATGATGTGATAAATATTGAAAGATTACATCAAAATCAAAATACAAACATTATTTAATTAAAACTGTTTATCAGCGCTTCTCAGTTGGATTATAATCAAATATACCTAGGTACTTTGAATGTTTATATTCTTCATCAATGTTTACTTCTTTTTTAAATTTATTATTATTTTGGATTTGGATTTCTAAATTTAATTTTGTTACGTACTTTACTTAGTTATCCATACTTACTTCATATTATAAATGCGAAACTGCTAGAGTTCGTTTATGACGCTTTCACGCATTAACCAATAAAAAGACTTTGAAAATTCATTCACCAATAGAAAGCTAAATTATATGCGAAGACTACAGTCTGTATATGATGGCAAGCTCTGGCGTTATGAAATTATAAATATTAATATATTACATTCGTTATACGTTTTCTGTCGCTAACAAAAGCGAGTTATTTCTAACGTCAGAAAAAAATCGTTTCCATGGAAACGATGTTGATATATTTGTGGGCTCTAAGCTGGTAGGTACTCAGCCCCCTGGTCAGCTACTGCTCCAGAAAATTCAAATATTAGAATATGTTTTGTTTTTTTTGGACAAGCAAGGAATAAATGTCAGATAAGAGTTCCTACATTAAAAATATAATTCGTAACGATTATAAAGACTGAATAATAAATAGTGTAATTTTTTATTATATTAACAAACTTCCAAATATTTAATTAAATAAACATCCGAAACATTTGTAAGCGCATAAATTCCGAACGAATGAACAAAATTGGATAATTCTTTTTTTCTTTGAGCTATAGCTTTATGAAATTTAGGTGGCAGGCGAGATGTTTGAAAACTGAATGTAAGGGAATGAATGTATGGAATGCGGGAGGGGGTGGGGGTGGGGAGGAGGGAGGATAATTGATAAGTTCAACCGCAATAGTAATTTCCCGTAATACCATGCGAGCGAAGCCGCGGGGAAAAGCTAGTTTTTTTTAATATGTATATGAGGTTTTCTATTTCTATGCTGTCACTTCAACGTGTACTTTTAAATTTTTTGGCATATGAATATTTTTTCTTAACTACGCATATTCTGTATCCATTTCAAATTAATGTAATTCCTATATAAAAGCCGTTAATCGGCGTTAATTCATAATAAATAAATAATAATACAGCCAAAAAATAGAAAATAATTTTTTAAATCAGAATATATTTGGTCGTGTTAGGTCGTTGTTAGGTAGGTACTGTACTGTCCAAAGTGTCCAAGTGAGTAGGTACCCTAGTTCCTAGTTCCTACCCGTCGAAGGGACTCGGGACAGTAATATAATTTCCCATTAGTTTTCCAGCCACGTCCGTTGACCGAAGCTACGCCGTTTCTATTCCATCCTCAACTTGAATAAATCAAATCACAAAGTGGTCTTCTCTTTGACTTGAAATCTCTCCACAAATATTGACCACCGGAGGACACTTAACCCATATTACTGCAGTAGATAATATTTTGGTTTACAGGGGTAAAATACGAAAAGAAAAGCAAGGAATAAGAATAGAAAACTGTGAATATTTTGAATGTGTTTTGTTTTGCTTCAAGCAGTCGCGAGCTGTCAAGAAACTGAAACAAAACAAATATATGTTATAAACCTAATCACTTGATTTGGGAGGCGGTTTTGTGTAGGTGGGTACTGCCTAACCAACACCTCTGCAATAGTGGTTCGCTACGTTTGGTAACATAGCAGGGGCACCCGGTTTTACGGGGTGAGGTTTTTCCAGGTCTTGGACTCAGCCGGACTCTCTCGACCATAGAAATAGTTGATCGATGCTTTCGACCCATCGTCTTGCACCGCAGTGGGAGGGATGGATTGACGCTTCCGTCACTCCTGGACACACTGAACCCCAGATACCTACCCACCCCTCATAACATTTCCTTCCCAGAACTTCTTATCTTCCATTTCCTTAAAAAGACCCTGTACAAAGCATCCCCAAACCTAACATGGACCCTTAGGGGCGTCAAAAACCCATTGAAAAACAGGTACTTAGGTAACTTAATTATAAACCATATATTTATTATTTTATCCAATATTTTTCAATTTCAAATAAGGAATTATGCAATTTTGTCCAAAGAAACATCACTATTTCAAAGACACTTATATTTCTAACTTTCTTGTTTAATGAAAAAGTGCGAATTAGAAAGTTCAAATAAACTCGACGATTTCACTTTTGAAAAAAGAATCTTCACTGAACCATTAAAACGGTCACCAACTCGAAACGGAACGTACAAATAAATTTAAAAACAGATGAAATGCAACAGGATTTTTGCGGTCAGTCAAGCCAAGTAAGTAATTATTGAATTTTTAATATTTGAAATTTCTTTATGAAATTTGTCACACACTCAAATTATAATGCTCTTACAGACGTGCAGTTTTTATGTGCGGCAATTTTTAATATTAAATGATATGTGAATAATCATAATTATTCTTATCACATTCGCTGCGCGCGAATAACGTTATTATTTTCTGGAAATTTCATGCGAGTACCCCATCCCCTAACGCCTCTCCCAGGGCCGTATTTACGATCTGTAGACCCCGAGGCTGAACCTGTGGTGAGGGCCCTACCGCGGGGTCCGGATTTTTAAAAAAATTAACCTGATTAAAAACCTTTTTTTTTTCTTTTTTTTTTTATATGAAATACCGCACAAGAGTCCCAACTGCTCCCGTCTGGCGCCAGTGAGACTATGGCATCCCCAATTGGGGTATGTTGTGAGGCTGAAGGTAGTGGGGAGGGGAAGGAGATAGGGAAGAGGAAGGTGGGGAAGTACCTGGCTATTCAGATCTGGTCACTAAACACGGCTAAAGCCATTTCAAGCAACGTTTCAATTCTGAATGGTGGTCTTACACCAGGGCGATACTGATAGTATCTTCCACTCTGGAACGTGCCGCAAATATACTATATATTATTTTAAATGAATAAATTGTGAAATAACACAAATTAATCAAATAAAATTTATTTGCGCACGCCGGGTTCGAACCCGCGACCTTCGGATCGTGAGTCGAGAGTCTTGCCTCGGGACCACGGAGGCCGTAAAGAAACATAAGATTTGTTATTAAATTATCGAAAATTTGACTGCACTAAACGTTTTTTAGGTTTTGATGAAATTACAAGATAAAAATGAAAAACATTGAAAATCTTCAAGATCAACTATATTAAAAAATAACACAAAGTTGAGAAGTTGAAATGTGAGTAATTCTAAAAATTCAAGGCATCCAGAGCATTCTAAAAATCCAAAAATACCTAATTCTTATTTTCGGTACGTATAATGATTTATGGCGCCGTTCTCTTAGTTGGTGGTGTAAAGGTCAGCATAGTTGCCTTGCAAGCCGTTGATTGGGGTTCAATTCTAGGCTATCACCTTTGTTTTGACGGCCTCCATGATTGAGAGGTCAGGCTCTCGTCTAACAATTCGAAGGTCGTGGCAAGTAAACTTTATTCGAATTATTTGTGTCATCTTACAAATCATTAATTTAAAACAACGAAATAAATATTTGCGGCACAAATTCCGTTCCAGAGTGGAAGATACTCTCAGTATCACCCGGTGTAAGACCATCTTTCAGAATCGAAACGTTGCTTCAAATGGTTTTGACCGTGTTTGGTGATCAGATATGAAGAGCCAGATGCTTCTCTATCCTCATTTTTCCCATCTCTCACCACTACTTTCAGCCTTACAACATACCCCAATTGGTGGTGCCATAGTCTGATTTGATCAATTACCTGATTTTTCTCAGGTTTGAAATAAAACGCTTAGATACATTGGTAGGAAATTGCAGTTATTGCACGTCGTATAAATTAACTTGAAAACAGCTTAGTGGCTAACTGGTTTGCATCTAAATTTCATAGAAGCTGATGAAGCTACTTTTGGTATCTTCACAACATAACTATAAACGATTGTGCGGGCCCATAAGCTGCGGCTTTGATAGCTTGCGCCTAAATACGGCCCTGGCCTGTCCCCTGCCTGCAGTCCCGTACCGCGGGTGCCAATACTGAACGCTGCCAGTAGGTACCGCCAACACTGCTAGTTCCTAGTCCGTCCACGTTCCTAGACATGGGAAATGTCAAGACGCTGAATTTGATAAATTATTATGACACCAATGGGAAAATTCCGGTGGAAACTTCGAGAAAATGAAATAATAACTTTTCATTACAAAAATAAATTATAATACGACACATACATACAAGTAATAATATTTTATTTCTGATAGATTTATTTTCCATGAACATTTGTTTCCTATCTGCTACCGATTTCGACACATTCGTGTCATTCAATAGCAATAAAACTAACTTAAAAATTACAAGGATGGGTAATTTTGGGGCAGAGAGAGAACCGTGGGAGGAGTCAACTTAGCAAGGGGACATTATCAATAATGGTGATTTACAGGGTGTATTTATTTTGTTAGCTAAATTAAAACTTTAAAAAAAAAAATCCAGGAATTTTTACATAGTTAGTGCTCAAGAAATACAAAAAAAATATTATGTTTATAATAATTTGTTGTTTGCAAGGGAGAAAGAAATACGACCTTTATCTGAATTCATCATTTCGTCTATCGGAAGTTGATTTTCATGAAGGCAATAATCCCTCGGCAGAACTCGTCCTAACTTAGGGAATAGATCTTCCCACCCTTCACCTTACTCTTCTTCGTCAATCAGCCTCGCAACATTTCCGAAAATTCATTAATCGACTCACACGTATACTCGTCTGTTATTCCGACTCTGCAACTCTTAACACTGGGATGACCCGACGTTGGTCCCCCGACGCGCAACGGTTGGCCCCCAAAATTATAAAATTATTATTTTTTGTGCATTTTTTACCAATTTCAAACCTAAAATCGACTAGAAAAACACCTAAATCTTATGTATTTATTCTGTCTTTGTTTTATGAAGGATATATTTTCTCACAAATAAATAATTTGAAAACTGACACTAAGTTTGAAGGAGATTTTGCATTGGGATGAATGAAAATTACCAGCCATTTAACTAGAGCAGAGTTTTCCAACCAGTGGTCCGTGGACCACTAGTGGCCCGCAAGAGCTAGAATGCTCGACTATGGCCCGCGAATGATTTCAAACTTTCAATAACGCGCGCCGGTTAATAAGAAAGCTCAGCGCGCGGGTGGTCCCTGGTCAAGGAAGTCTGAAAAGAAAAAACCCGGTACCCCATCCCGTCTCACCCCAATTTCATATCCCATTCCACCCCCTCGTTGCGGTAAATGTAATCGTGACAACATTCAGATTATCACTATTGTACCTTGTGGTCCCTATCAAAAAAAATGTAATAGTGATCCCGGGTCAGGAAAAGGTTGGAACCACTGAACTAGAAGAATAATTCTAATTCTGAGAAAATCTGTTTGAAATTTTAAAACAGTAAAAATCGTAAATATAGTAAAAAATTTAACATTATCTTGTTACAATACTCAGAAATGTCTCAAAAAACAAGTTTTGTTACTTACTTGTAGTTTTTACTAACCCGGTCAAACATGTGTGACAAGAAGTTCCAGAATTTTGAGAAATGATCCAAATTTTTACGACCGATTTAATAATATAAGGAACGATGTATTTAGCATAGAAAACTATGTTGCTTTTGTTAACTTCCTAAGCACGTTCAGTCTTGGTATTTATTAGATTTTTTTTACAAATAAATACACACAATCGCTACCTAAATTAAAAACTGACACAAAGCTAATAGCAGATTGATAAATGAAAATTACTTGTCAGTTAACGACACGGAAGCTTACAAATTCTGGCCATTATGTCTAAATATAACAGCTTTTATGTTGAAATTTGAATAGAGTAAAAATAATAAATGTGGTATAAAGGTTGATATGACAGACAAAAACAAGTGTTGGTCTTCATGTATTTTTTATTAACTCAGTCATACAAATATAGTATACAAGCTACACAAACAATTTAAAATCTTATTAATTTCTTCTTTTGAATTATGGTGAAACAATCATCAACCATTTTACGTTTCAGAGGCCTACTGGCCCCAGGGCCAAAAGTTTTCAGAGCGTTGAAACAAAAGGTAGTGCCAGCAACAAAGGCTGACTTGGAAGTTTTCTTGGCAAAATGCTCTTGCATTGCATTGAAACGCCGAAGGTTCAGGGGATCACAGATCCTAGACGAACGCACATTTCTGCGAAGTCTGGTCCTTAGAACTTTATCTCCCTTGATGACTGAAGACCACACAGGGTCAACCTTGGAAGCTGATAACAAGGACTTATCATCAAGTTTTCTGAAGATAATAGATGCGATTTCTAAAGGCAATCTGCTTATCAAATCAGTAACATCAGCTGCAACTCGAGTTACTCCCATCACACACAATAGCGAATAGAATGAATTCATATTTGGTATTATTAGCAATGCAGTTGAGTTGAGTTTGTAAAAAGTTATTAAGTTTGGTTTCAGATTTCCATGAAATTTGGTGGTGGTACGTTGGTTTTGGTAATACCGTGTTGCCGACATGCACTTTTACGACCAAAAACGTTAAAAAATAATTTCTTCTTTCTTTCAAGTTTATTCTAACAATTTGTAAGTAAAAACGCTTGCTCCTCACCCTCAAGAGTCAGGAGCTATAATATCTCTTCACTTATTTTAAGATTACCACTCCTCGGTGAAGTTTTACGTCCAGAATTTTGAGAAATTATCCCAATTTCTTGGACCGATAGGGTATTATAATATGATAAATAATAATAACTAATAACACCTGCAAACACTTTAGCACTAGAAACTATGTTGGCTTTGCTTTAATTAACTGCATACCTTTATTAATTTATTTATTTAAACAATGACAAACATTTTCGGGTTACAAATAACTTGACAACATTTTAAAATCTCCCACTACCACCACATTAAGCTGAAAATGTTGCTTGTGGCGTGATGGAGGACTATTGCAATGTCTTGATAGAGATGTTTTCTCGCTTTGACAGCTGTTGAAGGTCCGGGTAGTACGCAGCAGGGGTACTGTAATACGCAGACATGCATTGTAAGGATATAGTATCCGGTAACTGAAGCGTCCATGTCAGGCAGGTATCCTCCATCGTGCATCGTGAGGTGGAATGCTCTTGCATTGGAGCTTATAGGCTGTCGGACGCCGGTTGTGTATTCTAGAGGGGCTGCGAGTGGCCCAGAAAACCTAAGCCGACTGCATATTGTATTTATATATATAAGTCGGGGTGACAACTGTCATGGAATCTGACATGAGACATGACTCTTCCTCGACCTTCCTCGGATTCTTCTTCTATTCATTTCGCATTATACACGATGTCTGGAAACTAGTACCACAAGCGGGGAAAATACTTTTTTTCTGAATAATTATTTCGATTTGAAATTTTTTTTTCCATTTTTTCAGCAATTAATGGGTAAAAAGAGTTTTTTGAGGCGAGTCTTTTTAAACTACACTAAACAGCTAATATTATACCGATTTTTTTATGTGACTAAAAAGTTCCAATTTCTGACTCGATTTACTCGAAAACGAAAGCTCAAATCAAAAAAGTTATTCCATAATATCTACTCCAAATACGACGTTTCCAACCAGCTTGTACTAGACCCCGTGTTTATTCTTCTGGCAATCAATCCATCTGCTCCATTCGTCCTAAACGTGCATTTGTCCCTTTCTATAAACTTGTTCATTACAAACCTATACATGGTGTCCGGAAACTAGTATCTAAGAAAGGCGAAAAACTGGTGATTCTACACCACATTTTGATTCAATTTTGTTGCATAATTTTTTTTCATTTGAGTTCTCCTTTTTAGGTTAAGCGAGACTGAAGTTGGAATGTTTTAGACTAGAAATATTTCGATTTTCATGCCTACAAAATTTAAAATCGCGCGTCGTATTTGCACGAGGCAAGGAAGTGAAAAAGTGGTTTTTATTTATTTTGTGCAAAATTTTATAAGAATAAAAAAGTTAGAACATACAAAACCTCAAAAATAGTCTTAGCCATAAAGGAGTATTTAAAAAAAAAATCATACTTAAGTCATGAAAAACAATTTTTTTACTGGTTTACGCTGATATTTTTTGTTATGTAGATAATAATTTTATTGTTATTCCAATACAAAGAAAGGCTAGTTGAAGCTTCAATTTATCCGTAGCATATTTTTTTACGTTCATAATGAAACCGATTCGTCGGAAAGATGAATCTAAATAGTATCTAAATAGGATTTCACGTAAAACTTCATCTTAACGTGGGCGATAATGCCCCCTTGTGGGCGTTTGAGACTTTCAGGGGGCAGCAGAAGACCTCGAGAAAATTGGGGAGGGTTGAGATGGTACAGTGAGGACGTGGGCAGGTAAAAATATGGTCTAAAAAGACTAAAAAGCACGCTTATCACGTACTAATAAACAAAGTTAACTTTCAATCAAAATTCACGTATTTCTGTAGTTCGGGAAATGGATGAAAATTGACTGGAAGATTCTATTACATTCAGATTTACATTAAATTAGATGATATGAAATTTTTTGTTTTATAATATTTTCATATTGATACTATATCATGAATATAAGAAGGAAGGGGGTAGGAAGGGTCGGTACTTAAAATACAAAATAATATATTTTCAATCGAATTTCGGAAACCGTTTATACTCCTAATGTTGATTCTTGATTTTCCAGGTTTGACCGCGATCTTCTAGTCACCGTGTAGGTGAAAAATATATTGCATTCATAAAGTCATGATGGGTGGAACGCAGGACATAGTAGACAGTAGACACAGAGATAGAGTGGGAAAGTAGTACGGATATAAGAAACATCTCCACATATTAGACATTCGAGACAGACATATCGATTATGTCGCCTGGCTGTAGTTGCGATGGGGACCGAACTTTTCCGAAAATTACCGAACGCTTCCTCATACGCCATTACTATTATGTTGGCCATTTTTATGTTAATTACCGTACTACTGTCACAACTGCCCAAAGTCTGTGACATCCCCGAATTGGGGTATGTTTAGAGTTGTGAGGAGAAGGCGATGGGGAAAAGGAAGGCGGGAAAGTGCTTAACTATTCAGATCTATTCACCAAACTAGGCTAAAGCCATTTCAAGCAACATTTCAATTCTTAATAGTGGTCTTTCGCCAGGGCGATACTGAGAGTATCTTTCACTTTAAAACGTGCCGCAAATATGTTATATATTATTTTTAAAATAATTAATTTTGAAACAAATTAAAGACAAATTAATTTTTTTAAATTTATTTGCTTACCTACGCCGGAATTTGAACCCGTAACCTCCAGATTACTAGTAGAGAACCTTACTACTCGACCACGGAGGCCATCAGATAGAATCTCCATACATTTACAATTTGGAACGCGGGTATGGAAACCGCCGCCCCAAGAATTATTTATTGGATAACCAACGTTAGCTACGTTTGGTAATTAAACAATAGTGCACGGTAAGAGGTTTATCTAGATCTTGGCGGCGAATGCGTTTGCCCACCAATAGCGTGGCGGGCCGGATCGGGAGATACCGGTTGAGGGAGATCTAACCTAGACCTCTCCAGCCGGTCTCTTGGCCCATCGCCTTAAATCGCAGTTGTTGGGATTGATTCATACGTCTTGTAACATAATTTTAAACATTTTAATTAATATTATTTTTATTTGGAGGATATTGGGATTATCTATTTTTACTAAAATTACATTCTATATTACCTAGGTACTTTGTGTCAACTCTTATATTTTACGAAACTTATATTTTGTTTATAATATTTAATGTTACCTGTATTTTGTCAACTCTTTATTTTCATTGTTATTTAAAAAAACATGTACTGCATTATATGTAAAATATACGTTTAATTAAATAAATAATTTCAAAGTTAAAATTCAAGTTCTGTCAAAGTCCTATTCTAACCGGTCCATGTTGAAATTATAACAGAACTTCCACAGCAATTATAACAGAACTTCTACAGCAAATATAACCGAACTTTCCCAGAACTTGAATTTTATCTATGAAATTTGATCAATTGTTGTAAAAAATTCCCAATTCGGCGTTCACTCAATTTGATTTGTGGAAGCAGACACTTGTATGGAACCATTGGAGCGACAGCGCATTTTAAAAAATTTTTCTCCGTTTGTTCGAGATTTTCAGAAGATCCTTTTTAAAATTTTTCGCCAACCTTAAAAAATTCGACCTTCGAATTTTAACATGGAGACATGGAAACTTATTGTAGTGCTATACATCCAATGAATTAACCTGTATTTTACCGTTTATCTCATATTTGTAGAATTTATAAAAAAAAATATATAAAAATCGTTATATTTATAACCGCGCGAATCCTGCGTGTTTGTTACTTTGAAACTGCCGTGAGAAGTATTTATTCGAGTCAACATAGCATATTTTCCATTTCTGTATATTATTGTCTGTGGTAAAATTGATAATAAAAGGTGCATATCGATGGAAAAATGACTTAATTTTAACGGTAAACAGCTGATTAGAAATTCTGCTTGAAAAAAATATTTTAAAAATTTAATTTTAACGTCGTTATAAAATAGTTTACGAAGTTTGGATTTGCGACATCTATGGTCATAATAGATAAATCATTTCAATAGCTACGTTTGAAGTCTAAAATAACAAACGTGGGAGCTACAAATATTTAAAGAAAAAAAATTGCCGAATCAAGGAGATAATTGCCTTTTTAATCCGAAAAGCAATCGGAGACGTTTAAAATGGCGCCAATATATCGCAAAAATCGCTCCAGTGGATTGTATAAGTTCGGTTAAATATTTTCCTACCGAATGTTTTATTAGCGTCTACTGCAGTCCCCATTAATTAAATCAAATTCAAACATAAAATATGTTTTCAAATTGCTATAAAAATGTAAAGCAATCATTTAACCGCATAATCACCCAGACTTCCACAGCAAACAATCTCCCATCTGCGATAGGTAACGTAAGGGTTATTAATTACAATTTAGTTTGTTAGAATTTGATTATCGGACCACATGTTGTTTATGGGACACGCAATGCGATGATTTTGGCGGAACTCAGACATACGCCGTGAACCCACCCCATGATACGACCAGAATGTGGGCGCTTCCATCCAAAAGTAAGCGTAGAGACGGAAATCCAAGTACACAATTCTGTTTTTAGAGGTAGCTGCAATCCAGAAATGTGTGAATTCTTCGTGAGTCTTTTATCGGCATAAAAATTGCTTGTCAAACAGAGTCTAGGTCTAGAGGTAAAGATTTCAAGCGCAAAGGTGATTTTTATTTATTTTATGAATAATTTTATGATAAAAACAAACAATTTAATCAATGGAAACTATCACAGATAATTTTAACCGTGAAATAATATTTTTTTGAAGTTGTTTCTATGCCAACATACCCTTTTTAATGATTTTTTTTAGTAGTTTACGCTTATATTTTTTCTAAAGTAATTAACAATTTGATTTTAATTCTACTCAATGGAAACGGTAGGAAGAGCTTCAATTTTTTCAAAGCATATTTTTTTGTATTTATAATGTAAACCGATTCGTAGTAAAGATAAATCGAAAATAATGATTTAGCATTATACAGCACAGTCTTGTGATGGCAGCTTCTGGCAGGGTCCCATCTACAAACGATGAAGCCACTTATTATATTATTGTGTTTATTATAATACATATCTACAGCATGACAATGACCAAAGGTAAACAAAATAAAAACATAATGAAAATTACGAAAGATAAAAACATAAGAATGGAAGAACTACCAGTATCGCCCTGGTGTAAGACCACCGTTCAGAATTGAAACGTTGCTTGAAATGGCTTTTAGCCGTGTTTGGTGAGCAGATCGGAATAGCCAGGTACTTCCCACCTTCCTCTTCCCCATATCCTTCCCCTCCCCACTACCTTCAGCCTCACAACATACTCCAATTGGGGATGGCATAGTCTCACTGGCTCCAGACGGGAGCAGTTGGGACTCTTGTGCGGTATTCATATAAAAAAAAAAAAATAATGAAAATTAGAAATAGAAAGTCCAAAATTCAACTTAATTACCTATTAAAAAATAATAGTGTGAAGATGGCAGCCTTCTTTTTTCGTACGGCGAGGTAGGGGGTCAGAGGGGGACATCTAGGTCTGTGAGCCAGTCTAGGGCCTCAGCCATTCGTTGACCACAATGTGTTCGGTAACCTCACCGCATTCACACATCGATGACTCTTTAAAGGCGGAACTCCTGCGCCAGAATACACATGAAAACTAGCTTGAACCCCACTATAAACGTTCTTTGTTTTCCGTCTCCTGCGTTTTTTGAAACATGGTTTGAAAGATTGGTGTGAACAGGTGTGAAGTTCACGCGGTCACACACTTTGCTAGTGGCCTGTCCACGAGTCCACGCGTACGCAACTGACTTGACGTTTGACGTTTAGCGTTTAAATAAATGTTAAAATATGTTCCGATGAAGAAGAGATGCTACATCAGGGAGAAAACAGAGATATTTTAATAGATGTTTATTTACCAGGAAAGATTTCCGACTAATTATTTAATATATTAATGCACAGTTTTTGAAAAACTCACTTTTTTCATAATTTAGGCAAAAGACGACCTTGCCGCCCCTTAAGTTTTACCCGTTTCGAGGTTCAGTTTCGCTTGAAAAACAGGGCTTTTTTTTTCAGTCAGGGCCTCCCACGCCAAAATGACCTCTCCGCTCTTCGAGTTTGACCGACCTCAGAGACCACTATCGCAAGACAGGAAACTCACACGAAATTCTTATTTTAGAAACGCCAAAAGTCAACGGAAAAAACTGATACAAAATCAGCGGCGATAACTGGAACCTCCGGCTGAATCTCTCATCGACGAAGAAATCGGCCTGGTTATATTTCCCGCCGACAGGTTCGCATTTGCAAAAAAGATAAGAAATCTTAATCACTATTTCCTTTACGCGAAACGAATTTGCTAGAAATTTATTCTTTTATTTTAATGGCGATGCTGCTAAAAAATGACATTTTATAGGTACGACACGCGGTTCGAGATATCGTCGAAAAAACGCATTCTGGTGGAGATGTTTTACCACAGATTGGAAGTAGAGGGTTTTATCAAACTTTTAAAACTGCGACATGTAACGCATTTCATCCAAAATGTTCTGCAATATTCCAAAATACCTTGCATTATTTTTGACATTTGCTAAGATTTCACTACCGTC
Source organism: Glyphotaelius pellucidus (assembly GCA_936435175.1). NCBI lineage: Eukaryota > Metazoa > Arthropoda > Insecta > Trichoptera > Limnephilidae > Glyphotaelius > Glyphotaelius pellucidus. The sequence continues at coordinate 32,657,208 of OW386549.1, forward strand.
GAAAGTGAAAAATTTGGCGGCCAGTAGAATAAGTCGTCGAGTAGGTACTTAAATTCGATTAAATTGACTAATAATTGATAATAAAAAACAATCTTGAGTTTCAAGACACGTCAGTTAGGAGAAAATTATGATTTAGCCGTATAAAATAACGGCTTCAAGCCTGTTTCGGAGTCGACAATTTGAAAACGCCTCTGCGGCTCGAAAACCGATTCTGGCTGTAATGTTTTTGAATATTATCGAGGTCGAGAGATTAAAAAAACATTTTCAACGGTCGTAACATACGCAAACCATTAAAAATATTTCACTATACGCTACGGAAAATATGACGTTTGAGAAAAATAACGTGCTTTGAAAATCCCACAGAAGAGAATATATTGCTGGCCATATAAAAAGAACACGTTTAATTACAGGGTAGGTACATTTCCGTTGAATTATTACAAATTTGTTCGTAAGATGAACGGATTTTTTTAAGGAAATGCTTAGGTACCTACATCAATATTGTTTGTCTGCGTAAGAACCGGGTAGGTACCGGCTTACGCATCGGTTCTTTCCTTCAGATATCAAATAAAAAATTAATGATTTGAAATAAAAGAAATCACTCGGGATGGTCGCAATTTTTGCCAAAATGCATTATTTCAGGTATGTAGACTTTTGTAGTTATGAAGGAAATTAGTACTAAATAAATCGGAACGTTTTTGAAGTAAGATGGGTCCAAATACAATGCTAAACACTTTTCTTTTATGATTGTGTGAGTAAAAATTCGAACTAAAAATGACAATGAGGGCGCTGTACAATATTGAGTTTCCATCAGGAATACACATTTTGCAAGAGTAAAATATTGAATAAAATATGCTTATTTCCTAGACAAGGTAGGTACTTAAATACCTAGGGACTTTTTTCTTTTAAAAATAAAAAAAAACATGATATCAAATAAACAGAAACAAACAAAGATGGTCGTATTTTTTTGCCAAAGTCGATAGGTACCTATCATTTCAAAACCAAATTTCAAAATTAAAAAATTAGGATTCGTAATATTTATTCAAAAAATATGTAGGTACTCATGTGCACCTGCCCTGATTTATTTTTTATATGAACGATTTTGCATTAAAATTATTATTTGTTAAATAATTTTGAAAAATACATTTTTATGGCGCCATTTTTGTGAAAAATGACAAAAAAGATGACGTACAATATTGAAAATCTACCAGGAGCACATGATGTATCACTATAGAGTTCAAGTGGGGTGGGTCGTGAACTCACATGTCAAACTTTTGTCAACAAACCGGACCTCTCAGCGGTTTCGGTTGTTGTTTTACGACAAACGGCATTACGGCCGAAAAATCGATCCTGGCTAAAATGTTTTTGAAAAATATTATAGTCTAGATGTCTCCTCAACTAATTCGATCGTCATTACATACGCATCGCATGTGAAATATTTCAGGGCAAGCTAAACAAAATCAGATTTTTCCACGAAAAACACGTGCTTAGAAATTTTTAGTTTTTCATTCCTGGGTAGGTACTTATTTGACGACGACGTACTTCATTGAAAAAATTTGAAAAGAAATGCGTAGGTACTTTCACGAATAGGTAGCTTCACAATAAATTAGGTTTTAATGCAATACTAAGGTAAAGTTGTTTCAATAAAGTTGAATAATTCAACAATGTTTTTAAAGTTAATTTTCACGTTCTGTGTAAGTTCTATTCGAGTTCTGTTGTTTTATCGTTATAGGCCAGTCGCATCATAAAACTGAAATAATTACAGAACTTTAATAGAATTTGAACAGAACTTTCACAGAAGGCTAAAATTAACTCGATTAGTACATATTTTCTATACAAAATTGTAGAAAATATGTACAGGGAGACATCTAGCGGTGAAGAATGTAAGTACTGATTATTTTCATAAGAAAAATTCACACGAATTTATTCTATTTTTATTTTATGGCGAGGGGGGCGGAAATTTGACATTTCGAACGTACATTGCGTGGTCGAAGATGTTTTTGAATTAATCTTAAGTAGAGAGTTACTACAAGCAGTTAAAACTGTGACATGGTTCGCTTTCCATTCAAAATGTTACACAAGAGTGCATTTCACAATGACATGTTTTGACACTTTACGTAAAAAGCATTTTCCTCTAAAATATCTCTTGGCTTTCTAGCCAGTATAAAACCTAATTTTCTTACAAATAAAATCAGGTTGGGTAAATTTTCTCCAATATTGCAACACCGAAAATGAAAATTTTTCCATAACCCTCTTGAACTTACGAAATCACCCCATAATACGTTTTTGTATGAAGATTTTTTTTTAAAGATGGCGGATTTCAATTTTTACGGCTTGGTGCGGTTAAAATTCAAGCGGGATTAGTCCAAGTTTGTGAGTTGGTCTTGCATGTGTAAAAAATATAAATACAGAATATTGTAAAACTGCAAATTATGAACTAGGTAGGTACCCGATAAACGGATTTAACTGATAAATTGGGCTCCAATATAGCTCAACATTAGGATTCGTATTATTTATAAAAATAAATACTTCTGCGAAATTTTTTTCATTGAAGTGATTACTTGACAAAAAATTCTGAATATACATTTAAATGGCGCCGTTTTTATTAATTACTGTAGGGAAACTTAGTACCTACTCGCGCACTATGAAATAATATTTTCTCTGTAATTTTTTTACTGGAATAAAAATAAGTTTAAGTTTCTAAAAAATTCTGAATAACACATTTTTATAGCGCCGTTTTTTGAAAAAATACTACAAGGGCCCCAAGTACCTACCCGTGCACTCATGTGTAGGTACCTACCCTGATTTATTTTTTATATGAACGATTTTGCATTAAAATTATTATTTAAGAAATAATTTTGAAATATACATTTTAATGGCGCCGTTTTTGTGAAAAATGACAAAAAGGGTGACGAACAATATTGAAAATCTACCAGGAGCACATAATACGCAGGAGTAAAATATTACAGACGATACATTTATTTACTAGACCAGGGAGGCAATTCTTTCATTGACAAAAATGATTAATTTAAATAAAAAGAAACATCCGAAGACGGGAGTTTTGAAGTGATACTTCTATAGCACTGCTGTGATTTGGATTTCGGATGAAACGGAAATGACGATTACTCCACCTGCGACAATGGTCAATTTTTTTTTGCCAAATGGTGTAGGTACCTTTTGAATACTGTAGGGGTTCATACATTTTAAATTAAATTTCAATGTGAATATCGCACAAGAGTCCCACCTACTGCCGTCTGGAGTCAGTGAGACTACGGCATCCCCAGTTGTGCTTAAAGTTTCTAAAATATTCTGAATAATACATTTTTATAGCGCCGATTTTTTTAAATTAGTGCAAGGGCAAAATTTTTTTTTTTATATCCAAAATCCATTTTTTTTTTCCAAAATTAAATTTTTTTTTTTAAAATTCAAAAATTTCCAAATCCAAATTTTTTTTTCCACAATTAAAAAATTTCCAAAATCCAATTTTTTTTTCCAAAATTCAAAAATTTCCTAAATCCAATTTTTTTTTTCCAAAATTAAAAAATTTCCAAAATCCAATTTTTTTTTCAAAATCCAAAATTTTTTTTTTTTTAAATTACACCTTACAGTACCCGAGATGGGTATCAAATTACGCGTCTCGATCTACACAATCCGAAGGGCTGAGTGAAAAAAATAAGCGATAAACTCCTAGGACCATTTTTTGAGATAAAGCTCTAATGGTTTTTTCTAATTTAAATTAAATGAAATACTGAACGCCCTGAGTCGGGCGGCAGGATTGGTTCAGTACTGAATTGAGCGGTAAGCTCCTGGGCCGTTTTAAAAGTATCGGCGACCAAAGTGGCACTGTGGTAAGAGTCTTTTCAACAGTAAACTATACGTTTCGGGTAACAAATTACGCGTATCGACCTGCATAACCTAAATGGCGCAGTGAAAATTTGAGCAGGAAGCTACTTGGCCTCCTTTTGCGAGAAAAGGCCCGTACTGAACGCCTTGAACCGGGTGACCGAAGCAGCCCGAGAGCGGATGTACGAAATCGGGCTGTCAACTGCCTGTGCCTTTTGTAGGCGCACACTCCTTGCTTTATCCACATTCAAACATCGTTTTTTCTTCACCTATTTTATTTTACACACACTCTTTGCTTCATCCGCGTTCACACGTCATATCGTGTAGTGTTTAACCCCTTGGTTGCCTCTGCAACAGGCAAAGCTAGTAATATAGTATTGCACAGTTTTTCGAAAAACTCACATGGGTCATACAGGCAAAAGACGACCTTGCCGCCCCTTAAGTTCGCCCACCCTAAGGATCGCTTTCGCTTGAAATGCGATTCAGTGCAGGGCCTCCCACGCCAAAATGACCTCTCCGCTCTTCGAGTTTGACCGACCGCAGAGACCACAATCGCTAGACAGGAAGCTAAAAAAAAACCATGAAACCGAAACACCAAAAGTCAACGGTAAAAACTGATGCAAAATCAGCGGCGATAACTGGAACCTCCGACTGAATCTCTCATCGACGAAGAAATCGGCCCGGTTATATTTCCCGCCGACAGGTTCGCATTTCGAAAAAGTCGGAGAAAAATTAAGCACTATTTTCATACAAAACGAATTTGCTAGAAATTTTTTCATAATATTTTAATGGCGATGCTGCTAAAAAATGACATTTTACAGGTACGACACGCGGTACGAGATATCGTCGAAAAAGCGCGTTCTGGTGGAGATGTTTTTCAATAAATAGGAGGAATAGAAATTAAGGAAGCTTTTAAAATCGACAAATATGTCGGTCACCATTCAAAATGTTACACAATAGCGCGCGGAAAAATGATATTTTCTGACGTTTCGCAAAACACGCATTTTTCTCGAGGGTGCATAATTTGTCTGGCCAGTAGAACACCTAATTTTCTTACAAATAAATTCAGGTTGGGTAAATTTTCTCACACCTGGGCACACTGGATTCTGAAATTTTACAAATGGCGGATAGCCGAGCTCTCCGCCAACTAAACTTTTCAATCGGGCCAGGACAGCGTTGTTTGTATGGAAAACGTTAAAAACCACTCGATTTTCAGGCCGTGCTCGAGGTGGTGACTACATTATTTCGTTTCGGTCTTGCCAGCGATGAAAATATAATTGCAGACTATTGTACGTCTGCGAATGACGAACTAAGTAGGTACCCGATAGATGGGCTCCGATGCATTAGGATTCGTATTATTTATAAATATAAATACTTTGCGAACTCTTTTTCATTGAAATGATTATTTGATAAAAAATTCTGAATATACATTTTAATGGCGTGTTTTTTTTTACGTATGTGCAGGTGTACCAACTGAGAATCTGAGTAGGTAGGTACCTGCACATAACAACTCGGAATCATCATATGGGAATTGCATGTGTTTTTTTATTTGGAAATTTGTAATGAAATTATTTGAAGTTGAAAGGATAATTTCTTTTGTAATTATTTTTTGAGCTGTTATGCCGTGTTGCGCTACCTTCGTCTTTAGCCTAGATATTTAAGGGATTTATTTTTTTTAAATATTATAGTAACATAACGCTTTTTTTGTATATTGCTTCTTTAAGATAATTATTCAACGTTAGAGGCGGGCATTGGCACTGCCGCCCCGGGAACCATTCGTCGGATGAGCATTCTGAACATTTCTAATAAAATGAGTAAATTTAAATAAAGATGGTCCAATTTTTTTTTTGCGAAATGGTGTAGGTACCTTTTGAACACTGTACGGGAACTAATCGTTCGTACATTTTACATTAAATTTCAATGTGAAAACCGCACAAGAGTCCCAATTACTGCCGTCCGGAGTCAGTGCGACTACGGCGTCCCCAGTTGGGTTTAGTTTTAGTTTCTGAAAAATTCTGAATAATACATTTTTATAGCGCCGTTTTTTGAAAAACTACAGTAAGCTGCACTCGAATTTTTTTTTGACAACGTCCTTCTCGGATACTATTTATTCTGAACATTTCTAATAAAAAGAGTAAATTTAAATAAAGATGGTACAATTTTTTTTTGCCAAATGGTGTAGGTACCTTTTGAATACTGTACGGGTTCATACATTTTAAATTAAATTTCAATGTGAATACCGCACAAGAGTCCCAACTACTGCCGTCTGGAGTCAGTGAGACTACGGCATCCCCAGTTGGGTTTAGTTTAAGTCTCTAAAATTTCTGAATAATACATTTTTATAGCGCCGTTTTTTGAAAAATTACTTTCAGTTATAAGTTCAAAAATTTCCGAGATCCAAAAATTTTTTTTTCCAAAATTAAAAAATTTCCAGAAAACAAAAATTTTTTTTTTCCAAAATTAAAAAATTTTCAGAATCCAAAAAATTTTTTTTCCAAAATCAAAAAATTTCCAGAAAACAAAATTTTTTTTTTCCAAAATTAAAAAATTTCCAAAACTCAAAAAATTTTTTTTTGAAAATTCAAAAATTTAGAAAATCCAAAAATTTTTTTTTTGAAAATTCAAAAAGTTCCAAAATCCAAAATTTTTTTTTTGCAAATTTAAAAATTTCAAAAGTCCAAAAATTTTTCTTCAAAATCCAAAAATTTTTTTTTTTGAAATTCAAATATTTCGAAAATCCAATTTTTTTTTTTTTTAAATTACACCCTACAGTACCCGAGATGGATATCAAATTACGCGACTCGACCTACACAATCCGAAGGTCTGACTGAAAAAATTGAACGATAAAATCCGAGGACCCTTTTAGGCTCTATTGGTTTTTCTATTTTAAATTAAATGAAAAACTGAACGCCCTGAGTCGTTGCGGCTGGATTGGTTCAGTACTGCATTGAGCGGTAAGCTCCTGGGACGTTTTAAAAGTGTCGGCGACCAAAGTGGCACAGTGGTAGGAGTCTTTGCAACAGTAAATTATACGTTACGGGTAACAAATTACAAACATCGTTTTTTTCTTCATCTATTTTATTAAACACACACCCCTCGCTTCATCCGCGTTCACACGTCAAATCGCGTAGTGTTTAACCCCTTGGTTGCCTCTGCAACAGGCAAAGCTAGTTAGTATAGTAATACGCAGTTTTTCGAAAAACTCACATGGGTCATACAGGCAAAAGACGACCTTGCCGCCCCTTAAGTTCGCCCACCCTAAGGATCGCTTTCGCTTGAAATGCGATTCAGTACCCTTTTTCGAAAAACTCACATGGGTCATACAGGCAAAAGACGACCTTGCCGCCCCTTAAGTTCGCCCACCCTAAGGATCGCTTTCGCTTGAAATGCGATTCAGTACCCCCCCCCCGCCTCAAGCGAAAATCGACCACTCTGCCTATCCAGTTTCACCGACCGCAGAGACCATTTTGGCAAGACTTCTGCGAAGGAATCCGCGGAGTTTTTTTTCCATACAAAATGCAATTTGCTAGAAATTTGTTCGTATTATTTTAATGGCTATTCTGATACAAAATGACATTTTACAGGTACGACACGCGGTACGAGTTATCGTCGAAAAGTCGCATTCCGGCCGAGATGTTTTTCGATAAATACGAAGAACAGAAGTTAAGGAAGCTTTTAAAATCGCAAATATGTCGGTCACCGTTCAAAATGTTACACGATAGCGCGCGGAAAAATGATATTTTATGACGTTTCGCAAAACTCGCTCTTTTCTCGAGGGTGCATAATATAGCTGGCCAGTAGAAGACCTAATTTTCTTACAAACATATTCAGGTTGGGTAAATTTTCTCACACCTTGGAACACTGGATTCTGAAATTTTACAAATGGCGGTAGGGCAAAGCTCTCCGCCAACTAAAGATTTCAATCCAGAGACATCTAGCGGTGCGGAATATAAGTACGGATCGTTCACGCAATACAAAATCAAATGTCTGTCGAACACGCCTGTAGTTCTATTTCAATCCGTTCAAATCGGCAGGTTCGTCTGTATCGAAAGAAATTTGCTCAATTCACGAAAAAAGATCTCCGTATCGAGTGTTGCTAGGCGCTCGGTTTTGAAATGCCTATTTTGAGTAGGTAGGTACCTGCACATAACAATTCGGAATCATCAAATAAGAATTGCATATGTTTTTTTTTGGAAATTTGTAATGAAATTATTTGAAGTTGAAAGGATAATTTATTTTGTAATTATTTTTTGAGCTGTTATGCCGTGTTGCGCTGCCTTCGTCTTTAGCCTAGATATTTAAGGGATTTATTTTTTTTAAATATTAAAGTTACATAACGCTTTTTTTTGTATTTTGCTTCTTTATGATAATTATTCAACGTTAGAGGCGGGCATTGGCACTGCCGCTCAGGACACCATTCGTTGGATGAGCAACACCTCATAAAAATAGGTACACAATAATTTTGATAATTATATTTTTATAGGACCGTTTTTGTAAAAAATGACAAAATGGGTGACGTACAATATTGAAAATCTACCAGGAGCTCATAATACGCAGAAGTAAAATATTACAGAGGGTACATTTATTTACTGGGCTACTTAGACCTCACTTTTCAAGTATTAGTTGAGATTGTTTAGGAAAAGTTTCACTTCTACCGCGTGTAAACTGCACTCGAATTTTTTTTGACAACGTACGTAGGTACCTACTCGGATAGTATATATTCTGAACATTTCTAATAAAATGAGTAAATTTAAATAAAGATGGTCCAATTTTTTTTTGCCAAATGGTGTGGGTACCTTTTGAATACTGTACGGGTTCATACATTTTAAATTAAATTTCAATGTGGATACCGCACAAGAGTCTCAACTACTGCCGTCAGGAGTCAGTGAGACTACGGTATCCCCAGTTGGGTTTAGTTTGTCTCTAAAATTTCTGATTAATACATTTTTATAGCGCCGTTTTTTGAAAAATTACTTTCAGTTCAAAAATTTCCAAGACAAAAAATTTTTTTTTCCAAAATTAAAAAAATTTCCAAAACTTAAAAATTTTTTTTTTCAAAATTCAAAAATTTCCAAAATCCAAATTTTTTTTTTCCAAAATTAAAAAATTTCCAAAACTCAAAAATTTTTTTTTTGAAAATTCAAAAATTTACAAAATCCAAAAATTTTTTTTTTGAAAATTAAAAAATTTCCAAAGTCCAAATTTTTTTTTTCAAAATCCAAAATTTTTTTTTTTAAATTACACCCTACAGTACCTGAGATGGATATCAAATTACGCGTCTCGACCTACACAAACCGAAGGGCTGACTGAAAAAATTGAACGATAAACTCCGAAGACCCTTTTAGGCTCTATTGGTTTTTCTAATTTAAATTAAATGAAATACTGAACGCCCTGAGTCGGGCGGCTGGATTGGTTCAGTACTGAATTGAGCGGTAAGCTCCTGGGACGTTTTAAAAGTGTCGGCGACCAAAGTGGCACAATGGTAGGAGTCTTTGCAACAGTAAATTATACGTTACGGGTAACAAATTACAAACATCGTTTTTTTCTTTACCTATTTTATTTAACACACACTCTTCGCTTCATCCGCGTTCACACGTCCAATCGCGTAGTGTTTAACCCCTTGGTTGCCTCTGCAACAGGCAAAGCTAGTTAGTATAGTAATACGCAGTTTTTCGAAAAACTCACATGGGTCATACAGGCAAAAGACGACCTTGCCGCCCCTTAAGTTCGCCCACCCTAAGGATCGCTTTCGCTTGTTAGTATAGTAATACGCAGTTTTTCGAAAAACTCACATGGGTCATACAGGCAAAAGACGACCTTGCCGCCCCTTAAGTTCGCCCACCCTAAGGATCGCTTTCGCTTGAAATGCGATTCAGTACCCCCCCCCCGCCTCAAGCGAAAATCGACCACTCTGCCTATCCAGTTTCACCGACCGCAGAGACCATTTTGGCAAGACTTCTGCGAAGGAATCCGCGGAGTTTTTTTTCCATACAAAATGCAATTTGCTAGAAATTTGTTCGTATTATTTTAATGGCTATTCTGATACAAAATGACATTTTACAGGTACGACACGCGGTACGAGTTATCGTCGAAAAGTCGCATTCCGGCCGAGATGTTTTTCGATAAATACGAAGAACAGAAGTTAAGGAAGCTTTTAAAATCGCAAATATGTCGGTCACCGTTCAAAATGTTACACGATAGCGCGCGGAAAAATGATATTTTATGACGTTTCGCAAAACTCGCTCTTTTCTCGAGGGTGCATAATATAGCTGGCCAGTAGAAGACCTAATTTTCTTACAAACATATTCAGGTTGGGTAAATTTTCTCACACCTTGGAACACTGGATTCTGAAATTTTACAAATGGCGGTAGGGCAAAGCTCTCCGCCAACTAAAGATTTCAATCCAGAGACATCTAGCGGTGCGGAATATAAGTACGGATCGTTCACGCAATACAAAATCAAATGTCTGTCGAACACGCCTGTAGTTCTATTTCAATCCGTTCAAATCGGCAGGTTCGTCTGTATCGAAAGAAATTTGCTCAATTCACGAAAAAAGATCTCCGTATCGAGTGTTGCTAGGCGCTCGGTTTTGAAATGCCTATTTTGAGTAGGTAGGTACCTGCACATAACAATTCGGAATCATCAAATAAGAATTGCATATGTTTTTTTTTGGAAATTTGTAATGAAATTATTTGAAGTTGAAAGGATAATTTATTTTGTAATTATTTTTTGAGCTGTTATGCCGTGTTGCGCTGCCTTCGTCTTTAGCCTAGATATTTAAGGGATTTATTTTTTTTAAATATTAAAGTTACATAACGCTTTTTTTTGTATTTTGCTTCTTTATGATAATTATTCAACGTTAGAGGCGGGCATTGGCACTGCCGCTCAGGACACCATTCGTTGGATGAGCAACACCTTATAAAAATAGGTACACAATAATTTTGATAATTATATTTTTATAGGACCGTTTTTGTAAAAAATGACAAAAAGGGTGACGTACAATATTGAAAATCTACCAGGAGCTCATAATACGCAGAAGTAAAATATTACAGAGGGTACATTTATTTACTGGGCTACTTAGACCTCACTTTTCAAGTATTAGTTGAGATTGTTTTGGAAAAGTTTCACTTCTACCGCGTGTAAACTGCACTCGAATTTTTTTTGACAACGTACTCGGACACAATATATTCTGAACATTTCTAATAAAATGAGTAAATTTAAATAAAGATGGTCCATTTTTTTTTTTGCGAAATGGTGTAGGTACCTTTTGAATACTGTAGGGGAACTAATCGTTCGTACATTTTACATTAAATTTCAATGTGAAAACCGCACAAGAGGCACAATTACTACTGTCCGGAGTCAGTGCGACTACGGCGTCCCCAGTTGGGTTTAGTTTTAGTTTCTGAAAAATTCTGAATAATAAATTTTTATAGCGCCGTTTTTTGAAAAACTACGGTAAGCTGCACTCGAATTTTTTTTTGACAACGTCCTACTCGGATACTATTTATTCTGAACATTTTTAATGAAATGAGTAAATTTAAATAAAGATGGTCCAATTTTTTTTTGCCAAATGTTGTAGGTACCTTTTGAATACTGTACGGGTTCATACATTTTAAATTAAATTTCAATGTGAATACCGCACAAGAGTCTCAACTACTGCCGTCTGGAGTCAGTGAGACTACGGCATCCCCAGTTGGGTTTAGTTTAAGTCTCTAAAATTTCTGAATAATACATTTTTATAGCGCCGTTTTTTGAAATATTACTTTCAGTTATAAGTTCAAAAATTTCCGAGATCCAACAATTTTTTTTTTCCAAAATTAAAAAATTTCCAGAATCCAATAATTTTTTTTCCAAAATTAAAAAATTTCCAGAAACCAAAAAATATTTTTTTTTCACAATTAAAAAATTTCAAGAAACCGAAAATTTTTTTTTTCAAAATTCAAAAATTTCCGGAAACCAAAAAATTTTTTTTTCAAAATTAAAAAATTTCCAGAATCCGAAATTTTTTTTTTCCAAATTTAAAAAATTCCCAGAAACCAAAATTTTTTTTTTTAAAAATTCAAAAATTTCCAGAAACCAAAAAAGTTTTTTTTTCAAAATTAAAAAATTTCCAGAATCCAAATTTTTTTTTTCCATAGTTAAAAAATTTTCAGAATCCAAAAAATTTTTTTTTCAAAAACAAAAAATTTCCAGAAAACAAAATTTTTTTTTCCAAAACTAAAAAATTTCCAAAACTCAAAAAATTTTTTTTTTGAAAATTCAAAAATTTACAAAATTCAAAAAAACATTTTTTTGAAAATTCAAAAATTTCCAAAATCCAAAATTTTTTTTTTTTTAAATTACACCCTACAGTACCCGAGATGGATATCAAATTACGCGTCTCGACCTACACAATCCAAAGGGCTGACTGAAAAAATTAAACGATAAAATCCGAGGACCCTTTTAGGCTCTATTGGTTTTTCTAATTTAAATTAAATGAAAAACTGAACGCCCTGAGTCGGGCGGCTGGATTGGTTCAGTACTGAATTGAGCGGTAAGCTCCTGGGCCGTTTTAAAAGTGTCGACGACCAATGTGGCACTGTGGGAAGAGTCTTTTCGACAGTAAACTATACGTTTCGGGTAACAAATTACGCGCATCGATCTGCACAACCCAAATGGCGCAGTGAAAATTTGAGCAGGAAGCTACTTGGCCTGCTTTTGCGAGAAAAGGCCCGTACCGAACGCCTTGAACCGGGTGACCGAAGCGGCCAGAGAGCAGGCGTACGCAATTGGGCTGTCAACTATCTGTGCCCTTTGTAGACGGACACTCCTCGCTTTATCCACATTCAAATAACGTTTTTTTCTCTACCTATTTTATTTAACACACACTCTTCGCTTCATCCGCGTTCACACGTCATATCGCGTAGTGTTTAACCCCTTGGTTGCCTCTGCAACAGGCAAAGCTAGTATCAATTATTATGACCTAAAGTTAGTATTTGAATTTCGAATGCGTAATTAATTACGCATTCGAAATTCAAACGTCAAAAGTCGAGTTCTGTTAAGAAATTTAGCGATGATATTGTAGACGAAATATAAAGGAGAACACGCAGATTTCAACTTAGACCTAACCTACCTAACTAGATTTTTATTAGGTATTTATTTATCAGGGAACGAATAGAATACCTATTTTAATTGGTCAATTTCTTCCGTGTCTCTGAAATCGATTTATAAATTAATTGACTTTATTTACAAGTGAGTTCACGAAAGATATAATCATCCATTACGACAGTATTTATTTGCAATTTAAAGTCATAATTAGGTATTAGGCTCGCGCGGTTGACATAACCCCCAACGTCATTCGATTTATCTCCGGTACCAACCGCTCCGTACGGCTCCTGTAAAAATATGAACTTATTTCCCCCCCGCCGGCCCCGCCGGCCTCGCCTGCCTTCAGGCTTCCCGCTTCACCCACTTCAAAAATAATATTAATATTAATGTTGTTAATATTCGTTATTATATTATAATTTTATTATCAAATATATTTATTATATTGTATTTAGGTATCATAATATTTTAAAGTAGTGATTATTAAGCTCAATCATTGCGCATAACCTCAAAAACTTGTTCGGTTTGATTCTCCATACATGACCGCATCGCGCGGCTCTTGTAAAAACATGAACACATTTCCCCCCGCCAGCCTTCCCCCTTCGCCCGGGAGATGAATGTTTTCCGTCGCCTGTGGTAAAGCTTGAACACGGAGTGTTCAAATTTTCAATGTTTTGGGTGCTGTTCAAGCTAGTGTTCATGTGTATTGTGGCGCAGGATACGCCGCTTAAGACCGCATCTATGCATCATACGAGCACAGCGGTAATGGGAACACCTAATCCCATTGATAGCGGACCAGAATTTACGAGGCAATGAGAACCCAGGTTGTCTCTCAGTGGGGTTGTGTATGAGATGGACATTTCCCACGTTGGCCGATTGCCATTCAAGTTTCCACCTACCTTCTGTCAATCGGAACAGACTCTTTTCTTCCTTCCAGAAGGATTTCCGGAATTTCAAGCGTCATGCTGGGAAGATGACAGTAATAATCACATTGTAATGTAATATGTAATTACAATAACATCCAAAAAAATGTAAAGGTTATTTCTCGAGCGCCCTCTCTTCCTATAGGTTTATTAGTAATGATAATGACGGTGATTTCGTCAGTCTTCTGCACAACCCACTGAAGGGAGAAACCGATAGAAATGTGTTACGGGCGTGCCAACGTGTCCGAAGTCAACCTGATTAATTTAAATAGGACACATACGAAATATTTCTACACACCGATATATCATTCTTCAGTTTCCTAACAAAATTAAAATGATTATTTAATTACAATTATCTTTTGTGGTTTATTAATATTTTCTCTTGTGAACAATACAATTTGGTAGGCGGCAATGGACACTGCCGACCCAGGAATCAATTATTGGATAACCAACAACTCTGCCCTAGGTCACCCCAAGTGGTTCGCTACGTTTGGTTACTTAGCAAGGGTGCCCAGGTTCATGGAGTGAATGGTTGCAAGGTATTTTGACTGCCATCCATCGCTTTGCACCCCAATTGGAGGAATGGATTCATACGTCTTACACTCCTGGATACTGACCCCATATTCCTACCCACTCATCACACCTTTTTCCTTCCCAGAACTTCCTCTCCTTCCTTTCCTTAAAAAGACATCCAGACAGCATCCCGTAAGATGACATAGGTTCTAGGGGAAATCATTTTCCTCATGGCCTCCTGTGTAAAGCTAACGTAAAAAATACATCTCGAATGATCGGGAGTTTCAATATACTTCTGTTCGTCAGATTATGAGTCGTGTTTATTAACGTCTTATTTACAGTGAATATTTAACTGGGCTTAATGTCCGTTCTAAAGGAGGCTTTAATCTACGGCAAGGCAAATGATCACAGATGCTGCTCGTCTGTCAATCGTATATCATCGGTTATCTTCATAACCATTCGCGTATTAGACACGAACGGCGAAAGTTATCTCTCTCGTAGTACAACTTTACTGACCACTGTTGAGACACGTGAAAACTAAATATAACATCCTATACCAACGAACTTTGTTGAGAGACATTGAAACTGCATACATATTCACATACACACATTTTTATCCATCCAATACCCAAGCAAGATTAAATAAATTAATTAAAATAAATTACAATAAACAATGTTTTATCCACCATCTACAAGGATCTCTGTGAGGAGTGATTTACTTGTACAGTCTTGGAGAATCACCTCCCGAAGTTATTGCTCACCACTTCTTACCTGCAGACACCTAGCATAAAGGTGACCAGTGACTATCTATTTTTTCGTTCCAGGCATTATCTCTATTCAGTGTATATAGTCAATCCTCTGTCCTACCCCCGACTAGGCTATCACCCCCGGCTGACTGACAACTGGGAGGAGGGAGGCTTTCCCGCCAAAGCCTGAGATATAATAGCAGTGTTATTCCGTCTCACGTCATAAGGGCAGTGGCGTAGGGCGAAGGGCATGAGGCGGGGGAAGGAAAAGGACTCTTGTTATTGGTGACCAAAATAGATTGAAGGAAGTGAATTGTAACCCAATTATTTCTAAAGGTCAAAACAGCACGATTAAGGCGAATCATTTTAAAAGACACGTTTGATTATATTCGTGAATGCCGATAAGTTAAAAAAATGTTTTGAACTAGTTTAACACATCCTTCCGCAGTTTCCTCTTACCTCGCAAGTTCCTAAAGATGTTAGTGCACTGTTTATGTTATTCTTTATTCTGCACAAGCAAGGGTATCAATAAATGATTTATTTTCCTGTACTTGAGTTAGTGCCAGTAATTGTAAATTCAAAAATTTATCAAAGAAACTTTTTTTTTTTATAAACTCCACACAATAGGCCCTGGGGAAAATAATTTCCACGTCATTTTTATGGAGGTTGCGTGGAGGATCCTTTGTGGAGAGGAAGGAGTGAACATGGCCATGAAGCGATCCATGCTTGAATGGAGGAATCACAGAGTCTCGGGAGTATGTTGAATGTGCTAAATAGGTGACCTAAATATTTAAAATTTTCGTTACAAATTAAAATTTATAAATTAAAATTTTAATAACATTAAAATTTAAGAAAATCATTATTTGACTCGCAACATGTTTTTATTAGATTGCTGATCGGTTTCAAAATAATGACTCGTTTATGATTACAGAAAAATTAATTTATTCAAAAAATAACTGCAATTGAATTTTTTAAATATGTAAATCAAAAGAGTGGGGAAAAACACAGACAAGGGGGAGGGGTTGGTAAAATTAGAAATAATAATGATAATGATTTATTCCAGGATTCGGGATTTTTAAATATTTATGTTTTTTAAATATTTATATTGAGGGATCAGTAGGATTTATCGGTCCAGTTAGAAGTTCTACCGAGCCGAACCCTCTGATATGAAAATATCTGGAGTCGGTGAATTGTTTTCCAATTTGGTGTCTGGTAGGTTGACATGTTGTTCTTGTATTGTTTTGTATTTATTATACTTATATAGTGCAATTGCATGGTATGGATTGACTAGATGATCATATGTGGAAAAATGTGTGGAAGGGTTAAGTTTTTCCTGTGGGGAAAAATTTAATTAATACATTTGTAATTAATATTATATTAATATTGACGGCCTCAGTGATAAGGCTCTCGACTAGCGATAAGGCTCTCGACTAGCAATCCGAAGGTCGCGGGTTCAAATAAATTTTTTTTGATTCATTGATTTCATATCACAATTAATACTTAAAAATAATTAAAAAATATATTTGCGACACGTTCCAGATTGGAAGATACCTACTCTCAGTATTGCCTTGGTATAAGACCGTGTTTTTAAATTAATTCCCATCTTCCTCTTCCCCATCTCCTTCTCCACCCTACTACCTTCATTCTCACAACGTACCCCAATTGGGGATGCCATAGTCTACTTTCGCCACACTGGAGTAGTTGGGACTCTTGTGAGATATTGACATAAAAAAGCATAGGTCATTAATATTAAATTAATCTTTCAAAAATATTTTATTATTAAATATTTATTAATTTATTTTTAAATATAATGAATACAAATCCCTGATTAGGTAAACTTAAATATTAGATATACTATCTGATTATTAACTATGATATTCCTGAAATATATTTTATGAAAATGAACCCACGATTTGATTCTAGACAATCGCCTTATTCATTTAGACAATCGCCTTATTCAATTACAAATTCCTGGTAAAACCTCTCTACCCATAACTTCTTAGTACGCTACTGCATCAATACTTCTCCCATACTTACAAGGGTGCCTACTCCCTTCCATACAAACGTGAATATCACAATCCATCGAACTTATAGCATGGTTCACGAGCATTATAAATTGTATGGGATATAGGATCTTCATTTTCACAAGCAAGAGCACCCACACACGTAAACATTTTTGATGTAATACTATATTACTACGTCGAATAGTAGTAGTTGTACACGCATGCGCATGAAAAATTAGGCGACCATCCACGATTTAAAAAAAAATCGCAGTTAAATTGCTCGCATTAAGCAAAAGGTTTCATTTTTTCATGTGCGTCAGTTAGTGGGTCTATGGAATTGGTGTGTCTTTTTTACTCGGTTGTGAGGTTGTAAGGTTTTCCGCGTAGTACGGAAGTTCGTCGAGCTTTTAGGCGGTCGTCTCTTTCCCGCTGTAAAGAAAATGAAATATGCCTTCAATTCTCCCGGTGTGTCCGTAGCCGGTTACGTTTTCACCAACTCCGAGTTTTTAAGGATTCTCAGTGTAAATAACGTCCGTTTCTTTCAATTTCTCAATCAATAGTCAAGTTTATTGAACTGTTGAGTGTGTTTTCATTAATCCCCGTGATTTGTGGCGTGTTTCAGTGTGGATAGCGGACGATTGTTGTGTTTTGACAGATGTTAATTGTGTTTTTAAAGCCAGTAGGGATGTTGAGACGCATATCGCGGTATCGTTCACTCTTTCGGCGCTAGTTACGAGAGTTTCGCCGAAAAATCGCCCGTTTCTCGTATTTTTTCGGTACTTTTCGTGTAAAATACTAAAATATGAATGTGCGGCGCCTACATTATAGTGATTAACACCCCCCCGGAAGGGTAGAACGGGGTTGCAGCTGTTGGGAGGGCTCTGGGGTAAGGGAGGCCGGTGTAATTTACGATATATTTTGACGTTTCTGGAGCAGAACGTGACGGAATGTGAGGAGGAGGGTTGGACATTCTTCCCTTTGGAAAAATGGAAGTGGACTTTGTATTCTTCCGGCCGCTGTTCTGTGAAATAGTTCCACGATAGCAATACTTAAAAAACTACCATTAATCAAACAATATAAGTGCTAATAATAAATATTAAATCATCAAACAAAAATAATACTTTCACTTTTATTGTGAACAAGACAAAGTGATAAGTTGTTAAAAAAATAAATCGTTTATTAGAATGTCCTAGCTACGTAAAGTTTTGGTGCTATATTTTGGTGTGCTAATTCTTTAAATTCAATTAGAAAAAAATCTGCTTATACTATAAATAATAACCTAAAAATATCTTTAAAAAAGTGAATTTCTTAAGTAGGTACATACTCATGTTCTTCAAGTAAATTGGAACGTACCGCGTAATTTAAAAATATTCCACCATAAAAATAAGTGATTTTCTTCGGTTGGTACGTAGGTACCGTCAAATAATTTAATATATTAATGCACAGTTTTTGAAAAACTCACTTTTTTCATAATTTAGGCAAAAGACGACCTTGCCGCCCCTTAAGTTTTACCCGTTTCGAGGTTCAGTTTCGCTTGAAAAACAGGGCTTTTTTTTTCAGTCAGGGCCTCCCACGCCAAAATGACCTCTCCGCTCTTCGAGTTTGACCGACCTCAGAGACCACTATCGCAAGACAGGAAACTCACACGAAATTCTTATTTTAGAAACGCCAAAAGTCAACGGAAAAAACTGATACAAAATCAGCGGCGATAACTGGAACCTCCGGCTGAATCTCTCATCGACGAAGAAATCGGCCTGGTTATATTTCCCGCCGACAGGTTCGCATTTGCAAAAAAGATAAGAAATCTTAATCACTATTTCCTTTACGCGAAACGAATTTGCTAGAAATTTATTCTTTTATTTTAATGGCGATGCTGCTAAAAAATGACATTTTATAGGTACGACACGCGGTTCGAGATATCGTCGAAAAAACGCATTCTGGTGGAGATGTTTTACCACAGATTGGAAGTAGAGGGTTTTATCAAACTTTTAAAACTGCGACATGTAACGCATTTCATCCAAAATGTTCTGCAATATTCCAAAATACCTTGCATTATTTTTGACATTTGCTAAGATTTCACTACCGTCGAAAGTGAAAAATTTGGCGGCCAGTAGAATAAGTCGTCGAGTAGGTACTTAAATTCGATTAAATTGACTAATAATTGATAATAAAAAACAATCTTGAGTTTCAAGACACGTCAGTTAGGAGAAAATTATGATTTAGCCGTATAAAATAACGGCTTCAAGCCTGTTTCGGAGTCGACAATTTGAAAACGCCTCTGCGGCTCGAAAACCGATTCTGGCTGTAATGTTTTTGAATATTATCGAGGTCGAGAGATTAAAAAAACATTTTCAACGGTCGTAACATACGCAAACCATTAAAAATATTTCACTATACGCTACGGAAAATATGACGTTTGAGAAAAATAACGTGCTTTGAAAATCCCACAGAAGAGAATATATTGCTGGCCATATAAAAAGAACACGTTTAATTACAGGGTAGGTACATTTCCGTTGAATTATTACAAATTTGTTCGTAAGATGAACGGATTTTTTTAAGGAAATGCTTAGGTACCTACATCAATATTGTTTGTCTGCGTAAGAACCGGGTAGGTACCGGCTTACGCATCGGTTCTTTCCTTCAGATATCAAATAAAAAATTAATGATTTGAAATAAAAGAAATCACTCGGGATGGTCGCAATTTTTGCCAAAATGCATTATTTCAGGTATGTAGACTTTTGTAGTTATGAAGGAAATTAGTACTAAATAAATCGGAACGTTTTTGAAGTAAGATGGGTCCAAATACAATGCTAAACACTTTTCTTTTATGATTGTGTGAGTAAAAATTCGAACTAAAAATGACAATGAGGGCGCTGTACAATATTGAGTTTCCATCAGGAATACACATTTTGCAAGAGTAAAATATTGAATAAAATATGCTTATTTCCTAGACAAGGTAGGTACTTAAATACCTAGGGACTTTTTTCTTTTAAAAATAAAAAAAAACATGATATCAAATAAACAGAAACAAACAAAGATGGTCGTATTTTTTTGCCAAAGTCGATAGGTACCTATCATTTCAAAACCAAATTTCAAAATTAAAAAATTAGGATTCGTAATATTTATTCAAAAAATATGTAGGTACTCATGTGCACCTGCCCTGATTTATTTTTTATATGAACGATTTTGCATTAAAATTATTATTTGTTAAATAATTTTGAAAAATACATTTTTATGGCGCCATTTTTGTGAAAAATGACAAAAAAGATGACGTACAATATTGAAAATCTACCAGGAGCACATGATGTATCACTATAGAGTTCAAGTGGGGTGGGTCGTGAACTCACATGTCAAACTTTTGTCAACAAACCGGACCTCTCAGCGGTTTCGGTTGTTGTTTTACGACAAACGGCATTACGGCCGAAAAATCGATCCTGGCTAAAATGTTTTTGAAAAATATTATAGTCTAGATGTCTCCTCAACTAATTCGATCGTCATTACATACGCATCGCATGTGAAATATTTCAGGGCAAGCTAAACAAAATCAGATTTTTCCACGAAAAACACGTGCTTAGAAATTTTTAGTTTTTCATTCCTGGGTAGGTACTTATTTGACGACGACGTACTTCATTGAAAAAATTTGAAAAGAAATGCGTAGGTACTTTCACGAATAGGTAGCTTCACAATAAATTAGGTTTTAATGCAATACTAAGGTAAAGTTGTTTCAATAAAGTTGAATAATTCAACAATGTTTTTAAAGTTAATTTTCACGTTCTGTGTAAGTTCTATTCGAGTTCTGTTGTTTTATCGTTATAGGCCAGTCGCATCATAAAACTGAAATAATTACAGAACTTTAATAGAATTTGAACAGAACTTTCACAGAAGGCTAAAATTAACTCGATTAGTACATATTTTCTATACAAAATTGTAGAAAATATGTACAGGGAGACATCTAGCGGTGAAGAATGTAAGTACTGATTATTTTCATAAGAAAAATTCACACGAATTTATTCTATTTTTATTTTATGGCGAGGGGGGCGGAAATTTGACATTTCGAACGTACATTGCGTGGTCGAAGATGTTTTTGAATTAATCTTAAGTAGAGAGTTACTACAAGCAGTTAAAACTGTGACATGGTTCGCTTTCCATTCAAAATGTTACACAAGAGTGCATTTCACAATGACATGTTTTGACACTTTACGTAAAAAGCATTTTCCTCTAAAATATCTCTTGGCTTTCTAGCCAGTATAAAACCTAATTTTCTTACAAATAAAATCAGGTTGGGTAAATTTTCTCCAATATTGCAACACCGAAAATGAAAATTTTTACATAACCCTCTTGAACTTACGAAATCACCCCATAATACGTTTTTGTATGAAGATTTTTTTTTAAAGATGGCGGATTTCAATTTTTACGGCTTGGTGCGGTTAAAATTCAAGCGGGATTAGTCCAAGTTTGTGAGTTGGTCTTGCATGTGTAAAAAATATAAATACAGAATATTGTAAAACTGCAAATTATGAACTAGGTAGGTACCCGATAAACGGATTTAACTGATAAATTGGGCTCCAATATAGCTCAACATTAGGATTCGTATTATTTATAAAAATAAATACTTCTGCGAAATTTTTTTCATTGAAGTGATTACTTGACAAAAAATTCTGAATATACATTTAAATGGCGCCGTTTTTATTAATTACTGTAGGGAAACTTAGTACCTACTCGCGCACTATGAAATAATATTTTCTCTGTAATTTTTTTACTGGAATAAAAATAAGTTTAAGTTTCTAAAAAATTCTGAATAACACATTTTTATAGCGCCGTTTTTTGAAAAAATACTACAAGGGCCCCAAGTACCTACCCGTGCACTCATGTGTAGGTACCTACCCTGATTTATTTTTTATATGAACGATTTTGCATTAAAATTATTATTTAAGAAATAATTTTGAAATATACATTTTAATGGCGCCGTTTTTGTGAAAAATGACAAAAAGGGTGACGAACAATATTGAAAATCTACCAGGAGCACATAATACGCAGGAGTAAAATATTACAGACGATACATTTATTTACTAGACCAGGGAGGCAATTCTTTCATTGACAAAAATGATTAATTTAAATAAAAAGAAACATCCGAAGACGGGAGTTTTGAAGTGATACTTCTATAGCACTGCTGTGATTTGGATTTCGGATGAAACGGAAATGACGATTACTCCACCTGCGACAATGGTCAATTTTTTTTTGCCAAATGGTGTAGGTACCTTTTGAATACTGTAGGGGTTCATACATTTTAAATTAAATTTCAATGTGAATATCGCACAAGAGTCCCACCTACTGCCGTCTGGAGTCAGTGAGACTACGGCATCCCCAGTTGTGCTTAAAGTTTCTAAAATATTCTGAATAATACATTTTTATAGCGCCGATTTTTTTAAATTAGTGCAAGGGCAAAATTTTTTTTTTTATATCCAAAATCCATTTTTTTTTTCCAAAATTAAATTTTTTTTTTTAAAATTCAAAAATTTCCAAATCCAAATTTTTTTTTCCACAATTAAAAAATTTCCAAAATCCAATTTTTTTTTCCAAAATTCAAAAATTTCTTCCCTTTGGAAAAATGGAAGTGGACTTTGTATTCTTCCGGCCGCTGTTCTGTGAAATAGTTCCACGATAGCAATACTTAAAAAACTACCATTAATCAAACAATATAAGTGCTAATAATAAATATTAAATCATCAAACAAAAATAATACTTTCACTTTTATTGTGAACAAGACAAAGTGATAAGTTGTTAAAAAAATAAATCGTTTATTAGAATGTCCTAGCTACGTAAAGTTTTGGTGCTATATTTTGGTGTGCTAATTCTTTAAATTCAATTAGAAAAAAATCTGCTTATACTATAAATAATAACCTAAAAATATCTTTAAAAAAGTGAATTTCTTAAGTAGGTACATACTCATGTTCTTCAAGTAAATTGGAACGTACCGCGTAATTTAAAAATATTCCACCATAAAAATAAGTGATTTTCTTCGGTTGGTACGTAGGTACCGTCAAATAATATCTATTAATAAGTAGGTACCTACCGCGCAATTTAAAAATAGAATTTAAAATAGTAGCTTCAATGAATACCCTAAAATGTTACAAGTCATAGAGTAGAATTTGAAAATAGAATCTAACATCATTGTTGTAATTTTTATACTATCGTTCAGTAAATAACATACCGATAAAACAATTCGGGACATTGTGCGTCGAATTGGAACAGAATTAATGGCTAATTAAGTGTAATTGTTGGGCATCGCAATAGAAGGAAACTGCACCCTTTCCATTGAAGAGGGCAATCATTCAATTGGAGGATCGTCTGCTCTGAGGTAAGTGACCATTGAATCACAATCACTTAACCGCAACCTTTTCCAGACTGGCGTACAATGCACACAATCGATTCTCCCCCCGGGCCCGGAGCACGCCATTGATCACTGAACTTAGGTGAGGGGGCTTGTGCAGTTGGTTTGCGTTACGATGTGACGTCAGATTAAATTAATTTGAGCGAATTAAATATATGCAGGGTCGAACTCGAGCTAAATTAAATAATTTTGAATATTTAAACATTATTTTACATCCAAAAACACTCAAAACCAACTACACCCTACATTTTTTTCAAAAGCCAATAAAACTGTTTTAAAGTTCAAAATCTGCTACTTACGAACCCCATTTCCATTATGGTTTTATTGTATGATGTGGAAAATTAAATTCTTTAGAAAATGATCGTAGAACATTTAAATATTTATGTCTGAATTTCGCAAAATACAATAAAACACGCTTTTTGGCAATGTTTTATTTGTGAGGCAGGTATGGGTATTGCCGCCCCCGGAACCATTTATTGGATAACCAACACCTCTGTCATAGGTCAGCCCAAGTGTTTCGCTACGTTCGGTAACTTGGCATGGGTGCCCGGGTTCATTGGGTGAGATGCGTCCATGTCTTGGCAACGGATGTGTTTGCCCACCTACTGCGTGCGGGACAGATCAGGAGAGACTGGTTGAGGGAGATCTCTTGACCTCTCCAGCCGGACTCTCTCGACCAATCGCCTTGCACCGCACTGGGTATGTCATGCATTCATCATTCCTGGACACGTTGAACCCCAGATTCCTATCCACAACCTCACAACTTATTCCTTTCTAGAACTTCTCCTCCCCTTCCTTTCCTTCAAAAAGCATCCTCGAAGATGACACAGGTCCTGACGGGAATTTCGTTTTCCTCAGTTTTTACCATCAGTTTTCCAGATTCCTATCCACCCCTCAAACCTCATTCTTTCCCAGAACTTCTCCTCCCCTTCTTTTCCTTCAAAAAGCATCCTCGAAGATGACACAGGCCCTGGGGGGAATTTAGTTTTCCTCAGTTTTATCCATCAGTTTTCCAGATTCCTATCCACCCCTTATACCTTATTCCTTCCCAGAACTTCTCCTCTCCTTCCTTCCTTAAAAATACCCGCCTTAAGCATCCCCGAAGATGACACAGATCCTAAGGGAAATTTTGTTTTTCTCGGGGCCTCCTGTGTAGAAAAGAAATTAAATTAAAAAGAAATTGAAAATAAATACGACGATTTCATATTTAAAAATAGTTTTTACTGAACTATTAAAACGGACACCATCTTGAAATGGAAATTGAAACTAAATTTACAGACAGACGTAATGCAAAACTGTCGAGTGAAAACAGGACTTCTCTACCCGACTTCTCTGGATTTGTTTCCCGTGAAATATTTTTTAGCAACAAAAAACCTTTTTTTCTATGCCGTATGGTACTGCTAAGGTTAATATCGACCTGTGTTATGAAAAAATAAATTACATAGGTTAGTGAAATTACATAGGCTATGTAATATATAAAGTAAGCATATTCATATTCTTATGGTATCCTATCATTTCAAAGGTTAACTATCATCAGAGCATTTTGCAGACCAGAGTAACTCAGGGGAACTGCATTCGTAACAGAAATGTGTATCATTTCTTAAAAGTGTAATAATTTTACATAAAATATTATTATTTATTTATTTATTGCACGGGCTTTTATATTTTTTGTTTATAAGTTAAGTAACACAGTACTTTTAAATACTTTAAAAATAAAACAAAAAATAAAATATAATATATTGAAAAAAATGTAACAATAGCACATAAAACAAAATAAAATACATTAGTAAAAATTATAAGAAGTCACACATGAAAATATATTCAATATAAACAAAAATTGCAGAAATTATCCACGAGTATTTGTGTCTAGATTTATAAAAGAATTGGAATAAACAATGTTTATACTGGTTCTTCTTAAGGTGAAATATATCTCCTAGATCAGAATATTTATTTCCGAGATTGTGAAGTCTCGGATTCGGGGAATTTTGGTAAGAGAGTGTCCTGGTGTTGTTAAAGTAAAAGTGTAGTAAATGTCAGCAAGATCTTTTGGGAATGTGGATATCGATTAATTGAAGTAATTCAGGACAGTCAATTTTGTAATGCAGTATTATATGTAATAATATTAAATCTGTGTTAATTCTTCTTTCTGAAAGTTTAAATAGGGACATTTTATCCATTATCCAGTAGGTAATTAATTAATTAATTGCCGGCAACCCGGGCGTTTATTACAGTAACAATATAATACAAGAAAAGTCTGTAACCCGTCTCACTAGACGATGTCTGTTCTGAGACGGGTACACTATTAATACACAATTAGCATATAAAAACATATTAATCCGATAAACACATACACACAAACATAACATACGTACACAAACGTATACGCATGCATGCAGTTTTATTAAATTTAAGAGTTTAGATAGCATCTAAAAACAATAACATTTCAACAAAATAATATAAAGTATTAAACTAGACATGGGTAAAACATAAGCAATATTAATAAGAAAGCATAAATCTCTAAAAATTTAAATATCGCATATATGTAAATAGAGTCAGGATTAGACTAAGATGGGATTATTAGTAACTTGGTGATGCATTCCCTTTTTTTGTGTAGTAACCAAGTGTTGAAATATTTATAGAACCCTTTTAGGTTTTTTTGATTCAAGCAAAAAGTGGTTTCTTTTAGGAATGTGTTGTAAATGAGAGGTGCGAGGTAGGATTCGTGCTTTTTGGCAAAGGTTGAATTATTATAATCAATATTTTGTCTTATGTAAAGTTAAAAATCTTATTTTCGAATCGTTTTATAATATTGTAAAAATGGCATATCACGCGAAAATTCACCTGCACATTTCCGAAATTTCCCCACCAATTCCGTAAAAGGTTATGTTTCCTTTACAGTAATACTCCGGTTACCAGAGCTAATTTGAAAGGAACGTTTTCTTTGCGAAAAAATAAAGTTTTTGGAGTTGCTAAGAAATCATCTCCGAAAGTATGTATGTTGTTTTTTTACTATGGACTGTGGACAAACGACAAATTAAGAGAAAACCGGGCGCGTTTTGTCCATACAAAGGAATTCCTCAATTTCTTTTTTTTTTTTTTTTTTTTCCCCTTTATTTTCCCAAATTTTACAATTGATGTATACAATATTATGACATAATAAGATCAATGGGAACCCACTAAGGCGCAGCCTGTGCGTGGGTAATATAATTCAATATATTTTATTATTGTACCTTGAAGGAACAAACAATGGGCATACAAAGCAAAAACATGATTAAAATTTGTTTAAATAGCTATGCACAAAATGAGCATACAAACAGTGCAACAGTAAGTGTATAGTATAATATTGAGTATAATAGTAATTACATATTAAGTGAAGTAGTGTAATAATAGTGGAATAGTGGAACAATAAGTGCATAGTGTAATAATAAGTGTGAATAAGTGTGAAAAAAACATAAAGTCATACAAGTTAAAAAAACAACGTTTCAATATCTACATTGTCAAGCCATGACTTCAATTCCTTTGTGTATTGAGGAAGTTTAGTTATCATTTGAATATTTTTCGGTAGAAGATTGAATGTACGAGGTCCAATGAAACTGCTGTGAGTTTGCATTTGTTTGGTATTCGTTTGGGGGGTATAAAAAACATTATTCTTCTCTGGATTTTTGCACTATATTATTTTGACACTATTTTTCAATATAGCGTTTATCGGAAGTGACTTGCCAGGTAAGTATGTTTCTGCATCTATTTGTAAATGGTAAAATTAGATAGAACTGCTGACCATGAACAATTCTCAACTGCACCCCATTGTTGAATCCTGCAGCCACCTCTGGTCTGGAGCCCCAAAATACCTTAAAAAAAACCTTTGCCTCTGCGCAAAACGGGCGGTCCGTTTGATAGATTCCCCTATCTAAACGGATTGTAATCTTTAGAGCACAGACGTCAGGTATGTATACTGTCCTTGTTCTACCGGTATAACAGTGGATGATGCTCCGAAGAACTAGCTTAATTGATGCCTTCGGCACCGGTGCATAGTCAGGAAACACGCCGTACGCGCGCCCAAATATGTACACGGTCGACTTTTTTGTCACATGAGAACGAGTCGCTTCTATGACTTGTTCTTGAGTTTCGCTCCTTCCTTTCCCCAAAAAGACCCTCCACACAGCATCTTCAAAGATGAAACAGGCTCTCAAAGAAATTATTTTTCTCAGGAAGTTTACCGTGTGAAGTTACTAAAAGTAAAGTAAAGTTACTAGTTAAGTAAAAAAAATATCATGTAATTTTTGCATTATGCAATATTTTTTTCGGCGACTCCACTCAGTTAACCGAGGTACAACAGTATTTTCTTTCCCTGTAATACACAACATTTATTTCGATATTTCACCCCAAGTGGCCTGATAACATAAACTAGGTATGTAGGTATAAAGTATCGATGTTGGTATGTGTTTATGTTATGACATCCGACAGACGGAAATAAGTCGCGGCCTACCAACCAACCCTTGAGTATTTTCAGCAGGAGCTAACCGCTTGCAGGCTATGTAATATTATTTTATACGTGTGTGAAATATCACTTCTAGGGCTCTTAAAAAATATATATATCATCCTTGACGTACATTGATTATTTTTTTGTATGATTCATGAAATTACTGATTGAACATACCAAAAGGGAGCTCTATCTCCTGTAACTCAAAAGATATATTTAAAAATATCGTTGTATTCCTGCAAAGCATTAATCTTCTTTTTTTAAATAATAAGTTCTTACCTAAATATAACAAGGACGTTACCATTGCCATTTGACGACTTCCTTGGTCAAAGGTAATGAATGCTCTCTACTACTAATACGTAGGGTTCAAATCCAACGTGCGCAAGTAAAATTAATTTATATATTTGTAAAAAGGAATAACATTGTGGCTCGCCATAATTAATAATAAAGACACATAAATTTATTACAGACCACTTCAATTTTATTTTATTCACACTCTACCGGTTTCGGAAGAACCCTTCCTACATCAGGAGAATATTAGTACTGGTTTCCCACCTGGCGCCTGTGCTCTAAAGATTGCAATCCGTTTAGTTTAAGATAGGAGAATCTATCAAACGGACCGCCCGTTTCTGCACAGAGTCGAGGGTTTTTTTTTCAGGTATTTTGGGGCTCCACACCAGAGGTGGCTGCCAAATTCAACCGTGAGGCGCACTTGCGATTTGTACGTGGCTAGCAGTTGTGTACTATTAAAGTATCTGCGTGCCCTGTACAGTATGCCCAGTAATTGGGGCTCTTGTGCGGCATTCACCTAAAAATTACCCTGATTATATCTATATTCTCGTTACCGACATCATCGACAAAAGCATCATTTTACTTTGTCAATTAGCCGACATTCTGGGGTCACTAAATTATTTTTGGGTGTAACTCGGTAACACGATAAACCACTTCAATTAATTATTACGCAATTATCAGTCCTTTAATTGAATAAATACAGGCTAGTCTAGACTAGAGACGATTTAATGAAATAAAACCTAGATAAATAAATTGTATGGTTTTATTACGACTTCTGTAAATGACTTAATTTCACATTCCTGACCTTTATTACAAGGGGTATTATGTTTAAGTACTATCTCTTAGATAAGACGGTTACCAATTTTATGTGAATTGTTATCGCATAAGAGTCTCAACTGTCTGGAACCAGTGGGACTATGGCATCCGTAATTGCGGTATTTTGTGAGGCTGAAGGGAGTGGATATTGGGTAATGCAACGATATGGGGCGGAGGAAGGGTGGCAAATACTCGGTTCCATGCCAACTGAGAATAAAGTCAACACCTCTTTGAAAAGTCATTAAAAGCTATGAAAAAATAATTTTAACCCTAACCTAACCTAACCTATTTAACCATTTTTTTATATATATTTTTTTTATCACTCTAAATGACTTATCTGAGATGGTTCTGAGTTGGTTTCATTCCGAGTTGTCCGGTCACCCAAATACTCACACCCACCTGGCTAAAACACTTCCCCTCAGGACTGAGTAAAACACTTCCTCTATGTCATCTTTGGGGATGCTGTTTGGAGGGTATTTTTAGGAAAGGAAGGAGAGGAAGTTCAGGGAAGGAAAAGGTTATTAGGGGTGGGTGGCAATCTGGGGGTCAGTGTATCCAGGAGTGACGGACTTATGAATCCATCCCTCCCACCGCGGTGTTCTGAGAAAGTGCGACTGGAGAAGTCAAAAGGGCTCCCTCAACAATTCTCTCCCGATTCGGCCTGCCATTTAGGTTGTGGGCAGACGCATCCACCGTCAAGACCAGGATAAACCTCACCCCATGAACCCGGGCTAAGTCACCAAACGTAGAGAACCACTTGGGGTGACCTACTGCAGAGGTGTCGGTTATCCAATAAATAGTTCCCGGGGCGGCGGTATCTAGACCCGCCTCCCAAATTAAAAGTGTCCGGAAACTGATGAATCTATTTTGGTGAGATTTAACTGAAATCCCCCCCCCCCCACTTTGAGCTCACGTAATTAATGGATGACTCCTAAGTTGGTACCTATAACTATTTTTCGAATGCTCTTTCGTTTTCGAGTAAATCAAGTCCGAAGTTGGAATTCTTTTAGTCAATTTAAAAAAAAATCCGTTGCTATATCGATTTTAACCCCTTTAGATGCCGAAAAAAATATATAGGGTGTAACAGCATGTACCTATTACGATTTTAACCAGCGATTCCTGAACATTTGTACTAAAAAATGTGTATATTTTATTAGCGATAATTTTTTATATCAAAAAAAATAAAAAATATTTTTCAATGTCACCACTATTCGTCGCGACGGGATCAAACGCGCTGATCGTAGCGATTAGCGATAGCGCGCTGTTTCGTGTGTTGCCGTGTAACCGTGCTGTTAGAACGAAACGGAGTGCTTATCATGTGACCCGCCCCGCTATGCTATACCGGCCTACTCAGTTGACATCTACAGCAAATTGACATCTACATTTTTACTACAAATGTGCTGAAGAATCGCTGGTTGAAATTCTTATATTATATGTTATTACACTCTGTATGTAATCATTTTGAAAAAAAAGGTTTTCTTGGGTTTTCTATGTGATGTGGATTCACAGTTTCCGGCTTATACCACCAGTTTCCGGACACCGTGCATTTAATGCGAAACAACACAATTTTAATTAAACAAAATTTATTCGCATGCCGGTATTTGAACCCGCTTGTAGTCGTAGATCTTAACGCCCTCGGCCACGAAGATCATACCTTACGTACTTAGGAATATAAATGCTAGAAATATTTCGATTCTCACGCCTACAAAATTTAAAATCGCGCGTCGTATTTGCACGAGACAAGTAAGCGAAAAAGTGGTTTTTAATTATTTTGTGCATAATTTTATAAGAACGAAAAAATGTAAGAACATACAAAACCTCAAAAATAGTCTCAGTCATAAAGGGGTATTTAAAAAAAAAGTTTCTTCATAGTTAAGTCATGCAAAAACATTTTTTTTAGTGGTTTGCGCTTATATTTTTTTGTTGTGTAAATAATAATTTAATTGTAATTCCAATACATAGAAAAGCTAGTAAAAGCTTCAATTTATCCGTAGCATATTTTTTGATGTTCACACTGTAACCGATTCGTCGTAAAAATGAATCTAAATAGTATCTAAATAGGATTTCACGTATAACTTGCATTATTTCTTTTACGTATTAACTTATCAATAAGTCAAAACTCAACCGAAAACAGCCATTAGATATTCTTTCTCGATGGTTGGTAGTTTGCCAGAAAAAATGGCAGGTTACATTTTATCAGCACAGTACCTATACCCGCAATAACCGCATCGTAAACTCAAGACCTCCTTGCCTCCTCGCCTCGCACTTCGTAGCACCTACGAAATCTAGTCAATATCGCCCCACCAAATATTCAGTTTACTATGTAGATATTGTAGATAGATTGTCGGTAGGGGTATCTGGATCAGGGCTGTTTAGAATACGGCCCGCGAGCATCATGCGGCCGCATGTTAGTTTCTCTGTAATGAACGTGGTAGGTCGGGATATCGTACAATGAACGCGATCGTAAAATGTCTCAGGTTATAATGTACGGATACAATAAGGGTGTACGCGTTTTCCAGAGCTCTCCTCCATTTTAACTGCCATTCAAGTTGTATATTATTTTTAATTTTTTTTACATTAGCTTAACACAGGAGGCCCTGAGGAAAATAATTGGCATTTAACTATACGAGTAATAAATAATAAAAGAGGAGAGTGTTTGCGTCCTGTGGCATGCAATGTGGTTTTAATTTTTACACAAATATTGAGCTTTATTCTGAGTTTGATGAAATTTTAAAGGAAAGTCAACGAATACATCGGATTAAAAAAAACTCCTAGTGATACCCGGGCAACGCCAGGGACTGTAGTTCTAACTGCGTAAAATTCGTGATTGAAAAACGATCTCGTTAAAAAATTTCACTGTTCTCGGAACTTGCCTCCAGCCATGGAGGGATATTTGCGAAACAAGCAGTAACCCGTCACCCCAGCTAAGTTATCAAAAGTAGCGGATCACTTGGGATGACCTACAGCAGAAGTGTTGGTTATCCAATTGATTGTTCCCGGGGCGGCGGTACCTATCGCCTTCCAAATTCTTCACATCTGTAATATCTACGGTTTCACGCCCCAATTTTTGTGACTAATGAAATTGTTGAAAATCGTAAGTTTTATTGGAAGTTCGACCATCAGCTAGAATTGAGCGATTTGAAATAAGACTTCTTTTGAAGTGATAGATGCGGGTCTCGCATTGGCCTACATACCTCTCATTTATGTGTAGGTATGTACTATTTTGGAAAGCCCTTGCATACTATTTTTTAAAGCGGCCCTCGATCTGTCCAAGATTGACCAGTCCTGTTCTTCGCTGGCAACATGCTGGTTGGAAACAGCTTGAACTTGTGAACTCGATAGGAGGTGCGGTGCGGCACCGGTACGGCACTCCGGCAGACCCACAGTCCTGACACACGGCACGGCACACGGCACCGCATACGGCACGCAAGACGTGCGGACCGGAGCACGTTTACGTATTATGGGGTGCGCTTCCGTACTTGTACGCTGAGGGAAATGGTGTGGAAATCTTGACATTTCCATGAGAACGGATTAAACCAATGAAAAGGTTAATTAACGGTACAAACCGGCAAAAAACGCAATAACAATATATGAGTACAAACCGGTCCAAATCTGTGCAATCCGGTACAAACAAGTAATTTTTTTTAAACACCTTTTCAGGATAACACAAAACCATATTTAATGCCACGAGATGACTAATACTAACTAAAACTAGTGTTGTCAACTAAAACTATGTGCTGGCTTGTTTTTTTAAACCTTTGGCTTTGTAAATGTAAAAAAAAAGGTTTTTTTTTGACGTGAGTATCGCACAAGAGTCCCAGCTGCTCCCGTCTGGGGCCAGTGTGATTATGGCATCCCTAATTGGGGTATGTTGCAAGGCTGAAGGTAGTTAATAATTAATTTATTTTTTAATTATTTTTTTAATTTTTGACGTGACAACGTCTTATAAATCGATGAACGCCGGCCGCATTCACGAAAAAGCATGACTCATTGTCACGTTGTCACATTTCGCCTGAGCGTGCAAGCGAGGGCGCGGAACAAGCGTTCGGCCTAAGCGTTCGGCGAGAGCGCGGAACAAGCGATAGAGAGGCACGATCGGCCTAAGCGTTCGGCTCGTGACGTTATCACGTAAAATTATCGTCCGTAAACCGACTTTACAGTCAACCAAATTTTTTTATTTAAATTTTTATTAATTGTATTGCATTATATTGTGTATGCTGAATGAGATTTGATTTAATAATTTTTAATGTAATTGTATTTATTTTATTTTAATTTTATTTTATTTTATTTATTTAAATTCACTGCTGAAAACCAGCTGCATTCCAGGAGTAAGCCTGAATTATAGCTGAGCAGTGACCTTTTCGTCAATGGAAACAATGATATAATAACAAAGTGTGTAATATTGTAAAAAAATCTATTGATGAATGTACGTTTTTACATTCCTTTGAATATATTATTATTAGTGGGGAGGGGAATGAGATGGGGAGAAGAAGGAAATGGGAAGAGGAAGGTGGGGAAGTACCTGGCTATTCAGATCTGGTCACCAAGCACGGCTAAAGCCATTTCAAGTAACGTTCAATTCTGACACCAGGGCGATATTGAGAGTATCTTCCACTCTGGAATGTACCGCAAATAAGCTATAAATTATTTAAAATGAATTAATTGTGTACACAAATTAATAAAAAAAAATTTTTTTGCGCATGCCGGGGTTCGATCCCGCGACCTTCGGATTGTGTCTTATCCTTCGAGGCCGTCGTCGAAGTAGGTAGGTAGGTAATTGGTGGGTATTTGGTAGGTAACGCCATTTTCTTGTATTTAAAAAAAAATCCCCTCTCATTGTTGATGTTAAGTTTTATAATTTGCTGATGAAAATTTTCAAAAACTAATTATTTAATTAAGTCCGGAATGAATTATCGAAGAAAAAACAACAAAGAGCATAAAGAAAAATTATGATTTCGGTTGTCTGTGATGTGCGTTATTCGTGCGTAAAATTTTCGACTTTCAATTTCGGAACTCATTTTATGTGTAAGTAATTTAATAACAGAAAATTATGGTCAATATTGCATATCCCATGATTTTTCACCGGCCTGCGCTAATGGTATAAATATTGTATCTCAAATACAAACCTCCCGCCAAAAATTTTGACAGTTTATCGACGCACGTGCCCGCGCCTGCGCAGCCAACCGCCGCACTACCGCCATCTCCCGGCAGCCACTCAAATCACAACCTGACGGCCGCGCGCCGAACTAACTACTCCAGTCTTGAAAAGTTAGCGCCACGTTAAACATGTCCGTGTGATTTCTGTGCCGCGACTTTACCCAATGCGTGTTTTTACGAAATGCTCATAACGCCGGGATTTTCGCATTTTTATGTGATCGCCGATCGATCGGCGGATGTCCTGGGCTTGTTTTGATAGTAAAACAGTGGTTGTTGTGAAAGTTTTGACGGATTTGGGGGCATTTGTTGTCATTGAATCTTATGTTTTGTGGTGACGAGTGTTGTGATACATTTGTTAGGAGTTGTCAAACTGTGTCTGGTTCCGATTGCTTTGCTGTTACGACCGAGGATTAAGGATCATGAGGAGAATAAGTGGTAAGCTATTCAATTTAAACTAATTATTGCAATAAGTTTCGAAGGACATCTATTTTTTGTCGGCCAGTCTTTCAGCATGCGTAAATGTGTTGTAAAGGGGGGTTAATACCCTCCCCTATTATTATTTGTAAGGGTAACGTTGTGATATTTTCGGGCGTTTGGTGCAAATGCAGGCTGTCTCCCCTTACCCGGCTGAGGATTAAATAACACGAGTTTTTTTTCTTATTTTACAAAATATCATAATGGTAATTTATTTATTTAAATAAGTCACTTTGTAAGTAAGCACCAATAATAATAATAATATTTAGATGATTTATCCAAAAGTATTTATGATTTTAATTTTTATGATTTATTTATTTAGCACCGTTTTTATGGAAAATCACCTCAAGGGCGCTGTACAAACTTATAATATATTTCTAAAATCTTGCTTTCAACTAGAAACTTGTCAAACAATTATGACAACTTCTGGCTAAAAATTGCGTCCACCGGTTCATCGATCACTGATACGAAACTATATTATGTACCTACAATGATTTGAGCAATGAACGTGATGCTGCCTAAAAATGTACTTATTGTAAAAACATATTTAAAAAAAAAAAAAATTATTTCAGACCGCGGAAAGTCATTTACAAATAATAAAAAAAAAATACCACACATCTCTTGCTAACTGAGTTGAAAAATTACCTGAAACTACTATAAGAGTTTTATATATATTATTATTATTTCTTTTAAATCTTGAAATCTATTATTGATAAATCTGGAGTTTTTCTTACTTATGTTTTTTGTTATTATTTGCAATATTTTGTTATTTACATTTACATGAATCCATTATAATTGAGCACGAATTCCCTCACCAAACACAAGAGCCTTGTCTCTTTATGGTGAGTAAAGGACATTTTTATTTTCCTTTATAACACTGTATAACCTATAAAATGTATACTTATTGTAAAAAACATACAAATAAACAAATAAATAAACAAATGTTGTTTTATTCCTATTCTGTACAGCAGAAAATTTTCAGGACCACACTCTTACCTAGGAGGTCACTTGAGAGTATAGTTTATTGAAATATATGTAGCTTATAAAATTTATTAATGTACCTAGACTATGTAACGGTCTGGCTTATTACTCATTACCTACTAAGTAGGCAATACTTGAGGCCTTTCCCGGAATAATGTTGAATCCAACAAAACTATCAATGTTAAGTTATAGATGGAATAATGTTGGGCATATTAATACGCATCTTTTAAGAAAGAAATTATAGTAATGAAATTTTTTTTTTTGAAACAGCCTTTTAAAATTTGGTTTGTGGAAGAATGTTGTATAACGCCATTTATTAAAATCACGGCGCATGGTTTATTTGTGGGAATAAATGGAGAAAGAGAAACGTCTTAGGGGCCATCCATAAATTACGTCACATTGTGTGACAAGGGGTATGGGGCGGGTCATCAGTTCTGTGACATCACATGAAAAAATCTAAATTATTAAAACGCAAAAAAAATTGATGTAAAATTGCAGTATGTGACGTCACACCAGGGGGGAGAGGGTCTCACAAATGTGACGATGTGTGACAGGGACGGGGGAGGGGGAGGGGGGGGGGGGGGGTTTGGATGGCCCCTTATGGCTTCAACTAGAAAGTCTTCAAAGCCTGGAAGCTGAAGAATGCAGGAAAGTAGAATTTGTCCAGAAAAAATATTATTAAGCCTGCTTTTTAGCCATTGAAACAGTTTTGTGGAATAATGTTGTATGTTGATCTCAAGACAACTAGAACGTAAATGGTTTCATATATTCACATCGTTTTTTGCTCTTTAAGCTCAAAAACATCAATGACATGTGTTCATAAATATTATAATTTCTATAAGATACGAGGAGTAAAAAAAAAAAAAAACGTTTAGTGGAATAAAGTTGTATTTGAAAGTGTTCATATACAACATTATTCCACAAATTCTAGTAATAAACTCTAATTTAATTGCCTTTCTAGACGCCTTTTCAATTAAAACTCTTAAGAATTGTATGTTTTATGCATTTTAAATATAAAATGTTATGAAACGTAACTAGGTAGTTTCGTTTTTTCAATTTTTTTCGGATCTAGAATATTGTTGGATACAACATTCTTCCGGGCAAGGGCTCAATTATTAAATATATTATACTGTCCCCAGCAATCTTAGAAACAAGCTAATCCGGTATAAATTGCGAGTTATTATTATATTGGTAGTTATTGCATTTTGAGTTTTCACGGCCAAAAGTATTATTGTGATTTATTTTTGTGGTATTATGCCGTTTTGCGCAATCTCCTTCTTTAATCAAAGTTTTGGACAGCTTTACAGGGGCCATTATCACTTTTCCCATCTGCCCTGATGATGGACACTCTAACGTTGTCCGTTGACTTGCTCTGACTTCACTCTGACGTTGCTTTGAGTGATTGTTTTATTTTATATAAAATGTCAAATCACAAAGTCATCGCTTTTTACTTCAATAATTTATTTAAAACGTCTAATAAAATAATAACTATTAATCTCTTCCTATTGCGAATGAATTATCTTCATATGTTATATTTATATAATGTTGGTATTATTAACAATAATATGGTTCGAAGATAACTCTAATCGTATTAATATGGAAATGACCCATTATTGAAACATTGATAAAACAAAAATAGCAAAGCACGAAATATTAGAGGCGATAGATACGGATCAAATTTCATTGAGCAGATCCAACAAATAAAACACACTAATGCTGGGAGAAAATTAATTAAACTGTATAATTTCCTTGTACATACGAGTGTGGCATTTAAAAAATTGGTTTGTGGTGTGAAAATTATCAAATTATGTAAAGAGAGTGAAGAGTTATTAAAAAGAGTGGATTAAATTTAAAAATTGGTACCTATGAGGTGTGAAAATTATCAAATTATGCAAAGACAGTGAAGAGTTGTTGAGAAGAGTGAATTATGAAGAGAATTATGAAAATGATCAAATTATGAAGAATAAATTAAAATAGGTTGGTACGATTAAATAGGTACCGACCTATTATCAAAAATACTAATTTCGGTTGTCTGTGATATACTCGTACGTATGTTGTTGTGTGTTAGTTCTGCGTGAAATCTGTTTCTTTTGAAAATGACAATTTTTTTTGTTTTATTTTCAAAAGAACTAATTTATTGTGTGACGATTTCAGACAAGCCCTGGAGGTGATTTTTGCTCTACAAATTATCCATTTATTATTAAGCTATTATGCAAGTAGGTACCTATCGATATAATTGTATCATACAATATTTTAACTGAAAATTATTTTAGTTGTGTCTTTTTCAAATTTTGAACTGATTGATCAAGAATTCAGACTATCCCGAGATTTTACACGGGTCTGCGCTTACCAGACGATTATTTTGATTGCAGATAATATTATATTACATACTTATTTGAAATGTGTTATGTTTTTAAATATAAATATTTGATTTAAAAGAATTAAAACTAACACTTTGTATTTAAACCACGATTTTTTTAAATTTTTTTTATATATCTACCGGTTCGCTTCGACCAAGCTTCATCAGGATATAATAATAACTAAATACTAAGGCAGAGATATAATTATATCCTGATGAAGCTTAACCGAAGCGAAACCGGTAGATATACATACAAATAATAATAAATTCGTGGTTTAAATACAAAAGTGTTTGTTTTAATTCTTTTAAATAGAATGTCTAACCACAAAGTAAATGCTTCTTACGAAAAAAAAAAAGAATTTCATTTTTGATTAACTCACGAAATTAACACACTTCCCAACATCCGATTGAGCTGAAACTCGGCAGATAGACTCGCTATGGGTGACGACGCATTCTTTCAACTTGGTGATAAACACGCACATACAAGCGGATACACACGCATTTCTTTGAAATTCGTTGACATTACAGCAATTAATACGAAATAAATGTCGATCTTATCCGATAGGGATTTGACTCAGTTGGTAGCGCGATTGACTCCGATTCCTGGATTGGAAGGTTCAATTCTCAGTCAAAACAAAAATAATACATTTCTTGTTTTTTTTTTTTACTTTTAAAAGACACTTGAAAATAGATGTAGACCGTAATGGACACAATTTTTTTTTTATGTAGAAACAAAATTTCTCAATTTACCTCTTTTGAAGTCAAGTTTACATTACGTGATTTTTCACCGGTAATACTTATTTTATATTCTACAATCTAATCACTAATTATGTAGGTAATGTATGATGACAATCTCGTCGAATAAATCACAATCAACTTGTCAAAAATTAATTCTACATAAAAATTTTAATGACCTTGTCATTAAACTATTATTCGTCTATAAAGATAATTATTTGGCTTATTATTGGTCAACTAGCTCCTGTCCATAGAGAATAAACGTAAAACTATTATTTATTCAAGGTTATATAGGTGAATATGATTTATGATTAAATTAACTTTCAAATATGTACTAAATATATGCAGGAATTGGGAATTTAATATGATTGGAAATGAGGTTTTGGTTCGGGTTAATTGCGATATCAGCTCATTTTCAAATATCGAAATTCTTTCTCGCAGATAACCACTGGAGCGCTTTTTGCCACAATATGGCACTATTTAAAATACCTCGGATTGCTTTGCTGCCAATTGTGGCAAATTTTCCCTTATTTGTAAATAATTAAGTAAAAGTTTACGATTTTATAATATTTTTTTATAAATCCTACGAATATGTGATAATCGACAAAATATAGGTGAATTCATTGGCTATATAGAACTATAAACAGTTTGTATGCCTACATATTAAAATTCGGAGGTATGATTTTTTTAATGCGGGCGGAAAATATTCAAAATGGAAAACAAAAAATCTCGAGCAATCGAAGGAAAAGTTTTAAATTGCGCTGTCGCTCCAGTGCATAAACAATTTCTTTGATTTTAAATTATTGGCGTCAACAGTAGTGGTGTGTAAATTTTCAGGAATTTTTTTTAGGGAATATTCTAAAAATGGGGAATATTGCGGGAATTTTCATCTAAATGGTGAAATCTATATGAGGTTTTCATTTCATGTTATTTATGATAATCATATTAATGAGAGCATGTTGAGGGCGGAATTTCTTGGAAAATACCGAAGATACAAGCCATCAAGTTGTTTTGATGATCCAGTGACTGGCACATCAGTTGTTCAGCACTGCTATTCGAATTGTTTTATTTTTTTAAATTTTTTTTCTTTTATTTATTAGCGTTATAAACAGTCTTTATAAATTCATAAATAACAATGTTAAGAATATTTACATATTTGAGCAATAAAATAACGACATTAAAATTTAAGATCATAATGGAAAAAGATAATAATACATAACAATATACCTATTATAAACAGTACTGATAAAGTGCATCTACTCACTTAACCACTTGAACCCATAAGCTTGTATTCAAGCCACCTACGACATTACCAGACATATGTTATGACGTATGAGGCGTACCTGACTTATTAAATCTATAAAGAGTGTTTTAGGACATATTTCCAAGGTTTTATATTTAAAATTGGAATGGATATCAATAATATAATTGAGGATTAATTGTAATTTATTTATTCTTTGACGCCCTATTGGGCTTTTACATGTTCAATACAATTTTCATTTATAACAACAGTGTAACCATAAAAAAATATTACAAAAAATACATATAAATAAAGCATAAACTCGATAGAATAAACAATATATCTAATGCAATTTTACGTGGATGACTTTAGAGAACTCGTAGGTACAATTCATATACCTACGAGCAACAAAAACATTAAAAAAAAATCAAAACACATTAATTTTTACAATTGCCTACTCGTTGTTTGCATCTAGAATACGAACAATAAAAAAAAAACAAACAAAACAAAATCGAAATAAAATAAAATGATTTCTCATTAATTATTTACATCTAAAAAGTGATGGACTAATTTGGCTTTAAATGCTTCGAAGTTTAAATTTAATATATCAGCGACATCAGTTAGTTCATTGCCCAACTCGTGTGACGTCATGAGATACGATTATAGACATTTTACCCAAGTTCACTTCATCGTTTTCAAACCAATTTTTCTGGCGTTAATGTAATACATTTTCTGGCGTTAATGTAATACATTTTCTGGCGTTAATGTAATACATTTTCTGGCGTTAATGTAATACATTTTCTGGCGTTAATGTAATACATTTTCTGGCGTTAATGTAATACATTTTCTGGCGTTAATGTAATACATTTTCTGGCGTTAATGT
This sequence comes from Glyphotaelius pellucidus, assembly GCA_936435175.1. Taxonomy (NCBI): domain Eukaryota; kingdom Metazoa; phylum Arthropoda; class Insecta; order Trichoptera; family Limnephilidae; genus Glyphotaelius; species Glyphotaelius pellucidus. Next base: position 32,698,124 of record OW386549.1, read on the forward strand.
AATACATTTTCTGGCGTTAATGTAATACATTTTCTGGCGTTAATGTAATACATTTTCTGGCGTTAATGTAATACATTTTCATGGAAGAAGACAACTTCATTCAGAAAAACTTTCTTCATTAAAAAATAAATACCGACTTTGGCGAATTTATATTCTCGAAGGAATGCACATCACTGATCATCGCAAATCGATATAGTTCACACTTCTATGATTTTGTTGTTCAGTGCAGGACGCATTCTAAATTACTGTACTTAACTAGTTATTTTTTTTTAAATAACGTGTTTATGACGCAGATATTACACGTCTATCTCTGAGAGCTTCGTTGTATCCTCTCCCTCTTTCCTATAAACGACTCGGTATAACAAAATGAGAGGTCACAACGCATCTCTCGATAGTTAGAAGTATATTTTATTTTAAGAGTGTGAACATGCAATATACCTACTTCGTACGATTTGTCAACATGAATGTAATATAACATTATGTGCACAGGTATGCACATAATTGAACAACATAAATCAATGTCGTACGCTATTCAAAGATATCAATAACAAAATTCTTGTAAATACGTGCATTGTTTAAGATATTTTTCCAGTTGTGAAAGAATTTGAAAAGTAACCACCATTTGTGGAGAACACACGACTCAACAATGTCAACTTAATTATAGACGTATTTAAAAACCTGTTTTAATTATTAAGTTCTTAGTGCATTGGAAAATCAGCAATATTAATGTGTTATTTATTTATCTCATCATTGTATTGCACTGAAATCATATCAAGACACCTTAATTCAGTACCGCGCACCTTGCTATTTAGTTTTGGTGGTCTAGTATGGTCGATCGATAAAAACCTATGTCAATACAATATTGACAAAATCCGTCATTTACGGTCAGTTACCAATATTTGCGAGCACGGTCTACGATTGCTAACACATGTTCCAACCGATGATTGATAACTTTTAGCGCTTCCTCCATAGTTTCAGATAAGTTTCGGTCAATTATCAATATTCTCGTACACATATTTTTGTTAATGATTGAACCAACGAAGCTCTTAGAAATGAAAGAAGTCGAAGACGCAATCACTTTAATCCGTTCGATTTTTGACATACGAAAATGGTTGAAATATGAATAAAGACCTCATTAACTAATTCATTCCTGTTTGTTGCCAAAAAGTAAATGCGGATTGCCATTGCATATTTAGGTATGTATTTCAATTCAATATTGCCGATTTATTAATATTTTTACGTAACTTTTTGGCGTTTGACATTTCGAAGTGTCAATTCATAGAGAATATCTTCATTGTTACCAGCATGTATCGATTTCTTATTTATTCTTTGTCAATATCGGTTCGGTTGTCGACAGTGAAATCGTACTAGAGACATCGATATACAATCATCGGAGGTTACGCCTATCGATCCGATTTTGTAAAGTTATCGATTACTCCGTGCTCCAACAGCTCCTCGTCACCAGTTTTGAACTATGGGATAGTGACCGACCGAAACAGAGATTTTCTGCCAAGCCGAAACCGAATTTCGGCTTCTGTTCTTGTTTCGGCAAATTTTATTGTAAATAACACACCAGAATTGCTGCAGTATGACCACAAAAAAGTGTTAACGAAAATGTACTAATTTATAGGTAGGTAGGTACTTTTTGTTTTTTGAAATACGCAATTCACCCAAAAAAGAGTGTTTTGTGTGATAGGTACTTTATCGCTTGTCTGAATTCTTCTTCTGATTCAGTCATCGGTTGCAATTTTGAAAATATCACTTTAATTCAAAACAAATCCAAGTTCATTTAACCAGAGTTACAGTCGCTCACAGACAGACTCATAACCGAAATTATTACGTCTGATGATAGATTTTCGCAAAAGTTTGAAACTACATTGCTCGCGGATATCCGGGATATCTGTAATATTTGTCAATTTCTATAAATTATCGCCTGTTTGAAAAGGCTTTAAATGTAATTTTAACTAGGCATTGTTTCTGGTTTTATGAAGTGCCCTTGAGCTGACATTTAAAAAAGCATTTTTAAATCAGCAAAGTAATTTTTATCAATAAATCTACCGTTTCATGGTTAATTTATAATAGTATATACACCTTGGAATTACAATAAAAAACTAGCTAATAAGATTGGCGTTGCATAAAAAAACACGCATTTCATGGCTAAGTAATATAATTCATTATGCACTCTATTACACTGAAGAGACAGTCGATAGATGTGCATTGTGGGAGCGGCTGCATTCCCGAAGTAAGCTCAATTTTATCTTACTTCGGGTGAAAATGATCAAACATTTTCATATTTAGAAATGTAATTAGTAATAATCTTAACCAAAGGAAACATTACTCTTCTTATTTATTAACAATTGAAAGGCTTTTGATGCAATTATCGCCTTTATTATTGTATTGACGGCCTCCGTGATCGAGGGATCGTTGATCGAATCTCGGCGTGCAAATAAATTTTATTTGATTAATTTGTGTTATTTAACAATTAATTCATTTAAATTTATTTAATTGTAAAATGGGGGCACGAACACGAGGAAAGTGCTCAGTGAAGCCCACATTATCATATAATGTTTGAAAATACATAATTATTGTATCAATTTAAAAAAAAATAAGGCAATTGATCGTAGTAAATTACTGGTAATGAGAAACTGGATTTTCAGGAAACCTGTACAAATTATTTGTAGATTATTTAAAAAAAAGATTAATGTAAAATTTCAGACAGTTATAGCAGCAAAATCAACATTTTCGCGGGCGTACCACAAGGGTCGATACTAGGTCCTACATTGAATTTATATAGTGAAATTGATTTTTTCATTTGAATAGTTTGGACACTGTAAGAATATTCCCTTCACCAGTTTCCCTGATGCACGTCTGATCTGAATCAAGTGACTCCTGATCCTGATACCGTCGACTGGCTGGACTACCCCAGAATGTCACTATTTCCTCGACACACACTCCCCAACACAAAAAGACGAATAAGATACTTCTGGTGAATATCTGTTTAGTTCTCTATCTATATAGCGTACATATTATAACATTACCGGTTAACTTAGTGTTATTAAAACTAGCCACCGTTGATAATAATCATGCAGAAAACGCAGCGTCGGGTTTTTTTAGCACCGTCGTAAAAAAGCGATGAATTGGCGTTGTTCAGTATTAAACATGGTCATATCGCTGTCAAAGCAGAGCTCTCTGAGGAGATAATATGACTAAATAATAATACCATTACGAAATTTAAGACTAATTTTGATAAAGAAATACTTGAATATTTTTCGTATGTGTAATTCACAAGGTATGTCTGAGTGTCCCACGATAAACTGTGATCTCTGAAATCATGAAATTTCTACCACTTTTACTGCTTATAATTTCTACATCAACACAGGTATTTTCAGTTCGTAACGTCATTCCCGCATGTAGTGAGAAAGCTTTCGGTTTCACTCCAGGCGCATATCACCTTTGGCTATGCTATACGGAGTAAATTAAATAATAATAAAATGTAATAAATTCCTAAAATTATGTAGTTTTCCAAGATTTTTCTCGTTTAAATTCAATAGCTACTTGTAAAGGTTCCCTTTGGTTTGGATTCGGGGACCCATCGCTTCGATAAGGCACAGTAGGTATACCGCATATCTTTAGTTATGTTCAACGTGTCTCCTAAGTTCATTCTGTCGCATTATCTTTTAAAATTATAATTTTTTTTTTACAAGAATCCCAACTTTTCCCACCTGGAGCCAATGGGATTATGGCAGCCCCAATTGGGGTATGTTATGAGGCTGAAGGTGGAGGGGATACGAAGGAGGGAAAGAGAAAGGAGTGAGAAAGAGGAAAGTGGGGAAGTACCTAGCTATTCAGATCTGGTCACCAAACACGGCTAAAGCCTTTTTAAGCAACGTTTCAATTCGGAATGGTGGCCTTGTGCCAATTTGATACTGAGAGCATCTTCCACTATGAAGCACGCAGCTTTTTTTAAAGAATAAATTGTGAAACAACAGAAGTTAATAAAATATTATCGCACGTCGGGATTTGAACACATGACCTCCGAATTGATAGTCGAAAGCCTTGCCCCTAATCTTTTTACCTCAGATCTGTTTTAAGGATCTAAAAACTACTGATAACAAATTGGTATTTTATCTTTCCAAAACACACTATTTTTTAACGGGCCAATGTCACCATTTTTTTTATTAATTAACTACAGTTATCTTAACATCATAGCTTCGATAAGGCGTACTATATTAATATTGTTGGTAGAATAAATGTCAAGTACCTTCTCACACGGCCTCCGTATCGGTTCTTTTCTTGATTTTTTTATCGTCTTCCCTCAACATTTTCGAACAAAATTCTGTACGGTAGTCGTTCAGATACCATCCCATGTAATCACTTTTTAAATGTCATAAATAGATCTAATTATCAACGAGTAGTTACCAAAATATAAGATAGTCATAATAATCACGAAGATTTCACATTTGAAAAAATAATATTTACTGAAGCAATGGTAACGGAACGTAGATATAAATTTTCAGACAGATGAAATGCAAAACGGCCGGGTTAAAACATGACGCTAAAACAATGCTCAGTCAACTAATTTATTTCTCCCGTCCCGTTTGTAATGTTATAATTTTATAATTTTTTTAAATTCATTATTTATTTATTTATTTGTAAGAGACAAACATCTTATAAGTACATAAAAATATAGAGATACATAATAAACGACTGCACCAAATTGGATAATTCTTTTTTTTACTACGGTGAGCTCTGGCATTATGAAATTTGGGTGGCACGCAAGCTGTTTGAAACTGTATGTACCGGGAATGAATGCACGGGATGCGGGAGGGGTTAGAGGGAGGGGGAGTGAGGAGGAGGAAGAGGAGGGGGCTGGGGGGGATAAATGATAAGTGCAAGCGCTACAGTAATTCCCCCCTAATACCATGCGAGGAAGCCGCGGGTAAAAGCTGGTAACTAATAAATAGTAATTCATATTTTTAAGTAGGTATTTAATCCATTTAATATGCGACAGGCATAGACGAGCCATTGAAAATCACAGAAATTTGATAGCTAACAACGCACAACGGGCGCCTTCCGACATCCGACGGATTTTGTCATTTTTCCTTTTTGTCTTAATTGTCTCATAACACTGACTTAACGCAAAGGATCACACAAAAGATTCAGAATCATCTTTTGGCTTCTTTTGACGACCTCATAAAAAGTGTCATCAAATGTCTCTGTAATTGTTGTCACGACAGTCGTTTTCAACCAGGAAAAGGCGCTTTATGGAAGCTGTTTCCCTGCCAATATAAACCAAGCAATCATTCTCAGCATATTTCCCAGTTATCTCCGATGTTCCGACAGATTCCAGACGAGTTTTATTTATGTTTTTATAGATCCATTTTACGTTATTTAATTAAATTATGGCGAAGTCAATAATTTAATTAAATTATGGAGCGTTCCTCCGACATTCCTTGATAACCTCCTTATCTGTTGACAGTTGATGGCTCTGTTGCAAACTTATAAATAAAAGTGTTAATCATTGAAGAAGAAGATAATACTAATGAATCTAAAAGAAACGTGAGGCAGATTAAGACTCGGAAAATAGAAATATAAGGTAACGGTCTAACCCATCTCTGTCTCAATCCACTCCTAATTTTTAAGTAATTTTTGTGGATCTTACATTTCCAATTCAGATTTATCAATATTATCTTCAACTATTTTTTCCCACATTTTTGGCTACTGTCTTTTTGAATGATTACTAAGTTTTAACGAAATTATTTGTAACCTAAGTAGTATCTTGGATAAAAATATCCGAATTTTATTTATATGCAACACCTTTCGACTTTTTCTGAAGTCCAGACTCTAGAATTTAATTGAGGCGTTGTTGTAACGGTAAGAAAAAATTTCTGAGTTCGATTCCAAGTTGCGAACGTTACCTTTTATATATTTTCTGTGTCTTGTTGTGTTTTATGTTTCGTTTAGATTAAAAGCTGGTTCACATTACGCCATCAAATATATAAAAGATCATAGCACGCCAAATAACGCTCTCCATACAATCCCTTCAGACCGTTCACACCTAAGCGTTTTTAAGCGCAGATCAATCATAGACAATACCATCTCAGACGTAACCGCTCCAGACGCGATATCCCAGAAGATAACTCTCCCCTTCTCCGACTAAAACAGGAGAGGGGGTCATTGTAATTACGGAGCTGCCTAGGCCCGTGGATGACAGATATCAAGTTGACAGATTTCAGTACAAAAAATATGCGTTCCGTTACCGCTCCCTAATTCGACTGACCCCCTCTCCTACCACAGGAATATTTGATAGCCTCGTGTGAAAGGACAAAAGATAAGCGCTCGCGAATCAACAGATATCTGCTCGCAGATTTATAGCGTAATGTGAACCAGCTTTTATTATCTTCTTCAATCTATATAAAAATTAAAGTTTCTTTGTTTGTCCCTTATGCGTTCCTGCAACATTCATCCGATTGCGATGAAAGTTTGGGGATTTGATGTGGGCATGCCCGCGATGGTTTCTGTATATAATAGCGACCTCTGGCGTTATGAAATTATTTCCTACACCATTTATCCGATTGCGATGAAGCTTTGGTGAGTTGTTGTGCGCACTCCGGTGCATACGCTGTGAACTCCGGTGTTATGAAGTTTGTTTTAAAAATTTACAATAGCGAATAATTTGAAGATTGTGTGCATTTCATATGATCAGATTGTGTGTAGATTTGAAGATTTGTGTAGATTTGAAGATTGTGTGTATTTCATGTAGTTTAGTGGCAGGGAGGGAAGGAGAGAGGAGAATCCGAGAGGGGCGGAGGGGAACGAATGATGGGGTGGTTCGAGGGAGAGGGGAAGGTGGGGGAACGTAGAAGGGAAAGGGAGGGCGCGGGAGGAGTAAGGGAACGGACATGAATGGAAAAGGACAAGCGGGAAGAAACAATTTCTTTATTTAAGTGGCATTGCAACGCATGCCGAGAATTCACTAGTGCTTAATATTACATTGATGGGTAAAACCTTCAATAGTTATTAAATAAGTTATTCAAATGAATTTGAATATACACATAAGTATTTATTATTTGAGAAACCGGTGACTGCATATTATTTTGCATTTTTACAAATCAATTTTAGATACCAGGTATCCTATGACTAATACTTATTGCAACACTTTCTTTGTATCTTCAAAAATGTTCGTTATCCTCGTACAGCAAACAAAAACCAGTTATTCAACACAGTTTCAATGAGGTAATAATTCTCGCTGAAAAAATAACCTAACCTAACCAATTCCAAGATGTGCGTCCGCTGAGACTGCGAGTCTTCCAAAAATGATTATCAAATTGCCTTCGGCGCAATTAATTTGCCTTGCTAACGATCTCGCCAAGAACGTTCCTCCCAAAACTAAACGCTAATGAAACGGTAAATAATTATTTTAATTAAGTCAATAAAAAGACTACAGCATAATATTAATCTGGTGAATTTATGCATCGTAAACGTTTATCACGCCGTTAATATTGGCCAACGTTTTGCCAAATATGTTAGGCAAATTATTGTGGTCATTTTCGTTTTTACGCTTTTTGCCTTTCACGAGTCTATAATGTTAAAATCCTTTGTTGGCATTATTAGTCTCTTTGCGTATTCTTTTGAGCATTCGTTGACAAATTATTCACGGTCTTGCGTAATATTGAGAATTGCGCAAGCCTTCTCTTGAAGTGCTCGTCATTATGTATTTGAGCCTCGCCGCGTAAATCTGGTACCTGCATATATACATTGAATACATGCATAATACTCCATAATTTTTCAACCGGAACTCGCGCGTTATATTAATTACAGTATACATTTTAATAAATTGGTACTAGAACAATTAATATTTTTTAACACATATGAAAATGGAAACACATGCTTAGTTATTTTATAGGCTCACTGTATTTTCTTCAGCAAGAACTTTAGCATTAGGAAAAGGCTATTATTAGCAACAAGGATTTTAAGGTATAACTGGACAGTTCTGCTGTGAAAGACATATTTAAAATAAATGGAAGAAGGCCGGTCACTGTAAAATATTTAATAAAGCTGCAGGACGGGGAAGTGTTGTGAGCATTGGCGGTTCGTGGTCTATCTTATTGTAAAATGATATGTGCAAAAAAATTTTACAAAGGTCTTTTTCATCGGATATATTATTCCCTAGATTTAAAAGGAATTTCATCACATCCCTGCACCAGAGATTAGCGACCTATTAACAATATACAAATCGTCGATTCATTAATTTGTCTATGGCTAAATAATGTAATATGTCGTAGGATACGATTTTAGATTTTCACCGCCAAAAGTATTTTCGTTGTTTGTTTTTGGGGTGTTATGCCGTATATAAGATACGATTTTAGATTTTCACGGCCAAAAGTATTTTCGTTGTTTGTTTTTGGGGTGTTATGCCGTATACAAGATACGATTTTAGATTTTCACGGCCAAAAGTATTTTCGTTATTTGTTATTTGTTATTATGCCGTGTGCTACCTCCTTCTTTAGCCAACGTTTCGGTGTCCATCATCAGGGCATCTGGTAGTGCAACACGGCATTACACCCCGAAAACAAATACCTAACGATAATATGTCGTAGGTTACAAAAAATAGTTTTAATTACGAAAATCGCTATTTATACTATAAACTGTTCATTTTGAATGTAAAATAATAAAATCTTAATTAATCAGCTTATTTTATTAGCAACTTGAAACACGATAATCACAGAAAAAAATCTGTTGATTGCAAAATACTGTTCCGTACAAATTTAGTGTTATCAAAAACTCATAGGTGCTGCGCACTCAGGCAGCTAGTAGATTCACAAGGTTTGCAGGTGGACCTCTTTGGCGCTACTACTATGTCTGGTATGAATCTAAGAAATATGCTGGAAGGTCCTGAATGTGCTGACATTCATAACGCACCTATGCGATTTAGGATTCATTTCGGACCTCATTTGGGTAGTCAATTCCGCAAATCCCGCACATGAAAATTCCGCAAAACCACGGGATCAAATATTTTCTGAATTCCCGTGGGATTGCGGGAATACAACCCCTAGTAGCAGTGGAGGTGTTTCCTGGACGTGACTCACCAAAGGTCTCAGCTTCAATTACGTAAATTTTGTAGGTGTATAGATTTAAGAAAACGTATTTTCACAAAATTCTGTGTTTTTAAATTTAAAATGGGATATTCTCGGTTATACGCGCTATCTGACCCGTTTAATCTGGACGTGATAACCGTGAACTTGCATAAAGCTGGGGACCTGTTCGGTGTTCGATGGGGAATCGGCTAAACCGATGGCAAAATGCCTCATTTGCATACGAAAACCATTGGGTTCTTTATACTGGCCGCCGATACCTACCTACTTCTGTTACTTGTTAGTTGTTCCGTCAGTTAGCGAGGCCGAATTACAAAACAGTCATTCAGAAGAAACAATTAAACGAAACCAGTTAAGGTTCTACTATTCGTATTTCGACCGATTTCTTACATATCTCCCTTAAACATTTGAAGTTTTTAAGCTCTTAAAAAAATATATGTTATTTTTGAAGATAATATCTAGATACGTTCCACGCTGAAACGCAAATTATATGAAATTCCCTCGATAGAAAAAAATCGCAAAGTATGCTCCGAAAATTATTTTAAACAAGTCTATTTCTTTTATTTTACAAGTTATATTTGTGAAAAAATTCACAATTTCTTTGAACGATACTTAAGATACGTTCCACGAGATTTTTGCTCTATTTTAAACGAGTCATGTTTTATTAAGCTTTTTCGCAATTTTCGCTGCTATTCTACGACTAACCATATTAGCGCGCTCTGTCCAACACTCGTAATTACATATCTCTCCATCTTCTTCTTTTTCAGCGCTGTGTTCACGAATAGTAGACCCTTAAACAAATCCTTTTTACCTTGTTTACCCATATAACAAAAGGCTAAGTTGTTTATGATATTATGTTACCTAGTTATGGCTTCAATTTGTGACAAATTAATAGTTTAGTATTAATTTGTCACAGACTGCACAGTGCACACCCACAAGAACAACAAAACAAAATAGGTACACTGTTCTACTGCAACCTAAGAGCAACTATGTACATTGCTCATTCGGTTGCCCGATATGGCGGTTTCATACTATTGGAAACCAATTCTTAGGTGATATATTGTTTATGTTAACAGGTTAGAAAGAGTTCAGGAGCGATTTCTCAAATTCCTCAATTTTAAATCATTCAACATATACAACTCTAATGACGAAATCGAGAAAAATTTTCGAATCACAAAACTACTCAACAGGAGGCTTGTCGCTGATCAGATGCTCCTGTACAAAATTATTAACTCAAAAGTTGACTGCCCGGATTTGCTAAACAAAATAAATTTCCACACGTCCATTCGATATAGTAGACAAAATACCCTTTTCTATATTGATAGATGCAACACCAATTCCAATCAAAATTAATTTATACAAAGGACATGTAACTACTATAACAACAAATTTGCAAATATAGACACACGTGCTGACGTATTTACTGCTAGTTACTGTCGCTACAGAACTTCACTGTATAACATTTTAGGTGCGAATAACACATGAATTAATTGTATCTAATATTTTTATATTACTTGGCAACTTTCCCTTATCCCTCTCCTCCCCTTACCCTTCCCAACCCAAATCCCTATTTTGCAGTCTATTTCAGTTATAATCACACTTATTTTAATGTTGCGTATTAGTTTACCATTTGTTGAATTCACATTTGTACTCTTATTATTTTTTTAAATATTCTAGTTTATATTCAGTTAGTCTTGTTTCTAAATACCTATCTGTGAACATTAATAATTGGTCTGTTTTTTTATCATCCTCTTATGTTTATTGTATTACTAAGACTGTTAATGTTCCTTAAATAAATAAATAAATATTCACATGTTTGAAAGAAAACCGCACCTCCTGATTATACGTAAGTAAAATCATAAAAATCGGTTTTGTATTCCTCTGTTTTCGCCCCCTAAACTTGGCCGATCTTTAAAGTTTATTTCACCAATTGTGTTAGAAGAAAATATTATATTATGTTTGTACGTTTTCTTTTTGTTTAAATACATTGTCAATTTTGTATCCTGAACGTCTGTTGATGGCCTAGGCAATTTAAGGATTTTTGGGTGTCCTATCATGACTTCTATAAGAAGTTATTTGTCAAAGGTACACGTCAATGATTGATATATGTAAATATATATTTTTAACATCGGCTCCACGGAGGAGACCCTGAGGAAAATAATTCCCCTCAGGGCCTTTGTCGTCTTAGGGGATACTTAGAGGGTCTTTTTAGAAAAGGAAGGAGAGGAAATTCTGGGTAAGAAAAAGATATGAGGGAAGGATGGGAATCTGGAGATTAGTGCGTTCAGAAGTAACGGACGTATGAATCCAACCCTCCCACCGTGGTGTAAGGCGATGTTCCTAGAGTCCTGCTAGAGAGATCAAAAGGTCCGCCTCAATAAATCTCTCCCGATCCGGCCTTCCACCCAGTTGGTGGGCAGACACATCCGCTGCTAGTACCCGGACAAACCTCAGCAGGGAACCCCTGCTTAGTCAATAAACGTAGCGAAACACTTAGGGTGACCTTTGGTAGAGGTGTTGGTTGTCCAATAAATGGTTCCGAGGTGGCGGTACCCATACCCGCCTCCGAAATTGAAAATATGATACCCATATATTGGACGCCCGATGAAGACATGGCATGATCAATCAGATACTTGAGTCGGGCCATGTCAAAAGTCAGAATAATAGAAGAGTATGTATGAATGTAAGTGGGGCAAAGAGTGTGTGCCAAGACCGAGTTGTTTGGCGGTTCGTCATCTCTGCCTACCCCTGCGTGGTAGTTAGTTCGTTAGTTAGTTTTATTATATTAAGAAATATTTGCACAAGGGTATGCTTTTGTATGGACAAAACCCCGCCCGCGTTTTATTAATGTTCTCAAAGCCTTTTCAGGCAAAATTTCTATTATGATAGGCTGTTGCTCTCCTACAACATATCCTGATCACAAAAATACCGTACGTCTATTATTGTCCGTGCATATAAAAGACTAGCATTCAATTCGGTAACGCATTGTAATTCTACCCTCATTTTTTTTGCTGCGCTCGCAACAAGGTCGTTTTTTTTCTTCTCTGTATCCGGCCGATTCTTCTTCCGACGAGACTTTGGTCGGCCGAGGCTGTGACTGGATGAAAAACTGATCCGCTACAAACTCAGGCCATTGTCTTCAGAACAGTGAAGATGCCAACATTGATATTGTAGGTATTTATTAATATTTTTTTGCGACCGTCGATAATAGAAATAATGGGATATTTTGTTTATTTATTGTTTGAAACATTTACAGAGTACAGTAATGAAATAGATTTATTTATTAACGCCCTTTTTCGGGGCTTTTACACATGAAAAGTAAGAAACATATATTTGATATTTAGAGATATTAAAGTAACGTCTTTTTCATTTACATCAAATTAACAATTTGTTGATATTATCTTAAAGAATGTTGCAGTGGTAAATATTTTTAATAATTCTAAAAATTTTGAGGTCATCAGCAAAAAGTAAGATTAGATACGTCATGATATATTTTGGTAAAATCATTTATAAATGAGATAAATAAGATTGGGCCAAGGTGTGAACCCAGTGGAACTCCACTTGTTGCTTATTTTTTTTCTGACAGGGAGGATTTTATTTTAACAATTTGTTGTCTTCCAGTAAGATTAGTCACATGAGAACGGGTCGTTTCTACGACTCGTTCTTGAGTTCAACAGCTTGGCTGTGAAACGATTTGCCGGCCTCTGTGTTTCCGCCCTCCTACTACTCATGGGTCTCTTCAAGACCCATGCTCACTCCTTTCTCTCCTCAAAAACACCCTCCACACAGCATCTTCAAAGATGACATAGGCCCTGGGGGAAATTATTTTCCTCAGGGCCTCCTGTGTGGAGTTAATGTAAAAAAAGATAGCTTTCAAACCAGGATGTTAACACTCCAATTAAAAATGGTCACAGTATGTGTAAATCAAGATTCAGTTGTTACTAGGTGGAGATGCTACTAATGAAAAAACAGAAATAATAATAAGCAAAATAAAATATAAAGCATAGTAAGTATGAAGTAGAGAAAAAGAAAAGAATTAATAAAGCGATTCTCAATTTGGGAGGCGGGTATGGGTACCGCAGCTCCGGGAACCTGTTGGATTACCAACACCTCTGCCAAAGGTCACCCCAAGTGGTTCGCTACGTTTGGTGACTTTTTTGGTGGCTTTTGGTGACGTGTTCATCCCCAAAGATGACATAGCCCTGAGGAGAATTATTTTCCTCGGTGCCTCTTATGTGGAACTAACGTAGAAAAATAAAATTACTCATTTGTTTAAATACTTCTATTTGCCATGACGTCATATTAGCTTGAATTATCTTATAGCTAATTAAATGATCTCATTTTTTTATATATTTTTTTAAATATTTTTTTTTTAATAAAAATAAAGAAAGACAAACATTCCCGGGTTACGAATAACCCAACAATGTTTGAAAATCTCCTACTACCACCACAAAAAGCCGAAAATGTTGCTTGTGTTGTGATGGAGGACTTAGCCAGCCGAGGAATCGAACACGGGACGCCCGGGTGGAACCCAAACGCGATGCTCACTCAACCACTGACCAGACTTATATGGCAAAGGTGTGGCTTGGAAGTGTGCAGCTACATCCAAACTGCACGGACTTTTTATAAAAGGCAAAGGTGTGGCTTGGAAGTGTGCAGCTACGTCCAAACTGCACGGACTATCAAAGGGGTGGAGCCAATAAATATGCGTTCGATAAGCGTAGATGAGATTTGCAGTACCTAATATTGTAGTGTATTGATTATTGAGTGTTTGTTATGTATGTTTCAGCTTCTTTCAATAGACGTTGATAGCTTAGTTATAAATATGAAGTTCTGCTATATCCCAATGGATGGCAGTTGAGTAGAATATCAGAAGAGTATCATCTATCGCCGCTCGTGTCTTAGGTGCGAACTGTTACGATGATGGCCGAAGGCATCGGCTAGATTGGGCGGGCTCCCACAGTCCGCTCGCCGCAGCAACAAAACTATTAAGATGCTAGCCTAGTAAGGACGTTTGTCCAGTTTAATATGTATTGTAAATATTTACGATAACTAAACAAACCCAACTAGTAATACTCGAACCTACATCTTATTTGGAAGACACCCAACATATATTAAGTTGTCTTTTTACTGGAAATTAAGAGACATAACACTTAGCTATGTTGGTAACACTCATACTAAAAATGGTTCAATGCCTGTTTTTGTTTGTATTTTCTATGAAAGCAACATTTGTTTTGCATTTATCACTAATCATTATGTATATTTATTATTCGTTTTCGTCTGCTTTTTATATTAATGCGGTGACGTTTCGTTAAATTAAGAACTTCCAAAATTGATACAACTTGTCTAACTAATCAATATTCTTATGATATTCATCCGGTTGCGAATCGAATAATTAAAATTCTCCGAAATTGGTGCATATTAGAACCCATTGAATAGATTATCCGATAGAAAGATGTTGTGGGCGTGCCAGTGTGCCAGAAGTGAGCCCGATTTTTCCCTACTTCCGTGAAATCGATCTACTGTTTTCAAATGTTGAAAATCTTTCTTGAACAATTGATCAGTTCAATTGGCCTGTCTTTTTTCAAAGTGGCTCCACACAGGAGGCCCTGAGGAAAATAATTCACCTCAGGGCCTACGTCATCTTTGGCGATGCTGTGTGGTGGGTCTTTTTAGGAAAGGTAGGATAGGAAGTTCTGGGAAGGAAAAAGATATGAAGGATGGGTAGGAATCTGGGGTAGATGTGTCCAGGAGTTTCTGATGTACGAATCCAACCCTCCCACTGCGAAAAGGTCTACCTCAACCATTCTCTCCCGATGCGGCATGCCACGCTTTAGGTGAGCAGACTCATCCGCCGCCAAGACCCGGACAAACCTCACCCAATGAACCCGGGAATCACCGCTTAGTCACCAAAAGTAGCGAACCACTTGAGATGACCTATGGGAGAGGTGTTGGTTATACAATAAATGGCCGCCCCCTAATTGTTCTTAAATTTCCCCTAATACTGTCTTCGGCCTAGGAGTCCGAATATCTTAACGTGCAAATTGACGATAAACCGTTTCTGTCAAATCTATAAGATACGTCACACTTCTAGGAATTGTCTGTTCAGTGTTGGATCCTAATCAATATGCAAATAGTGAACGAAGATTAGAATGGCGATACTATTTTTGATTCTTTTTGATCTTCGTTTGATTATCATCACGATATTAAGTACTTAGTTGGTGCTTTTTATGTGATACCGCACAAAAATTCCAACTACTCGGAACTAGTGAAACTACGGCATCCTTTTTTCGGAGAATTTTCATTTTTATAATTTTAATTCATTTAGGAAATAAGCAGCTCCGTATACACCTTATAATATTTAAAAATGAATATTTCTTTGTTTGCCTCTTATTATTTCCCATACCATTCATCCGATTGCGATGAAACTTTGGTGATTTGTTGTTCGCATGCCCACTAAGGTTCTGTTTATAGTGGTGACCTCTAGCGTTATGAAATTTAAAAAAAAATCAATAGGCGGCGCATTAGTTGTTTGAAAAATGTATAGTTTAGGGGTGGGGAATCGTAAGGGGAATGGTACGCGTAAGGGGAATGGGATGCAGGAGGGGAACGAGGTTGGGAAAGGACATGCAAGGTGAAACAATTTCTTGTTTTGAGTGGCATTGCAACGCATGCCGGTTACTCGCTAGTATTTTATAAAAAATAATATGTTTACTAGTTGGCATAAAAAAATTTCTGCAAAAAATACAATTGATCAAATAAAAATTTTATTAATGAGAGTAGAATTGAGAGAGAAAAAAAATCATAAAATAAAGCAGATTAAATAAATACATAGATAAGGTAAGAATAAACTACAATATAAATAATGTAATAAATATGTCATAAAACAATGTAAACAAAATGATAAAAGATAAACAAAATAAAGAAAGAAAAATAACAATGAAACGAGAAAAATAACTAAAACATCTTATAAAAATACATTAACCTTTTGATTTAACGTTTTTTTTTCAGATATGATTTAATATTTTCACGTAAAAAAGTATAATTGTGATTTTTGGGGTTTTTTCCCATTTTGCTCTTTCTCCTAATTGTGGCGCTTTTGCCTTGACAATGGACATAGCAACGCTGTCCACTTTTTTTCAAGAAGGAGGAAGCGCGGTGTAAACCACCAAAAATAAATCACAATTTTTTTCTTGTGTGCATTTACTGAATGGAAAATATCAGTGTCTGAAAAGTATGCATTTAGTAAATGGAAAATATCAGTGACTGAAAAGTATGCATTTAGTAAATGGAAAATATCAGTGTCTGAAAAGTATGCATTTAGTAGATGGAAAATATCAGTGCCTGAAAAGTATGCATATGGTAGATGGAAAATATCAGTGTCTGAAAATATGTAATTGTATTTTGTGCTTGTTCTTTTGAAAAATGAATAAAGTAGGTAGAACGTGGTTGGTTTTTTGAGTGGTGTACTTGGAATAATTTTGCAAACTGAAGAAATTAGGCTTTTTTTACATTAGTCCAACACAGGAGCCACTGGGAAAATTATTTCCCTCGAGGCCTATGACATCCTCTTTGGGGATGATTTGTGAAGGATGTTATAAGGAAAGGGAGGAGAGGAAAATCTGGGGAGGAAAAGGTATGAGGGGTGGGTAGGATTCTGTCAGTGTGTCCTGGAGTGACGGACGTTTGAATTCGTCCTTCCCACTGCGGTGCAAAACAATGGGTCGAGAGGGTCCTGCTGGAGACGTAAAAAGGTTTCCCTCAACCAGTCTCTTCAAATTTGCCCCACAGAAGGTGGGCAGACGCATCCGCCGTCAAGATCTTGACAATCCTTATCCCATGAACCCGCACACCCCATAACAACCAACAAACGTAGCGAAACTCTTTTAGCAGAGGAGATGGTTATCCAATGAATGGTTTATGGGGCAGCGGTACCTATACCCATCTCCCAAATTGAGGCTATGGGAAGAGGAAGGTCCGAAAAAGTTAAACCTGTCCATTTTAGGACGCTTTGCCAATAAACACACCTTTTTAAATGTAAATAGTAAAGTTATGTGAAATAAGACATGTACCTAACATATTTAATTTCATTTGCACGCGTCGAGATTTGAACCCGCGACCCCCGTGTCGGGGGCCAAGGAACTTCTCCACGAGCCATGTTTCTTCAAAGTAATAATTATTATTTATTACCTTGACCATTGCGATTATTCCATCAATAATCGTGAGTTGCTGATCACTGTTAATGCATTTAATTAATTTAAAATAATTGTCTGAGCAAAGCGAAGTTGTGTTTTAACTCGATCTTTTTGCATTTCGTCTGTCTGTAAATTTGTTTGAATATTATATTTTTAAAAATATGTTACATCACTTTATTATTCAAGCAAGCCTTACTCTAACTTATGACATTGATTCGTTGTTTTTATTTGAGTCTATTTTTTTCAATTTTGTTATAACTACCTGCCTGAAGAAAGTTATAAAAACAAATGGTTTCTTTGGACATATTGAACAATTCCTATTTATATTATAATTTTCTGTATCCAGATACCGATCCGGAAACAAATCCAGAAACAGATTCAGAAACAGATCCCTATACAGATCCAGATAAAGATCCATAAACAGATGCAGATCCAGAAACAGATCTGTATCTGTTTCTGAATTTGTTTCTGGATCTGTGTACGGATCAGTTTCTGAATCTGTTTCTGGATCTGTTTCTGTATGTGGATCTGTGTCTGGATCTGGATTTGGAACTGTTTCTGGATCTGTATCTGGATTTGTGTCTGGATCTGTTTCTGGATTTGGAACTGTTTCTGGATCTGAATCTGTATCTGGATCTGTTTCTAGATCTGTACACGGATCTGTACATGGTTCTGGATCTGTATCTGGATCTGTTTCTGGATCTGAATATGTGTCTGAATCTGTATATGGATCTGTGTCTGGATCTAAATCTGTGTCTGGATCTGTATCTGAATCTGAATGTAAATAATAAAATCAGTTTTTTTTTTCATAAATGGAATAATATCATTATTCAATTTATTAAAGCTCTGCACGTGCACGTTGGTCGCTAGTTCCACAGTTTGATAATACCTTCAGAAGAGTTTAGAGGAATTTACGACTTTCGCGGCTTTCACATGAAGGAATATCAGATCTATTGGTCTAAAAAAACATTACACGTGTTATTTGATTATTAAATTAATTACCTAAATATCTCCCAGATCAGATAATTCACCGTTTCTTGCTGTTACGATGCATCTAATCGTTACGTCACTAATAATAATAATAATTGTTTGATCACGATCTCAGCCATCGACCTTCATAAAAAAGATGGCCGTAAAATATGAAAATAAAGCAGTTTATTCTCAGTTCAACATTATTTCTATTTTGTATTCTAACCACATCTCGCAAAGTAAACAATATGTTGTTTCTAGCAATTACCTACTGTTCAAATATGGATGTTTTATTACTAGCCTGCTGGTTTATTATTAGCTCGGATGGTGATAAGCCAAAGTGTAATTTACGAATGTACCACGCGTAATATTCTTTGTATTAAATACAAAATACACGACAGGTGTAAAGGACGAGTAACAGAGTATGTTCTTGACAGCGCATTTATTTGAAAATTTGATTTGGTCTGCTTTATAATTGTTATTTATTTATTTATTTCAAAAACATACGGCACAACATGTGCCATTAACATAAATTATATTATATATGTATTATAAAACAATAACAAAACGAAAGTAACAACATTAATTGAAGTTAAATATAAAAACAAAAGGAGTTGAGGTAGTAAACAGTAAGTAAAAAGTAAGATAGATAAATGAAAGTATAAAGTAAAAGCATAAAATTATAAAATATAAAGTATAATGAACAGTTACAGATTGATTCAGAAAGTTAAAAGGTAAAGTTATGAAAGAGTATTCGGTTAAAATTTTGTGATATACAATATTATTGCCATATTTGATCGTTGATCGATTAATTCTAAACATTAGATTGAATATACGAGGGTAGACCGAAATCGAATGTTTACATGCTTGTATAGTGTGAACAAAGTGACCTTCAGAAGTGCACCAGGTGGAATGTGGAAGTGACGTTCCCCCTCTCTAATTTGCGCAGGTTTGAGGTCGTTGAATTTATCATGTTTATTTTGAGAAGCGGAAGTATGGAGACTTGTTCTAGTGCTACGTCTACACGAGTTAAACAGCGTGCTGTTATCGAATTTTTAACTGCTGAAAAAGTGACTCCTACTAAGATTCATCGTCGTTTCAAGGATGTTTATGGTGACGATGCTGCTGGTGACGACGCTGTTGATAGGTCTACTGTAAATTGACGGATTAAAAATTTCGTGATTGCTAGCCTGGAAAAGCCATAATTGTTAATGAAACATGCAGCGGACGTCTGATCACCGCCACAAACGATAAACATCGCAAACTCGTCGACGATTTGTTTCAAAATGACCGGCGAATGACTCAAAAGCGTATCACAATCAATTTGTTTTTGTTCGTGTTCTACAAGCATGTGTGCATTACTTTTTAGCCTACCCTCGTATATTTCATGTAAGATTTGCAAGTAAGTATTGATATTAGATTATAAAAGGACCTGAACCTCGATGAACTAGGCAACTATTCACTGAGTGAACATCCCTCTGCACAGCAGTCAGTGGGAGAAATGGATTCGTACGTCCGTTACTCCTGGACACACTGTCCCCGCATATTCCTATCCACCCCTAGGACCACCTCACCCCTAGGACCACCTCACTACCCCTAGGACACTATCACCTCAAGAGACACTTGCATCTTTTGGGAGAGGAAAACACCAATGGATGCAGGAAATGTGAAGAAGATGAAGAAACTCCATTTTATTTATGGTATCAATAATTTGCTTCAGGGCCTATGTCATCTTTGGGGATAATGCGTGTAGGGTGTTTTTAAGGAAAGCAAGGAGAGGAAGTTCTGGTAAGGAAAAGATATGAGGGGTGGGTAGGATTCTGGGGTTCAGTGCATCAAGGAGTGACGGACATATGAATCCATCCCTCCCACTGCGGTGCAAGGCGATGGGTCCAGAAAGTCTGGCTGGAGAAGTCAAAGGGTCTCTCTCATCCAGTCTTCCACGGTCTACCCCGCCACGCAGTACCATCGGGCGGGCAGACCCATCCGCCACCAAGAACTAAGCAAACTTCACCCCACGGACCCAGGCACTCCTTCTAAGTCACCAAACGTAGCGAACCACTTGAGGTGACCTTTGGCAGAGGTGTTGGAGAACAAGGTGCAGCTACTTGGAAAGACAAATTGTGTAACCAGGAGACAACCGAATATCCAATAACAACCCTGGTAAACTTTGTAAATAGGGCTTAGTTACTGTCAACAAAATTAGGTTAATTTTAAGATAGCACAATGAGTCCATGGCCTGTCTCCGTTTTATTAATAAAAAAATGATGTTAGGAAATTTAAGATATATCACGAGAATGTTGCAGGGATGGAAGAAGACAGTGGACCGTTAATAAACCTTCTAGACGAATTTATATTTAGAGATCTAATTAGACCTTTGGTGCCTGAACGGCGTGTAGGTCAAATCTGTATACTTGTGTACAGCAGGGGATCAGCAGAAATAGAGGCGTTTCTAACTTCAACTTCAAACATTTTGCCAAAAGGGGTTCCTACTTCCTATCTCAAGGCGATGTGAAAATGACGTAACACTCCCTCGATAGTCATGTTCGCCGTCCGGGATACCTATTAATAAAAATACTCCTAAAGGTCTACTGAAAGTCTTCTTACCTTGACATCGTTGTAGAGTTCAGAGTCAATGCACACGACACCAGTAGTTATAGAGTGGACTTAGCACTTCACCGTACAATAGCGAATAATCAACTTCTAATCCTTGTTGCAAGGTAAACTTTGAATGAACTTTTCGCTGGCTTGTTCTAAGATCTTAGTCATCCGTTATACAACAACCCAATTACCCAAGCAGGTATGTTTCAGGCTGGAGAATGGCTCGACTATTTGGAATCCTCGTGAGGTGGGGTACTTATTCCCTCGTGTTTGAGAGGGTTCAAATAAAGTTTTTGATATTTCGTTACATGATGAAGTGCAAACTTTACCTGTGGTGTAGCACCCAACTAACTTCTCACTGGGCTTGCTAAAACTAAAAGCTAAATTTCAATCCATACAGCTCAGAAAGTTGGGATATTCGCGGAACATACACGTACACAGCCTCCCACTCCTACAGATTAATGTTGTGTTATCTAGAGAATACATTTTAGGCATTTTTAGGTCATAAGACTCCATGTTCCTGATGATATCGAAGATAGTTTTAGCAGAGCTTGTTTCTTCCTGCATGTTAGACCAACTTACTAATGGTTCTACACATGATAGGGAGAGGTTGCTGAACAAAATAACTCTCGTTTTAACACATTACATTGATGCACGTTGAACAACAACAATAATAAGATGTATGTATATTAAGATTTATTATTATTCTAATTTATATTAAGTATGATTAAACTTCTGAAAAAAGTGTTAATGTAATCAATAGATCACTACTTTGAGGTTAAAAGATTTATTTTATTTTATTTAGAACATGTACTTATGTGCCCACAACGCTTGTCCCAACGTAGGAATTTCCTATTGTGACAGCCTTAGGTTATTGGTTTTTTTTTTTCATCACTGACTTTCAAAGGGGTGTTGAAGTGCCACTTTGTCGAGTTGTCATGGAAGCATTCAGAACTAATTATTTTTACTTCGATTCAGGACGGAAAGGTTTTGAATCTGTCGAAAAGGTATTTATGTTATTACATTAATTCTCCTCTTGATGCCCTGAGGACAATGATTCCCCTACAATGATTCCCCTTAGCCTGTCATCTTTAAGGATGCTTTATGGAGGGTGTTTTTAAAGAAAGGGAGTAGAGGAAATTCTGGGAGAGAAAAAGTACGAAAATGGTACGAACAGTAGGTAGGTATCGAAAGATTAGTGTCAGTTTGTCCGGGAGTGGCGGACGTATGAATTCATCCCTCCCACTGCGGTGCAAGACAAATTCAGTTAGTGTTACAGTTGTCACAGTGAAAAATATTATGGAATCAAGTAGATTTATCAGAGACACGGATATTTATAGTACTGCAAAGAATCGAATAGTATTAATAGGGTTGCGTCTGCGTGGTTGAATTTCAGAACCCGGCTTCTGTGTACGTGGAATTTAAAACAAAGCTACTTATGTAATTCGGTTTCGAATTCAAGAATTCGTCACAAGATGTCGCAATTTCCGTCAGCAAATCGGATGGGGACGTATCCCCCCTAGGTATAACTGCCACGGATTTGTGAATATGTAGTATCTCTCCGGATATGGAAAGATTGACTGTTATACATAGTTGTATCAAGCGGCTATATATTACATATGACGTCATTGTCTGTCTCGGTTGCTTTGTCCCGGTGACTAGCTACAGTGGATCCGAGGAACGGGCTGATTTAACACTAACTGGGCGAAGCTGAACGAAAGGCCGCCCGCAGGGCCTAGCAGCAAAAACTGCGTAACAAGTTTTAACTGCTAGTATGTCATTATTTGCGCCATCTTCACCTCTGTCTGCAAGAATTTTGTAACAAACAGAATAATTATTCCATATAATAATGCTCAAAGTCATCTACTCAATTGATTCATCAAGTTTTATATTACATTTTCTGATCCCAGTTTCATATATCGCTTCTTTTCGTGCCCTTATTTTAATAAGCGCTGTAATTTTGACAGACAATTTGCTGCTTTTATTATTTATCGCCTTTGTTTTAATCTATCCCGCTCCGTTCCTCCCCCCGGCCGTGTCCCCCGAGATGAAAACTTGGATAATTTCTCTCAAATTCAAATTAGGAAAGTATCGATTTTGTAAGTGGGGAATTTGACGGATATATATTATATTATTTCTCTCTCAGTTTGGCCAAGTATTACCCAAGTATCGAGGGAATCTCGGGAGATTTCAACTTGCTAATCGCTGTTTTCCTGGTACAGGTAGAGGTTGAATCTTCAGCTGGGGAAATCCTTCACTACCTCTCGTAATTAGGGTGGATATTTTTTCGTTTGAATTTTCGTTTCACACATAGTGAGTTCGGCAATAATATGTCAGCACAAATATCAGATGATTTTATATTATGTATGAAATAAATAAAATAAGTTTATCCCTAGATTTGCGAATTTTCCGGTCTATTAAATCTATTTATATAATGAGGAGCGTCTGTGGGGAGCGGCGTGGCTTTGATTTTTTTATACAAATCTACATTATTTCAATATTGATGAAATTTGAAACTTGACCTTCAAAACAAGGTCACTGTCCACATGTTATTTCGAAAAACCACCCACATCTCCCTCACCACCCTCACCCCTAAAAGCAGAATTTTTGATGCTTAAAAAATATATTAAAATTTTTGTTTTTGTACAGTAATTTCACACATGAGGCCCTGAATAAAATAATTCCACTCAGGGCCTGTCATCTTTTAGGATGATTTGTGGAGGGTCTTTTTAGGAAGTCACGTTTAGGAGGGTCTTTTTGTCACTCTGGTGCAAGGCGATATTACGAGAGAGCCCTCCTGGAGAGATCAAAAGTTCTCCCTCCACCAGTCTCTCCCGATCCGGCCTGCCACGCAGTTGATGGGCAGACGCATCCGCCGCCAAGACCCGGACAATCCTCACCCCATGAATCCAGACATTCCTGCTAAGTCTTCACCTCTGCTAACCAAACGTAGCGAACCACGTGGGCGTTCGTTATTCAATAAATGGTTGCGGGGGCGGCGGTACCCATACCCACCCCTCAAAATTTAAAATCATAAATTGTCGTTTTGAAAGTGGAATTATAATATCCCGTGATTTTTCACGGGTCTGCGCTAGTAAACAATTTAATTTCAGTCGTATTTATGTAACATGTTAAAATTAAAAATACGTTATTTTTATTTTCTGTAAATATATATAATTCATTTACGCGGCCGTTCAACCACTGGAGCGACTAAGGTCAAAATGTGGACCACTTTTATTTTTCTGCGATTGACAGCGGTCCAAAATTGGACCATGTCTTTTTACGAATTTAACAGTTTTAAAGTTTACGTTTTTATAATATTTTTTCTGTAAATCCTAATTTTAAGTTATAATCGACAAAAGATAGGTGAATTCATTGGCTATATAGAACTACAATCAGTTTGTATGTCTCCGTATTAAAATTCGGAGGTATGATTTTTTAATGTGGGCGGAAAATATTTAAAATGCTCTCCAAAAAATCACGAGCAATCAGTGGAAAAAGTTTTAAATCGCGCTATCGCTCGAGTAGTTTTTATATAGTGGTGTAACGATCAGCATAGTTGCTTTCCATGCAGTTCATCGGGGTTCGATTCTCGGCCGTGGCAAATTTTATTTTATGTCTTTTCTTTTTAAAATATTGTCCAGTAGATAAATTATAATAAATAATAAGTTATATAAAATTACTCACCCGTGAAGACAGACTATCTTCTTGTTTTTGTGCGAGACAATAACCGTAGTGAGCCGTTCATTTGAAGATGTCAGGTTTATTTACAAATCTGTTTTATTATGCACATGATTACAGCGTGGTTTCACCATTATTCCTTTGTCAGGAGACGCGGTAGTCTGGTAGATATACATAATTACCAAACCTTTCAATAAAGTAAAGTTCTGCCGCGTAAATACAGACGCATTTAGTAGGAATCTACCACAAAGAGATTTTAAATATCGTATAATAAAAAAAACGGTTTCATGACAGTTGATACCCCGACAGTTGCCCCCCCGACATACTTATGTGCAGTGCAATGTGCAGTTGGTTTAGGGGAAATTCCCTACACCTAATTACACAAAATATAACTACCAAGTATCCGGTGCGGTCCCTCCATACATACTGTGGATGCTGCGCTTCCCTTCCTTTCTAGGCGTGTAATTAATATAATAATTATTATTAATTATTTATTCCGAATAAAAAAAACTTTGGGCTTATTTTTTCTATCCGTAAACAGCAATAGATACTGCAATTTAACGACACCGTCCCAACCTCAGATGTCAAAAACAACAAAAACGCAACGCGCGGATCGGGCCTAAATACATTCACAATACCGTTCTCGTTGCTCGTGTATCGAACGTCGCGTAAACGCACCAACACTAGCAAAGGATTCAGGAACAACGTGGATTTTCTGCTTCATTCCGTATCTACGATGTTTGAAAAAAATGAGATATTCGCGCGTGCGCATTTAGTTATGCATGCCTAGTTTCGTCTGAAGCTAGATACGTATTCGATAGAAGCATCCAACGCGCAGAAAACGTCGAATAGCACAACCAAAACGCGTGGATTAATTCATTACGTGATTTGTTTGCGCGCCCGTTTTGATAGTTTTGCTTGAATTTTGAATACCTGTATAATAATTAATTTACTGTATCAATTTTACTGTATAATATAATTATAATAATTAATTTCGAATATATTTCGAATATCTATTTAATTTTAGAACTGTAATAATTGATATGAAGCATAAAGGATTTATAGAGCTGATTTGACATACTATTTTTTTTGTCAAAAATATATTATTTTATGTGTACAGCCTAATACGAAGATTTGACACATGAATATAAGATTGTTTGATTTTTTTTGCTGAGCATTTAATTATTTATTCTTGATTTCTACGTAATCACCCACTTGACATGTCAATGTTGCCACATTTAATTGAAAAGTTGATTAACTCATAACACGATCGACTTTACATCACCGTTTTTATAACGAGGTCTTGTATAAAAACACTTAAATAGCGTCCCACGCATTTTTTTATCTCAAAGTGCAACCATTTCCGTTCAAACATTCCTGAGGCAACCATTTTCTGACTTCTTTCCTCATAAGGCAGTCGCTCGTTTTTGGTTTTTATTAACGAATTCTGTTCCTTGTTTTTATCTTGTTTAAATATTACCTTCTTCCTTTTTAGTACGGTAATAATTACTGTAGTAGCTTTTTGGTAAAACAGCTTCTGTTAATATTAAACGTCGCGTCAGGAAATCGGAGATTGAAGGCACGCCAGTGTTGTAAAAGATATGTTATTTATTCTCAGTTTCGCACTGGTGAAAGACCACCATTCAGAATCGAAACGTTTCTTGAAAAGGCTTTAGTCGTGTTTAATGACAAAATCTAAATAGCCAGGCGCTTCCTTACTTTCTTGTTCCCATTATCAATCCCTTCGGCCTTGTAACATATTCGTTGTTAAACCTAAGTAAAATTTGTAAGCTTTTGTTCTTTTAATAAGTCAGGTACGCCTCATACGTCATACATATCTTTGGTAGTGTTATATTATCGTGAAAACAAGCTTATGGGTCCGAGTGGTTCATAAAAAAATTCTCCATTTTAACTAGCGTTGAAAAGTAAATATTTCAAATAAAATGTCAACTGTATTTTTCCCATTATTCTAATAATAAATGTATTAACAATAATAAAGGAGAATAAAACAACAACTGTAAAAAACAAATTTTTTTCAGGTTCTCCATAAAACAGTTATTCACCAAAATATTATGGAGAAGAATACAAAATTTAAAAAAGTGTGTACGGGGGCAGTTTTACTATTTTGTGACCCATTCAAACACTTAAAAAATATTTTACCATCAATCATATAAAGCTGATATTGTGATGAAGTTTTTTATTCAAAGACAGGTAATATTGTACCTACTAAATCATTGTCTCATCAGCACAGGTGTCAATAATGGTGACCGGCCAACTCGGAATGAAACCAACTCAGAACCATCTCAGATAAGTCATTTAGAGTGATAAAAAAATATATATAAAAAATTGAATAAGTAGGTTATGTTAGGTTAGGGTTATCGGCTAATTTGAAATTATTTTTTTCATAGTTTTTAATGACTTTTCAAGGATGTGTTGATTTGACACTATTTCCAGTTTTTTTTTTTTTTTTATATGAAATACCGCACAAGAGTCCCAACTGCTCCCCTCTGGAGCCAGTGAGACTATGGCATCCCCAATTGGGGTATGTTGTGTGGCTGAAGGTAGTGGGGAGGGGAAGGAGATAGGGAAGAGGAAGGTGGGGAAGTACCTGGCTATTCAGATCTGGTCACTAAACACGGCTAATGCCATTTCGAGCAACGTTTCAATTCTGAATGGTGGTCTTACACCAGGGCGATACTAATAGTATCTTCCACTCTGGAGTTGGCATGGAACCGTCAATAATATATTTTTGGTGATACTTTAGTATTCCATCTTTTACTCATGCTTGTTTGTCACTCATTTTTGCATATTTAGCCAATTATTTTTGTTACTATTTTTGTTATAATTTCTGTACTTAAATCATCCATGTATATAAATTTTTGGGCAACATTCGTGTTTAAATAAAAATAAATAAATAAATAAGTACGTCAAAAAATAGTTACTGAACTTTCTGTAGGCGACATTGAAGATGTCGATGTTCAATGCAGAATCGTTAAGCAGTTGAGTTGCTCTGTTTAATGGCGCATTCTGATCCGCAGAAATTTCGCTTTCGGAGCATAAAAAAGTCGTATCTTCTCCAAGCTTAAACTTTCTAATGAAACGGTGTTTATCTGAAATGACCTGCCAGGTTTTTCGTTTTTTTTTTTTTACATAATGAGGTCTTCGAATTCAAATTGAACAGAGTCCTTGAGGTGATTTTTCACAAAACCGGCGCTAAACAAATTATGGCTGCGGGCAATTGCAACTCATGCAGCTATAAAACCATTTCTTGAGATCACTCGAATACAATTCAAACCTAAAATGGCGAATACTAGTGAAACGACCTATGTTGCTTTTGAACTCTATTCCATTGAGAGTTGGTATTTGAGACCTAAGACCCCACATCTGAATTTCTACTGACATCGTTACAAAGTTCTATTGAACACTTTAAGTTTTTAAGCTCCTAAAAATGTTATTTTTGAAGATAATCTATATTTAGATGCCGAATTGAAAAAGTTATTATATGAAACACATCTGGTTCTGTTATTTTCTGGTTGTGTTGTAGGTACGACAAAATTCTCAGTGTTTCTTTAAATGCTACATAAATCAGTTACAAGATATTTCTGCTCTATTTAAATAAGTCGTTTTTTATTTAATATTAGCGCGCTACTCTATCATTCGTATAACGCTTAACCTATAATTAGGGGCCATCCATAAATTACGTCACACCTTAAGGGGGGGGGGGGGAGGGGAGTAGAGAAGTGTGACATTGTGTGACAAAGGGTATGGGGGGGTCATCAGCTCTGTGCCGTCACATGTAAAAATCTAAATATTTGTAATAAAAATAAAAATAATTTTTTTAACTACTATTTTGATCATTTTTAGATGTAAAATTGCAAAATATGTGACGTCACACTGGGGGGAGGGGGTCTCTCGCACACGCCAAAATTTTCAATTTTTATTTTATTTTTAAATGCGATTTTAACCCTTATGTATAAATAAAACGTATGAAGGACAAGGTCAAAATCGCTTGGTCATTCTTGTTCTTGGCATATAAGGTATCCTAAATACACCTAGCCACTCGGAATAATTTTTATAAAATTTATCTATGACATCGACCCTTCATTTTTGCGCGATTTGCGCTGTCAAACTACAAGCGTCGTAGTTCGTGAAAAAGATCGAAAAACCTATAAATTTATCAAATAAACGCAAGTAATGTTGTTTTTATGCATATTATTGTTCAAGGAATGTGTTTCGGTAAATATAAAATACTATAGCACAAAATAAACCCACAAAATATTACGTCAAAATCAAAACTTTGCGAAATTTACGTCGTTTCCTCCCTGGCATTTGGGAGGATACAATTCACCTGGGTTGTTATTGTTGGGTGTTTGGTGTTGTCTCCTGATTTCAAAGCTTGAATCTCTAAGTATCTATCCTACTTCAAATCACAGTGAGCACATCACCACCACAGATGAATTGATATTTCTCTTCCCTATTCACTTATCCTACAGCTATTGGTGCTTTCCACTCCCAACAGCTGTTGGAAAAGTGTCTCCTGAGGTGGCAATGTCCTGTTAACAGTCGTACAAGCCCCTTCAGTGAGTTTATGTCCATAGTAATGAGTACTTTCATGGTTAGTACCGCCTATGAGCTTTTTAGATTGTCGCATTCCGGGTACTTTCTCACATTCCTCCCGGTGTCGGTGGTGCTGCGGTTTAGACCACAAAGGATATATTATTATTTAAGTTCTCCCATATACGTAAAATGCAGTTCTGAAGCCAATTTGAGTTGAGTGGGAGATATTTCCAGTAGCACCGTTGCAAACTTTCCTCAATGCTTGTCCCTCGTTTTTTCCCTCTTCACAAAATTATTGGACATTGTTAAATGTCTCCATTTTTATGATAAATTCATCCAAAGATTTGTTTGTGCATTATGAGGAAGCTACAAGCCAAAAATGTGTATATTTTTAGTTTGCCTAATATCGCCACGAATATGAGTAATAGGCCTTAAAATCGATTTCAAATGTAGTTTCTATTTATTTTGTGAATAATTTTAAGAATTAGAAGAATTTTCACGGACTTGGTATTTCTATATAAAAATTTTAAATGATTTAGTTGATAGTCCGGTATTGCTTGAACTGATAAGCTTCCGGATACCACAACGTAAAACCAGAAGTCAGGATTTATTTCAGTGCAGAAATTCTGGGACTAACTACCATATGTATTCCTCTCTGCCCAGAATCCTGATGTAGAGAAATAATTATACCAAGTCAGTGGGCATCTTCAATTTATCTTTAAAATATTGTTACTGATACAATTCGATTATGTTCAATAAATATTGTAAGTTTCTTACTATTAATACGTAAAATCCCCGAAAAAGGGCGTTAATAAATAAATAAATAAGAACGAAAAACAGTTAATCAAGGGAAACTGTCAGACATCTTAGCCAATATATTGTTTTTATTAAAATTTGTATCTTAGATGTGTTCACACATTTTAAAGAGAAAATCAGTTTTTTTTTTAAATTATAAAGTGATTGATAATTTTATTTAAATTCTACCCAAGCGTAACGATAAAAGCTTTATTCTATTCAAAGCATTAATCCAAGTATTCATAATGTAAACCGATTCGTGGTAAAGATTAATCTAAAATAGTAATTTTACGTTAAGCTTCGCCTTCATGCACTCAAAACTTTGTACACAACGCTAGTCAGAAGCATTCTTGAATATAATTCCTCTCTCTAGTCACCTTCATATAACATACAATCGCATGAACATGAAAGAATACAGCATAAATTTTAAAGGCACGTAAATTATAAATTACATGACAATCAAAATTATAGCAGTCTAAGTATTTAAACTACCCGAATTCTTAGGGAGTAGAAAAATGTGCAAGTTATGGGAATGAAACTTGATCTGACGACATATTTAATTTTAATAATAACATTGCTTCCTTTAAAATATTTTATTACTTATAAATACGAAAATCGAGATCCTTCCCATTCTCAGGACGTGTGTTCCTTGTTCCCAAAATAAAGGAGACAGGAACACTCCTAGTTTGGGTTTCACGATAGTTTCACATCATTCCGGAAACTTTTACGTTGACATACTATGTTCATCACGTTTTGCTACTTCAACTTTGCAATTACGAGTCCAATTTTGGGTCTGAAAGTAATGGAATTTTTAGGGATCGAACCCCGAACTCTTTGTCAACCAAGCGACACTACCAGCGGGTTCACAGCCGTTCCAGATTCCTGCGGAGAGAATCGAACAGTGAAACAACTGGTTTTTACATTGATTTTCGAGAAGCATCACTCAAACTGTGCCCAATCTCAGAGGTATCAAATGACGTTCTCTCAAAAACGTTTTCTTTTTTAAATTTAATTTTATTTGCGAAAAAAATCCTTGAAACTTATACGAGTACCATCAAACATAGATAAACAAAGCTCTTAAATAGGTTTGCAAATCAATCTGTCCGTGAATTTCGAGTTTTTTGTTTCGCGCGTCGACATCGTTTGCTTTGATTTTGTCAATGAAGCAATGAAGATATTTGGCGAATTATCAGAGGCAATTAAATTAGAAGGAAATATAAACAAATTAAAATTAAAATTATGACAGTTTATAATTAGTTTGTACGAAACAAAATTGTTTTTAAAAAAAATGTTAAAATATGTAAATATATGTAATATATTGTAAAATATTGTATTATTGGTAACTACATATCTGTAAATAAAATATAAGACGTCGTTGTTTTTTATTTATTCGTTATCCGATATATGTTTTATTTTATTTTATATACCGTAAAAGAGTTCCAATTGCCCGGAGCCAATTGAACTATTGCTTTCCTCAGGAACTAGGAAGATTTAGGTTAGGTTAGGTTTATTAATATTTAGGTTAGGTTTCTGGCTATTCAGATTCTTGCAATCAGTGGCCAATCAATCACTAACGGCAGCCAATATAATATTGAAACAATAATAGTGGAACAGCCGTCCTATCTGGAGATTATTAAGGTAAGGGAGGGGAAAGAAGAGATACTAATAATACTAAGTACTTTACAAAACTGTTGCAGTCACTGCCGCTGTTACCCTCCGCTGTTACCGTCAATACTGAGCGAAAGGGACAATTACACCTCAGACATAACATCTAAATGAAACGTCAAAATCGATTTTGTATTCCCCTGTTTTCTCCTCCAAAACTGAACCGATTCTTAAGATTTTTTCATTAACTGCATTAGAAGAACATTTTCTATATCTGCACGTTTTGCTTTTTAAAAAATACCTTGTCTAGCTTGTATACTGAACATTTGTTAATGGCATCAAACCAGGCAATTTTAAAGATTTTGGAGGGTCCTGACTCACCTCTAAGAAGTAACTTATTAAAAAAATCAAAACGTACCAACACGCCAGTGATCGATATCTACATTATATATTTTTTTATTTTTTTTATTTAACGACAATATCAAGTAAGGTAAAGAATACAATATGAGGTAAATTAAAAACTTATAGAGTGAAGTATTTTGTTCTCAGTCCTCCTCACTAGGTTTTCCTGTTCCGAGGCGGACTGAAGGTTGTTTGTATGGGTGTTGGTCATAAATTCCTCCTCATCTAATTTGTTCGTTTCCACAAAATAGAAATATACAAGCTAAAAAGTGTTTATGTTTTTTATCTGTAAGTTACGTTGGTGTTATTTTATAATTTTTATGATTTCCTCATCTTCGTGTTTAGTTAGCCATAATTTGAACTTTAGTATCAAGGTACTCTTTTTTTTCTTTAAATTTAAGTAGTGCATTTTTTGCGTACAGTTTTATAATGCTGAACACATTGAATTTTTTAAAAATTTCTTTTGATGGAGTTAAAAAAGGTACCTTCAGGATTATTTTTATTATTGCTTTTTGCGTTTTGACGAGCTGCTTCATGTGAATGTTTGAGGCAGATCCCCATCCAATAATCCCATATTCTAAGCGTGATTGGCAAAGAGCGTAGTAGACTTTATATAGATCATTTTTATTCAGTATATTGCGTATGTTTCTAAAGTAGTACATGAGCTTTGTTAATTTCTTTGTAATGCTATTTATGTGAGAGTCCCATCGAAGATTTTCATCGATTTCAATGCCGAGATATTTTATATTTCTAGAGTGTGTTATGGTGGGGCAGTGACATGATTGCGTTAGGTTTCTTCCTTGACAATCGCGTAATTTGAGAGCATAATCCTCAGCTGGTTGACCTCTGGCCGTTATAGAAAACGTTAAATATTTAGTTTTGTTAACATTGAGTGTAAGTGAGTTTTGCTTCAGCCATTTTTGCAGAAGTACAAGCCAGTGTTCAGCTTCTTTGTAAGTGGTTATCCAATCACTTCCATTAAATAAAATTACAGTGTCGTCGGCAAAACTAATAATTTTTCCTTTGGTGTTTATGTTGCATATATTAAAAAGATATTTGTGGTAGTGTCAAAATTCAAAGAGAAACTAGGGGAATACATACTTGGCAAAACGCCGCCCTGGTTTCCTCTTTGTTATGTTAAGGAGAGATTCCTTAACTACGATTTTAATTATATCGAAAATATGACTCCCTCTTTCGTTATCAAAGTCTAAAAAGCTTTTTTTATATTCCCTGAAGGAGTCACTACTGTATCCGTATAATGTGACGTACATAGTTTGTATATATAGGTGCCTACCTATGCACACATTTTCAATTTTTGGTAACGTCTCAGATCCCACCGCAAAGTTACAATTTTTCGGAATTTATATACGTATAATTTATTATACCTTGCTAATAATCCATTGCTGATCTCACCAGATGCATGGCACTTTCAAAACACTATAAAATTCTTCTCGGTTTCAAGACTAAAAAAAAGATAACAGTTTTAACGTCATTGTGCTAAACGCAGCAATTTGACGGTTCTGTGTTCGATCTCCGGTCCGATCTTTTGTTGCCATTTCTGGAGAAGACTTACAACGGTATTATTATTGCTTCACCGAATAAAGGCGCCGATTAAAAAAGCCGTCGGTCGTCAAACAATAAATTATTGTCGACTTGGAGATATAACGTCTTTCTGGAGGTTTTTATCTCCCTCGGTCTTCTTGCTCTTTCCGTGATTTTAATGGCTCCTTTGTTAACTTTAATTGGTTAACCAGTTTATTAGCTGGACATTGGCGGCCTCAAAAGCCCAGTGGTCAGCGCATTGAGTGTAGCCAAACGTATGTAGGTATTTTCATTCTAGATTGTGTAAAAAAAAAACAATTTGGGAGGCGAGAACGGTTACCGCCCGGGAACCGTTTATCGTATACCTGACACTTCTGCCATAGGTTATCCCAAGCGGTTCGTTACGTTTGGTGACTTAGCAGAGGTACCCTGGTTCATAGGATGAAGTTTATCTAGGTCTTGGCGGCCCATCCCTCATTCCTTTTTTCTTCCCAGAACTTCCTCTCCTTGAAAAGATCCCGAGGTAAATTATTTTCCTCGTAAAAAAACAGAAATGCAAGGTAAGTACTCTCCGTGTTAGTCCTGTAGCTGTGAACTGTTGATAACATTAACCTAATTACGGAGGCTATTGAAATCCGCAAATCTGGCACTTGACAGTTACACCAAAACTAAAGAGCGAAAACCACTCCTTTTTACAGAAATACTGGCTCTACCATTATTAGCGCGCGCAACACAGTACGACCTCTACATACATAATCACATTTCACCACAATCTACGCATCTGCCCTGATGGTGGGCATTTTACCGCTGTCCGAAACGTTGATTAAAAAGAAGAGCTGAACAAGCTGAATAACTCAAAAATGGATCATGATTATAATAACACTATTTATTTTTGGGGTATTATGCCGCTTTGCGCTATATCCTTCTTTAGCCAACGTTTTGGACAGGGTTACAGTTCCCATCACCGGGGCAGATGTGTAAGCAAAGATTTTCGTGAAATGTGTGCTTATGAATATAGTTGCGTTTCCGTTTTGCCAGCTCCATTCATCTAAGTGCTGGTACAATACAATTTTTTTTTTCATATTAGTCTTTTACACCAAATATTTAGTGCATCGTTAACATAACTTAGTTACAGTCGTGTTTTTCATATTAATGAAATGTGTATTACATTATTGAAGATTTAAAACCATAGACCTCATTATCTAATATCTCAAATCAGAAAAAGACACACATAACATATGTTTTTCTACCAATACTTCTCTGTTTCCTTTCCATTCGAAACGCCCCTCATTTATTAGAGGTGCACTGATTCTACTGGCTCTAAACAGTTGTAGAATTCTCATGTTCTGTACAAATGACAGTTGTGCTTTCCGAATTCTATTAGTAAACTTCGGTAGCTGGTACACTCTTTACATCTGACTTCTGCGCCCTTCTCGAACCTTCTTTAATCACCCCCCTTCCTCTCCCTCCGTTTTCCTAATGTGACGTTTTTATTATTGAAGATGTTTGATCTCACGTCCCATCGGCCACCGCTTTGACTTTAAAGTTACCCGGGGTCATCAGCCTCCGTGGCACATGTTTACTTTGTTCTGCTGCATACGGTTCAAGCTTTCTTTCGCCCTTTCGGATTAACTGAAAATACGTCTTCTTCAGTAAATGCATTAGAAGCTAATAACATCAACATCATTCCATTTTCACAAGACGTACAGGCGGCCGAATTATCGATTTACGACGCCAAAAATATTTTTATTTGAAAATCTGCTGAGAAATGCATATGAGAAGATTACCTAAGAATTTTTTTCAAAAAATACCTTATTAAGGTTAGTTGGAGTCAGGTGGTCGTTGTATCCTAATTTAAAAAAAAAAAAAAAATTTGTATAGAATTATTTCTTTATTTTGAATTAGTGATACAGGTAGATAAAACATACAAATATGATAAATAAAAATTCTTCATTTTTTAACATTATAATTATGTGGTTCTTTTCTCCTAATCCTCAATTTGCGAGGCGGGAATGGGTACCGCCGCCCCGGGAACCTTTATTGGATAACCAACACCTCTGCCATAGTTCACCCATAGGTGTTCACCATTCATAGGTCACCCCAAGTGGTTCGCTACGTTTGGTGATTTAGCAGGGGTGCCCGGGTTCATGGGGTGAGGTTTGTCTTGGTCTTGGAGGCGGATGACCAGGACAAACTGAACCCCAGATTCCTACCCACCCCTTAAACCCTTTTCCTTAGAACTATCCTCCCCTTCCTTTCCTTTAGAAAAACCCTCCACACAGCATCCCCAAAGATGACAAAGGCCCTGAGGGAAATTGTTTTCCTCAGGGCCTCCTGTGTAGAGCTCATGTAAAAAAAAAAAATCCTTTAGAGCGGGGTCTCCAAGACTACCTGAAAAGAATACGCTCGATTTAAGAAAGGTGGGATATACATTTTACGTTTCTATATTCCGTAGAAGGTATTTTTTCGAACTAGTAAAATAATGGCGTGGAACCGGTAGAACTTTTTTCTAAACTTAAGTTGAAGAAAACATTTCAATTTATTTTTTTAACAAAATTTGTGTTTCATAAAACTTGTATTATATATTACGTTAAGACTGTTATGTTAAAAATAATTTCTAATTAAAGTACAAACCTGAAGCTTCAATATCCTTGTTGAAAACTTTATGATTTTTAATTGGGGAAAGCAGAACGAGCGTAGCAATTCCGTCAACGAATCAGGCGCAAAGGAAACAATATTCGCAGCGCGATACATAACTCAACTTTAGGCGCATGCGCAGGCTAATGGGTTGCGTTCACAAAAAAAAATACGGATCATTGTGAACTGGTTAATCGAGAAGGTTTAAAAAATACTTATAATTAGTTTGAAGACAGTGCTTTTACCTATTTTTGCCGCCGTAATTTCCTTTGGCCGTCCCTTGTGTGCGACGACAGATAGACTAACTAACTAACTAACTAACCATCACGCCGTTTCCCCGCAGGGGTAGGCAGAGAGGACGGACCGCCAAACAACTCGGTCCTGGCACACACTCTTTGCTTCACTCACATTCATACATCGTCTCATACATACTCTTCTATTATTCTGGCTTTTGACATGGCCCGACTCAAGTATCTGATTCACTTGATCGTGCCATGTCTTCCTCGGGCGTCCCCGACTTCTTCTACCATTCACATTTGCGTCATATATTCTTCTTACACTACTTTCTTCGTGCATTCGCTCTACATGCCCAAACCATCTGAGGGTCCCTTTCTTAATCTTACTCATTATGCTTACATCAGCCTTACATTCTTTGCGGATCTCCACATTTCTCACACGATCATACATGGTTTTACCACACATACGCCTCAGGGATCTCATTTCTACAGCATTCGGTTTACTTTCATCCTTCCTCTGCCAGTTCCATGCCTCACTGCCATACATCAGGGTAGGTACCAGGACTCCATTGTGGACTGCTAGTTTCGCTCCTTTTGACAGTTTTTTATTAGCGCCAACGGCATTCAGTCCTCCATTAACGGAGTTACCGGCATTTACCCTTCTTTCGATATCTCTATCAGCCTTCCCATCTCTCGTAAACATACTACCCAGATACACAAAATCATCCACCTGCTCCAAGTATTCATCGTTCACAGCTATATCACACACTGTTCTCGTACTTTCTCTTTCAAACACCATGACTTTAGACTTACTTACATTCATCATTAACTCATTCTTCATACATACTTCGTTCATCCTAGACACCAGAGACTGTAAATCGTCCATAGTGTTAGAAATCAGCACCGCATCATCAGCGTACAACAGACAACAGACAACAGACAGATAGATAATAATAATAATATCACTTGAATGATTTGTATATGGTCGTATCTGTAAAAAAATCACCTCAAGGGCTTGTACAAATTTATGATATATTTCTTACAATGCTCAATCTTACTACTAACTTTAGACCAGACAAACTATTGCAACAACCTATGACTAACAGATTGCATGCACCGGTTCGTCGATCACTAATAAAAAACAATAAGTACAATGCATTTGACCAATGGACGTAATGCTGCATAAATAGAAAATATATAGGACCATACTTACCTGGGAGATCACACTGTCTGTTGTTTATTAGAGAAATTTAGATATGGTTTGCATGATGAGGACATAATTGGGAACTCATGTTATCGGAAATACCATTATTGAATTCTGATATATATTTGGATAATATATTTTGTTCTGTAATAAAATTATTTATATAAGTATTATATGTGCAGACGCAAATAAACAATTGTTCTTAATATTTTAAAGCATACTTAGCCCAAAATAATTAAATTAGCGCCACCTATGGGAAGCCGATTATGAATTATTTTAAGTATACCTTGAACTATATATGTATTTAATTAAATGAAGACAATATAAGCGAAACTCAATCGAAAATCTGGAAAAGATATTAAAAAGATATGAAAGGGAAAAATCAGAAAAAAGATATTGGCACCTCTGGGAGTCGAACCCAGGACCTCTCGCTTTCCGGGCAAAGGCTCCACCACTGCGCCAAGGTGTCGATATTCAATTTGATCATTTTTAACTATATCAGAATTCGACTAAGAACCACCCACACTATCTTCATTTTTTATTTTCTATCTTTGTGTATAATTAAAGGTTGAAACCCGAGATCGAGGGGGTCCTGGG
Source organism: Glyphotaelius pellucidus (assembly GCA_936435175.1). Taxonomy (NCBI): domain Eukaryota; kingdom Metazoa; phylum Arthropoda; class Insecta; order Trichoptera; family Limnephilidae; genus Glyphotaelius; species Glyphotaelius pellucidus. The sequence continues at coordinate 32,736,240 of OW386549.1, forward strand.
TTCGAGTCCCAGAGGCGCAAATATCTTTTTATGATTTTTCTCTTTTCAGATTTTCGATTGAGTTTCGCTTATATTGTCTTGATTTAATTAAATATTACAATTTGACTCGTATTGACAATATTAACTCGTTAAGTTAAAATAAAAATAAAATATACATCTTATAAAATTGTTAATATATGACTTCCATTCAATTTTCTGTCAATGTCTTCATAAACATTTCTGTCTCTCTCGAATACACTTTTTCACCTCACATCTCATCTATTTGCTCCCAAGAATTGTATCTAATATTATTATTTATTATTTTAACTTTTATGAGTAAAACCTCAAACTGTAATATATAATTAAATGAAGACATTATGAGCGAAACTCAATCGAAAATCTGGAAACAGAAAAATCAGAAAAAGATATTGGGACCTCTGGGACTCGAACCCAGGACCTCCCTTCCATCCCAACCCGGAAACCATCCTAACCCGGAAAGTAGGGAGGTCCTGGGTTCGAGTCCCAGAGGTGCCAATATCTTTTTCTGATTTTTCTGTTTCCAGATTTTCGATTGAGTTTCGCTCATAATGTCTTCATTTAATTATAAATTGTATCTAATTTCACAATTACATATTATTTATTATATCGCACCTTGTTTCTCGTATCGTTTCGTTCAAATTTCCATTTATATATATGTTTTTACGTTCATCGTTACTTTGCCTTATCAGTTTGTTGTTTTTCAAGGTTCGATCGATTTAATAAAATAACGATTCAGGACTTCGATAAATTCAAGGTAGTTTCGAACGAGAACAATATTACTTCGGAGATCCTTTCCAAAAATGCCCTTGGTTTGATTATTTTCGTAATTCCGCGCCTCGGGCGAGGACCTACCTAATAAATTCACAACAATTAAGTAATAAATCACAGAATATCATATTTTAAATATCTAAATTACACATTTAAGTAAAAATTAGCGCAGCTTTTCAAAAGAAAATTTTAAAAGAGGTATACAGAGCGATATACTTGACTTAATTTAACCAGTGATTCCTGACATTAGTTGGAGAAAAAAATATAAAATAAAAATTTTGTCTCCGAGATTTTTTTGATGTCTTTTTTATATTTTTTTTTCTTAAGATCAAACAAAATATGAAAATACTTTCACACACCGTCACCGTTCACTCAGTCAAGTAAACGCCCAACCACTCATCCCGCCCCTAACTGTCTGATAACTAGTGATTTTTAACGTGTAACGTCTTATAAATCGATGAACGCCGGCTGCATGCATGAAAAAGCATGACCAATTGTCACGTTCCGCCTGAGCCGAGCGTACAAGCGAGAACGCGGTACAAGCGTTCGGCCTAATAAGCGTTCGGCTTCTGACGCATCTATCTCTCTTCCACTCCATCGTTATTATATGACGTTATCACGTAAAATTATCGTCCGTAAAACGACTTTACAGGCAACCAATTTTTAAAAATGTTTAGTTGAAAAATAAAAACATCAAAAATGCCACCGGAGACTAAAATTTCATTCACATTTTTTACTCCAAATAATGTCAGCAATCACTGGTTAAAGTACGTCCCTTAACACCCTGTATACATATATATATATATATATATATATTTTAATTTGTCCCAATTGAGAATTGCACCCCAATCAACTGCTTGGAAGGCACTAAAGATATAAACTGATAGAAATGTATAAATGCATTATTTGAGGGGTTTCCAAGTGGGGGTCCAGTCCAGAGGTGGCTGTTGAATTGAATGATATTTTTCCTAAACGACTTCCTTCATATTACAGCACTATAATTTAGTAGATAATTTATAAACTTGTTTTATTCAAGTCTAATGGATCATTTCCTTGGTCATATTATTATCATTGTATTACATTACAAGCATTAAGTCAGGTATGCCTCCTACGTCATGTTTGGCAATGTTAAATTATCGTGTAAACAAGCTCATGGGTCCGAGTAGTTAGTTGTTTAAATAATATTGTTTCATATTTAGTAACAGTTTTAAATTTTCGATAGTTTATTAAATATGGGCGCAAAATCAAATAAAACCAAACAATTGTGAGCTTTAGTTGTGTTTAGTGACCAGATCTGAATAGCCAGGTACTTCCAAACCTTGCTCTTCCACATCTCCTTCTCCTCCCCACTCCCTTCAGCCTTACAACGTACCAAATTGGGGATGCCTTAGTCTCATTGACGTGATTTTTTTGTATGTATGGGTACTTTGCATTTTAAAATTTAAAAATACATCATTCTTATTATTTTCACTTGTTAATATTATTATGATTTTTGGCAGCTGTTCTTACAATAGTTGATGGAGTAATGTTCAATACAGTTCGTCACCGTGGTTGGACAGGGTTCTATCTTCACTTTACCTTATTCTGATATATGCGATATCAAAAATTGCAAAGACGACTTCTCATTATCTGTTTACCGATTTCTGATTTTCAGGTTGAATCTTATGTAAAATAATTTAATTTAACATATTTTAAGAGGAAATATTTAAATAGTATGTATTTTTACCATTTTTAAAACGTACCTAAACGTTTAGATAGAACGATATGCAACCAGCTAGGGAATAATCATTAATTGTATAAGGTTCTAATTACTTTTCCTTATTGCCATTCCAAGATTTTATTTAAATATTTTTGTTTAAAATTGGTTAAACTGAAATACTTTACACGAGATTCAACCTCAAAATCGAAAATCGGTAAATAGATTATGAAAAATCGTCTCTGCAAACTTCGACACCTCAGAAGGTAAATAGGACGGAGTTAGAACCATATCCAACTAAAGTGACGAACTATACCGCGCCTCGTAAAAACGATCAACTGTCAGAAATAAAAAAAAAAATGCATTTGCGAAAGGTATAAAGTGATTTTAGAACCTTGTAAAATAAACAGAAGCTTTAAAATCTTGATGATAAAACTTCGTCAAACAAGTATCTGCGAAAATACAACATAGATTGGCTCTGAAAATTATTTTGATAATAGAATTGACCAAAAGAAATGGTTTTGTATTCAAAGATCATTTTTGAAAAAGTATGTAAGTTAGAACTTTATCCAAGTGAAGTGACGAAATGTCAAAGGCCATTTTCTCTGACATATTTTTACTTGTGTAGTTGGAGTCCGATTTATCGTTCCTTATTGAAGTCGACAGGCTTCGAAATACCCCATTTCTTTTATTTCGTCTGCTCATTGTTGAAGTCGATCATCGGGGACCAATAAAGCTAACGTTGAGCTGAATATTTGATCACCCCACACCCCACATCCCTCATCCCTCACGTCCCACTCCTGACACTATGTATTGTTGGACTGTGTGCCGGTATCAATGATGCCATGTCTCAAAAATTAAATAAAAAACCGTGTTTAGGGGTAAAAAAAATGTTTTACCTTGTTTGAAGGAAAAAAAACAAATTAAATAAGTACACAAAGTTACTACGTAATTTATCCATAAATATATATCCATAATGCTATATAAAAAAAATGTAGTTTTCCTTTGAATAATAGGAAAAAAATAATGTTTTTGAACAAAAACAAATACCATACAAATAAAAACAAAAAAGTTTTTATTTGATTTTTTTACTGTTTTCAAGTTTAATTTGTATTTAAAATTAAATTTGTAGTAATATTAAGATAAAAAAAATGTTTTAAAATCTGAGATGAAGGAAAGAAATTCTCCCACAACTCGAATAATTTATTTTTCTACATTTAAGGTACCTAATTAAAGTTGCATACATAATATTAATTTTTATTTTATTTTTTATGTGAATACCTCACAAGAATCCCAACTGCTCCCGCCTGTAGTCAGTGAGACTATGACATCCCCAATTAGAGTATGTTGTGAGGATGAAGGTAAGTTGGAAGGGGAAGGAGAAAGAGAAAGGTGCTACCTGGCTATTCAGATTAGTAACCAAACACGGTTAAAGCCATTTCAAGCAAGGCTTCAACTATGAATGTTGGTCTTAAAACAGGGCGATATGTGGAGTATCTTCCACTCTGGAACGTGTCGCAAATATGTCATGTATAATGTTTTGAATGTTTAAATTGTGAAAACACAAATCAATCAAATAAAATTTACCTGCGCACGCTGTGATTTGTTCCGCGACCTCCGGATCGCTAGCCCCTCGACTTAAGATACTTAAGTTTTAAAACTACATTCCTCACTCTAAATTAGATATTTTTGGTGACTGGTAAAAAAACCATATCTTATTCGACAGGGTTTTTGAAGGTGTAAATACTGTAAATTACCCATAAACCAGGCAAACATGGTAAAAACTATGCATCTGGCAACACTGGGGCCAGTGTACGTATACCGCTACTGTTAACGTCGCAAACTATCCATAAAGTGTAAAGGTGAAAACACTTCCAGAGTTAAACGTGGTCGGATGGGTTGTATTCAAATTGGTAGCCCCTTTTCTTTAAATGTTTTTGGGATTCTGAACAAAACTCGGGGAAAGGGGAAATTAAGCTTAAATTTTTTTTTTTTTTTCAAATGAATTCAGATAATTTGTGGTTGCTCATTACAAAAATTTAAGAATTTGGCCTTAGAAACCTTAGAAATATAAAAAAATATATATTAATTAACAAAATAATAACACCCTGTAAGTCACCTTTGTTGACCATGTTTCCTTGTTATTTTGGCTCCTCCCACTGTCATCACTCCCTCTAAAAATGGTTACATAGTTGATGCCCAAGAAATACAAAAAAAAAAAAAAATAATTTTATTTAGCAAACACCATTTTATTTAGAGTATTTTCTTCGGACCGATTTTGAAACCACCGTTCTTTCGTCAGTTGCACCTCCACCCCCTCTTCAACACCCAATGTATTGACCATAATTTTGTAATAATGTAAACTTAATATGCATACTTTAACGTACTTTTTTATATATTAAGTCTTTTAAATTGTAAATGACAACGACAAGAAATATTTAAATTTTGAAGAGTCTATCTATTATATGCTTTCAAAAACAGCATTTCATATTGGGATACGTTCAAAAATAGCAAAAATATTTTAAATTAAATATCCACTAGGAATATTTCTAAATAAATTACACCCGAATCTACGTCAACGATAACTGCAAATACAATGATTAAACCCAGCAAAATGTTCACCATCTCTTCATGTCATGTCCTTCAGCTACAAACTACGTTCAGACCGCACGACCAGGCATTAGACAACTAAGCATGTTTTGCGATAAGTAACTATGTAAAACCTTGTCACATCTTCTGGTGTACTTGATCTAAGCAGTCCATTGCACAGTTTCGATTCTCTTGAATTTCCGCAAACATATATTATACGAGCCGTGCATTATCGTGTTTTCCATGTTTGTTATTATTATTTGTCTTATTTGAATGTTTCAGTTTAAAAATTACTACTTTTTGGTTTTGAAAAGAGAATGTGCTTAGTTCCTACCGGGATGTCATTTATCAAGTTCCTACCTCTTCCCAACCATCACCTTGCTGTAAAAGTATTTGAAATTTGGAACAATGGCAAAAAAAAAGTGAAATTTCGAGTGCATTTGTTTTCAAAGCAGAAGAAGGATTGAAATTACCTTGCATGCTGGTGTTGGTTATTGGTGTTTTTCCTGTACACAACCTCGTTTTTTAGTAAAAAAAAGAAAGAATTTGACCATCTGGGAAGTACATAATATCGTTTTGAATTCATTCATTTTGTTGTGGCGATAATTACCTCGTGGAATCGCGGTGGATTGTGCTCGGTGGTGTTGTGTGCTCCTTAACAGAGATACAGTAAAAAGTTATTGGTCATCCCTTTTCCTTGCATCCCTTGTTTTCCTTACAATTTTTTCTTTCCAAATCCAGCAAACACCATTTCGTCTCATTTTTAGTATTTACAGTCCATTTCAAGTGCATCTGAAGACGTAATTCCTAGGCAGTTTTTAATAAAATAATGACCATTATGCTTTAAAGCTAATTTTGTTTTGCTTGAGCACAATGAAGTCGCGAATCTGTGAACCAGGACCCTTCAAAAATGAATAAAGGCGCTGGTCGTCGATTTGATGGTCATGAAACGTATTGAAAGTTGAATCAGTTCGACTTCACCTAAATATTAACCATTTTTTTATGGTCTTGAAGGTTCACATACTCTTTCGATCCGTTTCTGATAAGACTTACTAAAATGCGTACCTCGTCGTATTGTCTTCCAAATGTGTTCATTATCAACGCTTGGAGAGACGCGTGCTTTTAATAGCCAACGATTTCCATATTAATAATAATACTACACCACCTCCTTTCAACCAATTATCCCAGCCACTCCTTCCTCGTGAGTCTCCTTCTAATCTTAAACCATCACTTCAATCTTTTATTGACCACTTAACAATGATCTGATTATAATTCTCCAGCTTCTTAATCGTTAACAAATCGTCACCTATCTTAACAAATACCCATCCACCAGTGGTGGGCGGTTACTGGTAATCTATTCCTATATTCGGTACTCATATTATACATCATCAAAAAAAAAATATAACCAAACACATCTGTAGGTACTTATTACATTTTTAAAAAGACTGAAAATTGGTTTTTATGCGGAGCTCCGTTGAAGTATGTTTGCGGCGGTGATCGGGCAACTCGGAGTGAAACCAACTCAAAACCATCTCAGATAAGTTTTTAGAGTGATAAATAATTAAATATAAAAAATTGGTTAAATAGGTTACGTTAGGTTAGGGTTATCGGCTAATTTAAAATTATTTTTTTCATAGCTTTTAATGACTTTTCAAGGAAGTGTTGAGTTGACTTTATTCTCAGTTGGCATGGAACCATTTGCGGCACATTGCAGAGTGGAAGATGCTCTCAGTATCGCCCTGTTGTAAGACCACCATTCAGAATTGAAACGTTGCTTGAAATGGCAGATCCGAATACCCAGGTACTTCCCCACTTTCCTCTCCCGATCTTCTTCCCCTCCCCACTTCCTTCAGCCTCACAACATACCCCGATTGGGGATGCCATAGTCTCACTCACTGTTGGGACTCTTGTTACAATAAAAAAATATAATAATTGTTAGGGAAGTGAGTTTGCTAAGAGCTTTCCAGTTTCGCTCGTAGAGGGCAGTGCTAAGAGCTTGCCCGAAAGTCCGCAAGATGGCGGCTAGATTAGTTATAGGTAAGTGCTCCAGAGGGACAGGGGCCGAGGTGTAGGAGCTTCCACAAAACACGGTGGGAATCAGATCTCATTTAGCCAGCTTCCAGTTAGGCCGACTATCCTAGTCACCACTTGTAATAATCGAAGTATTCAATAAATCTCAGATTAACGTTAAATAACGCTATTATTTCCTAAGAAGTAAATCTCCTTTAAGACGAGTTGGTTGTTTGTGTGAACACAACAATACGAGTTGGTTGTTGCAACTTCCAAGACGAGTTGGTTGTTTGTGTGAACACAACAATAATGATGTATTTCATCGCACGCCACTGCTTCATAAAATCTGTACAGGAAATGACTCCTTCGCTGTATGTTGCCCAAAGCATAGATAATGCACTCCCGGATCACAGAACCGGTTTATTGTTACAACTCTTTCAGACTAAATCACTAAAAGGTAAAATCCCACCTTCTTTATCGGCTCTCTGACAGCCCAACGCCATAAAGCCGGTGTTATCACGCGGATCCATTAGACACAGTCATAGACAATAATACAAACATCAAACGTCTAAGTGATTTTAAAGGTTAAATGGAACTTTAGTCTGTGGTTCATCTAGGATGATTCATTCTTAGCTATTCAAAGCTGTCGTTGAATTGCTAGGTTTATTCGATAACGTAGTATATTTGATGTTTTTGGTCAATTGGGAATAACTCCATTGATTGTAAATGTTTTTAGATTACTTTTTTATAAAAACAAATTCTTGGCACTTGTCTGGTATTCGCCCACCAGTAAAAAAAGGTTTCAAATCGTAAAAAAGTTTTATCAATGTCTGTGTGTGAAAGGAGTTCCAATAGTTTTTTCAAAATTATCGTATTTTTTCTACTTTGGATTTAAAGAAAAAAATAATCGTTGGAATGAAAACCATTATTTTTTTTTTCTAAACCATTTGTTTATTTTAACATTTCGAAATTGGCTATTACAGCAACAATTATTGTCAAAATGATTCCAATATGCACAACGCACGTCTCTAATGTACGGTTCCATGACAGTTGTTCCCCCGACAGTTGGCTCCCGGCATACTTATATACAATATGCAGTCGGTATAGGGGAAAAACGGTATACCTGCTTTCACAAAAAAATCTAAGTGTCTCCAAATGGATTGGGCAGAGAGGAATTACCACCGAACAAGTATAAAACATATTTTCATTCAAATGCATCTTGGATAAAATTACTTGTCTTCTATTATATAATACTAGCTTTTACCCGCGGCTTCGCTCGCATGGTATTTGGAGGAAATTAGTGTAGCAATTAGCAATACGTAATGTCATTTTCCGTCCTTCCCCGTTTCCTTCCACCTTCCCTGCCTTCCCGCTCTCTCGTCTCTTCCCTCTCCGCGAACCCCACCTCCCCCCTGCCATTCCTCCCTGCCGCTAAAATATATGAAATACACACATTTTCATTTGTACAAATTTCATACCATTATACCTATTTTACTCGCTTATAATTTAGCTTTCTATTGGTTAAAGAATTTTTAAAATCGTTCTAGTGGATTACAAACACTCTCACTTTAGCATTTATAATATTAGTATAGATGTAGGTAAACCAGCGTATAATTACAAAAATTGACACTGTAAATAAATTCGTTTGATATTCATACCAACTTATTTTTGAAGTCGATTTACGTTTGAAATTGGTAAATAATGCAAAAAAATATAACTCTAATATATAAAATTCTCGTGTCACGGTGTTAGTTATCATACTCCTCCAAAACGGCTGTACCGATTTTGATGAAATTTTGTGAGCTTATCGGGTAGGTCTGAGAATCGGCCAACATCTATTTTTCATACCCCTAAAAGTTAAGGGTGGTCCACCCCGAATTTTTATTTTTCATTTTTTGGACAAAATTTTTTTATTTTATTTTTTTATGGTGAGGCATTAAAAAATACGTACAGCCCTAAATTTTCACCCTTCTACCATCAACCCCTATTTTTAGCGATGTTAGTAGTTCAATCAAAATTAAAAAAAGTAATTCAGGCAAAACAACGTTTGCCAGGTCAGCTAGTAATTTTATAATAATTACTATTTTGGAAGTCAACTGTCTGGGAATCAAGTGTCGGTCATAGTAATTTACTATACCCACTAGTTCTGAGAACAGTAGTGACCAAAAACGAATGTTTCTAATTAACTATTACTTCTGAATCAAAACCAAAATTTAAACTGAAATCGTGAAATTTTGTACTTAATTATAAAAAGATTTAAAAAAAATATTTAAAAAAGGAGATTTTCCAAAGAAACTTAGCTATTTCAATGACAATTTTTTCGTTTCAAACTTTCTTCTTGCAGTAGGTACCGTAACCGTAATATTGATAGAATGCGAACAAGAAAGTAAAACTTCTTCAAAGAAAGTAAAACTTCTCAACGTTCTTAACTGAAACACTAAAACGGCCACCATCTTGAAACGGAACCTACAAACAAATGTTCGTTCAGACGAAATGCAAAACGTTCTAGATAAAATAGGACCTCGCCACGCTCTGCCAACTAACCTAATTTCATCAATAATTTCCCTTCTGTCGTAAACTATCCTAACTAGCCTAGTTTCATCACTAATTTCCGTTCCTACCATAAATCGGAATATTATTATCAGTTCCTAACTACGAACGATATTATCGTTTATGATTTATGCTTTTTCTACCAATAAATCAATAACAACTGTCATAATGGGCTACACAGTTGCAAAATCTCGACAATATTTCACAGCTGGGCGTAAAGACAACTAAACACGAAGAACCAACACTTTTTATGTAACTGCGGTTTGCTAAATGTATTTCCCTGCAATACCTCAATACCTTGGGTAGGTAAGGTATCTGATACAATGACACCACAACCAACTCAGCCAATAGTCAAAAATTTATTCTATTATTTCAAACTGTATAATTAATTTTGTTTTTATATCGGACATTTTTACCAATTGCCTACTCACTGAGTGACTGTCACTTTTATAATTAAACTTGCTGACGGGTACCCTGCGTAGCTCGGGGTTATGAATGGTTTGGAGCAAAGATATTGAAATATAAGAGATGTGCTATCCGCAGTTTTTACTGGTTGGGACTATGTTTTTTGGTGTCGCCGATATTATTTACCAATACTACTGGATACCTTAAAAAAAATCAACTACTGATTTCAATTTGGGAGGCGGGAATGTGTACCGCCGCCCCGGGAACCTTTATTGGATAACCGACACCTCTGCCATAAGTCCCCCAAGTAGTTCGCTACGTTTGGTGATTTAGCAGGGGTGCCCGGGTTTATGGGGCAAGGTTTGTCTAGGTCTTGAAGGCGGATGAACAGGACACACTGAACCCCAGATTCTCCCAGACTACTCCCCAGACTACCCACCCCAGACTAACTCCCCAGACTACCCACCCCTTAAACCCTTTTCCTTCTCAGAACTCTCCTCTCCTTCCTTTCCTTAAAAAAACCCTCCATACAGCATCCTCAAAGATGACATAGGCCCTGAGGGAAATTATTTTCCTCAGGGCCTCCTGTGTGGAGCTCATGTAAAAAAGAAATTGTTTCTCGGGCGTCCCCGACTTTTTTTACCATCCACGTCACGCAGTATTTTGATACACATTGTTACTGTTAAAAAAAACTATGTTGGATCGACTTTAATTCGACTTCGTATCTCATACCGATATTGCGTTGTCTCCTCGGGCGTCCCAACTATGCACTACTTCATTTCTACCAATCACCAGATCACATTGTTGCTATTGAAAAACTTCATTAATATCGACATTAATTCGACTCCGTGTCTCAATTTCGTTGCAGAGATAGTGCATTAAATCTCTCTCGGGCGTCCCCGACTTCTACCATTCAAACCATTCTTTAAACACTCCTCACACTAATAAGAACAAACTTTGAAATTTTCAGCGCAATCGGTCTAGTAGTTTTTGAGTCTAAAGGACATATACAGTACACACACACGGACATTGCCTTTTATTTTATTTTAGAAGATTATAAGTACCGAACTCCAACGGGTTTTTTTTCACTACTTGAATTAAGAAAGATGACAGAATACACATCGTATGATATAAAGTTGAATCATCGATATGAACGAGTAAAAAGAGTTAGCTTCTAACACTCTTCTTAATAATGAATCTATACATATAGTTTAACCTTTTCGTGCCGTGGTCTGCAAAAGAAACAAACAAAGTCACATCATAAACCAAACACGTTTATTTTCTCAGTTCGACGCACAAAACTAATCTTTCGCGTGCCCATTTCCAAAAAGGCTCAAGTATCTTTATTTGATTACGCGAAAAACGTATTTGGAATGATGTGATTAAGGGTTGTTTTAGCGTGTAGCGTGTTTGGGTGACAATACAGCGACTTTTTGTTTGCCGAACAACTAAGTTGGTTCGGAGAAATGGTTTTCACGGTCACGCCCTCTGATTGGTGGAGAGTGTAAAAGCTTTTGTTTGGACTGAAGTGTTTTGTTTTGGTTTTGTTTGTTTAACTGATTATTCTGCGACAGAACCGGAGGAACTGGAAATTATAATCAGCACAAATACAAATAACATTATGAGAGAAATTAATTCATTAGTCTAAAAAGTACAAAAAAATCATTAAAAATACATTTATTTTTAATATTGTTTTTCACGTTATTTTCTGTGAACTTTCTTGACATATCAGGAGCTCCCCTTGCCTGTGATTTTTAAGCCAGATGAACTATATCGCCTTCCTGTTGGGTTAAACTTTGAAGCGGGTTAATATAGGGGCTGTGGGAATGTTTGAATGGAATTTTAACGAAGTTCGGATGTAAAACAAGAAAAACTAATGTTGTAAAATCGTTTCATATACGAGCAGTTTTACAAAAGAACCAGTCAAGGAAATGTGTCGTTCTCATGCTGCCGTTAATATATTTAAATCTGGGTGTGTCTTCAGTATTCTGATGGTCAGATCAAGTGCAGGACCTAATGGACCTCCGTTTAATACTTCTCAGGATTCAAAACCAAATTAGGTTCTCCAGTTTGAAGCATTCTACTATTCTCTTTTTATATAAGAAAAGTTTTTCTACAGGTGGTTTTTTGGTGATGACATAATTAATGAATTAAAGTCAAATTACTCAATGAAAATGTATAACTTTGTATGTACCACTGTTTAATCAAAATAATCGACATGTTTTTTAATCAAAATAATCGACTTGTTTTGTATACACTTTTTTTAATCAAAATAATCGACCTGTTTTGTATACACCACTATTTAATCAAAATAATCGACATGTTTTGTATACACCACTATTTAATAGAAATAATCGACATATTTTCTATACACCACTTTTTAAACTAAATAATCGACGTGCTTTGTATACACCACCTTTTAATCAAAATAATCGACATGTTTTGTGTACACCACTATGTAATCAAAATAATCGACATGTTTTGTGTACACCACTATTTAAACTAAATAATCGACATGTTTTCTATGTACCATTATTTATTCAAAATAATCGGTATGTTTTGTATCCTATTTAAACAAAATAATTGATTTTTTTTGTATTTTTTATCCAACACTATCTAAACATAATAATCGACATTTTAATATGTAAATTATCGACATGTTTTCTTTTATAAAATTAACATATTTTGTATTCACCACTATTTAATCAAAATAATCGACGTGTTTCAAAACCTATGGTTTATTCTTTAGGATAAACTTATAATGAAAATTAACGAATTCTAGAAAACAGAAAAACAATTCAATTTACTCAGTTTACACTACTTTATAAGATAGATACAATGTTAAAATATTAATGCATAATCTACACGCTTCGAGAACAATGTTTTCTTCATCAAGATGAGTCGTATACTAAAGTTAAATACTACCACTCCTTCATCAATTCTTCTGCCGATTTGGGTTTTCGCCTTCGATCAATACGATGGTTTTCGCTCATCCTCTCTCTCAATGATTGTATAATATTGTGATTTTATATATGACTCTTATTTAACTTTATTTAATTTTTTTTCCTTTCTCGGTCCACTTTCTCATTTATTTCCGTCAGTTTATTCAATATTCACTAATTATTAGAGGTGCTATAGTGTGGTGTTTACAAAGTTAACATAAAAGAGACAAAAAAAAATACCTGCAACAGATTTTTTCCAGCGTGTAATGAATGGACGCAATATTATAACCGGAATGTTGTGTTTGTATTCGTCACTCTCCTAAATATTTTCCTGTTTCGTATCTCTTATCTGTCTCATTGAAAGGTCACATTCGAGATAACAGGCCCACTGAACCTCCGGAAGGCTTTATGCTTTGTTTGGAATTGTCGAGAGGGTGGGAAGGGGAGGGAGGAGTTAGTTGAAGCTTGTCAGGAAGGTTAGTTGATTTTGTTCCGCACCCGATCATGAAAAACGGAATGCGTCACAGAACGAAATTAAACCGTTAGATTTAAATAGCATTAAAACGTTTTCTTTGTTTTACCACTCTCTGTGTATTCTCTTTGAAAAAATGGTCGATCAGGGTCAAGAACACTTCCCTTTTCAGGACAAAATATAACCTTTACTTTAACATATTTTTTTTTGTTAATATCATCATTGGATTTATCATGTTGAGAACGACTTACGGACGTGTATATTTGTTTTGTTTTATAATTAGGAAAAAATGTGTCCAAAAAATAGCTACTGCAGAATTTTCTTTACGGAATTATAATTTCACTGGTTACATCGACCAATAAATACGAGACAGGGCGTGTGGATGGTAACACTGAAACCAAAACTATTGGTTCCAGAAATTGGGTTACGAAAATATTATGTATCAAAAAGAAAGTGCATTATTTCGCAATCAAAAGTTCGCACGCAGCTTTGCTTTTTGCCTTTTGTTGGTCTGCAAGGAACAAATTTGTCTGCCAAGATATTATTACCGAAGCGAAGCGACGGATTCAGTTGTTTGGTTTCATTGGTGGAAGGAAATGTTCGACCAAATTTGTAAGATACACCAAATCTAGATTTGAAAATATGTCGATGGGTATTTCAGATTTAACCCACTGAACTGTTTGAATTTTTCCATGTCTGCCGTACCGCATCAATTTGTTTGTCGGTGTAACAAAACATATTTCCTTATTGTTTTTGTAACTGTCATTGTGTTTTCCATTTTCATTGAAAACTTTTAAATACATTATTCACGAATACAGTAAAGATTGAAAGTGGTAATAGAAGCATAGGCCGTGGGAACATGCACTGTGCACATACAATCTTCTTCCCGGTAGTTCGAAATTGGTGAATCGAATAAACACTTTTAAAAAAAATTGTTCAATCTCGAGATAAGTGAGCAAAATTACAATGTATTTAGATACGGTTATCACCGGTTGAATTAAATTTATTTCTGTTTTGAAATGGTTATTGATACAATATGTTTTCAAATACTATTGCTTAAGCCTCGATTACATTGAGCGAGTTTACAAGCTACTAGCCGGTAAGTTTAAAAGTGGGTGAATCAGCGAGTGAGATTGTCATGATGACACACAAAACTGTCTAATCGCTCAGTAGCAGCTAAAATAACGTATCTCGCGCGAACCAATTCTGTCGACATTTTGTTGAAAACCTTAGCTCGTAGCTAGTACCACACGTTAGCCGGTAGCGAGAATAACGACTCCCGCGCGAACTAATTCTGACAGTTACGAAATCAGCTGTTGGTGGGCCGCCATCTTGAGGTACACGCTGGCGAGTAGCGAGCAAAGTTGACCACCTTTCAACTTTTTTCGTAGATTGTCCACAATCTGCTAGTTAGCCAGTAATACGAATATACTGAGAGAATTTATTAACAGATAGTGAATTTCCCAGCTAGTAACTTGTAAACTCGCTCAATGTCATCGAGGCTTTACCGAAGTTTTTACAATCGTGATATTTTATCGAAGTCCTTAAAATACTTATTACTTTACCTTTTAAAAAATATCTTTTTATAATATTACAAGTAACAATGATTGATACGAAAAGTTCTCTTAAATAACTTAACTGTGTTATCTTTTCAAGGTCTTTCTTATGATATACTAGTATCAAAGATACGTGATACCAAATTATAAAAAAAATATATCAAATGTTGGCATTATTTCAATTTAATACCCCTTAATATACAGGGATTTATAAATTGTATCCCGCAATACCCTGAGATTTGAAAAGGGTGCGGGATTTGCAAATTCTAATTGTTGGCACTGAGCTGTCGTCCAGTTAAACGAGTAGTTCTGTGAACATTGGACTTCGCGTAATGTTGATTTTTCCCCGATTTGATTGTAGCGCACTCTTGCGGAATAAAAATGTACCATCAAACACGGCTACCATCTTGACAGGATTGACCGGGCTCGAAACAAAAACAATTTACAGATAAACGACATGAATGTGGTCGAATTGAAACAGGACTTCGCCACGGACTTAAACAAAAGAGACAAAAATATTGGTGGAAGTACCTTCGCAAATAATTTTTCCCCAATTGTAGTCCGCTTTGTTTTGATTGGAGAACATAGCCGTTAATATCATAATTTTATTACATTCGTGAAAAAAATTGTTGGTATTACAATAGGTGTAAAAATACCGTGTTGTTTTAGGGTGTTGCAACAAGACAAGACAAACAGTTGTGGCGGCAATCCTAACTCATCCGCGTCGTTACTTTTTATTTGTCTCCAAACAGCGCCTTCCTTCAGCTATTATATCCTCTGTGCCGCATTCACAATACTTCACACTTGTTCTCTTTATGCTGCAGCATTAGGATGGATGTGGCCATAATGCGCCCTGGGGATTAGGCTCAGTTTAGAGTTATTGCTGCTATTATGACGTCGTTTTGGAATCTATATGTTTCTGTTTAGGTTGTCAGCGCCGTCAAATGTTATGGGGTTGATTAAATTTCTTCAAGAAAGGCTTGGTTTTTGTATGTGCGGCTGCACCTGATGTTATGATTGGTTATTGTTTGCCCCTATGCTGATGTTCAAAGTGTACTGCGAAAAAGTGATTATCTTGGTCATCATTCATCATTCTCTCTCTTTTTGTTGTCTACTGTCCCATTAATTAACAGTTTTAATAAGATAGTTTTTAGTAATTAGTTTTAAGTCACTCAAAGTATGTTCTCAAGTATGTTCCCAAAAATTTGGTAGTATAGGTAGATACATAATTGTTATAAGGTGGCATATTTTAAAGATAGATTATGTTTAAAATTATTTTAAAAGTTTCTTTGTGGTGTGATTGCACTGTAAAACGTCCTTGCGATTGTTTAAATAAAGCACTTAAGGCGACGCTTCCCGGCCCAAAAATAAGAAGATGAAGAGATATGTAATTACGAATGTTGGACAGAGCGCGCCAATATTTTCAATGACAAAATTGATGCGAAAATTGGGAAAATGCTTAATAAAACATGACTTGTTTAAAATAGAGCAAAAATCTCGTGGAAGGTATCTTAAGTATCATTTAAATAGTAAAATAATAAAAATAACTTGTTTTAAATAATTTTCGGAGCATAATTTGCGATTTTTTCCTATCGAGGGAATTTCATATAATTTGCGTTTCGGCGTGGAAAGTATCTAGATATTATCTTAAAAAATAACATACATTTTTTAAGAGCTTAAAAACTTCAAATGTTCAAGGGAGATATGTAAGAAATCGGTCGAAATTCGGATAGCGGCGGCTTAATATTAATTTTCCGTTACGCGCGTTAAATGAACTAATAGAAATATTTTTAAGGTATATACATTTATTAAATAGGTAATTACGAAGCAATTTTTTGATTATTTCAGTGAATTTTTTTAAATTTAATGAAATTCCACGAATTAAACTCAAAAACAACTAATACATTTTTTTGTTTTGTAAATCTTGGGACGATTTTTTGCTCTTGGGATGATTTTCACAAGAATTGCTCTGTTAATGTTAGTAACATATCATTGGTTCTAGTGACTTACGCTACAGCAATGCATTGTTTGACGTCTTTGCACAAAGCGAAGGTCTTATTTAATTTATTATTCAATTATGGATCTGAATGGGATCCTTGTGGTACTCCTCTAAGAGTAATAAAATTGTCGTTATTGGTACCTACTGAATTTGTAATTATGTATAATTTAAAAACCTTTATAACTCGAACATGATAAATAAAAATAAGTACTGGTTAACCAACCCAATTCCGTTGATTATTACACTATTGAGTGTGTTTCTTTTATTGTCGCTGGTGCACACTGCACGTAACGTAATGCACACTATGTAGTTATTAAAAATGGTTATTTCGAATCTCAGAGAGACAAAGGTTAAAATGAGGAAGCAAAATAATTTAGAACTCAAAATAACCAACACTTTCAAAAAGCGTATAAAAACCAAGTGGTTAAAATACACAAGTGGTGAAGCATGGCGTCATTACATTACACAAAGTATTGACGTTGCTCCCCTCGACTAAACAAATTCCTCAGATCTCTGGTATTTTAGTCTACCGCATCTGTCACACTCTCAATTATTATTATTATTATACTCTTCCCTTTTTTCCCCTCTCCCTTTCTGTTCAGCTTCCTTCCACTGTCAGTTCCCTATCGTCGAAACACTTGTATCATCTCTCACGAAAATATTCTATGTAAAAGGGGAGAAGTGGTTTTCATGGTCCTTCTGGAATATTCTGTTTCATATTATGTACACACTTTTCTGATAGAAAGCGTCCAATCGATAATATAGTTACCTGGCGAAACTAGCAGTCCACAATGGAGTCCTGGTACCTACCCTGATGTATGGCAGTGAGGCATGGAACTGGCAGAGGAAGGATGAAAGTAAACTGAATGCTGTAGAAATGAGATCCCTGAGGCGTATGTGTGGTAAAACCATGTATGATCGTGTGAGAAATGTGGAGATCCGCAAAGAATGTAAGGCTGATGTAAGCATAATGAGTAAGATTAAGAAAGGGACCCTCAGATGGTTTGGGCATGTAGAGCGAATGAACGAAGAAAGTAGTGTAAGAAGAATATATGACGCAAATGTGAATGGTAGAAGAAGTCGGGGACGCCCGAGGAAGACATGGCACGATCAAGTGAATCAGATACTTGAGTCGGGCCATGTCAAAAGCCAGAATAATAGAAGAGTATGTATGAGACGATGTATGAATGTGAGTGAAGCAAAGAGTGTGTGCCAGGACCGAGTTGTTTGGCGGTCCGTCCTCTCTGCCTACCCCTGCGGGGAAACGGCATGATGGTTAGTTAGTTAGTTAGTTAGTTATCAATTTTATTATATTGATAATTTATCAGTAGTAAACACAGCAAATATTAATTTCTTATTGAACTTTAGTCGTTTTCAAATTAAATCGGTGTTTATTTAAGATTTTTCGCAATAATACGCCAAACTGTTGAGTTTGGAAATCACGCCATTTTGCATAGCTTATATCATTTATGCTAACATTTATAACTTACAACTCTCCTTCCTTGTCTTGGAGAACCAAATATTCATTAATAAGAAATTTTTACCACATACTGCCAACTTGGTAGCTTTAGAATAATGAAAATAGCAGATATAAATATATTAAAAAAAAAAAATCCTTGAAGTACAATTTTATAACCCATGACATTCGTGTTTACTGTGCGATTTTACTGGTGTATTTAATTTTTATTTTCTATGAAAGCGAGTTTAACTGCGGTAACTTCTGCGAAATTGTTTTAACTGCAGTCCTAACTTTTAAGCGTATATGTTTAACCGATTACGCTATTCGATTTTTATGGTTTCCATTTTTTAAATACTTTACTATCCGAATATCGCGATGGCCGAATTTCGACTTACTTTATCCTAAATCCTTATCGATCAGGTGAAAATTGAGAGAGATAAATTACAATTTTGCCTTCACTTTTGAAAAATATCCTTATGTCTTTTACACATATTTCTTTTCCATAGTTTTTATCTGGATGTTTTTTTTATGAATGAGCACTTGATTTTAGTACTACCATATTGATTTTGCATTTTGGTGCCTATTTCAGTCGTCTACGTGTCGTATGCTAATATCTCGACTTTGAATTTGAATTCATAATATTATGGACTGTGAAAAGACAGAATGGAACAACCCATCTATACGTGATATATTTTGTTGTTTGCTTTTTATAAATTTATTGTGGCAAAACATCTTAACATTCTGGAATAGGGAAATAAGCCTAAAGAATCGTTTGAATTTGATTAATTGAATTCACGATCTCTTTTCGATGTGCATCTTACGGCAAAGAAAAATAGGTTAAGCCAGATAAATTCTGTGATTTATGACTGTCTTGATGCTATTTCTTCAGAAGCTGTCAAATTACCATAAGAGAAAAGAAACACCCATCGACTTTGAGGGACTTAAATATATCTCAAATATTGATTCACGTATAATAATTTTTTTCGTAAATAATCTCGTACATTGTGTGGGTGGCTCTAACTGCCACATTCGAAAAGCCTTTTTATGTCTTTTACATCTTTCATTACGTATTTTTTAATAGTTTAACATTTAATTGGCTTTAGTCGGAGTTATGACCGAATCTGATAGCAATACTTTCCCACTTTCATATTTTTCATCTCCTTTCCATTTCACACTTTCAGCCCCACAAAACACCCCAATTATTGGAAACGCCAGAATTTCGCCGAACTGGCTCTAGACCGTTGAGAGCACTTCGGAGTCGTTTAGTATTCACATAAAAAAACATCATCATCATCTACATCTCCTTATCCTATTCGGGTCGAGGACCCATTCCATCGACAAGGCTACGTATGGAGGACTGTTGACTATGACTACAAGGGACGTATGGAGGACTGTTCGGCCTCCGTCCATGACAGTCCCATCCTCTCATCACACAATTTCTGGAGTTGCCTCGCCCAGCTGTGTCCGGGGCGGCCTGCTGTGTCCGGCGGGGATGTCTTCCCTCTGGAATCGCACTTTGTGTCTTCCTCGGAATTCGGTCATCAGACATTCTTAGTACATGCCCAAGCCACCTCAGTTGCGATTTTTCTATGAAGAGTGGCAGTGGTTCAATGTTTAGATCGTCTCGGATCGTCGAGTTTCTTATATGATCCCATTTCGCAACCCCTGCCACTCCTCTCAAGTACCCCATTTCGACAGCTTTCACTCTAGAGCGCGTTCGTTCGCTTAGCATCCATATCTGGTGGCCGTAAGTGAGCATCGGCCGATAGCCCGCTCACTTAGGTTCACCGTTTGGAACACTACCGTTTTGAAAAAAAAAATAAACATAATTGTTAAAAATTGTACTGTAATGAGAGAATTGCTTTCCTATGAAGATTTGTTAAACTATAATAAAAACAGTTTTTCTACTACTGTAACAATTTGTAACTGTGCGTTAGTCTGTTCTGTCTTTTCACCGTCAGTGTACGTAGTAGGTAGATACTATTTAAATGTAGTCATCTAATAAGATTATACAACTGCGTCATCCGTGTACCGAATTACTTACCTCGGCTACCATTACATGTCATACGTAGAAGGATTCATTGGCTTCATCTCGCAAAAACACGTCCATGTTGATTAATAATTATTCTTAGTATTAGCATAATATGCACATTAAAATTATCATCGCACTATCTTGCCATAATTATAAAAACAGCTTGACAAACAATGTCATTGGTTTGAGTGACTTATGCCATAACAATAAATTGTCATTGTTTGATTTCTTTACACATAGCGAAGGTCTTATTTAATTAAATATTCAATTATGGGTCTAAATGGGATCCTTGTGGTACTCCTCGAAGAGTAATAAGATAAAATTGTTGTATTGGTGTTGAATTTGTAGGTATGTGATCTTGTAGCAACATTTTTGCAATATTTTGTATTATTATATCTGGGGCTTAATTGCTAGAGTGCCTATGTCGAATTTATAAATCGTTCTGGAATGAAGATTGTTTATCGATCTCTTGGCGTACAAAACACTGAAACAATATTTTGACTTATAAATTAGATAGGTTCATCAATACTATTACTGACACACCTGCTTTGTTACAACTCATCCTTTTTAACATCCCTTCCCGTAACTCCGAAATAATGAATTGCTGTTCCTGATCAACATTCTACTAATTATGGTTATCATTCTCCTTTATCCAGAGTGTCGAGACTTGTTAACGCAAGTCAAAGCATTAAATTTTTTGGTGTTAGCCTTAATGACTTTCGGCAGTCGATACGAAATGCGTAATTTTTATAGTCTTTTAAATCCATCTTCAAGCTTTGACTTGTAGTCTATCTATATGTTCTTTATATTTTAATTTGTCAATGCTCTTCATTTATATGTACTTTCCTTTCATTGTCATCTCTTTTTTCTTATTCGTGTTATTGTTATGTTATTAATGGACTATTTGTCCGTAAATAAATAATTAAATAAATCTAGAGCACCCGACTTGGAAATTAATAGCTTTTAAATAAACGATGTTTTGTAGTATTTTCTGGTACCAAAAACTGACATAAGCACTTCTGCCATTGACCCCCAGATATATAAGTTAACAACCATTTTATTGTTCGCGATCCGGATAATAATATTTTTTTGTATAGCGCCGTTTTTGTGAAAAATCACCTCGAGGGCGCTTGTACAAGTATTTTCTTTCAAGCTCTAACTACAGACAGTGAGTGTATTGTTATAACTGTAATAAAACAGATTGCATCCTTCAGCTCATAAGTCAATAACATAAAACTATTTAAGTGTATATTGTAGACCTTGTGGCATTACTTTGCTATTCACATTCGAATTAGCATTTGAAATGTTCTGGCTATGAGTGAATTTAGTTATTTATTTATTAACCCTTTTGAGGACTTTTACATAGGAATAGTAAAATTTATAACGTATTTTACAAAACTGAACTGCCTCTGTAATAATACTTTGAATTAGTTTTGTGGTAAATTGAAGATGTCCACAGACTTGGCATAATTATTTCCCTCCATTAAGTATTCTGGGCAATGAGGAATACGTGTGGTAGTAGGTCCCAGAATTTATGCACTGAAATAAATCCACTTTTTTTAAAACTTCTGGTATTACATAGTGGAATCCGAAAGCTTATCATTACACACAATTCTGGACTATCAAATGCATCATTTAGAATTTTTTTATAGAAATTCCAAGTCAGTGAAAATTCTTCGGTCCGACAATTTATGAATATTCAAATCATTTAAAAGAGTGTTTTTTTATTCATTAGCTCAACACAGGAAAATTATTTTCCTCACGGCCTATGTTATCTTAGGGCATGCTGTGTGGAGGGTTTTTTTTAAGGAAAGGAAGGAGAGGAAGTTCTGGAAAGGAAACAGGTATGAGGGGCGAGTTGCAATCTGGGGGTCAGGTGTATCCAGGCGTAACGGACGTATGAATCCATCCCTCCAACCGCAGTGCAAGGCGATGGGTCGAGAGATTCCGGCTGGAGAGGATAAAAGACTCCCTCAACCAGTCTCTTTCGATCCTGCATACCAAGCGGCGGGCAGGCAGATGCATTGACCGCCAAGACCTGACGAACCTCACCCCATGAATCCCTTCTAAGTCATCAAAAGTAGCGAACCACTTGGGATGGCTTATGGCAGAGGTGTTGGTTATCCAATAAATGGTTCAAATTGAATTGTTGTAGTTCAATTTGACAAAAATTTAATGGAAATCCTGATTAACAGTATTAAACTGGTAGGTTACTACAGAGTACAAAGGAATGAGGTAAAACACAGAAATAACACAATGTGCATATAGTCTGAGTGCTTACAAGACCAATGAAGACCCCCTCCGAATCAAAAATAAATAATGCTTCTTGAACTTGTGGGTCAAATTCTGACATTCAGACATATTTATTACTTACAAGTACATAGTAGATGGCGATGATATCCTCTCTGCCTTTACTGCAAAGCCAATAGTTTAGTTTGAGTTAGTTTTTATCTCTGTATAAACAATATCCATCAAATTTTGGTTTAGTTTGAAGGCAGGAAGCTGTCGTTTTGAGTAGATAGATCTTCGGCGGAAACTAAAAAACTAGGAAACGGTAGCTATTTCATGTGTCAAAGCCATCATCGCTGAAATTCCGACCCGTTATACTTCCCAGTTATTAATATATTATTTAGCACATGGTGTTTATCCTATGAGGGGGACAGACGCCATAGAAGATCTACAGAAAAAAAAACTGGTTCCCATACAAGTTCCTAGGGCTGCGTTCGGTGCATATTACATATAATGCACATGCACAATGTGCAGGACCGGTTTGAGGGGTTACTTTTGTGTAGCTGGTAGATATATAAGTCTATATGAATAATGTTATAACTCATCTCCCAAAGCTTTATCTCTTTTTTTGAATAAATTATAAAAAAAATACTTGCCAATCGTACCTAAAGCCTCGATTACATTGAGCGAGTTTACAAGCTACTAGCCGGAAGCGGGTGAATATGCGAGTGAGATTGTAATAATGACACACAAAACTGTCTACTCGCTCAGTAGCGACAGTAGCAGCTAAAAAGTTGACCACCTTTCTACTTTTTTCGTAGATTGTCCACAATCTGCTAGATAACTAGTAATATGATTACACTGAGCGAGTTACTAACATATAGTGAATTTTCCATCTAGTAGCTTGTAAACTCGCTGAATGTCTTCGAGGCTTAAGACCGTGGTGAATAGACGTATTACAGTAAAAAAAACTTCGTTTTTGGTTGATTTTTCAGGGCATGCAAATAAATTAATCTTCACTAATGAAATCACTTTTGGCATGTGGTTTTTTTTACAACATTTAACAAAATTAAAACAAAAAATTCTCTTTAAAAAAAAATTATGTGCTCTCCATGAACTAAAAAAAACTGTGGGTTCTTAATCTGTAATAATTTGGCCAGCCCTCTAAGGTTACTGAAGCAAATATTGACGTGATCAATTTTGATTGCCTCGTTACGTTGTTATTATTGATATATTCAATTATTTGCTAAAATTCCCTAATTCCAACCCTTATTAGGGGTTGCCAATAGGAAATTTGATATTATATCTTTCCTATCCATTTTCTACCTTGTAAGTTAAACCTTACCGACTTTTTTCACTCAATTCTCAGACTCCGCAAATCCCACGACTGTTGGGAACTTGATGATTTCCGATTCGCATTAAAAAACATGTAATTTAGTGGATTTGTGTTCGATATTTTAGCCTGTTTATCCGCCAGCTAAGGAAGCAGTTTTTTTGCATTAAATAATTAAACAAGGAAGCCATATTTTATGTTTATTTTACTAATTAGGTAAAACTTTCTCACGCATAAACTTAAGATAAATAACATTGATTTCATTTTCATTAATAATACGTAACTAGTTTTCTAGTATATTCTCATTACATACATTTTTCCATTGATCTATTGAAAATGGTAGGTATGGCGTATTGTCTTATTTTTTAGCTGTTAAATAGGTATATCAAATCTCCATAGCCCATAATTGAGATGACGGTATGAGAAAAATTGGTTACGTGCCAACTGAGAATAAAGTCAACTCAACGCCTCTTTGAAAAGTCATTAAAAGCTACAAAAAAATTTATTTTAAAATAGCCCTAACCTAACGTAACCTATTTAAAGATTTTTTTTACATATTTTTTTCATCACTATTAAACTCGACCCTCGATGACCAAGGTGCTATCCCGCCGTCGGTTCCTCACTGCGGTTTTCGTATGAAAAAGCTGAGGATTCGGCATCGGGATGTACTCCAAGTCTTACGAGGGCTTGATGTTAATAAAGCTAGTGGGCCTGACGGAATACCTGCCCTGGTATTGAAGAGGTGCGCTGCAGAAATAGCTCCAATTTTGACGAAGCTTTTCAAAATGTCCCTGAAGTCTGGGTCTGTGCCCTCTGGTTGGAAAAAAGCGATCATTCACCCTATTCCAAAGAAAGGTGACCGCTCTAACCCGGCCAACTACCGCCCCATAGCGATCACATCTGTTCTGTCAAAAGTGATGGAACGTGTGGTCAACGACAAACTACTCGAGAAGATATAATACATACCTCGAGAAGAACAAAATTATTAACGACCGTCAATACGGATTCCGGCGGAACCGCTCGTGCGGTGATCTTCTCGCGTATGTGACACATGTTTGGGGGCGGTGCCTGGAACGCTTTGGTGAGACCCAAACCGTTGCACTGGATATTTCCAAGGCCTTTGACCGGGTTTGGCACCGAGGGCTTGTCAACAAACTGCCTTCTTACGGACTTCCCGCTTCCTTGTGTACGTGGATTGCCGACTTTTTGAGGGAGAGGTCGATTCAGGCGGTTGCTGATGGTTTCACCTCTTCCTCGCATTCGATAAATGCTGGCGTCCCACAGGGATCGGTTCTGTCTCCGACTTTGTTTCTGTTGCACATCAATGACCTCTTGACATGTGCACCGATTCATTGTTACGCGGATGACAGTACAGTCCATGATAGCTTTTTGTTTGACAAGCCTCCAAAGGGCTCACAAATCCCAATGGCTCGGAGGGCTTTGAAACAAAGAATGGACGGTTACCTCGAGAGCGTTTTCTCTTGGGGTAAGAATAACCTCGTCGAATTTAATGTTTCAAAGACCCAATCATGTCTGATTACGTCTAAAAGGGATCGGAATGATAATCTAGTCTCCTTCAACGGAAGCAATCTCCCGAACAGGCCTTCCATTGATATGCTTGGTGTAACTCTAAGTGACCAGCTCAGGTACGGGGGCTCCATCGAGGCCAGAGTTAAGTTAGCCTCTCAGAAACTGAGCGTACTGTACAGGGCCCGCAGATACTTTAATAGTACACAACTGCTAACCCTGTACAAATCGCAAGTGCGCCCCACGGTTGAATTTGGCAGCCACCTCTGGTCTGGAGTCCCAAAATACCTGAAAAAAACCCTCGACTCTGTGCAGAAACGGGCGGTCCGTTTGATAGATTCTCCTAACTTAACAAATGGACTGCAATCTTTAGAGCACAGGCGTCAGGTGGGAATGCTGTCCTTGTTCTACCGGTATTACAATGGAAAATGCTCCGAGGAACTAGCGTCACTGATCCCCTCGGCACCGGTGCATAGTCGGGAAACACGCCAAACACGCGCTCAACATTTGTACACGGTTGACATTAGTCACATGAGAACGGGTCGTTTCTACGACTCGTTCTTGAGTTCAACAGCCCCGCTGTGGAACGATTTGCCGGCTTCTGTGTTTCCTCCCTCCTACAATATGGGTCTCTTCAAGACCTATGTTCACTCCTTCCTCTCCTCAACAGCACCCTCCACACAGCATCTTCAAAGATGACATAGGCCCTGAGGGAAATTATTTCCCTCAGGGCCTCCTGTGTGGAGTTAATATAAAAAAAAAAAAAAAAAAAATGACTTTTCTGAAGTGGTTCTGAGTTGGTTTCATTCTTTTTGAGAGTTGTCCGGTCACCGAAGTTTTTTCCTTGAGGCATTTTATTGAAATATGTTTTATTCTTTTGTTATTCGACGGTACATCCTCTCTGCACACCCCTTCGAAAATACTTAGTTATATTTTGTGTGGTATAACGTATCTTCCCCAAACCGACTGCATATTGTATTTAAATATGCCGGGGGCCAACTACTGTCCGTGGATCAACTGTCATCTTACCGCATATTTTATGTATATTTCATTTCTCCTACTGATAAGATGAAAACATACCTGAGTTTTTACTGTTTCAGAACAATACGCGCAAATAGATTGCCTCATTTTAATTAAGACCTGTCAAATACACCAATGTAGATATTATATACACAATTTGTTAGTTAATAGGCAACTATGCTCTTTTATGTCAGAAGTTGTTCCTCTAAGATGTGGTTCTTCCCTGGTACATTGTATTTACATGTTCTGTTCCTCTTTGTTTATATTCGCCTTTACAAGCCGTATCAACACCGTAAATGCGCCATCTAAAGTTCAGCCGAAGCCCTGGTAGTCTAGTAAAGTTCTAGCTGAGTTGGAGGCAGTAGAAGCTAGAAGCTAGAGACCTGGTAGGTAAACTGTTTCTAGCTAGAACTCTCACTCGTCGTGTTTTGTTATTTTATTTTGATCCCATGCCCCCAGAACCTACGGCCTAGTGCAGGAGTCAAGGACCTTTTTTTATATATTTTTTTATAGTTACATTGTACATTATTACAAATAAGGTACGGTAAAGCATTCAATACCTGAGCAGTGCCCGGAATCATTTGTGGAAGAGAGTATGAGCACTGCCGCCCCGGGAACCATTTCAAAAGTTCTGCCTAAACAGTCTCTGTTGATGCCACGCAGTTCGTGGGCAGACGCATCCGCCGCGAGTCGGACGAACCTCACCCCCTGAACCCAGGCTTTTTTTATTTATCTCCACACAGGGGGCTCTGAGGAAAATAATTTTCCTCAAGGCCCTTTTCTAGGTCAAATCGAGCCGTTTACTGAGATCGCTCTTTTCGTGTAACTGGCCCTCCTCAGCTCTTACTAATATCCAGAATTTGATGAATTTAAACGGGCCTTAAAAACGAAATTATTTAAAAAATCACAACATTCATGAATCCTAACGTATTTTAAATACACGTAACACCAAGCCATGTTCTCATGTTTCCGTTAATTGTTTGGCTTCGGTTTCCTCCTAATTGTATTTTTGTGTTTAGTATCCGAATTTAATGTCAGAATGTTTCTCATTTCTGAACGCAAACTGCCTTCTGTTAGTATATTATATTTTAGTTTTCAAGTTCTTGTTTTGTCCTGTACTACAATAGCATCCCATTATTGTCTATTATTATTGTCGTGTGTGTGCTATGACGCACTGTTTTTGTTAATTTTTGTTCTCTTGTCATTGTTTTGTATTAACTGTATATTCTTTTTTTTATACTATTTTATCAATATTTTGTAATGAACTCGTAAGGAGCACTGTAGGATTATTTAAAAAAAAATTATGACACAAAACTGCGCTATACAAATGTAACGTTATGTTAATGTAATGTTATTATTATTATTATAAGGCATGTTATTATAAGGCATATATTATTATAAGGAATATGTCAGAGGTGTTGGTTATCCAGTAAATCGGTATCATTAAAAATATGTATCATTCTCGATCTTCTAGATCTGGTGCATCGGTGAAACCGAGCTTGTGCATTTATGCATTATTTATTCATTTTTAACTAAAATATCACCAAGTTTGATCGGTAAAAGCGGGACATTGGTTCTCTACCCCTCACTAGTTGCCAGTCGCCAAGTTAATCCACACGTTTGACCATAAACTCCAGGCTGCGTGATCGACATCACATGGCCCCCAAGTGTTGGCGTGTGTGTACACATCCACACACGCCACTGCACCAGTACCAGCAGACCGGGAACTGGGTACTACACTGGTCTAACCGATGTGCAGGCAGATCCCGCAGACTATTATAGGCTGGGCCATTTGGAGTTCAACAGATTTACAACTCACTCGATTGTACGTGCATTCAAATGCATTGTCGACATGCATAGGACCGAAGCGGGTGGGCAGACGGATTAAATGCACTTAAATAATTTGTAATGCTATTATTTAATTATAATAATGACAATAAAATAACTTTAGTTTAATTTCACTTTTTTATATTTTTTAAAACCAACCGGTTTCGGTTCGACCTGAACCTTCCTCAGAGTGATTAAAATATATTAAATAAAATGCAGGATTACAGAGTATTTAAATGAAAAGTAGAAGAGGGAGAGAAAAGATTTGGTAAAAAAATGTTTATTGTCCCCTCATTTTTATGGTAGTTTCATGTAAAAATAATTAATAAAAAATTCTTAAAGTTTCAATTTTTTTTTTTTTTTTCAAATTGCGATCCGAAACTTTGATTTCATAAAGATGTATAATTTACTTCTTTTGTGGTTAATTTTTTTATTTGAATATAAAGCGTGGTGTTTTCTCTTTCTGACATCGTTTAGATCATGTTTCTCACTACGATAGTAAGGGAGACACAACGATTTCTATGAGACCTATGTGAGTAGTTGCGAAAAGTGAACAAATTAGCCTGACGGGTTAAGAGTCAGAATAACAGAAGGGTATGTATGAGACGATGTATGAATGTGAATGAAGCAAGGGGCATGTACGAAGACCGAACCCAAATGACCCCCAACCCAATAATGCATAATTTTATTTGTACACAATACATATACACATACATATACATGTATATACACAATGTTTAAGCAAATACCATCCTTTACATGTAGATATTATTTTGTGGTTAATTTTTATATTTGAATATAAAGCTTGGCGTTTTCTCTTTCCAACATCGTTAAGATCATATTCCTCACTCTGATAGTAAGGGAGATAACGATTTCTATGAGACCTATGTGAGTTGTTCCGAAAAGCGAACAAATTAGCCTGACGGATTAAGAGTCACAATAACAGAAGAATACGTATGAGACGATTTATGAATGTGAATGAAGAAAGGGGCGTGTGCCAAGACCGAACCGAAATGACCCCCAATCCAATAATGCATAATTTTATTTGTAACAATGCATATTCACGTACATATACATACACACGTACATATATGTACGTGTGTATGTATATGTATTGTGTATGCATTGTGTATATATACCATTCTATACGTGTAGGTATCAAATGGTGACGCATCTGCTCGGAATTGTGCAACTTTGGCTGCCCCTAGCTTCATGTGCAGTTCGGTGTGCAGTATGAAGCTGCCTGCAACATCACTGGCTGCATTATTATAATGAGGCTATGGGGTGCTTAACGCAGTCAGGGCGCTTTTATGTTCTTTTTATTTTTGTCTTTTTTGGTAGACATTGTTCAGTTTAAACAATTAATTGGTAGACGTTGTGCAGTTTATACCCCATAATATATAGCATCAAATTATACAATACACCGTCGGCTACGCTTAGTTTAATAGAAACACTGAATAAATTCAAACATGAAATAAAGAATTGTATTATTAAAATAGGTCATCCCATTATTGCAAACTACTATAAAGCCAGAGTATCTCTCATTTTTTTAAATTTTTATTTATTTATTGTTTAAATTATAACATTGTTACAATAATAAACATAATACAAATCAAAAACAAATAGTTAAAAACACTTTTCAATGATTTCTACGCCAATTAAGAGGGATGGCTCTTGAGCTTGGTGTAGGAGTAATTTCATAAATTATATAATAGAGTGTACAAGAAATATAATTTTAAGTACTACATAGGGTGTTGTAACGTTAAAAATTATTACATGAAATGAAGCTACAGCATTTTGATCGGTGATGTAAACTTTTAATTTTTTAAGAGTAATTTGACCTTTTTAAAAAATTTTAATAAAAAAATAAAAAATTGACTACTGTTTTGATAATTTTTATATGTAAAATTGCAAATTATGTGACGTCACACTAGGGGGGAGGAGATCTCACAAATGTGATGATGTGTGATAGGGACGGGGGAGGGGGGTCAAAACATCATGAAATTAGTGTGACGTAATTTATGGATGGCCCCTGATCTTCCTCTGTACTGTAATTTGGTGTAAATATATGTTTACTGTCCTGATGAAGGTTGAGATCAATCGAAACCGGTCGACGTGTATAAAACAAATAAAACTTTTTTCATTTGTATTTTATTTCATCTTTGGATATTTCTAATATTATTCTCATTTATAGGATTTACCTACATTTCTTTTTATATATTCTTTTAACTTTATAGAAATGACGTGCAACTATATCAAACCTTATTATTTATGTAATACTTATGTAGTACGTATGTATTTATATACCTCCTACACGTATCAAAAAATTATTTATAATCGTGTTTTATATAGATAAAAAAATAAATTGGTTTCTCACTATTTTTAGGTTATATCTATCTCACGTTTGCCTCTGAAAAAATGTGATGGTTTACAAATTTTATCTAAACTATTTTATTCTTTTCTTTTCAGGTAAGCTGCATCTCTTACCCTCATATTCTTGATGTGGTTTTTAAGACTACATATGAATAACTACGTACCCGGTTAATTAAACAATTGGGGTAAGTTTTTTCGTATTACTTTATATATAAATACAAGAAAGTAACAGCACGTACCCGAAGGATTTTGACCAGCGATAAAAATGACAAAAAATAATCAGGTTCTCAATAGCTCGGTGGTTACAGGGTTGTCCGGTTAGTTAGCGGTTCTGAGTTCTATCCCCAATTGCAACCGTTACCTTTTTATTTTCTGTGTCGTGTTCTGTTTCATGTTTCGTTTAGATGTATTAATATTATTTTCTTATTCTTCAATTATCAAATATTAATCAACTACTTTAGTTAAACCCCTGTTTTCACAATTCCTTATTATTTATTTAAAACTACTCATAGCTGGTTCCCGGCGTGCGTTACAAGGCCATATTCAAATAAAAAAATTGTTTCTCCCTGCATGTCCTTTCCTGTACGTCCCCGTTCCCTTTCGCCTTCCCTCTCCCCTCTCTCGCTATCCCGTCCCGCCAATCCCCCTCCCGCGTTCCATATATGCAGTCCCAGTTCATCCATTTTTCAAACAGCTTGCGTGCCACCTATTACAATTTTTTAAATTCAAATTTTCATATATTACAAATATTTATTTTAGTATATTATAAGAACAATGAATCATATTTGGTACGTAACATAGGTACGTATTTAAAATATATATAATTCTTAATTCGATTCAAATTATTATGTACTAGCTTTTCCCCGCGGCTTCGCTCGCATGGTATTACAGGAAATTACTGTAGCGCTTGCACATCAATTATCCCCCCTCCTCCCCACCCCCACCCCCACCCGCATTCCATACATTCATTCCCTTACATTCAGTTTTCAAACATCTCGCCTGCCACCTAAATTTCATAAAGCTATTGCTCAAAGAAAAAATGAATTATCAAATTTTGTTCATTCGTTCGGAATTTATGCGCTTACAAACATTTCGGATGTTTATTTTTAAAGAAATATTTGGAAGTTTGTTAATATAATAAAAAATTACACTATTTATTATTCAGTCTTTATAATCGTTATATTTTTAATGTAACTGACATTTATTCCAGAACAGAAGCTTGTCCAAAAAAAACAAAACATATTCTAATATTTGAATTTTCTGGAGCAGTAGCTGACCAGGGGGCTCAGTACCTACCAGCTTAGAGCCCACAAATATATCAACATCGTTTCCATGGAAACGATTTTTTCTGACGTAAGCAGAAACTCGCTTTTGTTAGCGACAGAAAACGTATAACAAATATAATATATTAATATTTATAATTTCATAACGCCAGAGCTTACCATCATATACAACCTGTAGTCTGCGCACATAATTTAGCTTTCTATTGGTGAATGAATTTTTAAAGTCTTTTTATTGGTTAATGCGTGAAAAGGTCATAAACGAACTCGAGCAGTTTCGCATTTATAATATTAGTATGGAAGTGCTTCAAATTAATCCATTAATAAGAGTTTTTGCAAATTGAATTTCGACTTAACAATCATTGCTTTGGAAAATGTCATTCTGAAAATTTTGACAGTTTCGCAAGAATTTTTGTGATGATTAAAAAACTTTTCAGATGTTTTGTCATGTGGTTGTAATAATCCAGAACCCCTCGCGGGGTTTTTAAGAAGGTATTTTGAAAGTTTCAAAAATTTCCTATGCTTAATATAGCAATACCCCCAATCCCCAAACACATTTTGATTTTTATATGCATAGATTGTGTCACGAAGCAGTTTTGCTGTATATTATTGATAAAGTGATTATATTATTAATTTGATTAAATTACATACGTTCTTTTGCAGTAACCTCATAAGAAATCAAATATAGTAAGCTAGGAACACAATGCAATCGTACCGGAACGACTGCCCTGCCGATAAGTGAATGTTATTTTATTTGTATTGTTTTATTGAAATGACCCGGTAATCAAGTTAAGTGCATTCAGATTATATTGTTAACATGGTGCTTAAAACCCGTAGAGTTTTGCCGATCATGTTTTATTTCCCAAAACTATAAGAAAATGCTTGCTTTTGTAAAGTGAACTTTTTAAATTTTGTATTTTGCTTGGGAAAATAGCGAAAAATCTATGCGTCGACGAACTATTATATAATACGCCATTCGCACACGGAGATACTTACAAGCGACTCGAGTTTTGGGAGCGTTGCATATACACATCTTCATATTACTCGTTTGACAGCAATGACTCATTAACATGATTTTAATGTTATGTTTTGTAACTATAATTTACCGAAAATGTAAAAAAAGTATTAGCGTAGAAAGCGTTGAATTGAGATTGGAAGAAAAGTCAATTTGACACCATTCTCTTATAGTTCCTTGGCTGTGACGAATGCCCTACAATTAATATTTATTTCGTTGTGTGGGTGAACCAAAAATCTCCTTTTAGGTCATTTTTTATGCTTTTAATAAAGATAAAGAACAATATTGTCTTCATGCTGGAGTCACTTGACATAGTATTAACTCCACGTAAAAATACGATCACGTTCATAATATTTTGGGTAGCGCCGTGAATGAAAACCAGCATTATAAAGAGTAACATATTGGTATGCTACTTGTGGTTGCCTCGCAGTCACGTAGCTTGTCAGTATATCCGTAGGCGTAAGGCCGTAGGCGAGAATTCCACGGGTTCAACCCTATGCTTGCTAAGTCTTCCACCATCGTGCAAACAAAATTTTCAGCCTACAATGATGGCAGTACGAGATTTATACGTATATTGTCGGTTTATTCGTAACTCGGGAGTGTTTATTTTTTTTTTAAATATACCTTTAAACATCATATTGCAGTGCACCATAGGGTAAGCAAAATTTCTTCGAACTACGTGGCGCAATTCATCGAAAGCTAGAGGGCTTATTATTTTGTCACTTGATAAAATCTAATAGCTTAATTACCTTGCAGTCTTTGTAAGTGTGGTAAGCAGGAAATGGGGGGAAATAATGCACACCAGCTGAAGGCCCCGGCGTCGCCCGGGTTTAATGCAGTGTTTTTCTAACTCAGACGGAGTCAGTAATGTTCAGAGCGGAATTTCGTCAAGAATTAAGTGGAACGTTTGCGCGGCCCTTTTCGGCCCGTTTCATACAAATCTTAATTCTGGATTTGAGATCAGAATACCCAACCAAAATGAAAAATTATTTTTGTAATCAAAAGGTGTATCAAATATCTAGTACGGATGTGAGGTTCTTTATTTTTTTTAAATTATAAGATATAGGCCATAAAAAATATTATTTAAAAAAAAAAGATATTTAAAAAATAATATTTTTTGTTTAAATTTCTTCCGAGGGATTACTTCAGGAAGGAGAAAGTGCACAGGCCGGAAAAATTTTCCACAGCCGAACTGTTATTCTTAAGAACGTTTCGTGGAAGCGACCCGTTCTCATCTAACAAATGACAAATCGTGTACACAAGTATCTGATTCAAGGGTCTGTGCTTTTTTTCCATTTTTAAGAAAGCATTATTTACTAACTGGATTTAATAACATACTATATATTCCGTGATTTTTCACGGGTCTGCGCTTGTCTATTAATAGTCTTGGCCAATTACCTTTCACGTTGTCATTGCAGAATGGCACGTCGCTTCACGTTCTCTTCACAGGAACAGGGTACACGTGGGGTACACTCATGTCTTATGTCGCGTGCCCTGTAATACACGATCGATTAGCGCAGCGGTGGGGAACCTTTTGCCGTCGGTGGCCATTTGGATGTTTTAATTTATTGGAAAGAAACAAGTCCTAAATATTTTTTATTAAAATAAATCCTTGTTACATGTTATTCGCGAAGTTTCGCAAAAAATTCATATTATATACAGAAAAATATAGATGATTAAAGAAAACAAAGTGGAGTTGGTTGAAAAAGAAAATCTAAAAAATAAAATGAAATAAAAAACACAGATTAAAGTATGTACATACATAATGTGAAATTAAACTATGTACCATGCGTAGAGGGTTTGTAATTAACGCCTTAAATATCAGCGCCTGAAAAGATATTATTGCATTTTGCGCACGTCCTTCTGAAAAA
The DNA here is from genome assembly GCA_936435175.1 of Glyphotaelius pellucidus. Lineage (NCBI taxonomy): Eukaryota > Metazoa > Arthropoda > Insecta > Trichoptera > Limnephilidae > Glyphotaelius > Glyphotaelius pellucidus. The sequence goes on from OW386549.1 coordinate 32,771,211, forward strand.
TGAAATTTTTGCTTAGTTAGTATGATAGTAGTATCACTCGCGGGCCGCAAATAAATTTTCAGGTGAAGGGGTTTTGGGGTAGGTGAGGGGGTTGAAATCATAATAATATAACTATTACCTTTTATATTGTTATTATACGGTGGCATTTCACCATCCTCCTCATAAATTATCCGTACGATGACGTAAATTTTCGATTTATTTAAGACGATTTATTTATTTGATGGGATTTATTTATTTGATGAATAACCTTCCAAAGTTGTAGAAAGACGGTTTTTCTTATAAAAAATGACGATTTATTTATTTAAAATGTCTGAGTTTACTATTCGTTACTTGAACCTATGATCAGTAGAGGTTAAGTTAGCCGGTTTTTTTTACCTGTTGCGAGTATTTATTTTTTAAATTATTAATATCCGTTATTGTATGGATAATTCGTGGATAAGCCATCAGGATGATAGTGAAATATCCCCTAATTGTAAAATATTATTTTAACCTTATTTTACCAAACAATTTAAAAGAAAATTATATCACACCTGACAAAAATTCTTCGAATAAAAAAATTGATAAATGCGTAACAAGCGTCATGGTCTCAAATAGGTCCGCAACTAGAAATCATTTATTGCAATCGGAACGCGAGAATAGTTTCGGCAAATCTAAGTTACGTCCAGAACACAAGACTGGTTTTATTAACTTGCCTGTGATTCTGCATTAACATCCACAAACTTAAATTTATCTCCGAATACGTGCATTTTTCGTCCAAAAAATTATATATGTTTAATTCGAAATAGTCCAAATAGATAAATATCCAAATGTTTGACACACCGTGAAAGAAAACCTTTTTCATATTCTGGATGTCATTTTTTTCCGGTCGCACAAAAAGTGTTCGCGGGCCGCACCAAAATTCTCCTCGGGCCACAATTTCCCCACCCCTGGATCAGAGTGAGCTGAGGTACGAGTGTATGCTCGACGCTTGTTTAGTCTGCTTTTGAAGGGTATCGTTGTATAGAGGCACCGTGTGGACATTGCCATTCACTTAATTAGCATTTGCAAAAAAAAAAAACACTTTGGTACCTAATATCTAATAAGTAATAAGGCTTTTAGTTACTCAAAGTAGGTAGATACTTCATTCGTACAATGAAGCTTAGAACAAGGATTTCAATTCGAACGTGTGATTTTGGTGGGAGGCTTAAAAAAATTGTATTCTTATTTGAATCAATTCCATGCATCTGATTTCGGGAGTGTCCGATAATAATTTTCCCTGTCAAAATGTTCCTAGTCAATAGTCATCACTATCAGGTTAGGTTAGATTATGACGTGTGAGTCTGCTGACTGACTGTGCTAATGTAATGACATTTTACTTGTTTCTAATTGGGAAAATTTTGATAAGGAACATTATTACTGGGAACATTTTAACCAGGAACATTATTACCTAGAACTGATTTGGGGGTGCTGTTTAGGCTTCTGGGGTTTTCAAATGAGAAAAGGGAGTGGGTTAAACCCGAGCTTTTTAGTGTCCCATATTTTGCTGCTCCTTATGAATTCTCCGTGATTCTGCTCAGACATGGACCCAGAAGATGCGGGTTCAGAATTCAGTGGGTGAAACATATTGGTACGATTAGTATTGTTATTCCTTCATTCTCTTCTCCACGAAACCTCCCCATCGATCGGTCAGTGGTTGAGTGGCGTCGCGTGTTTGATTCCTCGGCTGACTAAGTCCTCCATCACGCCTCGACCAACATTTTCGGCTTACTGTGGTGGTAGTAGGAGATTTTAAAACATTGTTGTGTTATTCGTAACCCGGGAATGTCTTTCTTAAAAAAATTTCTTCACCCAACTCAAATCACCCAAACAATCAGAATAGCCCCACCGACCTCCGAGCATTTAGAATATTTGTGTCATAACAAAAAATGTTAGATTTTTGAATTGCTATAAGTAAAATTATGGCCTCCGTGGTGGAGGAGTATGCCTCTTAACTAGAAATCCGAAGGTCGCGGATTCGAATCCCGGCGTGCAATCAATCAAATTAAGTAAACTTTGGATTGATTTGTATTATTTCACAATTTATTCATTTAAAATTATAAACAGTATATTTGCACAACGTTCCAGTGAAGATACTTTCAGTATCACCCTGGTGTAAGACCGCCATTCAGAATTGAAGCGTTGCTTTAAATGGCTTTAGCCGTGTTTGGTAACCGAATCTAACTTCTCCACTTCTCACCACGTACCCCAGACGGGAACAGTTGCGACTCACAGTTTAAAAAAAAAAACCTACAATATATATATTAATGCACAGTTTTTGAAAAACTCACTTTTTTCGTAATTTAGGCAAAAGACGACCTTGCCGCCCCTTAAGTTTTACCCGTTTCGAGGTTCAGTTTCGCTTGAAAAACAGGGCTTTTTTTTTCAGTCAGGGCCTCCCACGCCAAAATGACCTCTCCGCTCTTCGAGTTTGACCGACCGCAGAGACCACTATCGCAAGACAGGAAACTCACACGAAATTCTTATTTTAGAAACGCCAAAAGTCAACGGAAAAAACTGATACAAAATCAGCGGCGATAACTGGAACCTCCGGCTGAATCTCTCATCGACGAAGAAATCGGCCAGGTTATATTTCCCGCCGACAGGTTCGCATTTGCAAAAAAGATAAGAAATCTTAATCACTATTTCCTTTACGCGAAACGAATTTGCTAGAAATTTATTCTTTTATTTTAATGGCGATGCTGCTAAAAAATGACATTTTATAGGTACGACACGCGGTACGAGATATCGTCGAAAAAGCGCGTTCTGGTGGAGATGTTTTTTAATAAATAGGAGGAATAGAAATTAAGGAAGCTTTTAAAATCGACAAATATGTCGGTCACCATTCAAAATGTTACACGATAGCGCGCGGAAAAATGATATTTTCTGACGTTTCGCAAAACTCGCATTTTTCACGAGGGTGCATTATATAGCTGGCCAGTAGAACACCTAATTTTCTTACAAATAAATTCAGGTTGGGTAAATTTTCTCACACCTGGTAACACTGGATTCTGAAATTTTACAAATGGCGGAAGGCAACACTCTCCGCCAACTAAAGATTTCAATCCAGAGACATCTAGCGGTGCGGAATATAAGTACGGATCGTTCACGCAATACAAAATCAAATGTCTGTCGAACACGCCTGTAGTTCTATTTCAATCCGTTCAAATCGGCAGGTTCGTCTGTATCGAAAGAAATTTGCTCAATTCACGAAAAAAGATCTCCGTATCGAGTGTTGCTAGACGCTCGGTTTTGGAATGCCTATTTTGAGTAGGTAGGTACCTGCACATAACAACACGGAATCATCAAATAAGAATTGCATATGTTTTTTTTTTTGGAAATTTGTAATGAAATTATTTGAAGTTGAAAGGATAATTTCTTTTGTAATAATTTTTTGGGCTGTTATGCCGTGTTGCGCTACCTTCGTCTTTAGCCTAGATATTTAAGGGATTTATTTTTTTTAAATATTAAAGTTACGTAACGCTTTTTTTGTATTTTGCTTCTTTATGATAATTATTCAACGTTAGAGGCGGGCATTGGCACTGCCGCTCAGGGAGCCATTCGTTGGATGAGCAACACCTCATAAAAATAGGTACACAATAATTTTGATAATTATATTTTTATAGGACCGTTTTTGTAAAAAATGACAAAAAGGGTGACGTACAATATTGAAAATCTACCAGGAGCTCATAATACGCAGGAGTAAAATATTACAGAGGGTACATTTATTTACTGGGCTACTCAGACCTCACTTTGGAAAAGTTTCACTTCTACCGCGTGTAAACTGCACTCGAATTTTTTTTGACAACGTACTCGGACACTATATATTCTGAACATTTCTAATAAAATGAGTAAATTTAAATAAAGATGGTCCATTTTTTTTTTGCGAAATGGTGTAGGTACCTTTTGAATACTGTACGGGAACTAATCGTTCGTACATTTTACGTTAAATTTCAATGTGAAAACCGCACAAGAGTCCCAATTACTGACGTCCGGAGTCAGTGCGACTACGGCGTCCCCAGTTGGGTTTAGTTTTAGTTTCTGAAAAATTCTGAATAATAAATTTTTATAGCGCCGTTTTCTGAAAAACTACGGTAAGCTGCACTCGAATTTTTTTTTGACAACGTCCTACTCGGATACTATTTATTCTGAACATTTTTAATGAAATGAGTAAATTTAAATAAAGATGGTCCAATTTTTTTTTGCCAAATGTTGTAGGTACCTTTTGAATACTGTACGGGTTCATACATTTTAAATTAAATTTCAATGTGAATACCGCACAAGAGTCTCAACTACTGCCGTCTGGAGTCAGTGAGACTACGGCATCCCCAGTTGGGTTTAGTTTAAGTCTCTAAAATTTCTGAATAATACATTTTTATAGCGCCGTTTTTTGAAAAATTACTTTCAGTTATAAGTTCAAAAATTTCCGAGATCCAACAATTTTTTTTTTTTCCAAAATTAAAAAATTTCCAGAATCCAATAATTTTTTTTTCCAAAATTAAAAAATTTGCAGAAACCAAAAAATTTTTTTTTCACAATTAAAAAATTTCAAGAAACCGAAAATCCGAAATTTTTTTTTTCCAAATTTAAAAAAATTCCAGAAACCAAAAATTTTTTTTTCAAAATTCAAAAATTTCCAGAAACCAAAAAAGTTTTTTTTCAAAATTAAAAAATTTCCAGAATCCAAATTTTTTTTTTCCAAAATTAAAAAATTTTCAGAATCCAAAAATTTTTTTTTTCAAAAACAAAAAATTTCCAGAAAACGAAATTTTTTTTTCCAAAATTAAAAAATTTCCAAAACTCAAAAAATTTTTTTTTGAAAATTCAAAGATTTACAAAATCCAAAAATTTTTTTTTTAAAATTCAAAAATTTCGAAAATCCAAAAAAATTTTTTTTTTTAAATTACACCCTACAGTACCCGAGATGGATATCAAATTACGCGTCTCGACCTACACAATCCAAAGGGCTGACTGAAAAAATTGAACGATTACATCCGAGGACCCTTTTAGGCTCTATTGGTTTTTCTAATTTAAATTAAATGAAAAACTGAACGCCCTGGTCGTTGCGGCTGGATTGGTTCAGTACTGAATTGAGCGGTAAGCTCCTGGGACGTTTTAAAGTGTCGGCGACCAAAGAGGCACAGTGGTAGGAGTCTTTGCAACAGTAAATTATACGTTACGGGTAACAAATTACAAACATCGTTTTTTTCTTCATCTATTTTATTAAACACACACTCCTCGCTTCATCCGCGTTCACACGTCAAATCGCGTAGTGTTTAACCCCTTGGTTGCCTCTGCAACAGGCAAAGCTAGTATATATATTAATGCACAGTTTTTCGAAAAACTCACTTTTTCCTTTACGCGAAAAACGACCTAGCTGCCCCTTAAGTTTCATACACCTGAAGGACCACTATCGCGTGACAGGAAACTCGCACGAATTTCTTATTTGAGAAACGCAAAAAGTCAACGGAAAAAACTGATACAAAATCAGCGGCGATAACTGGAACCTCCGACTGAATCTCTCATCGACGAAGAAATCGGCCTGGTTATATTTCCCGCCGACAGGTTCGCATTTGCAAAAAAGATAAGGAATCTTAATCGCATTTCCTTTACGCGAAACGAATTTGCTAGAAATGATTTTAATGGCGATTCTGATATAAAATGACATTTTATAGGTACGACACGCGGTTCGAGATATCGTCGAAAATACACATTCTGGCCGAGATGTTTTTCGATAAATACGAAGAATAGAAGTTAAGGAAACTTTTAAAATCGACATATATGTCGGTCACCATTCAAAATGTTACACGACAGCGCGCGGAAAAATGATATTTTCTGACGTTTCGCAAAACTCGCACTTTCTCGAGGGTGCATAATTTACCTGGCCAGTAGAACACCTAATTTTCTAACAAATAAATTCAGGTTTGGTAAATTTTCTCACACCTGGGCACACTGGATTCTGAAATTTTACAAATGGCGGAAGGCTAAACTCTCCGCCAACTAAACTTTTCAATCGGGCCAGGACAGCGTTGTTTGTATGGAAAACGTTAAAAACCACTCGATTTTCAGGCCGTGCTCGAGGTGGTGACTACATTATTTCGTTTCGGTCTTGCCAGCGATGAAAATATAATTGCAGACTATTGTACGTCTGCGAATGACGAACTAAGTAGGTACCCGATAAATGGGCTCCGATGCATTAGGATTCGTATTATTTATAAATATAAATACTTTGCGAACTATTTTTCATTGAAATGATTATTTGATAAAAAAATTCTGAAAATACATTTTAATGGCGTGTTTTTTTTTACGTATGTGCAGGTGTACCAACTGAGAATCTGAGTAGGTAGGTAGGTACCTGCACATAACAACTCGGATCATCGTATGGGAATTGCATGTGTTTTTTATTTGGAAATTTGTAATGAAATTATTTGAAGTTGAAAGGATAATTTCTTTTGTAATAATTTTTTGAGCTGTTATGCCGTGTTGCGCTACCTTCGTCTTTAGCCTAGATATTTAAGGGATTTATTTTTTTTAAATATTATAGTTACATAACGCTTTTTTTTGTATATTGCTTCTTTAAGATAATTATTCAACGTTAGAGGCGGGCATTGGCACTGCCGCCCCGGGAACCATTCGTCGGATGAGCATTCTGAACATTTCTAATAAAATGAGTAAATTTAAATAAAGATGGTCCAATTTTTTTTTTGCGAAATGGTGTAGGTACTTTTTGAATACTGTACGGGAACTAATCGTTCGTACATTTTACATTAAATTTCAATGTGAAAACCGCACAAGAGTCCCAATTACTGCCGCCCGGAGTCAGTGCGACTACGGCGTCCCCAGTTGGGTTTGGTTTTAGTTTCTGAAAAATTCTGAATAATACATTTTTATAGCGCCGTTTTTTGAAAAACTACAGTAAGCTGCACTCGAATTTTTTTGACAACGTCCTACTCGGATACTATTTATTCTGAACATTTCTAATAAAATGAGTAAATTTAAATAAAGATGGTCCAATTTTTTTTTGCCAAATGGTGTAGGTACCTTTTGAATACTGTACGGGTTCATACATTTTACATTAAATTTCAATGTGAAAACCGCACAAGAGTCCCAATTACTGCCGTCCGGAGTCAGTGCGACTACGGCGTCCCCAGTTGGGTTTAGATTTAGTTTCTGAAAAATTCTGAATAATACATTTTTATAGCGCCGTTTTTTGAAAAATTACTTTCAGTTATAAGTTCAAAAATTTCCGAGATCCAACAATTTTTTTTCCAAAATTAAAAAATTTCCAGAATCCAATAATTTTTTTTCCAAAATTAAAAAATTTCCAGAAATCAAAAAAATTTTTTTTTCAAAATTAAAAAATTTCCAGAAACCGAAATTTTTTTTTTCAAAATTCAAAAATTTCCTTAAACAAAAAAAAAAATTTCTTAAAATTAAAAAATTTCCAGAATCCGAAATTTTTTTTTTCTAAATTTAAAAAATTTCCAGAAAACAAAAATTTTTTTTTTCAAAATTCAAAAATTCCCAGAAACCAAAAAAGTTTTTTTTTCAAAATTAAAAAATTTCCAAAACTCGAAATTTTTTTTTTGAAAATTCAAAAATTTACAAAATCCAAGAATTTTTTTTTTGAAAATTCAAAAATTTCCAAAGTCTAAAAAATTTTTTTTCAAAATCCAAAATTTTTTTTTTAAATTACACCCTACAGTACCCGAGATGGATATCAAATTACGCGTCTCGACCTACACAATCCGAAGGGCTGAAAAAATTGAACGATAAAATCCGAGGACCCTTTTAGGCTCTATTGGTTTTTCTAATTTAAATTAAATGAAAAACTGAACGCCCTGAGTCAGGCGGCTGGATTGGTTCAGTACTGAATTGAGCGGTAAGCTCCTGGGACGTTTTAAAAGTGTCGGCGACCAAAGTGGCACAATGGTAGGAGTCTTTGCAACAGTAAATTATACGTTACGGGTAACAAATTACAAACATCGTTTTTTTCTTCACCTATTTTATTTAACACACACTCCTCGCTTCATCCGCGTTCACACGTCAAATCGCGTAGTGTTTAACCCCTTGGTTGCCTCTGCAACAGGCAAAGCTAGTACATATAGTATTGTTCAGTTTTTCGAAAAACTCACTTTTGTAATTTAGGCAAAAAACGACCTAGCTGCCCCTTAAGTTTCATACACCTGAAGGACCACTATCGCGTGACAGGAAACTAGCACGAATTTCTTATTTGAGAAACGCAAAAAGTCAACGGAAAAAACTGATACAAAATCAGCGGCGATAACTGGAACCTCCGACTGAATCTCTCATCGACGAAGAAATCGGCCTGGTTATATTTCCCGCCGACAGGTTCGCATTTGCAAAAAAGATAAGAAATCTTAATCGCATTTCCTTTACGCGAAACGAATTTGCTAGAAATTATTTTAATGGCGATTCTGCTAAAAAATCACATTTTATAGGTACGACACGCAGTTCGAGATATCGTCGAAAAGGCGCATTCTGGCGAAGATGTCTTTCGATAAATATGAAGAATAGAAGTTAAGGAAACTTTTAAAATCGACAAATGTGTCGGTCACCATTCAAAATGTTACACGATAGCGCGCGGAAAAATGATATTTTCTGACGTTTCGCAAAATCGCACTTTGCTCGAGGGTGCATAATTTAGCTGGCCAGTAGAATACCTAATTTTCTTACAAATAAATTCAGGTTGGGTAAATTTTCTCACACCTTGGAACACTCGATTCTGAAATTTTACAAATGGCGGAGAGCTTTGCCTTCGCCAACTAAAGTTTTCATTCAGGCCAGGACAGCGTTGTTTGTATGGAAAACGTTAAAAACAACTCGATTTTCAGGCCGTGCTCGAGGTGGTGAAGACATTATTTCGTTTCGGTCTTGCCAGCGATGAAAATATAATTGCAGAATATTGTACGTCTGCGAATGACGAACTAAGTAGGTACCTGATAGATGGGCTCGAGGCATTAGGATTCGTATTATTTATAAATATAAATACTTTGCGAACTCTTTTTCATTGAAATGATTATTTGATAATAAAATTCTGAATATACATTTTAATGGCGTGTTTTTTTTTACGCATGTGCAGGTGTACCAACTGAGAATCTGAGTAGGTAGGTACCTGCACATAACAACTCGGAATCATCAAATAAGAATTGCATATGTTTTTTTTTTTGGAAATTTGTAATGAAATTATTTGAAGTTGAAAGGATAATTTCTTTTGTAATAATTTTTTGGGCTGTTATGCCGTGTTGCGCTACCTTCGTCTTTAGCCTAGATATTTAAGGGATTTATTTTTTTTAAATATTAAAGTTACATAACGCTTTTTTTGTATTTTGCTTCTTTATGATAATTATTCAACGTTAGAGCCGGGCATTGGCACTGCCGCTCAGGGAGCCATTCGTTGGATGAGCAACACCTCATAAAAATAGGTACACAATAATTTTGATAATTATATTTTTATAGGACCGTTTTTGTAAAAAATGACAAAAAGGGTGACGTACAATATTGAAAATCTACCAGGAGCTCATAATACGCAGGAGTAAAATATTACAGAGGGTACATTTATTTACTGGGCTACTCAGACCACACTTTTCAAGTATTAGTTGAGATTGTTTTGGAAAAGTTTCACTTCTACCGCGTGTAAACTGCACTCGAATTTTTTTTGACAACGTACTCGGACACTATATATTCTGAACATTTCTAATAAAATGAGTAAATTTAAATAAAGATGGTCCATTTTTTTTTGCGAAATGGTGTAGGTACCTTTTGAATACTGTACGGGAACTAATCGTTCGTACATTTTACATTAAATTTCAATGTGAAAACCGCACAAGAGTCCCAATTACTGCCGTCCGGAGTCAGTGCGACTACGGCGTCCCCAGTTGGGTTTAGTTTTAGTTTCTGAAAAATTCTGAATAATACATTTTTATAGTGCCGTTTTTTGAAAAACTACGGTAAGCGGCACTCGAATTTTTTTTGACAACGTCCTACTCGGATACTATTTATTCTGAACATTTCTAATAAAATGAGTAAATTTAAATAAAGATGGTCCAATTTTTTTTTGACAAATGTTGTAGGTACTTTTTGAATACTGTACGGGTTCATACATTTTAAATTAAATATCAATGTGAATACCGCACAAGAGTCCCAATTACTGCCGTCCGGAGTCAGTGCGACTACGGCGTCCCCAGTTGGGTTTAGTTTTAGTTTCTGAAAAATTCTGAATAATACATTTTTATAGCGCCGTTTTTTGAAAAATTACTTTCAGTTATAAGTTCAAAAATTTCCGAGATCCAACAATTTTTTTTTTTCCAAAATTAAAAAATTTCCAGAATCCAATAATTTTTTTTTCCAAAATAAAAAAATTTCCAGAAACCAAAAAATTTTTTTTTCACAGTTAAAAAATTTCAAGAAACCGAAAATTTTTTTTTTCAAAATTCAAAAATTTCCGGAAACCAAAAAATTTTTTTTTTCAAAATTAAAAAATTTCCAGTATCCGAAATTTTTTTTTTCCAAATTTAAAAAATTTCCAGAAACCAAAAATTTTTTTTTCAAAATTCAAAAATTTCCAGAAACCAAAAAAGTTTTTTTTAAATTTAAAAAATTTCCAGAATCCAAATTTTTTTTTTCCAAAATTAAAAAATTTTCAGAATCCAAAAAATTTTTTTTTCAAAAACAAAAAATTTCCAGAAAACAAATTTTTTTTTTTCCAAAATTAAAAAATTTCCAAAACTCAAAAAATTTTTTTTTGAAAATTCTAAGATTTACAAAATCCAATTTTTTTTTTTTTAAATTCAAAAATTTCCAAAATCCAAAATTTTTTTTTTTTAAATTACACCCTATAGTACCCGAGATGGATATCAAATTACGCGTCTCGACCTACACAATCCAAAGGGCTGACTGAAAAAATTGAACGATAAAATCCGAGGACCCTTTTAGGCTCTATTGGTTTTTCTAATTTAAATTAAATGAAAAACTGAACGCCCTGAGTCGGGCGGCTAGATTGGTTCAGTACTGAATTGAGCGGTAAGCTCCTGGGCCGTTTTAAAAGTGTCGACGACCAAAGTGGCACTGTGGGAAGAGTCTTTTCGACAGTAAACTATACGTTTCGGGTAACAAATTACGCGTATCGACCTGCATAACCCAAATGGCGCAGTGAAAATTTGAGCAGGAAGCTACTTGGCCTCCTTTTGCGAGAAAAGGCCCGTACTGAACGCGATGTACGAAATTGGGCTGTCAACTGCCTGTGCCCTTTGTAGGCGCACACTCCTTGCTTTATCCACATTCAAACATCGTTTTTTCTTCACCTATTTTATTTTACACACACTCTTCGCTTCATCCGCGTTCACACGTCATATCGCGTAGTGTTTAACCCCTTGGTTGCCTCTGCAACAGGCAAAGCTAGTACATATAGTATTGTTCAGTTTTTCGAAAAACTCACTTTTGTAATTTAGGCAAAAAACGACCTAGCTGCCCCTTAAGTTTCATACACCTGAAGGACCACTATCGCGTGACAGGAAACTCATACGAATTTCTTATTTGAGAAACGCAAAAAGTCAACGGAAAAAACTGATACAAAATTAGCGGCGATAACTGGAACCTCCGACTGAATCTCTCATCGACGAAGAAATCGGCCTGGTTATATTTCCCGCCGACAGGTTCGCATTTGCAAAAAAGATAAGAAATCTTAATCGCATTTCCTTTACGCGAAACGAATTTGCTAGAAATTATTTTAATGGCGATTCTGCTAAAAAATGACATTTTATAGGTACGACACGCGGTTCGAGATATCGTCGAAAATACGCATTCTGGCAAAGATGTTTTTCGATAAATACGAAGAATAGAAGTTAAGGAAACTTTTAAAATCGACAAATATGTCGGTCACCATTCAAAATGTTACACGATAGCGCGCGGAAAAATGATATTTTCTGACGTTTCGCAAAACTCGCACTTTCTCGAGGGTGCATAATTTTGCTGGCCAGTAGAACACCTAATTTTCTTACAAATAAATTCAGGTTGGGTAAATTTTCTTACACCTGGTAACACTGGATTCGAAGGCAAAGCTCTCCGCCAACTAAAGATTTCAATCCAGAGACATCTAGCGGTGCGGAATATAAGTACGGATTGTTCACATGACACAAAATCAAATGTCTGTCGAACACGCCTGTAGTTCTATTTCAATCCGTTCAAATCGGCAGGTTCGTCTGTATCGAAAGAAATTTGCTCAATTCACGAAAAAAGATCTCCGTATCGAGTGTTGCTAGACGCTTGGTTTTGGAATGCCCATTTTAGGAAAGTAGTTTTTTAATTTATGTACGGGTTCACAATGTCAGAATATTGTACGTCTGCGAATGACGAACTAAGTAGGTACCCGATAAATGGGCTCCGATGCATTAGGATTCGTATTATTTATAAATATAAATACTTTGCGAACTCTTTTTCATTGAAATGATTATTTGATAAAAAAATTCTGAATATACATTTTAATGGCGTGTTTTTTTTTACGTATGTGCAGGTGTACCAACTGAGAATCTGAGTAGGTAGGTACCTGCACATAACAACTCGGAATCATCATATGGGAAATATATGTTTTTTTTTTGGAAATTTGTAATGAAATTATTTGAAGTTGAAAGGATAATTTCTTTTGTAATTATTTTTTGAGCTGTTATGCCGTGTTGCGCTACCTTCGTCTTTAGCCTAGATATTTAAGGGATTTATTTTTTTAAATATTATGGTTACATAACGCTTTTTTGTATTTAGCTTATTTATGATAATTATTCAACGTTAGAGGCGGGCATTGGCACTGCCGCCCCGGGAACCATTCGTTGGATGAGCAACACCTCATAAAAATGGGTATACAATAATTTTGAAAATTATATTTTTATAGGGCCGTTTTTGTGAAAAATGACAAAAAGGGTGGGGGTACAATATTGAAAATCTACCAGGAGCACATAACACGCAAGAGTAAAATTTAACAGAGAATACATTTATTTACTGGACAACTTAGACCTCACTTTTCAAGTATTAGTTGAGATTGTTTTGGAAAAGTTTCACTTCTACCGCGTGTAAACTGCACTCGAATTTTTTTTGACAACGTACGTAGGTACCTACTCGGATAGTATATATTCTGAACATTTCTAAAAAAATGAGTAAATTTAAATAAAGATGGTCCAATTTTTTTTTGCGAAATGGTGTAGGTACCTTTTGAATACTGTACGGGAACTAATCGTTCGTACATTTTGCATTAAATTTCAATGTGAAAACCGCACAAGAGTCCCAATTACTGCCGTCCGGAGTCAGTGCGACTACGGCGTCCCCAGTTGGGTTTAGTTTAAGTTTCTGAAAAATTCTGAATAATACATTTTTATAGCGCCGTTTTTTGAAAAACTACAGTAAGCTGCACTCGAATTTTTTTTTGACAACGTCCTACTCGGATACTATTTATTCTGAACATTTCTAATAAAATGAGTAAATTTAAATAAAGATGGTCCAATTTTTTTTTGCCAAATGGTGTGGGTACCTTTTGAATACTGTACGGGTTCATACATTTTAAATTAAATTTCAATGTGAATACCGCACAAGAGTCTCAACTACTGCCGTCTGGAGTCAGTGAGACTACGGCATCCCCAGTTGGGTTTAGTTTAAGTCTCTAAATTTTCTGAATAATACATTTTTATAGCGCCGTTTTTTGAAAAATTACTTTCAGTTATAAGTTCAAAAATTTCCGAGATCCAACAATTTTTTTTTTCCAAAATTAAAAAATTTCCAGAATCCAATAATTTTTTTTTCCAAAATGGAAAAGTTTCACTTCTACCGCGTGTAAACTGCACTCGAATTTTTTTTGACAACGTACTCGGACACTATATATTCTGAACATTTCTAATAAAATGAGTAAATTTAAATAAAGATGGTCCAATTTTTTTTGCCAAATGGTGTAGGTACCTTTTGAATACTGTACGGGTTCATACATTTTAAATTAAATTTCAATGTGAATACCGCACAAGAGTCCCAACTACTGCCGTCTAGAGTCAGTGAGACTACGGTATCCCCAGTTGGGTTTAGTTTGTCTCTAAAATTTCTGATTAATACATTTTTAAAGCGCCGTTTTTTGAAAAATTACTTTCAGTTCAAAAATTTCCAAGACAAAAATTTTTTTTTTCCAAAATTAAAAAAATTTCCAAAACTTAAAAATTTTTTTTTTGAAAATTCAAAAATTTACAAAATCCAAAAATTTTTTTTTTGAAAATTAAAAAATTTCCAAAGTCCAAAATTTTTTTTTCAAAATCCAAAATTTTTTTTTTTTTAATTACACCCTACAGTACCCGAGATGGATATCAAATTACACGTCTCGACCTACACAAACCGAAGGGCTGACTGAAAAAATTGAACGATAAACTCCGAAGACCCTCTTAGGCTCTATTGGTTTTTCTAATTTAAATTAAATGAAATACTGAACGCCCTGAGTCGGGCGGCTGGATTGGTTCAGTACTGAATTGAGCGGTAAGCTCCTGGGATGATTTTAAAGTGTCGGCGACCAAAGTGGCACAGTGGTAGGAGTCTTTGCAACAGTAAATTATACGTTACGGGTAACAAATTACAAACATCGTTTTTTTCTCTACCTATTTTATTTAACACACACTCTTCGCTTCATCCGCGTTCACACGTCAAATCGCGTAGTGTTTAACCCCTTGGTTGCCTCTGCAACAGGCAAAGCTAGTATATATTATTGCACAGTTTTTCGAAAAACTCACTTTTTCCTTTACGCGAAAAACGACCTTGCCGCCCCTTAAGTTCGCCCACCCTAAGGATCGCTTTCGCTTATTTGATTTTCAGTACACCAAGAAATTAAGATTTTTAAGAATTTTTAAGACTTTTTTCTCATACAAAGTGCAATTTGCTAGGGATTTATTCTTAAAAATTTTACGGCGTTGCTAGGAAAAAATGGCATTTTATAGGTGCGTCACGGAATTCGAGATTGCGTCAAAAATAACCCTTCCGCCGGAGATGTTTTACGACAGATTCGTAGTAGAGAGTATTATTAAGATTTTAAAACCGCGACATGTAACGCATTTCATCCAAAATGTTCTGCAATATTCCAAAATACCTTGCATTATTTTTGACATTTGCTAAGATTTCACTACCGTCGAAAGTGAAAAATTTGGCGGCCAGTAGAATAAGTCGTCGAGTAGGTACTTAAATTCGATTAAATTGACTAATAATTGATAATAAAAAACAATCTTGAGTTTCAAGACACGTCAGTTAGGAGAAAATTATGATTTAGCCGTATAAAATAACGGCTTCAAGCCTGTTTCGGAGTCGACAATTTGAAAACGCCTCTGCGGCTCGAAAACCGATTCTGGCTGTAATGTTTTTGAATATTATGGAGGTCGAGAGATTAAAAAAACATTTTCAACGGCCGTAACATACGCAAACCATTAAAAATATTTCACTATACGCTACGGAAAATATGACGTTTGAGAAAAATAACGTGCTTTGAAAATCCCACAGAAGAGAATATATTGCTGGCCATATAAAAAGAACACGTTTAATTACAGGGTAGGTACTTTTCCGTTGAATTATTACAAATTTGTTCGTAAGATGAACGGATTTTTTTAAGGAAATGCTTAGGTACCTACATCAATATTGTTTGTCTGCGTAAGAACCGGGTAGGTACCGGCTTACGCATCGGTTCTTTCCTTCAGATATCAAATAAAAAATTAATGATTTGAAATAAAAGAAATCACTCGGGATGGTCGCAATTTTTGCCAAAATGCATTATTTCAGGTATGTAGACTTTTGTAGTTATGAAGGAAATTAGTACTAAATAAATCGGAACGTTTTTGAAGTAAGATGGGTCCAAATACAATGCTAAACACTTTTCTTTTATGATTGTGTGAGTAAAAATTCGAACTAAAAATGACAATGAGGGCGCTGTACAATATTGAGTTTCCATCAGGAATACACATTTTGCAAGAGTAAAATATTGAATAAAATATGCTTATTTCCTAGACTAGGTAGGTACTTAAATACCTAGGGACTTTTTTCTTTTAAAAATAAAAAAAACATGATATCAAATAAACAGAAACAAACAAAGATGGTCGTATTTTTTTGCCAAAGTCGATAGGTACCTATCATTTCAAAACCAAATTTCAAAATTAAAAAATTAGGATTCGTAATATTTATTCAAAAAATATGTAGGTACTCATGTGCACCTGCCCTGATTTATTTTTTATATGAACGATTTTGCATTAAAATTATTATTTGTTAAATAATTTTGAAAAATACATTTTTATGGCGCCATTTTTGTGAAAAATGACAAAAAAGATGACGTACAATATTGAAAATCTACCAGGAGCACATGATGTATCACTATAGAGTTCAAGTGGGGTGGGTCGCGAACTCACATGTCAAACTTTTGTCAACAAACCGGACCTCTCAGCGGTTTCGGTTGTTGTTTTACGACAAACGGCATTACGGCCGAAAAATCGATCCTGGCTAAAATGTTTTTGAAAAATATTATAGTCTAGATGTCTCCTCAACTAATTCGATCGTCATTACATACGCATCGCATGTGAAATATTTCAGGGCAAGCTAAACAAAATCAGATTTTTCCACGAAAAACACGTGCTTAGAAATTTTTAGTTTTTCATTCCTGGGTAGGTACTTATTTGACGACGACGTACTTCATTGAAAAAATTTGAAAAGAAATGCGTAGGTACTTTCACGAATAGGTAGCTTCACAATAAATTAGGTTTTAATGCAATACTAGGGTAAAGTTGTTTCAATAAAGTTGAATAATTCAACAATGTTTTTAAAGTTAATTTTCACGTTCTGTGTAAGTTCTATTCGAGTTCTGTTGTTTTATCGTTATAGGCCAGTCGCATCATAAAACTGAAATAATTACAGAACTTTAATAGAATTTGAACAGAACTTTCACAGAAGGCTAAAATTAACTCGATTAGTACATATTTTCTACACAAAATTGTAGAATATATGTACAGGGAGACATCTAGCGGTGAAGAATGTAAGTACTGATTATTTTCATAAGAAAAATTCACACGAATTTATTCTTTTTTTATTTTATGGCGAGGGGGACGGAAATTTGACATTTCGAACGTACATTGCGTGGTCGAAGATATCGTCAAAAATACGCATTCTGGCCAAGATGTTTTTGAATTAATCTTAAGTAGAGAGTTACTACAAGCAGTTAAAACTGTGACATGGTTCGCTTTCCATTCAAAAGGTTACACAAGAGTGCATTTCACAATGACATGTTTTGACACTTTACGTAAAAAGCATTTTCCTCTAAAATATCTTTTGGCTTTCTAGCCAGTATAAAACCTAATTTTCTTACAAATAAATTCAGGCTGGGTAAATTTTCTCCAATATTGCAACACCGAAAATGAAAATTTTTCCATAACCCTCTTGAACTTACGAAATCACCCCATAATACGTTTTTGTATGAAGATTTTTTTTTAAAGATGGCGGATTTCAATTTTTACGGCTTGGTGCGGTTAAAATTCAAGCGGGATTAGTCCAAGTTTGTGAGTTGGTCTTGCATGTGTAAAAAATATAAATACAGAATATTGTAAAACTGCAAATTATGAACTAGGTAGGTACCCGATAAACGGATTTAACTGATAAATTGGGCTCCAATATAGCTCACATTAGGATTCGTATTATTTATAAAAATAAATACTTCTGCGAACTTTTTTTCATTGAAGTGATTATTTGACAAAAAATTCTGAATATACATTTAAATGGCGCCGTTTTTTTTTTAATTACTGTAAGGAAACTTAGTACCTACTCGCGCACTATGAAATAATATTTTCTCTGTAATTTTTTTACTGGAATAAAAATAAGTTTAAGTTTCTAAAAAATTCTGAATAACACATTTTTATAGCGCCGTTTTTTGAAAAAATACTACAAGGGCCCCAAGTACCTACCCGTGCACTCATGTGTAGGTACCTACCCTGATTTATTTTTTATATGAACGATTTTGCATTAAAATTATTATTTAAGAAATAATTTTGAAAAATACATTTTAATGGCGCCGTTTTTGTGAAAAATGACAAAAAGGGTGACGAACAATATTGAAAATCTACCAGGAGCACATAATACGCAGGAGTAAAATATTACAGACGATACATTTATTTACTAGACCAGGGAGGCAATTCTTTCATTGACAAAAATGATTAATTTAAATAAAAAGAAACATCCGAAGACGGGAGTTTTGAAGTGATACTTCTATAGCACTGCTGTGATTTGGATTTCGGATGAAACGGAAATGACGATTACTCCACCTGCGACAATGGTCAATTTTTTTTTGCCAAATGGTGTAGGTACCTTTTGAATACTGTAAGGGTTCATACATTTTAAATTAAATTTCAGTGTGAATATCGCACAAGAGTCCCACCTACTGCCGTCTGGAGTCAGTGAGACTACGGCATCCCCAGTTGTGCTTAGTTAAAGTTTCTAAAATATTCTGAATAATACATTTTTATAGCGCCGATTTTTTTAAATTAGTGCAAGGGCAAAATTTTTTTTTTTATATCCAAAATCCATTTTTTTTTCCAAAATTAAATTTTTTTTTTTAAAATTCAAAAATTTCCAAATCCAAATTTTTTTTTTCCACAATTAAAAAATTTCCAAAATCCATTTTTTTTTCCAAAATTCAAAAATTTCCTAAATCCAATTTTTTTTTTCCAAAATTAAAAAATTTCCAAAATCCAATTTTTTTTTCAAAATCCAAAATTTATTTTTTTTTAAATTACACCTTACAGTACCCGAGATGGGTATCAAATTACGCGTCTCGATCTACACAATCCGAAAGGCTGAGTGAAAAAAATAAGCGATAAACTCCTAGGACCATTTTTTGAGATAAAGCTCTAATGGTTTTTTCTAATTTAAATTAAATGAAATACTGAACGCCCTGAGTCGGGCGGCAGGATTGGTTCAGTACTGAATTGAGCGGTAAGCTCCTGGGCCGTTTTAAAAGTATCGGTGACCAAAGTGGCACTGTGGTAAGAGTCTTTTCAACCGTAAACTATACGTTTCGGGTAACAAATTACGCGTATCGACCTGCATAACCCAAATGGCGCAGTGAAAATTTGAGCAGGAAGCTACTTGGCCTCCTTTTGCGAGAAAAGGCCCGTACTGAACGCCTTGAACCGGGTGACCGAAGCAGCCCGAGAGCGGATGTACGAAATTGGGCTGTCAACTGCCTGTGCCCTTTGTAGGCGCACACTCCTTGCTTTATCCACATTCAAACATCGTTTTTTCTTCACCTATTTTATTTTACACACACTCTTCGCTTCATCCGCGTTCACACGTCAAATCGCGTAGTGTTAAACCCCTTGGTTGCCTCTGCAACAGGCAAAGCTAGTATAATGTATTGTATTGTTATGTACCGGCACCCATTTAAAGCGAGTGCGGACGCATTGCCGATGACAACCCATTAGCGTTAACCCTCTCGTCCGGAAACCGCTGCGTTCTGCCAATAACTTGTCTCATTATGTTATGCAAACACTTTTGCCAGACTATCCTCGCCACCTACCTCCTACCCCCTACTCCCTCAACGCGCCAACCCGCTGCATTAATAATGTGCAAACATACGATGGCCTTTGTGGTAGCCTAAATAATATCACGGTTCGCTTCCCGTTTACCTACACCATTATTTTGATATTAAATGGTCCATCCAGGGTGTTACCCACATACTGTCAGTATGAAAGACCACCAAAAGTAACCGTTCTGCACATTGCCTATTTTTAGAAGATTTTTAAACCCGTAAATTTGTTTGTACCTATGTAAGACAATATACTTCTTTAAATGCTGCTTTAGACATTTGGCGAGAGATTTTTGATCTTTTTTAAATGATTTTAAACGAGTCGTGTTTTATTAAATATTTTCATAATTTTCACTTAGTTATAAACTTTTTTTTAAATATTAGACCGCTCTCTCTAACATTCGTATTTACATTTTTTTATATGAATGCCAGTGAGACTATGGCATCCCCAATTGGGGTATGTTGTGAGGCTGAAGGTAGTGGGGAGGGGAAGGAGATGGGGAAGAGAAAGTTGGGAAGTACCAGGCTATTCAGATCTGGTCACCAAACACGGCCAAAGCCATTTCAAGCAACGTTTCAATTCTGAATGTTGATCTTACACCAGGGCGATACTGAAAGTATCTTCCACTCAGGAACGTGCTGCAAATATACTTTATATTATTATAAATGAATAAATTGTAAAATAACACAAATTAACAAATAAAATTTATTTGCCACGCCGGAATTCGTTCCCGCAACCTTCGGAATGCTAGTCAAGAGCCTTACCGCTGAACTGCGCCGGTCGTCTAACATATACATATCTCTCTTTGAAATCATCTTCTTCTTCTTTTTGAACACTTCCCACTGGGCCTTAAACACGGATTGACTGTTTTTTTTTAATCACACGTAATTACAAAACTTGTCAAATTGCAGTAAAAATATTCCCAAATGAAATTCGATTTTAAATAGGTTCCCTGTTTTTGACGCATCCCAAAATGAAATACTGAATTTGAAAGCAGATGAAAGACTTTCAGTTTTTAATATTACAAACGGATATTCTTAATTGAAAATCCATAATAAAGTTTTACGATGTGTTTGTGTCTTTTCGTGACACATATAGCACAAAAACGCTTCTACGGACTATACTTCATAGAAACCCGGGTTCATAGAAAGAATTTCAGGAAATTAAACCCCCCTCTTTTTCAAATTAACCTAACACTAGATCCGAGTACCTGTATCCTATTTGTGTGCTCACCTAGTGTAATTCACATCATTGGTTGTGCCCAGTCGCGTGCAATGACATGAGGGTGACGCTTTGCTCATTCAAAATGCACATTAGGTTGGTACTTAATGCAGCCGATCCGCGATCGCTGCTTCAGAGTTAATCGAGCGATCACTGCATCGCAAATTCACCATTATTTAGTCATATTAAAAATTGCAGGATCAAATTACGCTTTATGCATAATTATGAATGAAAAAATGGTTGAAACTTGCGAAAGACTGAAAAGTTTGACATAATTTTCGATGTACAGGGTGTAAAAGCACGTACCCGAAGGATTTTAACCAGCGATTCCTGAACATATTTGGTGTCAAAAATGTACATGTCATTTTACTGTCCGACGATATTTTTTATCAATTAAAAACAAATAAAAAATTCAAAGATCACACTCCTTGGCGTCGCGACGGGATCACGTGATACTATTTCGTGTGTCACCGTGCTGCTGGAACAAGACAGAGTGCTTATCACGTGACCCACTAGGCCAGGAGTCGGAATTTGCGGCTTTTTGCATAGTCTGCGTCTGCGGCTCTGCAGACAACAATTGCAATTTCACCTCTACTCAACTAGCTTTATGAGATGGATCCGCCGAACGATTATTTTTTGCATTCTGAACACAAAATTTGTTTTAATTTAAAAAAACGAGTGTGCTTTAGACCACACGACTGAAGTAAAACTTCTTTATGCTTCGTTCGCCTCGCCCGATCACACTTTTAGTAACGCTCTCGTCACGCATTCACCAGCTTACTCCCCAAGTCAAGTGTGCGTAAAAAAGTTTTACTTCAATAAGGAATCTATGCGCGAGTCTGTTTATAGAAACATTTACAACCCCCTCCCCCCCGTTATAATATGGCTCTCTGATATATTTGTTATATCTACAAATTGGCTCTTCTCACTTGACAAACTGCCGACCCCTGCACTAGGCTCTACCCGACCACTCAGTTGCGACGTGTGATTGAAAAATATTTTTAATATTTTTCAATTGAAAAAATATATCATCGACAGCAAAATGTCATCATATAAATTTTATTGCAAAGCGAAAACAAATACGCCGAGACCTGAGGGGTAAAATATGATAAAATTGGAAAAATACTTTTTTCCGGTGACCGGACAACTCGGAATGAAACCAACTCAGAACCATCTCAGATAAGTCATTTAGAGTGATAAACAAAAATAATTAAAAAATTGGTTAAATAGGTTACGTTAGGTTAGGGTTGTCGGCTAATTTAAAATTATTTTTTTCATACCTTTTAATGACTTTTCAAGGAGGTGTTGAGTTGACTTTATTATCAGTTGGCATGGAGGTGTTGAGTTGACTTTATTATCAGTTGGCATGGAACCCTTTTTTGCATACTAGATCGATGATCAATTCACAGAACTACTAGTATAATTTTTGAAGATTTGACTGAATAATTTTCAATACTTTGTACTTATATACATAGGCTCATGGTTATTCCCTTGTGGTAAAGACTTCTCGTAGTATTTATTACACACATATATAACTTAACAAGTATTAGATTTTCAATACAACGTGCTGAGAATTCCCTGGTCCGACCAAGTAGCGTAAAGGTAAACTGTCAACACAGTCCTGAAATGCAAGAATTTATCAGCAAAACAAATAATTCATTTTCACTGTTTTGCTGACTCATTAGAAAAAATCTTGAATTTGTCTGTTTGTATCCATTTGTATTCATCTCGCGTCGTTCCAATTTCGCAGTTCAAAATCTTCATCAATTTTCAATCTTCCACCGAGCTCGCTTTTCAAACACTTAATCTCCAAGTCACACAACTCCAAACATTTCATCTCGGCGCCAATCACTCGAGTCCCCCTCCAATACATTATACAATGCGAGATTCTACAAAAGCACAAACGCAGCCTCCGTCTGTAACAAATTGTGTAATTCTATTATACCTAGTCTTCGATCCAAACTGTCAGTAATCGCTCCGGGGCTGACTTAAGCCAAAAAGAACGAGTTTTTGTTCTTCAAAACAAAATCGATTTCTCTTTGAAAAGCTCCTTCCACCTCCCTCTTCTATGGCGTATCTACAGTTTACACGGCTAATGCCTCCAATAAACTTTTATCCAATCCCTTTTTTATGTCTGTAATTTCGTTTTATTTGAACAATGAAGGATGCTGTATTGTATCTGTCCGAATTTTTAAAATTAATTGGATCAAGCCAGTATTCAAATAATCTTAGAGTTTTGTCAGATTTAACATGTAAGCATGTACTTTAATTGTAAATTTGATGCTCTAATTATTATTACTATTGAAATCTACGGCTTTCAATTTAGGATGCGGTGTATGGTTACCGCCGCCCTGAGAACCATTTATTGGATGACCTACATCCATGTCATAAGTCACTCCCGAGTTTTTACGTTTGGTAACTAAACAAGGATGCCCGGGTTTATCGGGTGAGGTGTGTCTGGGTCTTGGTGGCACCAGTTGCGCGGAGGGCCTGCTCGGGAGAGGCCGGTTTGACCTCTCCAGCTGGTCTCCCTCCACCCATCGTCTTCCCTCAACCCACCTCCAAAGAGCTTCCAAATCTACGCCATGGGGGAAATTATTTTCCTCAGGGCCTCCTGTGTTGGGTTAATGTTAAAAAAATGTGATATTAGCGGCCTTTGAAATGTGAATCTTAAGGAAAATGATTACATGAACAAAAAACATAACAAACCAGGAAATGTCATGCTCACATTACCAAATAGTACTTTATGAAAAAACGAAGTTTTTTTAACAAAAGTGTGAATATTATATTATTAAAAAGATAATAAGAAAGCGTTTGCACTCCTGGCCAAATTTAAAAATATTTTGAAATTATGCCATCTCAAATTACTCGTATTATGATTGATACCTTTTTTGAAAAAGTTAAGATTTCAATAATTGTCGTGGCGGAGGAACTTAAGGAATTCGACCGGACTGTCCTCTTCCATTTCTTTTACTATAGAAAACTATGACAACTTTAATAATAATAATAAGTTATTTATTTCAGCCGAACAGAGCGGTGGGTGCAATACTCTGTCAGCCATATAAAAGTATACATTACATACTATATGAAAAAGAAAAAATAAATTAATAAAAAAAGATTTAAAAAGAAATATATATACACATATTTAGTACTCGTATATCTACTATGGGGGCTTCAGATGAATTCTCCATGTTTGGTGAAGAGGCACGCCCTGCCACTGGGCCACGGCCAGGACGAGAGTGTTCTCCGATCTTTGGTAGCGCTGTCTCACCCCGGCTATTCTGTAATGTATCATCTCTGATAATTTCAATTTATGTATATGTATTTTATTTCAAAGTATCGAATATGAACGATTCATTTTGAGAGTTTAGAGAGGAGATCCTGTAAGGGGAAGACAAATTTAGATAGACCTTGATAAATAAACAACTAAACAGGATATTTGAGAATTAAAACCAAAAGTGTGTGATTCCTAACCACCCAATCTCTAAACCACGTTTATTTATCAATGCTTCCAATGCTCCTCACCACAGCTGTAAAGTTATTTTTGGGAGGTCCATTAAACTTAAACATAAATTAATAAATAGTTAAGAGAGTGCAAGAAATCATGTTATGATGTATGTGAGAGTGTTTTAGTGGCCAACCTGACCGCGCAGGTGTTAGAGCGAGACGGCAGATGCCGGAGGTTTTAATAAGCATTGTCAGCTAGGGACTCGCTCTCTCAATCACAGGCCAGCTCTTAGGTTACAACAAAAGTATTGTGAATCTCGTGTATAAATAAATATATCTGTTATTCAGACCACGAGTAATTATTCAAAGGGAATAATCCACCCACAAAGATCTCTTCCCCATCCAACATAACAATGTATAAACTTTGGTTTGATGATTTCATAAACTTTGAACAGAAATGTTAAAATTGCATTGTTTTTATTGCATGGTTTGGGTAAATCAAGCCAAATGAGTTGCACAAATGCACAAACTAGAAAATTATGTTCTTGAATTTTAGTAGGAAGGAAACAAACCCAATTTTACACATGTGATAACTGAATCCTGAATGAAAATAACGGTTTAAAATTTAACTAGGAACGCATTATCGTGAATCGTAATGACTGACTTAGCTCCTTAAAACGTAATAAAACCGGGTTTATGCATCTGAGGTTCATTAAATCTTCTATTTATCACCGGATATCATTAAGCAATTAAACAGTGTAACAACTCCCTTTGCATCGATTCTTCCAGAGTTCAACGGCCCTTTAATTATATTCTATTATACATTTTATTATAACGTAAGTACTCCGGGGGCTTTCTTCTACTTCCGAAATAGTTCATTCTCTCCCCTCGCAGCTTGTATTCTGTCCTGATTTAGTGTCCCACCACCAATCACAACAGATCCGTAGATCGAGATTCCTAACTAATTAGTGTTGTTTTATAACGCCAGACTTCTCTCCTTCTTGTTTGATACGGCCGAAATCCTCGACAGTCTTTCTTATTTGTTTAATTTATTTACCAGGGGAATGCGTGATAGGAGGTCAGTGGAGAAGAGAAGAGAAGCGAGTGTCTAATGGCTTCTAGTGCCTTTCGTGAAATTGATACCTCTCCCGCATTATCGGTGTTTGATGTGGGGTACCGCAGGGTACCGTACTGGTACCTCTGTTATACCACGAGGTTCAGAAGCACCATTAATTGCTTTAGACCTCGTGGCTTTTACTCGGTGGGGTTACTAGGCGTGCTGGGGGGGCGGACCGCAACATCGTTGATGTATTGACGAAACATTTTGATTAATTAAAGACGTGATTTAAATTCATTAGCATGTCTAAATATTTTAATGAACGACATGTTTCTAAAATTTCAAAGAATATCATAATCGTGACGATTACGTATATATTATTTATATTATATATTCTGTACGATGTGATATTATAAATGAAATGCAGTAACTGTTTTTAAGACCACTATTTATTAATGTTTTAATGGCCGACCAGGATACACTTATGCCTATTCTGCACCAAAGCTGTTGAAACTTGGATCCCTCAAAATAAAACCGGCCAAAAACAGGAACCTGGCTGTACAGATCTAGTAACCAAACACGGCTAAAGCCATTACAAGCAGCGTTTCAATTCTGAATGATGGTTTTACACCAGGGCGATATTAACAGTATCTTCCACTCTAGAACGTGCCGCAAATATACCTTACATTATTTTAAAATAAAATTGTGAAAACACAAATCAATCAAATAAAATTTTCTTGCCTCCTGTTTATAATTTTAATTAACGAATTAGTCGCTAATTATGTTAATTGAGGTGTGTAGAAGCAAAGGCAGTAGGCATCTCCACTTTCGTTTTTTTTTTTAAAGGCAAAAACACATTTATATAGTTGCCTTTGATACGTATTTTCAAACTCTGATTTTGACGGGAGAAAGCTGACAAACTCATCTTTATCCCATCAAAATCAGAGTATGAAAATATGTATCAAAGGCAAAGATATCAATGTGTTTTTTACCTTTTTTTCAAAAAAACGAAAGTGGAGATTGCTGCCTTTGCTTCTACACACCTCAACCGCGTTCTTCTACAAATTTTTAACAAATCCTTCAGTTCATTTACAAGTAACATTCCGATAGTCATTGTTCTTTAACGTTTTCGTTTTGGAAAGGGACTAAACTTGGTTGTTATTCATACACACGTTATATTAGTGCTTTAGCAGTTTTGAGTTGTTTCTCTCAGAACTCTGTTATAACATAATAAATAAAATCAAACTCGAGTCAATTCTCTTCTAAGGCATTTTAATTCAAGTTCAATGAAGGAAATGATCGATGCTAAGTAGAGTACCTGCATCTTGCATTCATAATTAATTAATTGTAATAAAATTCACTCATTATTCAATTATTATTCAGGTGGCGCTCCTTTGATCAAGTAAGTAAGAAAAAATATATAAATAAACATAATAAGTAACATTGTTAGTAATTGATTTAATCCCTCATATACAGTCAAGTTTTTTCAAAGAAATACA
Source organism: Glyphotaelius pellucidus (assembly GCA_936435175.1). Lineage (NCBI taxonomy): Eukaryota > Metazoa > Arthropoda > Insecta > Trichoptera > Limnephilidae > Glyphotaelius > Glyphotaelius pellucidus. Next base: position 32,798,033 of record OW386549.1, read on the forward strand.
TCTGGAGATGCCGTGAATGGCATTACCATAATAATTGTTGCATTCATTGCACGACTTGATTGATGCATAAAATGCGGATAATGGGAGCTATCAATGCAGAATGCTAAAGTGCATTTGGCAAGAAAACGGACTTTTGCGGAATTTCTTCATTTTATTGATGCGTTGAAAGAATAAATTATTGCAAGATTAAACATACAGGTTGATTCGTGCTTTGTTAAAGATTGTAATATTGAACGTGAGTTTATTTTGATATGAGGTGTCAAAATGTTTAGGATATACGAAATTTGAACTTTTGTCTTTGATGTTTTTTCCAAGGAAGGATTATTTATTTTTTTAATTATTGGCTAAGCGTAGAGAAGTCTTGTTGTATCTGGACCAATACATTTGGCATTTCATTTGTTTGTTACTTTCCGGTTCCGATTCAAGATGGTGGACGTATTGGATACATTTTTTTAATTCCACCAGAGTTCTACTCGTTACAATTATTACAAATATTATGTATTATTGTTTTATTAACTTTTTAAAATACATAAAATGCCTACTAGTTTCATCAAGTCATCAAAACTTCTTCTAGGCCCAGGCAATAATTATTAAGTAAATATTACAAATGAATAGATATTGTTTTTTTGTTGTTAATTTAAATGTAATAAAAATTCTTAACATATTTAATATTAAATATTATATTTTTGAAACTTAAATCAATTTGCGCTTTTTAAAAATACCCTGCGCTAAAGTGGAGTTAGGGTGACTCGTAAAGCGGTTCTTCATTGACTAGTCACACATTGATAAATAAAAGATAAGGTACCTACCCAACTACTACAAAACTAGACATCCTTGAGCTAGGTTTATGGAAAACGTGGTAAAAGGAAGACGCGGTTCCTCTATCTACATATACTCTTCGTAACAGGATATTTTCTCTGTTTTTTTTTATTTAAAAAAAATTTAAGGATAAAATACGAAAACGAATGTATTTTTATGTTGACGAATAAATTTTCTACAACGATTTTAAATGAGCCGTTTTCGATTTGCCGCCAAAATGACATGTTCATTTTTATTCGTGAACTCGGCGGCGTCGACGTCACGCCAGGCAACATTGGAGATAGCCGTCTTACCAGATAGGCGTTTCTATGTCATAATGACGTCATAGTCAATTGGAACCCTTTCGGAATGTACAGTTTTTCAAATCAATAACTATGCATAAAATTATTAAAACTACACTTTTGTTTTAAAATTATTAAAACTACACAAAACCACACATGGACAAAGACACTTTCAGTATTATGCAACCAAACTTTTTAATTGCATGCCCATTACTTTGAAACAAATACTATCTGCAAATACATCTACAAACATTCATAAAAAACATATCACTGACTGGATTAAAAATCAAGATATTAACTTTATACAAAACATTATTATTCCCAACCAAACATAACAATATTATAAAAAGTATAAAATTAAATAAACCTAAAAATTAAGTAGTTTTTCAAGTATCCAATAACTATACATACACTTACAATTTATATATGTGTGTACATATATATATGTGTATGTGAATGTGTATGCGGATGTATACGTATGTATATATATATATATTTATATGCATGTGTGCAGGTACATGTATTTATATGGATGTGTATGTATGTGTATGTTTATATATATATATATATTTTTTTATATTCCTCTAATATATTTAAATACTTTTTTTTCTCTTCTATATAACCAATGTACAATAACTGTTAAAATTTGAAAAAAAAAATACATATAAAACTTTATATTACAACACATAAATACTTGTCACACATAAACATAAATAAACACGTAAACACCTCAGCACAGGTTCTCCTAGTGAGGTGTTCACGAAACATACAACAATACCTATCCACAGTTTCACCTTCATAAACCTACCTTACACCCAACATAATAAAATTATAAAATATATTATGTAAAAATGTTTTCGAAATTGATCTATAGGTAAATACTGTAATGTATAGAAATAAATAAAATAAAAAAAAAATAAAAAATAAAAATACAATGATCAGAATCAGAAAAATAAACTTTAAAATTTTCATACGTTTTTAACGGTGTTCGTAGTTTTTTAAAGTAAAACTTGTAAAATTAACTCTTAATTTCGGAATAACAGAAGAATGTGTTTTTGAGTTTCCTAACAGAGTTCTGCAACAATTGCGTCATTTCTTCCCCTTTGCCTGCCCCTGCGGATGATATAGCGTGAACGATAATCAGTTAGTTTACTAAACAAAGCTACGTAAAATTACGCAAGTGCGTATTTACGAACATAATCAACCTAAAAAGAACAATACAGCGTCCCGCGTGTATCTCGCGCACCCGTCATCTCATCTCTCGTAAATCTCATCTCTAGATAAACACCACGCGGCATCCGAGAGTTATCCCTCCCGGCACTGGACCAGATAGAAGATATTCGGTGGGGAATGTTTGCATTGTCTCCAAACAGATATAAATTACACATCAAAGCTTCGAGCTTTTGAATATCTCGGGCATTGTTTGGTTTTGAAGTTAACTGTTGTATTATTTGTTTTTGAATATCCCACCGAATAATATTGTGTAACATGTCTCGGCAGCGCTCAGACTCGATGTTTTTGGAGGTTTTGGGGTGGATGAGGGGAAAGGGAAGAAGATTGCGAAGATGAGGGGTTCGTAAGTATCTGGCTATTCAGATTTGATGACTAAACATGACTAAAGTCATTTCAAACAATGATTCGATTATTTTATTTTATATTTTTCCATTTACTAAAGAAAACATGGTACATAATATTATCTGTATATTCCTCCCCATTAGACTCCTTTTCCAAGGCAGACTGTACATTGTTGTATTGGTGTTAAATTATAATTTTGGGATTTCCTCATCTTCACAATTGTTATTTTCCTCATCTTCATGTTTGTTGATTTCCTCTCCTTCATATTTGTTGATTTCCTCATCTTCATATTTGTTGATTTCCTCATCTTCATGTTTGTTGATTTTCTCATCTTCATGCTATCTGCTACACATAAATACATACATATCCTTAATACGATTCAAATAGGAATCATAAAGACCATATTGAAAGTACCCATTAGAACGCCTTCAATTGAAATTTTCAATAGCTTTGACGTACCAAATGTGCAACAAATATGTGCCAAAAATATATTATTAAAGCTTTTCAAAAATACTGAATCCTCCACTAGACCGTGTATGCACAACACAAGGTCGAATAAAAATGATATAAAAAACATTCCAATTTACAAAACCACATTCGGACAAAGAAACTACTCATACTTTGTAACAAAACTTCATAACATCTTTCCCCAATACATAAAACTAATAAAAAATTCGAATATATACAAATCAAAAATAAAAATATGGCTTAAAGAGATCAATGAAAAAATCTTAATGGAAATACTAAAAACGACATAGAAGACAAATGAAATATATTTAAATAATTTTAGTCCGCCTCGCCCAGGACCCCCTAGTGAGGAGGACTAAGAAATACAATATTTAACATTAAATTCATCATTATATTTTGTATGTACAATTATTTTATATAGTCGCTAATAAAAAATAAAAAGAAATTTTTACTCCGAATGTGGTCTTTCGCCAGGGCAATACTCAGAATATCTATCAATCTGGGAACCTCATCAGTTTCAGAACCTAAATTCGACGACCTCCGTTGCAGAGCTGCGTGGTCCTTGGCTCATTTGGAGGTTGCCTATTCAAGGCTTCGGTTCAAATCTATTATTTAACAGCAGACCTTTCTTCGACCTTAGAAAAATTCTATTTGTAAAGTGTCAGCCGATATTTTAATTATTTGATTGTGAGCTTTTCACATTCATAAAGTTTTGTTCACTTTAGTAATGTAAAACTTTGATAAACGTTAACATCATGTGTGTGAGGGGGTTGCAAAGTTTTTTACATAATTTTTTGACCTTATAAAGGGGGTGCGACACTAAAAAAGGTTTAGAAACAATGCGTTACAGAATCCTCACAACAATCAGCAATTTGGAAAGTCTTTACCCCAACGCCGGACATTTAGACTTGTTTCATATTACAAAAAAAAAGATTCACTATGACTCATAACTTCTACGCCAATTTTTTTCTTTTCTCTTTATTTTTGGCTTAAAAATACATCACTTTCTCTTTAGAATTCTAGCTAAAACGCGTTGACGGAAATTTGTCGTTCTTACTCAGATTTAAAACATTTTCGCTGTGTTTTATAGTAACTTAAAACCCGAAATTCTCTGTAAAATATTTCCGAAATGAACACCAACTTGAGTCTTTACGCCTCGAGAATATCCTACTGGCATTTCAACACACGTAAAATATGATACACAACTGACTAACGAAGGGAACAATACAGAACCACCTCACAAATATAACATATCAAAAATATCCAGATCAATAAAAATTTTGCTAGATTTTGTTTGACTTTTTTGCGAAGTGCCACGACTTGTTGGATTTTTTGGAGCTTTCGAAATGAGGATATGCGATGCGTTTGATCGTAAAATGTTCGTTAAACTCCCCGCTTTCCTCTTATGGCGTATTCTGCTCCGCACGAAATGTAGAAGAAAAAAAAACACTGTTTTACGATATTTTCCAACTAGGTGGGTAGGTTTCCACTTTATTTTATTACGCACGTGTTGCCGCGACGTATTTTTAAGGCACATCGAAAGTTTGATAACTCAATGAGTGTCGAAATTTATTTTCAAACAGTCGTAAATAACTTCGTCAATATACTTGCAAAACTCTTCATTACAAGGATATTATGTAGAAAAGTTGTGATAATGGTTGCAAAGTGGCGCGCCTTTTTCATTTTTAGACCCGAAAATAATTTTTCTTACATTTTAAAAATATTTGGTTAACCCAAGGTTTCCAACCATCCGAAAACAGTGGGACCGAAGCAACCCCTCTGCATAAATTGGCGTTGGCTGTGTTTATTGATCAGATCTGAACAGCCTAGAATGTTTCATAACGCTACTTTGAATCTCGATGGGTTTGTTCTGTTTCACTTAGAAAAGGCCAGAATTTAAACCTATTGGTGAATTCGCACGGGGTACTAACACAGGCTGATAGTTGCCCGGCGGACAGCCGTTGTCAAGGAGACAAAAGTGTGTTGTTTTGGCAGTCTTCATATCGTATCGCTAATTTCAACATTCTAACGTTTTTATCGTGACATAAATTGAAACTCGTAAGGTGATAATACCGCCGTATTTCCCTTAATCGCTACAAAACTGACCATCGTAATTACCTGTGGTTCATCTAGACGCAGAATAGCAGAATCGACCACGAGGGACCTCAATTCGGGCAAGATCGCCAACTTATCGTGAGTACCCTTGTGATCCTACCTTTGCTATTTGATTCAGAAGATATACCATATCGAGATCTACAGGTATAGCTCTTGCGTAGAGTGAACATCAGCTTCACTCTAACCCTAATAAGGTGGTGCCATCAGCGCGCCTGCCTTATTCATTTTTGGTGCCGAAATCAGTGAAAACCTTTAGATATTAAATTCTTTCTATGGCAAAACGAAAGAATGTTATGAAATGTTTCGTGAATTTAAATGTCAATAATTTCGAACAGCGGATTTTGAACAGTGAATAATAGAATTAGGTACCTGGTTCTTAATCATTTACGGCCTACTGTAGGTATATTTGAATTTTAACGGATTCTATTTGTTTATTTAATTTTGTTGTCCAGATTATCTCGTCGGTACGTTTGTTTATTATTATAAAAATGGCTAGAACATTACAAGGCTTGCGTCGGATACGGAACGTAGCTATTAGCAGAATAAACAAAATGTACGAAGTCGCTCAAAGCGTTTTGCAAGATGCAAATAATTACGCACTATTTCTAGCGTATTACACGAGGTTGCAAAACATTATTAATGATTTTCAAACTGTTCACGTTGAAATCTTAGCTTTAGAAGAGGCAAACAAGGACATTGAAAATCAAGTTCGCGACGCTTTTGATGATGTTCATTTCAAAATCGTCGTAATTCACAAGGAATTAACGAATCAATCTTTCGAATCGGAGCCCGTGAACATTATTGTACCAAACCAAAACATTCAAACATTTCGTGATCAAACTCTTGTAAAACAAACATCATCGCTTCCTTGTGATATGGAGAAGGCAAAACCTGAAATTAAAGGGTCCTTGATTACGTCCACTTATTCGAAGTGCTCGTTTTGTGAGGGAACCCATTCTATTACCAAGTGCAAAGTCTTTGCGCTCAAATCGTTTCAGGATCGCGCTCAATTCGCCAAAGCACACCGTTGGTGCTTGAATTGTCTCACGCCTTCTCATTATCTCACGGATTGCAAATCTGTGTTTGATTGTCAGAAATGTCATCGGAAACATCATACTCTTCTCCATGGGGAAGAAAAAGGGTCCTTGATTACGTCCACTTACTCGAAGTGCTCGTTTTGCGAGGGAATCCATTCTATCGCCAAATGCAAAGCCTTTGGGCTTAAATCGGTTAATGATCGCGCTCAATTCGCCAAAGCACACCGTTGGTGCTTAAATTGTCTCACGCCTTCTCATTATCTCACGGATTGCAAATCTGTGTTTGACTGTCAGATATGTCATCGTAAGCATCACACTCTACTTCACAGGGAAGACAACATTCGTTCTGAAGAACAGTGCAAACGAGCCACCACGATTCAAGGAGCTTCTGTTTCTAACCCCCCAATTCTCGCTAATTTCGGTGACAGCTCCATTGTAAGTTTGCCAACTGCTCGTATTAGCAATCGTGATTCATCTGGCAGATTTCAAACGTTTCGTGCGTTGACCGATGCAGACAGTCTAGCGAAAATCGCAACTGATCGCACTGTCGAGCGTCCAGTCAGCTCTCAGAAAATCCGTGGCTTAGGCCAATCCTCTACAACCGCGTCAGATGTCACTAATTTAGAGGTCAATGTTAAGGGACAAATTATCGTCAACACAAAGTTACTTCCATCGCCAACGTTTCAATTCGAGAAGTTATCTTGTCATCAGTTCCGAGACAAACTTCTTGCCGACTCTGACTGTCACAAACTGATAACTGACACTGGACCGACTGATCTACTTCGAGATGCTGAGATCTTACCAACTCTTTCGAGACCCCACTCAAAGGGTGCTCTTCACCAGCCTTCAACTTTCATTTCTTTATTCGATTGGCTTCTTCTGGGCTCAGTTGGTTTTGATACCGATTACGAAACAAACTCATTCATCGTAACCAACAAGTACCGTCTCCCCGAAGAAGTCAAGCAACTGAGGAAGTTAGACACATTTCCTCAGTCTTCACAGTTCATTCTCGAAGAAAAACGTTATGAACAGGTGTACATCACTGATCACCCACGTGACCCTTCAGGTCAATTCATCGTAACCAACCAGTACCGTCTCCCTGAAGAAGTCAAGCAACTGAGGGAGTTAGACACATTTCCTCAGTTCGTTCCCGAAGAACAACGTTGTGAACAGGTGTACATCACTGATCACCCACGTGACCCTTCAGGTCAATTCATCGTTGCCTTGCCTTTTAGAGAAAAGGATAAACATATCGCTCTCCCAGGTTCACGCGAAGTCTCTTCGCGCGTATTCCATTTACTCGAACGTAAACTAACAGCAACGCTTGGTTTACGTAAACCAAACACCGCTTTCATAACTGACTACTTGCACAGTGGTCACATGACACGTGTTGCTGGGAAGGATTTACACAAAGAAAGGTATCACACACTTCTTCATTACATTCTTCGTCCGGGCGCCGTCATCACTAAGTTACGAGTGGTCTTCGATGCCTCAGTGATGGAGGTGAATGATTCATCGTCATATGATACCTTACTAATCGGTCTTAATCTTAAAAAGAACATTGTTAAATTTTTACTAAACTTCCGTACACCATCTCTAATGTTCTTTTCTAAGATGCGACAAATGTACTGCCAAATATTACTTCAAGAATCAGATCGCGTGTTCCAAAGAATAATTCGGTATTTTCGACCATCTGAACTAACACCGAACTTCCCATCACACCCTTTAACTTATGGTATCTCTGCACCTATTCCGACCCATCGGACTGTCAAACCGTTGACAGAAAACGAGGGTGATGGGTTACCGCAAACGCGCCGGGTGTCAACTTCGGACATCAATATCGACAATATCGTCATCGGCTGTTCCAGCCTAGTTCAAGCTCAACGAACGAAATCCGAAGTCATCAAACGTATTGAACGAGGTCAACTCGAACAACAGAAGTGGGATCGTAACAAAACGAAATTTCGCGCCGTTTTACCACCGGTATACTGTCTCACTGGTGTAATCTCAAAGCATGTTGTTAATCATTCTCTTATCCTTAAGGTATTGGGATGGAAATGGAAGCCACCAGACACTACACTCGATGACATTCGTCATGGGGTTCGTTACATCAACCAATTATCGCTTTTAACAGCTTTCGCAAATAATCTTTCACATAACGCATCATCAGTTGATAACCCAACAGATATCGCTTCACGTGGCCATTCTCTGGCCGATCTAATCCGTAACGTATTATGGTGGGCGGAGCCCTCCGGGTTTGTCCAGCCAAACGACTCTTGACCTATCCTAGATTGCAATTTTAATCAAACTGAATTTCATTCTGAGGAACGAGTTCAATCGTTATTAGCCCAACGGAATGAAAATGTGCTGGACTTCTTACTAAATAAATTCTATCGTATTCGGAAACTTCAACGCATTATCGGTTAATATTACATATTCGAACAAAACTTTCATCAACAAAGTCTCTCTTCGTTTGGATTTTCCTTTAAACCATATCGGAAGTTGTGTTCTTCTTAACCAAATATTGCAAATTACTCTCTGCGGATAATATGGTTAGAATCAAAAGTAAATATTTCGCTTATCGCTACATTCCGTACTATGAATTGATCTTTTATTACAAGACCATTCACCAAATCATGTCCATTGCCTAGTCAATTTAACTAATTGTCATCGTTTCGCGTTTCGTTTCGTTCTACATTTACGTTAAAGTTAATCTTATATTCTATTCGTATTCTTTTCGTTCACATAACATTTCATAACGTTTTGCGCTTCGTTTAAGGTTTAAACTTTTTCTTAAAAAATACACTTTGCTGTATTTTGGTGGGCGGAATGTTTCATAACGCTACTTTGAATCTCGATGGGTTTGTTCTGTTTCACTTAGAAAAGGCCAGAATTTAAACCTATTGGTGAATTCGCACGGGGTACTAACACAGGCTGATAGTTGCCCGGCGGACAGCCGTTGTCAAGGAGACAAAAGTGTGTTGTTTTGGCAGTCTTCATATCGTATCGCTAATTTCAACATTCTAACGTTTTTATCGTGACATAAATTGAAACTCGTAAGGTGATAATACCGCCGTATTTCCCTTAATCGCTACAAAACTGACCATCGTAATTACCTGTGGTTCATCTAGACGCAGAATAGCAGAATCGACCACGAGGGACCTCAATTCGGGCAAGATCGCCAACTTATCGTGAGTACCCTTGTGATCCTACCTTTGCTATTTGATTCAGAAGATATACCATATCGAGATCTACAGGTATAGCTCTTGCGTAGAGTGAACATCAGCTTCACTCTAACCCTAATAAGGTGGTGCCATCAGCGCGCCTGCCTTATTCATTTTTGGTGCGCGCCTTTTTCATTTTTAGACCCGAAAATAATTTTTCTTACATTTTAAAAATATTTGGTTAACCCAAGGTTTCCAACCATCCGAAAACAGTGGGACCGAAGCAACCCCTCTGCATAAATTGGCGTTGGCTGTGTTTATTGATCAGATCTGAATAGCCTAGAATCTCTTAATATTTTATATTTTATTTTCATTATATTTTTTAAATAAATATAAAAAATATTTTTTTTATTGATTTTCATTTACTCACAAATAATTGCCCAATTTGCCTCTAAAATCATGAAACTCTAAAATCTTTAATGGCCATCTTATAATTTAAAACAAAAATAAATAAAGAAATAATAATATTTGGATGATTTATATAGCGCCGTTTTTGTGAAAAATCATTTCAAGGGCGCTGTAGCTCACATCCTAGTACTAGATATTTGATATTTTACCTTTTGATTACAAAAATAATTTTTCAGTTTGGTTGGGTATTGATCTCAAATCCAGAATTAAAATTTGTATGAAACGTGCCGAAATGGGCCGCGCATACGTTCCTCTTAAATGAATATTGTACTTATATTGTAAATGGGAAGTGTGGGTTTGCATTTGCCTCCCCACATTCAGGAATTATTCGATTATTATTATTATTTACGGTGTCAAAAATTGCCTGGCACCCGAAGCATGTATTTTATTAGTAGAATACGGGTTCATTTTGCATCACACGGTTAGTCATAATCAGTACTTACTCCCATCCCTCGAGATGACAACATATTATATCTGCCGTCTCAGCTCCCTGTCTGCGTTCGCAAATAAAAACAGTGTTCCACAAGACACAAGAGGCTTGTGTGTTAATTTACTGGCCCGTTCTTACTCTCATTACCCGTGTCTCCGAGGCATGATTGTATTGCTTGTGTCTTGTGGCTTGTGGGGTACCACACCATACACATTCATATCTCTGACCTGGATTTTTCTTTTGATGAGATGATGGCCACACATTAACACATGATGACCGTATGATTTATGACCGGTTAGTGGTTGAGAGGCTTAAAGCTCTGGGTTCCCATGCAAGCGTCACGGATTTAATCCTCTGCTAACTTAGGCAGGCACATAGCACACAGCGACTCTAGTTTTGTACACGTGTCATACGCATCGCTCGTGGGTTTCCGCCATACTATTTTGCTATGGCTCGTACACAAATTATAATTTACTAATTTCAAACCTTTAATATTAAGTCGGTAATGAAAATATATTTTATACTTTTCTTATTCGGCGGTACATCGTCTCTGCGTATCCCTTCGGAGAAATTCAGTTGAATTTTGTTTAAGTAGGTATACCGTATTTTACCTAAACTGCATATTCTATGTAAGTATGCCGGGGGGGGGGCAACTGTTGGGGATCAACTGTCATGAATCCATGACGCCTTGACTAGGGGTTTGACTTATCAGTTTCACGCTACTGACGGTGGTGTCGCACGCTACGCGAGTCGCATTCGAATTTACTGTATACGTTTGACAGAATTGCGTTCGAAGATGATTTCAGTATTAAATTCGATCTGGATGTGGAAAAATATCCGAGTTTACATAACTATAATTTACATAACCAGAATAATAGAATTTACATAACCAGAATACGTAAGAAATGGTACGTGAACCCTAAATCTTCTTTTAGATCGTTTTTTTGCTTATAATAAATATAAACAAGAACATTGTATTTATCGCTAAAGCCATTTGACATCGTTTTAAAAAACGAACTAGTACAGTATTATTCGGGTATCGCCGTGTATCATATCACCAGGCGACTTTTGGTTGCGTCACAGGTGCGTAGCTTGTAAATATCTCTGTGTGCGATGAGCCTAACACCCATAATTGCATAGGCAATATTTATAATGGAGATGTATTGTCAGGGTATTCGTTTCCTTGCGAATGTTTGCATTTCTTTTAAAAAACATGATTCACAGAACACCTGTGTACTTTTGTCACCCTGAATACAGGGAGAGATTTACCAACCCAGTTAAGAAGCACAACTTCAATGCCCATTATCTCAATTTGACATATTTTTACTTATTTTAGTGTTGTTGCATTTGTGCGACACAAGCTAAAGAAATATTTATTTCCTTCCAATTAGGTACTACTGATGTCAATACGATGGGTACTGATGTTCTACTAATCTCAGACAAAACGCTTTAATATTCAAAGCATGTAACCTATTTAATAAGAATTTTAATGATATGAACATGTAATTTAAGAACATTTTAAAAATGTCTTAGCTGTCGTATTGCTAGTTATCTTGTTGTTATAAATCCTATCCAATTGCATTCCATTCATTTTATAAACATTCAGTTAAGTTGTAGGTACATGTCTGACAGTATTAATACCCTTACGGTACGGTTGAAATTTAAGAATCCTACTCCGAGTACAACTCTGACGCCGCGCCATACGGAAACCATCTGTGAGAATTTTGTGACTAAGCCACTATCGTAATTGAACCGAATTAAAGCAAGTAGCGAATACTGCCAAAAAATGGCGCTACTTATGTTAGAAGCCAGTATGAGGAACGTCGGCTGGCTGGCGTAAGTACCCTTGGATTTGCATTTTCATGAATCTCTCCAGTCTGGATATGGACGATATGTACATAATGTTTGAAACTAAGCTACTGTGTCATCCGCAGTGATTATTGCTATTGTTAGTATAGTGAGGATAAATTTTTCATGTTTTGAAACTTCTTACCCAGTTTGTTGGTTACCGTATACATTGTCATTTATTTATCTGCTTATAACATCTTATTGCTTATTTGATTTAATATTTACAAATTTTGTAATGGACCCTCGGTCTTTTGTTATAATTTTGTGTTTTGTAAAAATCTGTCATTAGATTTTATTTGTACTGTTTATAAGGTTATTTTTATATTTGACTTAATGTTGACTTAATCTCTGTAGTCGAAATACTTGACCTGTGCATCATTTTTGATCAGAAACTCTGCTTTGTATCTCATGTAACTTCTATAGCTAACAGGGCTATGATAATGTTAGGTTTTATATTAAGGATTTCCAAGGATTTTAAAAATATTTACACATTAAAAATTCTGTTCACATCTCTCGTTAGAAGCATTCTTGAATATAATTCAACAATTTGGTCACCTGTCTTCAACAATCACACCAATACCATTGAAAGAGTCCAACACACATTTTTGAGGTGTATTAATTTTAGACTTGGATTTCCCTTAGAATCAATAAATTATGATTTTTTTGTTGCACTCATTAAAATTGTTGAAATTAAGTGACAGAAGAAAAATTTTTGATCTGATATTTTTGTATAAAATCGTTAACTATCAGTTGGATAGCCCTGATATATTAAAGTTGATTCACTTTCATATACCTACAATAAGATCAAGGTTCCCTAGTTTGTTTTATTGTGACAACTACATGTCGGTATCAGGCTCCAATTCAGTTGTAAATAGATTACACACCATTGGAAATTTTTATGCCAACGTGGCTGATATTTTTAATATTTCCATACTGAAATATAAAGTTGTACTGATCGAACATTTCAGCCAATTATACGTTAACGAGGTCACTACATAATGAGTTTTTGATATTATTGTTTATTTTTAATGCCTCTATAATGTATTACGACTGTAATTAAATATACACAAGCTTGTAAATGGCACTTTGTGCCGTAAATTTTAAATAAATAAATAAATATTTATTTTGTAATATTTTTCGCCATCAATCAATTTGGATAAAATCAAACTTTCATTGTTACGATCAAGAATTTCATTTTGACTTCTTCTGTTACATTATTTCACCTCCATAAATACTGGATAAACAGTTCGGATTACACCTATCGTTTCCCTTGCAAAGTCCAAACAATGTATCCTTATATCAGTAACCAAGTATCCCTTGAATGTGTGAAGATCTCTTCTCTGTTCTGCTTCCCTGGTACATAAATCTTCCCCGGGGATAAAGCTCGAGAATTCCATTCAGCGAATCTGTCGGGAAAGGAATTTCTAACCCTTAGAACTTTCTGCGATCCTGGAATAAACGATAATGATTTTTGGTTTTAAGTAGGTACGCGCTTTATTAATTATGCAGGCTTTTTAATTGATTATGTTTTCTCTTTATTTTATATAATTACTTTCTTAATCGAAGTTTTTTTTAATATACACTTCACTTTCTACTGAAAGATACCAAGCCACAAGAGGCTAAGTCAGTAAATTGTTTCAAGTTTGTATAACACAAGAGTCAGTGGAGCTATTGCATCCCCGTGTGAGGAATGTGAGACTGAAGGGTGCGGGTGTGGTCCGGGGCGACACTGAGGGTATTTTCCTCTCCCATTCCAATCTGCTTAGGTTACATACTTTAAGAACTTGCTTAGCTTTGGTAGAATGACCCCAACTTCTTATTTCCTCCTCTTTTTCCTCGTAAACATTACACTTTTTCGCTCCATGAGGTGTGTTGACTCATAAAATAAAGACACTCATAGAATAAAGAATATAACACTAACGGCCGATGTTCCCAATCCTCCTGATCAACTGTTGAGTCGAAATTTTGGCTCAACACTCCTCAAATGCACAAAAACGCTCTTCCCAACGCAACTCTTCAACCAACAGGCGAATCGAGCGTTACTAAACAAATCACTTAGCTGATCGGAGACTCTTGTATGTGAACAAATGTTCCATTAAGCCCAAACGCCTAGCGTTCCATCTCACTTAGTCACCTGAAATCATAGATCTCTATCTCATTTGAACTTAGAAGACACAGTTTTTAATGGAAAATAGGCCCAAATTGGGCAAATATTTGGACCCCGAAACAAGCCCTCAAGGCACTTCTCATGAGTGTATATTCTCTGATTACACTCTTTAACACTACACTATGGTGATTTCTCTATAAACCCAACATCATCCTGAAGTAATCAACACAGTTCGTGTTGGATGTTTGGTCTCATTTGATGTTTGATATCATTATCAATTACCTGATCTACTAAGCTTGTTTTATGTGTCTTCTTAACAGAGTGCGTGTTCCTCATTGCTATTACTACTTATCAAGAAATACATCAGTTGTTAATGCCTTCGTCGTAAGATTTTTTTCAAAACCTTCGTGGTGACTTGCAATAATTCTACAGACTAATTATAATTTGTAATCAATACATAGAGGTGTTGATACAAGGAAGTCGCGTGATTTGTAATTCAATGATTTTTTTTATTATTACGAAGCAATTTATTTCCTGCTAATTTATAATATTACAAGAACAACAAAATACTTGTATCAAGGAATTGATTACATAAATATTATAGTGACATTGATCTTCGTACGGAAATCTGGGATCAATGTTTGCTAAACTTTCGGTTGACAGTTACCAGTGATATTCCGAAATGTAGTCAACCTGATGAGAACCAGGGCGACACTGTGGGTATCTTTATTAACACTATCAATCAAGTTTATGGTAGCTTTACAGATAGTTATTGAATGGTGGGTATGGATACCGCCGCTCCGGGAACCATTAATTGGATAACCAACCCATCTGTCATAGGTCACCCCGAGTGGTTCGCTACGTTTGTCTAGGTTCTAGGTCCTAATTTAACAAACGGATTGCAATCTTTAAAGCAGGCATCGGGTGGGAATGCTGTCCTTGTTCTACCGGAATTACAATGGAAGATGCACCGCGGAACTAGCGTCATTTATCCCCTCGGCACCGGTGCACAGTCGGGAAACACGCCAAACACGCGCCCAACATTTTTACATGGTTGACATTAGTCACATGAGAACGGGACGTTTCTACGACTCGTTTTTTTTCTACGGTCGATTCTACAGATCGGCTGTGGAACGATTTGCCGGCCTCTGTGTGTCCTCCCTCCTACAACATGGGTCTCTTCAAGACCCATGTTCACTCCTCCCTCTCCTCAAAAACACCCTCCACACAGCATCTTCAAAGATGACATAGGCCCTGAGGAAAATTATTTTCCTCAGGGCCTCCTGTGTGGAGTGATTGTAAAAAAAAGGTGTTGGCGGCGGACGCTTTTGCCCTCCTACTGCGTGGCGAGCCGTATCGGGACTGATTGATCGTGAGAGAACTTTTGATCTCTTCATTCGGACTCCCGACCCATTGCCTTTCACAGCAGTAGGAGGGATGGATTCATACGTTCGTCACTCCGGAACTCATTGACCCCTGGATTCCTACCCTCCCCCCACATCTTTTTCCTTCTCAGAACTTTCTCTCCTTCCTTTACCTAAAAAAACTTCTTACACAGCATCCCCAAAGATGACGCAGCTCCTGGTGGGACGGATTATTTTCCTCAGAGCCTCCTGGAGCTAATGTCAAAAAAAAAATCACACCCGATTTAAGGATTGAACATTGTAGAATACTGTGGAAAGATTTTGGCCCCCACAATTCTTAATCCGATGGGCCAACAAGCCATTTTATTATTGTTTTTTTATTATTATATATTTTTTTTAAATTACTTACTTCACTTATTTCCTTTCTCTGCAAATATTTATTTGTCGATTTATTTATTGTTTGAAACATTTACAAGAGTGTTAACAATTATTACAATAGTAGAATTGCCATTGGGATATCCGTAGACTTAAACACTCCTATTAGAAATGTTCACAGCATGAGTAATCAATGTTTAATTGTTACTAGACGGAAATGCTTGCAGTGATTACAGAAATAATGATAGTAGTGTCAAATATAATGCATAACCTGCAGATAAATAGAAAAAAGAAAGAGTATAACAATAAAGCAGCTACGTAGCTGTTCTCCACGAAGTGTCATGGTAGAAATTTGATAAAGATTCTCCACACAGCATCCCCAAAGATGACTTAGGCCTTGGTGGAATTTTTATTCCTCAGGGCTTTCTATGTGCAGATAATGTTAAAAAAAACTCCTACCTTCCTAAGTTATCCAAGTACAAAAAGCTCGTTCTTCATCAAAGCTCATTTTTTAAACTTTAAACAACAGCAGATATTTTAATAATGTCTTACTCCGTACGTCCCATATTCCGCGCACCCCTTTGGTTTGAATTTCCCCATTGTGTTCGCGGTAGTGTGGTTGTATTGGCTGGTAGGGGCGGAGAGGGGTAGTGCCGGTGGAGGCAGCGTATGTGTGAACAATGGCGGCGCGTGGCGGTATCCCATTGTTGATATGGTTAGGAACCGGTGGCCAAATCTGAAAGTAATATGCAGGGCAGTTGATGCAATGGTGGATTGAATTAGTTTTTTGGAGTGTGTGATTATTGAGAGAATTTCGAGCACTTCATTTTTTTAATTGATTTTATAACATCTTGTTGCCTCATTAGGCCAGTGCAATTAGCGCAAAAAAGGGGGTCGCGATCGGAATTATTCCGGTGGTCCCAATTTTTTTATGTTATAAACACTCATCTCCTGATGAAAAATCTGAGTTTTGGACCTTGGCGCACTTGAGCTTTCGCCGCCATTATGAAAAAACCAGCCGAAATCGCGCCTAAATCTAGTTTTTCTCAAATATCTCGGTTCCAATAAAAAATTTGGCTAAAAAGGCTTTACAAGTTTAGTAGAACATTATGATTATCTACAATTTTTATATGAAACTTTTTTTTCTATCTCTAATAAATATCGAGATATGCAGTCGTAAATATGTGTAAAAGTTTATAAAAACAGGTAAATTGCTCGACTTGGTTTAGTTTTGCGGCAAGGCTGTCCCAGTTCTACCGATACTTCAATGAAAGATGCTCCGAGGAATTTGCATTAATTCTTTCGGCGTGGGTGCACATTCGGTAAACGGTTGATTTTCGCTGCGTAAGAACGGGTAGCTTTTACGACTCGTTCTTTGTGTCAAACTGCTCGTCTGTGGAATGATTTGCCGGCCGGCGAAACGGTCCTCCACACAGTATCCCGAAAGATGCCGTAGGCCCTGAAAAAAATTTATAGGTGTTAATAAAAAAATAAAAGTTTTTGTCTGTGGTTTTAAATCTCTGTTTTAATTCATATCCTTTAGCACTGTCGACGTGGGACGGTTTTTTAAATGTAAGGCCCATTGTTTGGGAACTTTTGTGTTCCCCATTTAAATTCAAATAAAAGAAGTTTTCACGGATTCCGTTCTGTTCCATTCGAAATTTGAATCCGTCAAAACCGTGGTTAAGTCCGTCGTATTTCGTTGACAAAAAAGCTTAGTAAGGCTTTGATGAAATAACATCGAGCTTTTTCATTGCATGAGCAAGCTTAAATTAAAAAAATCGAGAATAAAATAATCGAGTCTCGTATAAGCAACGTTTCGAATCGGCATATCGATTTTTCGCCAGGGTGATACTGAGAGTATCTTCCACGTTATTAAGAAGTACCTACGGATAATAAAAAATATTTATATTTTTTTTATGTTCAGTAATTTCACACGGTAGGCCCTAAGACCCTCCACTCAGCGTCTTTGAAGATGCTGAGTGGAGGGTCTTTTTGAGGAGAGAAAGGAATGAACATAGTTGTTGAAGAGAACCGTGTTGTATGAATGAGGAAACACAGAGGCCGGCAAATCATTCCACCGCCGAGCTGTTGAACTCAAGAAGGAGTCGTAGAAACTACCCTTGTCGTGTGACAAATTTCAACCGTGTACATATGTTGGGCGTGCGTTTGGCGTATTTCCCGAATATGCACCGGTGCCGAGGCGATCAATGACGCTGGCTCTTCGAAGCATCTTCCATTGAAATAACGGTAGAACCAGGACAGCATTCCCACCTGACGGCTGTGATAGATAATAATATAAAACTGGTTATTTTGTATTAAATTATTAATTAAGATGACGTGATGGGCCTCCGTGGTTGAGGGGTAAGGCTCTCGTCTAGTAATCCGAAGGTCGCGGGTTCAAATACCGGCTTATGTAAATAAATATTTTTTAATTTGTATTATATCACAATTAATTAATTAAAAATAATATATAGTATATTTGCGGCACGTTCCAGAGTGGAGGATACTCTCAGTATCGCCCCGTTGTAAAACCAGCATTCAGAATTGAAACATTGCTTGAAATGGCTTTAGCCATGTTTGGTGGCCAAATCTGAGTAGCCAGTTACTTCCCCACCTTCCTCTTGCCCATCTACTTCCCATACACACTACCATTAGCCTTATTACACACCCCAATTAGGGATGCCATAGTCTCACTGGCTCCAGACGGGAGCAGTTGGGACTCTTGTGAGGTATTCACATAATAAAGGAATACCATGGGACACCAACTTTTTTTCATTCTCTCCAAATATTTTTTCAAAATTATCATCAGTCATTTTTGGTACTTATCTACGTAATAAAATATTTGACATTTGGTATTTAATTTTAAACAAAGAACATCGTTCCACATTCGAACAGATGTGCCAATTTTTTTAAAGCCATCTGTATTCTTTTTTATCTTTCAAACCCAAGATGTCTACAAACATCGCACATTATTATAATTTTATTTTCTAAGATTTACCAGTCATACCTACTAACTTCAATCTTTTCCGAGAACCGCTCAATTAAACTCGTATTACAATCGTTCCACGTTTGAATTTCAGCGGCTGTCATTTGTTTATTTGTTTTGCCGCCATTTCGTCATCGCCATCTTGTTTTGAAGGTTTTCACAAAGGTCGATGTAAAAACTGTTATGTTTTAGTTTATTTTTTCTGTAATTTGACTCGTTCTTTGTTACCATCGTTATGCCGACCGTTTTTTTTTCAAAATGCTGTAAAACTTTGAGCGTTTTATTATTAGTCGGAAACCTCTCTATTGAATTTTTTTATAAAGTAATGGTTAATAGGCTCTGCGGGCGGCATTTGGTTCGGTTTCGGTGACCATTTTATAAATCCGATAGGAACTGGTTCCAAAAACAGCTGGTTCCTTGGATCCACTGTGATCCAGTGACAGCCGGTCACCGGGACAAATTAACCGCGACAGGCAATGACGTGATGTGTAATATGTAGCCGCGTGATTCTATTATTCACAACAAGTATTACCGTCAATCTTTCTATATCCGGAGAGATATTAAAATTTACAAATCCGTAATACTTATGCCTACCAGGGGCACGAGCTCATGAGATCTGCTAACGTAAGTGGCGCCATCCTTTGACTATTGGCTACTTGCTTGAATTTGAAACCGAATTACAAAAGTAGCTTTTTAAGAAACTTCAAGTACGAAAATGGTTTTGCGAACGGCGCGGCATCAGAATCGCATTCTCAACCATGCAGATGTTAGCGTAATAATAACATCCGATGTTTTTTGCCATTGATAGAATTTGAATATAACTGTAGCTGTGTCAAACTCCATCACATTTGATTTTTTTTTTTTTTACAGTTAATACCTCACAAGAGTCCCAACTGCTCCCGTCTGGAGCCAGTGAGTGGCATCCCCAATCGGGGTATGTTGTGAGGCTGAAGGTAGTGGGGAAGGGAAGGAGATAGGAAAGAGGAAGGTGGGGAAGTACCTGGCTATTCAGATCTGGTCACTAAACACGGCCAAAGCCATTTCAAGCAACGTTTCAATTCTGAATGGTGGTCTTACACCAGGGCGATACTGATAGTATCTTCCACTCTGGAACGTGCCGCAAATATACTATATATTATTTTAAATGAATAAACTGTGAAATAACACAAATTAATCAAATAAAATTTATTTGCGCACGCCGGGTTCGAACCCGCGACCTTCGGATTGTGAGTCGAGAGTCTTGCCTCGGGACCACGGAGGCCGTCGACTTCAAATCAACGTTCAGCGCCATTCCAAACGTTGCATGACGTACTTAGACCATGTTGTTCTGATTCTTATTCGTATATTAAATATATTTTACGAAATATTTGTAGGTACCTAGGTACATAATCAATAACTTAATAATAAAATTATATAATCAGAGACAGTGTCAATCCATCAATCATTTTCTACCGATTTAACGCTGTATACGTACATAGATAGTTTCATGAGTGATAGCTTATTTACAATATGCAGTCGGCTTAGGGAAAATACAGTATACCAACTTACACAAAATAAACTAAGAGTCCCCGAAGGGGTGTGTAGAGAGAATGTACCGCCCAATAACAATAGTATAAAACATAATTTCATTCAAAAGCATCAAGGGTAAAACAAATTGTCTATATACTGTATACGCCAGCGTATACGTAAAAAAAAAATCGACAGCAAAAAAATATATCCATACCAACTTATTTTTTAAGTCGACTTTTGGTTTGGAATTGGTAAATAATGCATAAATGATACAAATTTTTAATTATTATAAATTTCTGGGGGCCAACTGTCGGGTCACTAATCTTCTATATACCCTTTTTCCCATAGTTGCATAACACACGATTTATTTTATTGATTTGTTGTTTGTAATGTTGTTTTTCAACCTTCAATACAATTTTTCTTATAAATATCTAAGCCTTTTACTTAAATTACAGCAATTATTCTTTCTCAACTTGTGATCATAGCTTTACAACCGCGGAATCGTTAATTTATTCCAAATTCAAAAAAAATAATTCGAATGATTCCATACGTCCTCAGCATTTAAATCGCTGCTCCAATAGCAAACATGTGTGCGACTTCCCACGAATTCTAATCCATCTGGTTCGTTTTTTTTTAAACTTTATGCACTCTACATGTCAAATCATTATCTCCTGACCCTTATTTCATTGTTTTTTTTGCTCTAAAAATGTCACAATAAAAACGTTAAAATGGCTTCCATGTAGCGTCTCCTGGGTGTAATTGAATACCAACATATTTTTTATTATTAGTGGTTTGTCCTTCAATTCTTCAATATTATTATTTTACATGAAATGGATTTGAAAACTGAACCCATTGGGCCCTCATTCTCTAGATCCTAAACAAGTATATTTATCACAACACTACGAAGGTTACAGACCTTACTATGTACATAATATATCATTATTATTTATTGAGTGAGCATTAAACTCGACCGTTTTGCATTTCGTCTTTCTATAAATTTGTTTGTACGTTACGTTTCCGTTTCAACTCTCCTCTCCTTCCAAAAAATATTTTATTTTATTTTTATTTTATTTTTTTTATTTGTGGATGCTTATATATTTAAGTACATGTACTCAAATATACCAATACTACTCTTCCACGGAAGCATTAGCTTGTGGCTGGAAGAGTAGTGTACATTGTTTCTTTATAGATACTTAAATATTAGTAAGCACCGTATTTCTGGGTTAGCTTTTTAATGGGGAGGGGATGCAGATGGAGTAGAGGAAGGTTGGGAATTACCTGACATTCCTAACAGTATTCCGGTCGCTGAGTACGGCTAAAGCCATTTCAAGCAACATGTCGTTTCTGAATGTTGGTTTTTGTGAGACTATTGATGATATTAGTTTTTTTTATGTGAATACCGCACAAGAGTCCCAACTGCTTCCAACCGCCCGGAGTCAGTGAGACTATGGTATCCCCAATTGGGGTACGTTGTGAGTGCAGTAGGCAAGGGAAGGAGATGAGGAAGAGGAAGGTGGGGAAGTCCCTTGCTATTCGAGATCTAGTCACCAAACACGCCTAAAGCCTTCTAAAGCAACGTTTCAATTCTGAATTGTGGTCCTACTCCAGTGCGATATAGATATTCAAATATTGTCATTGTTCATAACTATCTATCCCTTTTTTATTCTTATTCATTACGCCTACATACATGGACTTGCATTCTTTTCATCAGTCATAATGTAATTCAACTGACTTCATTCAATCTTCAAAGCGCCGATGTTTGAGAGTGTTAGCGGTGGACCGTGTAAAGTTCCGATGATTGCCGAAGGCTGCAGACGATTTCCGGAGAATCCCGAAGCCGGGACGCAGACGGATGCATCTGTATACAAATAATGCAATTAACATCTCGAGTCGGATACGCGCACTCAGATGCATTCACTCAAATGATATGATGCGACGGATGTAGGTTTTTGCCTTGGTTTTTTCAAATCCGGTTTTTAGAGCTTTTTTATGAGGTCTTGTGATGCTTTGTTTATGTTTGAGGCATTTCTTCATCACGTGTAGTTTGGTTCAGGAGGGGATTGATATAAAACTTTTTTTTCTATATTTCGATGTTTTAAATATTCAATAATATCTCCTTAAAAAGGATTTTTCAAAATTCGAATTATTTTAAGTTAGAGCCATTTTAGTTCGACCGGTTTAGACGGAATCTAACTAAAATCTAAGTAGAGCAAAACTATAAATGCGTATTTCACAAAACTACTTTTTTCGAGACGGTTGACACGATATCTCAAGTTCTACTGAACCAGTTTAATTGAAATTCGGTGTGGGCCTTCTTTTTACATTACTGTATAGCGCTAACTAAAACTATAACAAAATTTTAATCTTTACTATATTTTTTTTAAATTTAGACAGTAAAAAAAACTGGTAAAAAATTGTCTTTTAATTCAGGCAGCCGCCATTTTGTGATTTTTTTTTCTTTTCCTTATTTTGGGCCATAGCTGCATTTGTTTGGATTGAGAATTAATTTGTTTTTTTTTTTTAGATTACTAGGAGGGTTGCAATCGTGTCATCCACGGCGCGCCTTTTTTTTGAGACCCTCCACATCAACCTGTAACTTTTTATTTTTTTTTAAATTTATCGCTTGATTTTTTTTTGTGTATTCTTCAATGTTTAATAAATATTTGGTAAAACAATGGCTACAAGAATATTATTGGTTTTTTTATTGCACCTGAAAAAGCACCTACAATTCATGCTTCTAGACTAGAATACCCCTAGAATATTTGCGTCAGTTTGCTATCATTCTGTTACAAGATCACAACAAAATAACATCCTAAATAAATAGCCTACTCTGGGTTTGTAATGCATTTTAATCCAAGCTCAAACAGCAAGTGTAGAAATAGTACAAGTCCATCATGGCTTTGTACAATTCACGTCAGAGTCACAACAATATAAATTTAATGGGATTATGCGGTTATTGTTAGACACATTTCTCAGAAAAGATAATAGTTTAATATTATTTTATGGCAATTTTATCGCCACCGAATTGTTTATGTGAAAATGAATAGTTTGTGATCTTTTGCAAGCGTGATCAGACTTAGAAATAAACACATGCACACAATCGTCATAATTTTCTTTGTACTATGAGATCACTTGAAATCTGATACATTATTGTTTATGCAGTATAAAAAATTACAGTTACAGAATATGAAACAAACAGTTCCATGACAGTTGACTCCCCGACAGTTGGCTCCCAGGCATACTTACGTACAATACGCAGTCATTTTAGGGAAAATACGGTATATCTAACTAACTAACTTATACAAAATATATCCCCGGTGTGCAGAGAGGATATACCGCCGAATAATAGAAGAATAAAACACGTTTTCGTTCAAATGCATCAAGGATAAAACTACTGGTCTATATATGTACCAGCGTTTTTGTACAAAAAATCAACACTAAAAAATTCGTTTGATATCCATACCAACTTATTATTTTTGGTGTTTTTGAAGACGATTTTAGGTTTGAAATTGGTAAATAATGCACTAAAATTGTCAATTTTATAATTATTATAATTTCGGGTGGCCAACTGTCGAGGCACCAACTGTCGGGTCACCGAAATAAGCTACGTGACTACGAATCCGGTGGTTACACTGGTTACGGGTTCAAATCCTGGGTTGCGCAAGTAAATTTTATTTGATAAATTTCATTTGTTTTATTTCACAATTTTTTCATTGAAAGTAATTTATAATAGTACTTTTACGGCACATTCTAAAACGATATTTAGTTTCAGAATTGAACTTTGCTTGAAATGGCAAGCCATGTTTGGTGATCAGACGTGAATTGCCAGGGCCCATTTTCCTCTTCGTCGCTAGTTCAATTCAAATTCCGGTGTGCGCAAGCTAATTTTATTTGATTGATTTGCGTTATGATTTTACCATTTAATCATTTAAAATAATATAAGGTATATTTACGACACGTTCCAGAGTGGAAGATGCACTCAGTACCGCCCTTACTCTCGGACGGTACTGACCACCATTCAGAATAGAAACGTTGCTTGAAATGATTTTAGCCATGTTTTGTGGTCAGATTGAATAGCCAGGTACTCCCTACCATCTCTTACCCCATCTTCTCTCCTCTCCACTACCTTCAACCTCAACGTAAACCAATTGGGGATGCCAAAGTCTCACTGGCTCCAGATGGTTGGAAGCAGTTGGGACTCTTGTGCGGTATTCACATTTAAATAAAACCCTCGCGAACGGTAAATTCGGGTCGTGAAACTGATATCTACTTAATGACACGTATCTACCACCTATCTATATTGGCTCAACCATGTTACGTTTTATACAGATCAGATAAACTGCTGTTCTGGAGAATTTGCCTAAATGTCAAGCATTCCTATGTAAGAGCCATTAACCAGCGGCCTAGAATTTAAATTTCTTCAAACGATGATCTTGCGACCGTACCCTTGCAACGGTACAGGGCGGTCCCGATGAGAAAGATTAATTATTCTCCATACCAGCATTTTAACATAATAACTCAATGTCGATTTTATTTCTTTCCAAATTTTCTTTGATAAATACCCACATTAAAAAATGCTGAAACTCGTGATGATAAAACAATTAAAACTATGTACTTTTTGTAATTATTTTTTGATCGTAAGTATTTATAATTTTTTTATAAATTCTGAGCAAAATAAGAACGTATTTTTTTTTAAATTTATTAGTTTGTAAGACCGTATATAATAAATAGACAAACTGAAGTATTTTCGTCACAAAACAAGGGCGCGGATATTTTTTTCATGATTTTATTTGAACTAAAATTAAAATTCTGAAAAGTAGGTTTCCCAAATTTTTTATTTATTTATTTTACTGCATATGATTTGAAATGCATATTGTATAATACAAAATTTTGTTTGAAAATTTAACAAATCTGCCAACGACATACGGTAAAACCTTTTTGAACTAAAAATAAACATATTTTCCTAAAATTTAACAAATAGCGTTAGTAGATAAAATAACAGTCTTTCGAAATCAATTTATAATTTTTTGTGGAAAAGAGTCAATACGTCTAAAATTTGGTATAAAAATAACATATTTCCGGTTTTGCCTAGTTTACCTCTTAATAAAAATATCGGCCTAATCTCACCATTCTTGGTAATAAATAGTCAACTCAAAGTTTCCCTACTTATAAAAGTAATGGTGTTGGATTTTATCCTTACTTTCGCATGAACGTTAACACATTACGTTGTCGGTTCACTTCGGGTTATTGATTGTTTTGGCAACTATAGTTTCGTGCCGATACATAATTGACGTTTATCCCACACGTTTACGCCGCTCGTGCGTCACTTGTACCTGATCTGATGTCTGATGCTGCCTTTATTATTTATTTATCAATCACTGTCTGCGATACGGTAGTGAAATTCAAGTTTTTTTTTACCCACCAGGTCTCGGGCGTATTCTGTCTGAAAGTCGGAAAATTTTCTGCTTTGCGATAAAATCTTAATAAAAGGAATATTTCTGAATGTATCCAAAAACTGTTTTTGAATGTTGATAGAATATGATTTCAAATGTTATTATCCATATCCATACTAATATTATAAATGCGAAACTGCTCGAGTTTGTTTATGACCTTTTCACGCATAACACAATATAAAGACTTTAATAATTCTTTCACCAATATAAAGCTAAATTATTTGCGCAGACTACAGGTTGTATATGATGGTAAGCTCTGGCGTTATGAAATTATAAATATTAATATATTATATTTGTTGTATGTTTTCTGTCGCTAACAAAAGCGAGTTTTTGCTAACGTCAGAAAAAAATCTTTTCCATGGAAACAATGTTGATATATTTTTGGGCTCTATGCTGGTAGGTAATCAGTCTACTGGTCAGCTACTACTGCAGAAAATTCAAATATTAGAATTCGTTTTTTTTTGGACAAGCTTGGAATAAATTTCAAATGAGAGTTCCCATATTAAAAATATAATTCGTAACGATTATAAAGACTGAATGATAAATAGAGTATTTTCTTCCAAATATTTAAATAAAAATAAACATCCGAAATGTTTGTAAGCGCATAAATTCCGAACGAATGAACAAAATTGGATAAGTAATTCTTTTTTTCTTTGAGCTATAGCATTATGAAATTTAGGTGGTAGGCGAGATGTTTGAAAACTGAATTTAAGGGAATGAATATATGTAATGCGGGAGGGGATGGGGGTGGGGTGGGGGGGGGAGATAATTGATAAGTGCAAGCGCTACAGTAATTTCCCGTAATACCATGCGATTGAAGCCGCGGTGAAAAGCTAGTTAATAATAATTTCAGTAAGATTAGTACATAATATTGGTCGTGATTTCTCTATATTTGGTGCCTCATTAATTTATTAGGTAGGTATCATTTTAACATTTGAGTTGTTTTATTTTATACGATGACCGCACAATAGTAATTGCACGGAGCCTGTGGGATTACGGCCTTCCCAAAATTCAGAATGATGTTAGGCGAAAGGAATGTGTTCCACTTTATTTTTCAACAACAATATTCAAATAGAACATTGTTATTCAAGACACCAGCTTATAAGTGCTGTGTTTTTTTCTAAAATAAAATAAAACCGTAACTTACAAACTGATGTATGCATAAGCCATCGAGAAAATAACAGAATTAGCAAGTGATTTTAAACCACGATCTTCAAGTCTGCAGGAAACCAAACAAATAATAATAGTATTTCTCCACAATATTTATTCATTAATTTTTGACCCCCTGATGGGCTTTTACGTGATTATTGTATTGCATGATTTAGGGCATGATACAGAGATAAAAAAGTTTTATGTGTTTAGATAACAAAAAACCTTTATAAAATTATCGTTATTCATTGTGGGTATGAAAATGCATAATAATATATAAGAAAAGAGAGTGGGATTGGGCACGAAATTGAGTAATCTAAACGTATTTTGTCTGTCGTATGCTGATGACGCGGTGCTTATTTCTAACAGTATGGAAGATTTACAGTCTCGTCTCTAGGATTAACGACGTATGCATGAAGATTGAGTTAATGATGAATGTAAATAAGTCTAAAGTCTGTTTGAAAGAGAGAGAGAGAGTACGAAAACAGTGTTCTATATAGTTGTGAACAATGAGTACCTGGAGTAGGTGGACTAGTTTGTGTATTTGGGTAGTATGTTTATGAGAGATGGAAATGCTGATGGATATATTGAAAGAAGGGTAAACGCAGGGAAAATTAGTTGAAGGTTATTTTCTTAATTCTGAATTTGAAATATGAGATCGATAAAAATGTCGGAAAAAAATATAGGTTCAATGGCTGAGATGGTTAATGCTCTGTGCTCAGGTAAGACAAGAGATCCCGGGTTCGAATCCCAGTTGCGACCGTTACCTTTTTATTTTTCTGTGTTTCTGTTTCATGTTTCGTTTAGATTATTTATTAGTATCTTATTCTTCAATGAAATGTATTACATTGAGAGAATTTTTCTTAGTGTATGAAAGCGAGGAATAGATCCATGTATGAATGTATTTATGTGGTGGTTAGTCCCGGAATTATTGTTGCAGAATAACAATTATGAAAGTTAATAGAAACCTATCCAATCAATTGTCAGCAGATTGTCAATTTTCTATTTATATTCAAATTTCCATATTAGTCCGATAGTAATTTTAATATTTGCCGGCTGCGACTGTCACCGCAACTAAGCCCAGGTTCCGGCTCGTTCTTGAACGTTGCCATTTTGCATTTGGCCTGCCGCGTAAGGCGGAAGGCGAACCTAATGGCGGATGTATTGAAATAATATTTCTCTTACATTGCCGACTGTCGTGTAAACTTAATTATGCGTTTGTGAAGCAGGAACCGGCTGGTGCCCTTATCGTAGTTCTTGGTGACGTTAAAGTGTCAACCACGATGCGACTGAAATGTTTTACTGGGTTTTGTTAGCTCCTTGTTAGATAATATATGAGTTTTTCCTGTCTTGGATGCTGATTGGGATAAAAGTCATCGATGGAAAGTGTATTATTGGCAGTGTTAAGTTTTCAGTTCACTTCTGTAGAAAAAAGCATTCCGAATAACTAGTTTTTTGATTTTTCACAATAAAACATTTACATGATCACTTGCATTTTCAAAATACTACACTAGCTGAAGACCGACTTGGTTCCAGTTCTTAATTGGAACTTTTGCGCGGCCCTTTTCGGCCCCTTTCATACTAATCTTAATTTTGGATTTGAGATCAGAATACCCAACCAAAATGAAAAATTATTTTTGTAATCAAAAGGTATATGGTATATCTAGTACGGATGAGAGCTACTTTATTTATTTTTGCTTTAAATTATAAAATATAGGCCATTAAAGATATTAGTATTTCATGATTTTAAAAAACAATAAAAAAATTATTTTACTGCAGTAATTTTAAAAATACAATGAAAAATAAAATTAAAATAAAACACCGATAAAAATTTAATCTT
This sequence comes from Glyphotaelius pellucidus, assembly GCA_936435175.1. NCBI lineage: Eukaryota > Metazoa > Arthropoda > Insecta > Trichoptera > Limnephilidae > Glyphotaelius > Glyphotaelius pellucidus. Next base: position 32,827,024 of record OW386549.1, read on the forward strand.
TTTGGTAGTAATTTAAATATATAAACGACAAATTTTTGTTCCGCCGTAAATAGATAATTTGTAATCACGTCCCGGTTAGACGAGAGGTCTGGGTTCGAGTCCCAGTTGCGACCATTGTCTTTTTCTATTTTTCTGTGTCTTTCATATTTTCATTTAGATTATAAGTATTATCTTCTTCTTCAATGATATATTCAAAGATAATTTGTATTTTAACTTAATTAATTTAATTTGTATTTTAACTATTTTAACCCATCAAAATGATTTTTTTTAAATTAATTTTTATTCCCCATCCAAGGCGATGGAAGGATGAATTCATACGTCCGTCACAACTACTCCAGATTCTTACCTTTTCCTTCCCAGAACTTCCTATCCTTGCTCTCCTTAGAAATACCCTCTATACAACTTCCCTTAAGATGATATAGGCCCGAGGGAAATTGTTTTCCGTAGGGCCTCCTGTGAGGTTAAAAATAATGATAATTGATTTTCTTTGCAAAACTGTTTAAAATACGCTATACAATACTATACACATTTCTTGTACCACAAAAATGCTGTTGATTTTCCAAGTGGCACATTTTAATATGTATGATTATTCTGTCTGTTTCAGGTAAGTCTCTGATGTTCGCTCCATCTGTAGTCCGCGTGTCCATTCCCGTTACGAGGTTCGGTAGTAACTCACCTCCTGTTCGCCGTCATCTGCCGCTGCATGTCCATATATGCCCCGGCAGGAACAGTCGGCGCCTGTCAGAATGCACTGCCTTCTCTGTTGGATACACGGGAGATGGTAGCATAAGTCCGTTGGATGCTGCATGGGGATCAATTTGTAAGTTTCTTTAATCTATGGTGTATCGAATACTGTTTTTTAAGGTTTCTGTGTGAAAATTCGCACCCATAGCAGCGATTAAGCGTACAAATATTTTCTCAGGGCCTAAGTCATCTTTGCGTGGAGGGTCTTTTTAGGGAAAGAAAGGAGAGGAAGTTGTGGGAAGGAAAATCGTATGAGGGGTAGGTAGGAAAGGTCGAAAGGTCGCCCTCGACCAGTCTTTCCCAATCCTTTCTGCCGTGCAGTTGAAAGGCAGACGCATCCGTCGCCAAGGTCCGGACAAACCTCACCCCATGAACCTGGGCACCCCTGCTAAGTCACCAAAAGTAGGGAATCATTTTTTTTAGTTTGCATCAAATTTTTGAAAACCAAACAACTCTCGTATTAAACTTCAAGATCGTTTTAGTTCTACGAATTTGTAAATTATTTGTTTTTAACGTCTTCTGTAGATTTTTCATTTTGTAGCTTTAAGAGTTTTACGAAACCACAGTCGATATTATTTTTGAAGTTGTCTTTATAATGGTAGTTACACACGACGCTATATTTTCAAAGCGATATTTGGGGCATCGACTAGACCAGGGGTCGGCAGTTTGTCAAGTGAGAAGATCCAATTTGTCAAAGAAACAGGGTAACAAATATATCAGAGAGCCATATTATGACCGGGGGGAGGGGGAGGGGGGGGGGGGTTGTAATCGTACTGTGGTAAAAATGTGGTGAAACGATAACGATGCAATTGCTGTCTGAAGAGCCGAGGAGCCGCAGACGCCTGTGCAAAGAGCCGCAAATTCCGACCCCTGGACTAGAAGATGTGCCGTGATCCGCTATACGACAAACGACAGGAGATTAATTTGGGAAATGTCGTGGTCAATCGGCTGTCCGCTATCAAGGTGACAGATCTCGTAAAAATAAACGATATTCCACGCTCTTCGAGAGGAAGATTATAGTATTTGTGTGACACCACAGTATATTATTAGGCACGCTCAAAAACCTCATCGAGAGTACATATAGCGTCTCTCTAGCGACTCTCTTTAATCCCCAACTTTGGCTCATGTCTTTTTACAACTTGTTCTCAGTTAGGTATCCTTCAATACTCTACCATTGATGTTGTTTTTCATGCTCTAAACCTGACATTTTGACATACTTGAAAGTACATTTGTTGATCATGAGAGAAGCATTCAGTCGAAAGCAGTCAATTCCCGTCACAACGAGAGACTATTCTTATGAATATACTTTGCTCTATGTCAGAAATTTGCAATATTTTATTAGTTTTTGCAAAACCAATCAAGGATTTATTTAAAAAAATCGTTTATTATGCGCACATTTATAGATGCGCATCACTGATAATGACACAAAACTGACGATGGATGGCTAAATGTCCACGATCTTTGCACTTTTTAATGCGTTGAAAGGAAATCTTAAAACGATAAGCATTTGTCAGCAAAGAACTGGTTTCCTGAATTGCGAATTCACTTCAGAAGATCAATAAAGAAATCGATGGTTTCGTGGAATTGATGACTTCGTTTAATTTTAGCGGTCAGGTGGAACAGGAAAAAATGATTTTTTACTAAATCATCCTAATTTTTTGCCAGTTGGACATATACCTTGAATTAGTATTTTTTTAATCAATTAATTAATTATTGTGTTTCTGAATTTTCGTATTTGTCGTGATATAATTATTAATTAATTTATTATAACCTCAGTAAATTTAAAACGAAGTTATATATCATGATCGAAGGTCATTTTGGCCGTCTGTTCACAGGAAGAATTTAGTTTTTAAATAAATTTTATAAAAGAAAAAATATGTGTATATATTTTGTAAAAAAATTTATACCAAATTGTGTTTAAAAAACTGTAGGAAAATCTTAACAAAACATCTATTCACCAATTCTTCATAGTAAAATCTCAGTGCCCAACCACTTCCTAGCAAAATCTCAGTACACGACTTCTTAATAATAAAATCTAAGTACGCCACATCTTCATAGTAAAATCCCGGTCCTTGCGCGACTTTTTCGTAGTAAAATTTCATTACTTCTTCATAGTAAAATCTCAGCACGCCATATTTTCATAGTAAAATCTCAGCTTGCCCCTTCTTTGTAGTACAATCTCAGTATGCCACTTCTTCATAGTAAAATCGCAGCTTACCACTTCTTTATAGTAAAATCTCAGAACGCCAATACTTTTTAGTAAAATCTTAGTATGCCACTTCTTCGTTGTAAAATCTCAGCACGCCACATCTTCATAGTAAAATCTCAGCTTGCCACTTCTTTCTTGTAAAATCTCAGTTTTTCCACTCCTTCATAGTAAAATCTCAGCTTACAACTTTTTAAAAGTAAAATCTCAGTATGTCACTTCGTTGTAGTAAAATCTCAGTACGCCACTTCTTCATACTAAAATCTCAGTACGCCAATGCTTCATAGTAAAATCTCAGCTTGCCACTTCTTTATAGTAAAATCTCAGTATGCCACTTCTTCGTAGTAAAATCTCAGCATGCACTTTTCTTCATACTAAAATCTCCGTACACTAAAATCTCAGTACTAAAGTAAAATGGATGTTTTTAACGTTTTTCCTATTAACCTACGTTCTATCCTCCATTGCTATTTCATCCCCAGACACTACTGGCAGAGTGGTAAGACCGGCGACTTTACGAGCGTACACAGTACTACAGTCTTGCTGTACTGAGAGTAGGTAGTGGAAGTTACAAGCGGCCGCCGCCTTATGGCCGGTTACCGTAACTATAAATGATTTGAGCAGGATCGTTATTTTGAATTTCTCCTTGCGTTTCGTATTGAGGTTGCTTCTTTTTGACAGAGAGTGTGATAACTTGGAATTTGTGTGTGGGATTGAATATTTGAAAAGTTTCGGTGACAACCATATTATTTAAATAAAATTTTATAAATACGTTTTTTAGTACCTTCATGTACATGCGTATTGTTAGATGAATATGAAAATATAATATAAACATAATAAGAAAAAGATGCTCACGTGGTTTGGGCGTGTAGAGCGAATGAACGAAGGAAGGGGTGTAGCAAGGTAAGAGTCACTTACCTTTCCACGAAAAGACCCTCCACTCAGCGTCCCCAAATATGACATAAGCCCAGAGGGATGTTATTTTCCTCACGGCCTCCTGTGTGGATGATAATGAAAAAAAGGCATTATGCGAACGGTTAAGACTAAAATGATCGAACCTTTTTTTAACCCCTCAGGCCAATTTGTTCGCTTTTGGAAACAAATCATTACAGATCTCATAGAAATCGTTGTGTGTTCCCTATTATCATAGTGAATTTTTTTTCAGATTTACCATAAAACAGTTAGTTACACACCAAAATATTATGGAGAAAATTACAAAATTTAAAAAAAATGTATGGGGGCAGTTTCACTATCTTGTGACGTATGTCAAAAGATAGTTGCTGAACTCTCTGTAGGTGACATTGAAGATGTCGATGCTCAATGCATAATCGTTAAGCAGTTGAATCGCTCTGTTTAATGGCGCATTCTGATAGGAAGAAGTTCTCGCTTTCGGAGCATAAAAAAGTGCGTGGGATCTCCCACGAGTAAAGGACATATAAGTTAATCTCATTCAGCATTTGCGGATTTAGTATAGTACCGGAGATTAGCTTAAAAAATGCAAATAAAATTAAGATCGAACATTCTTGTTAAAAACAACGATGAATACAGGAATGGGTAGTATGTATATTCCCTCACATACAGGTTATTATGATTATGATCTAAACTGTATTAGAAAGAGAAAACAACACGCTTTATATTGAAATCTAAAAGCTAACCACAAAATAATACAAATGTACCAAATATATGTTTATATGAAAAATATATTTATATGAAACCAAAGTTTCCTACCGCAATTTGTAAAAAAATTATGAATCTTTCTAATGGGTTTATTCATTATTTTTACATGAAACGACAAAAAAGTGAGGTGAAAATAAAGTTTATAATTCTTGAAAAATCTGATAAAATATACGGTGCCATTTTTAAAACTTTTTGTCTTTAAATTTTAATATTTCAAAAATTATGTTTATTTCTAATAATAAAATTTAAAAGCTCGTTTCTTCATAGTTTTTTTAGTGGATTATTTTAGTGTTGGAGACGTTCAGAAATATTTCATTTATTTGGATTTCATTGCAAAGCGGAAATAATCTGACCATGTATGTTCGAGGTCCGGGGGATTGACAGCATTTGTGTTTTAAAAAAATCTTGGGCGCTCTTTACATTGATTTATTTATACAAATCTTACATGAACATAATCTTGTACCAACTGTAATAATTTTATAACCTATTGAACAACATAATGACTTACAACTAGCAAATTGCAACCACCAGCCATCAATCAACAATAGATCATTATGTTACTTATTTGCCATGTTGTTGATTAATGATCTTGTTATTGTGTGCAATTTGACACATTGTTACATTATTTATATAGTAAATTTTACATTCTAACAACTTAAAAGATCACAATGAGAAAACTGCTGTAATGAAATGTCAAAACAAAACATAACTTAATAGTAGGATGAGATTGAAGACGATACAATTTTTACATAGATAACAATATAATAATAATAATAATAATAATTGGATGATTTATCTAGCGCCGTTTTTGTGAAAAATCACCTCAAGGGCGCTGCACAAACTTACAATACATTTCTAAAATCTAGAAAAACTACAAACTAGACAAACAATTAAAACAACTAATGGCTAAAAATTGCATCCACCGGTTCATAAGAAAATATATGTACAATGTCTCGACCAATGAACGCGATGCTTCTTAAAAATGTATACAGGTCCATACTTACCTGAGAGGTCGCTTGAAATTAACACTTATTGTCTATTAAGAAATTTAGATATAGTTCGCACGCAGGGGACATTATTGTGTACACTTGTTATATGTGTTTAATCCTGAAATATATTTTAATATAAGTATAAAATACATTCTTTGATGAGTGTATTTTGGAAATCAAAAGCAACATTTTATAGTGGGCGGTACAGTAGTACAAGGATTTGATCTTCCTAAATGTGATTCGTAACGAGACAGATTGATGTGCAAAGATTCAAGTAATTAGAAAATTAATTAGAAGTGTAATTAAGACATATCATAGAAAATAAAAGTATGATACTCTCAGATAGGTTTATTTAAATTAAGGATATGAGAGCCCAAAAAGGTAGGTTTTTAATTTGGACCTAAATTCTGTTGGGCTTGTTATGCATCAATATATTATATTAGATCCCGACTATTGCCCCCCGGCATACTTATATACAATATGCAGTCGGCTTAGGGAAAACAAAGTACATCCACTTACGTAAAACGTAACTGAGTTCTTCTTATTTTTAACCTACATATTTTTTACCACTCTGTCACATTTCCACCACTCTATTTTCTCTGCATCTCAGAGGGAAAATTGTAGCAAGGGGGGAAAGAGGCCTAAAATGTCTAATGGGGTGACAAACACAAGCTTCGTGTATACCTATTTCGAATGACAACCCACGTGGCAGAATTAATGTACAACATAAAAGTTGTAGGAGATAAGTTTTTGAGATTTTTAAAAATATTTTATTAAACATCATTAAAAATAATAATCGTTGTTACCTTTTGGAGTTACAGTGGAACACAAAGATAAAAAAGGGAAATGCACTGCAATCGTTTTTAAATCATTCTAAATACAAATATGGTTCAAAGATAAAATGGAGTCGTTGAAAATGCACTGTGTGGTTCAGATGCGTATTTTTACATTGCGTTGAACAGTTTTTCCTGGCAAATGTCAAACCTTAAATTTCTGGAGTCAAGTATAACCTCAAAAATATACAGACAGACAGTACGTAGGTATCTACTTTCATAAAAAAATGCTAATTTCAGTTACTTATTATTGCTCCGTGAAATTTTTCACGTTCAATGAACTCAAATTTGCTTTGAATGTAAGTGTAAGTAGATTCAAAAATTGATTTATTATATATATTATGTAATTAATTAATAATTCTATATTTAGAATACCTATGTATTTCTTTTGTTAAATTTTTTGTCACATTTTTGTGATTTTTAAAGTTCATTCACGGTGTTCATTTGAAAGGTAAATTTCTGATCGTCATCTCTCTAATCTGTTAACAAAAATATATTTAAATAAAAATAAAATTAACAATATTTGCTTTTAAAAGGCAATGATCCTGACCCAAATACTACAATTGAAATATCCCGTGATTTTTTCACGGGCTCGCACTAGTGTTATTTCTAATTTTTTAAAGATTTACGTTTAACTGTTTGATAATAATAATTTTACTTCCTTAATAATATAGCGCTATTTTCGCGAAAAATATCTTGAAGACCGCTTTAATATAATAATAACATTCTGTACATAATGTAAATATTTTCATTATTATCATGAACCCTCTACACCGTGTCGTAAGTCACAAGTTACGATAGGTCATTCGCTTAGCATTTTTTCCAGATAACTTACATCCGGCTGCTCTAAGCATCGATAAAACAGAATAAACACAACACATAAGGGGAAAGGCTTCGCGACCTTTTTCATACAAAACTTAAATTTTGATTTGAGTCCGGAATGCTTAACCAAACCAAAAAAATATTATTTTAATCGAAAGGTATGGGAAATATCTGGTACGGATATGGACTACTTTATTTATTTATATTTCAAATTATAAAATATAGCCAATAAAGAAATCAATTTTGCATGATTTAAGATGCAAATTTAGCATTTTTGCGAGTTTATTATAAATATTTAAAAAAAAGTAATCTTGTCTTCTCTAAAATTAAATTAAATATAAAACATCTTAAAAATACATTTTTTGAGAAGAAATTAAAATTTATATATTTATGACATATTTGTGTTTCAATGGTCATTTTTAACCTTAATTTCAAAATGCTTTTTTTCATCGTTTTTATTTTTATTATTTATTTTTAACTCTAAACTGCAATTTTTTTTTAAATAATTATCATTAACTCACAAATAATTGCCAAAGTGACTCTTAAATCATAAAATTAATTCTTAAATGGCCTGTCTTCGTTATTAAAAAAATGAGACTATTAGCGGTAGGGGATAGCAAGGGATACATTTGGAAAATCCATGCTTCTCACAATGACAGCTGTGTATGGCCTGTTCATGCCTCGGAAAACCTTCTGATTTATTCGTGTACGCACCAGACGGAAACACAAAAAAAATATTGTGAAACCAATCTTCAACAAACAGAATTAAAACACAAATAGTTTCTTTATTTGAATGGCATTGCAAAGCATGTACGTTCGCTAGGATTTTATAATTTAAAACAGTATTAAAAAAAAGTAATGCCTTTGGTTAAAAAAAATTTTTAGTTTGATTAAGTATTTTGGCCTTACATTCAATTTTAAGTTACGTAGGAAAAATGCCGCGCAGCCGTTCCTGTTAAACCACATAATCAATGCAGTTTCCTCTCCTCCGTGGTCCGAAGTATCGACTCAGAAATAGAAATAACGTAATCGCCCGACGGGTGACATCACGCTCGTCTTGACTTTTAACAGCTTTTTATTGCGGGTCGGCGAAGGCCGCCAAATCAATTATTACATTGTGCAAATTGCAGTACATGTGGAATTATTGCTGCAATGTTGCATATATTTGCGATGGATACTGTTAACAGTTTTGAAGCATTTTAATATGAATATTTTACTAGTATTTTTTTTTTATTTTTCTAATAACTTTAACGAGTAAAACCTCAAATTGTAATATTTAATCACTGAATTAATACTTGACATATTCTAACGCAAATTTGAGACAGAAAAATTAGATAAAGACATGGTCGCATCTAGGAACTGAATCAAGGACCTTGCCTAGCCGGTGCTCTGCTCTAACCACTGAGCCAATCCGACCCCTCCTTCAGTAATTTTTAACTGTACCATATAATATCATCATTTTGGTCTCCGTTGAGATTTTTGATGTATTTGTTTTTTTTTTCATTATTTTAGAGGCATTGCTGAAGACCAACTGCATTCCGGGAGAAATCCTGGATGTATATATAGTTGAGCAGTGACCCATTTGTCAATAGAACCAATGTTATACAAATTTTAAAAAAGATATATAAATTTGTAAAAATTTGTTGACAAATAAATATTTTTTATGACTTTGTGTTCGGGTTAAATCTTCTCCACAGGAAAAACTAAACCCTTCCACACACTCTTCCACAAATGATCATCTAGTCAATCCACGCTAATAAAGTGCACTATATAAGTATAATAAATAAAAAAACAATACAATAACGACATGTCAACCTGCCAGAGACCAAATGGGAAAATAATTCACCGACTCCCAGATATTTTCATATCAGAGGGTTCGGCTCGGTAGAACTCCTAACTGGACCGATAAATCCTACAGATCCCTCAATATAAATATTTAAAAATCTTTCGTAATCCTACGTGTATTTAAAATGATTGATTTTTGCATTTTTATATATAAATTCTTTGACAAATCTAATAAGCCTAAATTTTGAATGAGAGAGCTAGGTATAATGCCAGTAACCGAAATAACAAATGGTAATATTTTTATAGTCTGAGAATGCCAAATTCTTTACAACTCATTTATTAGTATTATTATTAAAACATAATATTATTATTAAACATAGTTAGAATTAAATCCTCCCTGTCAGAAAAAATTAATGCAACAAGTGGAGTTCCACAGGGTTCACACCTTGGCCCAATCTTATTTATCTTGTTTATAAATGATCTTACAAAAATATTTCATGATGTATCTATCTTACTTTTTGCTGATGACCTCAAAATTTTAAAAATTATTGAAAATATTTATCATTGCAACATTCTTCAAGATAATATCAACAAATTGTTAATTTGGTGTATGGAAAATAGACTTTATTTAAATATCTCAAAATGTCAAATTGTTAGATTTTCTAGAATAAAAAATCCAGTGATATTTAATTACAACATTGATAACAATGCTCTTCAGACATTAATGCAAATTAAAGACTTGGGCATCACTTTTCAATCAAATCTTTCATTTGTTAACCACATAACAGAAATCTGTAATAAGGGCTTAAAAATGTTGGGGTTTATAACTAGGCTAACTAGAAACTTTAACAATATAAAGTGTATTAAAATGTTATATTTTGCTTATGTTAGAAGCCAACTTGAGTACAATTCTCCTGTCTGGAATCCTCATTGTAATATGCACGTACAAGCTGTTGAAAGAATATAAAACAAATTCTTACGTTTTCTAAATTTTAAAATGGGTATTTCAGCAAATATGTTAAACTACAACACACTTTTAAACGATATGAATATGCTTAAATTGTCAGACAGAAGAATTTTCACTGACTTGGTATTTTTATATAAAATTCTAAATGATTTAGTTGATAGTCCGGTATTACTTGAATTGATAAGCTTCCGAATTCCACTTCGTAATACTAGAAGTCAGGATTTATTTCAGTGTAGAAATTCTGGGACTAACTATCATATGTATTCCTCTTTGCCCAGAATACTAATGTCAGTGGACATCTTCAATTTATCTTTGAATAAATATAAAATATTGTTATTGAGGCAGTTCAGTTATGTACAATAAAATGTTTTTTCTATGCTATATATGTCAAAGCCCCGAAAAAGGGCGTTTATTTATAAATAAATAAACAAATAAAAAAATCCAGTAGGTATTGGACAGTTAGGATCTTGATGAGAAGGGTTGGGCGGTTTCTCGACTAAATTACCTGTGGCGGAATGAGAAGAAATTTTTTTTTGTTTTAAAGAAAAAATAATTTAAAAAAAAAACAATAAAAATCACCGTAGTCCAAAATTTAATTTTCGTTTTATAAACCAAATGATACCAGGAATCACTGGTCAAATGTTTGTAATGCTTATTTGTCTCGGGACTCGGTTAAATGACCTGTGACGAAATGTAGAAGAATTTTTTTTGTTTTCAAGAAAAAATAATTTTAACAAAAATTTAAAAAAAAATCACCGCTGTCCAAAATTCCATTTACGTTTTTTACTCCAAATAATATGAGGAATCGCCGGTTAAATGTTTGTTATGCTTATTTGTCTCGGGACTCGGCTAAATGAACTGTAACGAAATGTAGAAGAAAGGTTTTTTTTTGTTTTAAAGGAAAAATAATTTAAAAAAAAAATCAATACAATCACCGTAGTCCAAAATTTCATTTAGGTTTTTTACTCCAAGTAATGAGGAATCACTGCTAAAATAAGTTAAGTACGTCCTGGTTAGTTATATCAATGTTTGTTATGCTATTTGCCTCGGGATGGGCAAGCAACGATGTTTTGTGAGTTATTTTGTGAAATGATAAGGCACCATTTTGATAGGTCAATTTTTGCCTAAGTTAAAGTAAACCAACATTTTTGACATATCAGAATAGGGTAATGTATGGGGATACCTGGTTATTCAGGTCATTGGTATCATTATCGATTCAGGGCCAGTATTACTGCTCGAGGGCGATATTAAACTTATCTCGATTATTGGGATTAAACGGCGCATCTCGTTTAACTGGCTAACGAAGCTCTGTATCCAATTGCATCAAACCATATCAATAACAGAATGATTCTATCGTCATCTCGGCTAATCTTTTTACTGAAATAACCTGTTAATTCTTGTAATGATATATAATAATATAAAACAACTCTTACACTATACCCACGCCCGTTCATGTTACATAGTTTTATGCTCTTGAACATTTCTGTACCGTTTTGCTCGATGCTTTTTGTTCGATAACGAGCCAATGGCTCGATGCAAAAAATATTCAAGATCCGTAATTCCTTCTGATGTTCGACAGAAATTTGGTCGAGCTTGACTAATCGTGTAGAACTGTAGAACATGTTAGTCGCCCATCTTGAGTCCGTTGCGCTTGTTGTCCTTGTCATTGGAGAAGAAAAACTATAATAATACATAAGTAAAACAATATTTATTTGTTAGAACATTTATTTTATTTGCGCAGACCGGTTTCAGAACGACCGTACCTTCCTCAGGGCAAACTTATAATAACTTGACATTACGAAATAGCGGGTGAGCACAATGTATTATTAAGATGAAGCCATGCTAAATAATGTAAAATCATACATATTAATGTATTTTTGTTTGAAAATTTTATCGCTTAGAAGTTTTATAGATGCTTCAATTAAATACTGATTGTAGAACATGTCTTGACCTTTAAAAATATCGGTCATTTTTTTATAAGTCTTTTAATAAGCCTAGAAAAAATAAACTACTAGGTCTATAAAAAAACTCCTTTAAGTACAAACTCTCTTACTTTTAAACTTTTCGGATAAGGTTTTATTGTACAATGTGGAAATTTCCGGTTTTTTTATAATAATCGCAAAAAATTGATAATTATGCCTGAACTTCACAAAATAAAATAAAATATGCATTTTCGCGTTGTTATTTTTGACTTCAATCAAGACGGCCGGTATTCGACGAATTTAGATTTCTAAAGTGAACCTTATGCTATCCACGTAAGAACTATCATTTGTCACACACATTTTGTTTCAGTTCTGCCCCCTTGCGACGGGGAATAGACGCTTGGTTCCGTGAAAACAATTATTTCCTTGTTTTTACAATAAACAATGCGCAAAAAAGGAGTTAATGTTTTTACGGGCCTTTACGAAATCAACCTGTAAAAAACAACTCTCAACTACCCTTTCCAACCTTTCCAAAAGCTTTTTGTCAAGTCTTGTCAAGTATTTTTAAATTCCGCCCAGAAATAGGCGTGGATGCCGATTTAGATTTTTTCTGGACTATTGGATTACTTTAAATGTTCTGGTGTGGATGGGGGCGCGTCTTAGAAGAAAAAAAAGTGGCAGAGAAATATTTTTTCATTTATTTATTTATAATGGATAACCACAAAATTATAGCAACATTTAAAAGTATAACTATTATAATATTTGGATGATTTATATAGCACCTTTTTTGTGAAAAATAACCTAATGGGCTCTGTACAAATTTATGATATATTTCTACAACGCTCTTAAATTACTATATTCAATCCTACTTCTTACTGTTATTCTCGCAATTTTATTAATTTTTGTCGTGAAGAAGAGTGCTTATGAGTTACGAGGTCTACAGATTTGACATTTGACCGTAAATAAACCACTCACATTTGATCATAGATATCTGAGCCGACTGAGTGGCGTCTCGTGCCGATTGCCAAAGTTGCATGACACGAGACGCGCGCTGCAGAAACGTGTGGGAGCAACGACGAGCACAGTTCTAAATCAACATGTTCGATCGAGCTAAACCGCCGGACTTGAACGGACGTGATGTACAAGGCCTTAGAATTAGATTACCATAAGTGTATTTCTAGTAGGTTGCAGAGTTAATGATGTTAGAAGTGCTTCCTCTGTCATTACCCGTTTATTTGATGAATGAACTTTAGGTCGTTAAGAGTGCAGATAGCAATATCAACTCGCAAAGGGCAGTGACTAACGCGGTATGAAGAAATAATCCTTGAAACTCGGAAGGCATTCGACGCGGGCCCAGTACTTGGCTTTACCAATGGGACTAAACGTTTAGCTACGGTGTTTTAGTGTTGTGTTATAACTTATGTATTTATATAGAGAAATCCTTCCCAAGTTCAATCAAAATCCTTGGCAAGTATATTATGACTGTGCATTTAGATATGGTTGTACAAAATGTATCTGCACGTGCCAGACAGACTTTAGCTTACAATTCCTGACCATATTTGATGTAAAAAAATGCAGGAAACACATGGCCAGTAATCACACTGTCACGCGTGGCAACGGATCACGTGATATGGACTCTGTTTCGTGTTTAAGGTGCTGCTGGAACGAGATGGTATGCGTATGACGTGATTTTTTTTTAATATTAGCTCCACGCAGGAGGCCATGAGGAAAGACTTTTAATAATAATAATAATAATTGGATGATTTATATAGCGCCGTTTTTGTGAAAAATCACCTCAAGGGCGCTGCACAAACTTACAATACATTTCTAAAATCTAGAAAAACTACAAACTAGACAAACAATTAAAACAACTAATGGCTAAAAATTGCATCCACAGGTTCATAAGAAAATATATGTACAATGTCTCGACCAATGAACGCGATGCTTCTTAAAAATGTATACAGGTCCATACTTACCTGGGAGGTCGCTTGAAATTAACACTTATTGTCTATTAAGAAATTTAGATATAGTTCGCACGCAGAGGACATTATTGTGTACACTTGTTATATGTGTTTAATCCTGAAATATATTTTAATATTAGTATAAAATACATTCTTTGATGAGTGTATTTTGGAAATCAAAAGCAACATTTTATAGTGGGCGGTACAGTAGTACAAGGATTTGATCTTCCTAAATGTGATTCGTAACGAGACAGATTGATGTGCAAAGATTCAAGTAATTAGAAAATTAATTAGAAAAGTGTAATTAAGACATATCATAGAAAATAAAAGTATGATACTCTCAGATAGGTTTATTTAAATTAAGGATATGAGAGCCCAAAAAGGTAGGTTTTTAATTTGGACCTAAATTCTGTTGGGCTTGTTATGCATCTTAGTTCCGGAGGGAGTTTATTCCAAGCCTTAGGCCCAGATACTCCAAAAGCGCGATCTCCAAACTTTGTATTTGGCTTGCGTTTAGGTTCCATTAGTCTGCCTATAGCTGATGATGTTGCTGATCTAAGGGTTGACTGCCTCGGACCAGTATTTTCCGGGACACATAGTTCAGAGATATAAGGTGGGGCCATTTCATTGATTGATTTAAACACCATCCAGCACAATTTGTACTGGATTCTTTCAGGGCACTTGAGCCAATGAAGGTTACGAAGGTGTTCTGAAATGTGTGAATATTTAGAGACTCCGGTTATGAGCCGTGCCGCTGCGTTAAAAACGGATTGAAGTTTGTCAGTTTGATATTTTGGAAGGCTAGCATAGATACCGTTACAATAATCGAGTCGCGAGACTACGTAAGAGTTGATTAGTAGTTTTGTCGCCTCTGTAGGAAGATTTCTTCGGACGGACTTGAGTTGTCTTAAGTGAAAAAAACCGGTGCTTACAGTCCTATTTATTTGACTTTTAAACGAAAAGTCTGAATCTAGATTAACGCCAAGAAGTTTGACGGTTGTCTTGGGAATAATATCGCTGCCGGAAATGGAAATAGGCGAATCGTCTATGAAATGTTGGCGTTTGTTTGTGGCCGCCCAGAGAAACTCAGTCTTAGAAGGGTTCAGCTTTAGCTTGTTTGAAGACATCCAACGAGTTATTGCTTCTAAGCATTCAGCTACACGAATTTTGAGACTGCTGACTTCGTTTGGAGTGCAGTAAAAATAAACTTGCTGATCGTCAGCGTAGCAGTGTGACAAGAGACCAAATGACTCGATTATTTCGGCGACATCATTTGTAAAAAGGATGAAAAGAAGTGGACCTAAAACGGAACCCTGGGGCACTCCTGAAGAAAGTCTTGCGAAGTTTGAGAGTTTATTTCCAATCTTCACGGCTTGCAAGCGATTGGATAAATATGACGCCAGCCAATTTTTGATATCGGAACTCAAACCAAATGTTTCCTCTAATCTCTTAATGAGGAAGTCGTGATCAATCGTGTCAAACGCTGCACTCATGTCTAAGAGTGAGATAAGTGCTAACTTACCTGATTCTATGGCTAGAGTTATATCTGACAGCATACGAAGAAGTCCGGTTTCTGTTGAGTGAAACCTTCTATATGCGGATTGTCGATTTGTTAATAATTTGTTTGAATTCAAGTGACTGGTTATTTGAGTAGCAGCAATTTTCTCCAGGATTTTTGACACGAAAGGTAGATTTGAGACGGGTCGATAATTACCTAAGTTATCAGGGTCTAGTTGTGACTTTTTTAATATTGGTGTAACTACAGCTGATTTTAGTGATTCAGGGAAATCACCTGTACTGAGAGATTTATTGAAAACATGAACTAGGAATGGAGCTAAGACATTGACACATTTTTTTAATAACCAAGTTGGTATAGGATCAAGACTACACTGCTTATTTGGCGAACATGAAATTATCTTTTTTACTTCTTCAAGCGTTGTAAGTTTGAAGGAAGACAAATTTCCTTTAGAATTGATAGTGAATATTGGCAGAGGGGCGTGAGATGTGGAGGCACGAATGGTTTCAATTTTTTCCCGAAAAAACTTTGAGAAGGCATCCGGGGTAATATCTATTTTAGTTGGAACTGTGACTTCGGCAATAACAGTCTTTATTGAGTTCCAGAGACGCCGTGGATTGGCTCGCTCAGAGTCAACCTTTTCATTCCAGTATTCTGATCTTTTGGAATTTATTTTGCTCATGTACTGTTTTTGAGCAAGGATCCACTCATCTCTCGAAGTTACTGCAGAGTTTTTCCTGTATGACCTCTCTAATTTCCGCATAAGTCTTTTCTGGTTTCGGCATTCGTCATCAAACCAGCCGTCAGACTTTCGAACTTTACGTGTTTTTGACGTTGTCGGAGCATATTTGTTTAATAACAACAAAAGCGTTCTATTGTACGTCTCGACAAGTTCTGTTGGCGTCTTTGTTTCCCAAAAATTGGGTGTACATAATAGAGAGGTCTGAAGTTCTTCCAGAAAATCACAAAAACTAAATTGACGCCATTCCCTCGATATAATTGTTCTATACGGTATTTTAGGCGGATTAAAATCAATATGAGTGCAGACTAGCCGGTGGTCCGATAGTCCTATATCGCGAATATCTGCTAAGAGCGGCGAACCACTGTTCTTTGAAATAAGTACATCCAGTGTACCACCAGCGTCGTGAGTTGGGACGTCGACCCATTGGCAGCATCCGAAGCTGGCTAATAAATCTAAGAATTTAACGGTGTTTGGTGATGTAACGCGCTCGAGGCGAATATTAATGTCACCTGTAATAATGAGTGTATCAGAGAGTCCCACTAAGAGTTCCAAAAAGCGTGAAAACTCATTATAAAATTCTACAGAGATTGGTTTCGATCCGGGCCTGTACAGAGTACAGAGCATAAATGACGTTCCTGAAGAAGAAACCCTGCATCCAATATACTCAAACGTGCTAAAACTACCTAGAGCTACTTTAGTTAGCCGCAATCCTTGTTGGGCTATTATCGCGACACCGCCGTGGTTCACGTGCGAGATGTTATTTGATGGTTCCTCCGCACTTGGTCGGGCTTCCTCAAGCACCACATACCCCAAAGATTGGAGTCTCTTAATTGAGTACGAATCGCTGTTCTCATGCCAAGTTTCTGTAATGGTGAGGATATGAAGTTTTTCATCTCTGAAAACATCATCCACCGCCTCTAGTTTGTTATTGAGTGATCGCGCGTTCCAGGAACCAATCGCAAGCTGTCTACTCTTATAGTTAGCATGTCGTTCTAATCGAATTTTATTTAAATTGTGGAATTTATCGGAATCAGGGAGGGATTTGGTCGCTAGGTACTTCTGTTCTTTGTTTGATATGACTTCTTGAACATAGTCTACGGACGGAGAGTTATTGTTATTACTATTGTTATTATTAATTTTTGGAATGTTTAGTTCCTTCCTGTATAAGAATTTTGTTTTTTGTCCTCCACGGCACCCCCTATATCTAAATTTCACGTTAGGATCACGGGCTAGTTTGTACAGGTTTATTTTTGCGGTCACTAAGGGGTCCAACAGTGCACTTTCACTTTTAAAACTTAGGAGTGTTGCTCGGTCATATTGAATAGGAGTGTTTACAATCTGCACTGTATCACTTGATATTTTATCACATTGTTCATTTCCGATGCACAGCTCTTTTTTGTTATTGCGTCCTGCTCGGCGGCCCCGGAATCTAATTTTACGGGTCGAAGTAGTATTGTTTACAGCCAACATAGCTTCAAAGATACCCCTAATAAATTACTTTCCGCACTTGACATTGTTCGACAGTCTTTCACTATGCACATGTGGCGAGCGTCTCTGACCGATGTGCATCTCTGCCCGATGAACTTGCGTTAACAGTGGAATCTTTTGAAGCACATGTCAGTTATGAACTTGAATATTTGAAAATTTTGTAGTAAAACTTGCATTAATCTCAAAACAGCGACACTAAAATTATTTTATTTTTATACACGTAATCTAAAAATTAACGCGAATTTTCCCTCAGGGCCTATGTCATCTTTGAGGATGCCGTGTTGATGGTATTTTTAGGAAAATTATTTAGAGGTGCGTAGGAATCTGGCGATCAATATGTCATCGTGATCCCCACTGCGGTGCAAGGCGATGAGTCGAGAGATTCTGACTGGAGAATAGGACAGGTCTCCCTCAACCAGTCTCTCCTGATCCCTCCCGCCACGCAGTAGTGTTAGTAGGGCAAACGCATTCTCCGCCAAGACCTAGACAAACCTTATCCCATGAACTCGGGCATCTCCGATTCTTGAGCATTTTTGAAGCAAAATTGTAAATGTCCTAATATACTATTAATAATAATATTGTTATTAAATTTTATGTACTCTCCATTAGTCATCATCCCCCTGAAGAAGGAGGAAGCTTAACACGTCATAATACCCCAAAAATAAATTATAATAATTTAAAAAAATATATTTTTTGCCATTTTTTGTTACTCTTCAAACATGCATATCCATTACACTAATCAATACGTGAACTTAAAGCTTGTCAGTTTCCATATTAATAACTTGTCATCGCAGCTACATCGACAAACTGACAGCTAATATCCGGTTTTTCTTATGGATCGCTCTCTATCCATTTTTCATTATTGCTTATTGACAAGTGCTGGTACCCGCGACCTCCGCCAGCCGTGTCGTTTATCAAATTAGCTGCTTAGCGAGCAGATAACTGATGGCTGTCTTCCGACTGCTAATGGCTAAATAATAGCACTGTCATTTATCCCTATATTTCTATTCATAATGCATTGATTGCAAGTTGAATGCACCGGGATTCGGAATCAAAGCAGTGCATAACTAGCAATGTTTGTGCCTCGCGTGGTTATTGACATACCTAATCAAAATGGGTAAATTTTGTTTTACATCGCGATATTATTTATTTATTTATTTATAAATAAACGCCCTTTTTAGGGGCTTTTACATATATAGCATAGAAAAAACATTTTATTGTACATAACTGAACTGCCTCAATCACAATATTTTATATTTATTCAAAGATAAATTGAAGATGTCCACTGACTTGGTATAATTGTTTCCCTCAATTAGTATTCTGGGCAAAGAGGAATACATATGGTAGTTAGTCCCAGAATTTCTGCACTGAAATAAATCCTGACTTCTAGTATTACGAAGTGGAATTCGGAAGCTTATCAATTCAAGTAATACCGGACTATCAACTAAATCATTTAGAATTTTATATAAAAATACCAAGTCAGTGAAAATTCTTCTGTCTGACAATTTAAGCATATTCATATCGTTTAAAATTGTGTTGTAGTTTAACATATTTGCTGGAATACCCATTTTAAAATTTAGAAAACGTAAGAATTTGTTTTGTATTTTATTTTTTAGTTTATTTAGTAATATTAATATATTTTTACCGTACATATTTAACTGCTGCCAACTGAGCCAGTGAGACTATGTCATCCTCAAATTTGGTTATGTTGTGAGTAGTGGGGGCTGAGGGAAGTGAGGAGGGGAAGAAGATGGGGAAGAGAAATGTGGGGAAGTACCTTGCTATTCAAATCTGGTCATCAAACACCGCTAAAGTCATTTAAGGCGCGGTGTTCCCGCTCAAAAATAAGAAGATGGAGAGATATGTAAATACGAATGTCAGAGGTAGCGCTAATATTAAAAACGATAAAATTTAAGCGAAAATTGTGAATGTTTTATAAAACTCGACTCGTTTAAAATAGAGCGAAAATCTCGCAGAGAATGTCTAAAATATCATTTAAAGAAAAACTGTGAATTTTTTCGTACATAACTTATAAAATAACTTAAAAAACGTATTTGTAATAATTTTCGGAGCATACTTTGCGGTTTTTTTTTTCTATTGAGAGAATCTCATCTGACGCCGTTTCGGGGTGGGGAATGTATAGATATTTTCTTCAAAAATAACGTAAATTTTTTAAGAGCTTTAAAATTTAAAGTATTTAAGGAAAATATGTAATAAATTGGTAGAAATGGAGAAAGCCGGGTCAGCAATTTTGCAATTTTGAATAGTTGTCTTACACCATTCTGAATTTGAGATTGTCTTCCACTCTGAAATATGCCGCAAATATTTTTATTAAATATTAATTCAAATGAATTTTATGATATAATTATATGAATTAATTGTGAAATAACACTAACTAATCAAATAATATTTATTTGTGCACGCCGAGATTTGAACACGCGATCTTCGGATTGGTGGTCGGGAGCTTTAACCCTAGACCAGGAAGGCCTTCTGGGTGTTGTGTTCTTTTTAGTGTGTTTTGTTTTCATTTATTATTCTGTTTTTCAGCAAACGTTCATTTCACTAATGCGCATTTTACGAGAATTCCACTCCAATACTATGAATTCTAGAAAGCTTCCAATAACGCCCCAATGATTGTTTCGTTTTATTTACATTTCAGATGATAAACACCCAATGCGAGTGCTCACTACGTGCCCACAATTATTATTTAGTTTATTATTGGTATCCCGAGTGGCAGCGTGATAAATCTATTTACTGTAAGGCCGTATGCCACTTGAGATTCTCGAGAAGAAGGAATCGCGCCTTCAAACCACAATGCAAATTGCGTTTTAGAAACTGCAAAGGAACCGGGGCATTAGCACGTATTCAATTAACAATTTAGAATATAATAGTAGTGTATTTTGTATCCGATATTCTCAATGGCTCTATGATTGTGGCATTTGCGGGTATGGTGATTATGTATTGATGTGATGTTTGTTTTGCGTTTGAGTTGTTTAAGGGGTTATATATACAGTTAGAATTTTCTAGAAATCGATTTTTTTTTAAATTTCGTTTTCGTAATGTACATATATTTAAATACACACACACCAAATTTCAAGTCAATCCGGCGATTATTTTCGAAGTTACACGACTATTTGTAAAGACGTGTCAGAGCATTTGAAAGAAGGAGGCAAACTTTAAACGCGTTTTTCTCAAAACTGTGTTTTTAAAGTCGGTACCGAGATGTCTCGGAAACCGCTGAACCGATCAGTCTTCAATTTTAACACAATCTTCTTATTTTTTTAGTTATCAATCGAAGGTCAGTTTTCTTCGATAAACATATTTTTTTATAAACAATTTAAGGCCAAAATTTTTGTCAAAAATCCTTAATTTTGAGAAGCCGCAATTTCGTCAAAAAAAATTGTTTTGCTTTGTCGTTCGATTAATTAGAAGATTTTACATTACTTTAACAAAATTCGTTTGGTTTTTCCATTTTAAATGATCCACTCTAGAGATATGGTGGTCACCGCAAGATGGCTTTTTTGAGAGGAGCTTCTGGAGATCAGCTGTAGCAGCTTTCAAAATTATTATTTTTACAAATACAAAAATGTTAAAATACAGTTAAAAGTCACCATAATGTGTATACAAATTTTTACATTAATAAATACAAAGGTATTCCCAGAAAAATCTTGAAAAATCGCTTAATGGGTATGTTGAAAGAAGGGAATGAATCATTTTATTTTAGTAATGCAGTACCTGCCTACCTTTGCCTATATTTTGCCATTTTTTTCTTCAATGGCGCTACAGCCCATTTCGAGCCTTGGCCTCCAAGATAAGCCTCCATCGCACTCTGTCCAAGGCCGTCGTCTTCGAAACTGCGATATGGAGTAGTCCTCTTGCATCCTGACATCATCTTCCCATCTCATTCTAGAACCCTGTTAGAATCTTCTTCGGTACTCGTGTGCTTGGCATTCGGTACATATTTTGGAGCCTTATCGTGTAGAGAGTCTGGGAGCTTGGTAAATATCATAGAGCTAATTATTGTGGCGGATTCTCCATGCCTCTTCCTCTCGCACCGCTCCTAAGATTCTTCGAAGTACCTTTCTTTCGAAGGTGTCCAGCTGTTCCGCAGACTTTGCTGTTAGTGTTTCCGCCTATATTTTGCTAATACCTTATGTACACGTGAAACCTTGAACACTTTTGACAGTTGTGACGTTTTGCAAACTGTGATAATATCCCTCATTCATGAAACATAAAATGAAAACACTTCATCTCTCTAAGTAAAAATGTCATCCCTGCTAACCAAACGTTTTTGAGACGTTTCACCTTGGAAAAAGTATAAGTACATTTCTCAAGTTTTTCGTCAGTCGTGTCCATAAAATCAAAAACCCTTCACCTTCACAGTCCGGGACATTGTAAATAATTAATAAATAAATAAGATTTAATTATATAAAGCCACTATGAGCGAAACTCAATCGAAAATCTGGAAACAGAAAAATCAGAAAAGGATATTTGCACCTCTGGGACTCGAACCCAGGACCTCCCTATTTTCCGGGTGGTTGCTCTTATCCACTGAGCTAAGGTTTCGATATCAAATTCGGTAACCTTTAACTGTACCATACTTCGACTAAGAACCACCCCTATTATCTTCATTTTTCTTAACGCATATTTTTATTGGCTGCCATCTTTATGTATGTATCATCATGTACCATCATCGTCATTTCTACGAGAAATCGTCGCAATTTCTCGTTGGGTAACCATGAATAAGTGCTATAATTAACACTTTTTAACCTAATCGGGCAACATTTTTTGTCCTATTTCTTTAAGACCCAAGTCCTTTCCAGTTACCTCACACGGCCTCTCCAAATATAACATAAACTTCCTCTGGTAGATCTAACATTGGTGGTATTTACCACATGCCAATCATCCGGAGTGTAAACCTTCTTACAGAAGCTTGAAATTCCACTTGACTGTCTTTATTTTGTAAAATATTTCTGTCACAGCACTGCCCAATATCTGAAGATACTTTCATTAAATTTCAACCTTTAATTTGACTGACACTTGAACGATCCGACACCTGATACGTTCGGGTAAACAGATTTGTCAATTGAATTTGACACTGGGCGTGTCGAGTGGTCGTTGGTCTCGTTGGTCATGTCAATCAATAAGCGTGAATTGGTTGGTCAGCACATAATGCGTATTATTATTTTGTACGGTCGCGTGTCCATTCATTAATCCACTTTCAACCTGAACGGTATACCGTACATTACCAGGCTTGCAGCTTTCTTAACAGATTGAAATGCGTGGATAACTGGCGTTGTATTAGTTGACATTTAAATACAATACAAATTTTTATATCAAAACCGTTTTGTTTTGCAAATTGAGAGCTCAATGATAGGTTTATCCGATTTGAATGTTTTTAATAAGTTTATCAATTGGAAGAGCGTTTACTGTATAAAACTTTGTTTAAATCAAAAGCCAATTTTCCTATACGAGGAAATAAAGTTTAATGAACAATATCGAAATAACAGAATGCATCCACCGATACCTCGATCACTAATATAAATCTAAATACACAATGTATTTGACCAATGAACGTGATGCTGTGTTAAAATGTACATATATTGTTTTATTTATATTCTGTACATTCGGAAAATATACAGGACTGTACTTAGATGGAAGGTCACTAGAGACACTATTTATTGTTTATTAAAGAAATTTAGATACTGTTTGCACGCAGAGGACGTAGGTATATTTAAATTAAGGAGTTATACGCAGTTAGAATTTTCAAAAAAACCTTTTTTTTTGTATTTCCGGAATGTTATTAACTGATAATATTCCCTGAAAATTTCAAATCGATTCGATAAGTATTTTCCGAGATAAACGCATATTTGTAAAGACGTCTCGGACTGTTAGAAAGTAGGCGGAGTACAGACCGGAGTAGCAACTGCCTTTTCTTTCTTTGTATTCTTAGGTATAAATGACCTTATGAAGGGTTCATTTTATACCTGAAGACTAAATCAAGTTATTTCTTGTACGAAATAAGTGAACATCATTTCATATAGTAATGTGTAAACTTCTTCCGAAACTTCAAACGCGTTTTTATGAAAACTATGTTTTCCAAGTCGGTGACCAAGATGCAATGTCCAGTGTTTTCAATATAATGTCCTCCACGTGCAAGGAAGTGACCTGCCAGGTAAGTATGTTTCTGTATCTATTTTTAAGTAATAAAATTAGATAGATCCTAAAAATTCAAAAAAAAAAAAAAAAGTAAAAAATTGTAAAGCGCCCTTGAGGTGATTTTTCACAAAAACGGCGCTCTATAAATTGTCCAATTATTATTATTATTATTCTAAAAAACGACTCAACCTATTGGTTTGAAATTTTAACACAACTTTCTCAGATATATTCATCAGGTATCAATCGAAGTTTTCGAACGATTATTTCTATATTTTGGTCAGAAATTCGATTTTTTTCTACGAAGCCCTCATCTTGTCAAAAATCAAAATTCCGATTATTCCTTCTGTCAATTTCTAGTTTTATCTATCCACTAAAAGAATCTTTTAGGTTTTTTGATTTTAAATGAACTATACCGGAGAAAACGGGGTCACCACCGAACACCTTTTTTGGAAGACCTTCAAGAGATCGTCTGCAGGAGCACACCAGATCAATATTTTTCAAATCATCAGTGCCATTATAAACTTAGATGTTGCCACTAAATGTGTCAATACTTTTGGTTTTTGTAAAATAAAATACCTTTTCACAAAAAAAAGGTGTAAAAACGTCTTTTTTCAGAGCTTTAAGGAGAGTTAAAAGGAAAGAAGCCTTTGAAAGGTAATACGGCATATCTGAGGTTCTCAGGTACATGTTACAGAACAGCAGGAACAAAATTGTCCGAAGTGGAAATCCGAAGGGGTGAAGGAAATGCATATCTTTGTGGATAAAGAACATTCCTCGGTGGTCAGGAATGTTTTGAAGAGCTTTTCCGGTTGTTTGATCACGAGGAACTTTGAACGTTATTTGCTAAGCGCAGCCGAATCACATTTGAATAGAATTTGCAAACCGTAGGTATTGTGGGAGGATTTTCAAGTCTCCAACTTTTTTTTAGTAAATGAAATTTATCAACTTTTACTTTTCGTTTTATAACAGGAAACTCCTGAATTATTTTCCTTCCGCTTCTTTTTGAACTTCAGTTTATGGGGATATTAAAATATCGTTTTAAATCCGTCTTCAGAACCATAAGCACGATGAATTTTGAACGCTTCGAACCAGTTATTTTTTCCACCCCATAACCATCAACACCTAACACCTCGTCAATCAAAAGTATATCCATAAACAGATGGTTTCAAGTATCGCTCCTTGCTATTCTTTCGTCACTCTAGTTCTCTGGTAGTCGAAGATTCCCCATCGCGGCTTGTCCTTCAACAGAACAAATAATACTTCAGCTCGAGCTTGTGTAAGTGAAAACGCTCGTAAAAATAATGACAAACCAGGTTTGGGCTTAGTGCAGAGATAGGCAAACCGTACACGTTGATACGTTTGATATTTTCGTGTGGTGTTATTCTATTCTTTTACACTTTTGATTATAACAGTGCTTTAGATCAGTTGCCAAAAGCTCAAATCCTAGTTGAAGCAGTTAGTATTTTTCTTGTGTGTTTCTAAGGCGTTGGTATAATTTGTTTTTAGTGCCATTTTGTGACCGCGTTTTACGGCGAATGATATAAATTTTTGGAAAGGTGGTGAATTATGTATTTTTATTTTGATTTGGATTTGCAGCTTTCAGCCTTTCCGAGCACTGTAAACTGAGATGCGTGTGTAGGGGAAATTTGCCAATAAGAACTCTCGATTAAGCGGGTCAAAAATATTTACAAGTAACGTTATATTTTATGATAAACTTGATACAAAATTAAAATCGTAACAAATAGAGGATTATACAAGAGAGAATATAAAACAGCCGAACTGAGCGGACGCGGGAACAAGAATGTTTGCAATCACATGCACTGAGCTTGAGAGCGGTTCTGAGTTGTGCCAGACGGTAAAATTAAACTGTGTTCATGTTTTAAGGTTGTTCAGCTATAAATTAAATAAATGTGTACAAATGTAATGCAGATATATTGTTGTTATATTTTGGGCGTTGTATTGAAGCCTAAAACATTTTGCTACTACCAACCCATCAATTAAACATTTCAAATAATTTGTAACGAGTATGATTAATGAGTGTCAGTTATGGTCGATGGTGTCAGTATTGTATTTAATAGAACTGTTTTTTTTTTTTTAATTATTTTATTTAATTAATTTTGTATACAGTTAGATTGTACATGAAACAATAACCTACATGTATAGGAGGTGATTTGAAATATGATAGCTGTATTACAGATGTTGGAGGTTGGTTAAATCTCACCAAAATCTTTATTGAAAACATTATTTTATTATCAACTGCATTGGCGGTCTTTCCCTCAGGTAAATTGGTCAAAGACCTCCCAAAATTATAAAATAATAGTATAACATAATATTATTCAAATCAAAACAACTGATATTATTCTAATGCATTTGAAATCCACCGGTAAATTGTGACATCTAACGTCTTAAATAGAAGCTTTGTTTTCCACGCACTATGATTGGCTGGGTCAATTTACGAATGTCTCAATATCATGTTTCTGTCTCTTTACACGCCATACAATAAAAGTGTTTTCGGATTCTGAAGACAGTTTGGGTCATTGTCGTGAGGGAGAGAGCATGATGAAATTATGCGTTTGAAAGGGTTGTTTTGATAAACGTAGGTTGATTTTGAGCATTAAACGCTTGTCGCATGAAATAATTTACTTTATTAAATTATGTAATTTTACTCTCAAACTCGTGAGGTACCCACGTGAAATTATTATTATCATATTTAATCTGATATTGTACCATAATATCATTTTTTTAATAACCTTCCACTTCTGGACCCCTAGAGCCTCCTCTGATCTGTCTGCCTGAAATAGCAGATGAAATTACGAAATGTAAACTTAATATTTATTTTATGTGGAAACCAGCAGTTTTCAATACTTTAATAAATGGTAAATTTATATAAAAACTGAACTTTTATTGGAATTTTACTCAAGTGTTCATCATACCCCTTTCCTTCCCAGATCTTCCTCTTCTTTCTTTACCTGTGAAGACCCTTCACAAAGCATATCCAAAAATGACAAGGCCCTGACGGATTTTTTTCCTCCTAAGGGCTCCTGTGTGGAGCTAATGTAAAATATATATATTGATTTTATATTTGAATTCGCTTTATGAAATGTTAAAAATGTGTGATGCACGGTGAATAAATGTGTTTTGAGAGGCTTGATGTGTGGTTTTGTCTGTTCTCGAGGTTCTTTTTTTAAGGTGGCTATGTTTTCTAAAAATAGTACCCACGTCTTCGAAATTTCTATGGCTTTCCAGCGACAAAATCCACAAAAACGGTGCTTTTTATCTAAGAATTCAAATCACGGGCGAAACCACTCAGCAAAGCAGTGTATATTGGTTGAAGAACATCATTGTTTGACGATTTCGAATTTCCCTCATTTCTCATTAATTTTGAGTTTACACTTGGCAAAAAGCTTGGCCACCGCTGTCCCAGGAAATAATAACCGAAAGCTTTTAACGCAGCCAGTTAGCTGCGGGTATTTTTGTAAAGAAGCCTCTATCTCTGAGATACCTTCCCTCCCGACTGATATTGAAGCACCTCACTCTCATCGGATCATAATCGTAACCAAACTTTGCCGGAAACAAACTGCCTTGAATGGGTATCTGCCTCGGAAATTTGGCCCTAGCAAAAGGTTGTTTATAAGATTTTCTCGTTATTCGTGCTATTTTTGCTTTACCAAATAATCAAACAAATTACTAATTTCTTTTGTTGGTATAAGTGTGAATGGTGTAAGCAGTGTATTTTGACCTCAAATTCAAATTATAATTATAAGTATTTTATGAAAGCAGCCGTTCCTCTTAATCTTTCAACCTAATTTGTTCGCTTTTTAGAACAACTCGTTTAGGTCTCATAGAAATCGTCGTCACCCTTACTATCAGGGTTAGAAATATGATCTAAACTGTGTTAAAAAGCTGAAATACCACGCTTTATATATAATCTAAAATTTAACCACGAAATAATAAAAATTACATAAATACCTTTATGAAACCAAAGTTTTCGACTACAATTTGAAAAAAAAAAAAAATTTTGGCAATGTTTCATTAATTATTTTTACATAAAAAATAAAATATAAGTACATCAAATCCCCAAAGTTTCGTCACAATTGGATGAATGGTTAGAAACGCATAATTTCATGACACCAGAGCTCAGTATTGTGTGTATAGAAACCATCGCGGGCATTCGCACATCAAATCCACAAAGTCTCATCGCAATCGGATGAATGGTTTAGCAATGCTTAGACATCTCATATACCTGTATAAATATACCCAAGCAAGCATGGATTTGCTTAATAAAATATATGAGTTTTTTTTTTCATTATTTGTAAATTAAAAAGTATGGTGAGCCATTCTTGAAATTTTTATTTTTGCATAAAATTAATATATTTCAAAAATTATATGTTTTTTTCGAATTATAAAAATTAAAAAGTATTTTATCACCTTTCAAAAATAGTTTGCCGATGCGTCCAAAAATATTATTTTATTTGCTTTTTATTCCAAAGCGAAAATATTTTGACCTTCCGACAAAATAAGCCAGAGGCCTGGGGGTTTAAGTAAAATAATTTTAATAGGTCATTACACTTACTCAAGTCCTTTTCAATTCATTTTAATCAGTGTTTGAATCAAAGCATCTAATGAAAAACAATAATTTTAGTTCAACTAATTCCATGTTGGATTTTATAATCTGTCTTTTACTATCCGCAGTAAAGTTAATGCACTACTTTCAAACATCGTTTCTTATAAGCCTGCCATGGTCTGATGCCCATAAACGTTATTTTCTCAGTTTCAGCTGTAATCTTCCCACATACTCTTCATATTACTATGTATTTATCTTTTGTGCATCATTGTGCAAGTTTGTGTTGCTGTATCGATGGTTGCTGGTTACTAGTCACTACCCAACCTGTTGTCCATATATCGCCAGGTTATTATGATTGCGTATTGTTAAACTTTCGAATGATGTTTATGAGCTTTTATGTTTCCCTGGTGTGTCAGAGGCAAAAAGCTTTTTTAACGGTGGAAATCTTAAGCTGTGCTGAATGTTGTCTTTGTTTGTAAGTATTTTTTGTGCCCTTATTGTCTATTTGAGGTGTGTAGAAGCAAAGGCAGCAATCTCCACTTTCGTTTATTTTTTATAAAGGCAAAACATCGATATCTTTGCCTGTGATGTATATTTTCAAAATCAGAGCTTGAAAATATTAATCGAAGGCAAAGATATCAATGTGTTTTTTGCCTTTTTTTCAAAAAAACAAAAATGGAGATTGCTGCCTTTTCTTCTACACACCTCATTTAATATGTATTTGTTTGCGAATTATTGGAAAGTTTGCACCTACTTCTCTGCTGGTTCCATGGCAGTTGATCTCAAGACAGACCGACTTATATATAGTATGCAATCGGTTTAGGGAAAGTACGGTATACCCACATACACCAAATATAACTGTAAGTATAAGTGTCTCAGAAAGGGTGTACAGAGAGGATAAACCATCGAATAACAAAAGTATAAATTATAACTTCGAAATAACACAATTACTTTGTTTGTAACCACGATTTATTATTTAATTTTTTTTTACTACCGACCGGTTTCGCTTAACACAAGCATGGTGTAAAAATTATGCTGTTTAATTTTTGTCAGTTTAATTTTTATACCGTAAAGATGATTGTGTTAAGCGAAACCGGTTGGTAGTAAAAAATAAATAATAAATCATGATTACAAACAAAGTTATTGTGTTATCTATCCATATATTATCTATCTATCTTCTTCTATATATTAATACGGGAAGCAAAAACTTTATACCCCTTTTTACGAAAATTCTGTGGACGGAAAAGTATGAAATTTCGCACACTTATAGTTTATATGGAGAAGGAGTGCAGAATGCCAATATATTTTTTCAATTATGCATAAAAAATACATTAAAAAAAAACATCACAATTATGGTCGAATTTCGACCATTGGGCGACCACTAGTTTCAATTAATATGTCAAACCACAAAGTGACTGCTTTCTACCAAAATATAAGTTCATTCAAATGCATCAAAGTACTTGTCTATATACTGTATATACCGGCGTATACAAATATACGTTATATGTATATAAATAATATATAAAAACGTATACAAATATACGCTTGTGTTTGCAGTATTAGCAAATACAAAAAATCGACACTGTTAATAGATTCGTTTGATATCCACTAACTTATTATTAAAGATATTTTTGGTGTCAATTTTTGGTTCATTATTTTATAAAAATTATAATTTCGGGGGACCAACTGTCGGGGGATCAAGTTTCGGGTCACCTTCTCTTCTATTAGGACTGTTTTGTATCACGGAATTTGAAGGTTAAAATTGTTAACTAACTAACTACCTAACCATCACGCCGTTTACCCCCAGGGGTAGGCAGAGAGGACGGACCGCCAAACAACTCGATCTTGGCACACACTCCTTGCTTCGTTCACATTCATAAATCGTCTCATACATGCTGTTCTATTATTCTGACTCTTGACATGGCCCGACTCAAGTACCTGATTCACTTGGTCGTGCTAACTAACTACCTAACCATCACGCCGTTTACCCCCAGGGGTAGGCAGAGAGGACGGACCGCCAAACAACTCGATCTTGGCACACACTCCTTGCTTCGTTCACATTCATAAATCGTCTCATACATGCTGTTCTATTATTCTGACTCTTGACATGGCCCGACTCAAGTACCTGATTCACTTGGTCGTGCCATGTCTTCCTCGGTTGTCCCCGATTTCGTCTACCATTCACATTTGCGTCACATATTCTCCTTACACTCCTTTCCTCATTCATTCGCTCTACATGCCCAAACCATCTGAGCGTCCCTTTCTTAATCTTATTCATTACGCTTACATCAGCCTTGCATTCTTTGCGGATCTGCACATTTCTCACACGATCATACATGGTTTTACCACACATACGTCTCAGGGATCTCGGATTAAAATTGTTAAATAATGATATTAAATTTAGATTAGAAATTCACAAAGGAAATTATTAATAATTATTTATTTTATCTAATTGCTTCTGCGTGTCTAACTTTTCACTTAACTTCACTCCGTAACTTTTCACTTTAAAACTTCGCTTTGAGATTTTTCACTTTATAACTTCGCTTTAAAATTTTACTTTTTTTAACCTTACACAAGGTTAATTAGGGCTTATTGACTCTTATTAGATCAACAGGAGGCCCTGAGGAAAATAATTGCCCTCAGGGCCTATGTCATCTTTGGGGATGCTGTGCGGAGGGTCTTTTTAGGAAAGGAAGTCTGGGAAGGAAAAGGATATTAGGGGTGTGTAGGAAACTGGGGGTCAGTGTGTCTAGGAGTGACGGACTACTCACTTTTTTGATTTTTAATGTCGTCCAGAAGGGAGTTACATAAATTGTCCTCCTCGTAGCCAATGGATTGCTTACCATAGTTTGTATGTGTGGTGTTTAAGTGTATGTATCGTGTTGTCGTGTAAAGTTTGTGTGTACTTTGGACGTAATTGACGGCTACACCAAAACTAAACACAGAAAACCACTCCAAATATTATATTATATTTTGATTGCCAATCAAAATTGTATCCAAAACTAAATCTATTATTAAATTTAAAATCTGTTGCACAATTCCCTCCACCGTTCCTGAAATGTGAATGTTTGATCTTTGATAGGTGAAGCAACGAGCTTTTACGCTTTTTCTCTAACGACCCACTGAAAGAATTCAGTGTAAACAGAGCGGATAGATTATGGCGGTTGTTGGAGCAAACCTTTGGACTCAGCCGGTTTCACTTGAATCATTTTATGATTACCTTCGTTGGTTGAATCTTACACCTAACATTCGGCTAATGGCTTGTTGCTCGGCTGTGAGTGGGTGCAACTAATCTACCTTTACACTAACATTATTTTCTTCAAACACGACTAACTTATTTTGTGGCACAATTTTAATTCAATATTAATAAATACCTTCTTAGTTTTAACCACTTGCATTGTTTAAAAAACCAACATGTTTCGTAAGCGATGCTTGTCAGGGTTTACCTAAAACTAATTACAACAATAGTCTTAGATTTAAATGGATGACCGGGAGTGGGAAGGGTGAGCAGGGTGGTAGGAAATAAGGGCATAATTTATAAGAAAATAAATTTAACTGCTTTTTGTATGTCATTTTTGGGGATGCTGTGTGGGGGGTAATTAAGGAAAGGAAGGAGAGGATGTTCTGGGAAGGAAAAGAGAAAAAGGAGGGGTTGGTAGGAATCTGGGGGTCAGTTTAGGAAGGTTAAAACCTCAGTCAAACAATTTTTTTGGTATGATTTTATGTTTTCACGGCCAAAAGAATTTTGTTTTTAAAAGTTTATTTTTGGGGTGTTATGCCGTGTTGCGCTAACTCCTTTAGCCAACGTTTCGGACAGCGTTACAGTGTCCAAAGCGTTGGCTAAAGAAGGAGGTAGCGCAACACGGCATAACACCTCAAAAATATTTATATATTTTTAAAAGATATTTGCAAATGGATGTATTATAGTGAAAAACTTTTTTTTTTTCATATGGGTTGATATTTTTTTAAATTTTATAATTTTGATCTGTTAATTAAATTTTGATTCAACATATGTAAATGGCTATTTTGATATGTACCAGGTAATTCAGATCGATTAATAACGATTTTGGCAAATATTGGCAAATCATGTAGAAAAACCTCTCCCCTGTTTTGAACATGCAACCTTTAGGTTCGGAGCCATTCCCACGATATAGTATGTAGTTAGTTACTTATGAGAAACTCGATCGAAGTCTTGTATTAATTTACAAGAAGTTTTAATATAAAATATGATGTTTATTTTCTTGACTGAAAAGACGTATTTTATGTATTTGATCCAGTTAAAAACGGAGCACAAAATCAACATCCTGAAGCCTCCACATATTCTGCAATCATTAACTGTATTGAATATTGGTTCTATATTTTATATTGTACATAAATAAATAAGGCTGGCAGGTCTGAGAGCCACTTCTCCCAGAGAAACTAAACTAGTTTATAGGAGGTTGGCTATCTATTCAAATGAACGGAACGATATCAATTAGTCGGCTCTATCTGTTACAACGGGTCTGGGTTAGGCTAAGATCAGTGGTTTCCAAACTTATTTGGCTCAACGCCCCCTTTTTGACAATTTT
Source organism: Glyphotaelius pellucidus (assembly GCA_936435175.1). Classification (NCBI taxonomy): domain Eukaryota; kingdom Metazoa; phylum Arthropoda; class Insecta; order Trichoptera; family Limnephilidae; genus Glyphotaelius; species Glyphotaelius pellucidus. The sequence continues at coordinate 32,859,964 of OW386549.1, forward strand.
TTCAGCCCCCTCCAGTTTCGCTCCGGTGAAAACACGCCATTCAGATACGTGACCTTGCTTGTATCACAAGTCGACGTAGTCATGTTTAGTGATCAGATGTGAAGAGCCAATTGTCTTCCAACCTTTCATTTTCTCATCTACTTCATCTCTTCACTTCCTTCAGCTTCACTACTTGGCCGTAGGTCACCCGAAGTGGTTCGCTACGTTTGGTGTCCTAGCAGGGGTGCCGGGGTTCATGGGGTGAGGTTTGTGTTGGTCTTGACAGCGGTTGCGTTTGCCCAATTACTGCGTGACGGGTCGGATCGAGAGAGAATCGTTGAGGGAGACCATTTGATCTCTCCGGCCGGACTCTCTCGTCCCATCGCCTTACATCGCAGTGGGAAGGATGGATTCATTCGCCCATATATTCATATTCCTGGACACATTGACCCCCAGATTAATATCCACCCCTCCACCCAGCATCCCCGAATATGACATAGGCCCAAAGGGAATTATTTTCCTCAGAGCCTATTGTGTGGTGCTAATGTATAAAAACAACAACATTCCCTAAAATTGGGAATTATAATTACACAGGCGGCTCTGAGGAAAATAATTTTCCTCATGGCCTATGTATTTTTCTAGATCCTAGGGTTTTTTTTAAGTAAAGGAACGTAAGAAAGTTCTGGGAAGGAAAAAGGTACGAGGGGTGGATTGGAATATGGAGGACAGGATATGTATTCAGAAGTAATGTATGAATTGCAAGACGTTGGGTCGAGAGAGTTCGACTGAACAGGTCAAAGGGCCTCCCTAAACCGGCCTTTCACGGTCCCGCCCGTCAAGCAGCTGGTTGGCAGACGCATTTGCCAAGACCCGGACAAACCCACACCATGAACCCGGGCACCCCTGTGAAGTCGCCAAACGTAACTTACCACTTGGGGTGACCTTTCGCAAGGGTGTTGGTTATTGAGTGAATGGTTCCTGGGGCGATAGTACCTATATCCGCCTCTCAAATTAGGACTCTTGTGCGGTAATCGCCTTAAGCCGCCACTATCCGAATTTCTACCGATTTCTTGCATACCTCCCTTGAACATTTGAATTTTTAAGCTCTTAAAATAATATATGTTATTTTTGAAAATATCTATTCAACCCCCAAGCCGAAACGCAAATTATATGAAACTCCCTCGATAGAAAAAATCGCTAAGTATGCTCCGAACATTTTTATTTTCCAGCCTGTCTCTATTATTTAACAAGTTATATGTATGAAAAAATTCACAGTGTTTCTCTGAACGTTGTTTTAGACAATCCCACGAGATTTTGCTCTATTCTAAACGAGTCGTGTTTTATTAAACATTTTCACAATTTTCGCTTCAATTTTATCTCTTGAAATATTAGCGCGCTCTCTCCAACATTCGTAATTACATATCTCCATCTTCTTCTTTTCGAGCTCGGTACGGCGCCTTAAGTATATCTTTACATATATAATAATTAACGGTTCTTATGTATGTTTACTCTTGCAACGATGCATGACTAATTTGTAGTCCAAAAATATAGATTAATATTAGCTGACCAAATTTATTTAGCGCCCCTTTTGGCCGTTATCCGCCCCTCTTTTATGCTGAGGCCTCCACCGCCCCCAGGGGAGCAATGTCGCCCACTTTGAGAACCAGCGGCTTAAATTATAGATGAAACTATATTCTATCTGGTGGTAGAACTGTTTAATTTAGAGGTTACACCTACGACATTTACATATCGTGTGAATGGTAAATCAATAAATATTTAATTGGTGTACTATATTTTCGATGATGGCCCTGATAGAAATGTCTTTAATATGTTTTAATCTTTCTTTTCAGGTAAGTTCTTTCATCTTACCCCGCATACAAACAATTGCCTGACATAAATATTCACAATGGGAATCAAGGTAAGTGGTGTACTAAAATTTTATGAAATGTGGATATCCGTTATTCTGGTGGGTGGGAGGTTTGACCAGCAGTCGCAAGGATCAATGTTGATTCGCACATCGTGGCAGATCTGCTCCCTTTTCGATTGAAGTTTTGCTGAAAAGATACATAGATATCTGCGGTAAATAGGATTATACAAATAGTGTTAATAACAACTTCCTACAACAGATGTCTAAGTTAGTTTATGTAGTTTTGAGTGGTCACAATAGATGTCAGTTAAATAGTAACTTAGAAGAGTGTCGACTATCGTCGTTCGCGGCTAATATACGAACGGTTATGGAAATAGCCGATGATACATGGTAGACAGCTGGGCTGCCTCAGTTTTTGGTCCCCCAGCTTCAGAATAACTTTGAGCTTCGTTTAGCGCGGACGTCTGATCCAGTTAAATATGCATTGTAAACTTTACGATAATATAAATAAAGTAACTTCTAATCTCGATGAACCTGGTTATTTACTGGAGATTCCCGAACACATATCAAGTAATATCAATCACTGGAATTGAAGGATAATACATGAACTATCGAAAATTATACAAAAAGTTTTTAACTTATTCAGTAATGTAAGCATTTTAAATTAAATATTATTATTAAAACATGTAGCAGTAACATAAAATAAAATAGAAATAAAAATGTAATACTTTAAGAAAGGTAATTTTCGAATCCTACTACAGATTGCACTTATTCTTCTTATAAATGTACTCTGTAAATATTATGTCAATAATTCTGGGGAATATCCCAAACTCGCTGATCAGACGGTTTATCCTAATGATTATTGAGTACGTCTGATAGTTGGTTGTGTAGTTGTGAAAAATGTTACATTTTGTCTTGTGTTCCTGGTCGGTACCTACATAGGATTTAATGCGACGATGGCAAGGCTGTCAATTAATTGTTAATTACTACATGTAACACAATCGGGTCTGAAATAATTCTCATGTCGGACAGCGTATTTAAATGCATTTAATTCGTCAAACTTATATAATTTTCAATTCAATACACTCAAGAATCAACTGCAGGCATTGCTGGAAAACTTTGAGGAAGACCTATGTTCAAAGCCAATGTGAAGAAGAAAACTGTTTTTAACTGTGGAGGCTTTCATTAAAACCTAGAATTAAATTCAAAGTGTAACGGAATAATTAAATAAATGCACGATTTTATCGGTGAACACAATTAGTCTTCATTTTGGGTACAATCATTCACAAGTATTTATAGCAGTTCGATAATATCAAAACAGTATAATAAACTTAATAACTTTATGGGTTCACTGATAAACAGTGCATACTTTATGTTTGTAATTTCACGCGAGGTCGCCAACACAAGCTTTTGATTCTTCCCAGGTGCAGAACTAATTTACCATGGTGATGCCCCTGGGAAGAATCACTGGGTTAATTAACTGCCTTACAGGAAATGTGGATATTTTCCAAGCGTGTAATATCACTTATGTTTTAATTAAATGTATTTCTTTAACTGTAAATGTAATTATTATGTACCTTTTCTTACCGTTTATGCAATGTTTTGGTTTTATGCTGTTCTTGCAAATAAATAAATAATAAATAAGTATCAGTCTTTCCAAAGGGTACTTAATTGTTCCCTTAAACATTCGTTGTATCAAAAAGATTTAAACGAGTATTTTTTCTCTAGGTTAGCTAAACTCCGAAGCAAACGGTTTACAAAGGGTCGCTTGGTTCAGTCCTGCCAGACTTGAAGTATGTAGCATGGTAAGCAACGGAAAGCAACTTATTTTCTAGCACCAAAACTTGACCTTTTATCGGTCACCAAAGCTGTGACATCACTTCCAGGGATCACATCTGTAAGCTTGAGCGGCTGGGTGAAAAAAGAGAAGAAGCGATGTGGGAATGAGAAAGTATTCGAGATCGAAGAACTAATCAATGTTTGAAGAACTAATCGCTTGTTTATTACAAAAGAAATTTACACTCTTCCAATCCTTTTAATAGATTTTCATACAAATGCTGTCTGCTTCTCTCTCATTGGGCAATATCATCCTAATGGATATTTCTATGCGACCACCCAGTTTTCTAAAGCATTGTATGAACTTTGCATCTCCTTGGAGAAACTGCCTACCTCTAGCAGCTACCAGGATTACAGAAGTCGTTAGGATTGACCTGACCCCATTCTTAGCTTTAAACTAATGCGCACTCGCACGCGCGCACATTATCATTATCGTGTAAATTCTGATCTCCCGTCGAAAGTGAACAATGGTGATCAACCAAAGCGTGGTCTTGCGTAGTTTATTTTCAAATTATCAGGAGTAGTTAGTAATTTGTATGAGGTTTGCAGGAGGTATTGAGGGCATTACTAACACGTCTTTCAACATCTCTGTCCATACTGTCGCTAATAGCTAATAGACCATTATAGCGTAAAACCTTTCTGTAGTCAATTTCATATTCAATCAACTACTAATTTTAAACTCAGTATTTCCATTTAAGGCGGCGCTTCCCCGCTCAAAAAGAAAAAGATGGAGATATATGTAATTACGAATGTTGGATAAAATGCGCTAATATTTTAAATGATAAAATTGAAGCGAAAATTGTGAAAATGCTTAATAAAACATGACTCGTTTAAAATAGAGCAAAAATCTCGTGAAAGGCATCTTAAGTATCATCTATAGAAACATTGTGAATTTTTTCACAAATATAACTTGTAAAATAATAGAAGTAAACTTGTTTTTAATAATTTTCGGAGCATACTTTGTGATTTTTTTCTATCCAGTGAATTTCATATTATTTGCGTTTCGGCGTGGAACGTGTCCTAGATATTATCTTAAAAAAAAAAAAAAATTTTTAAGAGCTTAAAAACTTCGTATGTTTAAGGGACATATGTAAGAAATCGGTAGAAATTCGGGTAGCGGCGGCTTAAAAATTGATGAAAGAATAAATTTACTAAAGCCCTCAGAATGAAGAATTATATCCGACTTATTAGTGTTCAAAATTGTAAATGGTAGTATATATAGACAGCCTCGATTTAATTAACTTCATTGAATTTCATTTACCTATGAGAGCTATTCGTTCCAAAATCCTGTGTAAACGTAACAATACCAGGACTGAGCGTTACAAACACTCTCTTGTACCTAGATTACATGAAATTAGTAATAGATGCGCAGATGCGGCGGATCATATTTTTGGCTGCCGCCTTTTATATGGGAAAAAAGAGTTAAGAAGATAATATTGCATGATTTTATGTTTTCACGGCCAAAAGTATTTTCGTTATTTATTTTTGGGGTGTTATGCCGTGTTGCTCTACCTCCTTCTTTAGCCAATGTTTCGGACAGCGTTACAGTGTCCATCATCAGCTGTCCGAAACGTTGGCTAAAAAGGAGGTAGCGCAACACGGCATAACACCCCAAAAATAAATAACGAAAAGAAGATAATATTTTTAATTCTGAATTTGAAATATGAGATCGACAAAAATGTCTGAAAATAAATTATAAATCAGTGGCGTAAGGCGTTTGTCCCTGTAAGACAAAAGATCCCGGGATCGATTCCCAGTTGCGTCCGTTATATTTTATTTTTATGTGTATTTTTCTTTTTTGTTTACATTTATCAGTGTTATCTTCTTCTTCAATGATATACCACCACCGACATTAACTTTCTCACAAGTACAGGATGAAGAAGAGTATGTATTTAACGATGTATGAATATAGAGGAAAAGAGTAGGCACCTTGTGTACCTGTGTCACGACGAAATAGTGTGGCCTTACCTACTCTAATTTTGTAATCTCGTTTAATAAACATTATTTTGAACCCACGAGTTTACTAAACGGTTAGTTAAAAACTACTTCAGGTAATGTAGTAATACCTGTAGATTAGTTGTACATGTGTGGGTTGGGATGCCGTGTAAGTTTTGTTAGGACAGTAAGTAGGAAAGGTAAGAGTCACGTTTCCAACATCTTGCCCAATCGAGGCTTTAGTCAATGGTCTTAAATAACTACCATAAGAAAACACAACCTTCAAAGTAGTATTCTTAAATTACATGAAATAAATAAAATTAAACCCCTACCTCACATAATTTGTTTTAAAAATTTGTTTTTTTACCATTAACTCCAAACGGGATGCTCTAAAGAAAATAATGTACCTCAAGGCCCATGTCATATTTGGGGGTGCCGTATGGATGGTCATTCTGAGAAGAGGAAGGAGTGAAGTGTCTGGAAGAGACCTAGATATTTTTGCTGCACTCCTCTCAATATCAAGGCAGGTATTCCGTCAGGCCTACTAGTTTTGTTAGTGCCCTGTGTGCTGCACTATAAGCTTTTCATCTGGAAACCGCGGTTAGGAATCGAAGCGACGCCGACGCGTGGGATGGAACTTTGATTATCAAGGGCCGAGTTTTCCGCAAACATTTTCACTAGTAGGTTACTTCTTAGTCCAAAAGTGTTTACAAGTTTTATTATGATCTCCGTAGCTGAGTGGTTAAAATCCTTAAATACGTATCCAGGGGTGGCCGAGGTTAAAAAGGCCAGTTAAATAAAATAATTTACCTATCATGATGAATTTGCCGCACATTACTACGCACGATACTAAATATTGCCTTTGTGAAAGATAATGTGGTTAGCTTAAGCTGTGTGTGATTACCAGGTAATAGTAACCATGTCCTTTCCAACCTCCCATTTTAACATATTCTCCTCCTCATTCCATTCAACCTATCAACATACCCAAATTGGGGATGCGAGATGCGATAGTCCCACTGGCTTCAGACGGTTGGAAACGGTTGGGATTCTTGTGCTGTATTCTGTATAAAAACATCATAAAAAATAATGACACATAAGATGATGGTTTTGACATATATGACCAAAGACAATAATATGTAAAACGACAACATAGAATACAGGCAATCTTTTCAATTGACTAAAATTGTACAAACACCATTTTCTTTTGTTACTTGATTCGTCATCATTTTGATAGTTAGATCATTTTTGCATCAAGGTTCTAGTCCGTCATAGAATTTTGTAATTAAATTCTATGTACATTAATTTACCTTACTATTAAAGGTCCTACATAATAAATGTAATTATTTCTCGCTTCCATTTGCATGCATGACGTTATTTCTGCGCTACTATTAAAATTAGTGTTCATTTTTCAATGTCATCATGCGATGTACGCAAAAAATTCCTTTTGGAATTTAATTTCAATTATGAAAATTGCATAGCATACAAATTCAATACCGCTGAAATGTTCGCCCCATTTAATTTCTCATTAGCTGCCGGTTCCATGGCGTCATAAGTAAAAGTCAGAGAAGTTCAATCACTTTGGTTGGCTATGCGCTAAGCTAAAAGCATACTAAAGCTCGAATGAAAACTATAGGCTAGTGGTCGGCAATCAGTTTTGGTGGCGGGCCGTATGAATAAGTAATTTTTTTGGGGAGCCTTCTTCGCGTCGACGTCTTTGCTTGCAATCAGTGCGCTTGTGACTGCCCGTCTGATCGCTCGTCATCATCGTGCTTCGTGTCGTGCCTAGCAGCTACCAGATTCCCAATCTTACCTGAAGTATATTTTACTTCAACGCTCTCCCCCTTCCCTCCCCTCAGCATAAAAAAAGTAAAAAAGAAAACGCGGAAAAAGCGCCGCAGGCAAAAAAAATCAAGTGAAAATATTATTGAAATATCGCGACAGACCGGTTGGTTGGTAGCGTGGTAGTTATTAGTTCTCACTCGGACGTTGCTGGTTCGATCTTCTATCATTGCTGAAGCCACATTTTCTACTTATAAAGATGGAAGTGGGTAGATTTTCAACATTCTCAGATTATTTGCATTTGATAGCACATACAGAAAAGGAGCCGCAGACGAAAAATTCTTCGAGTGTTCATTAAATGGTTTGAAATATCACGACCCATCAGTTGATAGCTTGTATATAGTTATTGAATCCCACACGGGCGTTGCTCGTTCGTGAAGTTTTTTACATTTAGGTTTTCTTCACAAGAAATAGAAATGATATGAAAAAAAAATATTATTGTGACTGATGCGCCAATTATGGTGGGAAGGAATAATTGTCCATTCAGAGACTCTCCTTTCTTACCCTGCGGGCTAGAAGGGAGCCCCGTGGGCCGCCAATTGCTGATCGCCGATGTAGGTTATTTATTTATTTATTTATTAAAATATATAGATGTACATAAAAACATAAACTGCACATCTCACTAGGGCATTACTGTATCGAGATGTGCAGTTTTACAATAAAAATAAAAATAAAAAACAATAATGGAATAAAAATAAAAAACATACATGTAAATTCACAAGAAACAAAAATAAAGTTTACTCAAATAATAATTACAGCTGGGCGGTATGCTCATAATGCTCTTAGTTTGCCACAATAATATTCTACTGTAAACTAAACATGTTCAAGGTACCTGCAGTGGCTTAACAAATGCATTCATAGGGTGACCATACCGTCGGTAACAGTAGATTAACGAGTATTAACAAAAAATAAAGGTAGGTAAATAATAAAAGATAAAAAGTAAATAATAATAAACAAGTATGTAATAAATGTATATAGATTATGTAATAAATATAATATAGTAAGTAATAAATATAATATAATAAGAATAAATATAATATAGTAAGTAAATAAATGTAAGTAAATTAAATACATAATATAAAATATGATTATGAAAAAACAATAATAAACTATTTAGTAATCGTAAGAAAGTAAATAAAAGAGTTATGCTACTGCTAAATAAGCTGTGAATTGACTAATGAAGGGATCAGCAGAATCTTTGGATATTTTAAATCACGTTTTTAGTAGTAGGTAATAAGTTGTGAAATGACACAAGTAAGTTAAAAAGTAAATATCCTGTCCCCTGTTGCAATTTTATGTGGTTCCTTTTTTCGTTGGCCTACTTTAACATGATATATTTTTCTTGTTATAATGGAAAAATAGCGTATTTGTAGGGTTGTTCTGTCAAAATTCTGGATTTAAAGTTGTAATGTTCTATCATTACAGAAGTGTTACTTTTCATCGTGAATCCCTCAGGATGTAACTACAATAGGAATAAAAAAATATAAATAATATTTATGATGTACCTACATGGAAGAAATTGATTGGGTGCTATAAAGCCAAAACAAGGTAGCTATATAAATACTGCATATTGCTATATAACACGGGCGAATATGGGCCGTCGATTGAATTCTATTTTTTTATTTTTTATTTTATTTTATTAATCTATAAACATAGGGTTTTACGTAGGGTTTAATTGATGCCTGTCTCAATAGGATTTACCTGTATTAAGGACGGGTTGTTTCAAAAAATTTGATGAGTTCATCAAATATTTGAAGTTAATTTTCACGTTCTGTGGAAGTTCTATTCAAGTTCTGTTATCACATTATTATAGGCCAGTTGCTGCATGAAACTGAAATAATCACAGAAATTGAATAGAACTTACACAGAGTGTGAAAATTAACTTCAAATATTTGATGAATTCATCAGTTTTTTTAAACAACCCATCCTAAGTATTTTATACGTATTAATTTGTATATTCAGTAAACATTCCAAACCTTAAAACCTAACACTTCGAAAGCACGATCTCAAAACCAAAAAAAATAACTAAGAAGTAAAGGTTTGGTTCCTTCAACCAAGAGTGCGCCCCACGGTTGAATTTGGCAGCCACCTCTGGTCTGGAGCTCCAAAATACTTGAAAAATACCCTCGACTCTGTGCAGAAACGGGCGGTCCGTTTGATAGATTCTCCCATCTTAACGAACGGGTTGCAATCTTTAGAGCACAGGCGTCGGGTGGGAATGCTATCCATGTTCTACCGGTATTTCAATGGAAGATGCTCTGAGGAACTAGCGTCATTGATCCCTTCGGCACCGGTGCACAGTCGGGAGACACGCCAAACGCGCGCCCAACATATGTACACGGTTGACATATGTCACATGAGAACGGGTCGGTTTTTCGACTCGTTCTTGAGTTCAACAGCTCGGCTATGGAACGATTTGCCGGCATCTGTGTTTCCTCCCTCCTACAACATGGGTCTCTTCAAGACCAATGTTCATTCCTTCCTCTCCTCAAAAAGACCCTCCACACAGCATCCCAGATGACATAGGCACTGAGGGGAATTATTTTCCTCAAGGCCTCCTGTGTGGAGTTAATGTAAAAAAAAAAAAAAAAGAGTCACGTTGGGGCTTTTTTCCAAGTTTTAAGTGTCTTATAACAAAAAAATTGCAATGCGGATTCTCTCTCCAGTGTTATGAACCCCTGACGAAAAGCACGCCTCATATATTTTGTATTTTCCGACGGTACATTACTTGTGATGCTGAGAATTTCCCATAGCCCGTTCGCTTCACCGGGAACACACTTCATAGAGTTTTGCTTGACTGCCATCAAATTTAATGCTCAGCGTGTTGTGCATCAAGAATACTTTGTTTTGATAAGCTCGACTCAATAATGCCAGCGCTGAAAGCACACGACCGAAGTCAGCTTTCAAACTTTACGAGATTAAAGTTTTACCATCTCGACATGCCCGCAACTATAATCAGATTAATTTTGCAATTAATCTGGCACTCAAGACATTTTTGAAGTGGAAACTTGAAGCACCGTTGTGATTTGAAACTCGATGAAATGAAAAAGCGATACTAAAAAGAGACAAACATGTGCATCTATAGGATTTAGCCTGCGAGAGAATGAGATATAACAATCGGTCTACTCTTTGTGCGGTGCTTCGTAGCCTTCCCTACTCTTGTACGCTTTAGTTTTCTGGAGGTTCCACTTCTACCGCTTGTGAACTGCACACAAAATGCGTCACAACTCAGTTCTACACAAATACTCGGTTCTAATGTGGTAAATTCGCACCCTGGCGCGTGCTTTCCATAGCGTAGTGGGCAAGGTGCCTGAAAAATCTCAGCGGCCAGAGAGACAGAGGGTTCGAATCCTACGAAATCCAAAAAAAAACATTTTTTTTGTGAAATCATTATCCAATCTTCAAATCACTTAAAAAAACAAGCAAAAGAAAAGAAAGCGACATCTAGCGACTTTCTAGTTTCACTTCTACCGCATGTGAATTACACACTCTGCTTCTTTTTACTTTAGCTTTAAAAGGAGGCGAATTATTTTCCTCAAGGCCTCACGTAGGTGGAGCTTGTGTCGTCTTTGGGGGATGCTGTGTGAATAGTCTTTTGATGAAAGGAGTGGAAGTTCTGGGAAGGAAAAAAATATGAGGGGTGGGTGGTAGGAATTTGGGTTCAGTGTCTCCAGGAATATACACGGACGATCCCTCCCACAGCGGTGCAGGGCGATGTTCTGAGAGATGTTCAAAAGATGTATCTCCCGATCCGGCCTGCCAAGCAGCAGGCGGCTAGACGCATCCGCCGCCAAGACTCAAATGTACCACACATATATTTTCGTATGAACCGGTGGATGCAATTTTTAGCCATAAGTTGTTTTAATTGTTTGTCTAGATTGTAGTTTTTCTAAATTTTAGAAATATATTGTAATTTTGTTCAGCGCCCTTGAGGTGATTTTTCACTAAAACGGCGCTATATAAATCATCAAAATATTATTATTATTTTTAAAATTCTACTTTAGAGGTGGGAAAATGAAAGCTGGACGTTTGGTGACTTACCAGGGGTGCCCGGGTTCATGGGGTGAGGTTTGTGTGGATCTGGTGGCGAATGACCTGGACTCACTGAACCCTAGATTCCATCCCACCCCTTTTACCTTTTTCTTTTCCAGAACTTCCTCTCCCTCATTTTCTTAAAAAGACCCTCCACACAGCATCACCAAAGTTGACATAGGTGAAAATATTTTTGTCAGGGTCTCCTGTATGGAGCGGAGCTAATGTAAAAAAAAATTAAGTACCTACTTAGAAATCTTATGATTTCAACGAATGTTTTGGTGTTGATTTATTAAATAATATAATTACAAGCATATATTTTTAGACGCGAGGTCTACTGATCACAGATATACTAGTTTATATTACGTGTAGGCCCTACACATTTGCCCTGAAGAAGATACGCTTGTGCCAAAACTAGTTAGCTTGTTTATGTAAATAAAGTGATGCGCATGAAATCGTAATATTTATACTTGTAATAAAGTGATTACATACATCGAGATGAATTCTTTATTGTTATTGTCATATTATTCATTTGGGGCATCTCGAAGCTTTGAACCGGAAAATAGCCGCGGGCCAAGCGAGTAGGTACTAACTACACTGGCCGGACAAAATATTGTTCAGTTGTCCGACATGACGCTTATTGCCTCATTACGTCAAAACAACTTGTAGCAATAATGAATTCAATAACTGCCGTCACTACTCCATCAATCTACTACTAGAGTATGATTATATATTACTTGATTTAGCAATTGGATATTGTTATTTCATAGATTTGTTTATTGTGAATGTATAGATAAGTTTCTCTTAAGTTTTTTTTTAATGATAAACGAAATCTCATATGCCTGATGCCTGTGGGACTATGATAGCCTCAATTATTGTTGTCTGTTTTTATGACACCTCACAGGAACATCCATATCTGTATTGTTGAAAAACAGGTGAACTATGTCGTTACCTGGTTAGGTGTATTTTTAAAAAGACAACATAAACTCCACACGCCTGTGTGAGGCGACCAAAGTGGCTCAGTGTTAGGAGTCTTCGTTGGAACCGGATAGTAGCCGACATGGGTATCAAACTACGTGTATCAACCTAGAAAGCCCGAATGACTCATTGAAAAATGGAGAAATCATTTTCCTCGATGCCTCCTGGACCTGAGGAAAATAAGGGTGCGGGGTGGGTATGAATGTGAGGGTTGTAAAGTATCCGACACGGGTATCAAACTACGTGTATCAACCTAGACAGCCCGAATGGCTCAGTGAAAAATGGAGAAATCATTTTCCTCGATGCCTCCTGGACCTGAGGAAAATAAGGGTGCGGGGTGGGTATGAATGAGGGTTGGAAAGTAGCCGACACGGGTATCAAACTACGTGTATCAACCTAGACAGCCCGAATGGCTTAGTGAAAAATGGAAAAATTATTTTCCTCGATGCCTCCTGGCCCTGAGGAAAATATGGGTGCGGGGTGGGTATGAATGTGTGGGTTAGCGAGTCCAGGAGTAACGGACATGAATCCATCTTACTGGGTGCAAGGTGACTCGAGAGATTCTAGCTAGCGTCCAAAGTCCATGATTGGGAACCACTGATTTATTTTGTTTGTGGTTGTTTGTTACCTACCCAAGTACTAAATATTTTCACCACCTCTGTCACCGTCATCACGACCTCTGTCGGCTGTCAGTAGAAACATCCAGATTGAGAAATGCTCACAATGTTAACTATAAAATACATAAACAATAATCTTTCGTCAAAACATTTTGCGGTGACTAATAAGTAGGTACATTTGACAATTATTATTACAAACTTTCGTAGTGAATGTTTACATACCATTTCATAACTTGTGATGCAACGAAATTGCATGTAGAATTTATTTATTGTTAAATTTAAGAATGTAAATATTATCTCGTTGATAAACAATTTGTAATGATGAATTTTAAAAGTATATTGATTAGGCTCTGCCATTTGTGTTATTTTATTTTATTTTGAGGTTGCTATTTTCTTTTTACAATTTTTTCTTCCTGAAAAATTGTGGACGTTGGGATACAAACCCAACCCATTTTTAGCCCCTCGCGTCCAGGCAATAAAAATCATATCATCAAATATTTCCACTTGACATTCAATTTCAAATAGATTTGCTTATTTTGAAAGTATCCCAAAATGAAATATTGTTTTTGGAAACAGTTGAAAGACTCTTTTTAGATTTATAATGCAAACAGACACCCGTGTCATGTTCGAGAAGAGGTACAGGATCGGCAAAAACAAGTGGTTCTTCCAAAAGCTCAGGTTCTAACACATTTTCATTAACACAAATTTCACAACGCCAGAGCTTACCATTATATACAGCCTATGTTACTCGCTGATAATGTGGCTTGCTGAACTGCAGTGGAAGCGATAAATGCATTAATTTAATCCCACATTAACATAAGCAACTTTACGTTGTCGTCAATCTTGCAAAAGTCACCAAACCACAACACACATTTTTGATTCGTATTGTTTGTTCTATGCTAGACATAATATGCAATAAGAATATACATTTAACAATTAAGAATATTTTTTCTAAATTCACTTATCGATGTTTTTTTTCTTGTAAACTTTAATTACCCATTACACGAACGTTTTCAAAAGGATATTTTAATATACGGGAGGTTCTATTGTAAACTTTTATGCAAATAAAAAGCTTGGCATTCTCTCTTTCTAAATCTGTTTATATTATACTATCTGAAGTCCCCGCAGTTTTTTTTTTTTTTGATTTAACGCGACAGTGATCTTTCTCTTATTTTAAAGGTCAAGTGTGAAACCTTTTATTATTCTTGGTTAAAACTGTAGATTTGTTTACAAATCACATCTACGCCGCCCGCCCGTTGTCCTCCACAGACATTCTTCTTTATAAAGTGTGTTAAGGCGTGTAATTGACTTTTACCAATGATTCTGCACATTATTTGGAGTAAAAAATGATAATGAATTTTTTTTAATTTCTGTTAATGACATTTTTTTTCCAATTGTAAAAAAAAAATCAGTATGTATTGGACGGCTTTATGTGGGAAGTTGGGAGTTTACTCAACTGAATGACCGGAAACGACATATGGAAGAATTTTTTTGTTTGGTTTTGCAGAAAAAAAATTGAAAAAAAAATATTAAAAACTGACAGGAGACTAAAATTTCATTTCCATTTTTTACTCCAAATCAGAAATCACTGGTCAAAGTAAGTAAATTACATTCCTTGACGCCCTATATAAACATAAAGATATGTGACTGACCATACTGGAAAAGGAGAGAAAACTAGATTTATGATGTAAGGAGAAAAGTAAGCACTAAATTGGCAAAATCTTACCTTACTAACCACTGGAACGCTTTTTGCCACAATAAGGCACTATTTAAAATACCTCGGATTGCTTTGCTGCCAATTTTGGCAAATTTTCCCTTATTTGTAAGTAATTAAGTAGAAGTTAACGATTTTATTATTTTTTTTTTATAAATCCTACGAATATGTGATAATCGACAAAAGATAGGTAAATTCATTGGCTTTATAGATCTATAATCAGTTTGTTTCGGAGGTATGATATTTTTTTTAATTTTGGCGGAAAATATTCAAAATGCACAAAAAATGTCGAGCAATCGGAGAAAAAAGTTTTAAATTGCGCTGTCGCTCCAGTGGTTGTGCCATCAAAAGCTTTTCAATATTGTTTTACACTCTTTTGAATATGTATAATTAAATTTGTAGATAATTATGAGAGGAACTGTCCTACACAACATAAACAATGTATTACTAATACTAAACAAACCAAACAAGCTTTGATGCAATTCCAATAGATCAATCATCCATCACGTATGTCGCTAAGTCAGCTTGATAGCCTGATACATTGATTGGCCGTTTTGAGTAATGGGTAATGGCGCCAGATTAATATCTGTGCAAGTGAAAATGTGCTTAATTACCAGATATGATCTTATCGAGGAGATTGTCCGAAACACCGTAGAGTTCTGATGCTGTAACTGTTATGAACGGAATGATCAGGAATAGTCGACTGTTGGTTAAGAGAAACTCTGTAGAAGTCTGTAATATACTGTAATCGCAGTGGTTGAGATTTTATTTTTTATTAATTTATCTTTATTAATTTTAGACCAAAAGTTGTTTTAGCAAAAAGGAAAAAAGATTATGCCCTTTGGTTCTTGTATTTCGAGCAGTTTGGACATTTTCAAATGTAATTCTGTGTTTGAAGAGGTATGCTAGTATGTTTTTGACATAATGTTGCCTAATGTCCAAGACTCGGATTCTCCTGAAGATTTCATCCTAACT
The DNA here is from genome assembly GCA_936435175.1 of Glyphotaelius pellucidus. NCBI lineage: Eukaryota > Metazoa > Arthropoda > Insecta > Trichoptera > Limnephilidae > Glyphotaelius > Glyphotaelius pellucidus. Next base: position 32,875,736 of record OW386549.1, read on the forward strand.
GCTTGCGATCAGTAGTTTTAATATAATCTTTAAAATAGGTTTCTTGGCTTTAAAAAGAGGATCGATTACTTGAAATGTGTTCAAGAAAATTAAAAATAAGATCGAGGTTTCTCGAGATTATAAGTTGCTATATTAACGTTTTTGTAAGTTTTACAATGAATATTTAATTGGACCAGACGTTCGCACTACAGGAAGCTTTAAGTTATTCTGAAGCTGGGCTCGCTAACACTGCCTGAGACCAGCGGTCTATCACAAGCCATCGGCTATTTCCGTAGCCGTCCGTGCATTAGACACGAACGACGATAGATGATTTATAAGTTGCTACTTAACCGACACCTCTAAAAATTGCATATAACTATCTTTATTACAGACAACTGTTGAAGGATATTGAAACTAGATGTCTAATCCTATGTACTACTTACTATACGTTGTACTATGTAAGAGCCAAAAGGCGTTAATGAAACAAATAAATAAATTCCGGTACCGAGAACGGATTCCGGTATCTGCAGAGACGGGAGATGAATAAAAGGCGAGCAGTTGTGTTGTGAGTCGAGTCTTTATTTGGCTACATAACGATGATCAGACGGTGTAGACAGATGCGTAGACAGTGATGTTGCTGATGCACGTTCATGTTGTGTGATGGAGGTCATGAAGCTTTGGCGGTGAAGACCACGGGTCCTCAGGTCGCCAGCGCATATCTCGACACCATGTGTGGTGGAGGATGACCTGATCCAGGCTGTGCAGCTCATTAAGAACCTTCTAAGACGGAGAAATTAGTCTTAAATTAGCGAGGCAAGACGGGCCTCGATAGCCTGAGACCGATCTGCTCCCTGGACAGAAGGCGCGGCGGACCTTATAAATACGGAAGGTTGCATCTCTTGAGTTGTAGGTGCGATGGACCTGAACTGCGAGATGATGATGATGAGTGCCTCGAAGATAAAACAGAGAATCCGAAGTTAATGCCATAAGTCTCAGTTTCGCAACACTGAAGTTGTGTAAATCATATGATGCACTGTTACATGAATGAACTGTGTACTTCGAAACTGACGTGAGACTGCTGACTGACTAACTCAGGACGAGCAAGTTAAGGCGAATGACAGAGGTATAAATCCTCAAACTGCAATACAAGACGATGGGTCGACAGAGTCCGTCTGGAGAGGTTAAAAGGCCTCCTTTAACCATTCATTTCGATCCGGCCCGCCATGCAATATGTGAGCAGATGCATCCGCCGCCAAGACCCGAACGAGCCTCACCCCATGAACCCGGATACCCCTGCTAAATCACCCCTGTAGCAAACCACTTGGGATGAACTATGACAGAGGTGTCGGTTATCCCATAAATGGTTTTCGGGGCGGCGGTACCCATACCAGCCTCCCAAATTGAAAAGTTGAGTGTAGCAGAAACATTAATTATTTTTTTATGTTTTCTAGTCAGGTATTTACTTTCCAACCCTAAAAGGTTTGCTTCCCTGCAGTTGTTCGTATCAATGAATAATAATTGCTGTTAATTCGTTGATTTGCATAATAATCACGCCCATGCTGATTTGTCTCACGCTTTTCAAGCCGTATGAGTTTCGACCATCAATAAAATAATGCAATTAGCCGTCGAGACGCGAACCTGCTCTCGCCGTGTGCCAAATGCATGATTAACGATTATTTTGTTTGCCAAGAATTAATTAATTAATGGTTAAAACCAGTGGCGTATTAATCAATAACGGGCCCTGTGGCGAACTTTTTAAACGGCCCTATCCCAAAATTTGTACAATTTATCAATTCAGATACGAATAAGGAAAGCGCCGCAGGCTGAATTTCTAGGTATCCACTACACAGAAAAGGTATGGAGACATTTAGTGCTGCAGGTGATAATTTGTACTTCTTACATTCAATTTAGTTTATTCATGCGTTTAATTAGAACCTTCACTTTTTAAATAATTTCATTTTTACCAACCTTAAATCTTTATTAAAATATTTTTTTTTTTTCACATTTGTCCCTGAGGAAAAAATCTCCTCAAGGCCTATGTTATCTTTAGTGATGCTGTGTGGAGGGTCTTTTTAGGGAAAGGAAGGAGAGGAAGTTCTGGGAAGGAAAAATATATGAGGGGTGGGTAGGAATCTGGGCATCAGTGTGTCCAGAAGTGACGGACGTATTAATATATCCCTCTCATCGTGTCAGGCGATGTTCCGAGAGAGTCTTGCTGGAGAGGTCAAAGGGTCTCCCACAATCAGTCTCTCCCGAACCGACCTGCCGCGCAGTTGGTAGGCAGACGCATCCGCCGTCAAGATCCGGACAAACCTCACCCCGTGAACCATGGCACTCCTGCTAAGTCACCAAACGTAGAAAACTATTTGTAACCTGAGGGGCGTTGGTTATCCAATAAATGAGTGAGTTCTGCATTTTGCAGAGGCCTCCGGGTCGTGCTTCCTTTCAAGAGTTCTAGGAGCAGGTCCGGGGCAGGCTGAATACTGGGTGCTGTTACGGCTATCGGGACGCACGGGTTTGGCCGGGTCCGGACCTCGGAGCCGAACCCGGATAGAACCCGGACAAGAATTACGATCTCGGAGGCATTCGGGTTCCGCTCCGGGTTCGGCTTCGTGTTCCAGATTTAGTTCCGATTCCTGGGCCGGGTTCTTTGGGAGTAGTCGATTTGAAAAAGGAGTAGGAGTCGGATCCGATTCCCGCGAAGAACCCGAGTTCAAGAGCCCACTCCAACTGAACCTACACATCACTAACCTATACCGCCTCCCAAATTGAGATTTTATTTATAAAACTTGATATTGGAGCCTTCACTTTGGTCGATTTAAATAAATTCAATTTTACCAACCTAATAAAACTCAAATATTGAAATAAGCATTTTGATTAATTAAATAAAATGCGGTAACTTTTTGCATGTTGAATGAGCTGGTTTTAAAACGAGATCAAACCATCAATCGCGGCATTTTTTCTGGGAATGAATATGTTGTGATTACTGATTACGCTTCGTTGGATATAAAATGAGGCAAAATAAATAAAAGATGTCAGCATTTAAAATTAAAGTGCTCAGCAAAGAATATAATAAATACCTCTTATTTGTGTTAATTTCACAATATTCATGAAGTGTGTGCTGTATGAATAAAAATTGTGTGTTATATTTTGGTGCTGATCATGCTAAAAATTGAGTTTAGTTCTATTATAATTAAAAAAAAAAACAAAGTGTGCAATCACACGCGGTGGAAGTGAAACCTTCAGAAAACTAAAAGAGAGAAGAGTGGTGAGGCTACGAAGCACCGCACTCGAATTGCAGTGCACCTTTTCCTATAAATTTGGTCGTATTATTACCATTTGTGTTTTCTTCTTCGGAGTCGCTAGATGTCGCTTTCTTTTGTGTTTTCTTTTGCCTGTTCATTTTGGTTTGAAGATCGGATATTGATATTACAAAAATTTTTTTTTTTTGGATTTAGTAGGATTTGACCCTTGGTCCTCTGAATGTCGTCTGTCTGAGATTCGTTAAAGAGAGAAGAGTGGGGAGGTTACGAAGCACCGCTCAAAAAGGAGACCGATAGGCTACGAAGCACCGTACTCGAATTCCGGTGCACCTTTTCCTATACATTTGGTCATATTATTAAAATTTGTGTTTTCTTCTTCGGAGTCGCTAGATGTTGCTTTCTTTTGCCTGTTCATTTCGGAATGGTTTAAAGATTGGATATTGATTTTACAAAAATATATATTTTTTTTTAAGATTTAGTAGGATTCGACCCTTGGTCCTCTAAATGTCTGTCCGCTGAGGTTTGTCAGGCGCTTTATACCACTACACCAAAGGAGACTTGCGTGGAACTGTGGATTTATCGTATTATATTGGAACCGAGTACCCGTGGATTAAATTGCTATCTCTTTCTTTCGCAGGGTAAATCCTGTAGACATGTATGTGTTTGTCTCTTTTCGTTGTCACTCATTTTATCGAGTTTCAAATCACAACGGTGCTAAAAAAGTTTTCACCTAAAAAAAATAATATTTTTTTCTTTATCATGGTCAAGGAAGGATTTTTCCGAACATAATTATTTTGTACGAATTAAATTTTGCATGTTTTTGATTTTGATTATGATTGTGATTTTAATTTGGATTTTGTTTTTAATTTTGTTCTTGTTTATGATTTTGTTTTTGTTTTTTTGATTTTGTTATGCACATTTAGATGTTCTTTGTAAAAAAAATACATGTAAAAGCCCAGCCGGGCGTGAATTTCAAAATAAATAAATAATTGTATACCATTCCGGTTCTGAATAATATCTGATGACAGGATAACCTACTATGAAATAAATAAAAAATACCCTTTTTACCGTCTTCAAACCGCAAACGCTTTCAAAACGTCCTGCAGTGTTATGTCACCTTCCCTTTCAGCGAAATAACGAAATAACAAAGTAACCGAATAATGCATCTCGTAGCATTAACATTTCAGGGGATGGTGGTTTTCTCCCTCCTCCATACCTGCGTTACCACCCCTAATAGGATTCGTCGCCCGTAGACCTAGCTCGCAGCTCCGTAGACCTCAGGCGGAGGCAGTTGGGCCGCATTTAGGGTTAACTATTCAGCGTAGAGGCTGTCTTGGGACCCTTAGGCAAATCGGTTTACTCCCTCTCTTACTCTCTCACCACCCTTAAAGCCTACTTTAAATCTTATTCTTTATATTTCTTACCGCACTTAAGAATAATATGCCTTTAGTTGTGCGTGTTTTTATTTAATTTAAATAGTAAACAACGTTTAAGAGTAATTCTATGTTGAGGCGTTATTAGGACTATTTATCTCTAATTGGGGATGTTTTGAAGGTGCAGGAAATGGTGACAGAATTTCATCTCCTTCCTTCCTTAAAAATGACCCTCCACACATTATCCCTTAAGATGACATAGGCTCTAAGGTAAATTATATAATTATATTCAGGGCCCCCAGCTAACGTTAAAAAAAATTTCAGAGAAGCGGGTGTAATCAACTTTTTGTGTAAAACTAATAATATAAAATATCATAATATAATTTTTTTTGTAGCGAAATTTTAAAGAAATATTCACCAAAGGGAAATTCATTGTTTACAAAGGTGTAATTGCATAATATTTCTTGATTATTTAAGTAGATTAAACAAGGGTCTAGCCATTGGAGCGCTTTTTGCCACAATGTGGCACTATTTAAAATACCTCGGATTGCTTTGCTGCCAATTTTGGCAAATTTTCCCTTATTTGTAAGTAATCAAGTAGAAGTTAACGATTTTATAATATTTTTTTTATAAATCCTATGAATATGTGATAGTCCAAAAAAATATGTGAATTCATTAGCTATATAGAACTATATTCAGTTTGCATGTCTGCATATTAAAATTCGGAAGTATGATTTTTTTAATGCGAGCGGAAAATATTCAAAACGGTCACTGAAAAAGTTCTAGCAAACAGAAAAAAAGTCTTAAAATGCGCTGTCGCTCCAGTAGTTATAAACGTGAACAAAGGTCGTTATTATTGAAATATGTTCAGATATTGCGGGCTGTGAAAATTATCAGCTATGGGATTTGAAAAGAGGCGGCGAAAGAAAGTCAGGTAGACTTTTCGAATGTCATTAACTTACTTGAATAAGTGCTGAAACTATTCTATTGTTTATCACATTTTTTATAACACATTTTAATACATAGCTACTCGTACACACAATTAAATGTGGTTATTTTTCCCTCGTGGCAATTTCTCACAACGGTGGGTTGATAGAGTTAAGTTGGGTGGATATTTATGTAGGTAGCTTTTACCCGCGTGGTATTAATGTTTTAAAAAAACCCAACGGGGTAAGAAAGGTAAGAAGAGAAGTTAAGGGGGTAGAAGTGGGGCTTTAAGCTGCTGGTAACAGAAAGTGCCTCTTTAATTTAACATTAAAAAAGGTAGCGTCTGAGATGCAACCCGTATATTAAAGGTTTTGACCGAAGACGTTTTTTTTTACTTAAATTTGAAATGGAAAGATTGTATCATTGAAGAAGAAGATATAAATAATTATCTAAACGAAAATATGAAAGAAAATAAAACACAGAAAAATAGAAAAAGAATGGTCGCAATTGGGACTCGAACCCAGAACCTCTCGTCTAATCGGGACCTGCGCGTTTACCAATTCCGCCATTGCCACCTTCTATTTGTCAATCTTATATTTCGATTTTTTTTAGAATTAACAATATTATCTTTAACAATTTTTTTTCCATATCAGGCAACTACCATTTTTATTGAGAATTGGTTTGTAACCTAGCTAGCGTCTCAGATAAATATATTTGATTTTATGAGATTGACAATTATGACGCTTTTCAAAAGTGATATAAAGTCATTAAAAGTGAAGCAAAAACTAGCAACTAAACCTAACCTAACAATCACTCTTCAAAAGTTTTTGTGATTTGTTCTGTTGTTCTGTAACTCTAAGTAAGGATTGCGAAATTGTGCCAAGGCCAGAAATATTTTGTAATAATTAAGCAATTTAAGCAATTTAATATATCAATATGAAGTATATTATTCCGCAGCAATATTGTCATCGACATTTACAATAAATTCCGTTTCCGTTTGTATCGATACAACTCCAATAAATGTAGGCCACTCGAGATAAATGGATAAATCGTATAAATTTAACGTGTCGCACATTCAATAAGCACTGAGCACCGTACCATATTTGGATCAAATGGCAGCATTCAACATTGCATTATTTACCTTCATACGTATGGGTTATTCGTACAATATTATTAGAAATGTTGTTGTTCACGAATACCAAGTTTATCAGTAACGGCATCTGCATAAACCAGGAACTTATTACTTGAAAATGTATTTTAATGTTATATATCGCATCATGAGTACTTCATTGTAGTCAAAAATTATAATTTTTAATTATAACTTCAGTGTAGTCAAAAATTATAATTTCTTAGTTGTCAACCCTCGACCCGTCGCGTGGGGTCTTTAAAAGCCTAGGTTTTACAAACATGCTAATTATATACATTTAAAATGATCCCACTGATTCCATACTTTAGGTAGCTTCCTAAAAAGGACTATACTTGTCGCTAACGTCGCCGAAATTCAGTCTGTGCATATGCGCTTTGAGATACAAATGTGTGTTTCGGCGTGAGGCTCAACATAAATCAACAAAATACAATGAAAAAAACAAGTTTATATGTTTTTTCATTTTATTTTGTTGATTTTTTTTGTTATAATAATAAGTGTTTCATTCTCAAATAGTTACAAGTTTCATAGAAATTGGTGAGATTTTTTTTTTAAAGTTTACTATTAAAAATAATGAAATTATAAAAAAAATGTTCCTTGTTGAGTTTTAAGTTTTTACATTGAAAATAAATATTATTTTAATTATTTATTTTTTATTTAAATGCAGCCCTTATCAACCGACTATAATCAGTTAAAATAACACATAAAATATGCTATGACAATAATTTAATCATATTTATTTTTGGGGTCCTAGGCGACCTCACGTGACGCCTTGCGTTAAAAAAAGACGCGACGGACGGAGGGTTAAGTAACTTCTTTCGTTGATATGTTTTCATGTACCGAAGATCAGTTCGTCACAAATTACCTTATCATTGTAATAATACAGGATCTAATGTTGATGATGTGATAAATATTGAAAAATTATCAACATAAAAATATTATTTAATTAAAGCTGTTTTTCAGCCTTTCTCAGTTGGATTATAATCAAATATACTATGAATGTTTATATTCTTCATCAATGTTTACTTCTTTTCTAAATTTATTATTGTTTTGGATTTGGATTTCTAAATTTATTTTTGTTCGTACTTTACTTAGTTATTTTTTAAGTTCAAAATACCTTGTAGGTATACCTATACATGTATATGAGGTTTTCTTCTTTTACTTTATGCTGTCACTTCAATATGTACTTTTTTGACTTATGAATATTTTTTCTTAACTATGCATATTCTGTATCCATTTCTAATTATTGAAATTCCTATGTAAAAGGCGTTGTTAATCGGCGTTAATTCATACTAAATAAATAAATGATAATTCGTTTCTATGCTGCATTTTTGTTTTTATTTATGGCTTTAAAGTGATGCACTACGTCGGGTTAAATTCAGGATCAGGCCTCTAACAATAACTCTCCTTATGTAGAAGGCGATAAGGTTTAAATTCCCGATTTATTCTAGAAAAAAACATTGCCCAAAAGCGTTTTTTATTTTAATTTGCGAAGCTCGAGCACAAATATTTTAATATTTTACGATCATTTTTCAAAATCATTATAAAATTAAACCATAACCGAAAGGGGGTTCGTAAGTAAGAGATTTTGAACTTTAAAGCAGTTTTTAATAATAGGTCTTATGCTTTTTTTTCTGGTCTTATAACAAGACTATTCAAAAAAATATTCGAATTTTTCAAAGGCAAATTTGTGTTCTACTCACAGTATTTAATTAAAGCATCTAAAATATTTTTAAGCTATATAATTTCAAACCAAAATCCCATGATTTTGCATTACTTCGAGTGCTTCACCTTGACGTAGTTACTCAAGTAACATTAAATTTGAAATGCGTCGTAATTAAATATTTTAACACTTTGCACTCCTATTGGATTCACTAATGACCAGTAGTCTACTCTGGGGTTGAAAAAAATAAGCATGGTTTTCTTAAAAGATAAAAAAAAAATTATTATTTTACTCATTCTTTTTAGACAACCTGTTTCTTCTATGGGGTGACCATTGCAGCGCGATAACATATTAGAACGACATTATTCGAAGAAAGTCACTAAACACAATTATTTAAAATCAAGATAATTACTAAACCATTTAAATTATGAGGAATTTATTTCTTAAAAATTTGAAGGTACTTATATTGTAAAAGAAGTGTCTTTTTTGTTCGAAACATTTGAAATATATTTGTAAGAAATGTTTTCGTGACCACTCTATTGCGAGTCCGGCTGTTAGGGTCTAAGGTTGTAAATCGATGGTTTACTAGCTTTTTGTATTCCGGGAATATCTATCCTCCAAAGAATTCATTGGCTCTAGTTTTGGGTTATTACATGTTACTTACTCGAAAATGGCGCCGAAAACAAAAGATGGATCGTCCCAGGAGGCGGAGCAGGTATGCGGAAGAATCTTAACAGATGCACGGTGTTTTTGAAGAAACAAGTAAAAACAGTTTTACGCACATTTGAAAAAAATTTAAATATTTATGTAACTTAACACTAAAAAATTTTATTGTCATATTAAAATTAATCATCTATAAATTTTTAAGGTATGATATTTTTCATAACACACTGCAAAGCACATAACAGGTTTATTGTCACAAATTTTACAAAAATACACGGTCTTTTTTCGATATTTTTTATCCGAACACACTATACACTCACAACATTTTTTTCATTTTGAGGCATTAGTATGTGTAATTTTCCATCCAACCTTTGTTCTGGATCGAGACAGTGTCTGTCTTTTGTACAATTTAATCCTCCTCTGTGATTTCCGACTAATTGAATGATAAGTTTGTCAACAAATTCAAGATGTGTCTTTTAGTTTCATTTGATTTTGTTTTTCCTTGTATAAAATGTATAAGTTAACAACGGAAACTTCAAGACTTTTCCTCAAAAATGGGTAGGCTGCAGTATACTGGTCTGCATTATCCACGCCTCTCATACATTTGGTATAATTTATTATCATATTCGGTTTAATTTATGGTTTCTTCTTCGCCACATCTCATTATTCTTCTTACAGTTTTATAATCATTTGAATAATGATTGGTATATAATGTAACTATTCTCTTGTCCTTCCAAGCAAGAAGCAATTCATTGTTTTTGACACATGTAATTGTTTCACCTGACTTTGAATTAAATTTTTGGTTGAAAATTATCACTTAAAATTTCCCAGTTACCACTGTCTGTATCACTTTCACTTTCAGAAAAATAGCTCGCCTTCTTTTACTTGGTTTCACTTCGATATCACTTCCACTATCTGAGTTGTTATCATTTATCATAGAATTATTCCCAATGGAGTCAACATTATCAAATATCAAAAGGTCATCATCACAGTCAGGTTAGAAGTCTTCAATGTTTTGCACTTTGTTCGTTAATATTACTAAACACATCGTTTTCATAACATATTAAATCGATCCATGGCGATAAAAAAGAATACTGAAAAATATTCAATTGTTATTTTAGTTTATGAACGTTCACAGAATAATGGTCACCATAGTGGGAGGAGCTCCGCCGCAAACAATGTACCGATACAGACTGACCAGATAAAACGACACACAGAAAAATACAAAGTAGGTCAAAAATGACAAAAATTCCAAGAAACAATATATACGCTAATTTTTTAATGTATTTTGATTATTAATACATTTTAGGGAATATTTAATCCTTTATGTACACCATTGTGAAATAAAATTCTCAGAATGTTATCGGTAAATGGGGAAAACAGAGCTTCAAAGTTACCGCCCGGGAGAGCCACTATTTTGGCTATCGGAGCTAGCAACCAAATGTTCAAAAGCCAGAATATTGGCTATCGGAATGCAATACGTTAACAAGTCGCCTACTTTACTATGATATATATTATTATGATACTAGCAGTTAAAAACCCGCTTTGCAGGTTTTTATTGCTAGGCCCTGCGGGCGGATTTTGCTTCGGCTTCGTCCAGTTATTGTTGGTGACCATTTTATAAATCCAATAGGAACTGGTTTATTCATCGGATCCACTGTCATCGAGTGATAGTCACCGGTACAAAGTAACCGACCGATAGTACAAAGTAACGAGACAAGCAATGTCATATGTAATATATGCGCTTGATACAACTGTGTATTAAATATCAATCAATCTTTCCATATTCGGAGAGACACTACATATTGATAAGTTCGTGGCACTTATACCTAGGGGGGACACGTTCCCGTCCGACCTGCTGAAGAAAGTGGAACATCTTGTAACGAATTCTTGAATTTAAAACCGAATTACAGCGGTAGCTTTGTTTGAAATTCCACGTACACAGATGTTATTTGTGGCGCGACGCATAGGCGTGGCGTCAACTCGAAACTGGGTTCTGAAATTCAACCACGCAGACGCAGACGTATTAATACTATTCGATAATATTATTTGATACGAAGTTCTTACCGCTATTAACAGAACGAAATTGAATATTTTTAATGCAATACCGTATCAATCGCAAATCGTTACTGTAGCATCCCGAATTTTTTTGTAATACTGGAGTGTATTAAGTCAAAAACAAAAAGAAATAAAGCAAAAATCATTTATTAAATATTTTTCGAGTGTGAGACAACCCAAATCTCAGTTATATATTAAAACAATTAATTGAAAATATATTAAACTTCAAACGCTTAACACATTACTTTTGGACTTAATACACTAAAGTTCTCGTGGTGCGATATTATGTATTTTTGTATTAGGCTGTGATTGTTTAACAAGAAGGTCACGGTTTAATGAAGAGTTACTGAGAAAGTAGATAATTAGTTACTAATTAGTAATTAAATACTAACATGCTAATGTTTACCTTCCTCTCTTAAACCGTTATTCAGCTTGACATGCATAACTTTGCAATCGTTGGCGTCGCTAGTCACGATTCTGTGGATACAAATTTTAATATCTATCTTAGGAAATGGCTCGTTAATTCCTCGTAGGTTGTGTAGCCGCCTGCAAAGTTATCTGTGTCGTGTTATATAAATATTTAATTTAAATATTCACGAAAAATATGTTAATTGTTTTTTACAGGGATGTGTATTTTTGCTAGGCGAAGCTTATCGTGAAATCATTCTTTTAGATTACTCTTTAATACGAATCGGTTTATATTTTGAATACTAAAAAATATGCTTTGGATAAATTAAAGCTTTTCCTATCGTTTCGCTTGAGTGGAATTAAAATATAATTGTTAAATACTTTGTAAAAAATATAAGCTTTAACTACTAAAAATGTTTTTTTTTTCGTTATAAATGTATGAATGCATTTAAGAAACAACTTAAAAAATAATAATTTTATGGCTCAGATTGTCTGTGACAGTTTCCCTTGACAAACTTTTTTATTGTTAATTTATTTACAAAATAAATAAATAAAATAAATTACTTTTGCGCTAAAATCGAGCGTTTCTAGTCTGCCAAGCGATTTTTATGCCTACTACCTGTATTTGTAGTGACGTAAGGTATATTAAAAATTAACACATTTTCCCTTTTTTATTTTTCCTCTTAAATCAAACCTTTGCAAAAAATACTTCTTAATGTTCAATGCTGTGTTGTCGGAAGCTAATGACCCCCGACAACACAGTGGTGACCGCAGCCTTTCAGCACCAAACGCCACTCTTGAGTGAGCGCTGGCCCAAGCTCACCCCAGACCACGCCCTACAGAATAATTGATTATGTATTTTATTTTTATTACAATTTTTGTTTTTTTCCCATTCTATGTACTTGATTGATTTTTTTCTTAAAAATCTGTTGTTTATATGTATAACTATATGAGACGTGTGGGATTGGTCTATCTTCCCAACATCCTGGAATAAAACATCATCATCTTCATCCCCTTATCCTATTCGGGTCGGGGACACCCATTGCATCGACAAGGCTCCTCCATACGTCCCTGTCTTGAGCTAACTGTTCGGCCTCCGTCCATGGCAGTCCCATCCTCTCCTCACACAGTTTCTGGAGTTGCCTCGCCCAGCTGTCTCTGGGGCGGCCAACTGGACGTCTACCACGGAATTATTATTATTATTAATGCATTTTTTAAAATTTTCCAAATTTTGTGATTTCACTGCTTAGCCGTAGGCAACAAACTGCCTATTCACAGCAATTCTTAAATCTAACGGTACACAATTTCTGATCAAAATAGTAAAGCCCCCTATAGTATGTTGTGTTTATTTTCCCGAGCGACGGGAGCAGGGTGTCCTGATTGTTGGAAATAAAAACAACTACTGCTCCCGTAGTAATTACCGCAGTTGACCGAGCGTGCTGACTGCTTCCAGCTATTGCTCCTACCCGCTCGACATTACCGATGCGGGGATTCGAAGGGATTTCTTCGGACTTAGGTTTAAATTCGAAACGTAGTAACGGAGCTTTCTTGTATCTATTAGTTTTATCACCAAAGCGTTTTCATATCTTGCCTTAAAAATTGTAGCGATATCTTCTTGTATTGCTTAGTAGCCGACATTTCTGTCACCATCACCATATGGCGTCCTTGGTTGTGAACGAGAAACAGAGGTCGCTGACACCAACATGGACTGAAAACCTAAATAGAACAAGGGGAAAGATGATTGAAATAATCTGGAGGTATTTGATGGAGGCTTTGTTTTTGATTTGGGGGTATTTGTCCAAAGCTGGAAGCCAGAAGGCTTATGAAGAAGATCATTAAGCTTTTTAATATTTTTAGTCATGGCTTGCGTTTTTGTTTTACTGCACAAGATTTCTAACTGCCTGGGGTCGGTGGGACTATGCATCCCCAATTCGAGGTATATTGTGAGAATGAAAGGATGAAGAAAGTTCAAATGGAAAAGAGATGGGAAAGAGGAAAGTTGGGAAGTGTAATATCTATCTTATCTCAACATTCTCTGGTAGGAGATAGGGTACTACTGACTCCAGAGACTCTAGGGAAGTTTTTTTTTACGTTTGCTTCACACGCTATATCATCTTTGGGGATGCTGTGTAGAGGGTCTTTTAAAGGAAAGAAGGAGAGGAAGTTCTGAAAAGCGTACGAAGGGTGAGTAGGAATCTGGGAGTCAGTGTGTCCGGGAGTGATGTACATATGAATCAATTCCTCCCACTGCGGTGCAAGGCGATAGGTCGAGAGAGTCCAGCTGGGGAGGTCAAAATGTCTCCCTCAACTAGTCTCTCTCGATCCGCCGTGAAGTAGGTGAGCAAAAGCATCCGCCACCAAGACATAGGCAAACCTCATCCGGGAACCCGGCCACACCTGCTAAAGTCACCAAATGTAGCGAATTACTTGGGGTGATGTGACAGAGGTGTTGGTTATCCAATAAATGGTTCCCGAGGCGCCAGTATTCCCACATGCCTCCCAAATTGGTGACCGGACAACTCGGAATGAAACCAACTCGAAACCATCTCAGATAAGTCATTAGAATGATAAAAAATATATATATATAAAAAATTGGTTAAATATGTTACGTTAGGTTAGGGTTTTCGGCTAAATTAAAATTATTTTTTTCATAGCTTTTAATGACTTTTTAAGGAGGTGTTGAGTTGACTTCATTCTCAGTTGGCATGGAACCTCCCAAATTATAAATGCGAAACTGCTCGAGTTTGTTTATGACCTTTTCACGCATAACACAATATAAAGACTTTAATAATTCTTTCACCAATATAAAGCTAAATTATATGCGCAGACTATATTTTGTATATGATGGTAAGCTCTGGCGTAATGAAATTATAAATATTAATATATTTTATTTGTTATACGTTTTCTGTCGCTAACTAAAGCAAATTTTTGCTAACGTCAGAAAAAAATCGTTTCCATGGAAACGAAACTGCTTCAGAAAATTCAAATATTAGAATATGTTTTATTTTTTTGGACAAGCTTCTGTTTTGGAATAAATGTCAGTTCCTACATTAAAAATATAATTCGTAACGATTATAAAGACTGAATAAATGAATTGAATAAATAGTGTAATTTTTTATTATATTCACAAACTTTCAAATATTTAATTAAAAATAAACATCCGAAATGTTTGTAAGCGCATAAATTCCGAACGAATGAACAAAATTGGATAAGTAATTATTTTTTTCTTTGAGCTATAGCATTATGAAATTTAGGTGGTGGGCGCGATGTTTGAAAACTGAATGTAAGGGAATGAATATATGGAATGCGGGAGGGGATGGCGGTGGGGGGGGGGGGGAGAGATAATTGATAAGTGCAAGCGCTACAGTAATTTCCCGTAATACCATGCGAGCGAAGCCGCCGGGAAAAGCTAGTATTAATATAAGTGTACTTAGTGTAGGTATGTTCACAATTCACAAGTATTATAAATTGACTTTAAATTACTGCCTCAACACGGGCTAGCTTAGTGAGGCAGGTTACGAGAAACCTAAATTTATAACTATTTTCTACTGTTCATATTTTGTATTTTATTTTCTGTTGTTAACCTTTTGTAATGTAACTTATAACCCACTGTAAACAAATACTGAATATTAACTTCTTTAGTTATAAATCATACGAATTTCGTTCAATAAATATATATTATTTTTATTATAAATTGTTAAGTCATACAATTTTAAAAAAAAATCTCACAAAAGTAACTTTCACACCTGTTTTAACATTTTATCTCCATTTTCTAGATTACTTTCACGGTACTTGACACTCTCACTTACCTGGTCATCCGTCTTTTATCTGGCCAATAAATCTGTATGGGCCCATTAGCCGCCCAGTCTCGCTACCGTTTGGCCGCCCACGCCCCCGCCCACCGGAGAGCCCTCTCCCTCCTTACTCAGTGTGCCCACAGTGTACAGATACAGCGTGCCTAACGCCGGCTAATCCATAACCTCGTATCGATTCTGAGCCCCTGTTACCCCGGGATTGATGGATGGGACCAGGGTATCATAAATCGAAAGTTAACATTCCTGTTTGGCATGAGTCAGTTATTTGATTAGTTGATGCATAGGAACCTCTGAATTTAAGATTAAAACTGAAGTGTGACGATTCTAAAGCTTTACCGATAATTGTTTTCATTTAACTTATTATTAAAAGCCGTAAAATACAATATTTAATTGGAAAAATAATCAATTTGATTGGCTATTTAACCACTCAGGCCTCCAGCCTATTTTTTCGGAAGGTCAAAATATTTCGGCGTTGCAATAAAATCCAAATAAATGGAGTATTTCCTTACGCATCCGAAAAATAAAAACTGTTTTAGAAAGGTGTTGAAATATGCTTTCAAATTTTATTTTTCGAAATAAACGTATTTTTTGAAATACAAAATTTTTTAATTCAACCATAAAAAAGTTTTGATAATGGCTCACCTTACTTTTTACTAATTAGAATACAAACGTATAAATATTTTATTAGGCAATTGTATTATAAACATTATTTTTAACGCACTTTTTGTCACATGTAAAAATAATTAATAATAAATTTCCAAAATTTCATAATTTTTTTTCAAATTGCTGCGGAAAACTTTGAATTCATTTAAATTATTTTATGGTTAATTTGAATGAAAAGCGTGATGCTTTCTCTTTCTAACATCGTTTAGAACATATTTTTACCGTTATATTAAGGGAGACAATGATTTCTATGAGACATAATAAGTTTTCAGAAAATCAAACAAATTAGCGGAACTAACTCTATACTCTCACTGGAAAAATCTTTGCAAATCATTTTATCAAACTTTCTACGAGGATCAATACTTTTTACAATTATATTTTACATTTGTCTTACAAAACTGAGTATTATTCAAGAAATCTCTCATTTTTTACATGTTTATTTGTTTGTAAAAAAAAAAAGATGAAAAAAAAAAATATATTGTGAAAAAATATTTTCAATATGTGTTTTCAACAACTGTTATAAATATCAGCATCGTAAGACCCAAAACGCACAGAGCATGCCTAATTACGGAGGCAATTGAAATTCACAAAAATTTCATTAATATTAATGAAGACGACGATCAATAGTTCAAATAGTTCTTGGCACACATAATGGACCGCTACAACAAAACTAAACGCACTCTTAGAGGATTGGAGCTGGTAACCCAATATCGCATCTACATATACAGGGTGTTAAGGGACGTGCTTGACTTACTTTAACCAGTGATTCCTGACATTATTTGGAGTAAAAAATGTAAATAAAATTTTGGTCTCCGGTGACATTTTTGATGTTTTTTTTTTTTTTTTTTTTTTTTCTCTACAAAAACATAATAAGATGGTAGGTATTGGACAGTTGGAGGGGGGCAAACGGGTGGGTCGGCTACTCGGCGGAGTGACCAGTGAAGTCTTGCGGAAGAAATTTTTTTTGTTTGATTTTGAAGAAAAAATTTTTGAAAAAAAAAAACGTCGCCAAAAAAAGTCACCGGAGATCAAAATTTCATTTACATTTTTTACTCCAAATAATGTCAGGAATCACTGGTTAAAGTAAGTCATGTACGGGACGTACTCTTAACACCCTATATACCTAAGGGACTTAACACCCTATATACCTAAGTACACCCATTCTTCGATTACACATATGCCCTGATGTACTGTAGTGCTGTGTGAAACGTTGGCTAAAGAAAGAGTTAACGTAACACGGCGTAATACCCCAAAAATAAATCACTGTAAATTGGCGTGTTTTGTTTTATTCGTTTAGTAAGTTAACTTTAATATTTTTGAACATTCTTACTTAAACGACTTACTTATACTAACATATTATTTTTAATAGATGGTTTAATTTACTGTGCAGTCAACTGGTGTTTCGAAATGCAGAATTTACATTTCGACAACAGATCAGAAACAAAATAATATGTCCACGTGTGCCGTGTGTGCGTACAGAAGTTGTTTATTTTCCATTAAATAATGATTTTTGACTTATCAGAGTGATTTGTTGAAGTCATTTAGGCAACCAGTTAGTTAACTTTGAAACCTGTACTCGGTTTCAATGCGCCATCAAT
This sequence comes from Glyphotaelius pellucidus, assembly GCA_936435175.1. Taxonomy (NCBI): domain Eukaryota; kingdom Metazoa; phylum Arthropoda; class Insecta; order Trichoptera; family Limnephilidae; genus Glyphotaelius; species Glyphotaelius pellucidus. Next base: position 32,893,290 of record OW386549.1, read on the forward strand.
TTAGTAGATAACATTGACTTTAAACAAACTGAATTAATTGTCCGTAGGTATGTCGTCCATACTTATCATAATTTTTCGAAAACTGCTATATACAAATATACCAAAATATTTCTTATGCTGCTGTTCTTGGAAAACGGGTTGAAGAGAATCCGAGAAAAACATTTTACAGATTCCACTTCACGAAATACTCGAATTATATACCTTCTTCCATTAAGGGGCCAATGGAATAACTAATAATTTTCTTTTTTATGTTTTCCTTCTTCTTGCCTCTTCTCGATTCTACTTGGATCTTCGTGACTCTTCTTGACTCTTCTTGCTTCTTGTCCTTCTTAATTCTTCTTGTATCTTCTTATTTCTTCTCTTCTCTATTAGGCTTTTCTTGGTTCTGTCTTGTCTCTTGTTCTCGTTGTCTCTTCTTATCTCTTTTTGACTCGACTCTTCTTAATTTGACTTTTTTCTTATTGCATCATAACACGGGCATGTGCCTAGCATGGTATTTGAAGGATTCACTAATTATAAAAACATTCTTGCAAAAGTCTCGCCCATTGTTGCCTCGCCTTCTGGTTCTTCATGCATCTATTTGTTTCCTATTAGCTCTTTTTGGATTTTCTTGTCTCTTCTTATCTTTTCTTGCCTCTTCCTATCTCTTCTCGCCACGTTATAGTTGTTCAAGTATCTTCTTGAAAAGAATGCCTTTATTTCTGCCCATTCTAGATTCCAATACTGGCTTTTTATGCTGCCATGTATATCTCATCTGCCCTGATGATGGACACTGTAACGCTGTCCGAAACGTTGGCTAAAGAAGGAGGTAGCGAAACACGGCATAACACCCCAAAAACAGTAACAAAAATGCCATGTATACCGTTCGTTTAAAACTTTCTTCCTCCTCCAACCTCCTTCCCACCCTCAAAGCAAATGTTCCAAATCCTAACATATCTGTGCCTCCTGGTGTAATGGTCGCACCTGGACTGGAGTACTCCTTGCTGGGGCAATAAAATCGTATCGTATATCGAATTTTAGAGACTTCGGGTATTATCCCTAGTTATATCCATCAGCCTTTTGGCTGGTATGCTGGGTATTAATAGCCTTACCGAAAAAGCAGAAAACTGCTTTGCTGATAACAGCACGTAGGATTCTGAGTGATCATTCCTGTATTCCTGATAAAATTTTAAAAAAATATATTTTTATGTTCCCGACAACTTCACAAGAGCGCGCAGACATAGAACTTTTGCTGTTCCGAAATTACCATTGGTAATGCCGCTCGCAAAACGGTTCTTAAACATCTTAAACAACTTATCCCCTAACAGATATACACACATCTTTTGCCTAACGGTTTTTTTAATCGTTATGTGTGTTGTTAGTAACAATAGTATTGACATCCTTAGTTGATAGCAACAATATCACACTTTATTATTCACTTTTATCAGTGGAAATCTCTTACTTTCCTGTAATAAATAAAATTAAAAAATTCTTTGGGTATCAAAATTTCAACGATCGCTTAGCCATTTCTCTGATTTCTTCATTCCGGCTCTACCTACCCACACCTTTGCGGAAAATTTAATAAACTTTGATATCCCTTAAATAACTAGTAAATCTTCCTTTTACTCAAGGTTTTCATGCAAAGGAGCATTTAAATAAGTCTCCACAAAAATCAATAATAACAGAATCTAAATTCCAAAAATATCAAGAAATACAACGCATCTTGTTCTAACAAAGTGTTCCAGTCTGGCCACATGTGTGCACTTACTCGATGCCTACATTCCTGCGACATTATTAGTTTTAGACTGGTGGGTATTGGTTATTCAACAAAAGAGACCGATCCGATCCGATCACATGTCCCACCGATGTAATAGATGATGCATCGCTGGATCAATGATCTCCCCGCAATGCAATTGACGTCCATCATTCACACGAGACTTGTTCAATAATGTTCAATGCACTATTTTATGTTCATGCATGCACACTGTACTATTAAATTTGTGACTCAAATATGCGTTATATATTGTATGTGCCTTGTCGTGTTTTGTTTTATATCTAATTTACTCACAACTGTGTACAACAGTTTTATGGGGAGTGGAGACTATTAAAAAAATATACAAATAATATGGCAGCGTGAAGGTTAAAATAGAGTGCTTGTCATGGTTATTATTTTGCTATCGGGTTTATATACGAGTATGTTTATATATTTCGTACCGGAACATTAATAAGGAAATAGTTGTTTTATTTACAATAACTCTACACAGTTTGGGAGGCAGGAATGTGTACCGCCACCCCGGGAACCTTTATTGGATAACCAACACCTCTGCCATAGATTACCCCAAGTGTTTGGTGATTTAAGGGTTCATGGGGTGAGGTTTGTCTAGGTCTTGGAGGCGGATGACCGTGACAAACTGAACCCCAGATTCCTACCCACCCCTTAAACCCTTTTCCTTTCCAGAACTCTCCTCTCCTCCCTTTCCTTAAAAAAAATCCTCCATACAGCATCCCCAAAGATGACATAGGTCCTGAGGGAAATTATTTTCCTCAGGGTCTCCTGTGTTCATGTAAAAAAAAAACAGTGTCCTGAGGAAAATAATTTCCCTCAGGGCCTATGTCTATGTCGTCTTTGATGCTGTATGGAGGGTATTTTTAGGAAAGGCAACTGCCGCCAAGACCCAGATAAATCTCACCCCATGAACCCGTTAATGTGGTTTGTGAAATTTTCAGTGTTAAGTTCGATATTGCAAACTGTTTTAAAATTTATGAAACTTAAAACTGAGGACGTGAGAGGACTCCTAGCTTGATTCAAATTCATGCATCGTCTCAATCAAATCCTTCTGTTGGTCTGACTCTTGACATGACCTGACTCAAATATTTGGTTCACTTGATCGTGCCATGTCTTCCTTGGGCGTCTCCGACTTCTTCTACCATTCACATTTCACTCATACACTCTCTACATGTCCAAACTATCTAAGCGTCCCTTTCTTAATCTTACTCATTATGCTTACATCAGCGTGGCATTGCGAATCTCCACATTTCTCATACGATCATGCTTTTATCACACGTATGTCTCAGAGATCTCATTTCAACAGCATTCAGTCTACTTTCATCCTTCCTTTGTCAGTTTTCTTTTTCAATAATTCCACATTGCCTTCAGGACCTATATCGTCTTTGGAAATGCTGTGTAGTGGGTTTTTTGAACGGATGAATGAGTGAAAATAGGAATACCAGCTCCAACAACTGCACTTCTTTGGATAATTATTTTGTCAGCACTCATCCATGTAACATCGGTGGGTTTTTTGAAAATATACCTACTGTTAAAGTTGAACTTCTGAATGCCAACATAAATATATTTTCAAAAATGCTTGTTTAAAAACTTGCTCACTAATACATGTTAAAACATATTGTAAATCTAAGTTTCAAAAGCGGTTCCTTCCCTAATCAACTAAAACATGCAACGGTGATTCCAATCTATAAGAGTGGCGACAAAACAAATATCGAAAACTACAGACCCATTTCTTTGCTAAGTGTCTTATCAAAAATCATTGAAAAAGTTGTTAAAAGTAGACTTATCTCACATTTGGAAACCCAGAAGATTCTCTCGCCCAATCAGTTTGGCTTCCAAAAAAAATGAGTACAGAATCTGCAATCTTAGACTTGACTGAGAACATCACCAACAGCCTGAATGAAGGCGATTCCTGCCTAGCCATATTCCTAGACTTAGCCAAAGTATTCGACACGGTTTCCCACCCCATTCTTCTGGAAAGACTATCTCAAATAGGCATCCGGGATTCAACTCTTAACTGGTTCTCCTCATACCTAACTGGAAGATCACAAACCGTGAAAATTAACAACATAGCTTTAAGCAACCCTTTACCAATCCAATTCGGAGTTCCACAAGGAAGTGTTCTAGGCCCTATTTTGTTCCTCATATACATCAATAAACTCTGTAACCTACCCATAACCGGAAAAATAATATCCTTTGCAGATGACACTGTGCTTATAGCTCGACATAAAAATTGGAAAGGAGCATTCGACATAGGTCTGGTAAAGAATTGGTTAGATGATAATCTCCTCACCCTCAATGCTGGTAAAACTAAATTCTTAACCTTCAGTCTATCTGCTGCAACCCAACCTTCTATCAATCAGAAAATAACAATTCACTCCTGTCCAAGTCCCTACTCTTCCTGTACTTGCCCAAATTTGGAAAAAGTATCTCATATAAAATACCTGGGGGTCCTAATTGATCACCATCTTCGTTGGGATCAGCACTTAGCCAGTCTAACTCCCCGAATTCGCAAGCTCTCTTATGTTTTTCGAACTCTAAGAAATATACTTACTCCTATAACACTAAAAACGGTTTACTATGCTCTCTGCCAATCCCAGTTAGCAAATGGCATCATAATTTGGGGCGGCTGTGCTCTTAATTTTATTGATCCTCTGCAAAAAGCCCAAAAAACGATTTTACGTGCTATCAACAAGCGACCAACAAGATATTCCTCCAATAGACTCTTCACAGAATATAATGTCTTAAACATACGGCAACTTCATCTAAAATTTACACTAACACATTTCATGTTCAAATACAAGAAAAAAACTCTTTTACATCACAGTTACACCACCAGAACAATAACCAAACGACACTACAATGTTCCTACACTACGCACCACATCAGCTCAAAGACATTTCATGTACCTAGCTCCTAAAATGTTTAACCTTCTCCCCGAGAACCTAAAATCCGAAACCCAACCCCATATCTTTAAAAAAAAATATCAAAATGGATCCTTACATTCAGTAACGATGATGAGTAAAAATTTGCTATTTTAATTGAATTGTAATATAATTGATACAACTTGTAACATAAATTAATTTAATGTGTTAATTAAATTACTAACTTAATTTGTTACTAAATATGTTACTTAAACTACTTAAATGAATTGCATAAGTTAATAGCTGTACACTGTACCTACACAATCTGTAAACTTCATCCGCCATAACACAGGGACATCCCTAGCATGGCGGATGAATTAACACAATTTTTTGTTCATTGTATAAACTTCTTTTAATAAATAAATAAATAAATAAAAAATAAAAAATACCATAATATTCACTGTATGGGAAATAAATAAGTCCAGATCTTGGCATACGTCACATTCATCTCGCGATCTGTATCTGCAGAACAGATTAATGTGGCAGCTGTCATCATACAGCATCAATAGCAACTCGGCTTCAGATCAAACTTAACCCTGAACGACGTTATTTATTTCTTGGGGGTCGACCGTGTCGACGGGCCTCGAAAACTAATAATCATGGAGAAAGAAGAGAAAGGAGATGGCACTAGGACACAACTGGGCGAGGTTTACTTAAGAGGAACGTATGCCCGGCCCGTTTCGGCCCGTTTCATACAAATTTCTGGATTTGAGATCAAAATACCCAAACAAACAGAAAAATTATTTTTCTTATCTAAAGGTATATCAAATATCTAGTTACTTTTTTATTTTTGCTTTTAATTATAAGATATAAGCCATAAATTTTAATATTTCATGATTTGAGAGGCAATTTAGGCAATTTAGGCAATTATTTATGAGTAAAAGAAAAACAATAAAAATAATTTTACCATATTTATCATAAAAAAATAATGAAATATAAAATAAAAAATTAAATTAATTTAAAAAAACTCATTTTGGTGGGTATAAAGTTAAAATACAAATTACGTACTTATGGCGGAACAAAAATTTGTCGTATATATAATTAAATTACTACCCAAAAAAATCATTTTTATTTAATTTTTTATTGTATTTTTATATTAAAATAATAAAAATATTCTGTGACAAAAATAATACTTGTTGTTTTTTCGTTATTGAAACTGCACTTAACCTTATGAATGGCCACATCAGCATTTATTTAATTTTTCGCATCCAGCTAGATTGAATTGTATCTATTACAAAGTGTGACATTTTTCAAAAATATAGCAAAAATTAAAAGTATTCCACTTTATTATGAACTAGCTTTTCCCCGCGGCTTCTCTCGCATGGTATTACGGGAAATTACTGTAGCGCTTGCACTTATCAATTATCTCCCACCCCACCCCCATCCCCTCCCGCATTCCATATATTCATTCCCTTACATGCAGTTTCCAAACATCTCGCCTACCACCTAAATTTCATAATGCTATAGCTCAAAGAAAAAAAGAATTACTTATCCAATTTTGTTCATTCGTTCCGAATTTATGCGCTTACAAACATTTCGGATGTTTATTTTTATTTAAATATTTGGAAGTTCGTTAATATAATAAAAAATACTTTATTTATCATTCAGTCTTTATAATCGTTACGAATTATATTTTTAATATAGGAACTCTCATCTGACATTTATTCCAAGCTTGTCCAAAAAAAAAACGAATTCTAATATTTGAATTTTCTGCAGTAGTAGCTGACCAGTAGACTGAGTACCTACCAGCATAGAGCCCAAAAATATATCAACATTGTTTCCATGGAAAAGATTTTTTTCTGACGTTAGCAAAAACTCGCTTTTGTTAGCGACAGAAAACGTATAACAAATATAATATATTAATATTTATAATTTCATAACGCCAGAGCTTACCATCATATACAATCTGTAGTCTGCGCATATAATTTAGCTTTATATTGGTGAAAGAATTATTAAAGTCTTTATGTTGTGTTATGCGTGAAAAGGTCATAAACAAACTCGAGCAGTTTCGCATTTATAATATTAGTATGGATGAGAAGCGGCTGAAAAGGTTTAAAATGTGCTGCTTTAATGAATAAATGAAAATGTAACCCTGAATTTTATTGTAATAACTTCACAATACATATCCACCTACATACATTCCATATATTGTTACGACATTGCAGTTCATATCATTAAAATGTATATATTTTGTCGTCCCATGTTACAATGGCGCATGTAGTAACAATAAAAACGTCGTATTATTTGCAAAACTGCAATAAACCCTGCAATTTACGTGGCAATTATACTCTTCCAAATGATTTCATACGAATACAAGATACAGACACCTTTAATTTTAGCTTATCACAAAATTACTGTTTTTTGTTTGTTCAACTCAATTTGTAAAATTACATACCTAAAATACGGTTCCGTGGCAACTCAACAAATTGTCATTTCGACACCCCTTTGAAAAGTTATTAAAAGTAAATTTTTTTTAAGTCCTTAACTTAACCTAACGTAACCTAATTAACCAGTTTTTGACGTGATATGTATTGGTATTATATCACTATTTTCTCGTCATTGTGTTTGTTGACTATGTTTGTTAAATTCCTCATCTTCATATTTGTTGATTTCCACATCTTTATGTTTGTTGACTGTAGGTTGTATTAGTGTTGCCTACTTCATAATTTTTATGATTTCCTCGTATTTATGTTTAATTAGCCATATTTTGATGAGATTTTTAAACTTTTTTATCGCCTTGGAAAATGTGGAAAAATTCGCTTTGCCAGTCAATTATTATATAGAATAGAAAAATGGTGGTGGCAGAATTATGGCCTTAATAATGTTTTTTTTTTAAATTTCATTCATAACATTCGGAGTTAATTACATATATTTTAGAAATTTGCGCCTACCAGACCAGATACATACCCATATTGTGGCGATTGGAGTGTTAACGTTTTCTTATCTTGCACTACTTCGATAGCATCGGGCCACAAATCCCATAAACACACAAAAGGGAAAGAATTTTATTAAATATATTTTCGGTTTAACCAAGTTCAATTCTTACTGAAGCTGCCTGTTCACGAGTAACGTTATATTAAGTTTATCGCAGTATTACGTGCCAACAACTAGCGATAATTCAATTAAATTATTACGTTTAATATAACGCACGTTAAATGTTGCCCCTGCGGTAAAAAGTAGTTTGTTTAATTTGCATTACATTGTGTTAAAGTTGTTTCGTTCGCTTAAAACTCGTGTACGACTTTCGGATTAACATAAAAGTGTATACAAACTCTGTTTAATGTCAAATGTTCCTATTCCCTATGCCCGTACGAGTTTTTATGAATCGTTATTTTGGCCCCTAAACTTTTTTTATGTGAAATTCAGTCGTACAGCCCGGAGCCAGTGGAATTATAGATCATCCAAATGAAACGTCGTTAGGCGAAACGAAATGGTGGAAAAAGATTGGTCAAAATAAAAATCAATATAATGAATTATGTTATTAGTAAACATAGAATTCATTGAAACATCCAAAATAAACAAACACTTTACACGACTACACACATTTAAACAGCATCCACACTAACTATGGTAAACAATCCATTGGTTACGAGGGGTGCAACTTATGCAATTGTCTCCCAAACGACATTAAAAACGAAGAAAAGCTGGGTAAATTAAAAAAAAAAAAAATAAAAATTATTCTTGAAAAACAAAATAATGAAATATAATAGCGCTGTATTGTAATTTTTAGTTTAGTTCAAAATGTGTAATTATTTCTAGTTAAATGAGTGAAAATGTAATTTTCTTTTTACTGGAATAATTTTTTTTTTTTTTAAATGACGTTTTTATGTTATTGTTTTATTTTTACGTATTATAGCAAACTGTTATTTTTATTTCAGTTTAACCCTCTGTATGTTGTGTACATTATCAAAACTAAAAATAAATTCTTCACTAAATTCCTACTCCTAATAAAATTCACAAACTCTCGATCAATTCATAAACTTTTCCTTCAACATATTTATTAAATAACTCTCCAAACCCAATCCATTAATAAATAGTTCCTTTATTAACCCAATGAGCTCCGCATCACGTGTATATATGCTCCACGTCTCAGTCCCGAGCGTATTAACTCTCACGTACCTACACGTAAACATTTTTCATCCGTCATTATGACTATATTGTTAGTACCTGGACGCTCCCTCTGCTGGCGGCACCCCTGGGACTAATTAATTAACCCAACGGATCCACGCCCACCCATTGTTTGCCCGCCGTATGGCCTGCAGTCCGTTCAAGCTCACCTGAGCGTGTGTTTGTGTAATACTGTAATAAAACGTTTTTCTTTGCACGCTGTGATTATTTGACAGGTCTTTGAACTGAAGGAAAAACGGAAAAGTTAACTGGATTTTCAACGTTTAATTTGTTTACTTTAAGTCAGGTATGTTGTTTAACTACAATTGTCGTTTGACAACCTTAGTTTTACATGACAGTTAACGTTTTGATTCCAGGTTTAGTGTAAGTAAATTTGATCCATAATGCAGTCTACGTCGGCAAACAAAAATTTTTGAATTTTTTTACGTTAACTCCACACAGGAGGCCTTGAGGAAAATATTTTCCCTCTACTTCATCTTTGGGGATGCTGTGTGGAGGGTCTTTTAAAGTAAAAGAAGTAGAGGAAGTTCTGGGAAGGATAAGTAATGAATGATGGTTAGGCATCTGGGGATCAGTGGGTCCAGGAGTGACGAACGTATGAATCCATGGTTCCATGCCAACTAAAAAAATAATGTCACCTCAACACCTCTTGAAAAGTCATTAAAAGCTATGAAAAAAATAATTTTAAATTAGTCGATAACCCTAACCTAATGTAACCAATTTTTTAAATATATTTTTTGTCACTCTAAATGACTTATCTGAGACGGTTCTGAGTTGGTTTCATTCCGAGTTGTCCGGTCACCGAATCCATCCCTCCGCCGTAGTGCAAGGCGAGCGTCGACAAGACCTGTCGGAGTGGCTAAATGGTCTCCCTCAACTAGTCTAGGCCTGTCACGCAGTAAGTAGGCAGGCGCGTCCACCGCCAAGACAAACCTCACCCCTTGAACCCGGCTTCCCCTGCTAAGCCACCAAACACTAAGGCAGAATTCCTAAATGACAAAATTTTGTTTTAGACTATGCTGATAAATTGGTAAATAATAATCGATAAATTACTTTTCTGCAGTATTACGCAATTGTGTTAAATATGAGATTTTTAATATTAGTTCTATAATATTATTATATTAGTTTTAGTGTCACGGACTTTCTGATTGAGATAATTTCCCCTCGGATATCTTGTTTACTTAGAAGCAATTTTAATTACCGGTTAGATTCCTCCTATCACGAACTCTTAGTTCGCGTTAATCACTTTTTAATGACATGTAGCGTTATGACCTCAGCTTGCACAAGACGAAATAATAATGATGTAAGTCCGCAGTATCATAACCATTTCGTGTTTTTATAAAATTTGTATGATTCTAGGGTATTCTGTTGTGTTACGAGCGTTATAAGGGGATACACTACTAAACAATGCAAAATAATGTTTTGTTACGTTTGCTTCTCTTCTTTGCTGAGGAAAACAATTTCTCTTGAGGCCTATGTCATGCTTTGCAGATGCTGTGTGGATGATTTTTTAGGGAAAGGAAGGAGACGAACTTTAGTGAAAGAAAAGGTTAAAAGGTAAAAGGAATCTGGGGGTCAGTGTGTCCAGGAGAGACGGACGCATGATTTCATTTCTTCCACTGCGGTGCAAGGTGATGTTCCAAGAGAGTCCGACTAGAGAGGTCAAAAGATCTTCCTCAACCAGTCGCTTCCTGTCCGGCCCGCCGCGCAGCAGGCAGACGCATCCGCCGCCAAGACCTAGACAAACCTCAACCTCATCCGGGCACCCCTACTAAGTCACTAAACGTAGCGAACTTCCCATACTGGGTGTTACCCATACCCGCCTCCGAAATTGTTTATTTATGTGATTTTGGTTTGAAAATAAGATCGCTTTGACATATTTTAGATGCTTTAATAAAAGACTACGGGTAGAACTCATATTTGTCTTTGAAATAATCGATTTTTTTTATTAGTTTTTAAGTCCAGAATAAAATCAAGTATCAGGCCTATAAAAACTGCTTTATAGTTCAAAATCTTAGTCCAGGCAACGAAGGAAAAATAGAGGAAATAATTTGGGTGGAAGCCAATTTTGGCACAGTTGTAGGGGAAGGTGTCCTTAACAACATACTAAAAATACCGGGGGGTGGGGGTGGAGCTAAGGGTGAGGGGGGTCTCTAAAAGTCCCTTTTCCAACTGTAGCGTATTTGGGGAGGTTGTGAACTTGATAATTCTCCTCATTGGATTGGCACCACATCAATCAACTTCAACAGCTTCCAATCGCCAAAATGATTCTCCTTCTCCATAGTTTCTCCGGATCTTCATCAGCGTAACCATGTGGAAGTACTGAACCCACTAAGCAGCGGTAGGCCCATTAGCCTTGAGGGATTCCAGATGATTCTGAAATTTACTCAAAGCTGACACCAAAGAACCGTTCTCTTCAACTTTGTCTGGAGTAAGTTCCTCCATGTTGGTCAGCATAGTCAAGATCTCTCTCTTCTCTTCCGTTTCATTTTTAATGATAAACCTTTCATTTTTAACAATAAACATTTCATTTTTAACAATGAACATTTCATTTTTAACAAACACCCCCAAAACAAATAGCGAAAATAATTTTGGTCGTTCAAATCTAAAAACGTAACCAGCTTTATAAAAATATATTTAGATAACATTAAAAAACTGGGAATCTGTTTTCTGATGGTAGCTTTTCTTTTTCATTTATCTAAAAGGTATGTCATCACCGTGAAAAATGAACCTTGTAACCTAATTGCTAAAATAATTTAAAAAACACATAATGTTAACTCAGCCAAAATTATTAGATTCTTGTTCCATAAATGGCAATTACTTTTACATTCGTGTACCAATTCTTCACGGCGGATAACGTATAACTTCATACCATAAACGTTCAAAATTTACATTTGTAAACATTTCCTATTTAGATATAACAAAAATAAAACGTATTGTTTACATCCATTACAAATTGCTTTTTTCTTACAGGGTCATTACAAACATTAAATTGCGAATAATTTGTTCTTTGTTGACCTTCGGCTGTTTTTACGTAACATTATCGTTTGAGCTACATGCTTTTTTGTAAGTGTAAATATAATTTTATTTAACTCTTAACGACAAGCTTATTTTGACGTCACCTGATATGCCTATTAGCGTTGGCCATTACCGGTCCCGAAAGTATAATATTTGACCACATAATTAGTTTATTTTGACACCGTGGAACTTTGGGATATTTAACCGGTCGCTTTTCTAACTTTCAACACTTGTTTACGTATAAATGTGCTGCAAAAACATTTAATGGCAAAAAAACAGATGAGTTTAAAGCGATACTGAACCCTTGCCCGGAAAAATGTTGTATCCAACGATATTCTTGTTCCGAAAAAAAATGTAAAAAACGAAACCAGTTATGTTAAACAACATTAAATATACAATAAACATACAATTCTTAAGCCGCCGCTATCCGAATTTTTATCGATTTCTTACAAATCTCCCTTAAACATTTGAAGTTTTTAAGCTCTTAAAAAAATATATGTTAATTTTGAAGATAATATCTAGATACGTTCCACGCCAAAACGCAAATTATATGAAATTCCCTCGATAGAAAAAAATCGCAAAATATGCTCCGAATATTATTTAAAACAAGTATATTTCTATTATTTTACAAGTTATATTTGTGAAAAAATTCACAATGTTTCTTTAAATGATACTTAAGATACTTTCCATGAAATTTTTGCTCTATTTTAAACGAGTCATGTTTTATTAAGCATTTTCATAATTTTCAAATATTAGCGCGCTCTGTCCAACATTCGTAATTACATATCTCTCCATATTTTTATTTTTGAGCTGGGAAGCGTCGCCTTAAGAGTTTTGAATGAAAAGCCGAGAAGAAAGGCGATTAAATTAGAATTTATTACCAGAATTTATGCGGAATGAGTGGAAAAATGTTATATATAAAAATTTCACAAAACATTATTCCACAAAATATTTTTTTTTTTACATTTCGTCCCTTACAGAAAGCAACATTCTCTTCTAATATAAATTTACACAGGTCATTGATGTATTTGAACTTAAATAGCATAAAAAATATGACTAAATGAAACCATTTACCTCCGAGATATTATTGTCTTGAGATCAACTTACAACATTAATCCACAAAACTGTTTCAACGGCTAAAAAGCAGCAATATTTTTTCTGGACAAATTCTACTTTCCTGCTTTCGTCAACTTATTGGCTTTGAAGTCTTTCTTGTTAAAGCAATAAGATGTTCGATTTCTCATTTATTTCAATGAATGAAACCATGCTCCGTGATTTCGATAAATGGTATTATATTCATCATTGATTGTAGTAGACATGCTTTCTTATTTCATTTTTATTTAGTTTTTGGGGTATAATGCCGTGTTGCGCTACCTCCTTCTTTATCCAACGTTTCGGACAGCGTTACAGTGTCAAAAACAAACAACGAAAATACTTTTGGCCGTGAAAATCTTTTTAATGATTTCTTTTTAAAAGATTTTTTTAATGTATTTTTTCTGTATTTTTGAAGTTAAGTTTTGCGAAATATTTTTGAAAGTGTAATGCATTTTATGAAGAAAAAACATGTAATTAATTCCGATTTTTCTTTTTTTCAGGTAAGCAATACATCTTAGAAAACAAGGCATGATGATTCTTTGAAAATTGATGGTTTTCACATGTTGGGTAAGTGATTTCTTTTCCAAGTCCAATGTAGATGTAGCTACCTACATTTAATTATACCGTTATGAAATAACGGAAGTTTTCTCATCAATTGCATATTTCCAGAGTTGTGGATACCCTCAATATCGCCCTGGTAAAATAACACTATTCCGAATCGAAACGTCGATTGAAATGGCAATAGCCGCGATTAGCGACCAAATCTGAATGGCCAAGTATTTCATACCCATCACCCGTCCCTCCCCACTAGCTTCAGCTCCGAAACACGCCGGAATTATGGATGACATAGTCGCAACGACTCGGGAAAGTTGTGCGGTATTCACATTAAAAAAGGCTCGTCAAGAATTTGTCATTTTTCCACCATCGTGATTAGTATTTAACAAAGAGCGGTATTGGTTCATTCTGTGATGTTGAATATGCGTCTTTATGAACACGTGTATTAAACATTTAACAGTATTTTTTTTTAATTTCTACCCTGGTAAAACGTTTCACCTGCAACTACGTTACATATTTTTATAAATTGTTATTTTTTTTTACATGAGCTCCACACAGGAGGCCATGAGGAAAATAATTTCCCTCGGGGCCTATGTCATCTTTGGGGATGCTGTGTGGAGGGTTTTTTTTTTTAGGAAAGGGAGAAGAAGAGAGTTCTGGGAAGGAAAAAGGTTTAAGGGGTGGGTAGAAATCTGGGGTTCAGTGTGTCCTGGTCATCTGTTAAAAAATGCTCATTTGAGTTGTGTGTTTGTGATTGTAACTCCGATTTAATGAACTCGGATTTGTTTTGAATTTAATTTTCGAAATTGGCGTGTCAGGAATTCAGACAAGCGATAAAAATATAATAATAATATTTTTTTACCAGATTTTTTTTCTTTGTTTGAAATGTGTGTATCTATTGTTTAAATTTCTTAGGCCACGTCCGCATAGGCAGGAGGCTTGCTTAGCGCCTAGAGCCTAGCGAGTCGCCTAGCGAGTAGCTTAGTAAAACGAACGTTCTAAAATGTTCGCGCTCGGCGCTTAGCTAGGCGCCTAGCCAGTTGCTAGGTGACTCGCAGTGCGGCCGGTCACGAACATTTTAGAACGTTCGTTTTTCTAAGCTACTCGCTAGGCGACTCGCTAGGCGACTCGCTAGGCGACTCGCTAGGCTAGGGTTAAAAGTAAAGTTGGATCTCATATTTTTTCAATGATCTGCACTCTTTATTTAACATTATTAATCCTACAATTATAAAGCCCCGTGATTTTTCACGAGTCTGCTAATACGTACATGTCTATGCTGTCTTCGGCAGGCGATTATATGGATTGAAAATAGACCGTCTTAACATTATTCGCAAGTTAATATATCTCCAGATTCTCCAGTTATTGAATCCAAGCATAATAAATCGACATAGGAAAATATGTTTGCCGAATGCAAAAAAGTGTAATTAATGTTCGGATATGATAGATTATTTCCCAACTAGTAAATCCATATCCATACTAATATTATAAATGCGAAACTGCTCGAGTTTGTTTATGACCTTTTCACGCATAACACAATATAAAGACTTTAAAAATTCATTCACCAATAGAAAGCTAAATTATATGCGCAGACTATATTTTGTATATGGTGGTAAGCTCTGGCGTAATAAAATTATAAATATTAATATATTATATTTGTTATACGTTTTCTGTCGCTAACTAAAGCAAATTTTTGCTAACGTCAGAAAAAAATCGTTTCCATGGAAACGATTGCTACTGCTTCGGAAAATTCAAATATTAGAATATGTTTAATTTTTTGGACAAGCTTCTGTTTTGGAATAAATGTCAGTTCCTACATTAAAAATATAATTCGTAACGATTATAAAGACTGAATAAATGAACTGAATAAATAGTGTAATTTTTTATTATATTCACAAACTTTCAAATATTTAATTAAAAATAAACATCCGTAATGTTTGTAAGCGCATACATTCCGAACGAATGAACAAAATTGGATAAGTAATTCTTTTTTTCTTTGAGCTATAGCATTATGAAATTTAGGTGGTAGGCGCGACGTTTGAAAACTGAATGTAAGGGAATGAATATATGGAATGCGGGAGGGGATGGGGGTGGGGTGGGGGGGGAGATAATTGATAAGTGCAAGCGCTACAGTAATTTCCCGTAATACCATGCGAGCGAAGCCGCGGGGAAAAGCTAGTCTAACTATAAATCTTTGAAATGTTTTAGATTGTTAGAATATTTGCATAAGTAAATCGGGTGAGGTGGCTAACGGTTGCGTGTTTGATTCCCGTCACAATTTATAATTATTTAATTAACCTTTTTCAATTAATTTCAAGTCGAATAAACCTTAGAAAAACGCTTTATAGTGGATTTTAAAATCAATTTATTTGAAAAAAATATATATGGTTGGGTATCTTTAACTTTGTTTCAGTGACTCCAGAGCTCGTATTTGCTTTGAATTTAAGTGTCATCGTTCTCAAAATTGAAAGTGTTCAATTCAGAAAAGGGAAAATCTACGAAAATTAAAAAAAAAAATACCACTTTCAAAATTGGTACTGGTGTATCGAGAATTTAGACTATCCGTGATATGTTACGGTCTGCGCTGCGTTAAAAAAGTAATGATGCAGCGATTGAGATTAAGATTGCCAGATTAATATTGTTATTATTTTTATATCGTCAATCTTAAAATGACGATTACTGTCATTACCGATTTGATAAATAGATGAGATATAATCCTTTCCAATTTTTACAAAACAATTCTTATTTTTCGCTAAAAATATTCAATCAAATCTCATTATTAAGCGTCCATCGATTTCTACCAATTCCATCGGAAGTTTTTAATCAAAGTTTGAAAATTAGCCGCTTTCCAATTATTAAAAGTTTTACTAATCTCCCGTTTTTCATCCGGGCTTTAGGGGCCGAAAAATGATTTGTCGAATTGGAAAGGGGAATGTAAACAGTGGTACTTGAGCAATAAATATCTCAGTAATCATTAAAAAAAAATGTTTTTGAAACAACTCAACGAGTAACACCTCAAATTGTAATACGCTTATTGTAATATACTTATTATGCTCTAGAGCAGCGGTTTTCATCCCCTTGGTGTGCGCGAAGCAAAAATTGGCGGTACGCAATATCGTGGCACGAATGTAGGTTTTAATGTATTACATACGTCACATCATAACCTTAGAGACAACACTCAAGTTGATGTTCTCAACACTGACTTTTCCAAAGCGTTCGACAAAGTTAATCACGGTATCCTCATGGCCTGTTTTGTTACAACTCATACAGCTTAACGTCCCTTCCCATAGACTCCGAAATAATGAACTGCTGTTCCTCAATCAACATTCTACTAATTATGGATTTATGGATCTCATTCTCCTTAATCCAGAATGTCGATACTTGTTAACGCAAGTCAAAGCATTGAATTTTTTGGGGTTAGCCTAAATAGCTTTCGGCAGTCGATACGAAATGTGTAATTTTAAAGTCTTTTAAATCCATCTTCAAGCTTTGACTTGTAGTTGTCTTCTATTTGTTCTTTTATATTATAATTTGTCAATGATCTTTATTTATATGTACTTTCCTTTCATTGTCATCTCTTCTTTTTTTTATTCGTGTTATTGTTATATAACGTAACGTAATCATAATATAATCATTAATCAAGTCCTACCAGTACGCACTCGCTATTATTAACTTTGTAAACAGATGTATGTATACGCAATTGTATGAGCGTTCCCAATATCTATGACTAGAAACATATCATAATCAGTGATACCTTTTATATTTGGTAAATTTAATTTATATTATCTTCAATTTTTGGCTCCTAAGAGCATTTCTTACTCTTTACTTGTTACACTTTTTTTTAATATTTATAACTTTACACTTTTTATTTCCTACCTTTTAACTTTCTATCTCAATCTGTAACTTTTCATTATACTTTATATTTTATAATTTTATGCTTTTACTTTATACTTTCATTTATCTATCTTACTTTTTACTTACTGCTTACTACCTCAACTCCTTTTTTTACCTTTTGTTTTTATATTGAACTTCAATTTATGTTGTTACTTTCGTTTTGTTATTGTTTTATAATACATATATAATATAATTTATGTTAATGGCACACGTTGTGCCGTATGTTTTTGAAATAAATAAATTATTTGGACTATTTGTCCGTAAATAAATAAATAAATCGTGGCTATAAAGTAATATACTCTTCTTAAACTACAATAAAACAATTTATTTTTAATAATACCGTTTCTCAATTAAGATATTTTACAGACTTAAAGAAGTATTTAATATTGACAAATTAAAAATTGTTGCGGTGACCTATGGTTATCCAATAAATGGTTTCCGAGGCGGCGGTACCCATAGTAATAATTGTGATCTGAATGAAAACGCGCATTACTGAACTCCAATGTGGACTTTTAGTCTAGTATCCTTTGGCAATAAGTGGTTAATTTTAGAAAATAAAATGTTTCGTTCTTCTGTATTATTTTCTGAGTTTTCTGCTAGAGCCTGGATCTGGCTCAGAATGAAAAGGGAAACGTAAGAGTCGGGAGGAATTTGAAAGATTAAAATCAAATCAAGCGCTGGGCCCAGCGGCTAGGAGCAGATAAGGGATGGGGTGGGGTCGGCCGGAGATGGGGGTGAAGGCACGATAAGCCCAGTTTGAAAAATACAGCCTACGTGGATCCTAGAGCGGTGCGCGATGTCGGCTGGGGTGGAAACATGTGGCGAATGGGGAACTAGATTACAGTTTGTGGGTTTGAATCAACTCTGTCATTTTTACGACTGTACTGGCACTGGCTTGTGCCGCCTACACGTGGACTCGGCAAAACTTCGTGAAATATACATATACTGAAAGTTGAGATATAAATGTTGTGTAGGTACTGTTTTGAAATTTTAAAATATACGGCTTTGTTTGTGCGGAATTATGCTGCGAAAGAATTAATTAATGGAAATGGCAATATTTATATTACCAAGAGCCTCATACCTTTTTCTTCCCCGATCTTCTTCTCCTTCATTTCCTAAAAATACCTCCACACAGCATCCCCAAAAATGACATAGTTCCTGTAGGGATTTTTTTTTTAGTATGGAGCTAACGAAAAAAAATAAAAGTTAAATTCCTAGGTATTCTATACGTACATAGCATAGGGTTTGGTTAAGTATGTTTTCTTTCTTAAGTATGTTTTGTCCCGAAAACCCTTCTGGACAGAAGGAGAAAGTCTCTTCCATTCACCTCTCACCCCAGAAGATAGGTGGAAGCTTGAATGGCAATCGGTCAAGGTGAAAAATGCCCATCTCGTACTGACCCCACTGAGAGACAGCCTGGGTTCTCATTGCCTCGCAAACTCTGGTCCGCCATCAATGGGATAAGGTGTTCCCATAGCCGTTGTGCCCATACGATGTATAAATGGGGCTTTAAAGAGTCGGAGATGTGTGAATGCGGTGAGGTGCATACCACTGAACATTTGGTGAACGAATGCCCGCTCAATTCATTCCCCGGCGGGATTGATGAGGTCCACAGGGCAACGCCTGAGGCCCTAGACTGGCTCGCAGACCTAGATGTCCCCCTCTGACCCCCCCCCCCCCCACCATACGAAAGAAGAAGTATTTTTTCTGTATCTGTTTGTAAATAATAAAAATAGATAGAGTCTAGGATTTCGATTTATGAGTTCGTCACTTAATACGAGTGAAACAAAATACGAGTACATTTTCACCAAAGAAAACTGAGCGATCGCTAAATTCGTATGACTTCAAATTACTAGCGAAGAAGTACTCACTCACAGCGCGTGTCTTTTGGAATACCTAAGGAATTTTCAATTTTATCTAATTCTCGAAAAAAATTAAGAAAAAATTTCAATAACGAAGACATTTTCATTTAATTTTTATGTTGACAAATAAATTTCAAACTATTTAGAATATTCCGACGCCTAAACAACATTTTCGTTTTTGTTCGTGAATACATGGCGTTGTTGACGTCATGCCGATCAACGTCAGTAAAAGCCAAAGCTATTGAAATATAAGAGATATGCTATCCGCAGTTTTTACTGGATGTGACTGTGCTTCCTCGTGTCGCCGATATTGTTAACCAATTAACGAATAAACTAAATGAATGAATATTTAACGAATAAACTAAACGAACCTTAAACTAAATGAACTTATTCTTTCCGTACTCAAACTATATTTTTAATCAATACTACAGCACACCTCCAAAAAATCAACGAAATGAACAAATACATTCCATATGCAAACTACTCGCAGTAGTCCGCCGACAGTCGTGCGGACATCGTAGCATAATATCTCTTTTGTATTTCAATATCTTTGGTAAAAGCCGTCATAACAGCCATTGTGTGTTCCGGAATGTATGGTCTTAGATCGTTTATAAAATCAATAAATGCGAGTAAGAATAAAAATATATAAAAAAACACATTTTTAGTACGATTTTCAAAATCAGGAAGATAAACTTTAAATATTCCGCATATCTTTAATTGTGGTGAAATTGATTTTAATTTTTTTTAAAGGTTATAATATTTTAGTTAATCTCAATCCTAAATTTCAAGTCACGTAACGTCTATTGTTATGTTAGCAATGATTTGACAAACACAACTCCCTTTGTTAATCTTAACTGTTATCTAAACTGCTCTAAACATTACCAAAACTTGGCCCATTTGACTATGAATACATAATCTTAATGGTACCCTAATTCAAATACTACATACATTTTTACATGGCCTAACAACGGCGTTTGAATAACGCCATCTTATAGTACAACATGTACAATTATTTTGAGATGATGATTACCAAAAAATAACCAGTCGTAACTATTACGTATGACGTATTTTTAACTATTACATCATGATATTACAGTTACACGTATTTTTGACGTATCATTAACGATTTGACTAGCAAAGCTTTGATTAAGATACTACATTGGCTGTCCTATAATAGTAATAATATTTGGATGGTTTGTTAGCGCCGTATTTGTGAAAAAATCTTATAAAATTGTTCACAAAATAAATAAAACATACAAGTGTGCAGCTCACACACGGTAGAAGTGATACCTTTAGAAAACTAATGTAGACAAAAGCGGGGAGGAACAGAAGAACGATAACTCTATCTCATTCTATCGCAGGCTAAATCCTATAGATGTATCTGTTTGTCTTTTTTGAGTGTCGTTTTTTCGTTTCATCGAGTTTCAAATCACAACGGTGCTAAAGAAGTTTTCACTTCAAAACTACTTTTGCCTTTAAAATCGTGACCTCTAAATATCGTTTGACTAGCGATTTTATGTCTATTACCTATATTCATGACGATATAAGGCGCATTAAGGCGCCGCTTCCCCGCCCAAAAGAGAAGAAGATGGAGAGATGTGTAATTACGAATGTTGAACAGAGCGCGCTAAAATTTTAAATGATAAAATTGAAGCGAAAATTGTGAAAATGTTTAATAAAACACGACTCGTTTAAAATAGAGCAAAAATCTCACGAAAGGCGTCTTAAGTGTCATTTAAAGAAACATTGTGAAATTTTTCACAACTACAACTTGTAAAATAATAGAAACAGACATGTTTCTAATATTTTTCGGAACATACTTTTCGATTTTTTTCTATCGAGGAAATTTCATATATTTTGCGTTTCGGCGTAGAACGCGACTAGGTATCTTCAAAAACAACAAATATTTTTTTAAGAGCTTAAAAGCTTCAAATGTTTAAGGGAGATATGTAAGAAATCAGTAGAAATTCGGGTAGCGGCGGTCTTAAGCCCGATACTAAGTATTTAAAAAGAACGAAAAAAAAGGTTTGTATATATGAATGTAAGAGGGAGTGCGCTTATATTGAAAATCGATTATATTAAGCGAAAATGGTGAAAATATTTAATGAAACATGGCTTATTTAAAAGAGAGAAAAAATATCTCGACAAATTTTAGTTGCATAAAGGAACTAACATTAAGTAAAGTTAAAAAACAGAACAAAATGTGTTTTTAATCATTTTCGGAGTATACTTCGCAATTTTTTTCTATCGAGGGAATTTCATATAATTACCATTTCGGCTTTACAAATGTTTAGATAGTATCTTCAAAAATAACATATATTTTTTAAGGAACTTAAAAACTGAGAATTACGTTATAAATCGTTAGAATGCCTACGTACATTTTTGACTTGTGGCTTCCTCTTAAGTCCAGTAACGGGCCCAAGCGATTCTACTTTAATTGATTTTGAATGTTTATTATTGTAGGGCTCGTCTAGTATATTCTGTATCTAGGTTTAGTACCAGGAAAGTAGTAAACCTACTTGTAGATAATGTTTTCGTGTATTTTAATATTGCATTGCTCGCAATCCATCGCTGGTTTTAAAATCGTTAGAAATAATTCAAGACTTGAAGCTGTGTTTTCTGGGCTCAGTTTAAAGTAAGGAGGTTAAATGTGTTTATTTACTTCTAATATATTTTATTAGACAACTCCAGAATTCAAATTTTTTAAAGTTTTTTTTTTTATTCATTAATCTTATATTAGTTGTGAACGATAATTCGATATGAATGACACTATTATGTACAATGATTCTAATATATGTTGATAAAGTAAGAAAAATTATTTATTCTCCGCTTCTCAGTATGTTCTCAAGATCTAAATAGCATTTAAATAAGTCAATAGCACTCACGTAATTATTAAACAATTTAGAAAACATTACCATTTATTGTAGGGACAACAGTTTTCAAAGTACCCCACAGAATAGAGAATCTATTGTTAGAATTATTTTCTCAGTAAATCGGTTTAACCGGTAATAAATCATTTTAGGCACCATAAAAATTTAATTTAAATAAAATCATATAAATAAATCGTCTCAACTTGGCCTGACCACAGTTTGAAGTGAACTTGAACGCCGAAACAACATAATGGGTAGACAGTTAAATTTTACGTAGATTATTTTTTTTTTTAAATTACTGTGGTGCGTGATTTTTAACTTTCTAAGTAACTCTGCTCACATTTCAGACTTGAACATGTCGATCGTCCAGTTCAGTTGAATAGTCAGACATCTCCAAATACTACGTTTTGAGACAATGAGGAAAGCAATATTTGAATGCGCACTGTAAATGAAATATTATTTACACGTGTCTGTGTTTTACATTTTAAATATGCTGTAAACATATACTGGGAAGCATAACGGTCCGACACATCATTTCGACATATTGAAATATCTTTCTTATATCCCAGAAAACGTCAACATTTTGTTTAATTCACTACAAGTTTTTCTGCATTTGCTATTTGACCAAATTGATTTGGTCGTGTTTATGGGTTATCTAGTATTGCACCAGATAGAGGACAACTGCATACTCAACTGAAATTTAGATTTTTCGGAGATATCTGACTAATCAATTTGGGAGGCGGGAATGGGTACCGCCGCCTCGGAAACCTTTATTGGATAATCAACACCTCTGCCATAGGTCACCCCAAGTGGTTCGCTACGTTTGGTGATTTAGCAGGGGTGCCCGGGTTCATGGGCTGAGTTTTGTCTAGGTCTTGGAGGCGGATGACCAAAACTCACTGAACCTCAGATTCCTACCCAACCCTTAAACCCTTCTCCTTCCCAGAACTTTCCTCTCCTCCTTTTCCTTAAAAAACCTTCCACACAGCATCCCCAAGGATGACATAGGCCCTGAGGGAAATTATTTTCCTCAGGGCCTCCTGTGTGGAGCTCATGTAAAAAAAAAATCAACTGGACGATCGAGTGGTTTGTGTAATAAATGTTAACCAGCTTGAAGGGAAAACTATCCAAGTTATTGATAAACTTGCACTTACAACCTTTTGCCTTTCCAACAGCGTTTTGCTTTACGAGTATATTATCACCTGTGTCAACACGAGACTTAATATAACGCGTAATATTTTAAGGTGCCTACCTATAAGTGTGTTTGTTTGCTTTTACAGAATCTGTTCAGAACGGCTCACTGACTATGCATGGACGCAATAAGTTCCATATTTAACAAATTATTCTTAGTCACGCATTTCAATATTTCTCAAATACTATAATAATACTTAAGAAGTGATGCAGTGAGGTTATGTTGATTTTAAAGATTTTAATAATCACCGACTACCTGCACGATTATCTATAGATACGATTATAAAAAAAAAAAACAGTTAATAAATTATAGTCTCACGGAGTGATCTTTCTGCGGATAAATGATATTTTTATATTCATATAATTATCTACTGGGTAAGTACTGCGTGTATCATTCATGTTCTTCTTCGGGTTTTTTTAGAGCCATGTTTTTAGAATAATAATAATAATAATTGGACAATTTTTGGTGCGCCGTTTTTGTAAAAAATCACCTCAAGGGCGCTGTACAAATTAACAATATATTTCTTAAACCGGAAATATGTCATTTTTAAATCAAATTTTCGACGTTTTGACTTTTTTCCACAAAAAATTATAAATTAATTTCGAAATACTGTTATTTTAAATATGTTTATTTTTAGTGCAATAAGGTTTTACCGTAGGTCGTTGGCAGATTTGTTAAATTTTCAAACATAATTTTGTATTATACAATATACATTTTAAATCATAGCAATAAAATATATCAATACAATATTTGGGAAAGCTACTTTTCAGAATTTTAATTTTAGTTCAAATAAAATCATTAAAAAAAGATTCGCGCTTTGTTTTGTGACGAAAATACTTCAGTTTGTCCATGTATTTACGGTCTTACAAACTAATATATTAAAAAAAAAATAGCATCCTTATTTTGCTTAGATAATGATCAAAAATTAATCTCAAAAAATACATAATTTAAATAGTTTTATCATCACGAGTTTTAGCATTTTTCAATGCAGATATTAACAGATATAAACGAAGCAATATCGATATTGAGTTATTAGGTATGGAGAATGATTAATCTTTCTTACCGGAACCGCTCTGCACAGTTGCAAGTGTACGACCGCCAGATCATCGTTCGGCAATTTCAATTCGAAAATTTAAAAAATGTGTATTAACATGTTGTCCTTTTGGTGCAAAGTTCATACTAAACGGTTCGACTTGACACCTCACAGATTTCCTGATCGATGTTTTTATTATTACCATACGCGTCAGAAAGTTGATGGGAAGAGCGGCGGAATCAATCTGCGTCAATCCCAGTAACAAATAACGCGTCATTTTACGAGATTTTCGCGTCAGATTGTCGCGTGACACTTTTTACGCAACAGTGACGCGCGTCGTCTGTTTATGACACATTTTTCAAATGATATTATAAATCTGTAGCATCCACGTTGTCTGTGTAGTTAGGTATCTGCTATTGGTGAAATAGATCGAATGTTTGGTAATAGAAATAAATTTTCATAAAATTATATTTTAATTTTAAGCCTCGATGAAATTGAGCGAGTTTACAAGCTACTATCTGGGAAATTCACTGTCTGTTAGTAAACTCGCTCAGTGTCATCGTATTACTTGCTAACTAGTAGATTGTGGACAATCTACGAAAAAAGTTGAAAGTTGGTCAACTTTACTCGCTACTCGCTCAAGATGGCGGCCCACCAACAGCTGATTTCGTAATTGTCAGAATTAGTTCGCGCGGGAACCGTAATTAGCGTGTGGCTAGCGTATGGCGCTAGCTGCGAGCTCAAATTTTTGCAAAATGTCGACCGCGCGGGATTCGTTATTTTAGCTGCTACTGTTGCTATTGAGCAAGTAGACAGTTTTGGGTGTCATCATGACAATCTCACTCACCTTTTCACCCGCTTTTAAGCTTACCGGCTAGTAGCTTATAAACTCGCTCAGTGAATCGAGGCTTTACCTTAAGGGCGCTTTTCGAAGCTAGAAAATAGCTGTCTTGGGGGTGATAACGATTCTAGAATTGTCCTTAACCTTAAAATTAACGACTTTTTCGTTAACTGCAATTACAGTTCTGTTTGATTTTGCCTTTTTTGTTAACTGGGATTATAGTTCTGTCGGATGACAGCGAAAAAGTCGTTAATTTTGAGGTTAAGGACAATTCCTTATCCTTAAGTAGAACCGTAGTAAACCTGCAGGTTTCCGTAAAATACGCGTACAGAAGAAAAAAGGCTAGAACCGGCTAAAATCTAATCGAAATAATATTTCTCAACGTGTTGATTGTACATGCGCAACTGAAAATTAACGGTCATTTCCTAAAAAAATAATTGTTTCGTAATTAACAAACTTTCCCATAAACCTAAGCATTAATTTTGTGCCATGAAATAATTTTTATTGCCTGTGGTTTATTATTTTATTGGTCTATAATATTAGTTTTTCCCACTATTTTCATTTTGCTGTGCTGAAAACACAGGTAAAAGGGGTTTTGTCCACCGTGTAGTGTATAATTCTCATTTTCTTCTTGGATTTTGAAAGCAATTTGAACAATTTGAAAATACAATTTGTTTGTTATTAAATTTTATGAAAATTATCAACCTAAGGCCACACTTAGTAATAATTACGGGTACCAACCTAACAAATGCAGGGAAATAAAGTGATGGATTACTTTTCCCTTTTATCAATTTTATATTGAGGAGAAGACGGGTACCGCATTACTCTTAGTATCGCCCTGGCGAAATAAAATTGATACGTCGCTTGAAAAGTCTTCAAGCGTGTTTGATGAGCAGATCTGAAAAGCCAGGAACTTCCCTACCTTCCTCTTTCCCATCTCCGTCCCCTCCCCACTCCATTCAGCGTCGCAACATACTCCACTTGTACAAGTGATGCCATAGTCCCACTAGCTTCGGACAGCTCTGTGCGGTATTCAATTAAAAATGTATCGATCGTCCAGTTGATTAGTCAGACATCTCCGAAAAATGAGTCGAGTTTGCAACTATATGTAAAAGTGTCCTCGATCTGGAACCCTCTATCTGGTACAATACCCAGATTATTCTTAAACATCAGCAATTCAATTATAATGCAAAAAAACTTTTAGTAGAATATTTCTATGTATTATAAAATAAAGTGTATGAAATTGTGCGTCACGCTAAAACTTTAAAACGAGTCCCAGTACGATCAAGGGAGTTATATGGTGTGGTAGGCCTCTATCCCCATCCATGAAGAAGGTGCCTGTTTTTACCTGAAGAGCGTGTTTTTGAAGATATAAGGGCTGGAAATGGCCCTGGGCGCCCTAGAAATTTCTAGAACAGTCCAGAACATTCGAGAGTATTCGAGAGCATTCCACAACATCCCGGAACATTCTGGAATGTTGTGGAATGTTCGGGAAAAGTCTTTGAATGTTCGGGAACATCCCAGATTATTGTAGAACATTCCAGAATACTCTCGAATATTGTGGAATGCTCTGGAACATTGTGAACCATTCGAAGCCTTTTTTGTTTGGGTGGGGCTACCCATTGGTAGCGGTGTCTAAATCAAGATATATATATCGAATATAAAGATAGATATATCGAATATTGTTTTCCTCGTTATCTCAAAACTTAATTTTTGGAGATGTCTGACTAATGAACTTGACGATCGATATGGACAGTCGTTTAATTCACTACTAATTTGGTATTGGAGGCTATTCCAACCTTTTTTGAGCCCTCCACGCCTAATTTTAGAATTAGTAACGCCATTAACCAAAAATACAGGTTCTATCAAATGACAGAGTGCTTCAATTTATTTTGAAATCCGATACTTGGTTTCACAAATCAATGTTCTAATTTCATTCCGGACACATAACTCAATAACGCCGTTAAACAGTAGGCGTCCTACCACTGTGCCACTGTGATTTCTCAACGTGTACACAAAAGCTTATTTGAGACGTATCAATTTCGTTTTTTGATATGCTATAGTCGGATCATGATTTGCATGTCAAAATAGATCATTGTGTATACAAATGTATATGTACAGTGAGTGGTCAACGTGGGGAAATCTCGCGGCTACCTGAACTTGTCTCGATTAGAAAAAAATGTAATGGTACGTTGAAAAAAAAAAAACGGTTGAAAAACAAACATCACGTAAGGCAGGGTTCGACAACTTCCTATTAAAATAATATATTATGTTTTCGAGCTTTAAAGATTCTTTAAAACGCATCTTTATTTTTATTTTTTTTTCAATTCCAATTCAATTCCACAAGTTCCACATAATACACGGAATATATCAAGTAAAAGTAAAGTTAAGGCTCGTGGTCCGAAAGAGCAATACGGCAAAGTATCAGAAGACGTGTACATATCTGGAACCGAAATTATATAATAAAATCCCCCCCCCCCCCCCTCAGAAGTAAACATTAAAACATGCAAATTGTCCAACAACAGTCCAATACTGTCTGGAGAACTGTTAAATAACATCACTTAAAATTATACATTTTCACCGGTCATGGCATCGCGTTTGGACCCCACCCAGGCGTCGCGTGTTCGATTCCTCGTCTCCATCACGATACAAGCAACATTTTCCGCTCACTGTGGTGGTAGTAGGAGATGTTAAAATATTGTCGGGTTATTTGTAACCCGGGAATGTTTGTCAATATTAATCGATTTTTTTATTACAAATGATGGTCGTGAATTCAGATACAAAATGATGTTTTATTTTTTAGTGAATCTTTGTAATGCTCGACATATTTAGAAAGGTTTTAAAGATAAAACAAATATGACGATGTTACATTTCGCAAACGCTTGAAATGTTTTTGAACCGTTAAAATTCAATACAAAATTTTCGTAGTGTATTGTAAAATAATAATTGTCCGAATACACTTTAAAATTGAAAATTGGAGAGCACTTTAAAATTTCCGAATGTAATATTTCCATTAAAGTTTCCGAAATGCCTTTTAGCGCTCGCCGCTAAATGGTTGGTCCGCCGCGCTTCCGAAATATCCCGCGCAGTTTCAAACGTTTGAAAATGGAATATGTGATTGACAAGGCGGGAAATTGAATATCCGAGCGGACTTTTGTGTATTCAAATTCACTTCTAGTTTCTGGTGTTACATTACATAGATATTTGTCGACTTTGCTTTTTTTATCTGTGTTTTTCGGTGTTAATATTCAAGCGTCATATTTGTAACGTAGGCACGAAATGTTTGCTTTAGAAGTTGGTCCGTATTTTCTCAACAAGTGTGTAATTATTTTTTTATTTGTACATGTAAGGATTTTCCTTCTTCGTTTCTACGTTTTGTAATGGAATAACTTGAACATAGTGTGTACTTTCAAGGATATACTGCTTGTATACATCATGTTTCAAACTTGCTGTTCCACTACAGTAAGAAAAATTACAGTGAAAACAAAAAATATATATACAGGGTGATAAGGGACGTACTTGACTTACTTTAACCAGTGACATTCTTTTGAGTAAAAAATGTAATTAAAACTCTGATCTTCCGTGACTTTTAATTTTTTTTTTTTAAATAATGATTTTTTTATGTTTTTTTGTTGAAAAAAAACACCAAAACTTCATTTAAATTTTTTACTCAAAATAATATCAGGAATCATTGGTTAAAGTAAGTAAAGTGCAAGTAAGTCGAGTCCCTTAACACCCTGTATATAATAAAAATAACACACTTTAGGAACAACACTGCGACAGTTTCGTTGCTGTTTCAAATTACATACCCATCCAAAGAAGTAATCCTAATGTTGCGTCGCGTCCATCCACGCGAGGGTCTCTACCATGATATACTGCATCATAAAAAACTGCATTGTAATAAGGCCTCCATCATAATATACTGGATTCGATCATAATATACTGTCTCCATCATAATATACTGCATTATATCACAAAATACTGCAATGTAATAGGGCCTCCATCATAATATACTGCAATGTAATAGGGCCTCCATCATAATGTACTGCATTAGATCATAAAATACTGCATTGTATTAGGGCCTCCATCATAATATACTGCATTGGATTTTGAAACAGTCATGCAACTGTTACCGTGACAAAAATTGCTCCTCCTGACTTAAAACTTTTCCGAAACCTAACTGTAAAAAACTTTATAAATATTCTAAATTAATGATCAAATGTTCACATTTTGGTCAGTTTCTTACTAATAACAACAACTCGCTGGAAAATATTGTTTCTAAGGCCGACTTTAATATAAGCGTGGGAGCGCGACCTTCAATTACGAGATGAGTGCTGTTGCTAAGTAAACTTCACTTTTTAAAATTGTCTCATCAACATATTTTTTTGTGCTTGCTGTAAAATAACACAATCAACAATAACAACGATTATCAATAATATTCGCCACCATTAGCATACTGTCTTTGATCGATGGCACTGACTTAATCACGTGACAAAATTATCGTGTTCAAGGTTGTTTCTCAATGACTTTCGGCACGTGTACGTATGAACCAAAACAAAAAATCAAAATATTTGCGTTGTTTGGGTTGACCCCAATGGGGTATTTTCACAAACTACGAATACCGTTAAAAATTTGTGAAAAAGATTTAAAGTTTATTGTTTTGATTCAATGCACTAAAAGTGTGTAATTTTAATACTTTCATTTATAATTATTGATATTAAAAACCTCACATTCTGAAACAGTTACAACTGGCTACAACGTCAATATGACATAGAACACGCCTATCTCTGTTATAACGGCTGTCACTAACGTTGCCTGACGTGACGTCAATGCCGCCGAATTCACAAATGAAAACGGACATGTCGTTTTGGCGGTAAATCGAAAATGACGTATTTCAAATCGTTATAGAAAATTCGTTAACGTAAAAATAAAATATCTAAATTATCTTAATTTTTTTCGAGAATGACAAAAACCACGCAAATACCCCATTACACGACATTTACCAATCATTTTTTTAACAGAAGCATTTACTTTAGCATGTATTTGTTTTGCCATAACAAATAAAATGTCATTTGAAAATGAGATCTTCGACATTAATGGTCAAGTTTTAATTATAGTTGTCTGATTTGACATGACTTCCTTTTCGGTAGAAAACATCAGGGTCAATTTTACCAAATCCAGACAGTACACCACTGCATATTCACGTCCTCCGGTGCGGCTCCCCGCATGGCCATGCAGAGAAGGGGGTCACACCGCAACATTCATCTCGTCGCGGTCGCAGCTTCTCAGACGGGGCCGGATCTTCCCGTGTATGGGACGCCCCTTAGCTGCACAGTGGTTCTACTGCGCTTAACTCGATTTCCGATTTGGACATTGAGATGGAAAAATAATGGTAATTTTGAACGTGAGGAGAATAGAGATTTGAAGCAATATTGAATTTTATCGTCTCGTACTGTTATTCGATAGAGTTCCTATGGGAGTACGTTTTAAAGATAAACTTACAGTTTTCTTCTTCGTATTGACTACAATTATTATAGAAAAATGTGTGGCGAAAAATTTGCATTTATTTGTGATAAAACGACAAACAGTTTTTATTATACAAAAATTGGATATACCTTTATAGGATGTTAAACATGGTTAAGACAAAAAGGTGGTTAGAGATAGGAGTTTATTTTTGCCTGAAGGCGGTCATCCGGTTTGAAGGCTCTTTTTTCGCTCTTTTTGGCGAATTAAATAGACACAAAACTGCGAACTTTTCAACACGTATTTTATTCATACTAGTGGCCGCCCAATGGTCGAAATTCGACCATAATTGTAATGTTTTTTTATTGATTGAATGTATATTTTATGCATAATTAAAAAAAAAATATTAGCATTCTGCACTCTTTCTCTATATAAACTATAAGCGTGCGAAATTTCATACTCCTCCGTCCGCGCAATTTTCGTAAAAAGGGGTGCAACGTTTTTGCTTCATGTATAATATACCGATTTTGAGCACACTTTACATTTTTTCAGCCCGAAATCGTCGTTCATTGAAATGCAAATTTTTTTAGTCATTCATTTTCAAAATTAATTATATATCAAAATTTTGGCACCTTGCTTATTATGTACTCGGTCAATTTATATTAAAAAAATTATTGCTTAAGTTATCTGTCAAAAAAATACTTCGGGCACAACATGTAAATATTAAAGTTAGACTGCTTCCTAAATTATTAATGTCTAAGTCAATACACATCCTTACATCATAAATCTTACTATGTGGTATAACTAGCTTCTGATAAAATATGCTTATCGATTATGACAAATTCTCAAATAGTTGCTATAATCTAAACAAGGAGACAGACAACTTTGAATATTAGACATGTTATAAATTATATTGAATAACATTACATAACGTGTTATACTATTTATAAGGAGCCGGTTTTAAATTTGCCGAAAATGGACTACGAAGGTATTTATGTACACAGCACTTATCGGCGTTCCGATATAATTCTTTTTATTTATTTATTTAGCTGGCCGAGTAAATATTGGACCTAATGCTTCTTATTGATAATACCGAGCTTTACTGGTTTTTTGGATTCGATGAAAGTAGATAATATCTTTGTAAGAAAGAGATATTTAATATTTTTTATCTGTAAAAAGACGTAACTACTTTGCGTGACCTATGGCAGAGGTGTTGGTCATTCATCCAATAAATGATTCCGGGGGCGGCGGTACCCATATTTCCTCCCAAAGCTGACTTAGCACGTGTTGCCCGGGTTCATAAGTTGGGGTTTGTCCGGGTCTTGCCGGCGGAGGCGTCTGATCATCAACTCCTTGGCAGGCCGGATCGGTAGAGACTTGTTGAAAGACTTTTTAGATTCTTTTGACCAGGGCCTCCTGTGTAGAGATAATGTAAAAAAAAATGATCATTATCGTTACTCATTAAAGTATTCGTTCGTTAAATAATACTTCGGACATTATTAATGCCCTAGCGACTGTACGATTGAAATTTAAGAATCCGACTCCAAGTACCACTCTGACGCCGCGCCATATGAAACCATCTGTGAACGTGAAGTTTGTGACTTTAGCTACCGAATATAACCGAATTAAAGCAAGTATAATTCCAAAAGATGGCGCCACTTACGTTAACAGCTAGCATGAGGAACATCGGCTGGTAGGCGGAACTACTCTTGGATTTGCATTTTCATTAATCTCTCATTTCTGGATGATTGTTTGTGACTAAACTACTGCCGCGTGGCCCACCGCCCGCAGGGTCTAGCAGCCAAAACCTGCGGAGCGGATTTTTAACTGCTAATTATAATTATTAGTGTATTGCTCATCTGCTCCCGCGTTATTATTTAAATAAATTAAAAAAACGTTTTAAAGTTCCATCCTATTTACCATTTACAAACTGTGATAGGTAAATGACCTCCAAAAGAGTGCTCTGGCCTTAGGCTAAACAAATACTTTTTTCCCAGAAGGGTTTGTTTTTATCGGAAAACATCCACAATACTTTTAATTTTATTTACAAAAGTTTCAAAACTGGTCAAAAGAAATATTTAAAAGTTTTTCAATACAGTTAACACTTTACCTTCATTATTTTTTGGAATCAAGAAACATTTAGTAAAAATCATGAGATTAGTATTACTATCAAAAAGTAATTTCGATTTCTAACTAGTTCAATGAACTGGGATTTGTTTTGAATTTAAGTATCATTTTCAAAATTGAAACTCATTGTGCGAAGAATTCAGATAAGCGATAAAGACTTACCTGTAATGGAATTATTTATTTTTTTACCAGAAAATCATTTTAATTGTTAAAGTATATTTGAAATATGCATATATTTTTTTTCAAATTCTTAGGGTTAATCTTGACAAGTCAGATATCGTGATTTTTCAACGGTCGACCCCTTTTACTACCAATCAACAATTATAAAATCCCGTGTTTTTTTACATGAAATTTTAACAGAAAATTATTTTATTATTTATTTTCAAAATTGGAACTGATGTGTCAGGAACTCAGAGTAGTGAAGTACTGACACACCTACGTACAATATTATATTTCTTCACCAGAAAATTATTTCAATTTTGATGTTTAAAATTTAAAAAAAATAAAATTTAAATCTCTTAAGAGTTAAATCTTGACAAGTGATGTAAAATTAGATAATTTTCAAGGTTCTGCGCTTTTTAGATAATATGCAATTATCAATCTTACAATTATAATATCCCGTGATTTTTCACAATTCTGCGCTAGTGTTTACATAATGTCCTTATCCAAGCTCTTACGGTGACCCAATTATCCTATTTCTAAACTTTTAAATCCAAAAACCACAATAGGTAGGTACTGCAATCTTTTAAACCAATTTAAACTTTTATTTCACTGCAAGTTTTCTAAGACGCAGACAACCTTTTCTCTTCCATTTCACTGTCGCTTAAACTTTGGAGATTCAACTTTTTTAGTTTGGTGACATTTAAGTTTATAAAGTTTCTTCTTTGAGTCTGTCGAAATTTGGATTCGTGTTCTTTTGCTGACACGAACTTTGTCTTTGTCGCGACCACTGAAGACACAAATCTAAAGATGTGTGTTGCGGAAGTGTCCGTGTGCCCGAAGTTAGCTTAATTTCTCCTCACTTCTGCCTTTTTAATCCGAATAGGTACCGAGTCTCAACTGCTCATAAATATCTGGAGGTAGTTGATATATTTTCTGCCTGTACCGTACATTTTTACAGCAGCATCGCGTTCATTGATCAAATCATTGTACATATAGTTTCGTATCGGTGATTGATGAACCGATGGATGCAATTTTTAGCCATAAGTTGTTAGTGGTTTGTCTAGTTTGTAGTTAGAAGTAAGTTTGTAGTTAGAGAAATGTATTATAAGTTTGCAAAACGCCTCGAGGTGATTTTTTACAAAGACAGCGCTATACAAGTCATCCAAATATTATTTTTGTTATTATTAGTGATACTATGGCATTTGCAATTGAGGTATGTTGTGTGCTGAAGGCAGTGGATAGGGAATGGAGATGAGATGGCTATTTAGATCAGGGGCCCTAGCATGGTGAAATCGATAACTTTACAATATCGGATCGTTAGGAGTAACCTCCGATGATTTTATATTTATATTCCTAGCACAGTTTCACTGTTGATAGCCGAACCGATATTTGTGGGGAATAAATTATAAATTGATATACGCTGGCAACATTGGCGGATCTGTCCATAAATTCACATTCAAAAAGTCAAACGCCATGTACAAATACGTTTAAAATGAATGATTTGGCAGTGTTGGAATTGAATTACAAACCTAAATATGCATTGGCAGTCCACATTTACTTTTTGACACTACACGGGAGTTAATTAGTTCATCATTTCGTTAGTCATATTTCAGCCACTTAAGTTTATCAAAATTCGAATGGAATAATTTGGTCGCGTCTTAGCTGAATTATAAAGTCTATGGATCGCGACTTCTTTCAATACAAAAATCTTTGTTAGTTCAATACGTTCATTAAATAGGCCAGTTATGTTGATTAACAAACGACATAATTCAAATAAATGCATATTTTGACAGCTAACCGAAACTTATCTGATACTATGGAATCCGGAATAAAATTTGTCAATCGTCGGTTGGAATTTCTCTTTCCAATTGTTGACCGTCATCGCAAATATTGCTAACTGACTATAGATGAAGGATTTGGGCAATATCGTATTGATATAGGGTTATATTGATCGACCATGCTAGGTACCCTGGTCGGTTGAAGCCATTTCAAGCAACACTTCCATTGAATTGTTCAATCATTTTCAAATGTCAAAATTCTTTATTTTTGAAAGCACATGTCTTTGTCTTATTTCGGTGTGTGAATACCGCAAAAAAGTTCCAACTGCTCCCGGCTGCCCAGAGCTTGTGGTTATGGAATCACAAACGTTGTGGATTTGTTATGAAGCCGAAAGCAGTGAGGAAGAGGAATGTTGCTGCCTATTCAGCTCCGGTTACCAAACATGGCTGACGCTATTTCAAATAAACGTTTCCATTCTTAATGGTGTTCTTTCACCAGGGCGGTTTGAAGGTACTGATGGTTTTGTCCAATCTAAAACATGCCGCAAGTATGGTGTGTATATATATTATTACTAGCTTTTCCCCGCGGCTTCGCTCGCATGGTATTACGGGAAAATTACTGACATTTATAATATTAGTATGGATTATTTTATACCTGTGATCCGGATTTGTAATCGAAGATCTTAACCGCCTGACCACGGAGGTCGTCTTTCTTGAACAGATAATCAATTTCATTAATCTCTTTGGGGCATTGGAGTTGAAATGTCATGTAAATTTGGGACGTCAGTTTTATTTCGTATCCGTTTAGAGCGCCCTTCTTGGTATTA
The DNA here is from genome assembly GCA_936435175.1 of Glyphotaelius pellucidus. Lineage (NCBI taxonomy): Eukaryota > Metazoa > Arthropoda > Insecta > Trichoptera > Limnephilidae > Glyphotaelius > Glyphotaelius pellucidus. The sequence goes on from OW386549.1 coordinate 32,928,821, forward strand.
CTTGTTCGGTGGTCACGAGTGACTGGTATGATGTTCAGAACAATAGGAATAGTTACAAGAGTTACAAGCAGAATGTCGTAATTTTGGACATGAAGTAAGTTCTAAAGACAAAAATTATACAGTGGAGTGAAGTGAGATCTCCTAAATAACATCTTATTGTCTGAATACAGAATAATTATTACACGTCCTTATGTATGCCTCTAATAATCAAGCGTATATTTTAATGTTTTTTTTTTTAACTTTTGTCCTATTTCTACAGTTGTATTTTTACTTACGAAGAGAATGCGTATGACATAATTATATCAGTAGTTATAGGTCGCAGAATTAAAGATGACTTATGTCAACTTTCGTCTAAGTATTGTACGTATTGGTGCTTATGTATACTTACACTCCCCATGATTGTTGATGACACAGTCTTTGTCAAACAACACTAAGGGCCAATTGTTTCACAGAACTCAGAACGAAACAATTTATCAAAATTTTATAGTAATTATTTTATAATAAAACTCTTTCTTTGAGTGGTATTGCTACTCGCTAGTTTAATAATAATGAATGATATAATATTTTTGTGAAAGTTCTATTCAAACGCTGTTATTGAAGTTCTGATAATAACAGAACTTGAATATTAACTTCAAAATTTGTTGAAATGCTAAAGTTCTGTGAAACAGCTGGTCCTAAATATCAACCTTTTAGTGGGAAGTCGAAAAACTATTTGGAAGTATGCTGTATGCGAGATATGCATCTGTACTGTGTTTCATTCAACTCTGGTTGCAATATTTACACCTAGTAACCGGCTTTGCCAAGTTTTAATACCATTTTTTCTATTGAACAGTTTAAAAATATAATGTTCATCGTGTTTTTAGAAATATTTAAATTTTAATTTATTGGCTTCTTCAATGCTCCATAGTTCCTGATATAAATGGAAAAAAGACCTGTAAATAATGCATATACCTTTGTCGAAATTCCATTCGGAAAATCAGCCACATTTCGAAACGCCAGAGCTCACCGCTCGAGAGTTGTTTCGAACAAACATATTTTTTGCCTCAAAGTCAACACATTATGCAGGATCTTACATATTACTTTTATTGACAATAAATCAATCGATTTGTTGAAATTTTAATAATTGAAATCGTTAGATACGAGTACTTGCCTATATTTTTTTATTGACGTCTTAGCTTTATAGCCCCTTTGTTATAGATTGAATTTTGACATTAATCATCTGCCTTGTGCATAAAACATAAAATTACCATCACCACATTATTGACAGCCGTTAACTCTAGTTATTTATCGTTTATTAATATTTTAATGTTCATTGTCAATGCGTTTAAATTTAAAATCTATCTGTCTAGTTAATAATGCGTTATATTTGATCTCTGGGTTAGCCCTATCCTTAAAAGTCTAATTCAAAACGTTACATAAAATCTAATTCGCATTTCTTAAGAAAATTATAGCTCTTAATTCAATCAGTTTATTTTCAAATCTAGATTGGCATTAGATACAATTGCTGGAAGATTCCATTGCAAGCTGCAATGGGTTTACTTTCATCCGGTTTTACCTCATAAGGTATCAGGTTTTTTCCTACATACGAACGAAGCCAGGATTTTTAAAATCTAAAATTCATTGTTATAACTTTTATAAAACCTTGGTTAATCAACGACTTACGAATACATATTTATGATAAACAGTCATATTTTTTTCTTCAATAATGGCAAATTTACTTTGTGGCGTCAATTTAATAAAATTAAAACAAATCACTCAGTGTAGACACACCATTTTTTTTTAACAAATTTGGGGTCTATAAATTATTTTTTAACGATTGTAAATCTTCTTTATATAGGCAAGACTTATAGAATTTAATTACTAGAATTAAAAGCAACAATGTTTCAATAATAATAATTATTCAGAAATTGCCAACCACATTTTGGAAAAAATCATTATTTTGATGTAAAAAAAGTGTTAATATCTAATTTGTCATACAAACACAAAATGTTTGAATTTAGATAGCTAAGAAATGTAAGGAATTAGAAAACATGTTTTTATAGTCAATTAAATATTATGAATAACCAAAAATATTTTCAGCCATCAGCTAAAGCCATATCCTAAATTTATTTTCTTGTGAATACCTATTTTTATACTTTTTTATTGTTGTTATTTTTTAGACGTCTTGGTTGCTCTTAAATTTGAGTTAATTTATAAAAGTTTTTAATTTGTAAATGCAATTATTACTTATTCTAAATTAATTTTTATGTTTTTATAATTGTTTTTTATGGTATCTTTAACTCTTTGTGTGCTGATTAAGTAGTTAAAGTAAACAAGTGCTTTGTCTATAGGTGTCATTTGTCTATTCTTGTTAGTCGACTAGTATTTTTCATTTTATCCTGACGAAGAAACCATTGGTTTCGAAATGTACGAAATTTGATCATTTTGATTAAATAAGTGGTGTACACGAAGTGATTGGTTTTCATTTGTCTTATTTTTAAATCGCTTTCCTGTTTCCACTTATTTCGACATAAAAGCTCCCTGGGTATCAAATTAAATTAAAGTACTTTTATTTATATTATTTGCAGTGCTGTTAAAACAATATAAATCTATGCCAAACAATCTTTATTTGCAATCAACTAACCTAGTTTTGAAAAGATTACAATTTCACCGAAGAATAATAGTAAATATTGATGTTAAGCATTTTATGAAAAAGTGTATTTACGAGACGAAAGTTGACTCCATTTTTCTGTATTTCACTCGTTCACTTACATAATAAATCTTTTATTTGTCTTCGTATTAAAGAGCCAAATAAACGTTTTGTACTTTAACTTAGTACGAAACATGCCACTTTACGATTCTAGGAAATGAATTTCTGACAAGTAATTTTCTTTCGTCTATAGCAGGACTTCCCAACCAGGGGGGCGTAGAGAAATGTCAGGGGGAGCGTAATAGGTACATTTGCATTTCTGAAAAAAAAATCGACCAACTGGTACAGAGCATGCAAGCTCAAGTATCTCATTTTAAAAGTTTTTATTTATTTGTTGTAAAGTTTCTTTGATTTTTTAATTATTATTTATAATTTATCAAATTATAAAAACATAATTTAAATAAATAAAAAATAATAAAAGAATAATATGCTTTTTTAGAATAAAACTAAGAAATGTATATGGAATAGTAATTAATCATTATAAGTGTACCTACTCTTCTATTAAAGATCCATAATAAATAAATATATTGTATCTGTATTGTACCTATTTGAAATTCAAATAAATAATTTAGTTGATATAAAAAAAAATTGTTTCTTAATTTTGTAGAAACTTTATTAAGGGGCATGATAATATATTTTTTTTGGTTCGGGGAGGCTCGGCGAAATAAAGGTTGGGAAACCCTGGTCTATAGTTTCGTATAAATTCTCATATTGAGTTTTTTTTTCTCTTTATCAGAGTTTATCAACTTTTAGTGAAAATTAACATTTTGTAGGCAAGGAAAAAGGTATCAGAGTTGGGTAGGAGAATCTGGGGTTCATTGCGTCCAGGAGTGACTGACGTATGAATCTACCTCTCCCACCGCGGTGCTGGGGGATATTCCGGAACAGCTCTGCTAGAGAGGTCGATATGTCTATCTCCGGCAATCCGGCCTGCCGCCAGCTGGTGGGCAGATGCATCCACCTTCAAGACCCGGAAAAACCTCACTCCATGAACCCGGGCAAGCCTCTGAGCCACAAAGCGAACTACTTGGGGTGACCTATGGTAGAGGTTTTGGTTATTCAATAAATGGTTCCCGGGGTGGCCGTACCCTTTCCCGCCTTTCGAATTAGAAAAAATCAGTAGATCTAGATTTCAACATTTTTTTTCCACTTTATTTTATTGAATGCTTTCTCAAGGTCTGGCGGTGCCCCGGCCTTACGCAGTGCATTCCGAAATGTACACAGTATATTTCCTCTATTTTATATGAATAATTGCAAAGAGTTAACCTAAAATAATAAAACTTAAACCATCTGTGAAAAATCATATTATGAATGCTTTTAAGTATCATCTTAAATTCCTTTTTTTGTTACTTGTCGTTGCACCGTTCCCAAACGTTGTTTGATGATTTTTTCACGTATTTTCACAAGTCATGCCCAACATTTACGTCGTGTTAAACTACGTCAATGTAAAATTCGCCCATATTGGTACCCAATCCTCTTTACGTCCTTTCCTTTCTCTCGCAATCACTCTGCCATCGTAAATAGTTAGTGTTACGATCCAGCTAGAGTAAGTTTCATTTCACATTTAGTGTTTTTCGCCGTTGTATGTTTTATGTCCTCCGGGGACAAGGGACTGCTGAATGGCCCATTTTTTCACATCTACACTTCGTAATTTATGTAAAAGCAATAAAATTACATATCCATGCACATTGTACACGGCAACAATACGCCTTACAACCTAAGTAACATCACGTAATTTAATAAATTGTTGATAAATGTGATGTAGTTCAATCCCAGTGACTACTTGAAATTACAACTTTCGATTTCACTATACCATGCTTTATTTACGATTTTGTAAGGTTTACAATGAATATTTAAGTGAACCAGACTTCTGTCTTTCCTACCGGAAGATCTAAGTTATTCTGAAGCTAGGGAAACAACACTACCGAAGCCCTGCTGTCTATCGTGTATCTTCGACTATTTCCGTATTTACGTACGATTAGACACGAACTACGATTGTCGACACTCTTCTAAGGTATTACACAATTGACACCTAATGCGACACCTCAAAACTACATATAACTGAATGTTTAACTACTATGTTGAAGGATATTAAAACTGGATACATAATTCTATGCACAGTATACACCATAGTTAATATTTGTTAAGTTTGGGTTAACAAAATATTATTTATTTATTTATAGGACACATGTAACATATTAGTGACATTTACATAAAGAATATTAGATCACCATACTAGGCGGCTGCCTGTTTCATAGTGACCAATGGATAAAAGTTACGATGTATGAAGTATGGAGTCTAATGTGGACATGGATTTAAGTATAAATGACGCTAAAAATTGGAAAAATTATAGTAAAAAAGTAGAAATTATAATAAAAAGTAGAAATTATAATAAAAGTAGAAATTATAATTAAGAGTAGAAATTAAAATAAAAAGTAGAAATTATAATAAAAAGTAGAAATTATGTATTTAAAAAAAAAATAGAAAGTAGAAAGGAGAATAAATTAACATTAGATTATAAAAATGTACTTGTAATGTAATAACTTGTGATGTAATGATTTTTTTACCTTTTTTGTTAGTCTGGGTGCATGCAAGCACACATGCATATATTGGTGCACACATCTATACATGTATATACACACATACGTACATACTCCCATATAACAACATCCTCACACATAAACAAAATATACACTTTCATCTGAGTACGAGAAACAGGCTACTAACATTATCTGAGACTGAATTTTCGGTACTAATAATATGACATTATACGATTCTAAATGACTGTTTTCTCTTGTTTCCACAATCCTACCGAAATTAAATGGTAAATTGGCCTTGCACGGACGATATTTCGTTCATTTTACAAACGAAAGGCAGATAAAGAAGTATCGACTAAAAATTTTATATTCGATCCATACGGGTCATTTGGCGAGACGGGTATTCATATGGAGATAAGAAGTAACCTCGATTCACCCGGCGACATGTTTCCTAGCTATCTTGGACTGCATACCATTCAATGGACTCCTGCAAAATTCAATTCAATATTATAACATTTTTATTTAATTTTATGAGATAAAGATTTTCAATATTCAACAAAGATACAATCGAGAACGACCGACTGTAAACTATCTTAAACGCTCGATCGCGGGGTCGTCATAACTCTGTGTTAATTTGCTGTTGCATCTCTCTCTGTTATCAAACGCAATTAACAGTTGAAGGAACAAGTCCAGCTCCTTTTCCGTGCCCGCCGGCGTACCTCGAGGTTCTCATTTAGGGCCATTATTATTTAATGTGTACATACATGTATATGATATTCACAATTTTTTTACACGCTAATTACCTAGCATATGCAGACGATAAAAAATATACTTAGTTATTCTATAATAAAACTCCCTCTCCAAGCAATTTTAACAACATAGAAAGGAGACTTTTTGGCTTGACTTAATTTAACTGCACATAAAATTTACTAACATTCTATATGTATAATTATCGTATAATTTTCAAAGCTCAATAAAATTAATTTTATGTTTCTGTCTTTCCAGGTAAGTTTTTACCTTGTTTTCTACGTACAATCAGCTACCTGACCTTAATACTAACTAACAACAGAAAATGAGGTAAGTGTATTTTTATCGTATTAGTTTTTAATAGAATTAAATGAATTGATGGCCTCCATTGTCGCGGGAAGGGCTCGCGACTAGCAATCAACGGTTTAAATCCTGGCATGCGCAAATAAATTTTATTTAATTTGTGTTATTTCGAAAATTATTGAAAATATTTATTATTAAAATTTATCAAAAAACTTGAGCCGTATCATCCCATAAGTTTGAAAAGTTCCTACCTATTTATGAGACGGTTGTATGCGACGATTGTAAATGTGACTGAAGCATGGACTGTGCGACAAGAGAAAGTTGTGTGACGGTCCATCCTCTATCAGTACTTGCTTCATTAATAGGTTTTTCTTGCGATTAAAAATATTTACATCTTTTCGAAGTCCATGCTTTCAACTTTTCTTTTACAATACTTGACCATTGCCGACTGTTGACTTGACTAGAATATTGCTATTATTTATTTTATCTCTTCAGACCAAAGGTTCGAGTGTTCCACAGTTGTTGAATAAAGGCAAGAATTTCCCACCTCAGTCTCACTTCCTCGAAGTTCAAAGACTCGTGATTCGGCGTCTGTGAACAACAGAATAATATGAAAGGTGCTACTTCTGCCTGACCCCGGCTGTGAAATACCACACTTATTAAATCCGTACGAAACCTGTGAAGAAATAAACATTTTTTAATGTTACTAATTATCCATGCTTTGTGTTTTATTGCTTATAAATAAATACTTTAATGTTTAAACCCTCAGGCCTCGGGTCTGTTTTGCCGAAGGTCAAAATATTTCCGCTTCTCAATAAAATCCAAATAAATGGAATATTTCTGAACGTATCCGAAAACTTTTATATTAACAGTTTAGAAAGCTTTAAAATTTAAAAATTCGAAAAAACATGTACAAATAATTAATGAAAATTTCTCAAAATTTCATGATTTTTTTTTTCATATTGCAACCTTTGGTTTCATAAAGGTGTACATTTTTTTCAAACTTTTAGATTTAAATATATAGCGTGGTATTTTCTTTTTGTAACGCTGTTTAAATGATATTTCTAACCATGCTAGTAAAGGAGGCACAACGATTTTGATGAGATCTTTTTGAGTAGTTTCGAAAAGCGAACAAATTAGCCTGAGGGGTTAAGGATCAAATAATAATAATATTAGAATTTTTTATTTACTAGTTGAAATGCCCGGCGCTGCCCGTGCTTCATACCGAGTATTAGTAGATAGATTAGTACTAGAGATTTAGTAGATAATTTTCCTCTTATTTTGAATGTCAAGTGTGAACAATTTCATCAAAAGATACCTAAATACTGTTTAAGGTGTGGAAAACGGGAAGAAGTGATTTTTCGAAATCTTATGTGACCTTCCTTTCATTTTGAAGGTCAAGTTTGCAAAATTTCATCAAACTCGGAATAAAACTGTAGATATGTACACAAATCAAATCCACGTCGCTCGCCGCAGGTCATAGACAATCTTATTTATATTAATAGAAGAAGTGACTAATATTTCACCAAGTTCTTTTTACTTTAAGACCTCTTATTTCTATGTGATCTGCTAAAAAAATAGGTAGTCCCGAATTGCTATCCTCATTGGTTTTCATGTTCCAATGAGGGGTACCAGATACCTCGCTTTTTCATATAAAAGCTAACAAGACTAATGCAGCAAATAATTCGCCAACTACTCGCGCAATCACAACATATACCCAATACGGCAAATAACCACACCTAAAACATTTTTCATGATTTATTGCTAATATGTAAAACTAATTTATTAAATTTCTTAGCATGATGTATATAAATTATTTTAAAACTACTTAAACTTAATTTAAATTTAAATTTTATTAACAGTCAATTACAATTAGTAAGCAAAGAATTCGTTATATCAAAATTTCTCTCTTCCTCTCCACACACTTTTTCATTTTTATTACTTTTACTCATACATTCATTAGTTAAGTTTTTAGAACCGTTAACATCTCAGGGGAAATTACCTACTGATATTCCATGGACTTACGTAATAGCTACTATAACCACATAATAATTTAAGTTAATATGCCTATAACTTGTATCAAAGTAGTACTGCAGACATACACAGTCTTAATAAACAAATTTAATATACTATAATATTTTTTAACTTTTAATTGTTATCGCAGAAGTACTTACTAATAATAAAAGCAGCCGAACTTTAGAGATTTGCTATTTATATGAATATTAATCGTTCTCTGAAACAAGAAGCAAAAGATAATATTAAAGTTATAAAGACCAAGAGAAGTAAATTTGAAAGTTTAACGAGAGTTGGTGCGCAGATAATAACATTATTGATAAAGTTAATATTACGAGATTATACATTTAATATAATATAATACATACCTCAATCACAATAATCAATGTTAGGCATGTTAATATTTGTCTGCATGGTTTCTGTATCATATTTTACTACAGATTCTAAACTACTTAAATCAGATATCTTAACCATCAGACAGAGGAGTCATAGCTAATAATTAAAAAAACAAAAAAAAACAAAAAAAATATTAATTCATAATTATTATTAAATCTCCTGACAGCCCTAAAATAACAGAGCTAATTTGCCAACTATGCGTGTCCAGTCATTTCAAGCAATGATAACTTTTAAGGTAACAATAAACTGTGTAGTAAATTATTTATAATTTGCAAATAAATGTGAATGTATACTTACTTGATTTTGCTCGATTATTCGATTCTACTTGCCAAAGTCACCTTTATTTACATATTTTTATTCAGCGTAAATTTAATGTTTTATTATTTTAATGTGTTCTATTCTCTTCCTTAAGTTTTTATTTTATTTTATTTTATTTGGGAGGCCAACAGTTTACATTAATATCGGAGGAATAGTAATTGAGTCACAATAATTGTACCATTTACAGGCTTCCACATGGGTATTAGATACAAGTGATTCGATAGATGATAAAAATTACATTAAAAGAAACATTATTACAAGTAATTTAGGTGGGAATAGGGAGGGGGTAGGATGGGAGGGGGGGGGACAGTTAAGTTGAGGTATAGTAATAAAAATATGCACAGCAAAAATTTTTTAAAAAAAGTAAGAGGTTCATTGGGTGATGGTTGCATTAGATAGGTATCTATAGTTATTTTTATTGTTGTTGAGACCGCCTGTGTGTTTTTAAAGAGTATGGTGCAGAGTTAAAAATGTAAAATTTTGTGTAGTGTGTGTTGAAAGTGTTGGATGCACGATAGATGAAGGAATTCTGCTTAGAATTAGTGTTGCACCGAGGGAGGCCAAGTATCGTGTCTGATCTGGTTCGTCTGTTGGGAACTCGTATCTGGATCCGATGTAGGAGTTCTGGGCAACCTACGACGGATCTGGCTATTTTTTGTAGAAAGAGTACATCGGACGAGCTTCTTCGATCTTCTAATGAGAGTATATTGAAAAACGCCGCTGAATCTTGGTGATTTAGGTGGATGCGATAGCTACGGAAATCTAAGTATCGTAAAAAACGATTTTGAACGCGTTCTAGATTTTCCACAGATGATTTGTATTGCGGGTTCCAAACTCGTGACGCGTATTCTAGTAAGCTGCGGACATAAGCAAAATATAGGATTTTCATTGTATTTAAGTTATTGAATTTTTTACATGTCCTAAGAATGAATCCAAGCATTTTCGAGGCTTTTGATGTTACTGAGTGGATATGAATAAGTTTCAAGTTTCCACTTTATTATTTTTTTGGTGTAACGCATGATTGTATCACAAACCTATTTACTAGCCTTTATCACACAAACATCATATTGTTTTATATCAGTTCTTATATAAACCTAGTGTGTATATTGGGTATGTTTTTAGGTTTTCACGGCCAAAAAGTATTTTTGTTATTGTTTTTGGGGTGTTATGCCGTGTTTCGCTACCTCCTTCTTTAGCCAACGTTTCGGACAGCGTTACAGTGTCCATCATCAGGGCAGATGAGTAAATGATATTGGTGAGAGTGTTTACTTATGTGTGTCGAAGCGATACCGTGCTGCCAGCTCCATTTCTCTACGAGCTGGTGTTAGAAAAAATTCAGCATGGTTTTTTGCGTTTAGCTTTGGTGTAGCCGTCAATTACTGGATACCTCAATTTGGTCTTATATCTGACACCAGGGAGATATTGAGAGTATCTTCCACTAACGAGCCATAAATATATTATTACAAATGATTAAATTGTGAAATAACACAAATCAATCAAATAAAATACACTTGCGCACGCTGGGATGAACTCGTGACCTCCGGAAACCCTTACCTTGATCACGGAGGTCGTCCGAAAAACTAGAAGAATAAAAATATTGATTTAGGTACATACATGCAAATTAGGTAACTACGTGTTATAATTTGATGAAAACAAATAACTTTGTGTAAACCACTATTTAATTAACAATATCAACGTGTTTCGAAAACTACGTCTTCTTCGTCAGGATAATAAGTTAATAAAAAATAACAAAAGACAAACAAGTATAGACTAATTAGAACAGAAAAAATATTAAAAAGGAGAGGTGATTAATTACTTAAAATATCATAAAAAACAATTATATAAAAATTATTTTATTATGGGTAAAAAATTACATTAACATAATAAAAATCTTTTAAAACAAAACAGGAAGTCTAAATAACAAAATAAATTATTATAAATATAAGTATTAATAAGAAAATAAATTTAAAAGATGGCTATTTTTAAAAAACGTTTGGTTATTTATAATATTTAATTTACTTAACACTTTTTCTGATTTCTAAAATTTCTAAATTATCTAATTGTATACCCGTTGTGTTTTTTTTTTTTTTTTTTTTTTTTATTCTTCATTTTAATCACCCGCTAAACTGCCAAGGCAGTTTGTCAGCAGGTCAATTTGACAATATTAATAAAACACTAAAACATAAAATATTATAAGAAAACACAATAGCAAAATAGTTCCAGAAGAATAACTTTTAAGTACCTACAATACAAAAGCTTAAAATATACAGACAGACAGATATAACACAGGTAAATTACTGAAAGCTTAAATTAATTATAGATAGTATTTATACATAAGATTACAAACAATATCAGTACAAAAAGTTTTGACCCATTAGCCATTTTTTAATTTTTCTTTTGAGATCAGTGGGGCAATTGGATTCGATTTTGAAATTCATCGGCATCTTATTAAATATGGTGGGGACAAGATAAGTGAATGTCCGTTGGCATACGGCCAACGGACAATGTCCGTTGGCCGTATTTATTTATAATTTTCGGAACGGACAAACCCTCATTTTTACTAAATCTAGTGCCATGTTCATGATCTACTTTTTCTTTGTAAATTGAGTCCGACAATAGGTTTTGGCATACAATTTTAAACCATAATATTCCTCGCACAGGTAATATGTTAACTGATTCATATAGTAATTTTATGTCCCTTCTTTGTGCATAAACACTTTTGCTTACCAAGAGCTTAGTCAATGAGTTTTGAATCGTTTGAATATAACCTATATTTGTCTTGCACGAGTTTCCCCAAGATGTTATTCCATATCTGATAGTGGATTCCGCTAGTGACAAATAAATTATTTTTAGCGTACTAATGGGCATAAAATATTTTATTTTGTAAATTCGCCCCGCAATAGCTCTTAGGCGTTTGCAGATGTTGCTTATGTGGGTATCCCATTTCATGTGCATATCTACAGTTATCCCCAAATATACATATGTTTGTACAAGTTCAATGGTTCCGCATTTGCAGGACTGTGACGAATTGTGTATGCACTCAAATGTATGCGACTTTATTACAGGTGTGATGGTATATTTGGCATGTGGAGATCGTATATGCATTAATTTAGTTTTTTTTGAATTTATTATAAGACCCGCATCATGTGACCATTTCTGTAAGGATAAGAAATCGTGCTGCATGAGTTTTATTGCAATTTCTAATTCTTCATGCGAAATAACTAGTGCCGTATCATTAGTGTGTAAAATTTTTAAACCTTTATTAATATCAAAAGAATGACCTGTTTCCAAAATGTGGTTTGCAAATTCTGAATAATTATTATTATTTGAACATCTTAGATGTTCCTTAACTCTAATGTTAAAATTTCTAGAAGTCTTCCCAGTATAAAAAAAGTTACAATCATTACAAATTAATTTATAAACCCCAGATTTGTTAAAAAAAACACCTTTGTCCTTGTTATTTAATATATAATTTTTTTAATTTGTTATTGGCGTAAAAAGCTGGTTGGATATTATCTGGCATGTTTTTAATTATCAAATTTGAAGTGTTATTATTTAAAAATACAATTTTTCTCCAATTATTATTCTTGTCAACTGCGTGTGGATAAACAAAAGATCTAAAAAACTTTTTCTTATATTTTTTGTTTAACATATTATCTATTAATTGTAAAGTATATCCGTTATTTATTGCAATTTGTTTTATATTATTTAATTCTGTTTTAAAAATACTCAAAGATAAAGGAACATTTATTAATCTACTCAGCAAGGTATGAAAAGCTGCCAATTTTTGTGAAAATGGATGATTAGAAGTTTCATGTAATGATATCTGTATATGTATCTTTACGAAAAATGTTAAATTCAAATTTATTATTGACAATAGAAATAAAATCCAAAAAAATTAAACTGCAATTATAATTATTACTTGTTATAACTTTATTGGTAGAAACATCTAAGAATAATCGGCTTACATTGTTTATTGCACGATTCTCTGCTTTACCTAAGTAATTGTATTTTAGATACCTAATTAAATCGTGTCTTCGAATGTAATTTATCTTCTGAACCGTTTCTGGCAGCCCTCGTGATCTGAGCGGTCAGATCACTGATCTGCAGTCATCAAATACGACAGATAACCGTCTCGCGTACAATGTCTTGGGACAGCTCAAACAGCTCTGACGGGTCTCGTGTCTCGCGGGCCGTAAACACGAAACGCCGGACCTCTCGCGGGGCAGACGCCGCGCGGATGGGCTGTCGGAGTGTCGGCTTTTCCGTTACCTCTTCACTCCGCGGTGCATCGGCGGCGAGTCGTGGACGGGAACCCTGGATACTTTGCAGAATGGATTTAGTCTTTGTAGCATAATGTACACGGAATGTTTTGGAATCACTAAGCGGATTATTTAGATTGTTTTAGAAGAGAAATAAAGTAACTTTTGCTAACTCTGTTCCTGCATTTTTTCTTCAAACATTTTCAATTTTAGATTAGATTATACATAAAGAAATTAACCTTTCGAAGGAACTCAGTTAGTAAAGTTGAAAAATTTTGACATCTAACATATATTTAAACAAAAGAAACACACATTTCAAATTTTGACGGCCGGCGTAGTCCAGCGGTTAGGCTCTTGACTCGCATTCCGAAGGTCGCGGGATCGAATCCAGCCGTGGCAAATAAATTTTATTTGATTAATTTGTGTTATTTCACAATTTATTAATTTAAAATAATATATAGTATATTTGCGGCACGTTCCAGAGTAGAAGATACTCTCAGTGTGGTTATCTAGTGATGATTAGTAAGATAATATTTTTTGAAAAAATAGAAATCTTTCTGAACAATTAAAATTTTGTCCCTTACAACATTTCAAATTTCCGTGATCGCTACCAACTTTACAACGCTTGTCTGAATTTGAATTGTTCAAACAATCAGTCCCAGTTTTGAAAATCAAAGCAAATCAGAGTTATAGTTCAATGAACTGGAATTACAGACAAGAGTCACAACCAAAATTACTATTTTTAATAACATTATTTTCATTGAAGTAAATTTTAATTTAGTTTACTTCATCTTTATTACTCTAGTATGCTGATAATTAATTCGTCAAACAGATATATTTCATAATATTTCTATTTTTGAAACTGATAATTCATGGTGGAATTCCATTATAATATATTATAATAAAAACAAATTTAAAACTTTTTTCCACTTTAAGTTTAATGACCGTAACCGGTTTCAGCTCGCTAGAGCCATCTTCAGACTGGTACAAAATATTCTTAATCTACGGTTTATATACATAACATTTGAGGGAGGGGAAGCGGGGTGGTCTTAAGGGTTTTTAATCAATTATACTAATTACATTTGTTACTAAGTAGTTTTAGACTGTTGAATTTCTAAATATTTTGGTTATTCCAGTGGGCTAATTACCTTGGGTTTGTAGCTCGCTTCCCCTCCCTCAAATGTTATGTATATAAACCGTAGATTAAGAATATTTTGTACCAGTCTGAAGATGGCTCTAGCGAGCTGAAACCGGTTACGGTCATTAAACTTAAAGTGGAAAAAAGTTTTAAATTTGTTTTTATTATAATATAGATATATTTCATATTATTGGCAGCTAAACCAGATGCTTTGACTCGCTTTCACATTATCAGCGCAGTACAGTTGGCGTACTTGAACATGGGCACTGTACTAGAATATACTGTACGAAGTATTATTATAGGATATACTGCAAGCAGTACCTGCACCATAACAATCTTGACCCACTTCTTTTGTCTAGTTTCTATTGAGTTTACCTTACCACTATAAAATTGCGATCATAGTTGCACTCCTATAAAGTTACTTCTGGGGTGAATTCAAGAAAAAACAATGTTGATCTGATTTCTAAGTATCTTTTTTATGCACTTGTGTATCACATAAATGCAACTTTTTCCGTGAAACGTACTGTGATACGTTTAATGATTATAACAGTTGAATGATTTCTTTTTACTGAATACCTTTTTTATATCAGCTTATCACTCTGTTACTTGTTTGTAAGATCGGTTTTAAATATATGATACGTACAAAAGCTACAATAATTATAGATAGTAGGAAAATTTACCTCACTCAATAATTAATCAAACAGTATTAATAGGCTTGCGTCTGCGTGGTTGAATTTAAGAACCCGGCTTCGAATGCATATCTGCCGTACCCGCCGCACCATATAAACAACATCTGTGTAAGTAACTTTTTAAACAAAGCTGCCCTTGTAATTCGGTTTCGAATTCAAGAATTTGCCAAAGGGTGGCACTACTTCCGTTAGCAGACCGCATGAGAACGTGTCCCCCTGGGTATAAGTATCGCTACTGATATGGAAAGATTGACGGTAATACTTAATTGTGAAGAATCACGCGGCTATATATTACATATGACGTCATTACCTCTCTTTGTCCCGGTGACTAGCTATCACTGGATCACAGATCACAGTGGATCTGAGGAACTAGCTATTTTTGGAACCTGTTCCTATCGTATTTATAAAATGGTCACCAACATTAACTTGGCGAAACCGAACCAAAAGCCGCTCGCAGGGCCTAGCAGCAACTGCTAGTCTGCTTTATTATATCAGGTTAATACATACATAAATCACGGAATATAATTTATTCAATAAATATATTTTTCCAATAAAATTAAAGGCCAGTCGTTTTACAGAATTAGAACAATTCATCAAATTTCAAAGTTCTGAGAAAGTTCTGTTCAAGTTCTGTTATCAAGTTCATTGTGGGCCAGTTGTTCACAGAACTGAAAAAATAACAGAATTTAAACTTGAAATTTCATGATAAATTCAAATTCTATGAAACAACCCGTCCTAAGAGAAAAAAATATATTTATTAAATTTTTGAATTTATACAAAAATGCCATGGCCCGGCCGAATCGAACCACTATCAAATTCTTGGAAAGAAACCACGTATCCATTACACCACCAATAATTGCAAGAAAGGCTGCACAGTAGGGTGGGTCACGACTGTATGGAGAATTTTTTTTCTTGTTTTGATTTGTATAAAAGTGATAAAAGGATATTAAATGAAGAAATAAAATCACGTAATTTTTAAAAAAATATTTGGATATCTTCTTCCTCCGGATTGACTTTGAAATTTCACATAATAGAGTAAAACCTACCCATGTTAAATCGTCACAAAATGTTAGATTAACCATTAAAAATTAATTATTTTTAATAAAAAACGAAAAAGAGGGAACATTTTAATTTGTTTATTAAAAATATATATTTTAATATAATTCAAATTATCTCAAGGGAGTGTATGTATTCAAATTCCAGCAAAATCCTTCCTACTCTGCAATTTTGGCATTATTTTGTGAAACTCAATTTTGGGACTTTTTGTAAATGATTTCGTCAAAATTTACTACATTTGCTATGGAAGATTACAAAAAATATGGTTTGGTAAAAAAAAAAAATTGAAATGTTCAAAACTTTGAAGTGAATCCGGAGGAAGAAGATCGTATCAGAAAATTGAAAAAACACGTCGTTTTGAACCCATTTGGCACCCTTTTATCGCTATTAGAATTTAAAAATAACATTTTTGGTTAAATGACCCACCTTACTGCACAGCTCGGCTGTGCAACGATTTGCCGGCCTCTGTGTTTCCTCCCTCCTACGATATAGTTCTCTTCAAGACCAAGACCCGTGTTCACTTCTCATTTTCCTCAAAAAACCTTCCATACAGCATCCCAAATAAGATATAAGCCCTGAGCGGTTTTTTTCCTCAGGGAAATCGCAAATTCGCCTTGTGGCTTCATTTTTAATTTATTGAAAACTAAAAACACCACTTAGATATTTAATAAAATAATGAAAATTTTTCGAAACCAATGGTCTCTTTGTCATTATATCATAATATATTCATGTCATCCTGACATATGATGCTGGTTTCGAAAAATGTTGATAATTTTGATTAAATAAGTGGTATTTACAAACTGATTTGTTTTTATTTTAAACTTCACGTTTTCAATCATATCTGCCTCTCTCTACTGTACCTACGTGACAGCATTTGTCTATTTTAAGATTTTAAACGCCACCCAGCCTTCCTGCCGTAAGTCTTGCCAGTGGGCAGGCGCTCTTTCCCCGGGAAGAATATTATAACTTATGGGGGGAATGAATCTCTGTCGCGTGGCAACACTGTCTGCCATCTTTTTTTCTCCTAGACACATTGGCGCGCGATTTTCCCGCTTTTTATACTATTCGTAGCTCAAACCAGACAGCGCAGCGCGAGGAGTTTACTTCGAATTTGAGGAGTAAAAAAGTATTAGTGTATAACAGTTTGATATTTCTACTTAATTTTTGCGTAGATACTTAGTTTATCATAATAAGTTGATTAGTAGTATAGTCCTAGAAACATTGATTGTCTTCAGCACTTAATGATGGCGATGTGTAAATAGTGACACAGAGTAAGAATGAGAAAACTCAAGTGGGAATGGATAGGTATCTGTATGAAAACTATAGTTGGTGCAATACCCTGCTTATCTGGAGACCAGGAGGTCTAGCATGGACAATCGATAAAATCCTATTTCAAAACAATATTGATTAAATTCGTCATCTAGTTAGTAGTTGGCGCTAGTTGCGAGCACGGTGACGATTGCCAAATTGTGGCAAATACATAACTTTTTGAACAATATCGTTCGTTTTGCAAAATAACAGGCTTTTTTTACATTGACTCCATACAGGAGGCCCTGAGGAAAATAATTTTCCTCAGGGCGTATGTCATCTTTGAAGATGTTGTGTGAGTTTGTTTTTGAGGAGTGGAAGGAGTGAACACGGGTCTTGAAGAGACCCATGTTGTAGAAGGGAGGAAACACAAAGGCCGGCAAGTCGTTCCACAACGGAGTTGTTAACTCAAGAACGAGTCGTAAAAAAGACCGGTTCTCATGTGACAAAAAATGTCAACATCATCAATAATCAATAACGCTAGTTCCTCGGAGCATTTTCTAGTGTTATACCGGTAGAACAAGGACAGCGTTCCCACATGACGCCTGTGCCTTGAAATTGCAATCCGTTTATCAAGTTAGGGGAATCACAGAAATATTAGGAGAATCTATCAAACGGACCGTTTCTGCACACAGTCGAGGGTTTTTTTAAGGTTTTACAGACTCAGACCAGAGGTGGCTGCCAAATTCAATCGTGGGGCGCAAACTTATCTATCGATACCTTCGATTCATTACTTCGTTAAATCGAGGATACCGAGTATTCTTTACACAATAAAACAAACTTTTCATGAAGAAATCGTCTGAAACTACGAAATTTATAGTATTATATTAATTATTTTAAATATCCCAACATAGCATCTTAACTTGCTTTAAATCTTTTTTGTTAAGCATTAACAACCCCTTTTCTGTCTGCTAGGAGAATTAAACACCAAACACTGCACTAACTCGTCTACCACTGCCTGCATCTCGTCTCTAAAAGGCATTATTTATATCTGTCTATTTGGAGACCCCCTTTGGAAAATTTAAAATGCTTTTGACAGGAAAAGCTTTGTGGATGTTGAGAATTTGTTAAGAGCGTCGTAAAATTCAGTTTATGTCTTGTATGAGGAAATGCTAACATGCATTTTGTTTTCTTTTATACTCTTGATATTTTATGCTATGAATCTTCGTCTATCTCTTGCATATAAAATGATTAATTTTGATTCGAAGTATCTGGTGTTATTCTTTCATGGTTTTAATGTTCCGTAATTCTTTAAAGTAAAAATCGTTAAACTCGTAATTTGAATATTCTTGATTTATCTATTTTTGTAAGTGACCCCAATATAGGTGTTCACTTATGTTGAGAGATTATCCTTCCACTAAAAATAGTTTTCAAAATGTGCTCAACAGTTGATCGTTCATTTTGATGGGGCTGAATATTTATTTATTTATTTATATTTATTAATGCCCTAGTGGGCTTTTACGTGAATTGACGGAAATTTATATACACAATATTAATTACATGTGTTAGATAATCAATAAACAGAATAAATAAGAATGCAATTAACTCGTTAGGTATAGAATATTATAATATAAATTAAAAAAAATGAAATAGTACGAGTTGTACTTACAAAAAAACTAATAAAATTCAGCTTAAAATATTTATACATACAATTAATAATAAGACCTGAAATAAAACAAAGTGTAATGTATAAGAGCTAGTTAGTAGTAGGGTTTAAACAAACAATTATATGTGTTTATTAACGCAAATAGAACAGAAAAAATATAATAAAATAAGTAAATATATATTTTACTGGTAAAGTTTGGATGAGAAAAGATTTTATGAAAAGAACAAAAAAATAATAAAAGTTAATCATTGGCAGATAAAATCGAGATCTAATCTAATGATCTCTCTAGAGATTCAGGTTGTCACAAAAATTTACCAATTCTCGTATTTTTAGATACTGTCATTGTGGCCCAGGTTAACATTTTGAGGCATAATTGAAAATTAATTTCATAAAGAAATTCGTTACTACGAACTATATAGTTTATACTGATATGTACTGATACTATACATTATAAACTATACATTTTGACTTAATACACTCATAAAACTACTTAAAATAGTATTTTATGTCTTATTCGTTTATTATTTAAATAACAAATGTGAGCATAATTGCTTCACAATAGCGCTATTAAAAAGTTAATTTAATTAATAATATAAAATTCTTTTTCCCACAGTATGAACAAACAACAATCAAACGGCCAAGTGTTACAATTTATGTGACAGTTGATTGGGGCCTCTATTTACGGAAAACTGTTTTATCTTGCTTTATTATTTGCAGAATAACCGACAGAGAACATAATAATTATATTTCGTAATTTGATAGTAACTTTGTTATAATGGCATTAGAAATAATAATCTAATATCGTGATGTTTTAGTACTCGGTTTGTTTTAAGTTAGATATTATATTTTATGATTGATTCTACTTCCAGAACATAAATATTCTGGGTGGTGTCTGAAAATAACTCCTTAATGGGACAGAATCTGTGAGTTCATTAGCATCAAATGAGCCCCTTTATAGAATTGGAAGGGGAGAATATACTCGCACCTTTAAATATAGAAAATAAGGTTTGTTTCGGGATTTTACCTTACTTTTTTAAGAGGAACGTGTGCGCGGCCCATTTCGGCCAGTTTCATACAAATCTTAAATTTGGATTTAAGATTAAAATACCCAACCAAACGGAAAAAATATTTTTGTAATCAAAAGGTATATCAAATATCTAGTACGTATGTGAGCTACTTTATTTATTTTTGCTTTAAATTATAAGAAATAGGCCATTAAAAATGTTGGTATTTCATGATTTTTGAGGAAATTTTGACAATTATTTGTGAGTAAATGAAAGTAAAAAAAAAAAAATTTTACTATATTTATTTTAAAAATACAATGAAAAATAAAATAAAACATAAAACATTGTTAAAAATGAATTTGTTGGGTAGTAATTTTAATAAATAAACAAAAAATTTGTTCCGCCGTAAATAAGTAGTTTGTATTTTAAATTTACAACTATAAAAATGATTTTTTTTCTTAATTTTATTTTAAATTTTTTATTTCATTTTATTTCTATGATAAATAAAGTAAAATTATTTTTTTATTGTTTTTCATTTAATCATAAATAATAACCCAAATTGCCTCTAAAATCATGAAACATTAAAATCTTGAATGGCCTATATCTTATAAATTAAAGCAAAAATAAATAAATTAGCTCACATCCGTGCTAGATATTTGGTATAACTCTTGATTACAAAAATAATTTTTCAGTTTGGTTGGGTATTTTGATCTTAAATCCAAATTTAAGATTTGTATGAAACTGGCCGAAAAGGGCCGTGCGTACGTTCCTCTTAATCACTGAAGACAATATTAGCGACTCTCAAACGAGAGTTTGAAACAGAAAAATCCAGGACCTGAGCCTTATCGAGGCTCAGCTCTATCATCTGAACTAATTTAACCCTATCTCCATCGATCCTATTCAACTGTATCGTGCTTGTAAGAACTTATTGCATTATTATCATTTTCTTAACGCCTATTTTCATTGGCTTTAGCTTTTATATATGATTGCAAGATTCTTCCTGTACTAAATGCAATCTAGATAGTGTCTCGAATAAATATTTCCATTTTAACATATCTTTTGACTTTTCTGGATGATTTTTTAAAATAACTTAGTTAGTAAAACCTCAAATTGTAATGTTAATTCATTGAAGATAATATTAGCTACTTTCAAAACGAAAATTTGAAACATAAAATCAAAAAAAGATACGGTCGCATCTAGAAATTTTCCTAAACTTATGATAGTTTTTTTTAACATAGAAGGGCGCCACTGTTGTTCAAATGTTCTAAAAATTGTTTTAAAAATATAATCATGGTGTAAAGCTGTGTAACCCTCATTTTTATTAAAAATTAAAAAGGCATAAAAGTGAAAAAAAAAAAAAATTTCTTTGCTATATTAAATCATCATCTGGTCTCAAAATTAGAATTGAATATAGGTATTAAATTATTATACCTCTGCAATTTTGTGTTAACATAATGAAGAATAACGATATTGTAATCAAATATAAAGCACACATTAAGTAGGTAACTTAACAACAGTGCTTCTTCTATATACATATGAATATTTTTAAGAACAATTTTTTTTTTAAATGTGTATGCAGTGTTCTGTTTTTTCAGTGTCATTGTACTTTAAAAGAATATTTGACAGGTAAATTGGTGTTGCCAGTTTACAAATTTTGTATTTCCATTTTTTATATTTTCTACTCTTATTTGACAGAAAATACGAGTATTAATTTTATGTCAATTTTTCTCCATTCCCCTGTATTTACTTTCTTCTTTGAACTGCGAATATATTTGTCTTTTTTTCTTTAAAAAAATATTTCTCTTAGTTTGCAAGGCACTTTTTTCAGCTTTGTACTATATTTTAAGCGATTTCTTCTCTGTGAATAGAGATCGTATAAAAGCTTATTTACAACATTTCCTGTTCTATATTGAGCCTCGATTTTGGAAACTTCATTTCGCGATAAGTAATTTTAGCATTTGCCTCAAATGCCAATACTTATATTTATCTTCACTTTTGTAAATTCCCATACAAAAATTGTTTTCCATACATTATGCAAGGTAGGCACTTACGCATCCTCGTAAACCTCTCAGAATGGGCTCCAAATAGGTTCTTTCCTTCTGTGCTCAAATTGAATATAGACCTCAATAGAATACCTTATGCCTCGAGGTTCTCGCCTCATTACTGGCTTACGGAATTCGTTATTACGGAGGCTGCGAAATTCGTTATTCGTTACGTACATCGTCATTCGTTATTATGACGAACCGTGGAGGCGTGAAATGCCCTGCCGACACTTTATTGTGGGGCGTATTACGAAAACACCCTGCAAAACGATTTTGGGAGAAGTGGAATATTTTAGGGCAAAAATACGAACAGGTAATCATGCTCTCGAGTTTATTTCCGCACTTCAAAGTCAAAGGTCAGTCGTCCACTTATTTACGAATATTTGTTATTTATTAGACCTTTGTTGGTTTTTATTTAGGTACATGTAAATCACTTTAAAGAAACCCTTGTTTGTGCAGTGATACTGGGTGGATCAAAAATAATTTTATTATTTAACTATCAATTTGGGAGGCGCCACCCCCGGAACCATTTATTGGATAACCAACACCCCTGCCGTAGGTTACCCCAAGTGGTTCGCTACGTTTGGTGATTTAGCACGGGTCCCCGGGTTCATGCCCTGCTGCACTCTCGAACCATCGCATTACACCGCAGTGGAAGGGATGAATTCGTACGTCCATACTCCTGAATACATTGATCCCCAGATTCCTACCCACCCCTTTTTCCTTTCTAGAACTTCCTCCATCCTTACTCTAATGGGGCCCTCCACACAGCATTCCCAAAGATAACATAGGCCCTGAGGAATTTTTTCCTCAGGGCCTTTCTGTGCAGAGATAATGTAAAAAAAACTTTTTTTATGAATCTGAAGAAAAAACAAATTTGCGCACCCAATATCATAAGGTATTTGCGGGGTAAGAGAGGACTACGGACGGGTTTCCAAAATAGTTCCATTTTTTTTTTTAAACTTTCGATACAATCGATGTGCACTTACTCGTATACATTCAAATGATTTGGCAGTACCTTCCAAATATTGGTTTTGTAGATTTTTTGCAGAACACGTACATTACGCCTTTTTTTACTTAATTTTGAGCTATTTTTTACTGTAAAACAGACATGTTCGTGAAAAAAAGTTACATATATTGTGACTTTATAAACTTTCTAAGTCTCATTAAAATCTTCA
The DNA here is from genome assembly GCA_936435175.1 of Glyphotaelius pellucidus. Taxonomy (NCBI): domain Eukaryota; kingdom Metazoa; phylum Arthropoda; class Insecta; order Trichoptera; family Limnephilidae; genus Glyphotaelius; species Glyphotaelius pellucidus. Next base: position 32,952,107 of record OW386549.1, read on the forward strand.
TAATTTTATAGGCTAACTGTTCTATATTTTTTTTTTCAATTAAGAATCTACAAAATTGTGTTGATTTTCTTTATCGACCGGTTTCAATTCGTTGAACATTATTTTTTTTTATTGAAAGAATAACAATCTGGTATTTCCTTTTTTTTGTTTTGTTTTAAATATGACTTGATTTTACTACTTTCTTTCTCTAAATTCAAACTATGCATACTTCTTTCTCACAACCAATTTGAAAGCCCCATGGGCGTATACACAATGCTAAATATTATGCAATTCTAGTATTTTATTCGGGGATTCCGCGCCTGTTCGCGCGCGCTTTTGCATTCCGCCCTTGCGGGGGTGAAGGCTAACCATATTTACGCAAATATGCCTCCCTTTTCGCAAATAAACCTACATCGCACAGACTCCCGGTAACCTGTGTGTACGGTGTGTTTATCTTAACGGCACCTACTCCGTCATACAGCCACCCACCTCCCCTGCCAACAACCCTACACACACCACCCTCATCTACCACCCCTATAGTTTATAGCAAATCGATAGCGTCATTGACTGTTGAACGTAGCGCGGGCTGTAAGGTTAAATTTAAAGAGTTTTTCTATTTTATTTATTATCTATGGATGAGAGACTTTTTTCTCCATTTTCAATGTTCGATTGAACTTCCAATGAGAAAGGCCCCGATCCTCCACCGTGAACAAGTAAAATGAATTGTTAACTAACTAATCATTATGCAGGGGTAGACAGATAGGATGAACGCCAAACAACTCGGCCTTGGCATACTTTCCACGCCTCATTCACATTCATACATCGTCTCATACATATTCTTCTATTATTCTGACTCTTGACATGGCCCGGTTCAAGTATTTGGTTCACTTGATCGTGCGTGTCCGAATTTTTGTACATTCGCGATTCCATAACAATCGATCCACCGACAGTTGGCCCCTGACAATCTTATATACAACTAGCTGGTACCCGGCATGCGTTGCAATGCAAAAAAATATATTTTTTCTCTCCGCATTTCCTTTCCCATGCGTCCCCGTTCCACCGCGTTCCCCTTCTGCCATCCAAGCTTTCCCTCCTTCGTCATCCGCTAGCTCCACCTCCTTCATTACCCTTCCCCTCATACCTTCCCTCCCTGACGCTAAAATATATAAAATACACTCATTTTTATTTATACAAATTTCATAACGCCAGAGCTTACCATTAATATTTGACCTATGTATGAAATGCATGAAAACATATGTTCATTCAAATGCATCAAGGATAAAAAAAACTACTTTCCTATTACTGTATATAAGTATAAGTACTGTAGTACAAAACTGTAAATAAATTCGTTTGATATCCATACCAACTTATTTTTAATAAGTCAGGTACGCCTCCTCCGTCACGTCTTGCAACAATCAATTATCTTGAAAACAAGCTTATGGGTCCGACTGGTTAAAGGTATTTTTGAAGTCGATTTTAGGTTTGAATTTGGAAAATATACCCGACATTTATAATTTTATAATTTTTGTAATTTCGGGGGCAACTGTCGGATCACTATATTCTTCTTACACTCCTTTCTTCGTTCATTCGCTCTACTAGCCCAAATCATCTAAGCGTCTCTTTCTTAATTTATTTATCAGCTTTGCATTCTTTACGAATGGCCACATTTCCCTAATAATCATACATGATTTTACTACACAAGGATCTCATTTCTTCAGCATTCTGTCTTTTTCATCCTTCCTCTGCCGGTTCCACACCCCCTGCTATACAACAGGGTAAGTACCAAAACTTGCTTAACCCCTCAAGAATCAGGCGTATTTTTTCACAAGGTCTAAATGTTTCCCCACTAAAATCTAAATAAATGGAATATTTCTGAACATATTCGGAAACTAAAAACTGCTTTTGTAAGGTGATGAAATATTTTTAGAAATAAAAATACTGATTTTAAAATATAATTTTTTTTAATGCAAACTTTAAAAAGTTTTAAAAATAACCTTATATTTTTTCTATCAAAAATTGCCAACGAATTAAAGAAATACAAGTACATATTTTAGTAATCAAATGTATTGTAAACCTTATTATTACTTAACGTTTTTGACGTTTCATAAAAAAATAATTAATAAAATATTCTCGAAATTTTATACATTCTTCTCAAATTGCTTTCGGAAACTTTGGTTTTACAGAGGTGCACATTTATATATTTGCATGGTAAAACTCTAGATTATATAAAACTTGGAATTTTCTCTCGTCTTTCATCGAGAATCGTATTTCTCACCATGGCTGTAAGGGAGATACAACGATTTACATGAGACGTACGTGAGCTGGGACAAATTTGGTCTCCTGTGATTAAAAGGTTTAATAAATTATTAATAGTTTAATCAAGGACAGCATTACTTTCAACTATCAGAGCAGCCAAATCAATCAATCCTGAATGATGACTGCAAATAAAGATTAAAATTCGATCTTGATTTTGTATTCGAATTTTTTACATTAGAATTACAATCCGAATTGAAGCGTTTAGTTCTAATAGACAGAAATATATCGTATAGTTTTCGCGCAGGTATCGTGATAGGTCAAGGCTTGTGTGCATTCACCTTTAGGATCGCTAACGGCCTTTACAATAGTAATTACACGCTAAATACGCTATTTACTGTATTATTTGTAGACTTTGTCCATTCGTTAATTAGACACCCATTAATCGCAATAATGTTTGTTTAACCTATCCAAATTAATGTATATGTAATCTCATTACATGGTTTCAGTCAAACCTCTGAATTCGGTTATTGTTTGTTGGAGTATGGTTGAATTAAATGGTTAATAATATTGTTTCCGTGTATGTAATGTTTTATAAGTTTAACAGCAATAAAGGCTAATTTTATTTTATTTATGCATTACTTCAATCCTTAGCTTTAAAGAGTAAAACTGTGTCGTCTGCATAACTCTTAAATAGTAAAAAGAACAGGCCATAGTGTGCTTCCTTGTGGAACTCCATATGTAATTGGCAGTGGTTTGCTAGTATGGTTGTTAATTTTGACTTGTTGTGTTCTGTTACTCATATAACTTTTCAATAGTTGGAGTTCCTTGTCTTTGATAACCAACATCATCATCTTCGTCCCCTTCTCCTATTCGGGTCGGGGACCCATTGCATCGACAAGGCTCCTCCATACGTCCGCTTGAGCTGACTTTTCGGCCTCCGTCCATGGCAGTCCCATCCTCTCCTCACACAGTTTCTGGAGTTGCCTCGCCCTACTGTGTCTGGGGCGGCCCACTGGGCGTCTACCCTCTGGAATCGCACATAGTATCTTCCTCGGAATTCGGTTATCAGGCATTCTTAGTACATGCCCAAGCTACCTCAGTTAATTTTTGATAACCATGCATGCCCAAGCCACCTCACCTCTTTGATAACCATGTTTTCTAATTTTTTTAATAGTGTTTTGTGGCAGATTAGTTTTTCATTTCATTTTTTGCTGTTCTATTTGGAAAATATGACGTACTGTTTTATATTATTTAGTACTAGTAATGCAAGAATTCCTGACAAGATGATCACAGTACAATACAATGTTATGAGATGATGTCATTAACAGGAAAATGCGATTTAATGCGTGTGTTTGTATTTTATTTTGCTTTATTCTGCATCATTATTATTTTCAATAAATTATTCCCTTTCTTCACAACATGCCTACGTTTTATGAATATTGTGTAGGTTCTAGCTCAGACCCGTGAAAAATCACGGGATAATATAAATACAATTTTAAAAAAGACAACCCAAATAATTTTCTGTCAAAATGCTTTGTTATACGTAGGTACTTTAATCGCTTTGCTAAATTTTTCAAACAGTTCCAATTTTGAATATGACATTAATTTCAAAGCAAATTCGAATTCTAGAGTTTATTGAATCGCCGCAACTGACACAATTTTTTTTTGGCATTAGCTCCACACAGGGGGCCCTGAAAAAAATAATTTCCCTCAGGGCCTATATCATCTTTGGGGATGCTGTGTGGAGAGTATTTTTAAGGAGAGTAAGTTCCGGGAAGGAAAGAGGTAAGAGGGGTGGGTAGGAATCTAGGGTTCAGTGTGTCCAGGTCATCCGTCGCCAGGTCCAGACAAACCTCAACCCATGAACCCGGGCACCCTTGTTAAGTCACCAAACCTAGCGAACCACTTGGGGTGACCTATGGCAGAGGTGTTGTTTATCCTATGAATGGTTCCCGGGGTGGCGGTACCCATAATGCCTCCCAATTGAATGCGACACAACCGAAATTTGTACACCAAATGCTAAAAGGGCAGCGCATAGATAGGGACACACTGGGAATATACGCATTTCGTTGAAATTTGATGACATTATATTTTAAAGATTTACAGCAGTTCATATCCAAAACAAATCTCGGTCGAATAAATCCAAAATTTAAGAGTATTACAGTCAAACTCGAGTACAGATCATAACCAACAAAAACGTTTGGTTTGGAACTTTGATATCCCCGCCCCCTGTCTCTCTGTTCCTGAATATAAAATGCATCACGAGCGGCTAGGAATCGCGACAGGTCCCGCACACGGTGTCACGACTAAATTAATAACATTTTAATGTTGATCCAGGGATGAAGTTTCGTGTTACAGTCGTTTATGGAATTTGTATCTTCCCAGGCTTCTGAAGCAACAACCGACTAAGCGATCTATTTTATTTGCCGTATTATTGCAAGTGGATGAGTTTGTGTACTTAGGACGTATGTTAACGAGAGGCGGGAGGGCTGATAAGGCTATTGGAAGAGGGAATGTGGGCAATTCTATATACGTAAGGCAGTGAGGCGTGGAACTGACAAGAGAGAGGAAGGATGATAGAAGACTGAAATAAAAATGCGTGTCTATGAAACCTCGAAATACTAAAGTATGAGTGGGGAGTTAAATAAATACCCAAGTATGAGAACGAAAATAAAGCATATCTACTTAAGGGGGGGGGGGGGGTAGGGTTTTAAAACTCATTTTTCAAAATTTTTTTTTTTCTAAATGTACAATATGTCGAGAGTATTATGCCAAAATTTCAAGTAAATCGTAGCAAAAATAACGAAGGTAAAGCATTTCAATCGACCGGCCCTCTTGCTCTATTCAAGTATATTTCGAGTATAACAAAACTTTAAATTGATTTTCTGGCAAAAAATGTTTTTTAGTCCGTGAACATCATAACTCAAAATCTACTTGACCGATCGTTTTGAAATTTTGCACACTATTTTGACACAAAGATCGACAGGTAGTGACGGAGAGTTTTTTTTTACCATTTTTTTCCATTTATCATAATAACAAATTCACCGAAAATTTTAGCAAAAATCGCATTTTTGACTTCAACATGCTGCAAAAAAAAAAATCAAAAAAAAAACGCTTCGGCACTACCTGAAAAAACATATTACCTTTTAAATTCATTTAAATTTTTTTGTTTCAAATGATTTGTTAACGAGTTATGATGTTCACCGCGAAACACCTTTTTTTCGAAGCGCCTCCGAAGATTCGCTCTCACGGACTTATTTATTAATATTTTTAATTAAAAAAAATTTCAAAAATACTTCAGATGTTAAACTATAAGGTGTATTTCAAAGAAAAAAGCCAACATTATTCATATCTCCAAAAAAATCATGAAAATATGCCTTTTTTTCGCCTTTAAAACCCTACGTAGCTCACATCCGTAGTAGATATTTGATATACCTTTTGATTACAAAAATTATTTTTCAGTTTTATCGGATATTTTGATCTCAAATCCAAATTTAAGATTTGTAAGAAACTTGCCGAAATGGGCTGCGCATACGTTCCTCTTAAGTCTCTGAAGTAAACGTTTAAAAAGAAGAAAAGTGTGGTTTGAAAGGGAATTTGTACATACGAATGTTAGAGGTAGCGCCCTCTGGGGGATTGAGCTTTCTAGTTTGAGTCATGTTGCTTAGCGAGTTTTCTTTTTATATCACCTAACGTCGAATTAAAAATGTCAATGTGGAAATAATTTAAGTTAAATGAATGTGTGGATCTGTATATAAATGAGTTCTGTTTGGTCTTGCAAAGAGGGAGATTAAAAGTAAGCGACTGTCTGCTATTGCGATTTTGGAACATGGAATGATAGGCGTTGAATAAGATCAGGATCGATTTAATTATGTGTAATTTTAAATAACATTACCGAATCTGCTTTATTTCTTCGGCAAGTTTGTATATTAAAGAATTTTCTTGAGTATTCATTACTAACATGACATCGAAAAGAGCGGAGGTTAACATACCTAAAAATCTATTTTGTATCATATCATATTTCAATTCTATTTTTGTGTTCTGCATATTCTGGGTTCCACACTACAACGATACTACGAACGTACGGGAAATACAATGTTTTGAACGTATCACCAAAATTACGTTTTTAGATTTTCCCGGCCAAAAGTATTTTCGTTATTTTGTTTTTGGGGTGTTATGCCGTGTTTCACTACCTCCTTCTTTAGCCAAAATTTCATGGACACTGTAACGCTGTCCGAGACATTGGCTAAAGAAGGAGGTAGCGCAACATGGCATAACATCCCAAAAACAAATATCGAAAATATCCCCTTAATGAACAAGATTTAGACCCTTAGATAGCTTCAACATATCCGGATAGCGGGGTTTTCTACATATCGTCGTTTTGAGATTCCGACTTTATTTTAGAGCATTGTTTCGTCTTAAACCATAATATTTTTACTCGCGTTCCTAATTGCAGTGCATTATTTTCCCTAGCACACCTTGTTATTTTCCCGGCTACCGACTGCCATTCGCACTCGCTACGTATCTAGCAGATAGCATATCTAGCCGCTAGCAAATCACACTGTGCACACTACCCTACTACCCTGTACCTACTACTTATGCCTAAGCACGCCCTCGGTATCAGGGGTAGGGTTGCCAGGTAGGTTGGTCGGTGACTAGTAGCTACTGCTACCCCCCATATCCGTCACTTCCCGGGTAGGTCCCTGCCTACCCAATTTGCATAATATTCGTCATGGTGTTTGCTCTGGCAACACTTCACACTAGGCAGACGTCATTCAAGAAGATATCACTTGAAAAAATATCACGCTTACTTTAAAAAAGGAATCGGTGTATTACACTTGTTTTACTTTCGTTTCATTCTTCCCTTAGGTATACATATTTATTTATTTATTAATAAACGCCCTTTTTCGGGGCTTTTACTTTTTTTTTATATATTCGGATATTTTTTGTTTCTCATATTTCGCTTAAAATCGCTAAGAAATTAAGCTAAAGAGGGTATTTAACCTTCGTCTTGATAACTTATCCATAGGATAATGTTTATTTTTGTCTTACGATTTATATATTAATAAAGTCCGAGTTTACTATTTGGTACCCTAACTTATGAATAGTGAGGTGACCGGACAACTCAACAATGTGCAACTTCATCACTCTTGTGAAAAGTCATTAAAATTGATGAAAAAAAAAGTTTATGTACTTTACGTTAGGTTAGGTTATGAGCTATTTTTTCATCACTTTTAATGACTTTTCAAAAGGGTTTTGAAATGCCACTCTTTATTGAAAGACAGTATAAAAACCAGTACATTGAAAAAGCAGTAAAGAAATTGGCAAAACAAAGTGGCATTATAAATACAATTGTAAGCGTGACAAAAAAGTTTACACACACATAAAGCTTAAATAATACTTCACGCTTCAATTCGTTGTAGGAAATGTGGAAAATATCCATATTTGCTGCCAGGCAGCTATTTAACGAAGTAAGTCTTCCCTGTGCATCACCATTGGAAGGTTGGTTATGTTCACCTCAAAACCTTTAAACAAAAGCCTGTGTTGACAGTAATGCTGATACGTGGAATATCACAGTATATTTTAATTGTAGTATTTGTGATGCTGAGAGTAAGTAAAGAAAATATTTGCCTCAGGATCATTGCCTTTCAAAAACATACATTGTCAATTTTAGAGACAATCAGAAATTTACCTTTCGAATAAACACCGTTAGTAAACTTTAAAAATTGCGACATCAGTTAAAATTTAAACAAAATAAATTTAATTAAAAAATATTTATGTTATACAGACTTTATCACTTGGCTAAATTTCAACTAACTATCATTTTCACTTTTGTAAATGACACTTAAATTCAAAGCAAATTCAAGTTCTAGAGGTTATTGAACCGGAATTATTAATATTTTAAATTATTTTCTGACTCATTCTCTTGGTTTTCAAGAGAGAAAAGGAGGACCTTTCTACAACGAAAATGGCGCGAGATTTTCATGAAAAAACATTGAATAAAATGAATTTTCAACACGTGGTCGATTGGCCACACCATTGTTATGGAACGGCACCTGTCCCCAGTCGATTCATTGTTATTTACGAGCCGAATATATTTTTATCTGACAGTTCTTGGTCCTGTCAACCAACGTCTCCGGTGACAGATATGGTTTCTGTGAAAGAATTCCACACGAAATAATAACTTTTACCTGTAGGCGCATAATAGTATTCTTTCTTTCTTCCTTATTTATTTCTGAATTCAAGGAAATTTGACAAAAACAACCTTTCAACTTCACGCGCTCTTTGAACATGCAAAATTAAATGAAAACAATGTAATTGAAAAAATAATATCATCGGACAGCAAAATGACTCAGGAATCGCTGGCTAAAATCCATCGAGTATTTGCTGTTACAACTTTTATAGTTTATAGTTACTTACCTACTTATGAATGTTGTAAAGATATTTTACAGCGGCCTTCAGAATTTTTCACAAAAACGGCGCTCGACAAATTATCCAGTTATTATTATTAGTAATATTTTGTTTTGCTTCTCTTTATTTGTGTTTACTGTTACCTATCTTTTTCCTCTTTAAAAATCTTAATCAATTTGGGAGGCGGATATGGGTACCGCCACTCCGGGAACCATTTATTGTATAACCAATACCTCTGCCATAGGTCAACCCAAGTGGATCACTACGTTTGGAGACTTAGCAGGGGTGCCCGGGTTAATGGGGTTAGGTTTGTCCGGGTCTTGACGGCGGATGCGTCTGCCCACCAGCTGCATGGCAGGCCGGATCTGGAGAGAATGGTTGAAGGAGTCCCTTTGATTTCTCCAGCTGTACTCTTTCGGAACATCGCCTTGCACCGCGGTAGGAGGGATGGATTCGTACGTCCGTCACTCCTGCGGACCCACTGACCCACTGACCCCCAGATTCTTACCCACCCCTAATACCCTTTTTCTTCCCAGATCTTCCTCTCCTTCCTTTCCTAAAAAAACTACACAAGCATCCCCAAAGATTAAAGGGCATTATATTCCTCAGGGCCTCCTGTGTGGAGCTAATGTAAATAAAAAAAATTGACTACATATGAAAAAAAACTACTTATGAATGTTGTAAAGGTGTTTTACGGCGCTCTTGAAGTGATTTTTTCACTAAAGCGGCGCTATACAAATGATCTAGTTATTATTATTTTGTTTTTCTTCTCTTATTTGTGTTTATCCTTACGTTTCTTTTTCCCCTTTAAAAACTAATAAACTAAAAAGAAATACAATTTTACCGGCACAAAAAATAACTGGACGTTGCAACATCTTTTGTCCCATCAGGAAATTCCATCTTCAAAATCTTTTCAAAGTCTTTTGTATCAATTTTGTCAAGCGCGCTGTCTTATTGTATCATTTTTCAAGTTCAAGAATCTCCTCACATTGTCGACAAGTCTTTTGCTCGATGACGGACTAGTTTTTGCTGGCCAGTTCTGCGCAGGCTTCCATATTAGGTATCGGCAATACCGTTTTGATGAGACCGCGATCCACGGTACAGCTATTGATGCTGCTTCGATCGATCTGTTAAGGTCAATCACTCGGCGACAACGATTTGATAATCGGTGGAATTTAAGTGTAGAAAACACTGAATCAATCATTCGCGTTGACAATCTAATTTCTGATAGAGTTGTGCTATGCCTTCATTTATTGTCTTTGAGCTGCGTTAAAAATGCATTTTTATTATTTTTTCATGTGTCTTATCCTTTCAAAGCTAGTAGGATAACGGTATCCTTCATTTAAGGTACGAGGCTAAAGAGGAAGGAAAGGTTACAGAGAGGTGTTGAGTTTAAACAGGTCAAACTGACACTAATAGGTGTTCAAATGCGGGACGCACCATAAATAAATTTGTTAGAATTCGCGTCAAAGTTTTAAGTCAAGAACTATTAAAATTAAACTAAGAAATCATAATAATTATTTGGACACGAATAAAATATACCAATGGGAATTTTATGACCACTATCAAAGGAAGCCACTAACCAGAAAGTCGTAATATACATTCTTAGTTTGCATTATATCGCCACGAATATATGTAGGTATTAGGCGTATAAATCGCTTGGCAAATGGAGTCTAAAATGCTTGTTTTCCAGCACAAAAGTAGTTTTATTATTTTATAAAAAAAGCTTATTCAAGAGAAACTGTCACAGATAATCTTAGCAATAATATTGTACTTTTAACTATATTTCTTATATTATGCCTTCATATATTTCTAATGAAAAAAAAAATTTACTAGTTTACGATAGTGTTTTTTAAAAAGTAATGAACAATTTTAGCTTAATTCTACTCAAGCGAAACGACATGAAAATCTTCAGTTTATCCAAAGCATATTTTTGGTATTCATAAAGTAAACCGATTCGTTGTAAATATTTATCTAATACTAAACTTCAATTGGAATCCACAAATAATACAAGACAGAGATTTTCGGAATCAAATAAAAACAGTAATTTTCCTTTTTTGAAAGTCAAGTGTGAAAAATTTTATCAGGAAGAAACAAGTATATGGTTTTTCGAAATCTCATGTAGTCAGTGACTTTCCTCTTGCAGGCCAAGTATGCAAAATCTCGGAATAAAACTGCAGATTTGTGTGAAAAACAAAGCCAAGCTGCCACATACACTCTTCTTTATATTATACTAGCTTTTCCCCGCGGCTTCGCTCGCATGGTATTACGGGAAATTACTGTAGCGGTTGAACTTATCAATTATCCCCCCTCCTCCCCACCCCCACCCCCTCCAGCATTCCATACATTCATTCCCTTACATTCAGTTTTCAAACACCTCTCGCCTACCACCTAAATTTCATTAAGCTATAGCTCAGAGAAAACAAATAGTTATCCAATTTTGTTCATTCGTTCGGAATTTATGCGCTTACAAACATTTCGGATGTTTATTTTTAATTAAATATTTGGAAGTTTGTTAATATAATAAAAAATTACACTATTTATTATTCAGTCTTTATACCTAATCGTTACGAATTATATTTTTAATGTAGGAACTCTATCTGACATTTGTTCCAAAACAGAAGCTTGTCCAAAAAAAAACAAAACATATTCTAATATTTGAATTTCCTGGGGCAGTAGCTGACCAGGGAGCTGAGTACCTACCAGCTTAGAGCCCACAAATATATCAACATGGTTTCCATGGAAACGATTTTTTTCTGACGTTAGCAAAAACTCGCTTTTGTTAGCGACAGAAAACGCATAACAAATAAAATATATTAATATTTATAATTTCATTACGCCAGAGCTTACCATCATATACAAAATATAGTCAGCGCATATAATTTAGCTTTCTATTGGTGAATGAATTTTTAAAGTCTTTTTATTGGTTAATGCCTGAAAAGGTCATAAACAAACTCGAGCAGTTTCGCATTTATAATATTAGTATGGATAGTGATTTCAAGTTAACATTTTCAGACAGTATGTATATTTGCATGCATGGATTTCAGAATATTTTCCTCAATATCTGGAGGGAATAAAAATTTTGCGTTTTTCATTTTCCAATTGCTGTTATGCACGCTATTTTTTAATGAATTTTTATATTTTTATGAATGTTTATATTTTGAAACACCAAATTTTGTCTCCCGATTTTTTGTGACGCTAGTTTTAAAAGTTTTTTTTTTCAATGTTTAATTTTGAAGCCTTTTTTATTGAATAAAATATTAATTTGGTATACAGAGTGAAATTTGTCATTTTATGATACCCGTCATCTGAGACTTAATTGTTCTCTCAAATGAACTTCTAAAGAATTGAAAAAAAAAAATCATTTTTTTTTAATAACTCTATCAATTACCAAGCCTTAAATAATATTATCCGCAACTGCCAGTTTTAATTCAGATTTGAAAGGGTTAAACATAGCTTCAATGATTTTAAGTGTGTTTTATTTCTCATTATTTTACCTGGAACAAAATATGTGTGTCCAGCATTATTTTCACTTTGGGAGGCGGGAATGGGTACCGTCGCCCCGGGAACCAACACCTATGCCACAGGTCACCCCAATTAGTTTGCTACGTTTGGTGATTTAGCAGGGGTGCCCGGGTTCATGGGGTGAGGTTTATCTAGGTCTTGGAGGCGGATGGCCAGGACACACTGAACCCCAAATTCCTACCCACCCCTTAAACCCTTTTCCTTCCCAGAATTCTCCTCTCCTTTCTTTCCTTAAAGAACCCTCCACTCAGCATCCCCAAAGATGACAAAGGCCCTGAGGGAAATTATTTTTCTCAGGGCCTCCTGTGTGGAGCTCATGTAAAAAAAAAAATTATTCGGAGTAAAGCAAAGTTGTAACTACAAAAGCTCAGTTTTTAAAACTGCTATTAACTGCCAATTATTTAAAACTGCTTATTCTTTTTTACTCAACTTTATTTCATGAAGAAGTCAGTTAAATGTTTTTACGACTGCCCTCAAGTATTTAGTTATACTAGATCTATTGTATAAGAATATAAACAATATAGAACTTGTATTACGAACCTGAATATTATTTGTGTTTAATTAACTTATTTAAAACAAAAAAGTTTTTTTTTGTTTTTGGTGTGAAACTTCGTTAAGTTTTTGTTTATTCATTTTAATTAATTGGTTTTTACAGTAAATTATAAAAAATTGTTTTTGCTGGAAAACACGTTGCAAACTCAAAAATGAAGTAGACAAAGGGAGAGGAAGGTAATCTGTGCAATTTTCATAACGCAAGATCTCGCGGTCTTAAGTTTTCGCTCATTCAGAGTTCTGTTTTATATACGATGTTTGGATACTCGTAGTACAAGCAGGATACTGGTGAATCTGCATCACATAACCTAAAAAAATATGTTTACCTTTTCAGCTTGATCATCTACTGATATTGACCTAGCAATCGATTTTTAAATTTGTCCCAAAAACTCCAACTTTGATTTGTTCGAAAACAGAAACTTAAATCAAAATAAAAAGAAATTTTTTTCCACAGAGCACTGTGTTTCGAAAGTCTTAAAAAGGTGGGTTTTGAAGGATTTTTAAATACCTTGAATCTAATTTGAATTTCATTTTTTTTTTCAAATGAATGAAATGTAATCTTGGAAGTGGAAATTACCCACTTACAATCCGATCGAGCTGAAACTTGGCAGATAAACTCGTTATACATCAAAAGACATCCACTTTTGGTGGCAATCACGCATACACAAGCGGATACATACACGGTTCTCTGAAATATGACATTACATTAAAAAAACAGTGGTTAGTATACGAAATAAATCTCGGTCCTTTCCAATTGGGATTTGGTTTAGGTGTTAGCGCCATTAGCGGTGTTCACTTATTTTGGTCGACCTCCAGTGAGGAAGGTGCAATCCTCAGCCAAACCAAAAAAATGAATAAAGATGTATTATCCTCGTAGTAAAAAACTTTGTAAATTTCTAAATATGAACTGGAAAAGTATTCAAGTATTTTAAAATCTTACTTTTAATAAATACCACTTTATCAGAGCAGACTTTATCGTCCCTTTCAATATAAAATTACGTAGTTGGGTTACTCGTACAATAAACGTAACGTGCTTGAAAATTCAACCAAGTCAAACAAGATTTTAAGTTTTCTCTATTCAGAGTTGCCTTTTCATAGTGGCTCATAACGTTTTGTATGATTTACGACGTAGATACAATTTCTTCTAATGCCTTCTAATGCACGTTCTTCTTTGTGAAGCAGCACGCATTAGTCTTGCATTGTGTGGAGACGCATACTAGATAAAGGAGGAAACTTATGAAAGGAGAGAAGCGTATAGCTCGAAACGAGGCAATCTTTATGTAGTTTAAATGTTATAATATGTCGACATACTATTATTATTGATGCTATAACTGACCATTACGCTGTTTGTTCGAGGAGTTAGAAGAAGGATGGGGACGTACACATATATTTGTACTATTTTTTACTTTTTTATTATCACATTATAAACTTGTTGAACTCATCCGTATAACTTTTCAATATATTGCAACTCATGTATTTTTTATTTATTTTTTCTATGTGTAGGTACTATTTATCGCTGCGTTAATTTTGCTGAATTCTTTAAACTTGCCTTCGAACAAATTATTCATGGTCAAGTTAATAATAAAATCAACATAGTAAATACCTACACGTTTCAACATAGTAAATAACTACTTTTAAAGTACCTTAAGCACTTTTCTGTTTTACCATTACTATGTAACCTTAATAACTCATTTGTACAATTTTCATGATAACGAAACTACATACCTATGTACATATTAAACCTGCTTGTATCCAATGTACAGTTTATAATGTTATATACTTCATGCTTACAATTATACTCCTGAATAACATGTGTAACTCTAATAATATGATACTGTAAAAGCCTTTAAGGCGTGTATGAATAAATAAAATAAAATATTTTTGAAGTGAAAACTTCTTCAGCACCGCTGTGATTTGAAATTCGAAGAAACGGAAATAAGCGACACTAAAAAGAGACAAATACATAAATCTATAAGATTCAGCCTGCAAGGGAGTGAGATAGCAATAAAATATTTAAATAATTCATGGATTGTCGGTTCCAATATAATACGATAAATCCACGGTCCCACGCAAGTCTCCTTTGGTGTCGTGGTATAAAGCGCTTGATGAACCTTTGCAGACATTTAGAGGATCAACGATCGAATAAATAGTGCCACATTGTGGCAAAAAGCGCTCCAGTAGTTAAAAAACGCCATAAATTAACCGGAGCTTCCAAAACTTCCAGTTCATTTGAAGGCAGATAAATAGTAAAATATTTCAATACAAGACATCTAGCATGATCAAGCTTCAAGTAAAGGTAAGATCTTTGTTTCTGGGAACAAAACCCAGTCTAATAATAGGGTATTTTTACTGTTTTTTTTAATCGAAAAAATCAAAAATGAATTTACGATAATGAAGGTATTTTTATGTTTACGAATACCTTGTTTACGACGGTTTGAAATGTGCCATTTTCGATTTGCCCCCAAACGACACGTTCGTTTTTATTCGTGAATTCGGCGTCGTTGACGTCACGCCGGGCAACGTTGGTGACAGCCGTCTTACCAGCAAGTAGCGATTTCTTTGTCATAATGACGTTGTAGCCAGTTGTAACCGTTTCGGAATCTTCGGAAATTAATAATTATGAATGACAATATTCAAATTACGCATTTTAGTACAATGATCGGAATTATAAAAATAAACTTCCATACATTTTTAACGGTATTCATACAAAGGTTGTGAAAGTACCCCATTGCGACAATTTCCCTTCCAGTCACTTCAGTTTCAAAATTAAATAGAACAAATTGTATCCATCGACTGTTGTGAAAAAATGCGAGCAAGAGTAAGGAACTCTGAAGAACTTTTTTAGGGTTCAAATAAAAGATGTCATAAAATCTTCAACTTTGAAAATCTACGTAGTTCAATACAAGAATTCCTCCCTCTTCCCACTTGTTCAACTCACCCCTTGCGGTGCCTGAAGTTAAGGGAGGGAATGATAACAAGTTGTTTGGGTATACAAATGAGGGGGTCCCGAGAGTGCGTACCCTATTTTTTTCCTTGTGTTTTTCTGTCAAATTGTCTGTCAAAGTTTTGTCTAAAGATTTTCTGATTTTGAAAACGAATGACTGGATTGGGAATCAAAAGATTTGTACTATTTTGAAGCATTAAATCTCTTAGGACACCTACCCCGGTTGAGAATAACATGGAAAAAAATTTCGCCTATGGCGCTTTTCCTTGGTTTTGTGAGCATCTTTACACATTTTCTACTCCCTTCGCTTTCACCACTTACTACAGTCGTGAATGTAATAGTTCCAATGGTATCTGCGTATTTTCAAATGCTACACATTTTTAAATATAAATTTTTACTGTTCATTTCCAAATGCGAAATAATATTTTCAAACGTTGGTACAATGTAGGTATTATTGTATCCGAAGTTATCAGATAGCTAGGTAGGTATCTACATGCTTATAATTTCGAAGTAAAAGTAACTAAGGCTTGCCATTTTGGGTCAATAATTTGAAGAAAACATGTAGCTTGTTACGCGTTTTCTAATTTTTCAAATAGAGATATGTTTAAATCTCGGGCGAAGACGGGTAGTAAAGGTTGTGCTTTTATAAAGATATTAAATTTTTAAACCATTTTGTCTAAGCTGTAGAATATCTTTTTCTGCCAGAAGTTTAGTTTCTATTCTTTGAACAATCCATCTGTTCCCAGTTGGCCAGTGAATATCGTCATTATGCATTCAAATCAAATCTGATTTAGGCACGGAGTTCCTTCTAAAGGTTCATGAATTTGTTTAATGGCAGTAATCGTTTATATATCAAGTTTATCGATGCTTTTATTATGCGAAAATCTTTAAAGGTTCCATTGGCAAACTATTATTTAATTATTTTTTGTTTATTTAATTTAAAGCTAGCATTCTTTAACTGTTTTCTGATCAGTGAGGACAAAAATGTATGCATGTATAAAATGTATTTTGAATCCCTGGGTGTGGTGAAACACATTATCGGATTAAAATTTGGTAGTTCCTCGTGATATAAGATCGATGCTAGCACAAGAAGAATAAAGTTCTAATGTTTTTTCTTTCTTTTTTCCAGGTAAGCTGATTTTCCTTGTCGTTTTTCGAAAAACTATTTTTTACGCATTGAACAATTCTTCCAATGAAAAAGGTATGTGGTAATGCTCATTTTTACTTTTCATATAAATGAAGTTGAACTGTGGACTTCATAAGGATTGCAGTCTCTTTTCGTTTTAATCATAACCAAAACCAGAGTGCTGGAAATTGAATTCTTTACACTTTGAACAACATATAAATAAAAACATGTGATCGCAATTCTCATTTTCCGCATTCCTTTCCGCGAACCCTCAGCTGTCCTGCAATTCACAACCTTTTATAACAATGGTCCAACCCTCCTCCCTTGAGGAATACCTTCGCAAGGTTCTGGAGGGTCGGATTCCGTGGTTCTCCGCGATATCTATTTGTCGGTGCGGGTTCTAGGAACATTCACCGCCCACGATTCACCGCGGAATATTCACCGCGGGGAAAATTAAAGGGCGCACGATAGATAAAATAAAATATCTCAACAGTATTACGAACGTTTTGTATTACATTAAAATAGCAAGTTAATCTAACCCAACCTTACAGAACTGTTTTTTTTATACTAAGCTATTATGGCACTTATAATGGTTGATATATTTTCCCCGCAGTGAATTGAACGTGCGGTGAATTGTGGCGGTGAATGTTCCACGTAAAAGATACTGGATACCGTCGATGGGTAATCGGGCTAGCACACGGGGTAGGAAGACGTGGTAGGAAGGATAATTGGGATGTTCGGATGTGAACACGACGTCACGGTCAGGGCGTACAGAGGGTTGAACACTTACTGCTAACACTTAAATTTGTTAATGTATTTATTAATAGTTCTAAGTTATCACTCGATTTGACATCGGGTAGCTGGGTTGTTTCAATACTACTTACAGTCAGAGATTAGACCGTGTGTTTTGACGTTTATAATATAGAAGATTATGAACTAATCATTACATGAACAGTGGACTTCGCGTCCAAAAGAGTATTTTTTTATATATTTTTTTAAATATGAATATCGCACAAGAGTCCCAACTGCTCCCGTTTGGAGCCAGTGAAACTATGGCATCCCCAATTGGGGTATGTTGTGATGCTGGAGGTAGTGGGGAGGGAAAGGAGATGGGGAAGATAAAAGTGGGAAGTACCTGGCTTTCAAATCTGGTCACCAAACACAGCTAAAGCCATTTCGAGCAACGTTTCAATTCTGAATGATGGTCTTACACCAGGGTGATACTGAGAGTATCTTCCATTCTGGAACGTGTCGCAAATATACTTTATATTATTTTAAATGAATAAATTGTAAAAAACACGAATTATTCAAATAAAATTTACTTGCCAAGCCGGGATTCGATCCCGCGACCTTCGGAATGCGAGTCAAGAGCCTTACCGCTGGACTACGCCGGCCGCTTGTATGCTTTTAATTTTCGCATATTTATTTTTATTTTCTCTGAAATCGTAAGATTTGTAAATAGGTATCTAAATACCTGCCTATTTAATTGTGAAACATATATTTTGTGTAATATTAAAAAAAATTTCAAATAAGGAATTATATAATTTGTTCAGAGAAATGACTGTTTCAATGACAAATCTTTTTTCAATCTTTCTTCGGGCAGGTAGACACCATGCGAATTCTGGCGGGATAAAAAGCAGTTTCAAACACGGCCACCATCTTGAACCGGAAACGGAACGTATAAACAAATTTACAGGCAGACGAAATTCCAAACGGTCGATTTAAAACAGGACTTCGATGCGCTCAGTCAATAGATTTTTATTGTGATGTAAAGAATATGAGTAACATTTATATTTATATATTTTACACAATATTATATTTACTGTCATCATTGGTCACATACATCTTATCAGAAAAGAGTATCATTAGTGTTTTCACACATACTTAAATTTGTGTTTTTATTTCTTCTTAATATTATTTTCTTCTTTTGTTCTCTTTTGCTTTCACTTTATGTTTTCTTTTTTGTTTTAATGTCTGTTTTTTATAAATACACGAATTTTTTAATATACTATGAATTTTTGCGGAAACTTCGCTGAAGCATGCAACCATGTTAACATATAATTATCTTAATATAATATTTATAACTGTTTGTTTCCCCAATAAACTAAAATAAAAGTACTGTGAATCAACCTGCCCACGATGTATTAATAACAGAATTTTCACAGATCTTGAACAAAATTTCCCGTAGAACTTGAATATTAACTGACATTCTGTGAAAGAACCCGCCCTAAAAGACAGGCGTTAATTCATGCAACTAAATGCCAAAATTTAAACCGAATTCCACTTAGGCGCGTTGATGACATCGAGTGCGTTTGAGCCAAATGCTTAACTCAAGCGGGCATAAGCCTCCGTTTAACTTTATCGATTCAATTATTTTATCTGACATATTCGCACGTCCTCACGTCACTCATATTTCAGTCGTCTCTTCACTCGATTCAGCTGTGAGTTTTTCATCCTTGTCTCCACTAGCAACCCCCTACCTCCCCAAGCCATTAAATAAAGATCGAGGGTCGTTGACTCCGCGAAACCTAATTTCACATCCCGCGTCCCGGTCGGCGGTTCAGACTGCCTCCTGCCTACTACCCTTCCATCCCTCCGGCCTCGCACGTAGCGGAAAGGGAGGACCTACCCCGATGTACGGGGTACGCAGTACGTACGTAACTTACTACGTAAGGGTTAAAAGCTAACCTTACCCAACCGTTGAATGTCAAAGTTCACTGGCGAGGGGTGTAAACTGTGGCACGCGTACTGGGACAAATTATGAGCGTTGAAGAAGGAACAATGAAAAGATCAAAGGTCTGCCTTAATGGTTTTGTTTTCTTTCAAACGTATTGTCCACGTAAAGTTCCAGGTATCAGGAGCCATTGGATAAAATTTGAGAATTTGTGAAGGAAAAAGATTACTGGGAAAGTGTGTGGGAAGGTAAAGGGAATCTGTTCATGGTTAATATTCCTAAAGTGCAGTAGAATACTACGAATAACTTTTGGTATTGGTAGTTTAATAGATCCAGGGAGGCGGAGATTCCTGTTCTTCGTAAAGATAAGGAATTGTCCTTAACCTTAAAAACAATTATTTTTTGAACGAAATATAATTTTTATATTATTTTAAAAACGATTTTTTTTTCTTTTACTGCGATTCGACTTCTTGCGGATGGCAGCAGAATTATCTTTAACCTTAAAATTATTAAGGATTTTTTACGTTAACTGCGATTCCAGCCCCCGCGGATGCTGGCAGAATTGTCCTTAACCTTGAAATTAACGTCTTTTCCATTAACTGCAATTCAAGTTCTCTAAGATGACGGCTAAAATGTCGTTAATTTTAAGGTTTAGGACAATCCTTATCCTTAATCACAAGAGGAGCCTTATCAAGAACAAGAATCGCCCCTCAGTTCAAACTTCAAAGTGGTTTCTGAATCTTTTCAATACGGTTTGTGAAAATTTCTAATGAAAAGTTTTATTTCTCCTTCTTATTTTGCAGTTTTTGTGTAATCATAATCATATGTTCCTTTTCTAGATCAGTCAGGTTGGTACTTCTTGATCCTCTTTTTCCTCCACCCCCCCATCATTTCCTTCCACCTCACAAACTCCATTTTTCAAATCGGGGGTTCCAAAGTCACACCGGCTACGTGCTACGCCCGTATCGTCTATCCATAGCACTCCACTTAAACCCCTCAAGCGTCACTGCGTCGCTATGCCGCTTTGCATCGTTCGAGAACCATTGACTTACCCCTTGACGGCAATAGCGCGCTCGCTCTTGTCGTCCGCGAAGCGTTGCGTCTGTCGGCGGCTTGACGATTTCAAATATTTTTAGAGACATTTCTTTGCACCTAGGACTTTAGGGGTACATCAGAATCCTCGTTCTTTGTATTTTGGTTTGGAAACTTTAATCTATTGACTTTCCAAGTAGTTTCAGCTTCCTTTAATAGATGTCCATAGCATAGTACGAAGTTTTGCTATATCCCAACTATGGCAGATGAGTATGATATCGGAAGAGTACCATCTATCGTCGCTCGTGTCTTAGATACTAACGGTCACGATGATTGACAAAGGTATCGGCAGGTTGAGTGGGCACCTCCAGTTCGTCAGCGAGAGCGGCAGAACTACTTAGAGCCTAGTCTAGTAAGGACGTCTGTCTAGTTTAATATTCATATGTAATATTTACGATAAATTAATACAACAGGAACCTCTAACTTATTTTGGAAGATACCAAGGACATTGTTGTAATTGGAAATTAAGAGACACAAAAAAACTATTTGCGGTAGGTATGTAGGAGTTTAATCAGTGATAGGTATACCTAATGCTTTATGAAAGAAAATACATCTGTTTCGTAAAGCATTTCTATTTACTGCTGGCTTGATAGCAAATTTGACAATTTAAAATAATATTTTTGGAGAACTTTTCTTGACACTTCAGAAACTTTCGTTTTTTGTTGTTCCTTGGTTTGGATACTGCGGTACGTTTTTTAGTAGTGCCCTTGAGGTGATTTTTCACAAAAACGGCGCTTATTAGTGATTCGTCGACTGTAGAGTGGTACCTCATTCTCTTGAAATGACAACCCGTCTGTACGGTGAAAATGCGTTCTAATCTGAATTTGAAAAAATGTTGTTCGTTATATTCTAAATTCACCAGTGTTTTTTGTTCACGAATTGACCATTGCCAAAGAATCTATTTGTCTGATATTGACAGTAAAGTTTAGTACGAGAAAAGCTGCGTTACTCGTGTTAAAGTGAACGGTGATGCGTGTATATTGTGTACACGGTGGTATGATATTGCAACTGGTGTTAAAAATGGCTACATTATATTCCAACGTAATCATTCAATTTGTGTGTCGATAACGGTATGGAAGAAATGAAATAGACCTACTATTTTTAGGAAACCATTTTTCCTCGGCCGTATGTCATCTTTGGGAATGCTGTGTGAAGGGTCTTTTTAGGAAAAGGAAGGAGACAAAGTTCTGGGAACGACAAAGGTATGAGGGGAGGCCAGGAATATAACTGGTGTTAAACAGGGCTACATTAGGTATGATTTTAGGGTTTCACGGCCAAAAGTATTTTTGTTATTTATTTTTGGGGTGTTATGCCGTGTTGCGCTACCTCTTTCTTTAGCCAACGTTCCGGACAGTGTTACAGTGTTCATCATCAGGGCAGATGAGGGTAGATACAGTGTCCATCATCAGGGCTCAAAGAAGGAGGTAGCGCAACACGGCGTAACACCCCAAAAATTAATAACAAAAAAGGGCTACATTATATTCCAACGTAATCATTCAATTTGTATGTCGATAAGGGTATGGAAGAAATGAAAGTTCTAGGCCTTATATTTTTAGGAAACCATTTTCCCTCGGCTGTATGTCATCTTTGGAAATGCTGTGTGAAGCGTCTTTTTAGGGAAAGGAAGGAGACAAAGTCCTGGGAAGGGCAAAGGTATGAGGGGAGGGTAGGAATATGTCCAGAAGTGACGGATGTATGAATCCATCTCTCCCACTGCGGTACAAGGCGATGAGTCGGAAGAGTCCGGCTGGAGAGGTAAAAAGGTCTCCTCAATCAGTCTCAGGATCAGATCTCAATCAGATCAACCCGATCAGGCCCGCCACGTAGTAGGCGGGCAAACGCATGTGCCACCAAGGCCTAGACAAATCTCACCCCGTAAACTCTGTTAAGCGACTCTGTTAAGCCACCAAACGTAGCGAACCACTTTAGGTGACCTGTAGCAAGGGTGTTGCTTATCCAATTATCTAACGATAAGTTGCCTGTTGTAAGCTGATTATTAACAGTGTAAAAAATCTCTTGTCTACGATGAGCGAATTATGTAATCAGAGTATTTTAAAGTTGAATAACAATTTCAAAGTCATAGTATTTGAAAGAATACGAAAACATTCCATAACCTATACACGACAATGTTAGCTGCTTTAAATTCCACGTTGTCAAAAATATTAAGTATAATACTAACATGTCTGAATCGCTTTTCAATGAGTTATTCTGTCATGTCAGTCTGGCGATTCTATGATTAACATTATCCATACAGTATTCTGTCAGCTGACAAATCGGTGTCGAGCTGCTTGTTTGTTAGGTGACCTAACCTTGACTCGAACCGATATTCAGATGCATTAGGTACCGAACTAGACTACCATTGAAGCGTTGCATTATGCATGAAGTTCGTTCGAAGCAGGGATTGCGGAGACCGTGCGACCTGGCGACCGCCATTGTCACTTCGTTTAAATACCCTGTGGATATGTCACACTACCACTGAAGGGTTCAGGGGAATAGGATTGTGAACCAAGAAAGATTATTTTTCGTTTTAGTTGATTAAATTCAGATTTTTCTTTTAATAATCCTCTGCCTTGCTTTGGAACGTCAGAGTATGTACATGTACAGTTTGTCAAACAAGAGTAGAAAACATAGGAGGGCGCCACTGTTGTTCGAATGGCAATAGTTAAAATATTATCATGGTGGTAATCTTAAGCTGTGTAACCTACATTTTTATAAAAATTTATAAAGGCATAAAAGGAACAACATGTTTTTTCATTGCAATATAGAAACCCACTGACGTCAGAATTAGAATTGCATATAGGTATATTATTATTATTATACCTTTGCAATTTTGTGTTAAAATAATGCAGAATAACGATACTGTAATAAAATATAAAGCACACTTTTTAAATTGCTCAATTTTATTTAATATCTTAAGTACCTAGCGTTGCCCGGGCTTTAGGTCATGTCTCTAATTTTAGATCTGAATATATTTATTTCATTCAGATCTAAAAGTAGAGTAACTGCTAATAAATAACTTACATAATTTTTTGTTCAAATACTTCTATACGCCGTGACGTCATTTTCGCCTAGTTTTTTTCTGATTCTCGTCGACTCTGCCATACGATTCCATAAATTCCATTTTAGGTGACCTGTAACCAACCGAAGACCATAATTTAATGATTTACAACCATATTTTCTTATTTTTGACCCTTTATCACCATTCGCCTGCATTTCCTACAAGCGCTGCACAAATTTGTCGCATTTGTTCCGTCTGTCAGTTCTCGCTTGTGAACCATCAATTTGTGGTTCAGTCGCGCCAGAGGTATCCTTTAGTGGAGTCATTGTGCTCACTGCGCATGCGTTACATAATAATATATGCATTTACTGAGCACATTGTCATCATCATCATCTCCATCCCTTATTCTTGGTTGGGAAGGGGTCATATTACGCTCCATTGATGTTACAACAGAATAGACGTCCAAATTGAATACCTACACTGTTAAGTATGTTAACCAGAGGGGCGATTTCGGTTTTAGTTGTAGTAATTTTAAGGATAAGGAATTATCCTTAACCTTAAAATAAATTACTTTTTCGTTAACTAGGGACCATTTCAGTTCTACTTAAGAATAAGGAATTGTCCTTACCCTTAAAATTAACGACTTTTTTGCTGTCATCCGAGAGAATTGGAATCGCAGTTAACGTAATAGTCATTAATATTTTTAAGGCTTGACTCTCCATCACCATCCATATAAAACCAATCTGCTGTAAATTCTTCACTCAAGGGTTTTTATTTGTTAAGGTAGGCTCAATTTGTTATAAATTTTACGTTAAGAAACTCCTTTTTACAAAAACCGTTTTATGGCTAAAATTATCTGTTATAAGTTTTACTTTTTTCTTCCTTATAAAATTATTCACAAACTAAATAAAAACCACTTTTACGCTTTTGAAATCGTGACCTCCGGACTCCTTTTGTCAAGCGATTTTTATGCTCATTATCTACATTCGTGGCGATATAAAGAACACTAAGAACACATACATTTTTTGCTTCTTAAAAGGTTAAAAA
Source organism: Glyphotaelius pellucidus (assembly GCA_936435175.1). NCBI lineage: Eukaryota > Metazoa > Arthropoda > Insecta > Trichoptera > Limnephilidae > Glyphotaelius > Glyphotaelius pellucidus. Next base: position 32,976,711 of record OW386549.1, read on the forward strand.
ATTGATAACCTTTATACTTTCTTTGACCACAATTTATCCAGACATTTAATTTAATGTTAATTTTTTGTAGGTCAAAAAATATTGATAATGCAATGAGTTCATAATTTAGTGTGTTTGCCGTTCTAAATATTACATCATAATAATTTATAATTTCTCATTATAATTACATCAATTGTCGCATACACTTTATCGTACTGTTTGTACACGGTTGACATTATTCGACTTATGAGAACGAATCGTTTCTAAGTTTTTCTTGAGTTCAACAGCTCGGCTGTGGAACGATTTGCCGACTTCTGTGTTTCCTCCCTCGTACAACATGGGTCAAGACCTGTATTTACTCCTTCATCTCCTCAAAAGGATCCTTTACACGGAATCCGATACGGATACGAAATCTGTTTTTTTTTACTTCTTCTGGAAGACTATTAAAATATCTTATGCCTTTGTTAATATAATTATTGTGCAGATGTCATCTTGAAAACAAAGGAATTTCGATTTTAAATTTATGCCTTAATGATGAGTTAAGTTTAACTTTTTTGATTATATTTTCTTTGAATATTTGTAATATTGAATCTTTTTTATACAGGTCTTCAATTTTTGGTACATCGAAAATTTTTAACAATGATGCTGAAAGGAATAAACCATAAACATATCCAGCTTTGTGGACAGCTTCGCAAATGGCCAAACGTTTGCAATAACAATCGATCATTTCACAAAACGATAGAAATGTTGTTTCTAATAACGTCTCCGCTGATATACTAGCTGTTGGTTAGCAAATAACGTAGAATTTGTAGTAAATCTAATCATTATTTATTAAGTGAACCCGCATTCATGATATATTATTATGAGTTTTAAAGCTCTAACACGTAAACTTGCATCACTGAAAGCGTAGTTATTTCAGCTTTAGCTTTTGGCTCGTAAAGGCAAATAATGGCAGAAACTTTTAGAGTCGGATCCAACTTCAAGTTATTCGACATCAAAACGCAGTAAAATGCAGTTTTATAGTCGGAAGCGACTTAGTAATTTATAGGGATACTAGAATTACTGCGGTAGTGGAGGAAAGGCGTCTAAGTCCGGTCGGCGGTTTGCTAGGACATGTGGTAATCACGGCTAGGTGGGGTAATACCGTACATTTTTAGTTCCACTGGTTAAGACATTCGGAATGTACATTGTAAAGGTGTGTTACCATAATATCGTGTTCTCTTCGTAAATATTTCATAATATGGGGGTAGCCACGTTGACAGTCTGGATGTTGTGATTTTGAAAATCTCACCTTTTTTACATTAGCTCCATTCAAGAGGCCCTTAGAAAAATAATTCCTTTCAGTGTCTATGTCATCTTTTGGGATACCGTGTAGGGGTCTTTTTAGAAAAGGAGGAAGAGAAGTTCTGAGAGGTGGGTAAGAATCTGCGGGTCGGTGTGTCCAGAAACCATCGGATGTATGAATCCAACGCTCCCACTGCGGTGCAAGGCAATGCTCCGAGAGAGTCTGAAGAAATCAAAAGGTCTCCCTCAACCAGTCTCTACCGATCCGGCCTTCCAACTAGTTGGTGGGCAGGTGGAATTGCTGCCAAGATTCGGACAAACCTCATCCTCACGCTACATCACCAAACGTAGCGAATCACTTGGGGTGACCTATGGCAGAGGTGTTGGTTATCCAATGAATGGTTCTCTGAGCTCTTGCTCCCCTACCAAAGACGATTAAATTGATTGAATCTGTTCTACGTACAACACATCTTCATTCATTTTTAAATTAACTTCTGAAAATTTCACTCACGATGTTCATCTAATAAAATGTGCCTAAAAAGCAACTAAGGTAGGTATGTTTGATGTTTCTATTGAAGATTCTCAGCAAAAAATCTAATTGAAAAAGTGATTTTAGCTTGTAATGAATACCCCACGGCTACACTGCTAAAGTCTCAGTTTTTAAAATAAATTGATTATCTTTTTCGTCAATGTGCCGTTTAATTATTTCAATCTTGGTGATGTTCTTTTATTGATAAAAAAAGTATACATAAAATCAACTAGAGTGTCTTTATATTATACTCGTACCAATAATTTTACTTATTGCAATCTGTATTGATTTCTGTATTGCATCCAACGATGTCCCTTTTCTTCTCCAACTTCGTAACGTGTTCTAAATTAATAATATACTTAGTTTTTACCACTTTTATTGTTTACAAAACCAACATGTTTCGTGAGCTATGCTCACTTCTTCGGGATTTACTAACTAATTATGAATAATAGATAAAAACAATGGTCATAGACATATTTTATCTATTATTTATAATTAGTTAATAAACCCTGAAGAAGTGAGCATAGCTCACGAAACATATTGGTTTTGTAAACAATAAAAGTGGTAAAAATTAAGTATATTATTAATTCTGAATTAAAATGGCGCCACAAAATAAGTTTGCTGTGTTTGAAGATGTAACATGTTTTTCCTGAAATATTTTTAGCGTAGGTCCTAATCTTACCGGCTGCGCCAATTTAAGAGGTAGGTTATTGAATAATTTGTGTTAACATTTAGTATAATGATAACACGATGTTAAGTAACAATCAACGCAACGCATGGGTCGAATCTGGGTATGGAGAGAGGGTGAGTGAGGTCACAGTACCCCCTCCCTCGTCCCTACTCCCGCGGACCCCGCCCCTTCTTCGTCTCCCTCCTCTACTCCCTTATTCAGCTCCTTGTACTTCCTTCCCTTCCTGCCGCTAAACTGCATAAAGTACACACATTTTCATACACACTACTCGTGCGATTCCAATTGTAATTTCTTTATTAAAATTTCATAACGCCAGAGATTACCATTATATATATATATAAATCTTCGCGGACATCAGAACAACTACTCCCCATCGCAATCGGATGAATGGTTTAGGGAATAATAAGAGACAAACAAAGAAACATTAAATTTTTTTTAATGGCCTTAAAGAAACTACTAAGTTTATATTTTTTTCGTTTATTTTTTAAATTATAACATTGTTTTAGTAATAAATACTATGGCAAAAACAAAATAGTGAAATACACATTTTCAAGGATTTCTACGCCAATTGAGAGAGCTAGCATTTGAGCTTGGTGTAGGAGTTATTTCATAAATTATATAATAGAGTACACAATAAACATAATCATAAGTACTAGGATGTTGTAACGTTAAAAATTTTAATATGAAATGAAATGAAGCATTTTGATTTGTGATGTTATGGTTGTTATTTTTTTTTTATAGATTGGACTATTTCCCTCTTTCAATTAGACTTACTGTGATGGTGTTATAACAATAAATAGAATTATTGATTTTGACAGCCGACGTGGTCTAGCGGTAAGTATCTTGTCTCGCGATCCGAAGGTCGCGGGATCGGATCCCGGTGTGGGCAAATAAATTTTATTTGATTAATTTGTGTTATGTCACAATTAATTCATTTAAAATAATATATTTGCGGCACGTTCCAGAGTGGAAGAAACTCTCGGTATCGCCCTGGTGTAAGACCACCATTCAGAATTGAAACGTTACTTGAAATGGCTTTAGCCGTATTTGGTGATCAGATCTGAATAGCTAGGTACTTTCCCACCTTCCTCTTCTCCATTTGCTTCGCCATAGTCTCACTGGCTCCTGACGGGAGCAGCTTGGACTCGTGTGAGGTATTCACATAAAAAATAAAGTTAAAAATCCGCTCCGCGGGTTTTTTGCTGCTAGGCCCTGCGGGCAGCGGGCGGCACGGCAGTAACAAACAAACGTAACATATAAAATAAACGTAACAAACAAACTTAACATACAAAACAAACAAACTTAATAACTTGCGAGATGTACTTGAGGTTGGGTTCTTAAATTTGAACCGTACGCTAACGTTTTAATACTATCTGATAACCAGTTTCTGTATTTACGAGTATATGAAATTACGGTGTTAACAAATACATCGATTGTTCATTGTTCAGTCATTTTCTTACCTTTACAGTCCTTATCTAGTGTGATCTATATCTATAGAGTGAGTGGTCTATTTAATCTCCTGGTGATTTAGCACTTTCGTGACCACCGCTGATATGCAGTTTTTTTTGTCTGAGGCGACCACAGTTAGGTCCATTGTAAAAACGAAACTTGACCCAGATAACCGTAATAATTTCAATATTATGCCTGGTCACTTTGAGATGATATAGGCATGATACAGACCACTTTGATGTGTTTGAAACGGAACCTTCAGTACAAAAAAACAAGGTATATATAACAGTACACATGCAAGTAATGAGATGCATCTCACGCCACTTATATTCAAATCAGCATTGAAACCTAACAATTTCACGTGATTACTCTATGTAGTTAGTAGATGTAGTTTCTCATACGACATTTCTTTTTTTTTGTAGTATATTTTATTTAGTTATAAAACTTAACATTTTATATCTAATATAATCTAATCTTAAACTACTATAATATTAAATTTTGGACTTCACAACATTGAGACATAACGAAACTGCAAGACTTTTAGCTTCCTTAACATTTACCGGGAATTCGTTAAACATTTTAAAACCTTTATATTAAATATTGTTTTGTTTTCCCGATAAATTTGTTTTGAGTTCGTTGAACATTTTTGAACCTTTATATTAAACTAGCTTTTCCCCGCGGCTTCGCTCGCATGGTATTACAGGAAATTACTGTAGCGCTTGCACTTATCAATTATCTCCCCCCCCCCACCCCACCCCCATCCCCTCCCGCATTCCATATATTCATTCCCTTACATTCAGTTTTCAAACATCTCGCCAACCACCTAAATTTCATAATAGCTCAAAGAAAAAAAGAATTACTTATCCAATTTTGTTCATTCGTTCGGAATTTATGCGCTTACAAACATTTCGGATGTTTATTTTTATTTAAATATTTGGAAGTTCGTTAATATAATAAAAAAATACTCTATTTATCATTCAGTCTTTAAAATCGTTACGAATTATATTTTTAATATAGGAACTCTCATCTGACATTTATTCCAAGCTTGTCCAAAAAATAAAAACGAATTCTAATATTTGAATTTTCTGCAGTAGTAGCTGACCAGTAGCATAGAGCCGAAAAATATATCAACATTGTTTCCATAGAAAAGATTTTTTCTGACTTTAGCAAAAACTCGCTTTTGTTAGCGACAGAAAACATATAACAAATATAATATATTAATATTTATAATTTCATAACGCCAGAGCTTACCATCATATACAACCTTTAGTCTGCGCATATAATTTAGCTTTATATTGGTGAAAGAATTATTAAAGTCTTTATATTGTGTTATGCGTGAAAAGGTCATAAACAAACTCGAGCAGTTTCGCATTTATAATATTAGTATGGATATTGTTTTGTGTTCCCGATAAATTTGTTTTAGGAAGCCTAAAATCGTTGCAGTTTCTCGTAGGATAACAATGGACTATACTTCTAATTAACTAATTAACATTATTAAACTTATAATCTGGTAACATTTTATTTTTTAATTTGTAAATAAGTACTAGACTCTAGTACTTATTTACAAATTGTGGCAACGACTCGTCTATAATACTAGACTCTAGTACTTATTTACAAATTGTGGCAACGACTCCACACACTAAGGATATTGAGTTGGCGTTGCATAGTTTTTATCTTAGTGTTTCTAACTTGTAAATTATTCATGCTATTTAACAGCAGCTTTGAAATTGTCAAAAAATTATGTACTTACAAATAAAAGCACTTAATTTTGATATTCTATTGTTTTTGTCTTTTTATGTATGTAAGCCCGGGGTGTGAATATAGCCAGAAACTATGGGGACATTCTACTCTTAAAAGTATTCCAACTCGACCCGACGGAAGCGAAATTAACCCCTCGGGCTTCGACCGTATTTTGTCAGGGGGTCAAAATATTTTCGTTTTGCAATAAAATCCAAATAAATGGAATTTTTCTGAACGTATTCGAAAATTAAAAACTGTTTTCGAAAGGTGATGAAATACGCTTTCAAATTTTATAATTTGAAATAAACATATAAATTTCGAAGTATAAAATTTTTGTATGCAAACACAAAATTTTTTTTAAAATGGCACACCTTATTTTTTTCTGATAACGAAAAGAAAATAAAAACGCATACATATTTTACTAGACAAATGTATTATCAACGTTATTTTTTGATCCCTCACTTTTTTGCCGTTCCGTTTAAAAATAATTCATAAAAAATTACCAAAAATCATAATTTTGTTTCAAAATGCGATTCGAAACTTTGGTTTCATAAAGATGTACATTTTACTTCTTTTGTGGTTAGGTTAGTTTTTGTATTTATGGTCTTTTCTTTTCTAACACCGTTTATATCATATTTCTCACTAAGGGAGATAAAATCATTTCTATGAGACCTACAAGAGCACTCTCCAGCGAATAGACTTTACAGGATTACTTTACTTTATGATTTATAATTATATCGAAACAACAAAAAACGTACAAAAAGAAATACATGCTATGGTGCTAAACCATTATGTTCACCTAAAAATTCACTTTTTCTAAAATATGTGATTCAACGAAATTACTAAACTTTTATCATTCGTTATAAACTTCAACGTGAAAGATATTGTGAAATAACAATTTGCATATTCAAACATCCGTGCTAACTAAAATTAGGTCCAAGTGTTGCTTGCTTCATTGCAATTTCGCAACAGTATTTTACAGCACCCTCGATATATTTAACTTTGTTATAGCTATGAAATTATTTAAGTACGTCTTACTGAAACTTTTGCTACTGAGGCTTTTGTGTTATACTAACATTTCGTAGTTTGTCAATAATGACTAACGACTCTCTTATTGAATTAGCATGTTTTCTATTACAGAATTGTTGCATTGAACTAAACCGAAATGTTAAATATGTTTGATGTTTTTGGCCTTTGTTTCCTTGTTTTGTAGCAAAATCAATGTTAGAAATTCTTAGAATAAAATTAATTAAATAATTAATAGGAATGATTAGCAGCTTTGATTGGAAAATGGGTTTTTGAGTTGAGGCTCTCGACTAACAATCTGGAGGTCATGTGTTTTTCTAACACTTCACAATTAATATTTAATTTATATTTGTAGCACCTTCCAGGGTGGAATATATTCTCAGTGATTCCATCCCAACTTAGAATCAAGTCAACTCAACACCTCTTTGAAAAGTCATTAAAAGCTATGAAAAAAAATAAAATAAAAATAGCCCATAAGCCTAACCTATTTTTTTTCATCACTTTTAATGACTTTTAAAGGAGGTTCTGAGTTGATTTCATTTTGAGTTGTCCTGTCACCATTCTCAGTACCGCCCTGGTGGAAGACCACCTTTCAAAATTGAAACATTGCTTGAAATAGCTTTAGTTGTGTTTGTTGACCAAATCTGAATATGCAGGTACTTTCCCACCTTCCTCTGCCCATATTCTTCTCCTCCGCACTCCCTTCAGCCTCATCCACATAAACAAACTGGGAATGCCACAGTCACACTAGCTGCAGACTATTCGGAGCAGTTAGGGCTCTAGTGCGGTTTTTACGTAAAAAAGATTGTTGTACAATCTGGTCATTTTATTTTAAAGCGATATCTCTACATCTCTTCATATATTAAAGTCCTCCAGCGCATCTGTCTGTCTGTTTGCGGTAAACTAAAAAACTACTTAACGGATTTTCATGCGGTTTTCTCCAATAGATACAGTGATTCATGAGGGAGGTTTAGGTATATACTTTGTCAAGGTTTGGTGTAAATTGGTTGGAATATATAAGAATGTCTGTGATCGGGCTGGCAAGCGGGCGGTGTGGATTTGATTTGCATGCAAATTAACAGATGGCGTTTTGTTTCGTTAGCCACATCAACGCGTGGCCAGATCAGCTAGTTTAACATAATTTTGGGATTTTAGTCTGTATTTGTGTCGTATGTATCGCACAAGTTATTTTTCGCGCACTCAATCATAATAATTATATTATTTTCTTTGGTTTAAAACTCGGCTAACCTTCGTGCGACCGAAGAATTACACAATTCTTTAAAATAAATTTCTTTACTAGAGGCTGCTAAAGTGAACATGTTGAACAATATACACCCATATCGTACCATTTGGTACAACACATACATCATAGTTGAACACTCTCTCCATCCTCTTTCCTGCAACTCATTATAGGATTTTCTTATTTGTCAGCTCCTGACGTGAAACCTGCTAAAGCACTTCCGTGGTCGTCTCCCACTTGTTCTTCCATCCACTTTCGCAACATAAATTGGCTTTATTACTTCCTTCGTTCGGCATCCTCTGTTTGACCAGACCGTGAATAATGCACACGCCCAAACCACCTTTGAAAGTCATTAAATCCAATTAGTTCGAAGCAGTATTAAATCTTTTCACCGCGAGGAGTTTCGTTATAAGCAATCGATCTGCGCAGCACTTGTCAATGATATTATTTCAGAATGTTGTAAACATTAGTCTTAAAAACAATGACGTTCAATAAACAGAAATATTGATATTCGAAAGTATTCATATGATTCAAAGATAAAAAGGCCCCATCTTACCACAACAATTATTGTATTATATTTGAGGTTAGGTCAAATTGTAATGAGTGAAAACTGAATTTATCAGATCAGTTTAAATCTTTCAATTGTACGTTTAGTTCGAAAAATAATAAGTTATTTCGGTTTACTTAGTTTAGATCGTTTGTTAATAAGAATAATGCACATTTTATCATAGTTATATCAAATGAAAAATTACAGTTTTTCGCTTCATTTTACAAATTGTTCAGGGCTAAAAATCACTTATTTCGGGTGGGGATTTTACATGATAACACAAGTGAAAGACGTTTTAAGGCAGCTTTTAGCCATTGGAGCGATTATGGTCGAAAAATGGACCACATTTATTTTTCTGCAATTGATGGCGGTCCAAAATTCGACCACATTTCCCTACCATTCGTAAAATATTTATTGTTATTATTTTAAACATTTCCATGGCCAGCCATTTATTTTAAATCAAGGCTTTTGAAATGCTTTTTTATAATGATCATAGATGTTACAAATCCGAACTTCGTAGACTATTTTAGAACGATGTTTAAAGAATTTCTGATCAGCTGTTTACGGTTAAAATGAAGTCCTTTTTCCATAGAAATGCACCTGTCACTATCAAGTATACTACAGACAACATACAGAAATCGAAAATACTCTATGTTGACTCGAATAAGTACCTCTCACGGAGTTTAAACGATCATCCAGGATTCGCGCGATTATAAACTTAACGATTTTTGTAATATTTTTTTTATAAATCCTACAAATATGAGATAAACAGTAAAATACAGGTTAATTTATTGGCTATATAAGCATTATAATAAGTTTTTATGTCTCCATGTTAAAATTCGAAGGTATGATTTTTTTAATGTCGGTGAAAAATTTAAAAAATGATCTTTTTCAAATCTCGAGCAATCGAGGCAAATTTATTCATTTCGCGTGGCCTCTCCAGTGGCTAAATCAGTTGAATTGTTTGTATGGAGCAAAAAATCTTCTCGGTATAAAAAATATATATATATTTTTTTGAATTTCAAAAAAATTTGGAATTTCATAAAAAGTCATTAACCTTTTTTTACTTCCACCAACTTGTAGAATCACATCTCGAAGAACAAATTCTTCTTGTATTTGTGACTAGCTTGGCAAAATGAAGAAGATTCCAGTGAAGATCTATATAATATTGACAAGTTATTATAGAACTCCGACTAAACTAACATCATATTAGAGACATCTATCAAATCTTATATAAGCTACAGCAGCATCTATCGGGTTAAGTTATCGCTTACAACTATTTCCATTTAAACGAAGTGTTCATTAGTCAGTATAAGAAGAAGGGTGAATGTTACAGTCATTACGAAGCCATGAACCTACATTTCAGCTGAATGTGCGACCTCTCCACATGACCTCCTTTAAATACTGCAGTAACCCATCATCGTGTTTACATGCATGCAAAATAAACAGAATTACCGCGAGTGGTTACTGGTTACCTGTACGAGGAGTAGTCAAACACTTGGAATGTCTGTTGGAGTGATTCATGTGATTGCTGTATACTTTTGTATTCCCGTGTTGAACACTCGACTTAGTAATAAGACATGCTTAAAGCAAAATACCCTTAAAGACGGCTGTGAATATATTTTTTAAGAATTAATAATAAATGTATACCTATTATATAAAAAAACTAAAGTTGCAAATACAAACGATAAATTTCCTTAATTACACAGCCACACACTGCACGGCGTACTGCAAGGTTCACACTGAGACCTGTGCTAGAATTAATTATTTTATGAAACAGTACGATGAGAGTATACTGCCTCTATCAAATTTGTGCTTTGTAAGCCAGGGCGAAAATAAAGACTGCTGTGAAGTGTTTTTTTTTACAATTACAAATTATTAAATTCCCTTGATAAACACTTTTGTGCATATACAATCCGTTTGATGGATTTAAATTTATTACATCATTTTGTAAATATATTATAATTTATTATGTGATTTAAGATTTATTCCTATTTCAACGAACGGATTGCAATATTTGGAATATGGTCATCGGGTGGGATACGTGTTTATTCTACTAATGTTTGAATGCAAATAACTACCATTATTGTTTCCTAGAAAAACCCAACATTCATTTCCCCATTTTTGAACCATTAGTAGGTAGGTTTTACGATATAGAGTTATGCACAAAAGCACGCCAGGATTGACTTGAAGCATGTATTTTGTGTTTTTTCCCTCCTACAAGAACTCTTCTAGATTTAATTTTCCTTCTTCCTCTTCTCAAAAATAGCCTCGCTTTATATGTGAAATTATTTACATCTCCATGTTATGCGGTTAAAGAATTTCTGACAGGAACAAAGAATTCTTGGTGTACATTTGTATTACATTCAGTATTGCTTTTATGACAGGAGTCTTCGGGAAGTATCTCTTCTCGTGTTTACCCAGTTACAACTATTTTCCATCATCGAAAGATGAAAATCCCATAGCCATTCTCGCAGAGTAAATGAGCAAGTGCATTGATGGAAATACTCGCTGGAGTGTAATGATTGTGGTACAGGAATTAATTAATCATCTGGCCACGTTTAATGATCTTTTTTCTTTGGCGGAGAAGATGAATAATGGGGATCGCTTTCTTCCGCCTTCCGCCATCCATCAGCCCGCCTGCCGCTTCGCTGAAAAGAAAGCTGAAGGCAGCGTGTGGCAGGAGACAACGAAGTGAATGCTAAGAGAGATACTGTTTTCTTTTACTTGTCAAACAAATAATTAATTGAAATTCATAGGTACTTAATTACGTTTCGCTTGGTTTTCAAACACTAAGCATTTCCTCACCTGTTCATAACTATATACGAGTATATTTAAATTGAAAAGGGTCCTGGGTGCTGGCGTATTTTTCTCGCCAAAAACAGTCTCAAAATTTTTTCACCATGGTCATGAAAGCAAAAGTTGGTTAGAAAAAGAAAAATACGTCTGGCTAAAAGCTTTCTAAAGGTGAGTTTTGGTGTCTGTGAGATCTAGTTGTCTGAAATTACTAGAAATCATTTTAATCACGAGCTACGGAGCTTACCCTTTTAACTGTCATAATTAATAAAACACCAATGTGGTTTATTCCATATTTTCATTTGTTTGAGATTTAAAAATATTGAATTCACTGACGAACAACATAAATTTGGTTTCGAGTTTAAAAGAATACGTGGCATAACAAACTCGAGCGAAGCGAGAAGGAAAACCTGCTTTCATCAAGTATTATTAGTCTTCATGCTGTAATGGAAATGATATTTGAATTCTATCGCGAAAAATTGTTTGTTAAAATACGTTTATTTTTACTATTAGAATTAAATAACGGCGTTCCACCTTCTTGTCTTAGCTATTGTTTAATAAAAACAACAAAGGCACCAAGCTGTGCCAAAAGAATCCCTAAAAAACAATTAAAAGTTTGATAACGGTATTAATTCAGCCGCTTTAATATGCTGATTCTATCATCTGCCTGTTTTGTTTGTTCTGTCTCCAGAAGGTATTCTTTACCTCCGGATAAAAGTGTCTATTCACCTCGACTAGAATGGTAATTTTGCAAGTCATACGTCGGCAAAAGTTTGACATAGGTGGTGTACTCTCTACGTACTATTTCATAAAATTTATCATTCTAGCGCAGGTCTCAAATGTGAACCTTGCGGTACGCCGCACAGTGTATGTGTGACAGTCTGCAGAGTAAATGAGAAGAGTTTGTGAAATTCATCATAGTATGCAAATGTTTGGATTAGGAAAAGTTACTCTCTCGGGGTTGCGGGGATGATCAATCAGGCCTTCGCACTACCCCCTCGGCAATAAGGGCTTACTAATTTGCAGACGAAAAGTTAGGTTAGGATTATATTTAATTAAGTTTCTGGTAGGTACTCTGGTAATATATTTTAAATATGTTTCAAATGCGACCTCCGTGAATTAAAACCTCCGGCATTTGAAAATTTTGGGTAGGTAGTAGGTACTTTATTGCTTGCCTGAATACAATCTGTTCCAATTTTGAAAATGACACTTACATTCAAAGCAAATTTTATTTTGAACCAGATTTCGTGCAGGACAACGTACAGGCAACCGATATCAGTGTTTTGGATTGTTAATCCATGAAAAATCACAGGAGAGTATGAAATTTTTGACAAATCAGATCCAATTTTGAAAATGTGTCAAAAATATTATATTATAGGAAGGTACCTACTATATCGCTTGTCTGAATTCTTTACACAATCAGTTACAATTTTGAAAATGACACATTGAAGGCAAATTTTAGTTCATTGAATTCTTTAGTGGCCTGTATTTTATTATTTAAAACACAAATAAATAAGATAGATTCTAAATATTTGCAACACTTTTTAATTAAATAATGAATTATTTAGTTTGGTCAAGTATTTTATCCTCAAATCCAATTTTAAGTTTTGTATCAAAAAGTCCGCATAGCACTTTTCCCCCTGAGCTTCGACTTTAACTAAACTTTTCTTATTTAATTATCAAATGGAAATGTTAAAGACTTCTTAAAATCAGTCAGAGATTCGTGACAGAGTAAACACGTGCTAGTTAGTAGCAAGTAGAATGGATAGTGGGAATTGGCTAGAGCTGTCACGGTTGTGGTTCGACCTTCACGGTTGTTGCCTTTGGACTCATCACGCTTTGTTACTTCTGCCTATTTGCCTTAACTGGTTCTTTTCTCTTTGCTGGAGACATTTTACTAGGACTGCTGATGCGTGATGCATGCTTATTCTTGGAGTTACGCTTTGTCTCTTACAAGAATCAACCTAGAATTATAATATGCATTCACCACCGCAGCTGGACGCTTACAGTTATCCGCCATTTGCAGATGTTAATATAATATTTCTTTATATTTGTAACCGTACATACAGTTCACGGGTAAGTAAATCGATCGTCCAGTTGATTAATCAGTCTTCCCCAAAAAATCGAAATTTGAGTTGTTTTACCTATATACGTAAAAGTGTACCCTTTATCTGGTACAATACTCAGATTACTCATAAACACCATCGAATCAGTTATAATGCAGAGAAAATTATAGTGAAAAAATAAAATCAGAGTGTGCATTTCACAAGCGGTAGAAGTGAAACCTTCAGAAAACTAAAGTAGACGAGAGTGGGGAGGCTACGAAACACCGGACAAAAAGCAGACCGATAGGCTTCGAAGCACTGCGGGAGACCGATTAATCTATCTCATTCTATCGCAGGCTAAATCCTATAGATGAATGTGTTTGTCTCTTTTTAGTGTCGCTATGTTTCGTTTTATAGAATTTCAAATCACAACGATGCTAAAGAAGTTTTCACTTTAAAGAATGATTTTCTGGGTTACTAGTTGAAAATTTCAAAATATAGTAGATACTAATGTACCGGACCGTTAGGCTTCCGGTGTTATTTTATAGCATATTTTATTTATTTATTAATAAACGCCCTTTTCGGGGCTTTTACATATATAGCATAGTTAGAAAAATACATATTTATTGTACATAACTGAACTGCCTCAATAACAATATTTCATATTTATTTAAAGATAAATTGAAGATGTCCACTGACTTGGTATAATTGTTTCCCTCCATTAGTATTCTGGGCAAAGAGGAATACATATGGTAATTAGTCCCAGAATTTCTGCCCTGAAATAAATCCTGACTTCTAGTATTACGAAGTGGAATTCGGAAGCTTATCAATTCAAGTAATACCGGACTATCAACTAAATCATTTAGAATTTTATATAAAAATACCAAGTCAGTGAAAATTCTTCTGTCTGACAGTTTGAGCATATTCATATCGTTTAAAATAGTGTTGTAGTTCAACATAATTGCTGGAATATTCATTTTAAAATTTAGAAATCGTATATTTAACATGTAAAAGACAGACGCGTGTATTGTAAATAATACTTGATTTAATGTGAACATTCAAATATTGCTTTTATCATTATCTCAAAGCTTAGTATTTGGAGATGTCTGACTAATCATCTGAACGATCGATATTGTGATAGTTGCAAGTAATACAAAAATGTTCCTAGTGTAAAACATTACTTCTGGTTATTTTCTTCGATTTGGAATCATTTTGTATTAGCCGTGAGTTCATCTGCAACATTGCATGTTATATTTTATGTCGATTGTAAACTTCTCTTCTCTTTGTATCTTTTTAAATCTTTCTTCTTTCTATTATTTGAGTTAGACAGCAAATTTTATTGTATTTTAATAATATGCATCTTTCTCACGACCCCCCTGTCGTAAATCTTGACATTGTTCCGAGTTGCGATAATATGAACCATTCTTTGATTCTATATTACAAAATTTGTTTGGAATGGTATTGAAGGTTTATTGTTATTAGATACTTGGCTGTGTACAGCTAACTAATCTTAAATCAAATAAGACACATGCAGTTATTTTCCGTATTAAATAGTAGGTAGGTACGTTTTTTGATTCCGGAATCTGTGACATGTACATATTCAAAATAATAATGATTTTTTTAAATTATTAAATTGTTCTCCTAAAAGTTAAAACATTTTGATATCAAATTTTGGAACTCGTTGAATATTTTTTCTCGGTCGTGCATTTATACTTATAAACAGGTATCAATGCTCGACCGAGAATAATATTTATAATATTTGGCTGATTTATATAGCGCCGTTTTTTGTAAAAAATCACCTAAGGACCGTTTACAACTAAATACATTATATAACTAATATGACTAGCTTACATCAACTTAGGTTTATAATTTAGAATATGATTATTATTTAATTATTCACTTTGTGCCACTCATACAGCAAAACTTTAGGGGGTGTTTAAAAATCCTAATGAATGGAAAAGAAAATCCTAATGGGTGCAGTGCAAACATTTTTTATTTTTTGTGTGAGCATATTTTTACATCATCGTATGCGAGTTTTATTTGCTTTGTGTGCGTTTTATGAAATAAAGCATTTAATTTTTTTGCTTATTTTCTATGATTCTAAAGAAACAGACGTTTGCGAAATTTCCTTGGGAACATGATTAAAGACATTCGACATGCTTAACTGGTATCTTCTGTCTTTTTAATTTTCATACAGGACGTATCTGAGAAGGAAGGATTTTATGGTACCATTTTTGGACGATCGTCGATGACATACGTACAACCTCTCTCTTGAACTACTGTAGCGTAGCGTACTCTTAATTAATTTGATTACGAAGATTAATTGGTTCAACCGTATTGATACGTGTTCGCATAATAACTAGAAGGTGGGGCTATCCTCACGGTAACACAATAATAATTGCGTACGTACTTAAACACATGTGTAGTCAGGGACGTCGTTGCTATAGATTTTTTGGTTACTTTTCAAAATAAACTGCTCGGTTTACTTTGTAATCTTTGAAAACGGTAAGTTGACTGAGCGTTGCGAAGTCCTGTTTTAACTCGACCATGAAGAAAGTTTGAAAAAAGAATTGCTTTTGAAATGGTTACATTTCTTTGGACAAATTGTATAAAAATAACTTATCTGAAATGTTTAAAAATGTTAACGTTTAATAAGTTTTCATGGTTTATAATTTATTAGGTAGATACTTGAGAACCTGCTTAAAATCTTTCAATTTCAGAGAATATTTTTGGGTGATTTATTATTTATTGAAAAATTAGAAGCCTTTTTACAATGGCTCCACTAAGAAAGTCCTGAAGAAAACCATTTCCCTCATGTTTGTGGCCTATGTTTGTGGACGCTGGGTGGGGGGTCTTTTACATCAGTGTAAACATGTTATTGGTTACACGTATTTCACCATATATTATGATATTGGATCCTAAGGGGAATCTTGGGATCAGTGGGTCTAAGATTGATGGACCTACGAATTCATCCCTCTCACTGCAGGGCAAGGCGTGGGGAGAGACCAAATGGTTTCCTTAACCAGTCTCTCCCAAAACGGCCCACCACGCAGCTAGTGAGCAGGCACATCCGCCGCTAAGACCTGATCATGCCTCACCAATGAAACTGGGCATCCCTGATATGTCATCAAACGCAGCGAACCACTTGGGGTGACCTATGGCAGAGGTGTTGGTTATTCAATAAATGGGTCTGGGGGCGGGGTTACCCATACTCACCTTCCGAATTTAAAAAATAACCCCTAAAGCTTCGCGGTATGATCGCAAGCCACGGAATATAAAATAGATAGTTGATTTGGTGTCCTATCCACAATCAATTTGAGAGAATAAATTGTCACAAATCCAAACAGTTGAATACAAGACTAGTTGGACTTTAAACAGTTCTAAGATGAGAGATGAAGATTGCTGGTGTCGGCTAGATCTGATGAAGATTCCCGCGTGTAACTCGGCGTGAAGTTGTCCGGTAGATGAAGCGTGGATCACGGCGGAACAGGCCATCTCTTGTACAGCCTCTTGTTCAGACGGGATAACAGAAGAGTTGTTATTGAGCGCGAACTATTCCTCACGACACTGATTAATAGGTGGAAAAATAACGTCACTTTACGCCTATTTAACGTGCTATATCCAGAAATAACAATACCTGTGAATTCCTCGGTCAGATAAAATCAGAAGGTAGGAAAGATTCCAAGGCAACTGACTGATCACTTGAGTTGTTTTTTTTTTAGAAGAGTCCCAGCTGTTCCCAACCGGCCTAGAGCCAGTGAGACTACGGCATCCAAAATTGGGGATGTTGCGAGGCTGAAGGTAATGAAGGAGGGAAGGATATGGGGAATAGGAAGGTGGAGAAGTTCCTGGCTATTGAGATATGCTCACCAAACACGTGTAATGCCATTTGAAGCAACATTTCAATTCTGAATGAAATAATAGTAAACATGTTATCAATTAACATAATTTTTAAATATAAATATTTAGAAAGCAAATATAAAAAAGTTTTAAAATTGCTCACCTTACTATACTAATGTTACCGACAACAAAAAAACACGCCCTTTAAGACTTTGTTAGACGAATGTATTATAAACATTATTGACACCTCACGTTTTGTCGTTTCATGTAAAAATATTTATTAAAAAATTCACAAAGTTTAATTTTTTTGTTGCATTTGTATTGTTGTCGGAATCTTTGGTATCATAAATGTGAGTGTAAATTTTAATTTTGCATTTGAATTTAAGCGTGGTGTTTTCTCTTTCCAACATATTGTAGATGATATGTCTTACGATGACAACAAGGGAGACACAATCATTTCTATGAGACCTATACGAGCTGTTCTTAAAAGCGAATAAATTAGCCTGGGTGATTAAAATTATCGACACATTTGCGGCATCGCTAGTTTCTGCAATTTCTACATTCGCTTCGTAACCAATATCAAGATTCAAGGCGAGAAGTCTCACATACCATAACCGTAATGAAGTCTTGGTTACAGTTTATTTCGGATCCGTAAGGAAGTCGGGAATTATAATTTTCAGCAACGTGAATTGGCTATATACCCATTTCCAGGCAGTTTTCCGGATACTAAAATATAATATCCAGGCAAATTTGCATTAAGTGATGAGGGCGAATATTGAAGGCGGTATATTAAATATTAATACATTAAGCTTTTAATTAAATGAGAAGCAATTTAAATACTTTAGTAGGCTTGTGCTCCAGTAACAAGAATATTATATTATGGTTTAGTATGTTTGAAAAATGCGTTTTTTTTTAATATTCTGTTAAAGCTACCCCCGAAAAACACGGTGAATTTCTTATTTATCGCAGGATTTGTGAAGTTGAAAGTTTACGTAAAGAACACATCACCCCAAGAATAATAATTTCTCCAAAATGGTCACGAAAAAATATTCATAAAATTGTACCAATTTATGGATAGGTACTTAATCACTGAACTTGTCTGAATTCTTGAAAGAAAGAAAGAAAAACATTCCCGATTACGAATTACCTGACTATTTGAAAATCTTCTGCTACCTCCATAGTAAGCGGTAAACGTTGCTTGTTTCGTGATGGACGATTTAGCCAGTCGATGAATTGAATTCACGACGACTGGATGTGAACCAAGCGCCTACTCAGCGACTGACCGGTCAATCCAATAATATTTCATCTAACCAGATCCTTGTGCGATATTAGTACAAACGTTCGAATGAATGGGGTTGCCATAGTCTCACTGGCTCCAAGCGCAAGATAATTGAAACCGATTAAAAAAAAATTTGCTTCGACCATATTAGGTAAGTAACTACCCAAGCCTTGAAAAAGGCGTTTTATTTTAAAACAAAATACCTCAATCTTCATAAACAATGTTTAAGGCAGTATTCTAGACTAGAAAAAAAAAAATTTCTTCATATTTCCAAAGTTTCAAATATTCAAAAATATCTTTTTTTATAAAAAAGGATTTTTCGAAATTCGCATTATTTTAAAAGTTATAACTAACCATTTTAATGTCGCGGTTTACACGGAGTAAAATCAGAATCTGAATGGAACAAATTTTTAACGCATTTTTCTCAAAAATCCTTTTTTGTTGACACGATATCTCATATTCTACTAAACCAATTTCCTTGAAATTTGGTGTGAGCTTTCTCTACACATTACCCTATCGCCCCTACCAGAATTATAACAAAATTTCAATTTTTACTATTTTTTAAAAATTCCGAAGTCAAAAAAACTGATAAAAAAATGTCTTTTTATATCAGACTGCCGCCATTCTGCGAAAAAAAAATCTTTTTACTTTTCCGAGGTACGGACCATAGCAGCATTTATCTGAATTAAGAATTAATCTGTGTTTTTTTCTGATTACAAGGAGGGTTGCAATCGTGTCAACCAGAGCGCGCAATTTTTTTAGACCCTCACTTCAACACCCTGTAACTTTTTGAATTTTTTCGTTAGATTTAATGTTTAATAAATATTTGGTAAAGTAACGGCTGGTAAAAATATTATTGGTTTTTTTTATTGCACCTGAAAAAATACCCACAATTCATGCTTCTGGACTAGAATACCCCCTTAAATTCCTCATCCCCCATGTTAGGTAACTCCACAAATGCGCTAATGCCGATGCCTAGTAAAACGCGTTTAATTTATACAAGCTTTGACATCATTATCATTAAATTCTCCGCGAAGTTTTCTGCATTTGGACACATTGCAACACTTGACCATTGCTGTAATGCCATCAGTGCATTCTTCTGCCATACTCATCGTTGCATACAACAACTTATAACTGCATCGTTCTTGGCTGCATACGCTTGCTGAGTGCAGAGGTAACGGATATTTCTATTGAGATAAAAAATGCATTGCTATTTGAAGAGTTACGGGTTTGTCCCGTATGGTCAATTTGCGAGGTTTCTTCTGTAGAATACAATAATAGTGTTTTTGTACTTGGTTGCTCCCTGGGAAATTGTCAAGATCTGTTATTTTATATTGATGTAAAAAATTACCCGTCGTTTATGTTTTGTAATGGTTGCTTGACTAAAAAACAGGTAGCACCATCAGCGGTCTTGTTGTTTGCTTCCATATCAAAATACTAATTTCGGTTGTGTGTCTGTATGTAACTCTGGTTAAATTAACTCTAGATCTTGCATTTACTTTGAATTTAAGTGTCATTTTCAAATTGGAAACTGATTATAATAAAGCGAAAAATCGATACTTTTTCTAACGACGCTATAATTAATTAATAATAATATAATATTGTTTTTCTTATTCGGAAAATATTTTAGCAATAAATTCTATACTTTAAATCTTTATTTCTTTTGTTTAATTTTTTCGGGGTTAATCTTGACAAATAAAGTTGGATTTTGTGATTTTTCGAAGATCTAGCTATTCAGCCAACACGCAATAATCAATCCTATTTAAAAGATACAAAATAAATGTTTTATTTTTATTTTAACTTTATGAGTAAAACCTGAAATTGATATATTATATTAAATAAGACAATATAAGCGAAACTTTATCGAAAACCTGGAAAAAGGAAAATCAGAAAAAGATATTGGCACCTCTGGGACTCGAACCCAGGACGTGTTCTGGCTTTTTACCCGGAAAGCGATAGGTCCTGGGTCGAGTTCCAGGGGTGCCAACATCTTTTACTGATTTTCCTGTTTCCAGATTTTCGATTGAGTTTCGCTTATATTGTCTTCATTTAACAAAATAAATAGTTTGTTTACAGTCCTCCTGTTCTAAGGCAGACATAGGTTGTTGTATGGGTAATAATTACATCGTGATTTCCTCCTCTTCATGAATGTTGATTTCCACTAAATAAAGAATAAATAAAATTTAAATATCTTCTTCCTTTTTTTTATTTTTATTTATTTTGGAAAATCAACAGATATTTTACACTTATAATAATAACCTTAATAATATACATAATATCAAATGATAGATTTTCACATAATTAAAGTTATAATTAAAAAAGTAAAACAAAAAAGTAAGGGTCCTGTGCCCGTAAGAAACAAAAACAAAAATACAAAAATTATTCGAAAAAAAGATATAAAAACACAATATAAACTATAATAACCTGCTTACTAAATTTCAACATGAAGTTTTCTCACTCCACAACAGCAATAATAATAATATGTACATTGTACACACCTACAACTCAATAGTTAAGTCGAATGACAAGTATGCAACTGGAAAGGATTCACAGCAATAACATGGTAACTTGCAACACGGTCAAAAAATTATTTAATGTTGGCTAAGACATACTTTTTTAAGGTACTTAAATTACATTACCTTGTTGACTGTAATAGCGGGCAATGTTGGTTTTAAACTTTTTATCTCCATGATGTTTTTTAATTTCATTGCGAAGGCATTATATAATTTTGTAGCATGAAAATGATGTTTTTTCTGGCCAAAAGATGTATTTGATTTTGGGATGTTCGTAGAATTGAGGTATTCATCCTTGTGGATGATATTGTGTTAGTCATTCACTCACTAACATTCATCAGATTCATTTCATCCTTTAAATTTGAATAGAGCATTTTTTAAATTTGAAAACATTTAAGTTTTTAAAATTTTCTTTTGATGTGGTTTTTAATTGGTACTTTCAGGATTATTTTTATTATTCCTTTTTGTGTTTTAACGAGCTTCAGCTTGTAACATATCATATTTTATTTAATGAATAGCAAACTTCCCAGGTAAAGATACACATTCACAAAAAAATACATCGTATTTTAAACTACCTGTAAATAAGAGTGGTTTAAATCTTTGGTCTAAAAATCTAAATCAAAATTTCGTCATAACCTTTTAAAAAATAAGCATTCCAAAATTGAAAATCAACCCGTCCAATCAGAAACGTTAGATTGGAATTTGTGCCACAGGCAATAAACGAAAACTTTTTGATTGACACAAATCTCGATGTCTCAATTACATTTCAGTGACAAATCGATCAAGACGTAGCGCCATGCATTGGACCTATTTTAATATAACAGTTTCGATTGGGTGTTTGTTCTTAACGCACTTCTATTCGAATCCTACGACATTTAGATAATTTGTTTTAAGCTACTTTAATCTAATTAGTGTAAAAATTGACATTACCAATATAATAAATTACGTTTTATTTTGTGTAAGTGGATGAATTGATTGTATTGGTTCAAAATTGCATTTTGTGAGAGTTAAATAATATTTTAAACAAAGCGAGTTGTCTAACCAATGCGAAACGTTTTTGTTTTCTCAGGTAACTTGTACCATTTTTTTAAATTTAATTTGGGAGGTGGTTATACGTACCGCCGCCTCAGGAACCGTTTATTGAATAACCAACTCCTCTGCCATAGGTCATCCCAAGTGGTTCGCTACGTTTAGAACTTCGCAGGAGTGCCCGGTTTCATGGGGTCAGGTTTGTCTGGGTCTCGGCTGCGGATGTGTATGTTACCAACTAGCTGGTAGGTCAGATGGGGGAGACTGGTTGAGGGAGACTTATTTTATTTCCTTAAAGGAACCTCCGCACAGCAGCCCCAAAGATGACATAGACCCAGAAGGGAATTATTTCTTCAGGGCCTTCCGCTAGGAATTAATATAAAAAAGGATTCCCTCATTTGTTTTTAATACAGAATATAGTTACGTAAATGGATAATCTTTAAAACATTTCTTCAAATATGAATCATAGAAAACTTTTTATTTTTTAATCTTCTGTCAATATTTTCTTTCGTTTTTGATTTCAGCAGTTTGAATTAAAATAAAATTCATTTTTGTCGTTTTCTGACGTTAACCTAGGAAGAATGTCTAGGAATAATTACATCTTTTTAGCTACTTAATCAGAAATGTTATTCCTGTAATTATAATTCTTATTATTAATTAAATGATTCATCTGTTTTTCTCGTTCTTTATTTTTAAATGTCGTCATTTTAAAACTTACTGTTAAAATATTTATGTCATGTTTATTGTAAAAAGACTGTTTTTAACGCAAATAAATAAAAGAAATTCTTGTTAAGTATTTACAAACTATACTTGATGATTTTGCACGTTTGACCTTCAAAATTACTGTCTACATTTGATTTCGATTGAAAAAGCCCGGGCAACGCCGGGAACTGCTAATTGAATAATGAAAACAAGTTGTGTGACAATGCATCAAAAGTATTTCATCCACCGTATCAATAATGCAATTCTCCTTTGTAAAAAAGAATGCTTTCGACCGATCCCTATTTGACATTTTAGAAATACCTGTTATTCTCGTAGCGTATTCTGTACTTGATTCAAATGATAATCCCACACGATTCTTGGACGACCTCCCCGACGGATTGATAAGATCTTTGGCTTTTTGCCCCCAGACCTGAGTTCGGAACCTGGTGACGTGCCAATAGGCTTTTAAATGGATATTGTTTTGCTTCTTACTAGAGTGGTAATCATTACCCCGTATACCGCTAATTAATTAATGCTTATTAAAGGTATTAAGCGTTGCTTGATTTAGTTTTAATTTATTAATACATCATTGATACTTACATCAGTTAACAAGCCATATTTATTTGAGATCCATGTAACCAACAATTATTGCAACCTCAGAGGGTGAAGCTCAACAGAGAAATATCGATAACTTTACAATATCGGACCAATAGGCGTAACTTAAGACGATTTTATATCGATATACCGAGCACGGTTTCACTGCTGACTGCCAAACCGATATTGACGAAATAAATGTGAAAGCGATATCGGTTACAACACTAGGGGTGTTTTCTATGAATTCCACTTTCCGAAACGCCAAATAATTTAATTTAAATTACGTAAAAATATTTATAAATTGGCAGTACTGAATTGAAATCTAACCTATTGGCAATCTGCATTTGACACTAAAGGTTAATAAAGTCTTTAGTCATACTTCAATCACTTTCGTTTCTCAAAGATCGAACGGAATAAATTGATCGCTCTTAGAGGCATTATTTAAGTCTATGGATCGCGTAACGACTTAGTTCAATTCTAAAAGCTTCAGTTCGTTCATTAAATAAACCTCTAATTTTGCAAAATGAACCACATCATTCAAAAATATGTTTGTATTGACAGTAAACCGATAATTTTCTGATAACGAAGACCGCGCTAAAATTAATCAATATCGTCGGAATACTTGTTATCCATCGTTGACCGTGCTCGTAAATATTGATAACCGACCGTAGATGACGGATGTAGTCAATATCGAATTGATGTAGGGTTTTATCGATCGTCCATGCTAAACCTCCTCAATAGAAGAAAACATTATTCATTTTTGTATATATTTTCTTTTCGCGTCGACTAATTGGCCACTAAATGCTCGTAGTGAGATCTTTCTCAATATTTCCCTCCAAACAAACCCGCATTTCATTTTAGCTAACAGCATTACCCAATTTATCGTAATTGCCTCATCATTGACCTGCATTGTAAAACCCTTAAAAGTCTTTAACTTATTTCACTATCAGTCTAAAACACTGCTGTACAACTTATCTAAATGTGACCGTACTTCAGAGTATCTAAGGAAACTTCCTATAATATCCTAATAATATCCTGAAAGAATCCTTTTCAAGGCTGCTTGCAAAATATAATTAATATAATAACGTGTCAAAAGTAATGCTTAAACCAAAGTTGGAGTAATATAATATTCCTAATTCGTAATTTATTACGCCAGCGTCACTATTACAAATTGTTTCGCCGCCAAGAAAACACCTCGAGAGAGCGGAGAGTCCCAAGTCCCATGTCCGGATGTGACCATAGCGTCGTTTTTTCCCCGGGCGTCGGCGTCATAAAGATAATAATTGGTAATACGGCGTCGCGTTCCGTATCGTTAACACTTCCGGCGAGAAGGGCGGGAAAGTCGGCGGCCGCTTCCGTTTCCTAACAACGCCATTGTGAGTGTGACGGAATTTCGTATTTCTCGTTATATTTTACGGCCACGATTGGTAACGTTTTGCATTTTCGCAAAATACCTGTTCGAATTTATTTTATAACTTTTATTAAAGTAATATGTAAGCATATTTTTGAACAGCAATATAGCTGTATTTAACAATATCGTGAAACGTTTTTAGAACATCCAAATAATGTATAATCCAATAAGTTTTTTTCTTATGGGGGGGGGGGGTATTTTAGTCTAGAAAAAAAATTCTTCATGTTTCGATGGTTTAAATATTCAAGAATATTTACTTAAAAGGATTTTTCAATTTAGCGAGCCATTCAAGCCATTTTAGTTCGACCGACTCAAAACTACTTTTTTTCGAGACGGTTGCCGCGATATCTCAAGTTTCACTCAACCAATTTACTTGAAATTTGGTGTGAGCCTTTTCTATACATTACTCTGTCGCGCTAGCTAAAATTGTAACAGCCGTAGAAAATCTCACAAATCTGACAGCACTTCTCGCGGGAGAACGATCTCTTATCACAAATTTTAGGGAATAACCTTTCTGGTGTAAGAAATTTGTAAGAACGGTGTAAGACCATCATTCAGAATTGAAACGTAGCTTGAAATGGCTTTAGCCGTGTTTGGTGATCAGATCTGAATAGCTAGGTACTTCCCCTCCCCACTACCTTCAGCTTCACAATATACCCCAGTTGGGAATGCCGTAGTCTCACTGGCTCCAGGTGGGAACAGTTAGGACTCTTGTGCGGTATTTATATTAAAAAATATATATTTAGTTCAGAAAAAGAAAAGAAAGAAAGAGACGCAACGAAATCTTTATAAAGCATGATTACATATTTTACATGATTTTTTTTGTTTTGTTTTTTATATTAACTCCACATAGGAGGCCCTGAGGGAAATAATTTCCCTCAGGGCCTATGTCATCTTTGAAGATGCTGTGTGGAGGGTGCTGAGGAGATGAAGGAGTGAACATGGATCTTTAAGAGACCCAGTTGTAGGAGGGAGGAAACACAGAAGCCGGCAAATCGTTCCACAGCCGGGCTGTTGAACTCAAGAAGGAGTCGTAGAAACGACCCGTTCTCATGTGACTAATGTCAACCGTGTACAAATGTTGAGCGCGTGTTTGGCGTGTTTCCCGACTATGCACCGGTGCCGAGGGGATCTGTGACGGTAGTTCCTCGGAGCATCTTCCATTGTAATACCGGTAGAACAAGGACAGCATTCCCACCTGACACCTGTGCTCTAAAGATTGCAGTCCGTTTGTTAAGTTAGGAGAATCTATCAAACGGACCGCCCGTTTCTGCACAGAGTCGAGGGTTTTTTTCCAGGTTACACATTAAGATTACATATTTTTTAGTTAAAATACTTCTATTTACCACAGCGTCATATTAGCTTATTATAACAATGATACAGGCATCACTCATTATATCATTGTTATAATAATCATTGTTATTGTTAATCTATTTTCCTGTTTCATTGTTGTAATAATCTATTTTCCAGTTTGTGGTCAGTATTGCTTAACTCTGGCTTCGATGATATGTCCACATTTTAAAATTCAGAATCGTTAAAACTTATAACCCCCATTATGGCCCATTTCACTAAGGGGGTATTTCACCATCCTCCTCATAGATTATTCAAACGGTAGCCTACATTTTAGATTAATTATACAGGATTTATTTATTTAAAAAGTCTGAGTTTACTATTCAGAACTTGAACCTATGAATAATGGCTACACATTGGATAAGTTAGCCAATTTTTTTACCAGTTGCAAGTATTTATTTGTTTATTTATTAATATTCGTTATGTGTGTGGATAAGCTAAGAGGAGGATGGTGAAATACCCCCTAAATGTAATTAATTCACTGATAAACATGTATCAATACCTTACAGAGCACGGTGAAATTCTTCCATCAAGTTAAGTTTGAGTTAATTTTCTTTTTCTTCTTTAATCCACCGTCATTTCATCCACAATTTTGTTATTCTTTAAGGGTAGGGTATCTCTGCCAGTTTGTAGGTCACATCTCCCCCAGGGTGAAACAGTATCTGCTAAAACATTACGACCCCCTCACACTAGTCGTATGTAAAAATTATTGTCACTAATTCTGGCCTTTTGCGTCATTGGTCGATCTTCATCCATCAACGCTTTTTGTACCACCGGGTAAAAATGGCATTTCCCATATTTTTGAGACTTGTTTCCTTCCGAATTTATTCTAGGAATGATTGGAACTTTTTTGTGAGGGGTTGTAAATTTGCCTGAGTTTTAATTGTCATGAAGACGGGTCATAAAGTTTCGTTTGATGATTATTATGTGACGGTTCTCGGGTAACGAGGAAGACTTATATTATATTGCTCATTACTCCTCGGGCAAATTTGGATAAGATATCTCTTCCTAATGCCAATTTACATAGTACTTTTTTGATATTTTATTCTGAGTAAATGTCAGTTATAAAAAAAGTTTAATTCAATGTTGAAGCCATTGAGCCAATATTTAGATTAATATTACTTTTAAAAATTCATTTTCAAAATGGTAGATGGTGTGTTCTTCTTTTTAAACCACGTAACTTTAACCATTCTGTCACATTTCCACCACTCTGTCACATTTTGTTTTTACTATAAATGAATCTTTCTGGATCTCCGAGGGGAGATTGTAGCAAGGGGGGAAGGAGGTCTAAAATGCCTATTAGGGGTGACAAACACAAGCTGCGTGTATATCTATTTTGAATGACAACCCACGTGACGGAAGTTTCGTACGACATAAAAATTGTCAGAGACAAGTTTTTGAGTTTTTTTTTAAATATTTTATTAAAAATAATAATCGATGCTACTTGATATGTTATACCTTTTGGAGTTTAAAAATAGTTTTATATTTTATGTCGTCATATCATTTTTTGTAACATTTTAGAATACACGCAAGTTGAGGTGGCTGAAGACAACTGTAATTTGTATGAAATACACTTCTATAATGAGGAGTTACACCTCTGTCACGTAATTTTTACTACAAAAATATAAACACATATTTTTTTAAAACGCACACAGTCGTTATGTCTTTAGTACAGTAGATTTTAAAGTTGGTAATTCTGTTGAATTTTTCTTCACTCACAATTGGAGACAACTTTATGCAGGTTAAAAAGAATAACGACCCAGATACTCTTAATAGACGGCCTCAGTGGCCGAGGGTAAAGCTCTATACTAGAAAACCGGAAAACCGGGTTCAAAACAGACGCGCGCAAGTAAATTTAATTTGTGTTAGTTCGGAAATTATTCATTTAAATAAAATATTTATCGTGATGTACTGTTGCTTCCTCTGATGTACAGATATCTCAACATACTTTTTTCATTTTGTATTGTAATGAGCATTCATAATATAAAATGAAAAAATCTAATGGTAAATTAAAACAATTCGTAATTTTGTTCACCGAAATTTGATGGAATTACTTGATATGTGTTCGGGAATCTTCAATAAAGCTTGAGCTTCGTCGAAAATACAGGTTACTTTATTTACGTCTATTTAATTTTTAACTGGATCAAATGTCCGTTCTATTGGATGCTCCGTGTTACTCTAAAGCAAGAAAACTCGACGCTGAAGGTGCCCAGCTGTCAATCTTATATCATCGGCAATTTCCGTAACCGTTCGGATATTAGACACGAACGCCCACAGTTTACACACTCTGCTCTCAGTTGTCCTACTAAACTGAGATCTGTTAAAATACCAAAACTACTTATAACTACCTATACTAACGACATCTCGATCGGTCAGTGGTTGAGTGGGCATCGCGTTTGGGTCCCACCCGGGCGTCCCGTGTTCGATTCCTCGGCTTCGAAGTCCTCCATCACAACACAATCTTTCGCTTTCTGGGGTGGTAGTAGGAGATTTTCAAACATTGTAGGGTTATTCGTAACCCGGGAATGTTTGTCTTTCTTTAAAAAAAAATCTGTAGAAGGACAATGAAACTACATACATAATTCTATACATCACATTTACAATACAACAATAATCTTCAGAAATATGTACCAATGCGCTATTTCTCCATGCGGTAAAATGTTTCTCCTTTTCTTGGATTTAAGAGCCATTAACCAGCGGCCGAGAATTTAAATTTCGTCGAACGATGATCTTGTGGTTGTACTCTTGCAAGGGTGCAGGGCAGTTCCGATGAGAAAGATAAATTATTCTCGATGCCAGCATTTTAACATAATGACTCAATACCGATTTTATTTCATTCCAAATTTGCTTTGATAAATACCCACATTCAAAAATGCTCAAACTCGTGATGATAAAACAATTAAAATTATGTACTTTATGTGATTATTGTTTAATTATAAGTATTTATAATTTATCAATAAAGTCTAAGCAAATAAGAATGTAATTTTTTTATTTAATATATTAGTTTGTAAGACCGCAAATAAAAAGACAAACTGAAGAATTTTCGTCACAAAACAGGGGCGCGGATCTTTTTTTCACGATTTTATTTGAACTACATTTAAAATTGTGAAAAGTAGGTTTCCCAAATAATTTATTGATTTATTTTACTGCTATATGATTTTAAATGTATGTTGTATAATACAAAATTTTGTTTGAAAATTTAACAAATCTGCCAACGACCTACGGAATAAAACCTTGTTGTACTAAAAATAAACATATTTTCTCAAATTTTAAAAAATAGCTTCACTATTTTTTGTGGAAAAGAGTCAATATGTCTAAAATTTGATTTAAAAATAACATATTTCCGGTTTTGTCTGGTTATTCCCTCTTAATAAAATAATAATATTTTTTTTTATATTCAACTCAAAATTCCAGTTTCCTAATATTTTTGCTTGATAAGCGTCTATATACATTTATAGACAGTCAGTAGGTAGGTATAGAGTTAAAAGTGAGTCAATACCCAATGTGCAGTTCACTAAACCCATGAGTTTGAATGACATAATTGAACCAATAACGGAATCCAATTATGAATATTATGTACTGTCTATTTATCTACTCGTATGAATAAGAATGCAAGTGATTGAATTGAAATATTGATTGAATTCCAATTTAATGTTTTTTTACTCGTGTAGTTCATTTAAAACATTTATCGATGATGGATGCGATATCGTTTTCATTTCGAATTCAGTAATGACTATTTGAGATTCATTTGTATTAATTATTTTTTTCTATTTTTTCAGGTAAGTTCACTCGACAAGTATCTCTTACGTTTCACATACTTACCGCTATACGCTCAGGTAAGTTTTTTTTAATATAATATTTGTATTTTTTACAATAAATATACATTTTTACGTGTTACACAATGTTTTAAAGAAAAATAATAACAGCCTTTCCTCAGCAAAAAATATAAGGCTCCTATTTTTTAATTAAATACAAAGCTCCTATTTTTATTAATATAATATTTGTATTTTTTACAATAAATATTCATTTTTTACATGTTACACAATGTTTTAAAGAAAAATAATAACAGCCTTTCCTCAGCAAAAAATACAAGGCTCCTATGTTTGGTGGGGAAATTCTAGCTCAAAATAATAAAATCATGTAAGTGAGTAATATTTTTTTTCTCATGAGAAGCAATTGCTTCGTGGTAAAGCGTTATATATATATATTTTTTTACATTCGCTCCACACAGGAGGCCATGAGAAAGATAATTTCCCTCAAAGCCTGTGTTTTGAGATGCTGTGTAGAAGGTCTTTTTAAGGCGGCGCTTCCCGGCTTAAAAAGAAGAAGATGGAGAGATATGGAATTACGAATATTGGACAGAGCGCGCTAATATTTTAAGTGATAAAAATGAAGCGAAAATGCTTAATAAAACATGACTCGTTTAAAATTTCGTGGAAGGTATCTTAAGTATCATTTAAAGAAACATTGTGAATTTTTTCACTAATATAACTTATAAAATATTAGAATTAGACTTATTTTTAATAATTTTCGGAGCATACTTTGCGTTTTTTTTCTATCGAGGGAATTTCATATAATTTGCGTTTTGGCGTGGAACGTATCTAGATATTATCTTCAAAAATAACATTTTTTTTTTTAAGAGCTTAAAAACTTCAAATGTGGGAGATATGTAAGAAATCGGTCGAAATTCGGATAGCGGCGGCTTAAGGAGAGGAAGTTCTGGGGAGGAAAAATTTAAGAGGGGTGGGTAGGAATCTAGGGTTCATTGTGTCCAGGTCATCTGCCGCCAGATCTCGACAAACGTCATCCCTTGAACCGGGGTGTTAGTTACACATTGTATAACGACTTTACAATTTTAGATTCGAGTTGATACTACCTAATAAAAAAAAATTTCCAACTCTATATTTTTAAATCCGGCAACATCGCATCCGGCATTCTACGCATGCGCAATTGTGTTTATTTTTTCCTTGAAGGCATTGTATAATTATTCAGGGTGAAAGTTTCTGTAATGTCTTCATAAATCGTGTTTTCGTTCATAAAATGGTCAGTTCACTACATATGTATAATTCAATATACTTACAACTTATTTTTCAGTTGTAAGTAGGTATATCGAACAATCAGTTTTTGTTAATTTTAAGTGTATTAATCTTGAAGTATTCAAGACGTACGTCGAATTGATCTAAAATGCTCGTGAAGACCACGTTTGAAAGAAAAATTTTCTAAAAAAGTCTATTTTCATTATACCAAATTGTTAATTTAATGAAAATAGACGTCACTTAAATATCTCCGAATAATATTTGGCTCATTTTTAAAGCGCCATTTTTATGAAAAATCATCTCAAAGGCCCTGACTGACTGAATGTCAAATAGTTAAATTTTCTCGAATAAAAAATCCAGTGATCTTTAATTACAACATTAATAACAATGCTCTTGAGACATTAATACAAATTAAAGACCTAGGCATCACTTTTCAATCAAATCTTTCATTTGTTAACCAAACCATTTGTTACCATTTGTAAAAGGGTTTAGAAATGTTGGGATTTATAACTAGGCTAACTAGAAATTTTAACAATATAAAGTGTATTAAACTGTTATTTTTTGCATATGTTAGAAGTCAGCCGGAGTACATATCTCCCGTCTGGAATCCACATTATAACACTCGTGTACAAGCTATTGAAAGAATACACAACAAATTCTTACGTTTTCTAAATTTAAAAATGGGTATTCCAGCAATTATGTTGATCTTCAACACTCTGTTAAATGATATGAATTTGCGCAAATTGTCAGACAGAAGAATTTTCACTGACTTGGTATTTTTATATAAAATTCTAAATGATTTAGTTGATAGTCCGGTATTGCTTGAACTGATAAGCTTCCGGATACCACAACCTAATACCAGACAGTCAGGATTTATTTCAGTGCAGAAATTCTGGGACTAACTACCATATGTATTCCTCTTTGCCCAGAATAGGAGGGGAATGATTATACCATTCAGTGGACATCTTCAATTTAGCTTTAAACAAATATAAAATATTGTTACTGAGGCAATTCAATTACGTACAATAAATACTGTATATTTCTTTTTATTCATACGTAAAAGTCCCCAAAAAGGGCGCCAGTAAATAAATAAATAAATAAAGCAGTCTTATCATTTTATAACCGATTCCACAATGTTTTTATTTTGTTAAATGTGGATTCCAAATAATGTTTTCATATTCCAATTTACTTCTAACTAAGGCATTGTGGATTAAAATTGATTGAGGAATTTTGAAAGGTTTACATGTTCTGTGAATAAATCCCATCATTTTAAGGCTTGCCTCTTAATGCCTCTAAAAACAATATCCTTAACAAAAATGCCAAACTGTTGATTTATTTCCATCAATTTCATAATAGATAACAATTTACCGACCTTCCATTTTATTTATACGGCAGCAGAGCCTTAAACGGTTCGACCTCGCCGAATTTGGGCGCGAAACAGCTCTTCCGCATCCCGTTTGAAATTCATATTTGGAACGTGTACTTTTTTCCACTAATCACGGAGACGGGCCGGGCGTTCTATTTTTGAATTATTGGGTGGAATTAAATAGCCATTTTTCTTGCCGGACTGCTACCAACGACGAAAAATTTTCAATGTAGTCGCACTGGAAGGCAGAGCTAAGTAAAAATATACTTAATTTTTTTTTAAATTTGAAACCGCACACCCTAAGGGAATAATCCTACAGAAGTTATTTTGTGGACGTGTCCGCATTCCTGCTCTATTTTCCTTACCTAAACTGAAATTTATATTAAAAGTTTTCAAATCTCTAAATTATTTCTAGAAAAAATAATTTATTAAAATTTTTCACACGGAGGATGTTAAATTATTCAATTATTCTTATACTGCTCGTTCATAGATGGCGCTAATTGTATTGTTTTAGGAAAAACAAGTTTGCAAGTTGTGTTATGCCGTATTGCGCTACCTCCTTCTTTAGCCAACGTTTCAGAGAGCGTTACAGGGCAGATGGCATCATCATGAACCCGCATTAAATATGCCTTATATTAATAATAATTTAAGGCACATTTGCGGAACGTTCCAGGGTAGAAAATACTAAATGTCGCCCTGATTTAAGACCACCATTCAGAACTGAAACCTTGCTTGAACTGGCTCTGGTCGTGTTTTATGATAATTTCTGAATAGTCAGGTATTCCCCAAATTCCTCTTCCCGTCCCCTTCCCTTCAGTCTCACAACATACCCTCATTGGGTATACCATAGTCTCACTGGCTCTAGATGGTTTGGAACAGTTGGGAATATTGTGCGGTATTCTCGTAAAAAAAGTGATAAAATAATTCTTATATTTTGCAAAAATACCCTGGCTCTCTAACTTTCAAACTCCCAGGGGAATATACGTTATACCGATTTACACAAAATATAACTAAGTTTTCCGAAGGGGTGTGCAGAGAGGACATACTGCCGAATTACAAAAGTATAAAACATATTTTCTTTCAAATCATCAAGGATAAAACTACTTGTCTGTATTCTATTTTAAACGTTAGCTCTGGCGTCACGAGCAAACTTTTTCATTTGGAATTTTTAGATTGGCACAACGTCCTTACCATGATTGAAAGAAATAAAAGATCGGTTTCAAATTACTTCGCTCCTATACTCCTACCAAACATTGCATCCGGTAATCTGTAGATTTTCTTTTCAAACTTCAGAACGAAAGAAACTCATGAAAAAGCCAAGAATTGTCAGCCTTTTTGGCACTTTTTTAACCCTAGAAGCCCAATTATATTTTGCTATCTAAAAAGCCCGACCATAGGTCAAATTGACTTACATGAATAAATACACTTGTAACATAGTTAATTATATGTAATTTATTATTTTGTATCATTATTTATTCGTATTAACTATTTAGAAAATGAAAAAAACGCATAATTAGAAAAATATTTATTTATTAGACTTTGAAAAAACAACTGTTACTAATTAATACAAAAATTTGATACAAAATGAGATCCTTTCGGTTTGCTTCTTTAAAACTAAAAATATTTAAACAAAATCTTCTTTTTTCTACTTACCAATAAATTTTTTATAACAATTAAACAGTTTTATATAATTATTTTTCTTTATAAATTCTTTTCACACATATTTAAAAATTACAAAAAACCTAAATATAGGTCAAATTAACCTACAACAGTACGATAACACCAATATGAAGGGACTTACCAAGTCAACGCTGTCTCCTGTGGGCTCTTGGCGGGTACTAAGTTGCTTCGATCAATCAGGGCAATCGAAAGCAGATATTTTTTTGCGGATAGGTAAAAATGACCTAGATTGAGCTTCTAGGGTTAAGTTACCTTACAGCAGTGGCGTAGCGACCATCACCCCATCACCGCTCCGGGGCATACCTCTAAACTCGGCACGAACCCCATCAAATTAGAATGGGTTCAAATAATAGACAATCAATTTCCATATTGCAATTTTTTGTGAAATTTCTCCCTAAAACCGTATTGAAACCATTTTTTTGCTGTCTTTATTTAAAAATCTTTAATTATCATTTTTGCTGCTAGCGTCCACACCGAAAAATCATATCATATTGCGAGAAAACTCCGAGTTGGAACACTTACTTCTGATCTAAAATAGTAACTGATCTAAATTCAGTCAAGAAATAAAATTGACAATTCTCCATCTTGTGACCCTTCAAGGTTTTTTCTCGAGCAGATGATACCCAGGCTGTCCGGGCAATCACTTCACAACTGCACTTCATTATTCTTACATAAGAGCT